>JARHVA010000054.1:5742500-8237500 GCA_037957365.1 Torreya grandis | reverse complement strand
ATGAGATTAGTAGGGTTGTAGATGATTATATGCAGAAGGAGGGAAGAATAAGGATTAATAACCTTGATTGTGCACAACTTGTTCTAAGTTTGTTTATGTGTATTTGAATATAATTTTCATCTAGTGAATAAAAGTCTAAAATTCATGTATGTATGTGTGTGTGTGTGTGTGTGTGTGTATATATATATATATATATATATATATATATATATATATATATATATATATATATATTGATTTGGTGTTTGTGCAAGGTTTGAAATAGGGCTAGGCTAACCCTATGTGTTTTAGGAATTGAAAAGCTATCCATCAGGGTTTTAAAAGAAGTAAAGGATAATAGCGCTCAAATCGGACAATAACATTATGGCACTATTGTCTAGTTATGTCACTTTTGTCTCGGTGGTATAACTTGAGGCACTAGGGACCTGGATGCCTAAAGAGGGGTCTAAGATTGATTTTGAGATGTCTTAGGATGTGTGTGGCCCACATGAAAGTTGAATAATTGTCTAAATAGGCCCTAAAATATGTTTAGGGATAAGATAAGTATGGGTGGTCTCAAGTAACACTCTTGGCACTCAAGTGATATTTTTAGATGATTACATTTCCCTCCTTTATTCTATAAATTTAGCAAAGTGAAAAGACTAGGATAAAGGAAAAAGAAGTGTACCTAGACTTACCTATGAGGCAAAGTTCATGACTTTTGATATGAGTATGTGAAATGTGATCCATTAGGTATCTTGAAAATTAAATGTACATAGACCAATACTTAATTAAGAGATATCAAAATCAAATACAAAAAATTATCAAAGAGATACAAGAGAGGAAAGGAATGAATACACCTCATTGGGTATACAAACTAATGAAAAAACCTAGTGTCATCCTTTGTGTGTGTATTTACATAGTGATCAATTGATGAATAGTTTGGATGGAGTTGATGGCTTGCTCAATCCCCATGTGTGGGTAGATTAATACCTCAATACGATTTTGAATCTATCATTATCCACCCCTATTTGATAGATCTATACCCATGAATAACTTGGATTAGATTGATGGCTTGTCCAACCCTCTGATCTAGGTGGCTCAAGAATTGAAGTAGATCATGACCCCATCATTACCTACCCATGTGCATTAAATGCATTTGTAAATAAATTTCACTTTGTAACTACATTTGTATGATTATAACTGAAATTTTATATAATGGCTTCATAGCAACTAAGGAAATCTAGAATGAAAATTGGCTCAGGAACTTCTTGGGCACTTGGGTATATAGCTCAGGGATTACTAGATAATTCTAATTATTGTATAGAGAATAAGGAATCAAATATAGTGTAATATGTTAAAAAAAAAAAATTGGATTAAGAAAATATAGAATGATATGGATTTTTCCATTTGATCAACTAATGCAAAAGTGGGCACGCAAAAATAATGTGTTGCACACATGCCCCCAAATCTGATATATGAGCATATATATTCTAGATTGAGTTGTAATAATCTATATCTAAGTATCTAAAATAGAAATTAGAATGATCATGATGCACATGAAGCCCCTAATCTAAGCAAACTAGTATGATTTTGTGTAAAACTAAGCAAAAATTAAGTATAGCTGATAATCTGTGAGTGAAACTATGTAAACTTGGACTGTAACTATTGTGATTTTCTATAAATTATAGATTTTTTTGCTTCTAAGGATACTATACAATAGCACCATATATTTTATAGTAACATTATGGTGTTAGTGTCTACTTATGGTGATAGTGTCATACTGTGTTGTTTTTCTACCAACTAAATCTAATTTATGTTTGACTATTTTCCACTATGTTTTTTTGAAACTGAGCTATGTAGTCCATGTTTGCATATTGGAAATTGTACTCTAAGTGCATTCAAATGGCTTGATATTTGTGAAAAACCTATGTTAATTCTCACTCTTTTGAGGGGATTTGTTGAACCTATGTAATAATTTTCCTCGAAAGAAAAAACTCTATATGATATGTGTTATCCTGAGCACATATGATATTTGTGTAATAAACCAATATAATGTGTATACATGACATTGAAATGTACTATAATCTGAGAATAAGTTGGTAATTTATGATTTAGGTTAGATATATCATTCATAAGGATGTCAAGATAGATATAACAATGTAAGCATGTGTAAGAACAACAAATTTGAGTAATAAACTATATAAACTACCTAGGGGGATGGGGCATGGTGTCCATCAAGTCACCCAAGGAGGAAGGGGAGATGAATGATGTCCCTCATGGAATCTAAAATTGGAGTGTGTAACAATAAATATATAAGTGTCATAGCCATGACACATACATGAAATCATACATATAACACACATGAGGCACACAAAGTAGGCCAAGGAGCCACCATACAAGGGAGATGGGCACATGTCACTAAATTTGAGAAAAAAATACATGTAATGGCATGTTCAAATGTCCACATACATAAACAAAAATTATGTTGGCTTAGGGACACATATAAGGACATGTTTAAATGTTTACATACACAATCGATAAGGCACACACAATGGCATGGGCACATGTCGAAAGCAAACATGCAATGAAAGGAAGTGGCATAGAGCCATAGAATAATGGCTTATTCAAATCCCATCAAATATATGTAAAATAAAAGAGACACAATCAAGTCTAAACTAGGAAATCTAAAATGAAATTATGCATGAACATATGGTACAAATCTTTATAAGATAAAAGATGTACATAAACTGAGTATATATTGGTAGTAGTTGGGAAAAAATCTTAGTATGGGATGATCAATATCAAGATATAATCAATGTTAAATCTATGATATAGAGTATAGAAATATGTAACCTAATAAACCAAAATTTGTGTAGTATGATGCCCCCAATGGGTGAGTGTATCAATGTCAAAGTTATGTGTATGTGTATATGCACCCAATGGGTAGATAGTAATATATATGGATATGTGTAGAGGATTTGAGTCCTATAAGAATATGTGAACACTCAAAAAGAAAAAGTTAAGCATGTAACATATGATAAAAATGTATATACTAATATTGATATCATATATAGTACCTGACAGGTATATAAAGAATGTAAACATGGATATGCATACAATCTATTTTTTTTATTTTCTCATCAATATTTGAATGATTTTGTATTTTAAACATCTTATGTTTTTTTTGTGTTTTCTAAGTATATAAGCTATGTATAAGCAACATGAAATTAAAATTATATACAAGGATCAAGAATAAAGGAACTATGTACAGGAAGGGAGGAACATACTAACCGATGAGTCTCGCAATAAACTCTCTATCAATGTATCTTGTGTCAAAAAGAGGAATGGTAAGTCTTGATGAAGTGTGATGGAATTGAGTTATAGTGTGAATATGAGAATTGTTCATTGTCAGTATCTTGGAAATTATAATAACCTGGATTGTTCCACTCATCATTATCATCTTGATTTTGAACCAATGGAATGATAATATTGAATTATGGTGTATCTAGATGAGCATAGGGAATTGCCTCATACTAGGGAATTGGGATTTTTGAATTGTGCTTTACAATATTTTCTATGATGGTGCCCTTTAAAATTGGGCTTATTATAAGCATATTGTGCTTTGGAGGCTCTTTTGTTAGAAAGCCGCTTTTGATAATGTTTATTGGCTTAGCAAAAACTTAAGTTCTTGCTCTTTTATAACATTTCCTACGTATCTAGATATTTTTCTTTGATAAAATTTATTTATGATTGATTTGCCTTAGGATTTTCAATAAATTCCAAACCTTGTTGACCAACATTATCAACTGCTAGAATAGTAGTGATGCCTTGGGCCTGTTTGCCCAAACCTTGATCGTGATAATCAAACTATTGTAGATATTTTTAGCCAAACCCATATTATTTTGAAAGTGGGACCTCATTTTGGAGAATTATATTTGTATCTTTTACTTGTTTTATCTATGATTGTTGTATTTTTTCTTGCTCTGATTGTGCTTTGTGAACCACTTATTATTCTGTGTTATTCTTTGGTAACCACTTTTGTATTGTTTCTAAATTTGACCCTTTTTGAATTTATACATGTGAAATTGTATGTTGTTTGTATGATGTATCACTATTTGAGTCATTTATATCAAATATATATTTTATTATACTTTTAAATGCTAAACATGAATTAGTGTGGTGGTCATGCATTATATGATATGCATAATAATATTTGGTTCTCCTCACTAGATGTAGAGGAGGTAGGTTGATCAACTTAACCTTAATAATTTACCTTAAAATCTCACTTGAACTTCTATTTTATCTTTGAGTAATTTTCAAATTAGTAGTTTTAGATGCACTTTGTTGTGATTTATTGTTTTGATATATAACATTGATTGCCATAAATTGACTAGGTGAAGATGCATATACATGATTAACACTAATGTGCCCTATAAGCTTTTGTATTGTAATATGTTTTTTTAATGTTGTAATATTTTCATGTAATATTTGATTCTAAGTTTGTAATTTTTAAATGAACCTGCTTATACTAATAATTTGATCCTTTAGAGTCTCACAAGTGCAAACCCTAATTCCTTTTGATTAAACAGGTAGGCACACACCCTATAGAAAGAGGTTGAGGTATGCATAGGTTAAATATAGGCATTAGTAATAATAGTATAGGTTGTTTCATCTCATGGAGGAGTGATAACATGGACCTAGTTATATGGAAATTAACTATCACCCTAATGGAGATGAGGAGGAGAAGGATATTCTTTCTTGTGCATAAGATATGACATTAAAACTTGAAACATGGTTGTTAGGGTATTAAATTTATGGAATAAGTCTAATAAACTATATTGTAACTGATATATGACATCATGTACATATGTGTGTATATCTTCTTTGAATTTATTCCAAATGAAAGAAAATAAGCATGCAAATGAAACTAGAAAACTCTACATTAGAAAGTGATCTTGCATCTTTTGTCATTATTATCATGACTAGATAAAAATAAAAATAAAAAAACTTAAGGATTTTAAATCTGAGTTTGAGTTATAGAATGTTAGAAACATAAACCTTGAAGGTGGTCTAGGGTTAGGGTTTTCACATTATTTGAAGTAAGTCAGGTTCCACAAATGATTTAAATTTTTAGGGTTTATGGAGTGTAAGCCCTAGGTTGTTAAAGGGTCTGAGTATAATAAATCAGGGTATAAAACATGTAATAAATATGGCCACTAATTTGTGAAATAACTGAGCTAAAATGATATTTCTAATAATAGCAATGAAGGAGACAAATGAATACTTAGCAAGAAACTACATGAGATGAAGGATTTGGAAGTTAAAAATTGGTACAAGAATTGATATGAGTGTCACAAATATGATCAAAGTGTCAAAAACCTTCCTGAATAATAGTTCCCTATTTGGATAGTATCATTGTGGTGTTAATATCCATTTTTGGTACTAATGTCCTTTGTGTAATAACTGATTTATACTTTTGAGAGCACTTACGTTTGAGCCCATTGAGCCTATTCCTATATGATGAGTCCTGATTTGTTGTTTGTACACTATTGTGAGCTGATTTAGGAACAAACCCTATACCTCCATGTGATTAGGGAAATTTGACTTGGCACAAGTAGTAAACATGTGGTGTTAGTTGCATAGGCTGGACATCCTCAACACCCTATTGTGATGAGAGTTTCCTACATACCAATACTCTAAGGAGAGTCAAGCCCAATGTATTTCTACCCACCTAAGTGTTGGTGTAAGTGCAAGTGAAGCTAATATGAATGTCGATATGAGTGCCTTGAGTGAGGCTTGAGACTAATAATTTACTTATTTTGAGTTTAGTAGGGTTGTAGATGACTATATGCAGAAGTAGGGTAGAATAAGGATTAATAACATTGATTATTCAACTTGTTTTAAGTGTATTTGTGTGTATTTGCATATTATTTCCATCTAGTGAATAAAAGGATAAAATTTGTGTGTGTGTGTGTGTGTGTGTGTGTGTGTGTGTGTATGGTGCTTATGTGGGATTTGAAATAGGTTTATGCCAACCCTATGTGCTTTAGGAATTAAAAATATTCTATTAGGGTTTGAAAAAACGTAAAGGATAATAGCACCCAAATAGGACAATAGCATTGTGTTGATATTGTCTAGTTATGGCACTTTTGTCTAGGTGGTATAACTTGAGGAACTAGGGACCTAGATACCTAAGGAAGGGTATATGACTGATTTTGATATGTTTAGGGATGTGTGTGGCCCATACAAAAGCTGGATAAGTGTCTAAATAGGCTGTAAGATAGGTCTAGGGATAAGCTAAGGATGGGTGGTCTCAAATAACACTCTTGCCACTCAAGTGACATTTTTAGATGATTGTAAAATCCATTATATTAATTTATTTATCATTAGTAGAGTAAATTATATTTTTCTAGGTCACAAAAATGTATGTGTCGAGGTCAATATTTCCAAGGATCTCAAGGAAATGATATATATCCAAATAGAAGACAAGTGCATATTGTAACATGTATTTTATATTAACATGCCTAACACTTGCTTTCATTTTCAAGCCATGGAACACAAGATTTGTGAATGCCCTCTCATGTATAATTCATATATGGCTACTCAACACCAAACCTCTCCAAAGGTGAATAAAATTTGTGTTACTTTTGTAGAAAGGTGTATTACAATCACCAATGAAAAATACAACCAATAGGCTCATGGAGCAATAAAGGCATTAGATACTATGTAAAAACTAATAGATGGTTTTACTAGATCCATAAAACAATTGATTTATAATGTTTTTCAGGTGATGTGGCCCATTTCACATACCCCATAGATAATTACTTTTTTGGTCCTTAGAGCCAAGTTTATATTTACCAACTATCAAAAACACCTTTAGGGGTGAAATAATCAAGATATTTTGATAATCCAATTGTATTTTAACACAAAATAGTCATGTAATTTTCTCACCCATCACCACCTTTCAAGGATAGTGAGAATGTACAAGAAAAGTAGTGTACTTTATAACTAGGTGATTATATGCATGAAAATAAAAATGCACTTACTTGTCTAATATATTTTCTACTTTATATGACAGGGATAATAGGACCAAAATGAAACTTAATGTTTCATAATGATAGTTTATTCTTGGAATGTTCATTTCCTTATTGACTCATCACATAAATTTATGGTTAGGAGCACTTGTCATTTTTTTGCTCATATGAAAGTTTAATGTCTAAAATAAGTGAACATCTATATATTTTTACTTCATTTCAACACCAAATCTATTTGATTAGGGAGTGTTGTGCCATGTGTCCAATCATGATAATAGATGTGGTGTATTGGTTACACTTATTATGCTTGATTTGGCTCCTCACATTTTTTTTAGAGTTTTGACCCCTGTTGGCCATTTTTGGCCCACATATAAAGCTATTGCATGGTTTTGATGAAGCAGTGGATCCAAGGCTTAGAAATGGATCCAACATTTGAAAATAGAGAGGACCCAAGTGAGGTTTTCAAGTCTCAACAACAGTGTTCAAGGATAAGCCTATAAGCCAAAATCTAAGTGCAAAATCTTTTATTTAGCTAATTCTTTACTTGTTTATTCTTTCAGACTTTACGGGGACTAAGTGTTTCTTTTCTTTCGAGACCCTTTTTGGTTAAGTTTTGAATTCTTTCAGACAAGTTGTCTAAGTCAAAGTTTTTGAAGGGATATTTCTTTCAGATAAAATGTCTGAAGCAAAAGACAAAGACCTTTTCTTTCAAGATAATTTTCTCCAAGGGTAACTCTTCAATAAAATGGTCCTTTTTAGAAATTTTGAAGGAATTATTCTATAGCAAAGTGTCCTAAACACTTTTTCCAAAGGGTACTTTTATTTCAGAAATGGCACTTGAAAATTTCAAAAAATATCTTTTCTTGGCAAAATGGTTCATTTCAAAAATCTCGAAGGAATTTTCAAAGGGACACATTTCCTTTGGGAAAATTGTTTGAGACAATTTTTTCAAAGGCAAATTTCCTTCAAAATTTTTGTCCTAAATCAAAAGATATTATTCAAAAATGTTGAAAGGTATTTTCCAAAAAACCCCAAGGAACCTTTTCAAAAATGTTGAAGGGCAGTTTTCTCAATAAAAGGGTCCATTCTCCTTTCTGGAAGGTCTTTTCAAAGTTCCAATGATACATTTCAAAAAATCAGAAGGGTCTTTTCCCTTTGGAAAGAACACTTGGAGAAATCGAAAAGAATTGGCATTTCAAGGAAAGATTATGAAGGAATTCTTTTAGGAATAAAATTTTAAAGAAATGGTCCTTTTTGATTCTTTTGAAGGGCACTTTTCCAAAGCTGAAGGGCCAAAAGACTTTTTCCAAAGGGTCATTTCCATGCTGAAATGTTACATTATGTATCAATTCTGAAGGATACTTTTTTTGGAAGGGGTATTTTCAAGACTTTTGAAGGGTGATTTCCCTTTGAAAAGGGCACTTAGTAAAAATCTTGAAGACTTTCTCTTTTAGGAAAAGGCTCTGAAAGTAAAAGTCCTAAACAATACCTAAATAAATTTAGCCCAAAGAAATAAGTTTAGGAAAATTATCTTAAGGAAATAAGATCGGGAAAAATATTCTAAAGGAATTAGTTCGAGAAAAGTGTCCAAGCAAAAGATCCATGAAGAAATAGGCCAAGGCAAAAAGTTCAAGGAAATAACTTTGAGAAAGGGCCTGAAAGGATAAAGGGCGTTCTCGTAAATGTCAAATTCTATCACAAAATATAGTTGTTGAGGTTCAAATATCTCAGTGATGATTGAATGGACGTCAAATACGTTCGTGCAAATTTCAAATATAGGTGCACATACATCAAATTAAATCCTCATGAAATAGATGTTTGGGTTCAAAAAATGGGATTGACAGCTCACGTTCAATCATACAAAAGATCCAACCACGAGTGATGACTGACAGGTTAATGGGCTCAGATAAATCAATAGCACGCATTCAATCATGGATTTAGATCAACGATGAGTGGGGGATAGAATAGGTCTTTCAGACCTAGTATAGATCAAAGGTCAGAAACTCATCGATGAAAAAAGACCTAGCATCAAGTAGAGTGTCATCTATTATAACTATCAAAAAACCAATAATTTAGATTGGTTTTCAACCTATAGTTAATTCAGGTTCAAGTCTAAAGCATAGAGCATGTATGTGGTTAATGAAAAGAGTGGCTTAAAGCCATGATTTTGACAAACCACTGTTGAAAGCACACACGACATGGCTCTATTAGTTTTAATATATGAGGACCTTGTCCTCATAATGAAGCCAAGTGAAAAGTATGGTGAGATTCATGGAGCAAATTTGGGAGATTAGAGAAATAGTTGGAGCATTCAATAATGATCAAAACCTTTAAATATATTTTCTCATTGAAAGGATAATGACTCACCATATAAAACAAACTCTTGTCCTCTAGTGCACTTTTCTCAGCCAATGAGAAGAACTTGAGAACTAACTAGAGTTATTGAAGGATAAATGTTGATGATGGACTTGTCTTAATTAGACAAAGGGATGGTAGGGCATCAATTGAAAGTTAGAGCTCATTCAATGATCATGGACAACATGCCCCTCTCTTTTCTCTCTCTATTTCTCTTCCCTCTTCTATATATCCCATTCTTTTCATTTTGTAAAAGGGTTCTCCAATTTGAAATTTTCAAAGACTAATTCTCTCTGATTTGGAAATTTTAGAGGAACTAGGATACTCTTTGAGATATTGAAAAATATGCTTAGCTTTATTAGGCTCGACCCTACCAAGCATTTGTAATAACTACCTCTTGATGCAATAAAGGATTTATTTTCCTACCTCTTGCCTTGGATTTGTGTCTATTGAGTTACGCACTATGGCATTGTGTGAAGGAGAATTTTCCTCGTCCATGGTCCTCCTTTCTGACCTTGTTTAGGGAGTTTTTAAATGATATTTATAGGTATAATTGAGTGATCTTTCCACCAATTATGTGAACTTTTAGTGAGTCTTAGAACTCCTCTTTGCTTGCATTCATTGCTTCCTGAACCTCCTCCATGAAATTTAATGCAACTAGTTTGATCTTGAGGTTGTATAAGTCGATATTGTCCTCTATAGAACTAATGTGGGTTCAAGGTTATGGAAGTTTCCCATTTTATTTTGGTGCATTGCCTAGTTAGATTTCTTAGGAGCCCTTATCCCCTTTCTAACCCTTTTACCTATGGAGCATTAGTTTAGCTTTAGTTTTAGGTGATCTATAAAGAGGAAGTCGGCCTTCTTCAGAGGTTCAACCTCACTAAAGGATACCCATAGCCTGAGGTTGTTCCAATATTATAGCTGGGAGTGAGATATCTTGAAAAACTCTCCTATAAGGGTGCAATTATATCCTACAATAGTTTCTAGCATGCTCGGTGGTCTATGTTGTTCATTGAGTGAAGAGTTTTGGTGTTCTCTTCATCCAATCAGCCATTAGAGGCATGTGGGAAAACACCAATGGTGACTCCAATTATTCATCAGCTGGTATAAGCAACCTAAGTGCCTAATCATCATTATCTGGTATGTTCAATCAATCATCTTTTGATCAACATGTTTGTTCTTTACCTCAATATCACACTTATCAAGATAATAATGTTTATGTGTTCCACCAAGTGGACCTCAAACAACCTATCAACCCTTTCATGGCCTTTGCCCTCTTCCCACTCCTACGTATGACCAAGATCAGTCTCCTTTGATTTCAAATCAGTCCTATAATTCCCCATGGCAAGACTATGTTTATCCTATTGCATCCTTTCCAAGATTCAATCAAGCATTATCAAATTATATTGAGTTGATAAGGGAGATTGGTAGGGGTTTATAACTTTCTTCAGTCATCCCTATTCATGTTATACAAGAGGCAAGGAATGCTCTTCAGCTAATCAAGGACAGATGGTCAGTTTGTGAGAATGAACAATAGGCAATTTGTGAGAGGGAGAATAAGGTGTGGTTGAGAAGCATTGTCTAAGATTTGGAAAGTGTGTTGATATCTTAAAAAAATCAGCAAGCTCATTTAGATCAGTCTTATGTGTCCTCTCCTTTCCAAGAACTAATCAATTTTCCCTCTCCTACCCCAACACCCATTCCCACTCAAGAGCATGAATCCCTTCCATCATGGATCTTCTCCAATACATTTGACCCTGGCTATATCATGCCCTCACTTATGAGACAAAACTTTTCTATAAAGGAAGAAAAGTTGCTTGATCCCTACTCATTTCCCTCATGGAAATCAGTTTAGAAAGGCACAAAGAAGGAGGAGGTGTTGGTTGAGGTAGTCCAAGAAGCAGTCTTGGAGGAGTTAGTTGTGCCAAAATTAAATCAAGAAACCATAGCTCAGCTCAATGAGCTTGATGTACAAGAGTTCCAAGACTCTCTATCCTTTCCTCAAGAGCCACCAAAGAGACCACTCAAAGTACCTAGTTGGAAAGACACTCTCTCAAGCTTTAAACAAGGTGAACTTTTTCACCCTCCCACCATCTCCCTCTTGGAGAAAGAGCCTATTTTACAAAGGATAGAGGAACAGTTTGTAGTCTCAAGTGAGTCTCGAGAAAATGAGGTAAGTGTGTATGAGGAATAACTAATGATATGTAGTCCACTCCAAAAAAGGGAGGAGAAATCAGGTTTGGACCAACTATTATGGCATGGCTTTGGCTTTGATGAACTAGAGCCTAAAGGTAGTATTGATGCCTTCATATTTGAAAGGTTATACACCCAGAGTGTAGCTAATAGCAAAGGGTATTTTGACTAGTCTTGAAAGCTTCCATTTGGTGTGATTATAGATGAAGATGAGGAAGAAATAGAGAAAAAGGAGGATCAAGATGAGGTATAGAAGCAGTTATACCATGACTTCATTGATCAGGTAGAGTTTATAAAATAGCTTATACCTCCTCCAAATCTTGAAGATGAACTTGCCAATCAAGTTGAAGAAACTACCCAATCTCAAGATGAATTGTCCTTTGAAGGTAGTACTGATGTCTTCAAGAATAAATAAGAATGGTCAAATTTAGAGCCATAATAACATGACATGTTGGGCCTTAGGTGGATTGATGAATTACCATATGTCCCCTTTCAAAGCAAGTAGAGAAAAGATGGTGTTGAAGTTGGCATTATCTCAGATGACCAAGAGGAAGTTACCTTTTGAGATGACTTAGAGATTTTTTACCTAAGCCTAAACAATAAACCAAGCACCAATTCAAAGGAGCCATCACATGTTGTGCTTGATTCAGATCATAAAATTGATCCTTCAAAAGAGAAGATTGCAAAAGCCCCTACAGTCCAACATGAACCAAGTTTGGAGGACATGAATTAGTATATCTACATCAGAGACATGTTTTTCCTATTCCATCCATTAGAGAGCACATCAAAAAGATTGACCATAAAGTTTTCTAGTTCACTAATTCTAGTACCTCCAAAGTAAGGTATTTTTCATCTTGGTTTTACAAGTGAATGGTATTCATAGTTTTCCATTTGACCCAAGAGGGGGTATTTGTAAATTTCATCCATGTACATATTAGGATAGATTTCATGCTTTCCTCCAAGTGCCTTGTGCACATTTCCTTTTTATTATGTTTTTTTCCTTTCCCAAGTGCCTTGGGTACTTTGTTTTATTTTATATTTTTTGCTTCAAGGGGAGTTTCTAGATAGGGTCAGCCTTGTCAAAAAGGCAATCGTGCCCAATGGATTAGATGAGGTAATGAGCTAGTTTCTCAAGCATAATAGGCATGGATCCCTACGAGTCACCAAATATGTTGGCCATTTTTTGCCCACATATAAAGCTCTTGCATGGTTTTGATGAATCAGTGGATCAAAGGCTTATAAACATATCCAACATTTGCAAATAGAGAGGATCCAAGTGAGGTTTTAGAGTCTCGGCAGAAGTGTTCAAGGATAAGCCTACAAGCCAAAAGCTAAGTGCAAAATATTTTATTCAGCTAAGTCTTTTCTTTTTTATTCTTTTGAACTTTATGGGGACTAAGTGTTTCTTTTCTTTTAGGACCCTTTTTGGCCAAGTGTTGAATTCTTTCAGACAAATTGTCTGAGTCAAAGTTTCTGAAGGGATATTTATTTTAGACAAAATGTTCAAAGCAAAAGATAAAGACCTTTTATTTCGATAAAATTGTTCAAGATAATTTTCTTGAAGGGTAACTCTTCAATAAAATGGTCCTTTTTAGAATTCTTGAAGGAATTCTTCTACGATAAAGTGTTCTAAACAGTTTTCTCGAAGGGTACTTTTCTTTCAGAATTGACACCTGTAAATTCTGAAAAATATCTTTTCTTGGCAAAATAGTTCATTTTAAAAATCTTGAAGGAATTTTCTACGAGACAGATTTCATTCAGGAAAATTGTCTGAGACAATTTTTTTGAAGGCAGATTTCCTTCAAAAAATTTGTCCTGAAGCAAGTGACTTCAAAAAAGCCAAAAGGTATTTTCCAAAAAAACCCCGAGGGAGCTTTTCAAAAATGCCAAAGGGCAATTTTTTTGGCAAAAGGTTCCATTTTCCTTTTGGGAAGATCTTTTTAAAGCTCCAATGGTACATTTTAAAATATCCAAATGGTACTTTCCCTTCAGAAAGAACACTTGGAGAAATTTAAAAGAATTGGTCTTTCAAGGAAAGATTTTAAAGAAATTATTTTAGGAACAAATTTCAGATAAATGGTCCTTTTCAATTATTCTGAAGGGCAATTTTCCAAAGCTAAAAGGCCAAAACACTTTTTTTGAAAGGTCATTTCCATGTCGAAATGTTACATTATGCAACAATTCTGAATGATACTTTTTTTGAAAGGGGCATTTTTGAGAGTTTTGAAGGGTACTTTCCCTTCGAAAAGGGCACTTAGTAAAAATATTGAAGACTTTCTCTTTCCATAAAAGGCTTTGAAATTAAAAGTCTTGAATAAAACCTATAGAAATTTGGCTCGAAAAAATAAGTTCAAGAAAATTGTCTTAAGGAAATATGATCGGGAAAAAGATTCTAAAGGAATTAGTTCGAGAAAAGTGTCCAAGCAAAAAATTCTCAAAGAAATAGGCCAAGGCAAAAAGTTCAAGGAAATAACTTTGGGAAAGGGCCCAAAAGGGTTAATGATGTTCTCACAAATGTCAAATTCAATCACAGAAGATAATCATTGAGGTTCAAATATCTCGATGATGGTTACGTGGACGTCAAATACATTCATGCAAATGTCAAATACAGGTGCACAGATGTCAAAGTGAAGCCTCATGAAATAGATGTTTGGGTTCAAAAAATAGGATTGACGACTCATGTTCAATCATACAAAAGATCTAACAGTGAGCAATGACTGACAGGTTAATGGGCTCAGACAAATCAATGACATGCATTCAATCACAGATTTAGATCAACAATGAATAGGGGATATAATAGGTCTTTCAAACCTAGTATAGATCAAAGGTCAGCAAATCATTGATGAAAAAAGAACAGGTATCAAGTAGAGTGTCATCTATTATAACTATAGGAAAACCAATAATTTAGATTGGTTTTCAACCTATAATTAATTCAAGTTCAGGTCCCAAATCATAGAGCAGGTATGTAATTAATGAAAAGAGTAGATTGAGCCATGCTTTCAATAAACTACTACTCAAAGCATACATGACCTGGCTCTGTCAGTTTTAAGATATGAGGACCTATTCCTCATAATGAAGCCAAGTGGAAGGTATGGCAAGATTCATGAATCAAATTTGGGAGATTGGAGAAACAATTAGATCATTTAATAATGATCAAAACCTTCAAAGATATTTTCTCCTTGAAAGATTCATGATTCACCATATAAAACAAACTCTTGTGCTCTAGTGCACTTTTCTCAGCCAATGAGAAGAACTTGAGAACTAACTGGAGCTATTGAAGGATAAATATTGATGATGGACTTGTCCTAATTGGACAAAGGGGTGGAGGGGCATCCCTTGAAAGGTGGATCTCATTCAATGATCATGGACAACATGCCCCTCTCCTTTCTCTCTCTGCTTCTCTTCCCTCTTCTATATATCCCATTTTTTTCATTTTGTAAAAGGGTTCTCCAATTTGAAATTTTCAGAGACTAGTTCTCTCTAATTAGGAAATTTTAGAGGAACTGGGATACTCTTTGATATATTACAAAATATGCTCAGCTTGATTAGGCTCAACCCTACGAAGCATTTTTAAGAACTGATGCAATAAAGGATTTTATTTTCCTACCTCATGCCTTGGATTTATGTCTATTGAGTTGTGCACTATGACATTGTGTGAAGGAGAATATTCCTCATCCATGGTCCTCCTTTTTGACCTTGTTTAGGGAGTTTTTCAACGTTGTTTGTAGGTTTGGTTGAGTGCTTTTTCCACCTTGATGTGAAATTTCAATGAGTCTTAGAACTCCTCTTTATTTTCATTCATTGCTTCCTGAACCTCTTCCATGAAATATTAATGCAACCAACTTGATCTTGAGGTTGTGTAAGTAAGTATTGTCCTCTGCAGAACTAGTGTGGGTTCAAGCTTATGGAAGTTTCCCATTTTATTTTGGTGCATCACCTGGTTAGATTTCTTAGGAGCCCTTATCCCCTTTCTAACCCTTTTCCCCATGGAACATTAGTTTATTTTTAGTTATAGGTGATCTACCAAGAGGAATTCGACCTTCTCTAGGGATTCAACCTCACTACAGGATACCCACAGCTTGAGGTTGATATAATATTATAGTTGGGAGCGAGAAAGCCTAAAAAACTCTCCCAAAAGGGTGCAATTCTAGCCTAAAACAACCCCACTCATCATGTTATGTGGATCCTTTTCAATTTTGATGTTCATTACATTGATATAGACAACATCTATACCTCCAATGATGTTTGAAAGGGTGGTTTTTTGGCGGTGGATTATTGAAACACTTTCAAACATCAATTAGATTTGTTTTGGTTATTTCAACATAATTGAATTGATATAAGATAAAGAGGGGATCCCCCCATTGTGTTAGTATGCCATCAAAAGAGAAGTATGATTTTACATGCATAACAAATTCAATTGCTTGATCCCAACCACCATAAATGCCACTCCTCTAATTCCCCATGGTAGACAAAGAAATGACTAGGTCTTGAGGAGAATAGATAGAACATTATTTGTAGAACAAAACATGCAAATAATTTTGATCTCCTTGACAACATGGTCCTAAGAGTAATTTTTTCTGACCATCTCCCCATCCAATTTTATATTCAGTGTTTCACATCTCAATATAAAAATTTAAGTCTTAGATTCACCTTGACACATCTCATCTCATTCATGAATGGCCTCAATCTCATTTCAAACAAATTTGTAACCTTACTTCATGGGCTTCTAGGGAGTTAGGTTAGATTATTTGATGGGGGGATACCATCTCACAAACCTTTGCATTCCTCTTTTTTATCACAAAAAACATCATTTTTTTGTTAAAAGGCCCATGAGGCATCATGTTATGAGTTCATTAGTTCTTCGTAGGAGTTGGAGCTCTCCCCTTTTAATTAAGGCTTATGAAAAGAGACTTTCAAATGGAAACCAAACACAAGGTGGAAGAGGCCTACATAGCTTATGGTTCTAAAATTTGTTCTCGTATGCATTGGATTAAAAATAAGAACTAAATTTTTAGAGAGTTTTTCTTTCTCATTCGGTCCAAATAAGTTGTAAATAGAGTGAGAACCATCTACGATGCTAATCAACGTCTCGATGAATTATCTAATATTTTACAAGTTGTTGTATCTCATTGTCATGGAGTTTTTGTTACCCAACCTACTTCCACAACCTAAGAATATGTTCTCATATTTTTTTAAAAGTGGTTCATTGAAAACTCTCTAAGAGTCGAAGGGTCACTTGTGACCATTTTCTATCAGTATAAGATCTTCAAGAGGAAGCATCCCAAATATATTTTCACAAGGCCCCTAAAATTGATGTTTTACCTTAAAAATTTACCAAATTCTTTGGGATATTTTGGGTCTTGATTTGTACAAGGTCTACCTCGAGACTGTTCATACCATTCTCTTGGTAAATTTATCAACTAGGGAAACATCAATTTCATTACCAAAGATGGGGACCTAGAGCTCATCACTAATTATAACCCTATCTTGCTCTTAAATGTGTCCTACAAGATTACTTTCAAATCACTGCTCTTAATATGAGGTATTTTTTACCTCTCATCATTCCTTTGGAGAAAATTAGTTTCATTTAAAATAGATCAATTTTAGATTGTAGTATGAGAAAAGATGGATAGGCTCACTCCTCAGAATAAAAAGGTTTTTTTGTTAAAATTGAGTTTGAGAAAGATTATGATAAAATTGAATGCCCTTTTATTATCTTTGTGATTTATGCTCTTGGGTTTGGGACAAGGCTTATTCAAATGGTCAATATGCTCTTCTAAAATGTTTTTGCTTATATCACTATTAATGGAGATTAGTTAGACCAATCTAGGTTGGTTAGATCCACTTAGCAAGGTTTTCCTTTAGATCCTTCCTTTTATTTTCTTACAGCTGAAGGATTCAAGTATCTTCTAGATGACTACACATTTAGAGGTCTAGTTAAATTATTTTTTGTCCCTCAAACTCATAGTTAGATGGTCAATGGAGATTTTATTGATGATTTCTTCCTTACTCTTGTTGAATAAGAAACATTTGTTAACGATTCCATGGAGTGTCTAAATATTTTACGTATTTCCTTAAGGTCCTCTTTTTAGTGGAAGAAAACACGATGCTATAAATAGTCTAACACTTCCTTACCTCATTGACTAGAGGTTTTCAACTGGTATTAGATTCAATCCAAAGAGCAATTCAATTTTGTTAGCATTACATTTTACTTTTAGTCATATTATTTTGATTTATATAATTATGTTGTATATAGGGTTGAGAAAAAATATTTCTTATTGGGTTACCAAACCTCTCTCCCTAACTAGTAAGTTACAGGTTTGTTCTAAGATCTTACAACAACCCACGTTTATTATTCCACCTGTTGGATGTCTTCAAAGTTTGTGTACTCAAAGTTGGAATGCCTCCTAAGAGATTTCTTCTAGGCTAATTATGAAGGATTTAAAGGTTCAAAAAAAAAATCCTCGGATATATGTTACATACCCAAGGAAATAGGAGGTATTGGCCTTATTAATATCAAAATCCAAGGCTTATCCCTATGTGTAAAATGGGTTATTCATCTCCTTGAAGGAGAAGAGGCATGGAAAATTTTATTTTGCCTTTAAGGGTAGTTCCCATGGTAGGAACAATTGGAAGGGTCTTGGTCTTCGTTATCTTCTAATCACTTATCTTCCAATAAAAATCGTGGGATCCTTTGTTTCTTAAAGTATATGGAAAGCTTGGAAAATTTTAAAACCTCATAAAATTTGGAATGGTGATGGTTTCAATTATGGGATCTCTTTCAAATATCAATGCCTATAGTAGTCCCCATTTATTCATACTCTAGTGTTCCCTTTTCCATGGTCCCTTTGGTCAAAAGTCTCAAAAGGGAATGATAATAATTTCTAATCTTTTTCAAAAGTTATCTTTAGATTAGCTACCTTGAACTATTCTCAGTTATATTCCATCAATAATTGACATAAAAAAGGTTATCCCAAACAAACATGTCCATTAAATTAGATTTTAGTTACTCTTCATGTTGTGGAAAGACTAGAAGTGGATTTTGGAGACATTGTTCCACTGGTATAAACCTTGGCTTGGTTATGAGTTAGTTTCTCCTTAGCACATTTAATTTGATACTCTAAATGCTTGACAAAAGGTTAATGTATATGTCTAAATACCTTGGGCTATAGGTTTTTTAAATTTAGAAAAGCTAATATAGAATCTAAAAATGGTCACATTCTTTGGTGTATTCTTCACCAAGGTCTTCTTGTTGGAGACGACCTTATCCAATTAGAGGTTTTTAATCCTTTATGCGTGTCTTTCTAATATCTCGAGTCTCTCAAACATCTCTTTTGGTTTTTAGACATATTCAACCAGTTTAGAAATGGATTCATACCATTTTCCAACCATTTTGTCTAGAATTCTTTTCTTGGATAATGGCAGTCTTAGGGAATTCAACAATGTTAGCTACACAATACAACCAATTTTGACAATTTTTTTATTCTAAAATCATTTTTCAATTATAACAAGAAGGAATAATGCAATATTTAACCATTTATCTCTTGATGGTAGTTTCTCTATTACTAATAAATTTCAAGTGATTTATAATGTAATTCTACATTTAATAGTGCAAGATGAGAAGGTCCATTTAGATTTTGAATACCTCACATATTTTTTGGACCATTTCGGAAGTGTTGTATGTGATGTCATCTAGGTTCCCCTCGATTTACTTTGTTGGCAGTCTTCTTCTCAGGATCATGGTTATAGGTCTCATGGTAGTCATCATTCAAGTAGCATGAAATGAATTCCTTCATGCTATTTGTGGTATCCTTTACCCAATCACAACTTTTGTGGATGTGGATCTAGTTATGCATTCACATACACTAATGGGTGGGTGACTCATTACCAAGAGAAATTCCCTTAGTTGTCCTTAGTTATTTCCACACCTAGAAAGGATCTAGATGACGATTCAAACAAAGAAAAAGATAATGACATATGAGAATCAATACTTGATATAGAGGATTTTCCTACCAGTGGTGTTTTAGGGTGGCACGTCGGATGATCATTCACCTCTACCACCTGTTCTTATTTCTTCAATTATCTAATGTTCTTATGCCTTAATGTTTAGTTACCTAATAGGTTATGTGTTTTGTTGCACAATATTTTATATCTTTTTTATTGAAAATATGTTTAAGTTTTCATTTAATTTTTTAGTTAATGAAATTTGGTTAACACTCTCAATCCTTGTGATCAATATGAATTTTTTGGTGGACTCTGATCCCATTAATTAATAATCTTATATTAAATTAATATAAAATAGTTTTAAATCAAAAAATAATAATTATAATTATTCATAAAAATCAATAAAACATATGCAAATAAAATTCCACTAGAAATTAATAATTTAAAAAGTCACACTTGACAAAATATTTGAATTATTTTTTTATAAGACTAATAATATATATTAATTTAATAGAAAAATATTTCCAATTACAAAATGATAAATTATTTTTTTTAAAAAATGTGACTAAAACATATATAATAAAAATTTATTAAAAATTAATAATTTAAAAAGTTGCAACTAAGCTTTTAATAAATCATAAATCTTAACACTTTTAGAACAATCCAACAAGTAGAACAAAAAACATAAACATAGTTATTTCAAAAAAATTAAGATTTATTTGTATGGACTGTGAAAACATAATTTTTTTTTTAATTTTAATAAAATATTTTATAAATTAAAAAATATATATTTATTGATATAGAATTTTTGTTAGAAAATTTTTAAATCATTTCAAATTATCTCTATAATTAATTATTATCCTCATATAATTTTTAAAATAATTACAAGGTAAAGAGATTTAATTATTAATTAAATAATTATTTTTAGATGATTAATACCATCATTATCATTATCATCATTGTTAGATTTTTATTAGAATATTTTTAAGTATTTTCAAATCATTGATCTCAGATCCAAAATCTTTCTATAACTAATCATTATCTTAATAACTTTTATTTCTTCATTTTTTTAAAATAATTATAAAATAAAAAAGACCACTTATCAATTAAATAATTATTTATACACTATTAATACATATATATTATAATACTAATATTTTTAGTTTTTACATTAGTTTATATGATATTTTATTCTATGTAAAAATTATATTATTTTTTCTATTATTTAAAAAAAAATTATTATAAATATTTTGAAAAATAAAAATATTTTTTAAATTTATAAAATTCATTTTATCATAATTTTTAGAGGTCAATACATATTAATATGATAATTTTATGTGGATTTATTACAATTTCATTATTTAATTTAAAATTTCAATTAAAACAAATATAACAATAATGTTGTTTTCATATTTAAATAAAAGTTTATTATTTAAAATTTTAAAAAACTAAAATATGAACATAGACAAGATAGTCTTTCAATTTTTATGAAATTCAAAAAAAAATTTACATTACATATAATATACAAACAAGTGGCACCGTAGTCTTTTGATTCTTTTATATTTAATATTATTGATAAGTTATTGTTAAAAAAAATTAATTGAAAAATATTAAAAATTAAGATAAAATTATTTATTACAAATTCTAAACCAATAATTGGATATTATATTTATGGCATGCTGAATATATTGAGCATATGCCCATTGACTTATATTTTACATTTAATAATATTTTTTAAAATAAAAATAATTTAAAAAAAAAAAAAAATTAAATATTTTAATATTAATATTTTTAAAAATGTAAATAAAAATATTTTCATTTTATTATTATAATTATATGAAAATTTTAAAATATAAAAATATTTATAAATATATAATTTATTTTATACTTTTAAATATAAGTTATTAATTTTCATTTATTTATAGAAATTAAAAAAATTAATTTATATATATTAATTTTTCTTAAATTTTTAATATTATTAAATTAATAAAATATTATAAATTTGTTGAGAGTTAATATAAATAAATAAAAGATTTCATATTAACATAATTTCTTGAGACAAAAACTGTTTTACTATTCCTACCAAATTACCAATCCTTCCTGAATACTAACTCCTCTCTTATAAATCTTAATTAAAAAATCTTACAAATTTTAATTAAAAAACTTATTTTCTTTTTTAATTATATGAGAACTGACGGGAGCCTTCTAATTTTGACATGGTCAAGGTCAACTGGACGAATTGTCTGCCTGCCATCAACCCTTGGCATTATCTTCCCAAAATAACCTACGAAAATGTCGGTATGTTGTATGAAATTTCTATTTCCCCGATTTTGAAGGTTCTCTATTTGAAAAATCAAAGCTTTTCTTGTATGAATTTTTCTATATATACCACTCTGCTTGGTATGATATGTTTTTGAGTTTGTCTTCTGAGATAATCTGAAATAGAGCTCGGAAGACATTATTATTGGATTCAATGAAGTTTGGGAAAGAGTTTGTGGCACAGATGGTGCCTGAGTGGACCCAGGCTTACATGGACTACAACTTTCTTAAGCTCATGCTAAAAGATTTCATGCCTTACAAAACAAGACCAAAACCTATTCTAAAATCTCCCACGGCAGCGCTCAAAAAGGCCATGACATTCAGAGCCTTCAGCGGCCTCATGAAACGTGATAATCATTCCCCTCGCAACGAAGAAGAAATCATACTGGTAAAATAACAATTCTTTTATTTTTGTGGCGTGTCTTTAATTTTGGAGCATCTGGTATAAAGGTCCTGTTGTTTCTTTGAAGGTAAAAAATACGCATCACGATGGGAAGGATTCGTATGAAACGATGTTTTTAATGGCGGCGGAGGAAGGGGCAGGATACGATGTGGTTTTCTTCAAGAGATTAGACGAGGAGCTTAACAAAGTTAATACATTTTATCATATCAGGGTTGAAGAACTTGTGAAGGAAGCGGCTGTGTTGGATAAACAGATGTCATCTCTCGTGGCCTTCAGAGCCATTGTACGCAATAAACCTGGTCAAGATTTTAAGACCAGTACTGACATCGACGCAGCCAAAACACCTCCGAACCCTGCAAGAAACTCTGGTATTCGTCCAATTTATTCATTTTCTGTCATAACCTAAAATATTTTCAGCCATAGGAAATATTGATGAATTTAGCAAAATATGCTTCATTTGATTGCAATCCAACACATCGTACGCATAATTATAAGAATTTCAATGATATTAATTGAAATTGACATCTTTGGAAGGTAAAATTTTGGAATTCGATGAAAAATATAATCTTTTTACTCTTTTACTGTTAATGAAAATATTTTCCATTTGAATTTTTATTTGAGCTGAGTTTACAGATATTCGTCTCGGTTCTTTCTTTTTCAATGTTGAAATGCATAAATTATGTTAAATTCATCTGATCTGAGTGTAAAATCTACATTTTTATTCTATGTTATTAAATCTGTGCAGGGCCTGCTCTAATGGAAGTCATCAATGAAGATGAGACCAACGCCGATGGTACAGTTCAAACTGAAAGCATGCACGGAAGAACAGAAAGGCAGGGGTTAAATGAAATTCAAATGACAGGTCTCGGAATCGAAACTCCCGGAGCCAAAGCAGCTCCAGCTGAGAGGCAGATCCGACAGAAGGTGAGGAGTGCTAATAAATTGCATCCCATTGAGATCGTTAAAGATGTAAAAATAAGAATTACACCAGACACTCCGCGGTCTACCATACGCAATATGCTCAACAATCCGGGGAACAATACATTAAGCAGAAAAGATCTTAGGCGAGGCAACGAGATGGTCCGCAATGCTTTCATTGAATTTTATCAGAAATTGAGCCTGGTGAAAAATTACAGGTAAAAGCCCGAAATAATTTGTTCTATTGATCATGACAGCCTGTATTTAATACTGACTATTTTGTGGTCCTGTCTGTGTAATGGTGCAGTTCACTGAACCTGTTGGCTTTCTCCAAAATAATGAAAAAATACGACAAGGTTAGTCCCACCTCCTCTACTGTTTAAATTGTTTTCTAGTGCGAGGGACCTGTTTGAGTTGGTTACTTACTATTTCCAGGCTTTAAAAATGTCGCATTCATGGTTTCCAACGTTTTCTTTGTAAATGCTTTTGTTTTTTAATTGTGGGGCGTTTAGTGGCCGGGGGACGGGGTCCTATTTAGATTTAGTTTATTTGTAGGGGCCCAATCCGGCTGTGACTTTTATCGCATGGAGCATCATCTTATATTTTTTTAATTCGTTTAGTGAGCGTATTGTAATATACTTTATAATCGAGACATTTGAATTAAAAAAACATTGATATTTATATAATTTAATTATAATAAAAAATTATTCATTTTATCAATTTCACATATATTCATAATTGTTATTTTCTTTATATAATGTTTTAAAAAAATTATTTAAATAATATTTTTTCAGTGATTTTATTATATCAAACCAAAAAATAATTTATTTTTATTATATTTATATAATTTTAAATTTTTTTACAATTTAAATATCAATCCTTTTTTCACTGATTTTATAAATTGAAATAATTTTATATAAAATAAAATAAACCATACTTATTTTATTCATAATTTTTTTTAAAGTTTCTTTATTCAAATATTAAAATTATTATAAAATCAAAATATATCTAATATAAAATTATCATAAATCTCACATATATTCATAATTGTTATTTTATTTATATAATGTTAAAATTTTCTTTATTTAAATATTATTTTTTCAGTGATTTTATTATATCAAACAAAAAAATAATTTATTCTTATTATATTTATATAATCTTAAAGTTTTTATATTTAAATGTCAAAACTTTTTCACTGATTTTATAAATTGAAATAATTTTATATAAAATAAAATAAACCATACTTATTTTATTCATAATTTTTTTAAAGTTTATTTATTCAAATATTAAAATTATTATAAAAGCAAAATATATCTAATATAAAATTATCATACAATTAAAATATAAAAATAAAATAAAATTTTAAAATTAAAAAAAATGTCATAATTTATTTATAAAATATCACCATACAAACCATTTCCACTAGGTTGGCCCCCCTTCCTCTCAACAACAATGTTGTAGGTTTTTTCATATTTATAACCCACACCTACAACAAGGTTTTTCCTTTTTTATTAAAAAAATACCTCATATTTATATTATAAACTACCCTTTTCTCCCAATAAGTACAATAAACATTTCATAACCAATTTTTTCATATAAATTATTTTGTTTTGATTTTACCATATGTAATTTAGTTAAGTTAAAATCACATTAACTTTAACTATCAATACCTTCTTCCCTCAAATAAGTGTCAACCCCCTCGACCCTATTATATGTATAGTTAACCTCGACTGATGAACTATTAGTAATCTAATCATAGCTCTTTGAAAGAGTAGTTGAATGCAAGAAATTAATTTATTAAAAAAATAAAAAAAAACTTTTTTATTCATAATTGGTGGGGGAGTAATTGAAAGACACATTTTCCTTTCCTTCCTATCAACAAGGCATAAATAAGATGCAAACACTATCAAAAGCAAAGTTTGGGTCAACGATATGTCAATTTTAAAGTGGAGGCAATTGGAGAGAATTAAAAAACGTTTAATCACAAGTACCTTTAAGATTAAAATGTTAGTTCTGTATGAGACAATCTACAGTCTATAGGGAGTATCTATGTTCACTATATTTGAAGATGAGAACAAATTGATAAAAACGAGGAGTTTTTGATCAAGATCCACAATAGGAGAATGAATCTTCATAGACATAACAGCTATAAACTTGGGAACTAGAGTCCAATAACTCAAATCAAATCTTCTCTCTTTTTCTAACGACTTCTTTACTCCTTCGATTTTAATTTTGGATTGAGATTTCATAGACTATTTTTAATCTTGTAAATGTTAATAAAATATCTATCTATCTATCACACTTATTCCTTCTTCTTTTTCTTTTATTTTCCACATTCTCCCTTCCATTATTTTTTCGAAGATATTGTTAGTTAGTACACTTTCCCTCCTTTGTCTAACTTTGAAAGCTAGACAATTTGACACTTTGTGCAAGTAAAACACTTAACTATCTTTCATTGTGGAATAAATGTAGGCAATTTATTGTATATAACATATAAGAAGTTCATTTACCAATTTTTATTGCAGATTATATATATATATATATATATATATATATATATATATATATATATATATATATATATATATATATATAATTTTTATTATTATTTGTAGGATAAAAAATTACAAATTCTTTATAAATTTTTATTATCAATATGTTTTTATAAACGTTACTCTTAAATATAAAAGGACAAATTTTTATAAACATTTTCACTAAAAGTAACCCTAAATTTTATGATTTTTAATATGAAAAGATCCATAAAAAAATTCATATTCTTTGGTGAATTAAATATTTTTGGTGAGGGTCTAGAAAATTATGCAGGCATCTCAATCAGCTCAAAAAAGAGCGTATAATAATTTGATGTAAAAGATTAAAATTCATCATTCTTAATATTGAAAACAAAATATTATCTTCTTATTTAAAGAGACATTAAATATAAATTAATTAAAAAAATAAAATAAAAAAGATTAATTCTTATAAAATAAATAAAAAATAAATTTTTTATAAATTTTTATTTAAAAAAAATAAAAAATTATATATTTTTAATTTGAATAATTAAAAATATATTATAAAAATTGAAAATGTATTAATATAATAAAAATAAAAATGATTGTTTAAACACTTCATATAATATTCACACTCTTCTTCTAAACTAATAAAAATATAAGAGTGATTCTAACGTTTCTTCTAAATTAATAAAAATAAGTTTTAAAATCTTCTTTTAAACTAATATCAAAGTTAATATCTAAATATACATTTCCTTCATATATTTTAATTTAATTTATATAGTAATATTTATTGAAGGTAAAAATTGGGCCATGGAAGTGTAAAAAGTACAATGTAAAGGATATAAAAGGAGCACAATGGCACATTCCAATAAATACAAGAGAAAAATATTTAAAAAGAGTAACAGAAAGCTTCAATCAAATAGAATATTAAAGTACCATAAAGAAGATAAGGAAGGTTATATATGAAGTGAGATGAAGTTGTATGTTATGGAGAAACACTTCTATTATTTGAATCATAATTAATTTGGTACAGTTCTCTTTAGGGACTTGTGTATGGAAATGGTGAAGGTCAAATATATCTCAAAGGAAGAAGCTAATCATGTATGATCTTCATAAACCATGAGTATATTGAGGAATCCAAGTTAATCTCTTAGAAATAAGAATTGTTCTCTTATCTTGTAATAATGGAAGCATATGAAAACAAAATGGTCCTCAATTTAAGATTCTAAATAACAAATGTAACAAATATAGAACTACCAAGAGGTATGGTATGTCTTAATGAGATGTTGATGCAAGAAAACTATGAGCTTAGCAAGGGGAAACCTCATGGTACTAGGGACCCAGAGTCTGATGTAACTTAGAAGGTTGGACGAACTCATCACTAAAGTGAAGATGTAAGTTTAAGTAGTGTTGAAATTAAATTTTAAGGAGGGAGATTTTCTAAGCTTAGACCATGTAAATTGGAAGTAGGCTCTCTAAATATCAATATAAATGCCCTTATTTATTTCTCTCTTGGAAAAATCAAAGGTATCCATTAGAAATCTATATAGAGTTAGGTTATCAATATCAAAAGCAATATGATTAAACAACAAAAAAGTTTTTAATTATAAAAATAAATTGACCCCATGACCTGCCTACTCTATAAAAAAATTAAAAACAAGATATAAATACTTGGACAACCACTCTAAAAATTACCCTGGTGTTTGATTCTATTAATAATTATCAAGTATGCCATATAAAAAAATAGTAAAATAATAAATAAGATTGTATTAAATTTTACTGAATAAAAAAAACATTTAAAATAAAAATAAAATAAAAAAATGCTCATACATTTTACTACTCCTAATAATTAGGTGACACTTGTATATTAAGAAAATAAAATAGTCTCCTACACTTTAAATCACAGTTCAGAACATAACAAAAGCTCATGGCATCTTGAACCTTAAATGAATTCCAATTCCAATTGCAAAGCTTCACATTTCAACTTATACATTACCACACAAGCACAAAATAAATATTTTAATTCACACGTGTGGAAAATATCATATAAAAATTAGCCGCCACTCGAGTAATTGTAAATTATCAGAGTAGGGTTAGAAGTACGCTCCAAAAGATTCTAGATTAAGAATGTCAATTAAGATGTCATAACTTTCTGGACTAATTCTGGAGTATATCATATTAAAATGTTATACCTAAATCAATTAAGCTTAAATTCTGCATTAACTAATCATTCACAGGAAGAAGTTCGAGAGGTCGAAAAATTAGCCTTCGTATATGAAAAGGAGCATGTCAAAACTGTTCAAATTAGAAAATATTAGCTGAAATCTGTCCAAGGCGCCAGATGTTTTCCTCCTATTCTAAATCTAAACTTTGATGTGTTTTGTTTTTCTTCTACAATCATTAAAACATAAATTTGATCCGTCGAAAGTTACTATGTTCGGATGTCAGAATTTAGGGGAGAAACTTTAAATGTTTTTTAGTTTTTAATTTTAACTCGGATCTTCTTTTCGTTTGTGCAGATCACTGGAAGGCGAGCATCACTATCTTACCTTAACGTTGTGGAGAAATCTAATTTTATAAGCTCAGAAGAGGTCAGTCATTGAATAATTGTTTTTCATTTTTCAAATTCTTATGTTATCTTCTTAGGGGTTTGGTGTAGTAGTAAGTTGGGGGGCACTTATGACAGAAAGATCAAGTTTCCAATTGTGTGGGCATGCCTTCTGCCAGAGGATTTAAGGTTCCAATCGCTTGGGCATGCTTTCTGCCAGAATGTTCCAATTGTATAGGTATGCCTTTGGTTAGAAGGTCCCAATTGCATGGGCATGCTTTCAGCCAGCTTACATTCAGGGAGTTCATTATTTTATGAATGAATGAAATGAAACAATTTTAATTACGCTCACGAGACCAAATAGTATATGGGACTATCGATTATACTGATTGCTCTTATCACTCAAAGACTTTTTGGTCGTTCTATGCTCTTTAGAAAGCTACTCCTCCTTTTGTTGATTTGAGTTAACATCTTCTCCAATGCTTTTTATTCTGTTTTCTTCAAATGGTTCTATTGTGGATCAACTCTTAATGATTCCACATATTTCGTTCGAATGTCTGCATACCTTAGACATTTAAGGATAAAATGCTCCTCTATTTTGACCTCCTCTATGGTGCATAAAATACAAAGTCTCTCATCTCATTGTTCCTTAAATGACATCTATCTACCTGTTTTACATTTGAGTCTATGGGAGCTAGTTTTTAGTTGAGTAATGAGGATCTATTCCCTCCATTTAATTTCAGCCCCGATATAAATTTTTTTGCAATGCTCATAAGACATGTTGAACTTTATAATATAGTAGTGTTGTTTTCTGCTTGTTTTTTTTCCTCCACATCACTATTTTGAACTTTTTCATTTACATAATTTCCACTAATAATCTCTTTAAATTGCATTGCACTTCTTCTTTAATTCATTTTTGCTCAGATCAGTTCATTGTTATGATGAAAGTGACACACACGACCCTTTTATGTGCCAAGAAAGCACATATATTAGTGTAATGTTTGGCATATTTACAAAACCTTCCCGTGATATATACAAAAAATTGAAAGTATGGATATCCTAATTTACAAACTTTTTAAAATTCAATAAATATTTGAACTGCACTTAAACTTCTGTACAACTATAAACACAAGCAAATAAACATTTTAGATTTTACAAGCCATTAAAGTTCAAACTGACCCTCTAACTAGAGACTTACTATATAGACAAAGCAAATAATCAAAATAAGAAAACCATAAGAAACCAACAACATCGAAGCTATCAGTGCTCCTTTTGAGGTTGTTCCAAAAGCCTGCATAAGCAACTTATAGTTTCTCTTCTAATTTTTTGAAAAGAATATAGGCAAGAGCCCCATGGATTTGACATCCATTTTAATTTTTCTAAATACTCTCAGAGGTTATCAGCGTACAATATTTTTGAGCAAATTGAGATTATGTTATCTTACTCTAAATGTTTTTCCGTCTACTGAAAGAAACTTAGAAAATTCTAATCCTTACCTCCAACTACATTTTCAAGGCTAACATAAACACATCTGTACGGGATCATGTATTTGTTAAGTTAATCCACTCGTGCTAATGCCTTCAACTACCACCTTCCCCGTCCTGACCTTTGGATTTTGGTTTATTTTCTTCTCAATTGATATCTTCCAAGTCCATCAATCTACTATCGCCCATTTGGTAGGTGAACCTTATGACCCTTTCCCAATAACATACATGAAAAGGCAACTTGTCCATTGTTGGGAAGTTCATCTATTTTTCCTTGTTTCTCAATTACCACAATGCTTGGAGCTAAACCTTACTAGAATGTTATTTTGTTTATCATACCTACAACATCTATGCTTCTACCATTAAGAACCATTATTATTGGACACCACCACTAATGTCATAATTTAGCATTTGTTTTTATATTCAATAGTTTAAACAAAAGATGGGCCTTAAAAAAATAGAATAAACATGAGAGCACATAGTAGTTGACCCAAAAAAACTGTTGGGGATCAACCAACAATGGATTACACTTATGAAAGCAATCAATGCGGAAATAAATCAGATAGATAAGTAACTGAAATGATAAATAGCACAGAACAAGATATACAAGAAAACACCCTGAAAACTTGTATTAAAAACTCTTTACAATAGGAATACAAATGAAGAACTTCGTTCTTCCACACCTCTCTCAGATGCACACAAGATCTCTCACTAGATCTCTATTCCTTAAGAGTTCTCTCTAAAGTACAGTCCTTCAAACATTCACAATGTTCTACTTCGTACTCAATTACACTCTCATACACTTCATCATCATACAATAGCTTAGAAGATCTCTCCTACATATAGAAATAGGAAACTTAAGCATGCTCTTACAACAAACAGTTAAGCCTCTTCAACAAGGGCTCTAAAAATAACATTGCTAACAATAGAGACGCGAGCATGAGTCTACAACTCAAACTCATCATGCAAACACTCGCTTCTGTCCTCGGAAATAGCTCTCTGGACACGCAGGTAACCGACGTCGGTTCCTGTCTGTTCGCCTGTGACCGTCGCCGGCCGACCATACTGCCGACGTCGGCGCCTCTGAACTGCAACTGACCGACGTCGGTCGCTCCTGACCGACGCCGGCGTCTGTGTAGACCCGAACCTGTTTGTCTATGCTCCATGGTGAAGCTTTTAGCTCCACATACCTAACAATCTCCCACTTGGAGATAAACCAGCTGCACCAATACCTGTACAGCAAGATCTTCTAGCTCCTCCATCTTCAACTCAATCGTGAAGACCAACAGAAGTTGAATGAAGATTCAACTTCTCCTTAGTAACCGGCTTTGTTAGCATATCCGCAGGATTCATGTCTGTATGGATCTTCTCCAGCTTCAACTCACCATCTTCCAATACCTGCCGTATGAAGTGGTACCTTAGCTGTATGTGTTTGGTTCTAGAATGGAAAGCTGAGTTCTTAGCCAAGTGGATTGCGCTTTGACTGTCACTATGCAATCTGCAACTCCCATGCTCCCTTCCAAGCTCTTCCATGAACCGTGTCATCCATATCATTTCCTTGCTAGCTTCTGTAGCTGCAATGTATTCTGCTTCTGTAGTTGACAAGGCTACAACCTTCTGCAACTTAGAAATCCAACTAACTGCCGTTCCACCTACAGTAAAAACATAACCTGTGGTGCTCCTCCTGCCATCCAAATCCCCTGCCATATCTGAATCTACATAGCCATGTAGAGATGTATCTGAACCTCCATAGCATAAGTGTCTACTGCTGGTTCCTCTCAGATATCTAAGGATCCATTGTACTGCTTTCCAATGTTCCTTTCCTGGATTGGCCATATACCTGCTTACTACTCCCACTGCTTGGGCAATATCTGGTCTAGTACACACCATTGCATACATCAAACTTCCTACCGCGGAAGAATATGGAACCTTGTTCATGTACTCTACCTCATCATGTGAATTGGGACATTGTTCTTTACTTAACTTGAAATGTCCTGCCAAAGGTGTGCTTACCGGTTTCGCATCCTGCATGTTGAACCGTTTCAACACCCTGTCCACATAATCTTCTTGAGACAATATCAACCTGTGATTTTCTCTGTCTCTCTTAATGCTCATGCCAAGGATTTTCTTAGCTGCTCCCAAATCCTTCATGGCAAACGTTTGAGCTAACTTTACTTTAAGCTCTGAGATATCCTGCATGTGAGACCCTGCAACCAACATGTCATCTACATACAACAATAGAATAATGTATCTACCGTTATCGAATCTCTTAAAGTATACACAATGGTCTGATTGACACCTACTGAAACCATGCTCAGTCATAAACCTGTCAAATTTCAAGTACCATTGCCTTGGAGCTTGCTTGAGGCCATACAAGCTTTTCTTTAACCTGCACACTAGTTTCTCCTTACCCTTGACCTCGAAACCTTCTGGCTGTTCCATGTAAATTTCCTCATCTAAATCTCCATGAAGAAATGTTGTTTTAACATCTAACTGCTCGAGATGCAAATCCTCAAAAGCAACCAAAGATAATACAACCCTTATAGAAGTCATCTTAACAACTGGAGAAAAAATTTCGCCAAAGTCAATACCTGGCTTTTGTGCAAATCCTTTTACAACCAATCTGGCCTTGTATCTCATCTGACCATCCTCACCTTCCTTCAACCTGTAAGTCCACCTGTTCTTCAGTGTTCTCTTACCAGCTGGCAATTCAACCAAATCCCATGTTTGGTTCTCTCTTAAGGACTCCATCTCCTCAACCATGCCATGCTCCCACTTACTCCTGGACTCCACCTGTAAAGCTTCTTCAAAACTTTCTGGTTCTCCACCATCGGTTAGCAATAAATAATATAAAGAAGGAGAGTATCTAATTGGAGGCTTACTTACCCTTTCAGACCTCCTGATTGGTGTCTTGGACTCGTTTTCAACAATCTGTCCATCCAAATTTTCTGACAGTGACCGACCTCGGCCACCTGTAGACCTGTTACTGGCCGATGCTGGTTCCTCCTGGCCGACGCCGGTGCCTGGTCTGCCGACGTCGGTCTCTGTATGACCGACATCGGTTTCTGTATTGCCAACGCCGGTGCCAAACCTGCCGACGTCGGTCTCTGTGTTTTCCTGTAAGTGATTATTTCTTTTTCCCGCGAGCTCATTTTGGACCATAATTTCGTCCAACTCATTATTGCTCTGCCCAGCTTGATCTAGCTTCCTTGTCTGATCACTGTACATCACTCTTTCATTGAAAACAACATCACGGCTCCTGATTACCTTGTTAGTTCCTAGATTCCAAAATCTGAAACCAAAATCATCTGAGCCATAGCCTATAAACGTGCACCTCATAGACTTAGCATCAAGCTTCTTTCTATTTTCCTTATCTATGTGCACAAAGGCTTCACAACCAAAAACTTTGAGATATGAAAGATCAACCTTTTTACCTGTCCATGCCTCTTCTGGAATTCCACCATCCAGAGCTGTAGAGGGTCCTCTGTTGATCAGGTACACTGCGGTGTCAACTGCTTCTGCCCAAAACTCTAAGGGCAACCCTGCATGCAATCTCATACATCTTGCACGCTCCATAATAGTCCTGTTCATCCTTTCAGCAATACCATTCTGCTGAGGTGTCCTTGGAACCGTCCTTTGCCTACGGATTCCATTTATGTAACAATACAATTTGAACTTAAGACTGCAGAACTCACCGCCATTATCGGATCTCAAGCACTTTAATCTTTTGCCTGTTTCATTCTCAACCATGGCTTTCCATATCTTAAAAGTATCAAAAACATCAGATTTCTTTTTAATACAGTAGATCCATACCTTTCTTGTGGCGTCATCTATGAATGTAACATAGTACTGTGATCCGCCAATAGAGGCTACATGAGCCGGTCCCCACACGTCTGTGTGAACAAGCTGCAACTTCTGCCTTTTCTTAGTAGACCCAGTCTTTAGAAAACTAACCCTTTTCTGTTTTCCAAACACACAATGCTCACAAAATTCTAGATCCATACTTTTCAAATCTGAAAGCATACCTTTAGACTTAAGGATAGACATCCCCTTCTCACTCATGTGGCCAAGCCTTGAGTGCCACAATTTAGCATCCACATCTGAAGTAGATAAAACTGAAGGAGATTTGTTAGTAATACAATTACACAAGTAGAGAGTACCTTCTCTCTTACCTCTGGCCATAACAAGTGCACCCTTGGTCACTTTCCAAGAATCTGTTGTGAGAGTTACTGTACAACCCTCATCACCAAGCTTACCTGCAGAAATCAGATTTCTCTTCAAACTAGGAACATGCATCACATCCCTCAACACCCATGTGTTGCCATTCTGCATCTTTAGCTGCACTTTACCTTTGCCAATAATCTTGCAAGGCTCATCATCCCCCAAGTATACTATTCCAAAATCTCCATGGACATAGTCACTGAAATATTCTCTGTTAGGGGTAGCATGGAAAGATGCACCAGAATCTAATACCCAAGATTCTATGTTATTATGCAAAGAGAAAATAAGAGCATCCTGTGCAATACCTGCAACCTTTGTCTCTTCCTTTCCTTCGTGCTGATTGTCCTCCTTAGGCTTTGACCAGCAATCTCTGCTTATGTGCCCCAACTTTCCACAGTTCCAGCATTGTGGCCTTCTGCCATTTCTGGATTTGGATCTGCCTCTTCCCTTAGACTTAGATCTTGATCTCCTCTTGCTCCTTTCTTTTTGCCTTCCTCTGCTCTCGAAATTTAAAGCGTTCCCGGATGTCCCAGAAGTCTCTTCTGTGCTTTTCCTGCGTATTTCCTCATTCAAAATAACACTAACCACATCCTCTACTTTTAAAATATTCGAAGCAGAAGCAGTATTAGAAACTGCCATTACCAAGCCATGCCAGCTTTCAGGCAAAGAACATAAAATTAAAAGAGCCTTTATTTCATCTTCAAATGAAATATTAACAGAACTTAACTGATTAACAATACCATGGAAATCATTCAGGTGATTAGAAACAGATCCACCTTCTTGCATATGCAAATTAAACAACTGCTTCATTAAATATACCTTATTTGAAGCGGAGGGTTTTTCATACAAATTAGCTAACGTGGTCATTAACTCTACTGTAGTTTTTGCTTGTGACAAATTGGATATCACAGTGGAGGCCAGACTCAGTCTTATAGAACCAAGAGCCTTTCTGTCAAGAACTTCCCATTCTTCGTCCTCCATGTCCTTGGGCTTCTTTGCTATCCCACCTAACGGTAAGTAAATATCCTTCTGATACAGATAGTCCTCTATCTGCATTCTCCAGTGCTGATAGTTCTTGCCATTAAATTTTTCCATTCTCAACTTACTTTCCTCTGCCATTGCTTCTCCCACTCAAACAGAAATCCCTGTGAGCAACCTGTAATCCGAACACACTACACAGATCTGAACCACCTGTTAGTGAACCTGAGCTCTGATACCACTTGTTGGGGATCAACCAACAATAGATTACACTTATGAAAGCAATCAATGCGGAAATAAATCAGATAGATAAGTAACTGAAATGATAAATAGCACAGAACAAGATATACAAGAAAACACCCTGAAAACTTGTATTAAAAACTCTTTACAATAGGAATACAAATGAAGAACTTCGTTCTTCCACACCTCTCTCAGATGCACACAAGATCTCTCACTAGATCTCTATTCCTTAAGAGTTCTCTCTAAAGTACAGTCCTTCAAACATTCACAATGTTCTACTTCGTACTCAATTACACTCTCATACACTTCATCATCATACAATAGCTTAGAAGATCTCTCCTACATATAGAAATAGGAAACTTAAGCATGCTCTTACAACAAACAGTTAAGCCTCTTCAACAAGGGCTCTAAAAATAACATTGCTAACAATAGAGACGCGAGCATGAGTCTACAACTCAAACTCATCATGCAAACACTCGCTTCTGTCCTCGGAAATAGCTCTCTGGACACGCAGGTAACCGACGTCGGTTCCTGTCTGTTCGCCTGTGACCGTCGCCGGCCGACCATACTGCTGACGTCGGCGCCTCTGAACTGCAACTGACCGACGTCGGTCGCTCCTGACCGACGCCGGCGTCTGTGTAGACCCGAACCTGTTTGTCTATGCTCCATGGTGAAGCTTTTAGCTCCACATACCTAACAAAAACAACCAAACCAAACAAATATCATAACTAAGAGCACCTAGATATAGGTCAGATGCAGCCAACCATGACCAATGTCTCACAACAACATAACATAATTACATCTTTTTAAAGTAATCGTCAATTCTTTTACGCTTGTATCTATCTTAATCCATCACGATACTAAAACCCTCATCTGGAAACCTTAGAACATTAAGAGCAACATCAGAAACATGCCCTTCTTCCTGTTATTTCCCATAAACATTCACCAATATGGGGCAAGGAAGAGAAGGGAGGCCAGGTTTAACTCCTAAACATGAGCTTGCATTTTTTCCCTTCAATCTGAACTTGATCTCTGTCCAACCTGTGCACAGTCAGATTAGCAAACAAAGAGAGGTTGCCATCCTGCCTATAAATAATTGTCCTTGTAACTGTGGATGATATGGATTGCACCATCAGAAAGGATAATCAGCTCCTTTCCTTCATGTGGCACAATGGAAACATTCCTCTTGCTGTGGGTGGCAAACTTGAGGAATGGATCTCTAGATTAGGGGCTAGCTCCCCTTGATGCACCTTGAGGCCCTGGATTTCCTACTGCTAACAATAGGGGGCATGAAAAGAGAAAGAGAAACTGAAAAATAGAACCTAACTAATATGGTGATGCACCAAACTGGTTGGTCTACTCAGCTTTTACCTACACTTTACACCAAAGAGAAGCCAACAGACACTTCATTCGAATGAGAAACTGACTGCATCAGTGTTTCAACAAGGGATTCTATGAAGGTATAGGGAGGAAGAAACTACTAGAGGTGTTCAAAGTACACACTGTTAGACAGTCTATTCATATGCACCTATGCTTTGAGCCAGACACTTCTTGTTGACCTGCAGAAAAGGATTCACAATACACTAGATATGTTGGTATAAACTTATGAAAGCATTAAAGGAAATGACTAAACATAATATGAGACCAGAGACATATACAAAATTGTAACTCAAATGGAGGTAAAACACTTCTTTTGATTCAAGATAAATTTATTCAGGGCTTCACCATACAATACTGAGAGATCCTTTTTAAAATGAGAAGTTACAATTATATAGAGAACCTGGGAAACAGAGCATTGACCAGTCAAGGGAAGGAGACCCATGTTGTATTAATCACTTTTGTAGAGACCATAAGCCCATGTTGTTGTCTTCTCTTCTTAAATGTGTATGGGAAAGCCATGATGTAGGTGCTTAAGTTGTTGCCCTTGATGTTCGGGCCTGTAAGAGCATGGGTTACTCTTCCTTGAAACTGATAAGGCTATCTCTAAATTATGTTGACTAGGCCATGCTCTCTTCAATGTTGAGCACAACTGACTATTCATTAATGGAAAAGTAAGAACACACAGGCTGCTCCTCTTCAATGCTCACAACCAATCCCTTTATTGGTTTTCAATGGAGACTATTTCACCCAAGTGTATTTACTTCTCCCGTTGATGACTCTTATGCCACCTGCCTTGGTCTAGTTCATCCTCGAGTTTGTGATTTGACTTGCTATGCCACCTGAAGCATTTTGAGCTTTTGTCCTATGTGTGCATGGCCATGTTCTAGGTTACCTGCTTCATTTTCTCCTTCCTTGCTATTTTTTCCTTTTTCTTGGCAATTTGAGCTCTCTGCGCTTATGAATTTCCTCCCAGACTCTCTTTCTTTGGTGTGTCGCTGAGTCATTCCACAAGCTCTCGAGCCTTTGAATTTCTTTGAATAAAATGTCTGAAGGAATTCCTTCAGACATTTTTTCTGAAAGAATTCTTCCTTTTCTAAGTTTGCACTTTTGGACTTTCTTTGGTGGGCCTTCAGGCTTTCTTTCCTTCGTTCCTTCGGACAAAATGTCTGAAGGAATTCCTTCAGACATTTTGTCCAAAATAATTCTTCTTTGATTAATTCCCAATGGCTAGCTCACCACCTTGAATTTGATGTTTGTGGGCATCTCACCAGATATTTGAATCCCAACAGCTAGCTTATCACCTTGAATTTGACATTTGCGGGCTTGTCACCCCCTAGGACAATTCCTTCAGCTTTTTTGTAAATGAACCTTTTCTGACAGGAAAGTAACCCTTCATAAAAAATGAAAAGGTCCTCTTTTCAAAGCCAAGTGCCCTCTGCAAGGCCACCTACCCTTCAAACTTTTGTCTTCCAATTTTTTTGGACTTTCTTTGGCTGTCTAATTTTTTCAAACAAAATGTCCGAAGGAATTACTTCAGACATTTTATCTGAAAGAATTCTCTCTTGAATTTTCCTCTTTGGATTTCCTTCAAACAAAAAGTTTGAAGGAATTCTCTCTTTGGCCTGTCAAATTTTTTGAAGGGCAAGTCCTTTTCAGGCTCTCTGCCTTGCCCCTTTACTTCAACCAGCTACCCTTCGCAAGGGTAATTCAAGCCCAAAGTTACCCTTCAAGATTTTTACAAAGGTCTATTTTGCTCATTGCCTATCCCCCACAAGGGCTCCTTGGCCTCCAAGTCACTTTTTGGAAGAATTGTAAAGGTCCTGTTTGCTGCTTAAGTGCCCTCCAAAAGGGCACCTACCCTTCAGACTTTTTGCAAATGACCCTTCAGCATTTTGAACTTGGTCCATTTTGCTGATAAATAACCCTCCGAAGTAATTTACTTGCCTTGTTAAGCATCTGAAACCAAAATGAGTTTCAAGTTGACTCTTGCATGCCAGACCCAATAGCACTTGGCAAGCAAAAGAGGAAAACACTTGGTTTTTTCATGGAAAATGCCCTATCAGAGAAAATTTGCACAAGGCAGTTGAGGGATGAATCAACCATAACCTAGATCAAAAGACTCTTGCAATAAAAGGAAGAGGGGTGCCCAATTTTTGGCCTATAGGACCAAGAATTGGTCAACACATTTGGTGATTCACAAGGGAACCATGCCTGCTATGCTTGAGAAGACTGGTGGCCTAAAAGTCCATTGGGCATGGATTCATGATGTAGCTTGTAAAGTTAGCAACAACCTTGTAAAAACCTAATAACTAATAAAGATTTACCCCAAACGGTAAAGAAAACACACAAAAAGGCTAAAAACACTAAACACATGCATAAAAACACTTAGGGAAAATGAAGAAAAGATAGGGAAACTATGTACATGGAAAAAGAAAGATAGTGACAATGTTTAAGATATATCCCATTGACTGGGATATGTAGCTCTTCACCATCCAACTTGAAGAGTTGGAAAGCATTATGTTACTTGCATTAGGTGATGACATATGGGCCACTCCATAAGGCATCAAACTTTGTGTGCCTTCCAGGTTTGACTTGGTCCTCATCCCACTTCAAGACAATGTCACCTTCTAAGAAGATCTTTGACGTAGACCTCTTGTCAAAATGTTTCATTTTTTGATGTTAGCGGCTGGACATTGCATCTATGGCTTGGTCTCTTGCTTCTTAAAGCTCGATTAACTCACAATACCTGAATCCTAGACTATTGATCTCCATCAATTATAGCTAATGGGCAAGATCCAAGGCTGGTAACTCAAGTGAAATAGGAAGTCTATCTTCCCTTCCATACACAAGAGTGTATGGTGAATTCCCAATCACCCTCTTTGGATTGATCCTATCTGCCCAAAGAGCTATCTTCAACTTGGCATGCCATGTCCTTTGATTTTCCTCCATTGTCCTCTTAATGATCCTAATTAGGTTCTTATTTATGGACTTAGTCAACCCATCCCCTTGTGGGTAGTAGTTGGAAGAAGTGCTGAGATAAATGCCATACTTTAACGCCCACTCGCTTGTCTTCATTCCCAAAAAAGCCAATGCATTGTCTGAAATGATTGTGGTTGGGACCCCAAATCTCATCACTATGCCTTCATAGAAGTCTAGGGTTGCGCTCTCATTAGCTTATTTCAAAGGGACAGCTTCTAACCATCTTGTGAAATAATCTATAGCAGTCAAGATCCACTTGTGGCCAGTACTAGAAGGAGGGTTGATCAGTCCTATGAAGTCCAACCCCCATTACATGAATGGTTGTTCCACCTAAATAAGATGAAGAGGCATTACAGCCAGCCATTACTTCCCATCAAAGAAAGTGTATTTTTGACATTTCCTCACCCCAAGTGTGAATGTCTCTGAACAAACTAGGACAAAAGTAGCTAGCCCTCATTATCCTTGTAGTTGTGGCCTTGGGAGCAAAGTGGCCACCAACTGGTCCATCATAGAACTCAGATAGTACCCTGTTGACTTGGTCTGAGTCAATGTATCTCAAGAGTACCTGTTGACCATTTTGGCCCTGCAGGCCAAAATCGGTCTCCTTGTTCCCTTGCTATTCTAAGCTAGTTCAAATTTGATTTTCACAAGTCTTTTGGCAAAAGGAGAAGCCAATTTAGTGGTTCGAAGTCGGGGTCCAATGGCATGATCTTTCCAAGAATTTTGAACTTGAACTTTGAACCATTATTAGTTTAATGAGTTGGTTCGGTTCAATTGGTTCAATGAGTTGGTTCAGTTCAGTCAGTTCAAGTGATTGGTTCAATGGTTTGTTTCAAATGATTTAAGCAATGGTTTAATCAAAAAGTTCAAAGGAGTCTTCCAAAGCCTAAAGGACAAGTGCCCTTTTAGAGGGTAGTCAAGCACAAACTGGTCCATTCCAGCAAGCTACAGAGGGCACTTAGGCGACAAAAGGACCTTTGTAACTTTTTTGAAAAGCAAGTTTAGAGACCAAACAACCTTGCGGAAGGCAGATGATAAGCAAAATGGACCATTACAAAAGTCTACAGGGTAGCTTTGAGTTTAAAGTACCCTTGTGAAGGGCAAGAAAACACTTAAAGGGAAGAAAGACCAAGGCAAAGTATTCCTTCAGACTTTCTGTCTGAAGGTAATTTTTGCAAGTCAAAGATAGAAAGATAAGCAAAGGCAAAATTTCTTCGAACAAAATGTCTGAAGGAATTCCTTCAAACATTTTGTCTAAAGAAATCCTTTGGAATAAAATCTCGTGGCAATAAAAAGACTAAGGAAAAATCTTCAGACAAAGGTCCGAAGGAATTCCTTCAAACTTTTTGTCTGAATAAATTCGCTCGACAGAAAGTCTGAAGGGAGAAACCCGAAGGAATTCACCTGGTGAAAAAGCTGAAGGAAAAAGGGTAAGCGGAAAAAAGTATAAAGGAAACATATCCTTCAGACATTTTGTCTGAAGGATGTGACTCCAAAAGGAGCCCGAAGGACCCCGAAGGGCAGGTACCCTTGTGGGGGAATCTCGACCAAAAATGAAGGGACACTTCTCCAAAGCCGAAGGGACACCTCCCCTTTGGGAAGGATCAAACAAGAAAGTTGAAGGAATTGCCAAGGAGGGTGACAGGCCTGAAGACGTCAAGATTAAGCATAAAAAATTATCTGTTGGGACCCAAACATCTGGTGACGTCCCCAAAGCCATCAAATTCAGGGCAATGGAATAGCCATTGGCTTTCATATAACGATGGGTGCGCGAACGTCAACTTTATGGCAATGAAATAGCCATTGATCTTTAAAGGCTTGAACATGGACCCGAATGCATTCAAAGGCCTTAAGGCCAAAAGGAAGAACCACTAAGGGAAGAGACAAAAACTAGCAAAAGACAAAACCAGGAAAAGATGATGCTGGGAAAAGACAAAAGTTAAGAATGAACTCAGTGACTTGCTGATGAAAGAGCCCAAAGAGCCAAGGAAGTAGCAGAAGATAGCCCTCAAGGGCTGAATGAGATAGAAAAGACAAAGCCAAGAAGAGACAAAAGAGCCAAGTGCAAAAATGGACAAAATAGTCCAAGTGGCAAATGAAGGTGTCGACTCAAGGAGTTATTCCAGCAGTTGACACAGTGCCTACCAAGTGGTCATCAAGGGGTGCAAACAGTGAACAGTGCAACCCATTTTTCTCCATTTTACATTGATGAGCAGACAAACTGTGTAAATGCCTTTAAGGAATGGTCTTATTTGTAGACAAATGGTATGGCTTATGTTTTTTAAAATGCCTGAATTCAAAATCAGAGTTGACACAGCATTCTCTTTCAGTGGCTTCCTCTTCCCAATGCTCTCAGCACACTGGGCCACTTGTCAAAGGGTGCCAAAGTCTTTTCCAAGAGGGGTGCATTTGTTTTCTTCTTCTCTATATATATTGTAACTTCTCATTTGAGAAAGGGATCTCTCATATTGTAAGGTGAAGCCCTGCCAATTTTCACTTGGAATCAATAGAATACGCATTTTTTACCTCTATTCTGCTTGGATATATCTCTGAGCGTGTCTGAGTGTTAATCTTGTGTTTAGTCATTTCTTCCTAATGCTTTCACAGGCTTGATACCAATACACCTGGTATAGACAAAGCACCATTCCTGCAGGTGACAAGGAGAGTTATATATGGAGCACAGAGGTAGAAGGAGGTTACTAGACAGTGTGCTTTCCCCACAGTGCCTATGGCAAGTCCTTTTTCTGTGTGTTTCCATTAAAGCCTCCCTATCAAGCTCCCTGTAGTCTAGTCCTTTTACCAGTTAAAGTGTATGTATGTGTTCTTATGGTTCAGAGTGTGAGTGTGAGTAGATCAAACTTGTTTGTTGCATCACCCTCTTAGGTTAGATTCTACTTTTTAGTAATCCTTCTCTCTTTTCACCCCCCATTATGTGTGTGTGTGTGTGTGTGTGTGTGTGTGTGTGTGTGTGTGTGTGTGTGTGTATTAGCAACTTACTGGAATAACTTAGATGCATCAAAGGGAGCTAGCCCTTATCTAGAGACTCTCCCCCAGTTTTGTCAGATCCATAGGCAAGAGGGGAGTTTCCATTGTGATGCATGGAAGACAGGAGATCATCCTCCTATCAAGGATGCAATCCACTATGTCAACAGTTTTTGGCACGCCTGATGAAGGTTTTTTACACTCAGTAAAGTTCCAGGATTGATGATGGTCTTGTTATAGCAAAATCAACCATTTTTAGCATCTGGTGACTCCACTGTTAAGAACATCAGTCTCTAATCAAAGACCAGTCTGACCTCTTATGCCTAAAATCACCACACAATCTGCTGTTAAGGGTGTCCCTTTTGAATTCATTGAATTGCCTTTGAACTCAACAAAGCGACTGAGGTTTGAGAGAACTCATCCTTATTCAGCAAATCACTTTCCCAGACCTGCCATAAAATACACCTACACCAGAAGGCCTCCGTTGAATCCTGTCATAGCTATGGCATTAACTTTTGTGGCCTTTCATGGTTAGAGTCATTTGAATCTCCTACATTATGACCCAATTCCAGGAGTAGTCCTTAAAAGTGTGCCTCCCTTTAATGGAGAAGGACCCATTACTGCTATTGAACACATCATAAATATTGCTAACCTCTACAATATTCATAATGTCACTGAGGAAAACATTGTGATCAGATTAATGGCATTATCTTTCAAGGGCAAAGTTCTAGACTAGTATGGGACTTTGCCCATGAATTCAGTAGATTCATGCAATGAATTGGGCACCCTTTTAATGAACCGATTTGGGGAGAAGAGCGACCACCTCTCACTCACCGAGCAGCTAACCACAATGAAAAGAGATCCACATGAATTCATGCAGGATTTCAATACTCATTTTCAAAAAACATGGGACAAAATCCCCATTTTGGTAAGGCTGACTCCAAGCTATGATTTCCTCTATTACATGAAAGCATTAAATAGTGACATTGATGTTATGATACAGTCCATGGGAGGACATGTGCTGCCTGCTACTTATGACATAGTTATAGCAGCCAAGAATTGTCTGGTGTAGGATGGAAAGATAGCCCCTAGGCCTCATATGCCACTCTTTTCTGAATTGCTACCTCCAATCTAGACTGATGCACCCACCTTGGCTCTTCTGCCTAGTATAGAAAAGCCAACTGCTACTTCATCCAATGACCTCCATGAAGTCAAAAGCCTATTATAAAGCATAACAAATGAACTAGTGGCTCTTAAAATGTAGTAAGCTCAAAGCAATCAACCAAATCAAGGATATCAACAGTATGGGCAAGCAAATAGACCCCCTTTCTAGAATTACAATCAAGGGCAGGGTCAGTTTGCATATGCCAGAACTTTTCAAGGCTATAATCCAAGTGCCCCTTCATCATCTAAGGCCATGGTGCCTGTTCAAAACAATCTGGTACAAGAATAGCCCAGTTGCTCAACCATGGGATATGGTCAAGATCAGGCTACTTATACCTAATTCCCAAGCTTTGAGGCTTCAGTGCAACCCGACATGAGCAATAGTCAAACTCAGCCCGATTCCACTCTCATGAATCACCTGGAAGGTGAGTTCTATGTAGTCAATTACATGGGTAGTGCAGATAATCAGGGTGAATACATCACAACCAACACAAGGTCCAAAAGGAGAGCAATGGAAGAAGCTCAAGCAGATGCCTAGACGTCAGCACCACCTTCTTCATCACATGTAAACCAAAAGGTTCCAAACTTTAGACCATCATTTGTACCTTTAGCACCTCGACCTGTGCCTCAGGCTGTAAGTAATCCCAAAGAAAATTTGAAATAAGGCAACCCTCGAGTCAACATGGTAGACCAGATGAAGAAGCTACAGATGAATATCTCCTTGTGGGATTCATTATCAATATCAGGGTAAAATGACATGCTGCAAAAGGAATTACATGAGCTGAATGAACAAGTTGTCCCAATAATAGTCGATAATGTTTTGATGATGAATGGGTAGCCTTACACATCAGGCCAAGTTAGGAAAGAATAAAAATTTCCCCCTTTTTATTTATCCTTGGTCATAGGATATTTTTTGGTGCACAATTCCATCATTGATAGTGGAGCAAGCACCTCGGTAATGCCCAAATGCATAGTCGACAAGATGGGGTTAAAATATGAAGAAATGACTAAGGGAGTCTTGCAGCTAGATGGAACACCAGCAAAGATAGTTGGAGTGGTGAAAGGTCTGAGCTTGATGATACATGCCTGCCCAACCTTCTCAGTTCCTCATGATGTGGTGGTGGTGGATGTCCCTCCTTAATTTGTTATTTGCTTGTCCAGGGATTTCACATCCAAGATAGGTGGCTACCTAGTAGCAAACTGGTCTTATCTACTTTTTAGAACCAAGTATGGGACTAAGGTTAAGATTGAATCAGAGCCACTCCACAGAGATCATCTAGAACCATACTTGCTCAAGGCAAAAAATGTCAGCTATGCCATTATTGACCAAGAAGAATTCCAAATGGACCAATCTCCATCCTCTACCCTTGAAGGAGTTGCTGACCTGCTCTTAGACGAATGGGGAAGTGACAACTTTGAGCATGATCCTTACAAATTCATAGAAGAGGCAGGCCTTGGGATTTATTACATGCATGAAGAGGGTACTTTTGTACCAAATTTGATGAAAGCAAGCCAAGAAAGCTTAGGTTTATGGCAGTTTTTCTTTGATGGCTCAAGAAGTAAGTTGGGAGATGGGGGTGGAGTGGTGCTAGTTTCTCCTTCAAAGGAGAGATACTTTTCGGCTTTCAGGTTTCAATTTTATTTCATGAGAAATGTTGCAAAGTATGAATCCCTCATCTATGGTTTGGAGTGGGTGAGGAAAAGAGGAATCAAAGAGCTACAAGTTTTTGGTGACAGTGAGCTGATGTCAATCAAGTAAGAGGCCAAAATTTGACAAAGAATTCTTTACTAAAGTCCTATAAACATAGGGTATGGGACTTAGTGGATAATTTCCTTGCTTTCACTATTACCTCCATTCCTAGAGAGCATAACAAGCAAGCAGATAGGCTGGTAGCAGTTGGTGCCCAATTTGATATCCCTAGGGAAATAGGCCAAGACCATAGTTCACACCACTTGAAGGTAGTAATCCAGCCCTCTGTACCTGAAAACATCACTAACTGGGAGGTCTTTGACAGTGACTAGCAAATATCACTCTTCTTGCAAGAAGAATCTGAGTTCACTACTAAAAACTAGGGTAAGTTATAAGAGTTGTATGGCAGCCAAATTGTTCAAGTGAAGAAAAATAAACTCCCCAAAGGCTTGGTCACTCTAGAGAGTATCTTCAATGAAGATGACCAGTTGAAAAGCGATAAGGCAAGAATCACAATGAAGGAGGAGAACTATGAGAAGGTTGAAATATTTAAAGATAAGCTACTTGCACTTGGGAAAGTGTGCATGAATTGTGAAAGGCAAGCCTTCATCTTGTTGTGCCAAGATTTTGCTGATGTCTTCACTTGGGAATATAGCGATTTGAAGGGTTTCAACCCAAGTTTGGCCCAACATACCATTGAGCTAGAAGGAGTTAGGCTGATCAAGTAGAAGCAAAGGCCTATCAACCCAAAGATTGAGCCTCTCATGCAGAAGGAACTCACCAAGTTAATTGAGTCTAGGATAATATTTCCAATCAAACACTCTTCTTGGCTGGCCAATCTTGTTCCTGTCCAAAAAAAGAATGGGGAGATCAAATTATGCATAGATTTTAGAGACCTCAATAGAGTCTCTTTGAAAGACCATTATCCTCTCCCAAGCATGGAGCAGATCCTTCAAATGGTGATAGGCAGTGAGCGTTTCTCCCTCCTAGATGGGTATTCATGATATAATCAAATTTTGGTGCAAGACTGTGACCAGTACAAGACAGACTTCACTACTAAATGGGGGATGTTTGCTTATAAGAAAATGCCATTTGGACTGTCCAATGCTGGTGCCACCTTTCAGTGAGCCATAGACATGGCCTTTTGAGGCCTGATAAATAACATTGTACTAGTGTATCTTGACGATGTGACATTTTTCTCTAAGGAGGCAGGCCAACACATGAAAAACCTTAGATAAATCTTTGAGAGGTGTAGAGAGTTTGGTATCTCTCTCAACCCAAAGAAATGTGTGTTCATTGTCCATGAGGGTAAACTCCTTGGCCACATTGTTTCCAAGGAAGGCTTGACCATTGATTCAGAGAGAGTTTGCTCCATCTTGAAGCTATCCTTGCCTAAACACAAGAAGGGCCTGCAGAGCTTCTTCGGCAAAATAAATTTCATCGAGAGATTTATTTTGAATTTTGCAGAGGTAGTCAATCCATTGACCTCTATGCTGAAGAAGGATGAGAAGTTCATGTGGATAATGCAAAGAAAGGACAATTTTAAAGAGATCAAGTAGGTTATAGCCCAGGCTCCTACTTTGATCAGCCCTGACTTCACCAAGGACTTCAACCTCTACACCTTCAGAAATGAAGAGGTAATATCCGCCATGCTTACCCAAGCAAATGGTGATAACCTTGAACAACCACTTGCATTTTTTAGCCAAGGCCTAGAGGGTTTTGAGGTCAGGTATACATATGTGGAGAAGCAAGTCCTTGCAGTCATACAAAGTCTGAAGAAATTTAGGCATATGTTGTCCAATAGCAAAATTCACCTCATGGTTCTACATCCCAACATCAAGGATTTCTTGACCAACTGTGACTTGAATGAATAGAGAGTGGGGTGGATCACTAAGGTAATGGAATATGACATGGATATCAAGATCACCAAGCTGGTAAGAGGGAGAGGCCTATGTGAACACCTTGTTGTAGACTTTAAACAACAAAAATAGGATAGTCTGCTAATTCATGATGCAGCTACAATAGAAGAACCAACTATCATGAAGGATTGGACATCAGACTTGAGGCATTTCCTTCTCATTGGTGAGTGCCCACAGGGCCTTGATAGGACCAAGAGGAGATATTTCAGACTCCAATATCTCTCTCATGTCATGATTGATAGAGTATTGTTTAGAAGGGATCTCTCAGGAGTCCTTTTAAGGTGCATAGACCCAAGTCAGGCCGACAGAGTTCTGTCTGAGTTCCATGATGGGCCAGTTGGTGGTCACTTTGCTCCTAGGCCTACAGCTATAAGAATAATGAGAGCTGATTATTTCTATCCCACTTTATTTAGGGACACCCATGCCTAGGTATGAAAGTGCCAAAAAATGTGCACTTTTTGATGGAAAACAATGGTTGGTTGCCATGCCTTTACAACCTATTTAGGTGGAGTAGCCATTCATGCAATGGGGCCTTGACTTTATAGGGATGATTAACCCTCCCTCCAGTGCTGGACACAAGTGGGTCCTGGCCACCATAGATTACTTCACAAGATGGGTAGAGGCTGTCACTTTGAAGGAAGCCAATGAAAGTGTAGTCTTAGATTTTTATGAAGACCTAGTGGCAAGGTTTAGGGTTCTAGCTACCATCATCTCAGATAACGCTTTAGCTTTTTTGGGAACTAAAATAAGTGAATGGGCATTGAGATATGGTATCTATCTTAGCACTTCATCCAATTACTACCCATAAGGGAATGGGCTGGCTAAGTCCACCAATAAGAATATGAACAAGATCATCAAGAAAACAATGGAGGAGAATCAGAAGACTTGGCATGCCAAGTTGAAAATAGCCCTGTGGGTAGATAGGGTCACTCCAAAGAGGGAAATTGACAACTCATCATACATGCTCGTATATGTAAGGGAAGCTAGGCTTCCTCTTTCACTTGAATTTCTAGCCTTAGACCTCACTCACCAGCTATAGTTAGAAGAAAGCAACAACATGGAGGTTAGGCTATGTGAGTTGATGGAGCTCCAAGAGATAAGGGACCAGGCTATGGCTTCTATGACCAGCCACCAACAACAAACAAAGAAACACTTTGACAAGAAATCTTCATCGAAAAGTTTCTCTGAGGGAGACATCGTCTTGAAATGGGATGCAAACCGAGCTAAGCCTAGGAAGCATGCAAAGTTTGATGCCCTATGGAGTGGTCCATACGTCATCACTCAGTGCAAATAGCAAAATGCATTCCAACTCTCCAAGTTAAATGGTGAAGAATTGTATATCCTAGTTAATGGGATACATCTCAAGCATTATCACTAAGCCCTTATCCCATCATGTATATATTTTCCTTGCTTTTTTCCTATTTTCCCTAAGTGATTTTACACATGTTAGTAGTTTTCTTAGTCTTGTGTGTGTTTGCATTTCCTTTTGGGGGTAAAACATTCATGATTGATTCTTGGATATCTCAAGGCGGTTGCTAACTCTTTCAAAGTTGCATCTCGACTCCATGCCCAATGGACTTTGAGGCTACTGGTTTCTAAGCATAACAGGCATGCTTCCCTTGGGAATCACCATTTTGTTGACCATTTTGGCTCTATAGACCAAAATCAGTCTCCTTCTTCCCCTACTGTCCTGAGCCAATTAAAATTTTATTTTCAAAAGTCATTTAGCAAAAGGAGAAGCCAGTTCAGTGGTTCAACGTCGGGGTCCAATGACATGCTCTTTCCAAGAATTTTGAACTTGAACTTTGAACCATTTAGGGTTCAATGAGTTGGTTTAGTTTAATTGGTTTAATGAGTTGGTTCAGTTCAGTTAGTTCAAGTGATTGGTTTAATGGGTTGTTTCAAACGGGTTGATTCAAGTAATGGTTCAATTAGAAAGTTCAAAGGAGTCTTCCAAAGCCCGAAGGACAAGTGCCCTTTTGGAGGGCAGTCAAGCACAAACTGGTCCATTCCAACAGGTTGTGGAGGGCACTTAGGTGACAAAAGGACCTTTGTAACTTTTCTAAAAAGCAAGTTTGGAGACCAAACAACCTTGTGGAGGGCAGGTGATGAGCAAAATGGACCATTACAAAAGTTTGCAGGGTAGCTTTGAGCTTAAAGTACCCTTGTGGAGGGCACTTAAAGGGAAGAAAGACCAAGGCAAAGTATTCCTTCAGACTTTCTGTCTGAAGGAAATTTTTTCAAGGCAAAGATAGAAAGATAAGCAAAGGCAAAATTTCTTCAGACAAAATGTCCAAAGGAATTCCTTCGGACATTTTATTCGAAGAAATCCTTCAGAAGAAAATCTTGCGGCAATAAAAAGACTAAGGCAAAATCTTTAAACAAAGGTCCGAAGGAATTCCTTCAAACTTTTTGTCCAAATAAATTTGCCTGACAGAAATTCTGAAGGGAGAAACTTGAAGGAATTCACCCAGGGAAAAAGCTGAAAGAAAAAGGGTAAGCAAAAAAAAGCATAAAGGAAACATATCCTTCAGACAAAATGTCTGAAGGAATTCCTTTAGACATTTTGTTTGAAGGATGTGACTACCAAAAGGAGCCTGAAGGACCCTGAAAGGTAGGTACCCTTGCGGGGGACTCTCGGCCAAAAATGAAGGGAAACTTCTCCAAAGCTAAAGGGACACCTCCCCTTTGGGAAGGATCAAACAAAAAAGCTGAAGGAATTGCCAAGGAGGGTGACGGGCTTGAATACATCAAGATTAAACATCATGAATTATCCGTTGGGATCCAGACATCTGGTGACGTCCTCAAAGCTATCAAATTCAGGGCAATGGAATAGCTATTGGCTTTCATATAATGATGGGTGTTCGAACGTCAACTTTATGGTAATGAAATAGCCATTGATCTTTAAAGGCTTGAACATAGACCCAAATGCATTCAAAGGCCTTAAGGCCAAAAGGAAGAACCACTGAGGGAAGAGATAAAAACTAGCAAAAGACAAAACTAGGAAAAGATGACGCTGGGAAAAGACAAAAGTTAAGAATGAACTCAGAGACCTGCTGATGAAAGAGCCCAAAGAGCCAAAGAAGTAGCAGAAGATAGCCCTTGAGGGCCGAAGGAGATAGAAAAGACAAATCCAGGAAGAGACAAAGAGCCAAGTGCAGAAATGGACAAAATAGTCCAAGTGGCAAAGGAAGGTGTCGACTCAAGGAGTTACTCTAGTGGTGGACACAGTGCCTGCCAAGTGGTCATCAAGGGGCATGAACAGTGAATGAAGCAACCCATTTTTCTCCACTTTACATTGATGACTAGACAAATCACATAAATGCCTTTAAGTAGTGGTCTTGTTTGTAGACAAATGGTGTGGCCTATGTTTTTTAAAATGCCTGAAGTCAAAATCAGAGCCGACATAGCATTCTCTTTCAGCGGCTTCCTCTTCCCAACGCTCTCAGCACACGTGGGCCACTTTTTAAAGGGCACCAAAGTATTTTTCAAGAGGGGCACTTTTGTTTTCTTCTTCTCTATATATATTGTAACTTCTCATTTGAGAAAGGGAACTCTCATATTGTAAGGCGAAGCCCTGCCAATTTTCACCTGGAATCAATAAAATACACATTTTTTACCTCTATTCTGGTTGGATATATCTCTGAGTGTGTCTAAGTGTTAATCTTTTTTTCAGTCATTGCTTCCTAATGCTTTCATAGGATTGATACCAATACACCTGGTATAGACAAAGCATCATTCCTGTAGGTGACAAGGAGCGTTGTATCTAGGGCACAGAGGCAGAAGGAGGTTACTAGATAGTGTGCTTTCCCCATAGTGCCTATGGTAAATCCTTTTTCTGTGTTTCTATTAAAGCCTCCCTATCAAGCTCCTTGCAGTCTGGTCCTTTTACTAGTTAAAGTGTATGTATGTGTTCTTATGGTTCAGAGTGTGAGTGTGAGTAGATCAAACTTATTTGGTGCATCACCCTCTTAGGTTAGGTTGTATTTTTTTAGTAATCCTTCTCTCTTTTCACCCCCTTCATTATATATGTGTGTGTGTGTGTGTGTGTGTGTGTGTGTGTGTGTGTGTGTATGTATTAGTAACTTACTAGAATAACTCAGGTGCATCAAAGGGAGCTAGCCCTTATCTAGAGACTCTCCCCCCAGTTTTTCCAGACCCATAGGAAAGAGGGGAGTTTCCATTGTGATGTGTGGAAGACATGAGATCATCCTCTTGTGAAGGGTGCAATCCACTACATCAACAGTACCCCTGAAAGGTATTTTTTGAACATCACTCCATCAACTAGGACATAAGGAAGATATTGGAGCCTAAAATACCTCCTCCTGGTCCTATCAAGACTTTGTGGACACTCACTAATTTTAAGGAAATAAACCATGTCTTGTGCCTAGCTCTTCATGATTGTAGGTATTTCTAATGCAACTTCATCATGGAGTACCAAAACATCCTCCTTTGGATCTTTGTAGTTTGTAGCGAGGTGTTCACACATCCCTCTTTCCCTTACTAGCTAGGTGGTCTTGATCTCTACATCATACTCCATTACTTTGGTGATCACCCTACCCTTTTTTCATTCAAGTCTAGACTTAGCAAGAAGTCCTTTACACTAGGATGTGGCACCATCATGTGAATATTACTGTTAGACAACATATGTCTAAATTTCTTCAAAATTTATATGACTGCAAGTACTTATTTCTCCACATACATGTACCTAATCTCATAGCCTTATAAGCCTTGGATAAAAAAGGTGAGAGGTTGTTTTAAATTCTCACCATTCACTTGAGTGAGCATATCAAAGATTACCTCTTCATTTCCAAAGGTGTTTAGATTGATGTCCTTGGAGAAATCCAAACTAGTCAGGGTGGGAGCCTGAGCGATAGCTTGTTTGATGCCTTTGAAGCTTTCTCTTATTCTTGTTGTGCATGTGAACATCTCATCCTTTCTCAGCATAGAATTTAGTGGCTTGACCAGCTCAACAAATTTAGGAATGAATCTCCTAATGAAATTTATTTTGCCAAAGAAACTTTGTAGGCCCTTCTTGTGCTTAGGCAAGGACAATGCTATGATGGCATGAACTCTTTTCAGATCAATGGACAAACCTTACTTTGAAATGACATGGCATAGGAGTTTGCCTTCATGGAAAGCAAACACACATTTCTTAAGGTTGAGAGAGATATTTAACTATCTACACCTCTTAAATATTTGCCTCGAGTACTTTAAATGTTCACCTGCCTCCTTGGAGAAGACTGTCACATCAACAAGATAAACCAACATAATGTCATTTATCAAACTTTGGAAAGCCATATCCATAGCACGGTGGAAGGTAGATCCAACATTTAACAGTCTGAATGGCATCTTCCTATAGGTGAAAGTTCCCCACTTGGTGGTGAAGGTTATCTTGTATTGGTCACAAACTTGCACCAAAATTTAATTGTATCAGGAGTAGCCATCCAAGAGGGAGAATCTTTCACTACCTATCACCATATGAATAATCTACTCCATACTTAGGAGGGGATAGAGATCTCTTAATGAGACTCTATTTAGGTCTCTGAAATCCACACACAACTTGATCTCTCCATTCTTCTTCCTAACAGGGACCAAATTGGGTAGCCAAGAAGAGTGTTTGATAGGGAAGATGATCATAGACTCGATCAGTTTGGTGAGTTCCTTCCTCATGAGAGGCTTAATCTTTAGATAGAATGGCCTTTAATTTTACTTGATGGGTTTGACACCTTCTTCTAGCTCAATGGTGTGTTGGGCCAAGCTTGGGTCAAACCCCTTAAAATCGCCATACTCCCAAACAAAGACATTGGCAAACTCTTGGCATAACATAATGAAAGCATGATTTTCTTCATTGGTATATACCTTACCAAGTGCAAGCAACTTATCCTTGTAGATCTCCACCCTTTCATAATTTTCTTTCCTAGTTTACATGCTTGCTTTATCCTTCTTGATTTGGTCATCTTCATTGAAAATGCTCTCAAGAGTTACCAAACCTTTAGGAAGTCTTTTGGTCTTTAGCTAAACAATTTTCCCATCATACTATTGTTGTAGCTTGGATTGATTCTTGGAAGTAAACTCAGCTTCCTCTTATAATAAAATTGCTATTTGTTGGTCACTATCAAACACCTACCACTTGGTGACATTATCTGATATGGAGGGCCTCACTATCACCTTTAAATGGTGCTAATTCTTGCTTTGTCTTACCCCCTTTAGGATATCAAATTGAGTACTAACTGTTACTAGTATATCTGCATGCTTGTTCTCCTCTATTGAGATGGAAGTGATGTTGAAAGTAGTAAATCTCTTCATTACGTCCCACACTCTGTGCTTGTAAGACTTGAGTAGGGAGTTCTTGGTCAAGTTTTGACCCCTCACCTGGTTCACAATCAACTTGTTGTCTCCAAACACTTGCAATTATTTAATTCTTCTCTTCCTTGCCCATTCTAGACCATAAACAAGAGCTTCATACTCTGCTACATTACAAGTGTAGGAGAACTATAACTTGAAATATGAGATGTATTTCTCCTTTGAAGGTGAAACCAACATTGCTCTACCAATAGCTCCCAACTTGCTTTTAGATCTGTCAAAGAATAGCTGCCATAAACCATAGTCCTCTTGGTTTGCCTTCATCAAATTTATCATGAAAGCATCTTTCTCATGAATGCAGTAAACTCTGAGACCAGCCTCTTTGATGAACTTTTAAGTATCATGCTCAAAATTGTCATTTCCCCATTCATCTAGGAGCAGGTCAGCAACTCGTATAAGGGAAGATGATGGAAATTGGTCTACTTGGAGCTCTTCTTCATCAATAATGACATAGATGACATTCACTGCTTTGGGTGAGTATGGCTCTAGGTGATCTTTATGGATGGGCTCTGACTCAATCTTCACCTTAGTTCCATATTTTGTCCTAAAAACCATGTAAGACCAATTGGCTGCCAAGTATCCACCGATCTTGGATGTGAAATCCCTAGATAAACAGAAAGCGAAGTAAGGAGGAACATATACCACTACCACATCATGGGGAATTGAGAAGGTTATATAGGCATGGAGAGTTAGATTCAAGCCTCTTAATACTCCCAAGGTCTTGGCTAGTGATCCATCCAACTGTAGAACTCCTTTGGTCATTTGCTCATATTTGAGGCCTAGGCTATCAACTATGCTTTTGGGCATGATTGAGGTGCTTGCTTCACTATCAATAATGTAATTGTGGACCAAGAAATCACCAATAATCAAGGACAAATAAAAAGGAGGGACATTTTCATCCTTATTTGCTTGACCTCCCATGGGAGGATCCCCATTCACTATCAACAAATTATCATTCTTTGTTGTGACAGCTTGCTCACCTAGCCCATGTAATTCCTTTTGGAGTATATCCTTTTGCCCTAGCAGTGCTAAAGAATCCCATAATGAGATGTTCATGTGCAACTTCTTCATTTGGTATACTACATTGATTGAAGGATTTCCCCCCTTGGAGGTCTCCTTGGGGACATTTGTAACTTGTGGTACAATTCGAGGAGTTGAAGCTACAATCGACGGTCTGTAATTGGGAAACCTTTGATTTGCTTGTGATGGAAGAGAAATTATAGTTACTTGATTAGTTTCTTGAGCTTCATCCATAGCTCTTCTTTTAGACCTGGTGTTGGTTGCAACACAATCATTCTAGTCACTTATGTTCCCCACATAGTTGACTGCATCAAACTCCCCTTCCATGTGATTCATAAGAGTGGAATCAGATTGAGCCTGCCTGTTGTCCATCCCAAATTGTGTTGACATCTCAAAACTTGAGAATTGGGATACCTAATCACCTTGCGTGGTCATAATTTGATTTGGTAGCTCATTAACATAAGCAACCTATTCTTAACCATGCCCCAAGGGTGGATAATTAGGCTGCTCCTACACCAAATTATTTTAAGTGGGGACAAGAGCCTTGGAAGATGAAGGGGCATTTGGATTATATCTCTGATAAGGCTTGACTTGCATAATCTGCCCTTACCCTTGATTGTAATTCTAGAAGGGAGGTCTATTTATCTACCCAAACTACTGGTAGCCTTGATCTGACCTATAACTCTGAGCTTGTTGCCTCTTGAGGGCAACTAACTCATTGGTAACACTCTACAACAAGCTCTTAACTTCATGAAGATCATTGCAAGGGTAGTAGCTGACCTCTCTTGATTGGATAGAGGAGCTAGAGTGGGTGCATCAAGGTGAATTGAGGGCTATAAATTAGTAAAGAGTGGCATATGAGGTCTAGGAGTTGTCTTTCCTACTTGAACCAAACAATTTTTAGTAGCTATGGCTATCTCATAAGCAGCAGGTAGAATGTGTCCACCCATGGATTTTATCATGACAATAATGTCACTATCCAGGGCCCTTAAATAGTAAAGGAAAGCATAGCTTGGGGTTGGCCTCATAAAAATTGGAATTTTGTCCCAAGTCTTTTGGAACCTAGTGTTGAAATCTTGCATAAATTCATGTGGGGCTCTTTTCATGGTGGTCAGTTGCTCAGCTAGAGACAAATGGTCACTTTTTTCCCCAAACTTATTTGTCAAGAGGGTCCCTAACTCATTCCATGAGCCAATTGAGTTCATAGGCAAGGTCACATATCAGTCCAAAACTTTCCCTTTAAAGGGAAAGGCCAACAATCTAATGGCTATATTTTCCTCAGTGATATTATGGATGTTGCAGAGGTTCGCTATGTTTCTGATATGCTTAATAGTAGTGATTGGGCCCTCTCCACTAAAGGGAGGAACACTTTTGAGAGTTGTCCCTAGAATTGGTTCACACTACAGAATGTTCAAGGACTCTGACCATTGAAGGTCACAAAAGGGAAAGCCATGGCTGTGAAAGGATTCAACTGGGGTCTCCTTGAGTAGGTGTATTTTATTATTGGTTTGGGAAAGTGGCTTTGTATGTAAGGATGAGTAGTTGCAAACCTTAGCCTTTTTACTGAGTTCAAAGGCAACTCAATAAATTCAAAAGGGACACCCCTAAAAGAATATCTTGTGGTGACCTTAGGCATGGGATGCCAGGCTGATCATTAACCAGAGACTAAGTTCCTAAAAGGGAGTCGCTAGGTGCTAGATTATAGTTCCTTCTTTTGTTCTTTGTTTTTTTTAGAATAAATTAATAGGACCAGCACCAATCTTGAAACTTGTAGGACACAAAAATGAATCCCACTAGGCATGCCAAAAACTATTGATGTTGTGGATTGTACCCTTTAAAAGGATACTCATCTCCTTTCCTCCACATGGCACAATGGAAACATTCCTCTTGCTATGGGTGGCAAACTTGAGGAATGGATCTCTAGATTAGGGGATAGCTCCCCTTTATGCACCTTGAGGCCCTAGATTTTCTACTACTAACAATGGGGGGGTGAAAAGAGAAAGAGAAACTAAAAAATAGAACCTAACTAATGTGGTGATGCACCAAACTGGTTGGTTTACTCAGCTTTTACCTACACTTTACACCAAAGAGAAGCCAATAAACACTTCATTTGAATGAGAAAATGACTGCATCAGTGTTTCAACAAGGGATCCTATGAAGGTATAGGGAGGAAGAAACTACTAAAGGTGTTTAAAAGAGACACTCTATTTGTTAGGGACCCCTTATCCAACGAAAGCACAATTGATTACTTTCTTATAAGCAATTAAACACGGAATTATACCAGAATGATTAAGTAACTAGAAACTTGAGATAGCAAAGAATTTGAGAGACAATACACACTCTTGTATTAAATATTACTAGAAGAAAATACAATAAGGAAGATGCCACTTCTTCCTCCACCTCAAAGGCTTGCCACACCTCAAGACCTTCTTCCCTCTCTCTCTTGCTCAACACAACAACTCTACAACCTGAGTTATTATCCCCTCCTTGAATGCTTTAGCTGATCTCCTTGACCTTACACCTGTAGATCTTCTTGACCTTACTTGCTTCAATGCTTTTACTTGCCTGCTTTACTTACAATACATGCCTCATGGGTCTTTAAATAGGATCCCATGCATACAAAAATAGAACTCTAATTACAATAATTAGACACGCAGCTTATGACTAAAATTAGCCCTTAAACATGCAAACACTCGCTTCACTTAACTGACTGTTCATCAACAACAGTTCTGGAACCGCCATAGGCGACCGACATCGGTCCCTGTCTGTCTGGTGCTGATCGACATCGGCCGACTACCTGTCGATGTCGATTGCCTTCTGCACTGTATCTGACCGATGTCAGTCATACTACCGATATCGGTACTTCTGAAACTCAGCAACCTCTTCATGTCTGCAATAGTTGAAGCTTTTAGCTCCACACCCTAACAATCTCCCACTTGGAGATAAATAGCTGCAATCTATACCTGTACCTATACACCATCTATTTTGTTCCCTTGGCTCTGTATCCCTCTTCAAAGTTACTCTTGAAGACCAACCACCACAAAAATTGTGATGCTATACCTATCACTTATGCCAAAAGAATTTTGCTGCTCCCAAATTCTTCATGACATACTTCTGAACCAACTCTACCCTTAGCTCAAAAAACTCCCTGTATATGAAACCCTGCAACAAGCAACACAATACAGTAACAAGATAATGTAGCTAATATTATCCAACCTAGTAAAGATAAAATACAATGGTCAAACCTCCATTGACCTACAGCCTAATCAAGACCATAGCCTTCTGTCTCATGTGTCCATCTACTCTCTTCTCTAATTTGGAAATCCATCCACTCTCCCACTGTTTCTGGATTCTACCTACATTGCTTCTTCCATCTTCCTAGTTCTTGACCATCAGTAAGCAATATAAAGAAGGTGAACAATGAATATGAGGTTCACTTACCCTTTCTGACCTCCATATGGGCATTTGAGACTCCTTGATAGCTTGCTATCTGCCCAACATCCGTTCCAGTGACCGATCTCGGCCATCTCCCAGTCTGCTCCCGACCAATGTCGGTTCCCTGCACTGACCCTGACTGTTGATGTCATTTCTCTGGCCGACGCCGGTGTCCCCCCTACCGACGTCGGTTCCTGCCTAACCGACATTGATCTCTTACCGACTCTACTGACCCTGCTGGTCTGCACATGACCGATGTCGGTATCTGGCTGACCAATGTTAGTTCTAAGTGATCGATGTCGGCGACTGTGTGTTCCTGTAAGTGATGAAATCTTCATCCGTGAGCTTATCTTGGATCAAACCCCTGTCCATACTGCCCTGCTCAGAATTGTTCAGCCCCTGTGACTGATCTCTATCCTTCATCTCCTCCATAAACACCAAGACTTCTTTGTTCTTGTCAAAAGCATCAAATTTCCTTTTCCTGCAATGAACTCTATCTATGATTTCCAAATTTGAACTCATACCTTTTGAATCAAGAATGTCTATTCCCTTCTTATTCATGTGACCAAGCCTATTAAGCCACATCTTTAAATCTACAGCTGTAGTAGATTAACCAAAAGTAGAATCAGCAATACAAGTAGATAGATAAAGAGTACCTACTTTCTTACCTCTTGCTAAAACAAGTTCTCCCTTGGTAACCTTCCAAGAGTCCACTATGAGGGTTATTATGCATCCCTCATCACCCAACCTTCCTATAGAAACCAAACTCTGCTTCAGAACTGGGACATGCATGACCTCTTTCAGCACCCATGTGTTGTCCATCTGCAATCTCAGCTGCACTTTCCCTTTGCCAACTATTTGACAAGGCATACCATCCCCTAAATAAAGCACTCCAAAGTCTCCCTGAACATACTCATGGAACAAATCTCTATTTGGGGATGCATGAAAAGAAGAACCATAATCTAAAATCCATGATCCTACTTGACTATCCAAAGAAAGTATGAGAGTGTCCTGTACCATAATATTTGCATCCTTTGCTTATTCATTACCTTCATGTTGATTCTCTTTATCTCTCAACCAACACTCCTTCTTTGTGTGTCCTCTCTTTCCACAAAACCAACAGGTAATACCTTTGGATTTGGATCTCCTTCCCGACCTTGATTTCCCTTGCTCCACTTTCTCTCTTTGCCTTCCCCTGCTTTCTGCACTTAGAGCATTCCCTGATGATTCACCTGTGCTTTTCCTGCGTATTTTTTCATTCAAGATCACACTCACAACATCATCAACTTTTAAGATTTTAGAAGCAGATGCAGAATTACTTATTGCCATAACCAAACTATCCCAACTTTCAGGTAAAGAGCATAATATCAAGAGAGTCTTTACTTCATCATCAAAAACAATATTGACTGAAGCTAATTGGTTTACCAAACCATGGAAATCACTAAGATGAGTATGTACCGATCCACCTTCCTGCATTTGCAAAGTAAATAGCTGCTTCATAAGAAATACCTTATTAAAAGCTGAGGGATTTTCGTATAAATTTACCAAGGACTTTATCAACTCTTCCGTTGTCTTGCACTGTGATAAGTTAGAAATCACAGACGATGCAAGGCTCAACCTTATGGAACCTAGAGCCTTCTGATCAAGAACGTTCCATTCTTCATCCTTCATATCTGTGGGCTTGCATGTAACCCCACCCAACGGTAAGTACAAATCCTTCTGATACAGATAGTCCTCCATCTGCATCCGCCAATGTTGATAATTCTTGCCGTTAAACTTCTCCATTCATAGCTTACTTTCTTCTACCATTGCTGAACTCCCACTCAATCAAAAAACCCTGTGAATGACCTGTAATCAAACAATACCCTGCTTCCTACAAATCATAGCTCTGATACCAACTGTTAGGGACCCCTTATCCAACGAAAGCACAATTGATTACTTTCTTATAAGCAATTAAACACGGAATTATACCAGAATGATTAAGTAACTAGAAACTTGAAAAAACAAAGAATTTGAGAGACAATACACACTCTTGTATTAAATATTACTAGAAGAAAATACAATAAGGAAGATGCCACTTCTTCCTCCACCTCAAAGGCTTGCCACACCTCAAGACCTTCTTCCCTCTCTCTCTTGCTCAACACAACAACTCTACAACCTGAGTTATTATCCCCTCCTTGAATGCTTCAGCTGATCTCCTTGACCTTACACTTGTAGATCTTCTTGACCTTACTTGCTTTAATGCTTTTACTTGCCTGCTTTACTTACAATACATGCCTCATGGGTCTTTAAATAGGATCCCATGCATACAAAAATAGAACTCTAATTACAATAATTAGACACGCAGCTCGTGACTAAAATTAGCCCTTAAACATGCAAACACTCGCTTCACTTAACTGACTGTTCATCAACAGCAATTCTGGAACCGCCACAGGCGACCGACGTCGGTCCATGTCTGTCTGGTGCTGACCGATGTCGGCCGACTACCTGCCGACGTCGGTTGCCTTCTGCACTGTATCTGACTGACGTCGGTCATACTGTCGACGTTAGTACTTTTGAAACTCAACAACCTCTTCATGTCTGCAATAGTTGAAGCTTTTAGCTCCACACCCTAACACTATTCATATGCACCTATGCTTCGAGCTAGACACTTCTTGTTGACCTACAGAAAATGATTCACAATACACTAGATATGCTAGTATAAACTTATGAAATCATTAAAGGAAATGACTAAACATAAGATGAGACCATAAACATATACAAAAGTGCAACTCAAATGGAGGTAAAATGCTTCTTTTGATTCAAGGTAAATTTCTTCAAGGCTTCACCATACAATGCTGAAATATCCTTTTTAAAATGAGAAGTTACAATTATATATAGAACCTAGGAAACAAATCATTGACCAGTCAAGGGAAGGAGAACCATACTATATTAATCACTCCTACAGTGACCATAAGCCAATTCTACTTCCATCTCTTCTTTAATGTGTATGGAAAAGCCATGATGTAGGTGCTTAAGTCATTGCCCTTGATGTTTGGGCCTGCAAGAGCATGGGTTACTCTTCCTTATAGCCAACAAGGCTATCTCCAAATTATGTTGACTGGGCCATGCTCTCTTCAATTAGAAGTGAAAATGGCTATTCATCAATGGAAAATCAATAACACATGGGTTGCTCCTCATCAATCCTTGGAACCAATCCCTTTATTGGTTTTTAGTGGAGACTATTTCACCTAAGTGTATTTACTTCTCCCATTGATGACTCTTGTGCCACCTACCTTGGTAAGGTTCATATTTGGGTCTACGCTTTGAATTATTATGCCACCTAGATAATTTTGAGATTTTTTCCTCTATGTGCATGGCCACCTTCTAGGTTACCCACTTTGTTTTCTCCTTCCTTGCTATTTTTTCCTTTTTCTTGGCAATTCGAGCTCTCGATGCTTATGAATTTCTTCCTAGGCTCTCTTTCTTTGGTGGGTCACTGAGTCATTCCTCAAGATCTCAGGCCTTTGAATTTATTCAAACAAAATGTTTTAAGGAATTCCTTCAAACATTTTATTTGAAATAATTATTCCTTTTCTAAGTTTGCACTTTTGGACTTTCTTTGGTGGGCCTTTAGGCTTTCTTTCCTTCATTCCTTCGAATAAAATGTTTGATGGAATTCTTTAGAATATTTTGTCTGAAAGAATTCTTATTTGATTACTTCCTAACAGATAACTCACACCTTGAATTTGATGTTCATGGGCTTGTCACCAGATATTTGAATCTCAACGACTAGTTTATCACCTTGAATTTGACGTTCATGGGCTTGTCACCCCCTAGGACAATTCCTTCAAATTTTTTGCAAATGAACCTTTTTTGAAGGGAAAGTAATCCTTCAAAAAAAATGAAAAGGTCCTCTTTTCAAATCCAAGTTCCCTATGTAAGGACACCTACCCCTCATAATTTTGTCTTCCAATTTTTTTTGGACTTTCTTTGGCTGTCTAATTTTTTTAGACAAAATGTTCAAAGGAATTCCTTTGGACATTTTGTTTGAAAGAATTATCTGTTGAGTTTTCCTCCTTGGATTTCCTTCAGATAAAAATTTTGAAGGAATTATCTCTTTGGCCTATCAACTATTTTAAAGGGCAAGTCCTTTTTGGGCTCTCTGCCTTGCCCCTTTGCTTCGACCAGCTACTCTTCGCAAGGGTGATTCGAGCCCAAAGTTACCCTTCGGGCTTTCTGCAAAGGTCCATTTTGCTCATTGCCTTTTCCCTAAAAGGGTTCCTTGGCCTCCAAGTCACTTTTTAGAAGAATTTTAAAGGTCATGTTTGCCACCTAAGTGCCCTCTAAAAGGGCACCTGCCCTTCATACTTTTTGCAAATGACCCTTCGGCCTTTTGAACTTGGTCCATTTTGCCTATAAACAACCCTCCAAAGTAATTTAATAGCTTTGTTAAGTATCTGAGACCAAAATGAGTTTCAAGTTGACTCTTGTCTGCCAGACTTGAAAGCACTTTACAAGCAGAAGAGGAAAACACTTGGGTTTTTCATATAAAATGACCTATCAGAGAAAATTTACACAAGGTAGCTGAGAGATGAACTAGCTAAACCCTGGATTGAAAGACTCTTGAAATAAAAGGAAGAGGGGTGCCTAATTTTTGGCCTGTAGGACCAAGAATTGGTCAACAGTAACCACTGAGATAGCATGATCTAAAATCTCCATTGCAAAGGGTGACTTTTCATCTCTCTTTTCCTTTTACTGAACCAATTCCCGTTTTGCTACCCCCATTATCACTAGAATTAAAATTACTACCTATTGTAGTATTAATGTCTTTTGGTTTTGGACATGAAGCTTCTCCTGACCAATATCCATATTGGAAGGAGGAGTTTTGTCATATTCGGGCTCATCCACCACATTTGACATAAAATTTCTCTAAGCCATCATCCTTGTCACATTATGTCTCCTTCTTCTGCCCAAATTTATGTCTAGAGCATCTTCAAGTGAGATAGTATTACTATCACTATTTATCCATCTCCCTTGATCTAGAGGCATGGATTCTTAAAATTGTACATGCTTAGATAAAGAAAAGGAAGACACAGGAGTGATAGAATCAATAATTTCATCTCTCATGGTCAACTCTCTATCTCAAATAATTCTTTACATGGAACCAAGACTAAAACCCACTGCATCAACTAACAACATCTACAAGGCTTCCTAGGCCTCATCTTCTACAAAAATAGGTGCAAGCTCATTCTAATTCTAACTCATGTTTGGAGGAAGAGGGGATCTTGGGACTCTTCCCCCAAGTCTTTTGTATCTACTAACTCTTGGAAAATGACCAGTATGAAGAAACGTCTCAAATCCCCTTGGTGGATGATTAATTAAGTATAAAATTGCACAATAATGGAGGCCAAAGTGACTTCAATAGTGAAGTCAGTAGGGATCTTCCCTCATTATCAAACAAATATTTATTGCTTTTATTCCACCATCACCAAAGAACTTTAGTATAACACACTAACCAAAGAGTATCAAGGCAATTAGATGTTTATCTACACTAATAGATGCAGTCTATATATCATTCCATTTAGTAATCCTTTTGTCAAAGATATACCAACCTTCCAAAAAATACATCCAATTTTTCCTTGCATGCACATGATCAAAGAAGACATGCTCGATTGTTTCAGGTTCAATTTTTGTGCCTGTTGACTAATTTTTGGTCCTACAAACCAAAATTTGGAACCCCATCCTTTTTGTTTGCAAGGGTCATCTAATCCATGTTTTGGCTAGATCATCCCTCTACTGCCTTGTGCAAAAAATGTTCTCTGCTAGACCTTTCTAATGAAAATGCCAAGTGTTTTGTCATTTTGCTTAGTCTAGTGTAAATTGGGTTTGTGCAGGTACATTACTTGTATATTTTTATAAGTAAAAGTGATTAAAGGACTCAAAATGGTCTAAAGAAATTCATAAAAGGTAATGGATTTCCTTCAGAGGGCATTTTGATGGCTTGAAGGATGTTTATAAATTTTTTGAAGGGTAAATACCCTTGTGGAGGGCACCTTGAGAAAGGTGAAGACTATTTTAGAAATCCTGAAGGGCACTTTTGGATGAAAGAAACCCTTGCAAAGGGTAACCAGCTGAAGAAGGAGACAAATTGCAAAGTCTCAAAGGGCATGTGCCCTTCGAGAAAAAAAAAATCAAAAGAAAGAATTCCTTCAGATAAAATGTTTAAAGGAAAGTGTGGCAAATTGCTTGATAAGTCAAAGAGAAAGCAAAAAAAAGGATAAGGTAAAGGAGAAGTCAAAAGAAGGAGACAAAACATGGGCAAAGACAAAGTGGAAAAGACAAAACAAGGAATAGTTTTAGCTGCTAACAAAGATAAAGGACAAAATCAATGACCACTCAGACTAAGACAAGTGGCATGGATGACTCAGCAAGGATAATTAATATATTTGGTGAAATATATCTACTAAAAATGAATAAAATAGATTGGTTTTCAAACTATAGAGGAGAGCAGCCCATGTTTTCACACTTTATCATTAATGCACAACCAGTTGTGCCCAACATTAAAGAGAGAATGGTCTAGTCAACACAACTTGGGGATGGCTTTGTCAGTTACTAGAAGGAGTATCCCATGCTTTTGTAGGCCTAGGACAGTAAGGGTAGCAACTTAGACATCTACAACATGGCTCTCCCATATGCAATTGTAAGAATACAGTAGTAGCATAGGCTTGTGGTCTCTGCAGAAGTGTTTAACTTAGTATGGGTTTCCATCCCTTGATTTTTTAACTATCTATTTACAAGTTCTCTATAAATTTGTAACTTCTCATTTGAGAAAATTTATCTCAGCTTGTATGGCGAAGCCCTAAAATCATTTACCTTGAATCAAAAGAAGCATTTTTACCTCCATTTAAGCTTGCACTTTTGCATATGTCTATGATTTTATCTTATGTTAAGTCATTTCATTTTCATGCTTTCATAAGTTTATGCCAACATATCTAGTGTATTGTGAGCTCTTCTCTTGCAGGTCAACAAGAAGTGTCCAGCTCAGAGTATAGGCCCATGTAAATAGGTTGTCCATAGTATGTCATAGAACACCTCTGGTAGTTCTTCATCCTTGTATCTCCATAGGATCCCCTATTGAAACATTGATGCAGGAAAGGTTCTCATTTGAATGAAGTGTATGCTTGATTTTCTCTAGTGTAAAGTGTATGTCAAAGCTGAGTAGACCAACCATTTTGGTGCATCACTGCATTAGTTTAGGTTTTGATTTTAGTATTTCTCTCCCTTTTCATCCTCCCCCCCCATTATTAACAGTAGGAAATCTAGGGCCTCAAGGTGCATCAAGGGGAGCTATCCCCTAATATAGAGATTCATCCCTCATGTTTGCAACCCACATCAAGAGGAATGTCTCCATTGTGCCACATGGAGGAAGAGAGATAAGCCTCCCTTTAGATGGTACAATCCACTATGTCAACAATTTTTTGGCACACCCCGTGGGACAAATTTCTATGTCCTACAAGTTTCAAGATTGGTTTTGGTCTTGATATTGTTAAAAAATACAAAAGGATCTATATTCAGCACCTGGTGACTCCATTTAAGAACTCAATCTCTGTTTAATGATCAGATTGACATCCCATGCCAAAGGTCACTAGAAGATCTTCTACGGGTGTCCCTTTTAAATTTGTTGAGTTGCCTTTGAACTCAATGAAAAGGCTGAGATTTGAAAATACCCACCCTTACGTAGCAAGCCATTTTCCTAAACCAGTTATAAAATATACCTACTCAAGGAGACCCTAGTAGAATCCTTTCAAAGCCATGGCAAACCTTAGGGCTTTCCCTTTTGTGGCCTTCAATGGTCAAAGTCCCTTGAACCTTCAGCAATATGACCCAATTCTAGGGATAACTCTAAAAAGTGTTCCTCCCTTTAGTGGAGAGGGCCCAATCACTATTGTTGAGCATATTAGAAACATAGCCAACCTCTTCAACATCCATAATATCACTGAAGAAAATATAGCCATTAGATTGCTAGCCTTGTCCTTCAAAGGGAAAGTTTTGGACTGGTATGGGACCTTTCCTATGAACCTAGTTGGATCATGGAATGAGTTAAGGACCCTCTTGACAAATAAGTTTGGGGAAAAAATTGACCTTTTATCTCTAGCTAAGTAGTTAACCACCATGAAGAGAGCCCCAAATGAGTTTATGCAAGATTTTAACACTAGGTTCCAAAAGACTTGGGACAAAATCCCAATTCTTGTGAGGCCAACCCCAAGATATGCTTTCCTTTACTACTTGAAGGCCCTAAATAGTGACATTGCTATCATGATATAGTCCATGGGTGTAAACATTCTGCCCGTTGCTTATGAGATAGCCATAGCTACTGAAAATGGCCTTGTTCAAGTAGGAAAGATAGATCTTAAACCTCATATGCCACTCTTTCTTGATTTACATCCCTTAGTCCAGCCTATTGTCCCCACTCTAGATCCTCTGCATAATCAAGATAAGTTGATTACTACCCTTGTAAATAACATCCATAAAGTTAAGAGCCTATTGTAGAGTGTTACCAATGAGTTAGTTGCCCTCAAGAGACAACAAGCTCAGAGTTATAGGCCAAATCAAGGCTACCAGTAGTTTGGGCAAGCAAATAGGCCTCCCTTCTAGAATTATAATCAAGGGTAATGTCAAATTACACATGTCAAGCCTTATCAAAGCTATAATCCAAATGCCCCTTCATCTTCCAAGGCTCTTGTCCCCACTCAAAATAATTTGGTGTAGGAGCAACCCAATTATCCACCTTTGGAGCATGGCCAAGAATAGGTTGCTTATGCCAGTGAGCTACCAAATCAAATCATGACCACACAAGGTGATCAGGTATCCCAATTCTAAAATTTTGATATGTTAACACAACTTAGGATGGATAGCAGGTAGGCTCAATTTGATTCTACTCTTATGAATCACTTGGAAGGAGAGTTCTATGTAGTCAACTATGTGGGGAGCACAAGTAATTAGAATATTGGAGTTGCAGCCAACACCAGGTCTAAAAGGAGAGCCATTGATGAATCTCAATCAACCACTCAAGTACCTACATCATCTCCTTCACCACAAACAAGTCAAAAGTTTCCCAATTATAGGCCAACATTTGCAGCTTTAACTCCTCAGGTTGCACCATAGGTTACAAATGTTCCCAAGAAGAACTCTAAAGGGGGAATCTTTCAATCAATATAGTGGACCAAATGAAGAAGATGCACATGAACATATCATTGTGGGATTATTTAGCACTGCCAAGACAAGAGGATATACTCCAAAAGGAATTGTATGGGTTGAGTGAACAATCTATCCTAGCAAGAAATGATAATGTGTTGATAGTAAATGGGGCTCCTCCCATGGGAGGTCAATCAAAGAAATATGAGAAGGTCCCTCCCTTATATTTGTCCCTAATTATTGGTTATTTCTTGGTCCATAATTGCATCATTGATAGTAGAGAAAGCACCTCAATTATGCCCAAATGCATAGCTGATAAGCTAGGCCTCAAGTATGAGCAAATGACCAAAAGAGTTCTATAGTTAGATGGATCACCAACTAAGAGATTGGGAGTAGCAAGAGGATTGAATCTGACTTTCCATATCTATCCAACCTTCTCAATTTCCCATGATGTGGTAGTGTCAAATGTTCCTCCTTCACTCTTTACTTGTCAAGGGATTTCACATCCAAGATAGGTGGATACTTGGCAGCCAATTAGTCTTACAGGGTTTTCATGACAAAGTATGGAACTAAAGTAAAGATTGAGTCAGAGCCCATCCACAAGGATCACATAGATCCATACTCACCCAAAAAGTGGTGAATGTGAACTACGCAATCATTAATGAATAAGAGATTTAGGTGGACCAATCTCCATCATCTTCCCTTGTAAGGGTTGCTGACCTACTCCTAGATGAATGGAGAAATGACAACTTTGATCAAGATCCTTACAAGTTCATTGAATAAGCTAGTCTTGGAGTTTACTGTATGCATGAGAAAGGTGCTTTCATGCCAAAATTTATGAAGATAAACGAAGAGGACTGTAGTTTGTGGTAGTTATTCTTTGATGGATCTAGAAGCAAGTTGGGAGCTGGTGGTGGGGCAATGCTGGTTTCACCTTCAAAGGATAAATACTTATCAACTTTTAGGTTTTAGTTCTCTTTCACCTACAATGTAGCAAAGTATGAGGCCCTTGTTTATGGCCTATAATGGGAAAGGAAGAGAGGAATCAAAGAATTACATGTGTTTGGAGATAGTGAGTTGATTGTGAACCAAGTGAGAGGTCAAAGCTTGACCAATAATTCCTTACTCAAGTCTTACAAGCACAGAGTTTGGGACCTTGTAGGGAACTGTCGAATTTCAACATCACTTCCATTCCAAGAGAGGAGAACAAGTATGCAGATAGATTAGCAGTAGTTAGTGTTCAGTTTGATATCCCAAAGGGGATGAGACAAAGCAAGAATCAACATCATTTAAAGGTGATTATGAGGCCCTCCATACCAGACAATGTCACCAATTGGTAGGTGTTTAAAAGTGAATATAAAATAGCACTTTTATTAAAGGAAGAAGCTAAGTTTTCTTTCAAAAATTAGTCCAAGCTACAACAGCAGTATGATGGGCAGATTGTTCAACTAAAGACCAATAGGCCTCCCAAAGTTTTGGTAACTCTTAAGAGCATTTTCAATGAAGATGACCAACTCAAGAAAGACAAAGCGAGCATGTCAACCAAGAAAGAAAATTATGAAAGGGTAGAGATCTACAAGGATAAGTTGCTTGCACTTGGGAAGGTATGTACCAATGAAAAAAATCATGCTTTCATTATGTTATGCCAAGAGTTTGCCGATGTCTTTGCTTAAGAGTATGGCAATTTAAAATGGTTTGACCCAAGCTTGGCCCAAAACACTATTGAGCTAGACGAAGGTGCCAAACCCATCAAGCAAATAAAGGCCAATCAATCCAAAGATCGAGCCTCTCATGAGGAAGGAACTCACCAAACTGATCGAGTCCAAGATCATTTTCCCTATCAAACACTCTTCTTGGCTGGCCAATTTGGTCTCTGTTAGGAAGAAGAATGGAGAGGTCAGATTGTGTGTGGATTTTAGATACCTAAATAGAGTCTCACTGAGAGATCACTATCCCCTTCCAAGTATGGAGTAAATTCTTTAGATGGTGACAAGTGGTGAAATATTCTCTCTCCCAGATGGCTACTCTGAGTACAATCAAATCCTGGTACAAGAATGTGACTAATACAAGACAACATTCACCACCAAGTGGGGAACATACACCTATAGGAAGATGCCATTTGGATTGTCAAATGTTGGAGCTACCTTCCAATGTGCTAGGGATATGGCTTTCCAAGGTTTGATCAATGACATTATGATGGTTTATCTTGATGATGTGAAAGTCTTCTCCAAGGAGGAAAGTGAACATTTGAAGCACTTGAGGCAAATATCTGAAAGGTGTAAAGAGTTTGGCATCTCTCTCAACCCAAAGAAATGTGTGTTTGCCATCCACAAAGGTAAGCTCTTGGGCCATGTCATTTCAAAGGAAGGTCTGTCTATTGATCCAGAGAGGGTACATGCCATCTTAGCATTATCCTTGCCTAAACACAAGAAGGGCTTACAAAGTTTATTTGGTAAAATAAATTTCATTTGGAGATTCATTCCTAAATTTTTTGAGCTTGTCAAGCCATTAACTTCCATGCTAAGTGTTGACCATTTTGGCCCTGCAGGGCAAAATCAGTCTCCTTCTTCCCCTGCTATTCTGAGCCAGTTTAAATTTGGTTTGCACAAGTCTTTCAACAAAAGGAGGAAATAGTTTAGTGGCTCAATGTCAGGGTTCAATGGCATGATATTTCTCACACTTTGAACTTGAACTTTGGTTCAAACGGTTGGTTCAATCGGGTGGTTTAGTCAGTTTGGTTCAAAGTAGTTGGTTTAATCAGGTGGTTCAGTCGATTTGGTTCAAAGTAGTTGGTTCAAGCAATTGGTTCAAGTTGGAAGGTTCAAAGGGAGTCTTCCAAAGCCTAAACAATAAGTGCCCTTGTAGAGGGTAGTCAAGCATAAATTAGACCTTTCCAGTAGCCTGTGGAGGGAAATTTTAGACCTAAAAGTGCCCTTGCAGAGGAATCAAAAGGGTGAGTTTTTATTTGAAAATGCTAAGGCAAAAGATAAGACAAGGTTGAATTTCTTTGGGAAAAATGTCTAAAGGAATTCCTTCGAACATTTTGTCCGAATAAATTCACAAGGTAAAGAATAAGGAATTCTTTCAAAAAAGTTCCCGTGGTAAAGTGAACGAAGCAAATTATTTTGACAAAAAGTCTAAAGGAATTCCTTCGGACATTTTGTCTAAAGGAATTCACCTGATGGAAAATCTTGATAGAAAGCAGCAAGTGAGAAAGACAAAGGAAAGATTTCCTTTAGAAAAAATGTCTGAAGGAATTCCTTTAGATATTTTGTCTGAAGGATTTGAAGACCAAGGCTGCCTGAAGGACCCCAAAGGGCAGGTTCCCTTGTGGGGGACTCTCAGCTGCCAAAAGGAGGACCTTCCCCAAGCCCTAAAGGGACACCTTCTCTTTGGGAGGTTTCAACAACAAAGGCTTAGACAAAAGAAAATAAGAGAGAGATATCCTTCAGGAGAAAGTATGAGGGAACACTTCAGGAGAAAGGCTAAAGAAAATAAAGCTGAAGGAATTTGAAGGGGTGACAGGCCCATAGACCTCAAATTGGGCATCATGAAGAAGCTATTAGAATCTAGATGTAAAATCATGTCCCTAAAGACGTCAAATTTAGGACAATAGAATACCTATTAGCTTTCAAATGGCGACGGGCGTGTGAGTGTCAACTTTATGACAATGAAATAGCCATTGATCTTTAAATGCTTGAGCACCAACCTGAAGGAATTCAAAGGCCTTAAGGCCAAAAGGAAGAGACCACCAAGAAGGGAGCCCAAAGAGCCAAAGATTGATAGAAGATAGCCCTGAGGGCTCAGATTTCTAGAAAGAGTCAAGAGAGGAAAAGACAAAATCAGGAAAAGACAAAGCTGGGAAAAGACAAAAGTTAAGAATGAACTCAGTGACCTATTGATGAAAGAGCCCAAGGAGCCAGTAAAGGATGATAAGATAGCCCTGAGAGCTCAAATTCCAAGAAAAGACAAAGCCAAGAAGAGACAAAATTATGAATATGGACAAAATAGCCCAGGTGGCAAAGGGGAGGTGAGTTATTCTTGTAGTTGAAACAATTTCCACCAAGTGGTCATCAAAGAGCACAAATAGTGAACGGTGTGACCTATTTTTCTCCACTTTGCATTGATGAGCAGATAAACCACGTGAATGTCTTGAAGGAGCAGTCTTGTTTACAGACAAATGGTGTGGCCCATGATTTCACATATGGCATTTAATATATTTTAAATTCCTGAAGTCAAAACTATAGTTGACATAGCATTTTCTATCAAGAGGCTTCCTCTTCCCAATGCTCTCAATGCACATGGGCCACTTGTAAAAGGGCGCCAAAGTCTTTTCCAAAAAGGGGGTACCTTTGCTTCCTCTTTCTATATATATATATATATATATATATATATTGTAATCTTTCATTTTGAGAAGGCATCTCTCATATTATAAGGTGAAGCCCTGCCAATTTTCACCTAGAATCAATAGAATATGCATTTTTTACCTCTATTTTGGTTGGATATATCTCTATGTGTGTTTGAGTGTTAGCCTTGTGTTTAGTCACTTCTTTCTTAATGCTTTCATAGGCTTGATACCAACACACCTGGTATAGACAAAGTACCATTCCTGCAGGTAACAAGAAGAGCTATATCTGGAGTGTAGAGGTAGAAGAAGGTTACCAGATAGTGTGCTTTTCCTACAGTGCTTATGGTAAGTTATTTTTCTATGTGTTTCCATTAAAGCTTCTCTGTTAAGCTCCCTTCAGTCTGGCCCTTTCATCAAATAAAGTGTATGTATGTGTTCTTATGGTTCAAAGTGTGAGTATGAGTAGATCAAACTTGTTTGGTGCATCACCAGCTTAGGTTAGGTTCTATTTTTTTAGTAATCCTTCTCTCTTTTCAACCCCCCCATTATATATATATATATATATGTATTAGAAATATCACTAGAATAACTCAGAGATGCATCAAAGGGAGATAGCCCTTATCTAGAGACTCTCCCCTCAGTTTGCCAGAACCACAGGCAAGAGAGGAGTTTCCATTATATTGTGTGGAAGAGAGAAGTCCAAACTTCTCTCAAGGGTGCAATCCATAGTGTCAACAATTTTTGGCACGCCCAGTGGGACCATGTTTTAACACTCAAAAAAGTTCCAAGATTGGTGTTGGTCCTATTATAGTAGAATGAACCATTAATCTAGCATTTGACCTTTAATCAGGTGATTGTGGGACAAGTTTTGTCTAAAAAGTTGAATAATTTTGGTGTGTTCTTCAACCAACCAGCCTTTGGAGGCTTTTTCATGAACACCAATGGCGACTCCAAGTTGAATCAGCTAGTTAAGCAGTCCTGGTGCCATCAAGAAATCATATTTTGGTATGTATAATTCCATTGCTCAGAACCATGGGTCTTGTGTTCTTTCATATAGTTTTGATCAAGCTCAGATTGTTCATGAAATCACCTCAAGCAATACGGATGCGTATGGTTATGATTTTTGCCCTTTACAGGTTGGTGAAACATTTTAGGCTTTGCCTCTTCCTCCTTAGTTTGAGTAAGTCCTTGTCCAGCCTAGCTATGATCCTTACCAACCTTGTGTTGATCCTTATTAGGTCCAATATGACCAGTCTCAGCCCTGTCATGAGTTATATTAGTCTTATGCCCAGTCTTCTCAATGTGTCACTTCTCCTACTCAACCTAATCTCTTTGCCAATCAACCCATTTCCACCTTCAAAAAAGCACTACTGGGATATGAAAAGTATGTAGTAGAGCTTGACACCAAAAGGGGAAGTGGCCAAGAAATCCTTGATCATGTCGTCCATCAAGTGAGAAATGCACTAGATCTAGTTAAGAGTGAATGGACTCCCATTGAAAGAGCCAATTGGCAAAGGCTTACAAATGAGATGCTGGATGTGAGTGGTTTGATTGCATCTTTGGAATATAGGCTAAGTATTCATGAGAGGTAGCATTACCAAGTCTATCAACCTGCATACCCACTACCCCAAGTTTTATATCAGTCATACGCAACCGCTACTCATGAGCCAAGTCAAGCCTGTCAAAGTCCTTTCCCCAATCATGTTGAGGAGAGTCCCAAAATAGTAAATCTTGATTTTAAGGCCGATCTTGAAAAGAAAATTGAATTGGCATATCTTCAAATGTAGCAGTCTATGTTGGCAGTAAAGGAAGTGGAATCCAAACCCTCACTACCCTCTCACATTGCAACCCCATCACCCCAAAAGGAGATGTCCAGTCCTAATATCATGAGCTGGAGTAAAATAGTTGAGTCATGGAACAACAAGGAGGAGAAAGACATTGTCCAAGAGTGTGAGGTACAAAATGAGGCTAGTCCTTTTCAAGTCCCCCCAACCTTCCTCGAGAAGCTTCTTGTACTCCATGGTAGCCTTCATACACTCCCCATTTCCATGATGATTCCTATGAGCTCCAAGAAAGCCTCTTTCAAGAAAATATAGATAGGCAAATTGAGGAATTAGAGGCAAAGGTGAGATTGCTTAGTGAAGGAGAGATGGAGGTTTCAGACCTTAGAGAAGAGCCTACGCCAAAAGAAACCCCTTCTACCAATCCTCAGGTCTCTCAACATGATGTCAAGATTCCAAGTTGGAGGAGTGCCTATCATGAACCAAATCAGGACCTTGAAGAAGATAAATCTACTCCTACTCATCATGATGATGTTTGTGACCTCTAGGAAAGGCTCTCCCAAGAAAATATAGCCAGAAAAATTGTAGAATTGGAATCTAAAATGAGATACCTTAGCTAGGGTGTGATGGACAATTTAGATCAAACAATAGATTTCATGTCTGAACACACCCCATCTATTCCCCTCCAAGACAACTATCAAGCCACATCTAATATAGATGAAGTGCTGGCCAAATGGAAGGAGGATAATCTTTTGATTTTAGCTCAAGGATTGCCTCCTCTCCCACATGAGTTTGTCTGTCACCTTTCCACTTCATCCCTTCTCAAGGAGGAACCTATTTTGAAAGAGGCAAGTGAAGAAGATAGGATCCAATTTTCAGCTGATCAAGAAGCTCTCATGGATGTCAATGAGGAAGAAATCCTCATGGATGCTCCTTTTGAAGACATCATCAACAATGGAGAAGACACAGGTCATGCATACATGTGGATGTTTCAGCAATATGAAGAAGAAAGTAAGCATGGTGAGCTCTCTCCTCCCTTGTTTGATGAAATTCCTTGTTGCTTTGATGAGGAATATGACCATGCCATGGAACCTGAGTTGGAGGAGGATCAGGAGGATGTCTTTGAACAATTGAAGACTCTGGTCTTTGAGCAAGAAAAGGAGAGGCCTATCTATCTTAAGGAATGCTTTGAAGGAGAGTGCCTTAAACAAGAAGGTGATGTTCTATAGGATGAACAATTAGTCTGTGATCTCATTTTAGACATCACAACAGTCACCCTTCTTCAAGAAAGCCATGATGACGTAGGGGATCAGTTTGACAGGGTTTTCAATGAAGTAGAAGGGCACAAGCCAATCCATGGTGCATATCAAAGGGCTTATGGTGATGAGCTAGCAGCCATGGATTTCTTGTTTACACACACCAGCATGAAGAACCAGCATGAGGCAAGCTTCCAAGAACAAGAAGAATACATATATGTAGGAAGCATATTTTCCCCTGATTCATTTGGATATGAGCCAATCAAGGTGGCAGGCAAGAAGAGAAAGTCACCAAGTCTTCATTTCATTCAGCCACTTTTTTGGCTTCATAAGTTTTCTCACTATGAAGGAGACTTAATAAGTTTTCCCTTTGATCTAAGAGGGAGGAAAATATACCAGGTTAGCTGTACATAATAGTTGATTTCAGTTTTTTCTTTCTCTATTTTTCCCTAAGTGTTGTTTGCACAGGTAGTTTTCTTAATCTTGTGTGTGTTTCATTTCCTTTTGGGGTAAAACCTTCATGATTGATTCTTGGATATCACAAGGTTGTTGCTAACTCTTTCAAAGCTGCATCTCGACTTTGTACCTAATGGATTTTGAGGCTACTAGTTTTTAAGCATAGTAGGCATGCTTCCCCTAGGAATCACCATTTTGTTGACCATTTTGACCCTACAGGGCAAAATTAGTCTCTTTCTTCCCTTGCTATTCTAAGCTAGTTCAAATTTGGTTTGCACAAGTCTTTCAGCAAAAGGAGGAACTAGTTCAGTGGTCTGGCATCGGGGTTCAACGGCATGATCTTTCTCACACTTTGAACTTGAACTTTGGTTTAAACAGTTGGCTCAATCAGGTGGTTCAGTCAATTTGGTTCAAAGTAGTTTGTTCAATCAGGTGGTTCATTTAGTTTGGTTCAAAGTAGTTGGTTCAAGCAATTGGTTCAAGTTGGAAGGTTCAAAGGGGGTCTTCCAAAGCCTGAAGGACAAGTGCCCTTGCGGAGGGTAGTCAAGCATAAACTAAACCATTCTAACAGGCTGTGGAGGGTAGTTTTAGACCCAAAAGTGCCCTTGCAGAGGGTAGGGGACCCTTGTGGAGGAATCAAAAGGGTGAGTTTTTCTTCAGAAATGCTAAGGCAAAAGATAAGGTTGAATTTCTTTAGGCAAAATGTCGGAAGGAATTCCTTCGGACATTTTGTCCGAAGAAATTCACAAGGTAAAGATCAAGGAATTATTTCATAAAAGTTCTCATGGCAAAGCGAATGAAGTGAATTCTTTTAGACATTTTTTTTTAAGGAATTCACATGATGGAAAACCCTGATAGAAAGCAGCAAGCGGGAAAGACAAAGGAAAGATTTCCTTCAGACAAAATGTCTGAAGGATTTGAAAACCAAGGCTACCTGAAGGACCCTGAAGGGCAAGTGCCCTTGTGGGGGACTCTCAACTACCAAAAGGAGGACCTTCCCCAAGCCCTAAAGGGACACCTTCCCTTCGAGAGGTTTCAACGACAAAGGCCTAGATAAAAGAAAAGAAGAGAGAGATGTCCTTCGGGAGAAAGTCTGAGGGAACATTTTAGGAGAAAGGTCAAAGAAAATAAAGCTAAAGGAATTCAAAGGGGTGACATTCCCGTAGACCTCAAATTGGGCATCATGAACTATCCATTAGAATCTAGACATCAAATGACATCCCCGAAGACGTCAAATTTAGGACAATAGAATAGATGTTGGCTTTCAAATGGCGATGGGCGCATAAGTATCAACTTTATGGCAATGAAATAGCCATTGATCTTTAAATGATTTAGCACCAACCTAAAGGAATTCAAAGGCCTTAAGGCCAAAAGGAAGATACCACTGAGAAGGGAGCCCAAAGAGCCAAATATTGATAGAAGATAGTCTCGAGGGCTCAGATTGTCAAAAAGAGTCAAGAGAGGAAAAGACAAAACCAGGAAAAGACAAAGCTAGGAAAAGACAAAATTTAAGAATGAACTCAGTGACCTATTGATGAAAGAACCCAAGGAGCCAGTAAAGGATGATAAGATAGCCCTAAGAGCTCAAATTCCAAGAAAAGACAAAGCTAGGAAGAGACAAAATTATGAATATGGACAAAATAGCCCAGGTGGCAAAGGGGAGGTGAGTTATTCCTGCAGTTGAAATAGTCTCCACCAAGGGGTCATCAAGGAGCACAAATAGTGAATGGTGTGACCTATTTTTCTCCACTTTGCATTGATGAGCAAACAAACTGCGTGAATGTCTTGAAGGATCAATCTTGTTTATAGACAAATAGCATGGCCCATGATTTCACATATGGCGTTTAATATATTTTAAATGCCTAAAGTCAAAACTGGAGCTGACACAACATTCTCTATCAAGTGGCTTCCTCTTCCCAATGCTCTCAATGCACATGGGCCACTTGTAAAAAGGCACCAAAGTCTTTTCCAAAAAGGGGGTGCCTTTGCTTCCTCTTTCTATATATATTGTAATATTTCATTTTGAGAAGGCATCTCTCATATTGTAAGGCAAAGCCCTACCAATTTTCACCTGGAATCAATAGATTATGCATTTTTTACCTCTATTTTGGTTGGATATATCTCTAAGTGTGTTTGAGTGTTAGCCTTGTGTTTAGTCATTTCTTTCCTAATGCTTTCACAGGCTTGATACCAACACACTTGGTATAGACAAAGTGCCATTCCTATAGGTAACAAGAAGAGCTATATCTAGAGCGCAGATGCAAAAGAAGGTTACCAGACAGTGTGCTTTTCCTACAGTGCCTATGGTAAGTTCTTTTTCTATGTGTTTCCATTAAAGCCTCCCTGTTAATCTCACTTCAGTCTGGCCCTTTCATCAGATAAAGTATATGTATGTGTTCTTATGGTTCAAAGTGTGAGTATGAGTAGATCAAACTTGTTTGGTGCATCACCAGCTTAGGTTAGGTTCTATTTTTTGAGTAATCTTTCTCTCTTTTCAACCCCCAATTATATATATGTATTAGCAATATCACTAGAATAACTCAGAGATGCATCAAAGGGAGCTAGCCCTTATCTAGAGACTCTCCCCTTAGTTTTGCCAGACCCACAGGTAAGAGAGGAGTTTCCATTGTGCCGCATGGAAGAGAGAAGTCTAGACTTCTCTCAAGGGTACAATTTATAGCATCAACACTAAGGAAGGGTGAGACGTTCACGTGAACAACAAGAAGAAGAGAAAGCTTTGAAGGCATCAAGCAAGCTATCATCAAGATCCTACACTGGCTAGTCCAAACTTCTCCAAGGAATTCAATTTATACATCTTTGGGAATGAAGAGGTAATCTCTAATATGCTCACTCAAGCAAATGGTGAGAATATAGAACATCCTCTTGCTTTTTTTAGCCAAGGTTTAGAAGGCTATGAGGTTAGATACATGTATGTTGACAAGTAGGTGCTTGCAGTCATATGAAGTCTGAAGAAGTTTAGACATATGTTGTCTAACAACATAATTCACATCATGGTACCACATCCTAGTGTAAAAGACTTCTTGCTAAACTGAGACTTGAATGAGAAAAGGGCAGGTTGGATCACCAAAGTAATGGAGTATGACATAGAGATCAAGACCACCGAGTTGGTAAGAAGAGGAGGGCAATGTGAACACCTCACTATAGACTTGAAAGAGCCAAAGACATTTTGGTACTCCATGATGAACCTACAATAGCTATACCTACAGTTTTGAAGAGTTGGGCACAAGACATGGTTCATTTCCTTCAAATTAGTGAGTGTCTACAAGGTATTGATAGGACCAAGAGGAGGTATTTTAGACTCCAATCTCTTCCTTATGTCTTAGTTGATGGAGTGCTATTTAGGAAAGATTTTTTAGGGATGCTCTTGAGATGCATTGATTTAGACCAAGTTGACAAGGTACTGTTTGAGTTCCATAATGGCCCAATTGGTGGCCACTTTGCTCCCAAGGCCATAGCTACAAGGATTATGAGGGCTGATTACTTTTTGCCTAGTTTATTTAAATATACTCATGCTTGGGTAAGGAAATGTAAAAAATGTGATTTCTTTGATGGGAAGTAATGACTGGCTACCATGCCTCTTCATCCTATTTAGGTGGAACAACCATTCATACAATAGGGGTTGGACTTCATAAGGTTGATCAATCCTCCTTCTAGTGCTGGCCACAAGTGGGTTTTGACTACCATAGATTATTTCACAAGGTGGGTAGAGGCCGTACCTTTGAAAGAGACCAATGAGAGTGCAATCCTAGACTTCTATGAAGGTATAGTGACAAGATTTAGGGTCCCAACCATAATCATTTTAGATAATACATTGGCTTTCTTGGGAACAAAGATAAGTGAGTGGGCATTGAAGTATGGCATCTATCTCAGCACTTCTTCCAACTACTATCCACAAGGAAATGGGCTAGCTGAGTCCACAAACAAGAATTATAAAAAGGATAATGGAGGAAAATTAAAGGACTTGGCATGCCAAGTTAAAAACATCTCTTTGGGAAGATAGGATCACTCTAAAGAGGGTGATTAGGAATTCACCATACACACTTGTGTATGGAAGGGAAGCTAGAATTCCTATCTCACTTGAGTTACCAGCCTTGGATCTTGCCCATCAGCTACAATTGGCGGAGAGTGATAGCATAGAAGTCAAGTATTGTGAGCTAATGGAGCTTCAAGAAGTGAGAGACCAAACCATGGATGTCATGACCAGCCACCAATAACAAACAAAGAAGCATTTTGACAAAATGTCTACACCAAGGAGCTTTTTAGAAGGTGACATTGTCTTGAAGTGGGATGAGGATCGAGCCAAGCCTGGAAGGCACATGAAGTTTGATGCTTTGTGGAGTGGCCCATATGTATTCACCCAATGCAAGCAACACAATGCTTTTCCACTCTCCAATTTGGATGGTGAAGAGCTACATATCCCAATCAATGGTATCTTTCTTAAGCATTGTTACTAGGTTTATTTTGTCATGTACATAGTTTCTTTATTTTTCCTCATTTTCCCTAAGTGTTGTTATGCATGTGTGTAGTGTTTTTAGCCTTTGTGTGTGTTTTTCCTTGTTTTTTGGGGTAAAATATTTGTTGGTTCATAGGTATTTAAAAAAATATTTTTGACTTCTCCAAGATGCATCCTGACTCCATGCCTAATGGACTTTTTGGCTACTAGTCTTTCCAAGCACAACATGCATGTTTCCCCTATGAGTCACTAATTGTGTTAACCAATTTTTAGTCCTACAAACTAAAATTGGGCACCCCCTCATTTTTCTTTACAAAGGTCATCTAATCCATGTTTTGGATAGATCATCCTTCTACTGCCTTATGCAAAAAAAATTCTCTGCCAGACCTTTCTAATGAAAAGGCCAAGTGTTTTCCCATTTTGATTAGTCTAGTGAAAATTGAGTTTGTACAAGTGCATTACTTATCTAATTTTATAAGCAAAAGTGATTGAAGGAACCAAAATGGTATAAAGCATTTTGCAAAAGGCAACAAATTTCATTTAGAGGGAATTTTGATGGCTTGAAGGACATTTGCAAAAAGTCTGAAGGGTAAATACCCTTGCGGAGGGCACCTTGAGAAAGGTAAAGACCATTTCAGAAAGCCCGAAGGGCACTTTTGGATGAAAGAAACCCTTGTAGAGGGCAACCAACTGAAGAAAGAGACAAATTGTAAAGTCCTGAAGGGCATGTGCCCTTTGGGAAAATAAGCAATCAAAAGAAAGAATTCCTTCAGACAAAATGTTTGAAGGAATTATTTTGGACATTTTATCTGAATTAAATTGTGGCAAAAGGTCCGATAAGTCAAAGAGCAAGCAAAGAAAAGGCCAAGGTAAAGGAGAGGTTGAAGGAAGGAGACATAACATGGGAAAAGATAAAAGTGGAAAAGATAAAACAAAGAATAGTTTTAGCTGCTGACAAAGACAATGGACATAATCAATGACCACTCAAACCAAGATAAGTGGCATGGATGACTTAGCAAAGAGAATTTATACATTTGGTGAAATATATCTACTAAAAACCAATAAAGTAGATTGGTTTTTGAACTATAGAGGAGAGCAGCCCATGTTTTCATGCTTCATTATTAATGCATAGCCAGTTGCATCTAGTATTGAAGAGAGCATGGTCCAGTCAACACAACTTGGGGATGGCTTTGTCAATTTCTAGAAGGAGTATCCCATGCTTTTGTAGGCCCAGGATAGTAAGGGCAGTGACTTGGACATCTACAACATGACTCTCCCATGCGTAATTGAAAGAATATGGTAGCAACATGGGCTTGTGGTCTCTGTAGAAGTGTTTAACTAAGCATGGGTTTCCATCCCTTGATTTGTCAACTATCTGTTTCCAAGTTCTCTATATATTTGTAACTTCTCATTTGAGAAAAATTATCTCAGCTTGTATGGCAAAGCCCTAAAGGAATTTAGAATCAAAAGAAGCATTTTTACCTCCATTTGAGCTTGAAATTTTGTATGTCTATGGTTTTATTTTATGTTAAGTCATTTCTTTTTTATGCTTTCATAAGTTTATGCCAACATATCTAGTACATTGTGAGTTCTTCTTTGGCAGGTCAACAAAAAGTGTCCAGCTCAGAGTATACGTGCATGTGAATAGGCTATCCATAGTGTGTCTTAGAACACCTCTAGTAGTTCTTCCTCCCTGTATCTCTATAGGATCCTCTGTTGAAACACCGATGCAGGAAAGGTCTTCATTTGAATGATGTGTATGCGTGTTTCTCTCTGGTGTAAAGTGTATGTCAAAGCTGAGTAGACCAATCATTTTGGTGCATCACCACATTAGTTTAGGTTTTAATTTTAGTATTTATCTCCCTTTTTAGCCCCCCATTGTTAGCAATAGGAAATTTAGGGCCTTGAGGTGCATCAAGGGGAGCTAGCCCATAATCTAGAGATTCATCCCTCACGTTTGCAACCCACAACAAGAGGAATGTCTCCATTATGCCATGTGTGTTGAGTTGTGGAGCTAAAAGCTTCACCAAATCAGCAAATTGCAAGGTTACTGGAGTTACATAGTCACTGACATCGGTCAAAATTGATCGACGTCGGTCAGGAGTCGACTGGGAGCTGTCGGTGTCAGTTATGGATCGGCCGACATTGGTCATGTGCAGACAGACAGGGACCGACATCGGTCACCTGTGCATCCAGAAGTCTATTTTTATGGATGAACAGAATGTTTGCATGATAAGTTTAACTGTTGGTATTGAGTCCACATTTCTATTTTTGGCAGGACTATTTTGAACCTTTGATTAAGAGGTGTATCTAACGGTGTAGAATGCATGCTCATGAATCCTAATATTATATAATAGGATTAGATCTTCATAAATTATTGAACAGTTGAAGACATTTTATGTAAATGTGAATCAATCCAAGTGTTGGAGCTGGTTGTAATTGAGAGAGAAAACTCTTGAGGAAAAGAGATCTGTACATCTGAGAGGTGTCAGAAGAAAGTGTGAATTATTCATTATATTTCCTTCTGGAAGAGTTTAATACATGTTTTTGGGTTGTTTCTTGTATCTCTTATTCTTTGTTGATTCTGATTTCTAGTTACTTATTATTTCTAGTTTAATTCCATGTTTAGTTGCTTACACAAAAGTAATCAAGTGTGTTGTACGATCCCAACAAGTGGTATCAGAGCTTGGGTTCACTAACAGGTGGTTCAGATCATGTTAGTGTTTGTTGATTACAGGTCACTCACAGGGGTTTCTATTTGAGTGGGAGTAAAGCAATGGCAGAAAAAAGTAAACTAAGAATGGAGAAGTTTAATGGCAAGAATTATCAATTATGGAGGATGCAGATAGAAGGTTATCTATATCAGAAAGATCTGTACTTACCATTGGGTGGGGTTTTAAGCAAGCCCACAGATATGCAAGATGAAGAATGGAATGTTCTTGATAGAAAGGCTCTGGGATCTATAAGATTGAGCCTGGCATCTTCTGTGATTTTCAATTTATCACAGACAAAGTCAACGGTAGAGTTAATGGATACTTTAGCAAATTTATATGAAAAACCCTTAGCTTCAAATAAGGTATATCTTATGAAGCAATTATTTAATTTGTAAATACAGGAAGGTGGATCGGTATCTACTCATCTAAATGATTTCCATGCAATAGTAAATCAATTAAATTTAGTCAAAATAGTTTTTGACGATGAAATTAAGGCTCTATTAATCTTATGCTCATTACCTGAAAGTTGGCATAGTTTGGTAATGGCAGTTACTAATACTGCATCTGCTTCAAATATCTTGAAATTAGATGATGTTTTTAGTGTAATCTTGAATGAAGAAATTTTCAAGAAAAGCACAGAGGAAACATCAGGTAATGCTTTAAGTGTTGAAAATAGGGGAAGGCAAAAAGCGAAGGGCAAGCAAGGGAGATCAAGGTCTAAGTCAAAGATGAGAAATAGATCCAAATATAGAAATAGAAGAAAAATAACCTGCTGGAATTGTGGAAAGATAGGGCATGTAAAGAAAGATTGCTAGTTGAAAGCTAAAGAAGAAAATCAGCATGAAGGTAATAAGGAAGCAAATGTTAAAGGTATTGTTGCACAAGATGCTCTTATATTTTCTTTGGATAATAAAATAAAATCTTGGGTTTTAGATTCTGGTGCCTCTTTCCATTCAACCCCAAATAGAGAATATTTCAATGATTATGTCCATAGAGATTTTGGAATAGTTTATTTAGGGGATGATGAGCCTTGTAAAATTGTTGGCAAAGAAAAGGTGCAGCTGAAATTGCAGAATGGCAACACATGGGTGTTGAAGGATGTCATGCATGTACCCATCCTGAAGAGGAATCTGATTTATGCAAGAAATTTAGGGGATGAGGGTTGTACAATAACTCTCACAATTGAATCTTGGAAGGTTTCCAAGGGTGCACTTGTATTCGCCAGAGGTAAGAGAGTAGGTACTCTCTATTTATGTAATTGTATTACTAATAATTCTTCTTCTATATTATCTACTTCGGATGTAGATGCAAATTTGTGGCACTGTAGGCTTGACCACATGAGTGAGAAGAGAATGACTGTTCTTAAGTCAAAACGTAAGCTTTCAGATTTGAAAAGCATAGATCTAGATTTTTGTGAGCATTGTATTTTTGGGAAATAGAAGAGAGTGAGATTTCTCAAGACTGGGTCAACAAAGAAGAAGCACAAGTTGGAGCTTTTTCACACAGACATGTGGGGACCAACTCAGGTAGCTTCTATTAGAGGATCATAGTATTATGTTTCTTTCATTGATGATGCTACAAGAAAGGTATGGGTCTATTGCATAAAGAAGTAATCTAATGTTTTTGACACTTTTAAGAAATGGAAAGCTTTAGTTGAGAATGAAATGGGTATGAGATTGAAGTGCCTTAGATCTGACAATGGTGGTGAGTACTATAGCAATAAGTTCAACAGTTACTGTTCTATGAATGGAATACGCAGGCAAAGGATGGTTCCAAGGACACCTCAGCAAAATGGAGTTGCTGAAAGGATAAACAGAACAAAATTGAAGCGTGCATAGAGTATGAGGTTGCATGCTAGTTTGCCCTTACAATTTTGGGCAAAAGTTGTAGATACTGCAGTTTACCTGATTAACAGAGGACCCTCTACTGCTCTGGATGGTGGAATTCCAGAAGAGGCTTGGATAGGTAAAAAGTTAGATCTTTCATTTCTCAGAGTTTTTGGTTCTAAAGCTTTTATGCACGTTGATAAAGAAAATAGAAAGAAGATGGATGCTAAATCTATGAGGTGCACTTTTATTGGTTATGGCTCTGGAGATTTTGGATTTCGATTATGGAATTTAGGAACTAACAAAATTATTAGAAGCTGTGATGTTGTTTTTAATGAGAAAGTGATGTACAGTGATCAGCTCAAAAAGCTAGATAATACTGAGCAGGGCAATGTTGATTTGGATGAGGTTATGATCCAAGAAGAGCTCGTGGGTAATCACTTACAGGAAAACACAGACATCAATGTTGGTTAGGCAGGAATCGATGTCAGTCATATAATAAATGATGTCGTTCATACAAGAACCAACATCGGTCAAATAGTAACTGACATCGATTGGGAGGAACCGATGTCGGTCAAGTACAGACCCAGAGATGATCGAGATCGGTCACTGACAAAGAATTTGGGTAGACAACACACTGTGAATGAGTCTCAAATGCCCATAAGGAGGTCAGAAAGGGTAAGTAAACCTCCAATTCAATATTCCCCTTCATTATTCTACTTATTGCTCACTGATAGTGGAGAACCAGAGAGTTTTGATGAGGCAATACAGGTAGAATCCTGAAAATAGTGGGAGCTTGGCATGAATGAGAAAATTGATTCCTTGAAAGAGAACCAAACGTGGGATTTGGTTGAGTTGCCAGCGGGAAAGAAGACACTGAAAAATAGATGGGTTTACAGGCTAAAGGAAGGTGAGAATGGACAAATGAGACATAAGGCCAAGTCGGTAGTAAAGGGATTTGCACAAAAACCAGGTATTGATTTTGGTGAAATTTTTTCTCCTGTAGTAAAGATGACTTCTATTCGGACTGTATTGTCTTTAGTTGCTATTGAGGATTTGCATCTTGAGCAGCTTGATGTTAAGACAACGTTTCTTCATGGAGATTTGGATGAAGAAATATATATGGAATAGTCGGAAGGATTTGAGGTCAAAGGTAAGGAAAAACTTGTGTGCAGGTTGAAGAAAAGCTTGTATGGTCTTAAGCAAGCTCCAAGACAATGGTATTTGAGATTTGACAGGTTTATGACTGAGCATGGCTTTAGCAGATGTCAATCTGACCATTGTGTTCATTTCAAGAGATTGGATAATGGTAGATATATTATCTTGTTGCTGTATGTAGATGATATGCTTGTTGCAGGTTCACACATGCAGGATATTACTGAGCTTAAGGTGAAATTAGCTCACACATTTGCCATTAAGGATTTGGGAGCAGCAAAGAAAATCCTTGGCATAAGTATTAAGAGAGACAGGAAAAATCACAGTTTGATTTTGTCTCAAGAGGATTATATGAACAAGGTGTTGGATAGGTTCAATATGCATGATGCAAAACTGGTAAGCACACCTATGGCTGGACACTTCAAGTTGATCAAAGAACAGTGTCCAAAATTACATGATGAGGTAGAGTACATGAGTAGAGTTCCATATGCTTCAGCAGTTGGAAGCTTAATGTATGCAATGGTATGTACTAGACCTGATATTGCCCAAGCAGTGGGAGTTGTCAGTAAGTTTATGGCCAATCCAGGGAAGGAACACTGGAAAGCAGTTCAATGGATTCTTAGATATCTGAGAGGGACCAACAGTAGGCATTTATGATATGGAGGGTCAAACACTTCTCTACATGGATATGTAGATTCAGATATGGTAGGTGACTTGGATGGCATGAGAAGCACCACATGATATGTGTTCACTATTGGTGGAATGGCAGTTAGCTGGATTTCAAAGTTGCAGAAGGTTGTTGCCTTGTCTACTATAGAGGAAGAATACATTGCAATCACAGAGGCTAGCAAAGAGATGATTTGGATGACTTAGTTCATGGAAGAGTTGGGAAAGGAGCAAGAGAGTTGCAGGTTATACAGTGATAGTCAAAGTGCAATTCATTTGGCTAAGAATTCAGTCTTTCATTCAAAAACCAAACATATATAGCTTAGGTACCACTTCATTAGACAGGTATTGGAGGATGGTGAGTTGAAGTTGGAAAAGATCTATACAGATAAGAACCCTGTTGATATGTTAACAAAGCTGGTAACAAAGGAGAAGTTGAATCTTCATTCAACCTTTGTTGGTCTTCAAGATTGAGTTTGAAAATGGAGAAGCTAGAAGATGTTGTTGTACAGGTACAGGTGCAATTGTTTATCTCCAAGTGGGAGATTGTTGAGTTGTGGAGCTAAAAGCTTCACCAAATGAGCAAATTGTAAGGTTTCTAGAGTTACACAGTCACTGACATCGGTCAGGATCGACCGACGTCGGTCAGGAGTCAACTGGGAGCTGCTGGCATCGGTTATGGATCAGCTGACATCGATCATGTGCAGATAGACAGGGACCGATGTCGGTCACCTGTGCGTCCAGAAGTCTATTTTCATGGATGAACAGAATGTTTGCATGATAAGTTTAACTATTGGTTTTGAGTCCGCATTTCTATTTTTGGCAGGACTGTTTTGAACCTTTAATTAAGAGGTATATCTAATGGTGTATAATGCATGCTCATGAATCCTAATATTATATAATAGGATTAGATCTTCATAGCTTATTGAACAGTAGAAGATATTTTATGTAAATGTGAATTAATCCAAGTGTTGGAGTTGGTTGTAATTGAGAGAGAAAACTCTTGAGGGAAAGAGATCTGTACATCTGAGAGGTGTGAGAAGAAAGTGTGAATTCTTCATTGTATTTCCTTCTGGAAGAGTTTAATACAAGTTTTCAGGTTTTTTCTTGTATCTCTTATTCTTTGCTGATTCTAATTTCTAGTTACTTATTATTTTTGGTTTAATTCCGTGTTTAGTTGCTTACACAAAAGTAATCAAGTGTGTTGTACGATCCCAACAGTGTGGAGGAAGAGAGCTAAGCCTTCCTTCAGAGGGTGTAATCCACTGCGTCAATAGTGCCATATTAGGAGCCATCTAAAAAATGATTTATTAGGTTCAAGCACAAGGGACTAAATAAGTTTACACCTCAGATTTCATGCTTGTTTAATATCCCCCACTTTCTAAATATCATTCAACTTAAAACACCAACCTATTCTTTAGTTAATAGATGGTGGAGCTCTTTAATATTCATCTCATGTAGAGAAATTCCATTAATGCATTTGAGATTCATCCATTTTTCTTCATCCCAACTCATGAATAGTTTAGGATGACTACTCAAAAGGCCCTCAACAAGATAAGTGGAAGTTCATTTATTTCTCTCACTAAGCTTATATCTTGTCTTCGATTGATCCCAACTCAACTACTCACTAACTACAAAAATGTCACCAAAGTAACTGATCCCTTTTTTTGACCAACTAGTTATAGATAACCCCTTATATGGTTTAATCACTTTCTCTTATATACAAGGTTCTACCAGATCGATCTAAAGGCTAGGCATTTTTTCCCCATTTGGGAAAACAATGGAGTGCAAACAAATGCTTCACACTCTACCATACCTTCCACATAAAATTAAAAATAGTAGACCCTCCAACTTTAACTTTAAAATCTCTGAAAAGAATATCAAATAAATGTACACTCTCCAAAATTATTTCTAACCTTTAGGACACACATTCTTAAATTTGTTGTGAATTATAATCTCTTAAGGAGCATCACCTTCCCAAGCCTTAAGGATGCATTTAACAAAAATAGTGACTCATTGCACTTTTAAATCCTTAAGCCATATATCCCGCATTTCCTTAGGTCAAATATTTTTATTAAGAGACACGTAGTAAAGTGGAATGTTTGTATTAGACCCAAGGAAATGGTGGATCTATGTAGGTGATCAAAGGCACTATTTGTACACATCCAACATGAGGAAAAATATTTATCATAAGAGGATACCTACTTTTAACAAATTTGGAATCTACCTGCTAAGGGCAATAAATGACCTTGTCATTTAACAACTTTTTTAATCAATCTTCTTCATAATCCATTCTTTCATTTTCTTAAAAGATAGGGAGAGAGAAAATGGAATCTACGTTGCTAGGAAATAGAAAAAAGGGCACAAAACACAAAAAAATGGATTTTCAAATACCTTTGGTTTGGAAATGTTCATATATATATTTAAAAATAATGCATAATACTCATATTAAGTCTATAAAATATAAAAATTTAAAAAATTATAAATATAATATTTATTCAAACTTCAAAGATAAAATGTACATTCAAATCTAGAATAAATAATCTAGATTGTCCTCAAAATCATGAATGCCACTCCCACTAGCTCCACTCTCCACCCCTTGTGCAAAACTCCCTTGATTGCCATCATCAAAACCAAGTAGTGAAAGTTGGGCAAGAGTAGCTGAAAAAACATCCAATTTTATAGTCTTTGGATGAATATCCCAAAGTTTGTTAGGCCCTTGGATACAGTCTTCAAACTTGTGCGATAGGAGGCACAAATTGGAATTCAAAAATACCAAATCTGCAGCATTCTTGGATGACAACTTATTTGGTTTAGTTGAGTGGATAAAGACATGTACTCCAATTATGTTTTGTTGAAGAATTACTAGACACCTATTACAAAAAAGGTTGTTGGAAATTTCAAAATAGTAACAATGTACAAAAGTATATGTTTTTTTTCCTGATAATTAAAAATTGTATTAAATGAAATATTTCCCAATTACATCTTACATGAACTCAAAAATTTCTCTCTTAAAAAGTAGGAAACAACTTTTTTCTTTTTCCTGTCATAGTATGTTCTACTTTTTCCTGCTTTTTGCATGCATGCAAAGAAACACAAGCATACATGTCTATTTATTGTTATAACTTACATGCATCCTTTCTATAGAACATGCATACATGTTTTTAAAAATTAATCTAAAAATAAGCAAAATAATGAATTAAACCATTAATGTCATATTTTCTTTGTTCTCTCAAAACTTGTTGGGATGACTTGGAGCTGCAAATCTTATCCCTCTTCTAAATTTGAGATTCGTTGAATTTCATTTGGTGAAGGGCTTCTGTGATCCTTTTTCTTCTTCATTCCTGATTTTTGTCTTTCTCTGATGGGAAATTCTATTCTACCATCCATGTTATTCAAAGTGATCTCTATTTCTTGTGAACTTTTTGACTTTTCTACTTTTTCCAAGGGTGTATCTGATAACTCTCATTCCTCATATTCTTTATTTTGATCACTCACTTCAACTGATGTGTGGTCCAATGTGGCTCCCTTCCACTAGGTAGCTTTTTGTTTTTATTTCTTTGAACCAATTGGAAACCATTGCCTCTTGAGATATAAATCTTATCCACTAGATTTTGACTTGGAGCCTATAGATGTGGCATGCAACATCCAAGTAGCCATATTCAAAACATTGCCTACATCTAAAAATAATATTCTCTGTCTATTTTTTAGATTCTTGTTGAACCACCCTAAACTAAGAAAATATCAAAAAGGAGCCCTTTGCTCAAATCCACAAACACACAAATGCATCCCCATGTTGATTTGAATATGTCCTCTATTCAGGAGTCTTGGCTTAAAAAAACACCTATAGCATCACCAATCTATTTCAGGGTTGGTAGGGTCCAAAAATGCAAAGGCAAATTTTATAGCCTCACCCAAACTAGAATGTGAGAGAGGTTTCAGTCAAGGGGTCATAGTTTGGTGACCAAGGCTACATGAACAATCCCACCCCCTTATGAAACCATGACCTTTTTAAAATTCTCTTCTCATTTAGACTGCTCCCAAAACAACACAATGAATAACTCTTGGGCATGAGGGAAGATTTACACCTCTCCTGATATGATAGGAGCCCACTATTGGCTTATCCACTCATGTAGATTAGGAAGAGCAAACCAAAATCCATTAAACCTATAAATTAACCCTCTTTTATTGAGCATATATGTAAAATTAGATGTCTCCTCTTTATCTAAGAAAACCTTGATAAGAGTAACCAATTTATCAACAATAAAGCCTTGTTTAAGAGAAGAATGTGAAATGTCCCTTTTAGGGAAGATTTAAAATAATTTGGGTTTTCAACAAATCCTAAGACTGGAAATATAAATTTTAATTTTATTTATTGAAACCCTAATTGAAAATTATAGATTTCTAAAAATAATTATTTAGGCACTAAAATGATATCTCCAACATCAAATAACCCTCATAAAATTACAAAATATTTATTTGACCTCAAAAGACTATTTTTTGGGCAATTTGTAGCCCTAAAAATTACAATAAAATATCATTGAATCAATGAAAGATGAAGTGGAGTTTTTCACCCACCAATTACTGCTCCAACTAAAAATTAAACCCTAGATACCATTCAACATACCTCTGGAGGTCTGTTAGGCCTATAGTGATCCACCAAGAACCTGCCCTATTATTGCACTGACTTTCCACAAGCTGCCAACTAGATCATCCAACTAACAAGGGATGTAAAACTGATCTGCTACTACCTTAAAGTTTTTCAGCTGAATCACCCACCTCCTAGGGTTGTCAAATCTATTTTGATCACCTTAAAACTATCCTAGACTGAATCTCCACCCTCTAAGGTGACCCTTGTGCCAAAAAAGGATGAATTGATGCACAACGTGACTCCTAAATGAATCCACTAAAAGAGTATTGAGGGTTTAGTCCTTGAATATTAAAGCCAATGATGGTTTCCATCCTCAAGAGTTGAGAATGCAAGTAAAAGTGCTTAACATCAAATGAATTAATTGATAGATGATAGATAAATATCAAAAATAGACCTCTCCACCTAATTTTATACCTTTTCCCACTCAAACTCCAAATTTAATTTATTTTAATAATAAAACATAAGTTGTTGACATTACTTTTTGGCCACTTAGTCATATTATTAAGTTTACAATATTTAAGAATACTTTTTATTTTCATAATAATAATATTATTATTAAGTTACCCAAAAAATTAGAAATGACTGGGCCCAACCTAAATAATATTATTAATTATTTTTATCTAAAAAAAGGGACATTACAGTTTGCTCTTCTCAAAATTACTTGACCTCAAGTAATTGCAACCTCATATGCTCAAATATGTCATATGCCAAAGTGATAGGTCATGCTATAGTGCCCATAGAGCTTGGATCATGCACCTATCAAGTGGGATAACTCCTACCAAAAAATAGTGTGATCTATCTCTGATATCCCAAATGGATAATGAATGCAATTCATCCACAAGATGATCCTCCAAATTTTTTTGATGTCTTAAGGCACCCACAAACCCCCACAAGACCGAAAGCTACCATATGCTCTCCCCATTATGTTGTTGTTGTCCCATAGTTGTCAAGTGGTACAACCTCTACCAACAATTATCATGGGGTCTACTCCATTCATTACCCACATCTATATGCTCTACCTTGATGAAGTCTTCCATGCACGATATGAGAACATCTTCCATACATTCCCTTAAGGCCAAAGGCTGCCCTAATAGCTCATCACTATGTTTATGTTGTATCCATCTGCTCTTCTCATATGATGAAGGATCCCCAACACTTGCTTCATGACTATAGCCTTGAGCTCCAGTGGGTCCCATAATGTTACTGTGGGCTGATTCCTACAATTCATGGCACAACATAGATTGCACTTAAGCTAGAAACAAGGCATAACAACCATAAGTCACTTGGAATCCCATTCAAATTAGCACTATAATGGTTGGGATGATTGTCTTCCATAATAGGACCCCTCCACTAACATTACTATGCAAGGAAGCCCTCTCAGATGGCACAAATGTACAGCTATTAATGATTGACAATATTAAGACCATCAATATAGAAATGATGTAACATCTATAAATATGACAAACCCACACAAAATTCAGTAATGTGATTGATGTAGAAGTAGTAGGTAGCCATAGAAGGATTGAAAGTTCTCCATTACAAGTCACTTGGAATTCCATTCAAATCAGCACTAGAATGGCTAGGATGATTGTCTTCCATAATAAGACCCCTCCACTAACATTACTATGCAAGGAATCGCTCTCAAATGGCACAAATGTAAAGTTGTTCATGACTGAAAATATTAAGACCATCAATATATAAATGATGTAACATCTATAAATATGACAAACCCATGCAAAATTCAGCAATGTGATCGATGTAGCAGTAGTAGGTAGCCATACAAGGACTGAAATCTCTCCATTAGTCATCACCAAATGGAAAATAATCTTTCTCATGATTGGAAACCCCTATAAAATCACTTGTGTGAGTGCCCATATAGTGATGTGATTGCTGATAATATTGATGACAACAATATTAGTGCTAGATATTAGGTCCATAGTTGTCTTTGGTATGCTTATGCTATCATATGATGATATCATCTCATCATCATTTCCATATTCGTCACCATGTGCTTCTAATGCTTGGAGAATCATCTCCTCCATTTTGGACTTGTACATAGAACACACATATTAGAGAAATCAAAAGCTTTCAACATCACTCTTTCAACCACTCCATCATGCCTCATAGACATGTGGCCTAACTTTCTTCCATTGCTTGCATTTTCTTCATATCTTCCATTCATATGATGGAATTTCAAAAGCCCATTCATGTTTCCCCAAGCATGGTTGTAGCATTGCATTTTCTTCTTCAAAATCAGATTTGTAGTGGTTGAAAACTAATTTGCACTAGTTGTACATGCCTCAACATTGACAGTAGGTTGGAAATTCTTCCACTAAGTGATTGAAAACCCTTTTATGGCTGTCATAAAAGTGTAAAGGGGGATAGAACTATTACTGACAATAGATGAAAGAATGGTACAAAAAAATCCATACTAAAAATCCTTTGTAAAATACATCAATGACAATAAACTAGAGGATGGGAACAACCGCACTCTAATTGAAAATACTTCAACAACAACGACAAACTAAAAATCACTCAACTTTATGCTTGGAATCACTAGTATGGCTACCAATAAAATGTTGGACAAGTTGGAAATGTGGATAACAACAGAACTACTATATAGAATGGTGAAGCCATTTTGTAGACTCTTATCCTCCTCAACTTCTCCTTCATACATCCAAGGGTGGAAAATCTGTATGTATCTTAACTCCAATAAAATTGTGTTATGTTGGGTCATAGGACATTGAACAACAACAAAATAACATCTATTATTTTTACTACCTTACCACATCTAGTATCTTGCTACCCTAACAACAGTGACTTTATCCATAGCCTTGTCTTCAAGTGTAGGACTTGATTCCAAGGAGTGATCATTCTTGTAGCTCAAATGATCACCTGGATCCCACTCTTTTCTGCTCACACCATTTAGAACTTGTATGAAAGTATATATGTGCCTCTTGCTACTCAACGTGTTCTTTATCTTATCACCATTTTAACATGTTTCCCATGGTGACAAGCTTCATGCAATGACATAGTAAGAAGCAATAAATCTGAAATATGATCATTCTTGTCATACCTTAGGCTGTCACCAAAGTGTTCACCTTCCTTTGCTGAATTAGAATTTGTTGAGATACCCTCAACACCTCTAATACCAACAAAGATCTGATAGTGGTATGATCTGAAAATTCCAGCAAGCTGGGAACCAACATTAGTGACTTGTAAAGCCTGCATTTCATGTGCATGCCTCCCAACAAAGTTTTTTGGGAACTCCACCTCATAACGTTCTCAAATTACAACATTCCTTCCATATTCTAGGATTTCATAGATATGATCTAAAAAATTCTTTTTTTAATGCCTTAGAGAGATTTTTATCAACTCTACTATATTGAAGACTTAAAAATTTGGCATTAACCAAAAATTACTTTCTAAATCCTTGTAAAATTGATTTTTCTCAATGTTCTACCCTAATAATTAGAGAATACTTTCCTGTAATTTTTGTAAGATTTTGTTTTGCTTGAGTGGCTATCAACTTAGCTTCCTTAGCTCTACTCCACCATTCATCATACTTTTCCTGGGTCCTTATCACATCCTCCGCACTTGCCTGTAATGTAGTTGGTTTCATTTCAAGACTAGGATCCATGCAATGTAATTAGTTTCATTTTGTTGAAGCCTCTTGGTACACATAATGGTGAAGACATCAACTACCATCACATTAAAGACCTTATCCTTTTTGTACATCAAAAATTCACCCAGATTGCAGACCATTATGCAAAATGCATATTGAGCCAAAGGCTCTGTCTTCATTCTTTCACCCTACTTAGAATGATGGAAGAAATGAAATAGAGTTATGCTATCATTCCCATATTATGAATTGACATTATAAGAGTGTTTACCATGATGACAATTTTTTTGAAATGGCATTGCATGAAACAACAAACTTGGAATATGACATTTCTTTTTATAGTTTGGGTTGGAATCCAATTGTTTCTCTCCTTTTTCTAATTTAAAAGTAAGAACTTTTGAGATTTTTTATTTGACACAACCATTCTTGTACTTAAAAATTTCAAAATTAGTGGCATCAACTAAAACATCCTCCTTACTTGCATGCTCATCACTATAGTTTCTCTTACTCTCATACGTCAATGCTTGAAAGATTGATAGGTGCTTCTATGGCTGTTTCTATTGAATATCCTTCACCTTCCACTTGCATGGTGGAATCCTTTATCAGTTGCTTACTAACTTATTTCAAATCTGAATTCTCTTGCTTCTTGATTTCTTCCTTGGGATCCTTTTAAAGTTTTGGTTTTACATTGTTCTTCATCAAACTTTTATTTATATTTTTTGTATATATTTCTAAGAATTTTTCAAAGGTATTATAAAATGTGTATATATCAACGTTCTTGTCCTATTCATCAAAAGCAAAAAAATTGACCTCATCTTTATCACACTGTTCTTTTAATAATGCTTCTTGAATAGGATCATTCTTCCATGTTCTTCTAAATGACTCCAAGGCTTTATAGTTGATAGAAAATTACTTCAAGAGTTGACTCTTAATATCTTGGTTTTTTGTCTGCTCTTTTTCCATTTGCATCCACACCTCTTGGATAGGATCTATGTATTCTTCCTTCAGTAAGAACTTAGGTCACCAATCTATTGTAGACAACTCAAATCCCACAACTATCCAAGAGATGATTCTGATACCACCAAAATGTCCCTTTTAGATTAGATTTAAAACAATTTGGAATTTTTAGGAAACCCTAAGAATGGAAATATAAATTTTGACTTTTATTTATTGAAAGCTTATCTGAAAATTTCAGAATTCTAAAAATGATTATTTAGGCACTAAAATGAATTTGTCCAACATCAAATAACTCTCATAAAGCTTCAAAATATTCAAACTATTTATTTGACCTCAAAAGACTAATTTTTAGACAATTTGTAGCCCTAAAAATTATAATAGAATATCACTGAATCAATGAAGGATGAAGTGGATTTATTCACCCACCAATTATTAATCTAATTAAAATTCAAACCCTAGATGCCATTCACCACACCTCTAGAGTTCTACTAGGGTTGCAATGATGCACCAAGAACCTGCCCTATTGCTACATTGACCTTCCATAAGCTGCCAACTAGATCTCCTAACTCCTAAGGGCTATAAAATTGATATGCTACTACCTCAAAGTTGTACAACTAAATCTCCCACCTCTTCGGGCTATCAAATCTGATTTGATCACCTTAAAACTATCCCAAACTGAATCACTACCCTCCAAGGTGACCCTTGCCCTGGAAAAAGATGAATTGATGCACAACATGACTCCTAAATAAATCCACTGAAAGAGTATTGAGGGTTTTTGTCCTCAAATACTGAAGCTAAAGAGGGTTTTCATCCTCAAGAGCTGAGAATGCAAACAAACGTGCTTAACATCAAATGGATTAATTGATAGATGATAGATAGATGTCAAAAATAGACCTCTCCACCTTCTTTTATACCTTTTCCCACTGAAACTTCAAATTTTCTTTATTGTAATAATAAAACATAAGTTGTTGACATTACTTTTTGACCACTTAGTCATATTATTAAATTTATTTTAAAGTATTTAAGAATACTTTTTATTTTAATAATAATATTATTATTAAGTTGCCCAAAATATTATAGATGACTGGGCCCAACGTAAATAACATTATTAATTATTTTTTTATCTAGAAAAGGAGACATTATAGAATGGGAACATTACCCGGTCCATGATATTTGTTTGTAGCTACTGAAAGTCCTTTTCATAGTTTTGTTTTCCTTATGTTTGTCATACAGTCTAGATTCCAAATAACCTCTTTGAACGAGGCTTTTCTATGAGTCCTTTCTTCACCAAATCTCCTACTTACACTCTGGGAGGTTGTTTTGGGTTATTTAAGGTGATCCTACTTCAGTGTCTTTGAATCTCCTTCTTTTCTCTTTCATGCACTCTCAAGGATAGACTTGGGGATTTTTACCAGTGGATCCTCCATCAATAGGGAAGAAACCTCTCTAGAACTCTTGCATGCATCATTGGATTTTGTTTTTGAGGATTTCTCCATTTCTCCTCCACTCTCCTATAAGAGAAGGGACATAAATTATTTTATAAAAATATATGTTAAAAACTTAATAAAAAAATAAATTTAATTTTGTATATGTGAAAGAATTATGATGGTAATAGGTCATAGTTATTAGGCATCATGCCCATGTAATACCACCACTTAATTAGAGTCATGTTGTTCTTATCAAAAAGAGCCTCATTTTTTTCCATGCTACCTTTTGAAAATACAAATGTTCACAACTCATCGTGGACCACACTAGTTATAGATGGATTTAAAAAAGTCTTCTGAATGCTACCTTAATTCCATTTACAACTTATGAGTCATTATATAGTGGTTGCTTATTAGGTAACACAATTATTTTATTGCTATAATATTTTGGATTTAGAGCATAGGCAAAGAGATACAATGAGGTGGTCATTTTGTTCGACCTCTTGATAACCACTCTCTTAACTTTATTGTAGAAGTTTTCTTCAGGATCTTGTCTTTTTTTGGTATGATCTCTCTCATACTTTTGAGCATGGATTCAATTTCATCATAAATTTCTCCTATGCAAGCTATATTTGTATTTGCATATCTAATCATAGATAAAAAGAACTCAGTAAAACTGAGTAAGTACTCAACCTTAGACCACAAATCATCATCAAGTATCAATGATTTTATCTTATGGGCTCTATCTGCTTGCCTACACATAGTCCAAATAATGTTAATCACCAGACTCTTAAGGCCTCGCTAACATTCACTAGTTGTCCAAAGACGAGTGTGTGAGAGGTAAATCTCACCTCAACAACCTATTAAAAAAATTAAGATTTTTACCAAAAGTTAATAAAGTACACATATAAAATAAGTTCAAATTATAGAAATTTAGACTTTATTAAAATAAGTTCAATTTATAGAAAGAGCGTAGAAACAAATTATTTTTTGTCTTAAGTTATTAACAATTTCAACCTTGAGAATATCCTAAAGATGGTCTAGGGCATGTGATGGTTTTTGATAAACATCTAAATTCCACTTGCCTCTGCATAAATTTTCTCTATCCATGAGATTTTTCTAATCTTTTGTAACATTAAATTGAAGGAGTGGACTACACAAGGTCTCCAAAATATGTGCTCGTATCTCCCCTCTAAATTCAATCCTAGTGCTCTTTAATTGTTTGCATTGTCCATAATGACTTGGACAATAATTTGGGGGCCCACTGACTCAATAGCCTCTATCAAAATGTTGAAAATAAATTGAGCATCTTTTACTTGGTCCTCACAATCAATAGTATTTAAGAACATTTATCCTTTAGGACATACTGCAACAACATTTATCAAGGGTATATTTCAAGCACTATTCTATCCATTTGAAATAATATCCACCCTAAAATCCTTCCACAAATCTCTAATTGGTTGCAAAGAAGTTTGTATATGCTCTACTTCCCTTGCCAAGAGTGTGGTTCAGACCTTCTCATAGTTAGGGCCTTTGTACTCTTGTGGAGCTTCATTGATGGCTTTCAACATTTGTTGTCAATATGGTGATCTCAATATGTTGAAGGGCAGCCCATATGCATAAAGGTATTAAGCAACTAAATAATCAACAATGGCCCTTTTCTCAACATTGAATGCTTTATCCAATTCTCCTTTTGGTTTTTTTTCATGAGGTGGTCTCTGTCTCTTCATACAAGGGTGTTTCAAATGGTTGTGCAATTGTTGGACACCCAAATATGAGATTACCACCGATAATGTTCTCCATCACTCTCGCATGCCTATAAAGAGGAAAAGTGGGATAATATTTCATGGGAATCAAAATGTTTTACGTGGTCCTTCTTGGTTTGCTTCATCTTGCCATCCCCTTGAATTTAAACTTGATGCCATGGATATCATAATTTGTTTCTGATCACCAAGGTCACCATAAAGGTGTGATGTGAGAACATAACAGAGTTAAGATGTTAAAAAAAAGAGTACTCTTGAAGTAATATTTTTTTAAAGTTTTACATTTTTTTAAAAAAAAATTTCAACCTATTTCTATGTTTCCATATCATACATAAAATTTAGAATGTGACTTACATAAAGATAAATAAACCCTTAATTTTATCCCAATATGCTTTTGATCACCAAGATTGCCATAAAGGTGCAAGGTGAAAGCATACACAAAGTTAGGATGTTTAAAAAATACAAAAAAAAATTAATAATACAACTTTATAAAACTTTATGCAACATTTTTAAAAATTTATACTTATTTTTGTTTCTTTAGATCCTATTACGCACAAGAGACGAGCATACACAGAAGTTAAAATGTGACTTAAATAAAACTAAACCCTATTTAGTATTATACATTATTCTAATTTGCTTTTAATCACCAAGGTTGTCATAAAGGTGTGAGGTGAAAGCATGCACAAAGTTAGGTCATAGAATGCTTATAAACAAAAAAAACTTTAAAAAACAACAAAAATAGAATAAAAAATAATTTTTTAAAGAATTTAAATATTTTTGAGTTTATACAAAGATAAATGTAACATTTTTTCTCATAAAATTTAAAAATGGAATAAAATGTTGCATGAAATGAGAAAAAACTTGTTAAAAACAACAATGGCCACCTCCAAACTCCTCCTTGTTGCAATGATTGCCTCCAAACTCCTCATCACAATGGCTGCCTCAAAATTCCTCCTGATTAGAATGGTTTCGTCAAAACTCCTCCTTGCAATGGTTGCCTCAAAACTCCTCCTTGCAATGGTTTCCTCCTAAATTCCTCCTTGCTCTTGTAAAAAACAATAATGATGAGAGTGTGTGTTTTGTTTTTTGCATTGTGTTTATATTGGTTTTAGATAGTGTATTCTAGAATATTAGGGCTTTTCTAATGTTTTAGTTGCTTGTTTTCTCACTTGATCAACTATTTTTCTGCTAGAAATGCTTTGAAAACATCTATAAAGTTTTTGGATGTTTTCGGCACATGTTGGGCATTTTCGATACATTTTTGGATCATTTTTGGCATGTTTCCATACTAGAAATGTATCTAAGACTGAAATGGGAGGGTTGGGTCATTTCCTTGCAATGTAGAATGGAATCCCTAAGTAACTTACAATTTTATTAGAACCATTCCATTTATAAGCTTGATCTCATAACCACTGAGGAAGATTGTTTTCGCACCCTAAGGAATGAGATTTAAGAACATCAACCTTTGAGCCTTAGGATTTGCAATAGAATTGCATCTTACCATCAAGATTCACAAAATTATCCTCATCCAAAACAAGAAGCATTGCAATATCATCAAAATATTGCACATCAATTAGACTATCCTTATTTGGTAACGTAATATCTTTCATAGGAGGGTAAAATTTATCATCACTCATCAAAGCATGCAAAGCCTCAACAACCAACACAAAAAGAGAAGAAGCTAGATGACATCCTGTCTTATAGACCTCTACAGACTAAATAAATCAAAGAGATTTTTATTCTCATCAATTTGGACTGAGGCATTATTTAAAAGGACCATTACCATATTAATGATTTTTTCCCCAAGTTTGTTCTCATCATAGTCTTAATGAATCCCCACTTTATTAAGCTTTCTTAAAATCAATCAAAATCATAAATATTTTGTCCTAACTACTTCACCCAAGCCACTCCTTACCAAAGGTAATTAAATTATTTAAAATATATCTTCCCTTAACAAATCTTGTTTTTGTTTCAAAGACAATTCGAGGTAAGGCACCGTGTAATATGGAAGCTAACATTCAGCAAGATGATTGGTTTCCACTTCTTTATATTATATTTGTCTCCACCTATAAGAATCAACTTAATCACCCCCTTTGTAATTTGATCACCCAAGGTTCCCAACTCAACAACATTATTCTATAACATCAACAGTTCATCAGTCATCCATTCCGTATGGATTTCTAAAATCTTGCAGGGATTCCATCCTATCTAGGAGAATTATCATATTTTAATGTTTTGATTGTCATTCTTCTTTCATTCTTTTAATATCTTTGTCCAATTGAGAGGAGTCTTCCCTAGATAGTTTATTACCCACTTGTTTATAGATTGAAATAACCCACTAAATTGAAATCTTGACAAATAAATATTGAAACCCTAAATTTTTATTTTAATTATTTATTTTGAAAGATTGGCAATTTGATTGAGCATAAAACATTACATGCAACAATAAATACGAATACTCACTACTGAATATAATCAACTAGTTCAAACCCTAATGAAAATTACACAAATACTCATGTCTACAAATGATAAATACCAATTATTTCTCCTATTTGTTGTGTTAGATTAATTATTTCATGTACAACCGTTGATAAATATGACATTGGACTACTGGATGGTTATTTGGGCTTATTAGTTGTTCCCCACTACTGCGATCTACCCTTGGAGGGCTATGGTAGCCTTAAAATGTCTGACACCCTGCCTATAGGGCTATAAATAGACCCCTAATGAAGTCACCCCACCTTTGGGATCCTTTATGCATGCAAATTTGCCTTTGAAACCCTCACACCAAACTTGGAAATGTGGCATTCTGGTTGTTTGGGCCTCCAAACCTATTAAATCCTAAAATTGAAAGCATAGTTGTAATCCCTGGATGGCATTACCAAATGGGTATGAAGTGTTTTATCTTCATACTTGTAAATTCAAGGGTTTTTGTCCTTTGAATATTTGCAAAAGATGTAGGCTTTTCCTCTGTAAAAAGGGTTGTGTTTTTGTTCGAATGATTTCAATAATCATTCTTCTTTACTCCAATCTTCTATTATGCACTTTTCCAATCCAACCCTAAAATAAATAAACATTTATTTTAATTTAATATTCACCTTTTTCTATTTAATGAATATTAATTACTTTTGGCCATGTATGTATTAATTATTTTTAGCCTCACTCAATAATAATTAATAAGTGTCATTTTCCAAAGTTATAACTTAGAGTACCTTTTTAGACAACTTAATAAATTATTATTAGACTGTTAACTATTTTAAAAAGGGGACATAATAGTCCGCCCTTCCAAAAATTGCTTGTCCTCAAGCAATACGTATGCAAACACTAGGATCTCAAACCAATAATCATGATTCCCATCCAAGTGTGAATCTTGAAAGTTGTTGTGCGTGTTAAACTGCAAAGCTCATGTCTGAACTTGCCAATGCTGGCTTTTCTAGCAACTTCTCTTCGATCCACTTTCGCTTCTGTTGTGCCACTCTAATTTGACCAAGCTCATATGTCTTAGATGTATGGTTAGACCAAGGCCATCTCAGATGATGCTATGATTATGCCAAATCCCTTGAGACTCCATCAAATTGGATATTTGCAGGTGACTCTTGTTTTGGGGGTTCCTCAATGGTTTCTTTTTTTGTGTGCTCTTCTAACTAGATGGCAGCATTTTCTTTTACAGATGGATATTCTTCATTCTTATTTTCGTATTCTTCATCATCCTCTTTGCCAACTACCATGGTGAGACTCATATTGGATTTGACAACATCTGGCTCCACTACACATAGCTAGATGATTGCAACTGGAATTGTATGTTCCTCATAACAAAAAGTTTCCACCTGTAAGGAAGAATCCTCCATATGGTTGTCCTTAAAATCCATTTTGTCTTCTATTTGCAGCTTTGTGTGTCTATAGTTTTTCTTTTTTGATGTCCTCATACAACCTTTTCTCTCGATTTGTGGGTTTTTCTAGCAATGGTACATCAAAATATAATGACAAAAACTTAGAAAATGATATATCATTTTGCATTTTGTCCAGAAAAGATTTATATTGAACATGAAGACTAGTAATCTTTTCATTGAGTGACTTTGCCATGATTCCATGAAATAGAAATCAAATTAAAATTTTGATTAACCCTCGGATATGACAAACTTGCTTGTACCTTCCTTTCCACTATTTTTGATCTATAATTGTTGTCAACCTAGAGTTGCACCTTGATCGAAAATGTGCTAAAATGGCTAATCCTTGCTCTAATTGAAACAATGGAATCTTCTCACAAGGGTGGATGCCTCAATGACGAGAAGAACCTCCAGAGAAGGCTGGTTCCTGTAAGATGTATCTATGAAGATCTCAACTTCTACGGTACAAACTAATTGGGGAAAATGAGAGAAATAACTTGAAAGGAAATCCTAGCTAAATCAGTGATACACCTAATTTGCTTGATCCATTCAAATCAAGCTTCTGAGAACACTGATTTAGACAAGGAAGAGGTAGAACTTCAACTCCAATTGATCAATACACATAAGTATTTCATGAAAAGGTTTAATCTAATGATCTAAGCTTGAGGGAAATGGAAAAAATAGGCCTGATGAAAGGCACTAAATAGCCAATAATATCCACTATAAACTCAGCAAAAGACATTCAAACACAGAACATGACTTGCATAAATGACCAGCTAGTAACTAGGTATGAATCCAGATTTGATAAAGAAGAAAGAAAATGTATCACTTAGGCAAATCAATAACAAAAGTGCACTATACCAGCTGTTGGAAATTGAAAAAACACAGTCCTCTTCTTATTGATTCTGAAAAAGGTTACATCACAATCTTTGGCAGAAGTTTTGTCTTGCCAAAAGAGAGATAAAAATCTAAGGCTGAAAAGCCATTAACATAGAAAATTACAAAAGCTAAGAGATTGGCGTTGAAAAATAGAAGAGGAAGATCAACTTAGATTAACCCAAAACCAACTTTGCCTTCCCATAAAATATATATTTCCTTTGTCTTTGCATGAAGCTCCTTGGCGTTTGAGAAATGGACGGTGGGTCTATTGAAAGTCAACTTCTCCTTTATATGGAAGATTACGCTAAATTTCAAAAATAGACTCCTCTTAAGTTGTCGGATCGAGAAAACAATCATTTTTGCATGAAAATGGCACCAAACTTAAACTGAGAAACTTGGCTTGAAGCTGAGTTGGACCTTCAGATGCATGAGAATGACTAGTCAAACTATGAACAAAACAAATAGTCAACTGGAACTTAGCAATCCACCAAAAACAGCCCTTGCTTGCATGAGTGAAACATATTTAGACTGAATCATTCGTTGACTTTCCGTTCTCGGTTTCCTTATTTTCATGCATGCATTTCTCTTGCCTATTCGTGGTTTTTCTATTTTTATTTGCCTTGGCTTGTCTTTTCACAGACTTTGTTCTTATTTTGTTCAGCTTTTCTCTTTGGGTCCTTTGTCTAAGCCTTTGTCTATTCTTTTTGCATAGTCAATTTTGCTTTTCCCTTGGTCTATCCTTTTGCTTGGATTTTGACTTTTCAAAACCTTCGAATTTCTTTCAGACTTATTGCTTTCAACTTCTTGCGGAAAAAAAGTCTGTGGGAATTATCTAAGGTATATCCTTTAGATTATTTACTTCGGGTTTTTTGTCATCTCCCATTCTTTCGGATTTTGTCTTCCCCTTGGCATTCTTTTCCACGGACTTTATTCTTCTCTATTTTTTGCGGACTTCCTTTCTACGGACTTTTTTCTTTGATTTTTCTTGAAGGGTACCTACCCTTTAGGATCTCTGTCTTGGTCCTTTTCGAATGGCTTTTGCCCTTCAGCTTTTCTAAATGCCCCTTCAAATGGTCCTTTGAACTTTTTGGAGTTTAGCAATGTTTCGGACTTTCTGTAATGGTCTTTTCTCGAAGGGCAAGTGCCCTTTGGGTGTTTTGTAAAGCCCTTAAACTCGCCAGATGGACCTTCTTGAAGGGCAGGGGCCCTTCGGATTTCTTCCAATGTCCCTTCCAATCTGGAAATGAACCTTCCTGAAGGGTACCTACCCTTCGGGTTTTTTGTCAACGACCCTTTTGAAGGGTACCTGCCCTTTGGGTTTTTAAATAGCGCCTCAAACTTTTCAAATAGCCCCTTCCGAAGTGAATAACCCTTAAGAAAAAGGCACCTAGGTTTTTTGGAAACGTCCCTTCCAAAGGGTACATTGCCCTTCAGATTTTTTGATTTGTCCTTTTCTGCCTTTCAGATTTTATGGAATTGTCCTTCGAATATTTTGAATTGTCTTTTGAACTTTTCCAAAGGAATTCCTTTGGACAAATTGTCTGAGTCTATTTGCTTGTTCCTCAATGTTTGCAACTTCGGATTCTTCACTGGCACCTACTTCGGATTCTTCATTGCTTGTTACTTATAAAAACAGATAAGTCATTCACCCTGAGAAATCTGAAATGCATTGTTTAGAGTAATTCGGATTTGTGAAACCTTCTTACTTCTATTGATAAAACTTTCATAAGCAAAGCACTTCCCAAAACCCGATTTGCACTGTTTAGACTAATTCGGGCTTTCCAACCCAGATTACTTCCGCTGAGGGGTTTCAACTGCTGATTACTCATAAAGTGAAATAAGTTGTGCCTCTTGTAAAACCCGAAGTCTTGCTTGAATGTTCACCCTCTCACACTTGGGCAAAATTTTGGTATGTAGGCCAAAAAAAATGGCCAACAGTACCTGCACAGATCCCGAACACCACCTTCACAGATTCTCAGATCTGCTAGAATGCCCAACAGGCTGGAAGGCTTGCTAGCTCTGATCTGCTATTTTCCACTTTTGCATTAGTCCCTTCTGAAGAAAAGAGGTCTTTGTATATCCAGAAATGGCATGTAAAATATTCTCTTGATCAGTAGAAATGGAGTTGTTAATCTCAGTTGCCTTATATTTTTTCTAGACTGTCTATCCTTCAGCATGTTAAAGAAATAGTTGGTGCCCCTATCTCCTCTCAACCATCTAATTCTGTCACCTTTTGGTTTGTACGTAAGAAAAGGCCCAACTTTTGATTTCACATTTACATATTGATTAAGGATATCGTGTCAAAAGGATAATTCTGCATCTTCTTTTTCGCTTCAATTAAATTTACTTGAGCCAGTTTGAATGCTCTTCTCCTTGCTTACACTTTGTAACTACCATAGATCTTCACGAACTCCTGAATAGCTTCCTCCATTTTTTAATAGGACACTGAAATCTAGAAGTGGCCATAGGTATTTCCATATGGCATGAACAACATCTAAACACTCCGGGTCTTTGGGGTGGGAAACATCAAGCTTGAAAAGCCCCTCAAATTTCATTTGCTAGTGTTGCTGCCCATTAGCCCACTCAAACCCCATTTCTACGGGATGATGATTAGAAAGGGCAAAGGGGGAGACCTTCACTGCATTCTCATAGTCATGTTTTGTGATTCTGACTTTATCTCTAGTGCATAAAAACTTATCAAGTCTATAATAGATTCTCTTCTTACCCTGTTGGTTGTTACACCAAGAGAACCAAATGTTTTTACTTTTTTCCTTTTGTTTTCATAAGGGATCAATCACGTTGAGCTTCCTCTTCATCTTGCACCACATGTAAAGTTCATTGCCTTTCCAAGGGAGTGACATGCCTCCTACTTCATCTTCTTTTTCTTCCACCATGTTAAAATCCCCACTAATTACCTTGGTGACCATTTTGGTTTTCTCTGCAATCCAATTCCACAGTTCAGATCATTCTTAATAATCATTAGGGGCATAGATAGATATAATACCAACCTGTTCATTCTGAACCTTCAAAATCATCCATACCACTCTTTTGCAAGGAGAGGTAGCTGTTTCAACAATATGATATTCCCATTTTATATCACGAAGGATCACATAACCTCCTCTTCTGTAAATGAGATTAGAACAAACCTGCAAAGAATCCTTCCAAATATAGTTCAACATCCATTCAAGCTTATTACCTGAGACCTTTACTTGTAACAGTAAAAAATAAAGCTCAACTTTTGGAGATTAAAAACACCAATACCTTTTCTATTAGGGGCTTCAAGCCCTCTCACATTCCAACTACAAATATTCATTTAAGGTTTATCTATGGATTGGATAGCCTATGAGTGGTTCTTGGAAACTTTCAATACCTTCTTACCTTGCTTCTCATTACTAGTCATAGGAGGTTCTTTCTGTTTCCTTTTCCTTGTTTCAATCCAATCTTCTTTATCTTGAACAACTTCCTCTCTTGAGGGGTTCTGAATTTTAGAAAATCTTTTTCCATGACCTTTCATCAATTGTAACGGCCTCATAAAATTTGGGCACACTATAACAACATGGCACCATTTCAAATGTAAATACACTATTTGAAAGCAAATATGTAAACATACTTGACACTCCATTTCATGTAAGATATTTTAGCACCAATTACTTGCTAGTAATTGGTTAATTCCTACACTTTTTTCGGAAGATATTAATAACGTTTCAGAGTTTGGCTTCAAAACTAGTAACGTTCCCTAAACTTAACCAATACTAAAGTTTTCAAAAATCTTAAATTAGTTTTTTGTCGGTTCAAAGGTCTATCCTCCAAATGATTGGCTCAATATTCTTAAACGTAAGTATGTAATGATGTTTAAATCCAATCAATTGTCTATAGTTATACGGTCACTCATACACACAAACCCAATGGAATTAAATCAATATTTACACATAAGAGACAACTAGATGATTGGAAATATATGCACAAAGATATGACATACTATTAAGGCTGTCTGTTACATATTTCCTTTGGAAAACAAAATGTAAGGCAGCTTTTTAGGAGGATTTTCTGGGAAAAGTCTTATACTTTTAAAATGGATTCTGCTATTATTTTTAAAATCAGAATTAATTGTTTCCAAAAGGATGTTGACTTTGGCCTCTAGGGGCTAAGGCTCAGGTGTTAATTATTCTTACTTTAATTAGGAAAGCTTTTGACTCTCCATGCAATTTTTATGTTCAACTTATGTAAGTCTCCTGCTTTTTGGTGTAATATAAGATGTATTTTTTTAAGAAAAAAATTCAATTAATATTTAGTTTAATCGTGTCATAAGCTTGAGCAGAACAGCCTCCCTTGTTAGATGGTTATTAGATTTTTTATTGGAAATAGAGGAATGGAATTCTATTCTTTGTTTGAGAAAATCGTTACCATCAAAGTGAGTGATCAATTACACAATTTCTAAAAGAACCTTTAGTTTATTTGAATTTTCAGAAAACCAAAAAGTGTGTGCATAATTTGTTTAGTGACCAGATGTTTGTATATTGATTACTTTTTGTAGGTTAATAAATTATTGGAGAGAGTCGAGGAAACATTTACGAAACATTTTGCAACTGGAAATCATAGCAAAGCCGTGAAGATATTAAGGCCAACAAGGAAAAGGCAAAGACACAGACTAACCTTTTTTATAGGTGAGCTCTATGCTTGTCTAATACCAATTTGGCCATTTTTTTTTCTTCAGAAGTTAGGTATTAAAAATTTCTAATAGAATAAGTACAAGTATCTTATTAAGTATATAGATCTTTTAAAGTTCAAATTTCTTTAACATTTCTACATTTTAAGTAGTTCACAATAGTAATACTTGTGCCGCATAATACATACGAATGCCTTCATAATTCATAATTAACTTCAAAAAAAAATCTTAAATGAGATACGTTTGGTACCAAATTACAAATACTTATCTTTGAACTGAAAATAATAGTGAACAAGAATACCAAATTTTTAGGAAGATACATTGTGTGTGTGTGTGTGTGTTCTCTAACCTATACAAGCACTTCAAACAATTGAAAATGTCTCAAAAATAGTGAACCACAACTGCACATTTTCAAAGACAAGTTACACCTTTCTTGTGTCCCCCATGTTTTGGGGTCGAGGGACACTTGGGAAATGTCCCTTATCATCCCCAATATTGGATTGATGCCTTGGGATTGTCTTGAATATATTTGTTGTGGACAACAAACATCCTAAGATTTTCTTGGGAATGTTTTACTATTACCCCTATGAATAAGGGCACATAGAGCTGCTCTTGTATCATGAGGGATGCCTTTGTCCCCTATGGGGCTACCTCTAAACAAACACAAAAAGAAGTGATGCTAAAATTTATGTGTAAATGTATCCCAATTGGAACTCCATGCCCCACTACACTATATCCCCAAAACTAACCCTCCCGAAGGCAAAATCAAATCAGAATAACTTCCCTTTTTAATAGCAGTATCATTGATGTAGCAAGGGATTTCTTGTAGCTCCATAGACTTGTTTTAAACTTGGATTTTGAGCTTGGGAAGTCAATAATAAGTCTATTTGCTCATTTTTCCCATCACGTTTTGAGTTTTTTGCTTTCAGTTTTTCAAAATTAAGAAACTTAAATACCCAATGCAAGATGTGAAAGAGGGGACCAAATTAATGGTTTCTTTAATCCCCAACAAAGACTTACACGATCAGGCACAATACCCAAACTTGGTAACCCACCACACACTCTTTATTGCTTAAATTCCAAAGTTATAGGGATTTGATTACACACATCCACTCTTAGCTCACTTATTGAAAACATAAATGAATATCTTCAATTAGTTACAGTCCCTCATGGAGTTGACACACACTCTATTATGTTATGGACTCACCTCCCTAGCAAGCTCTACAAACTTCTCTATTTGTTGGAGCTAACTTATCTCTAATTCCCCTCTTTTGATTCCCAACTCTTGGAAAGACTAATTTGAATCTCACATAATGGGTCTAAAAATCTGCAATGACTCTTTCAGTTCCTATGCCTTTGGAAAATGGTCCACATATCAATTTTTTTATATGGGCAGTTGCTTTAGCTTTGAAACCTCTGCAGGAAATACTATAAGTTATTGTTGACCAACGGTTATTTATCCACCGATTAATGTAGATCGAAGGTTTTGAAATTGCTTCCTGCATTAAGCAGCAGTTTTGTCATCCTCGTAAAAGGGGTCAATTGGAGCTCTGGGAGATGACTGAATCCTGCTCCACTTGATTCTCCTTATATGTTGGAGTCTTGATGATGTTCTTTAGATTGGTTCTAATCATCCTTGACATGCAAAATGTTGTCAACATTGTAGACAAGTCACACAAACATGCACACACATGCATAAACAAATATAAACACTGACCCATATTTTTGGTTGATGCAAGATTGCTTGTCAACTCAGATGCTTATGCATCAAACACCCTAGGTAAATGAAATGATCCAATAGCTCTTGCTCATGAACCCTATGTGAGCTCTTCCATTCATTTTTATGTACTTGGCAACCTCAGACGCATACATCCAAGTTGCATCCTCAGTTGCGTTCTTCTTCCACTTGACCATATATTATTTATACTCCCTTTCTCTTGTCCTCTTGGCAATTCTGGAATCGATCACCATCTCAATCTCCTCCCTTTCCTTCTTAGACAACTTTTATCTCCGATCCACAATTGAAGAATCTAAACTTACATTTTTTTCCCTTATTTTTCCCTCGTGACAAAGGTACAACTACGATACATTAAAGATAGGTTAGATATCAACCCCATCTAGTAGCTCTATCTCATAAGCATTTATTGAAAACATTCTCAATATTTGACAAGGCCCAATCTTTTCCATTTGAATTTGTTATATGTTCCTTTGGGGAACCTTTGCTTATGAAAATGAGCCAAAACCAAGTCTCCTACTTGGAATTCTTATTCTCTACTCTTCAAATTTGCATACTATCTATAATCCATGATACTTTGTTCCAACTTCTCCTTCACTTCCCTATGCACCTCATGTATATGCACTGTATAATCCTCCATTTCAGCACTTATTCTACTTATACCAGTTATATCTCTCAACTCACTAATGCTTCTAGGGCTGCAACCATACACAATTTGAAATGGACTCTTGGTTGTTCTCATGTTTACTAATTTATTTTTGGAAAACTCAGATTTTTCCAAAGTCATATCTCATTGTTTAGGCTTGTCTCCTACCAATCATCTTAACAAATTAATGAGGCTTCTATTTACTACCTTCGTTCACCCAATTGTGTGTGGATGATAGGCTGAACTAAAATTCAACCCTGTGCCCAACTTTCTCCTCAAAGTTCTCCAACAGTGTCCAACAAACTTTGTATCCCTATCTGCAACTATGCTCCTTGACAAACCATGCAATCGTACTACTTCTTTAAAAAATAGATTGGCAATGTTTGTGGCATCAATTTTCTTCTTACACACAACAAAGTGTGCCATATTTGAAATTTATCAACAACAATGAAGATAGTCATTACCTCTTTATGTTCTGGCAGCACAAGAATGAAATCCATATTTATGTCCTCCCATGGCCTCTTTGGTATTGGTAAAGGCTGATAGAAACCAACATTTTGACTTTTGCCTTTGGCATGTTGGAATACTCTACATCCTTGCATGAAATTCTTCACATCCATACTCATCTATGGCCAATAATAATTCTCACATAGCTACATCGATGTCTTATCCATTCCAAAATGATGACCTAGTACTCCACTATGCTTTTCTCTCATCAAGTTGTCTCATTGACCCTTGAGGTATACATGACTATTGTCCATTGAACAACTAACCATCTCATATAAAGTATTTCAGCTATGGAGTTCTATCCATATTGATTGGATTTTTTCCTATTGTCCATGCATCTCAAAATTCCAAATCCTCTTTATACAAATCCGTCATTGAGTCAAACCCAAAAACTGCTACTTTCATCTCAATTAAAACAAGACATCTCCTACCCAATGCATCTGAAACTTTATTTGACTTGTCACTTATGTTTATCAACACAAATGAATAAATTTGAAGAAATTCATTTGATTTCATGTGCTTTTGAATTAGCTTACCTTGGCTATTTATGAACAATAGTGCTTGATGATCCATGCACCAAACGTATTCTTTGGGCAACAAATAATGCCTCTGCTTTTTAAGGGCTTGTATCATAACATAAAACTCTTGATCATAATCAGAGTACTTCTATATTGCTTTATTCAACTTTTCACAATAATAAGCAATGGGCTTAGCGTTTTGACTAAAAATTGCTCCAAATGTTGTCCCGCTCGCATCGCGATCAACTTGGAACACTTTGTTGAAATCTAAAAATGCTAAGGACAACTATTTCATCACCTTCTTTAGACTTTCAAAGTTATTCTAGCCAAGGGGAAACCTCATGCCACTTCTTCCAAGTTACACATTTTTTATGCAATCATCAAGCCTACAGTTTTATATGGTTCAGAGGTGTGGGGACCTAGCTTGGGGGCCTTTGATTGGGCCCATATTGAGAAGGGTTAGACTCTCATGTTACAACGCTTGATCTATTTCAAGTAGGCAGTTCCTTAACGCATTGTTGAAGCCAATTTTTTTGCCTAGCCACTATGCCTTGAGACTACCTTTAGGGTTACTTTCTACATTCATAGACTCAAGTCCTTGGAGGATTCAACTTTTGGTTGTGAGAGATATCCATACTTAGCACTTTGCTCTTTAGAGAGGATTGCTTCATTGGTCCCCACTAGACACCGCCACTGTTGGTACTTTGAGATTAGATTGCTCCATTCTTATATTGGCATCTCTAATGATTGGCTACCTCCTTTCATGTATTCCCTAGACTCCCCCCTAGGAAACCTTCCCACAAAGAACACCATCACTAGAGCTACTAGAGAGGACATCTACAAATAGTATATTTAGGCCACCTGGATCTCCCCCATTAAGCCACTTAGCCCCAAGCTTGCTTTCTACACCAATAATTTATTACTAGTGGATGGTATTATTTGTTTCCCTCACTATCTACATGGCATTGGTCCCATGGATTGAGGTTTCCCCTTGGATAGATGAGAGTATGTTCTTAGCAGTTACGGGTTGAAATAGATCACCACATTCTCCATCAAGATCGGATCTGCCATCTTTTCTCCCTTTATGAGGTGGAAACTAAAGATATCATGCCCTCTTCTCAAGTTTAGAGAGGAATGGAGACCCTTAGCCTCTTCTTTTGGTTTCCCATAGGCTAAGGGAAGGAAAGAAAAAAGGGAACATGGTGTTTTCTTCAAGTTGCCAAAAAGTGACTTTATGTTGGCAACTTATTTATAATTTGACTTTTGAAAAAGGGGACTTTCTAATTTGAGAAAGTTAACCCCTAATTAGAAATTGTGTTGCCAATATGAAAATAGCTACGAGAATTGGATATGTGGATACAGGGATTTTTTTTTGGATTTGGATAAGGCCATACAAAAATATGTATAAAAAATTAAAAATATAGCCATCTAAGAAAAATTAACCATATAATATGCATAAAGGAAACTTAGATTAGTTTTATAATATTCAAAGGTTGAACTTAGATTAGTTTTATAATAGGTACATAGTGCAAATGTTACAATGTATGGACAAAAATAAAGACAACTCAACAAATTAGCCAAGGCATGGTTTGAATCTTTTCTATTTCAAAGGCACTGTGAAACAATGTTCAAAGCCTAGTTAGTATGTAGAGAACTCTACAATAGCTCATAATTGCACCATCTATATCATGTAACAATAGATTATAATGTAATTCATATATTTTGTATTAAACTGCACCATCTATAGCTTATATACCACTGCTTAAAAGGCTAAGATCCTAAAGGAAATTAGTAACTTGCCAACTTTTTTCTAAGTTTAGTTAGTAGAGGAAATTACTTTTGCTTCACCATATAGCTTAAATTACACACCTTTGTCATCCCTTGGACTACTTCATCATATAGCTTAACTATATTTTGAAGTCCATGTTTGACTTTTCATTAGGCAAAATTGAAAAAAAGACCAACAATTTTTTTTTCTATTTGGATATTCAATGGATACACCCAAGATACTTCCCTAGGCCTGTGGATATGCTCATATACATCCCAAGATATATCTAGTAGTATCCACAGGGCTAGGGATGTACCCTAGATGTTTTCCTATCATACCCACATTTTATGACATTTCGTACCCATACCAAGGGTCTGTAAGGGCATATCCAGTAACGTAGATTAGAAATCATAAGGAAAATCACTTTTTGAATATTTGAAATTTCCCTACCCACTTAGAATGCCCCACTGGGGAGTTGGTTTGGAAGGAAAAAGGTATAAAGGAAGGTGGTGAGATTCATTTTTTGGGGATGATCATCTACCATTTTATTTCATAAGTTGGGCATGTTTGCTTCTACTTTCAACTATTGAAGATGAAAACCCTCATTGGCAATCATAATTTGGGGTTGAAAACCCTCAATATTTTATTGGTGGCTTCATTCAAGGGTCACGATTGAGCGAAGGATTTTGGATAAGGCACAGGGGGCAAATTTGAGTGTGCTACAATGGCTAGGGCATCCCTTGGAGGTTGGTACAGTGGCTTTTTGGGACTGGTGACCAGTTGGAAGGGACTTTGTAGGCTAACATCACCCTTGTGGGTTGTTATTTAGGGTTGTGCAGTATTTGGGGTCAATGTGGGTGTATCAAGGGTTGATTCATGTTTGAAATGACTACTTTTCATAGATGTATAGTCCGTAGGGTTTGGAGATTTGAATTGGTATGGTTCGCTATAAATTCATTAATTTACACCTTGGAAAATATTTCTAAAATTCAGATTTGTTGTTACAAGGGTTTATTATTGAAATAAATTGAATTCGTATTTTTTAAGGGTTTTTATGTGGCATATATTTTCCATATAATATTTCATGGTTCAAATTCAAAATTTGGTACTTTTAGGCCTGAAATTTTATTAAAATTCATAGTTCCACAAATTTCCCTGATGGGGGGATGCAGGGATGGGGGGCTTAAGTTTGGGGATGCAGGGATACATATAATACTTTAAAAAATAGTTATAAAAAGATGTATAAGGAATAAGCTAAGTCACAAGGTTTAAGTTCAAATTCGAGTTCAATGAGGATAAAATTCGGTTTGAGTTCGAGTTTAGATAAAAATAGAAAAAAATGCGCCATTAAAATCGAAACATAATTAAAAAAATTCTAAAAAATTAAAACATAATTATTAAAAAAATTAAAAATAATAAAAATAAAAAATATAATTTATATATATATATATATATATATATATATAAACATAATTATAAAAAATTAAATTTGAAACATAAAAAAACATAATTATAAAAAAATTAAAATATATCATTAAAAATTTAAAAAGTCACAAAAATAAATTATAAAATTAAAACAAAATTATAAATATAAATAAAACATAAAATAATATAAAATTATAATCAAAATTAAAAATGAAAACGTAAAATAAAATAAATTAAATTAAAACAAAACAAAACTAGTTAAAATGTAAAATCTAATAACAAACCCTTTGTCATCAACCTACTGCATTGACCTCATCTGCTTCGAACCTGCTTCCCCTACCAATGGCCTTTCTTTGAGTGAAGCACATAGATATCAATATTACCCTTTGAAGTTTTGGACTATCAAGTAATGCACAAACATTGGACTGAATTTATGTTTACAGAGGTGGCAATGAGGAGTAATTTTGAGCATGTAGTGAAGCCACATACTAAGTGAAGAGTATCTAGGGCTTGTTAGGTGCTACAGGTAAGTTTTATACCCATAAGGCCATAAGGGTTTTATAGCCAAGATGAAATCCATGAAAGGGAAATGAAGGAGTTGAGGGCCTCAATAGAAATTTAAGATGCGCAAAAACACAAATAAAGAGATACAGTCACGAAAAAATGAAGACCTAAAAAATGACATTTTTTCCCTTTTTTTAATGGCCTAATAAAAATTGATGAAATTTGAATTTTATCTGAAAAATTACCGTACCTTGTGACTTAGGGAATGAATATATTGTATTGAACATTAACAATTTAACATCTAAGTTTTAACTTTTTAACAATGAAGTTTTAAGTTTAAACCAATGAACATTGATTATTGAAAATGAAAATATCAATTTCAAAATTTCATAATGATGATTTATGATAACAATCAAGTATCAACAATGTTCAAAAACAAAATACTAAATACTAATGAGTCAATGGCTAATCATCCCCAAAGTTCTCGCCAAACTCCTCATCATTAGAACTGTTGGACTCCACATGCTCAAGCTCCTCCAAACTAATACCAACCAGCCCTATCTATGTAGCATCATCATCAATATGTGTTGGCTCCTCTGGGTCTACATCCCATCTGGTTGCTGGACTCTCCTTATACGTAAGTGTGTTGCAGTTAATGAGATGCAAGGCACTATGTACAACCACAAGCTTCTCTATCCTCCTAGAGGTAAGCCTATTCCTCTTAACACCATGGATGAAGCTATAAGTAGACTAGTTCCTCTCAGTAGTAGAAGAATTAGAAACCTGGGACTGTAAATGAATGACTAGATCGGTAGTCAAAGAAGTAGGCCCATGCAAAGTCCACCACAAAATTGCCTCCCGTGCCATTGTCTCCCTATCTATTTTGGCTTCTTGTGAATATCCCCTAAGAGTGGAAATTTTTTTCCACTCAGTATGAATGATGTTGGCCTCTATAGAATCATACATTTTTTGAATGGCCTTCATGAACCCTGCCTTTACCTTAGCATATTGTATAGGTGTAAGTCTACTAGTGCTTTGCACATACCACTTCAGGTTCAATACATAGGCAGGTATGTGCAAGGGAGTGTTGAGCTGTCAAGTAATCTAGAACAAAAAACATGCTCTAATACCAACTATTAGGACCTGAAAGCACACAATTGATTACCTTTGTATTAGCAACTAAATGCAGAATTTAACCAAAATGCACAAGTAACTAGAATTTAGAAATAACACAGAATATGAGAGACAATACACAATTGTATTAATACTCTTCCAGAAAAGAATTACAAATGAAGAGACGCCACACTCTTCCACCTTATAGGTTCGCCACACCAAGTGTTTAGTAATTCACCTTCAAGAGCTCACTCTCTCTCTTACAGTCCCAACACACAACTCAAATACAAAGTTGGTGTTCACCTCCAACCAGTCAGTATCCACTACTGCCAGTACACCGAGTATACAAACATACTCAACCGAGTACACAACACACTCTAAGTAGATCTCCCTTGAACTTGCAACAACTTGCAACTCAAATGATCTTACTTATGGAAGGATCTACCTTGCCTTCCTATATGCTCAATGACCGAGTACACACCGTACTCCAAGTAGATCTCTCCTGATCTTGCTACCTGTTGTGTTGTTGTCCTCCCTGATCTTGCACACCTGTAAATCAATCTGGTTATGCACACCTCCAAACCTAGATCCTGCACCCACATACACATGCAGATCAACCGATCTTACTTACCACATGTAGATCTCCTAACGTGGCCTTGCACACCTGCTGACCAAGATCCTACATACATGAAGAACCCTTCTGATTCTCCAAACCAGTACCCACACTTGGCACTATGGCACTAGGAGGAACACACCTTGCTCTCTTCACACACAGAAGGAGCTAATATTTGCTCTCTTACTCTCTAGCACAAATTACAATACAGCCCATGAGTCTATTATATAGATCTCATGCAAATAATAATTAGACACCTAATTACAATAATTAGATCCACAGCTTTAAGTCTATAATTGGCCTTTGACATGCAACCAACTAGTTCGTTAACTAACTGTTCATGCAACTGATAGTTTTGAAACTGCACAAGCGATTGACATCAGTCCCTATCTGCCTAGAGGTGACCGACGCTAGCCAATCCCTGACCGACGTCAGTTGCTCTTCTCACTATATATGACCGACATTAGCTGATCAGACCGATGTCAGTTGCTCTACAACTCAGAAACCTCCTCCATGTCTGCATCAGTGAAGCTTTTAGCTCCACAACCTAATAATCTCCCACTTGGAGATAAATAGTTGCACTGTACCTGTACCTGTACACCATCTAATCTATTTCCTGGCTTGTATCCCTCTTCAAGGTCAACCCTAAAGACCAACCACCACACAACCTGTGGTGCACCTCTTGTCATCCAAGTAACCTGCCACATCCGAACCTACAAACCCATGTAGTGAAGTCCTGACCCTGCATAACATGTATACCTACTACTGGTCCCTCTCAAATACCTGAGAACCCACTTCCTCGAATTGGCTCCTAACTCTTTGACAGCTCCCACTGCTGGGAAAAACTTAGGTCTATACCAGACCTCATGTGATTTCGGACACTGAACTGTCCAGCCCTTGGTGTGCTCTGATTCTGCATCCTACGTATTGAACCTCACCAACACCTAATTCACATCAGCTCCCACTGGAGACAAAATCAACTTGTGATCTTCCATGTCTCTCATGCCAAAGAATTTTGTTGCTCCCAAATCCTTCATGGCAAACCACTGAACTAACCTTACCCTTAGCTCAGCAAAACCTTGTATGTCTGAACCTGCTAGCATACCATCCACATACAGTAATAGGATAATGTTGCAATCATCATCCACCTGGTAAGACAAACATAATGGTTACACTGACATTGACTAAAGCCCTGCTTTGTCATCCACCTACCAAACCCTGTACCACTGTCCTGCAGCTTCCTCAAGACCATATGACCTAGCCTTTTGTCTCACGTATCCATTCTCTCTATTCTTTAACTAAGGTATCCATTCATCTCAGTGCTTTCATACCAACTGGCAACCCTATCAAATCTCCCATTTGGTTCTGCATCCTGTTCATGCCATGCTCCCACTATTTCCTAGATCCTTCCTGCTCTGCAGTGAGCAACGAGAATAAAGAAGAGGAACAACAAATTTGAGGCTTACTTACCCTTTCAGTCCTCTACATGGGCATCTGAGACTCCTTGATAGCTTGATGTCTACCCAAAATCCGTTACAGTGACCGACCTTGGTCACCACACAGTCTGCATCTGACTGACGTCAGTTCCATGTGACTGTCCATGTCGCTGATGTCGGTTATCTTTCCGACGTCGGTCTCCACCTGCCTGACACCACCGACTCCTCTGGTCTGCACATGATTGACGTTGGTACCTATTTGTTCGATGTTGATTCCCCTTGACCGATGCTGGTACCTGTGTATGCCTGTGAGTGATGACTTTTTACCCGTGAGTTTTCTTTGAATCACAACCCTGTCTAAATTGCTCTACTCAGAGGTATTTAGCCCCATCCACTGATCTCTGTCTGTCATCTCCTCCAAGAACACCAAGGCTTTTCAGTTCTTAAGTTTATCAAATACATCAATCTTCTTTTTCTTGCAATAAACACAATCCTTTCTTGTAGCATCCCACTGCTTACAAAAATCTCAGTCTATGCTCTCTGAAGCTGAACTCTTTCCATTTGTCTTAAGAACATCCATTCACTTCTCACTTATGTGACCAAGCCTACAAAGCCACACCTGTGCAACAGAAGTGGAATCAGTAATACAAGCAAGTAGATAAAGAGTACCTATTTTCTTACCACATGCTAATTCAAGTGCATCCTTGGTAACATTCTAAGTATCTGCTATGAGAGTTACTGTGCATCTCTCATCACCCAAATTTTTTGAAGCAATTAGCTACATCTTCAAGACTAGGACCTACATGACCTTCTTCAACACCCATTTGTTGGCCGCCTGCAATTTTAGTCGCACTTCCCCTTTGCCAATACTTTGACAAGGCTCACCAACCCCTCTATTCGGGGCTGCATGGAAAGATGCAACATAATCTATAAACCAAGATTCTACTTTATCCAAGAAACATCCTAGAGCATCCTGTGCAACAAAACCTGCAACATCTACATCTTCAGTTCCTTCATGCTGATCTGCTACCAACCAGCAATATTTCTTTACCTACTCTTTCTTTCCATAACACCATAATTGACAATTCGTGCTTTTCAATTCCTCCATTCGTAGCTTACTTTCTTCTATCATTGCTATACTCCCACTCAATCAGAAACCCCTAAGAGTGACTTGTAATCAAACACAAATCTGCTCCCTACAACCTTAGCTCTGATACCACTTGTCAGGTAATCTAGAGCAACAAACATGCTCTGATACCAACTGTTAGGACCCAGAAGCACACAATTGATTACCTTTGTATTAGCAACTAAATGCAGAATTTAACCAAAATGCACAAGTAACTAGAATTTATAAATAACACATAATATGAGAGACAATACACAATTGTATTAATACTCTTCTAGAAAAGAATTACAAATGAAGAGACGCCACACTCTTCCACCTTACAGGTTCACCACACCAAGTGTTTAGTAATTCACCTTCAAGAGCTCACTCTCTCTCTTACGATCCCAACACACAACTCAAATACAGAGTTGGTGTTCACCTCCAACTAGTCAGTATCCACTACTGCCAGTACACTGAGTATACAAACATACTCAATCGAGTACACAACGCACTCCATGTAGATCTCCTATGAACTTGCAACAACCTGCAACTCAAATGATCTTACTTATGGAAGGATCTACCTTGCCTTCCTCTATGCTCAATGACCGAGTACACACCGTACTCCAAGTAGATCTCTCTTGATCTTGTTACCTGTTGTGTTGTTGTCCTCCCTGATCTTGCACACCTATAAATCAATCTAGTTCTACACACCTGCAAACCTAGATCCTGCACCCACATACACCTGCAGATCAACCAATCTTACTTACCACATGTATATCTCCTAACGTGGCCTTACACACTTGCTGACCAAGATCTTACATACATGAAGAACCCTTTTGATTCTCCAAACCAGCACCCACACTTGGCACTGTGGCAATAGGAGGAACACACCTTGCTCTCTTCACACACAAAAGGAGCTAATATTTGCTCTCTTACTCTCTATCACAAATTACAATACATCCCATGAGTCTATTATATAGATCTGATGAAAACAATAATTAGACACCTAATTACAGTAATTAGATCCGTATCTTCAAGTCTATAATTGGCTTTTGACATGCAAACAACCGGTTCGTTAACTAATTGTTCATGCAACCGACAGTTCTGGAACCGCACAGGTGATCGACGTCGGTCCCTGTTTGCCTAGAGGTGACTGATGCCAGCTGATCCTTGACTGATGTCAGTTGCTCTTCTCACTGTATATGACTGACGTCAGCTGATTAGACTGACGTCGATTGCTCTGCAACTCAGCAACCTTCTCCATGTCTGTATCAGTGAAGCTTTTAGCTCCACAACCTAACATGAGCTTCTCCCATTTTAGATGAATGAGCCGATGGATATGTTCTATGTAGAATTGAAATATGGGGTCCTCTCATACAACAACACTCATTTGATCAAGCATAGTATCAATGCACTACACACCTCTCCAAGGGTAGGTGCATTAGCATCCCCATATCTAATCACTTTGAATACTAGAGTAATGATGGAGACAATATATTTGGCATCAGCCTAAAAAACATCACTCTTCACCACCTCCCTCACCCTCTTCCCCTACTCTATCTTTGACTCAGGCCACTGATTCCATTCTGTTATCATAACCATTAGTTGCAATGCCTCTTGCAACTCAAGCATCCTCTCCAAGAGAATAAAGTATGATGCATACCTAGTCTCTACAGGTTTCAATAATTCCTTCTTGGAGAAGGTCCTAAAGTGTGCATGTGAAGTGTGGTGGTTGCAAATAAACATCTGCACATTTCTAGAATCACTAACAACTGCTTTGATCTAGCTGATTTTTCCCATGTCCTTGAGTGCATTATTCATGGCATACACACAACGAGTAAACCAAATATGTCTATAGGATACCTCAATTAACTTCCCTTCAACTTTGCACACATGGGTTGCATCTGTCACTACTTGTACCACATTCTGTGGCCCAACCTCCCCTATAGCATCTTTGAGGATTTGGAACTAAAAATCAGCATCCTTGCAATGCCCTGAACAATCAATAGTCCTAAGGAAATAAGGGCCATATGTACTTGTAACCATTATATTGATGAGTGGATGATGCCTACTGTCAGTCCACCCATCCATGATGATGTTGCATCCACCTATGACCCAGGTATTCTTCATTTTCTCCATTAAAATATTAATCTTGGAATAGTTCTTATCCAAGATCATTGTCCTCAATTTAGTCTCCCTGGTGGCAAATATGATGGTATTTCTCTTATTATTTTTACCACAACCTCCTTATAATAAGGAGAGTGAGCCACATGGAATGGAATGTCATTGGCAAAGAAGAATTTTCTAATGGCATCATCTACCTCATCCTTTGCTTGCACATTAAAGAATTTTGCCAATGGATTTAAAGCATTACTAGTCACCTTGTGTTTCCCCTTAGGCCCTACTGCCCCTGAACTAGATGGATTAATTGGCCTCTTGAAAGTAATAGAAGTAGAACTATGTCTCTAATGACCCCTCCCCCTTGGTGACAAAGTAACAAATATAGGTGCATCTTATTCAGTAACACCCCATAATATACATATTTCAGCCCTAAATTTCAAGGTTTTTTTCACCTTTTCACATACATCTACACCTTTGCCTTGGATAAGAAGGAGGTGGGCATTTTTTCTAGTCATAATGCCAAACCATTCAAGGTCACATATGTTGTACTTCCATTTACTAGTGCCCCTAGATGTCCCAGGATTTATTGGTTCCTTGCTTGCAAATTATTTTAAAGGTTTTTTTGGATCAAAGGGACCCTTAGTATATTGTTGTAGGGTTTGTGAAGGGCAACTATAATTTAGACTCCCAACATAACTAGTTTGATTTTCACAGTCACCCCTCCTTGCTTCTAAACTAGGATCATCAGGTGCATAATCAGAATCATTTTCACTTTTAGCTTCAAACTCAACCCCTTGAGGTTGACCCTCATCCTCACTCATGCTATGAGAACTCATAATGACACTACAAGAAATGATAACTTTTTTTTTCATTTTGTAAGATAAGATAATTATATTAATGTCCAACAAATGACCACAAAGGTAGGTCAATGGGACTGCACCGTACAAAGCCAAAGGACCCATCAAGAAGACCTAAACAGGCCATTCGATTATAATTTAAAAATTAAAATTTAAACCATGCATAATGCAAGGGATTAAGACACATGGATTTTATTTTTGTTTTTCTTACTTCAGGTCACACAAAGTGCAGAAGTAGAGGATACACAAATAGGAATCCTTGTTCTTAACCTTTGTCAAGCAAGGATTTCACTTTTATTTTTCTTACTTTAGATTTGAATGAAGATTTGAAATTTAAGATTTTGAATTGAATGAATATTTAAAAATTTAAGCATTTGAATGAATTAAAAATAATTATAAGAATTTTCAATTTAGAAATGAATCATGAATCAAAGAACAATATAGTTTACAAATGAAACAAAATATCAAAAATTCAAAAAATAAAATGCATAGTGATATGGCCTACCTTATGGCTCAAATGATGAAATTGAAGAGTCTTGAGTCTTCTTGGCTTCTCTATCCTCTTTTTGATATCACTTTCCCTCTCCTAATGGTCTTTCACTCTTGCAAACTTCTCCCTCTTAGCTTGTTGCTTCTACTTTCAACTCTCTAATTCATTCAATGAGGTTTTTGTGTGTTTTGGAATAAGATGGATAGGGATTTTTATAAGCTTTTGGGAGATCTTGGGGGTCGGGGTGGGACAAATTAGCAAATAGGGTTAGGGTAGAGGGCTCACAAATCAAAAACTTTTTAAATTGAAAAAAAATCTTTTTTTGGTATCCACTAGTACAGGGGACATCGACACATTTCTTGGGGGGTCAAGGGATGTCTGTGCATCCCCTAAACATCCTAGGGACGTCCCAAAGTCCCCTATATGTCCCCTTTTTGAAGTGACACCCTGGAGGCATCCCCTCTTAAAGGGAACCATCCTGGTGACAATGACGGTTTGGGGTGGTGGTGGAGGTGCAATAGGGGGATGTCCACATCCCAGACATGTGGGGATTTGGGGGGGGGGAGGCACATTTCCATGGAACATTGTTAAAAATCATATTTGATAATGTGAGGGTTTCACCAAGGAAATTGATTGAATTTCCACATTTTTGTGAGGGTTTGTATTTTGAAAACTCCATATCAATATATTTCAATATTCTTGTGTTTCAAATATTTGGGTACTCTAGTCATTATTGTTATTGGCATTTTCCATTATTGTTGGTGATGATAGTGAAGGGAATGGTCTTTTGAAGGCATGGATTGCCATGTTTTGAGACATGTATAGTAGCGACAATACTAGTATGATGGATTCCTCTAACCATACAACTTTCAGTACTCTAGGTACTTCTAAAGTCATAGAATTCTCTAAAATATCATTGGGATCTTTATTCAATGTTAATCAAGTTCATATTGAATTAGAAGAAACAAATCCCAATCCTGAATGGAAAAATACCCGATCTCAAGGTTGTTGAAGTTTATAATAAACTCTTTATGTTTCATTTTGTTGCTAAAACAAATAGTAATATTTTTGAGAATGTGTTGAAAGTCAAGAAAAATGATGAATACAAATTCCATTTATAGTTTTTATCTAATCAAGAGATTAGAAAGCTTAAAATTCAAGAAAAACATAAGTTTCTGCATACATGTGTTGTATATTTTGGTATCTATCCATTATTCAAAAGAGGTTTAAATGTTAGTATGTTATCTTGTGCCCTTGATAATAGGCATACTTATGTAACAATCCTTGCCCAATCTGCCCTTAATTGTCTCAATTTGTTGCCTTGTAATTTTTTTAAACACTTTGTATGCAAAGTGCTTCTTGCTATTTTTTGTCACAATTTGATGATTTGTTTGAATGACGATGGATTAAAGCTTCAAGTGTTTATAGAACTATGCAAGAATGACAATGCTAAGTTCTAGATGGCAAGAATGACTTCTTTTTTTGATCTTTTCTATGTAATTAGATGAATTCACAAAGCAAACTAATCACCTACAGCCAATGGACATTTAGTCAAACAGTTGGCATGCAACCTAATATCTCAATTCAAATGCTCAAAAGATAACTATAAATGACCAGAAACTTGTGATTCTTATTTGTATTGATGATTTGATACAATGCTCCACTAGACTAGCCAAGACTCTTGGCATAAACAAGAATTACAATTATATGGTATGTTGGTATGAAAGATGCACACCTACCGCTACAAATAGAAACTATACTAAAGGATGAATTGTATGCAATGAAACTTGGTTGGATTGAGGCACCCTTGAGAATAGATGAAGGAGCAAGCAACTTCCAAGTGAAAGGATGATCTCCCAAGCCAAATCAAATTTTCCAAACTAGCTACCCCTATTTTGGTCTGATCTCAAATCTAAAATAATATGCAATGAATATGTGTTTTCTCAAGCATCTAATATCATCTCCATTCTCCAAGGAAGTTGGTGCACCAAGCCAAGCAAAGAATCAATGCAAATTGGAACCCCCACAAGCAGAAATGTCCCTCCTAATGGCATCCTTCCTTGACTATAAATATCTGATTTTTATATCAGATTTATCTACAATGCAATATGATCTATTAACCAAGGAAAATTGATGCCAAGCTATATATAAACCAACACCAAAATATAGCTATGCAACCTCCACAAATTCACCAAATCGATTTTTCCAAAATTGGCCAATGGCCACAAATTTTGCTCCAATTGAGATGATTGAAATATCACCTCCAAGATGCAACCCTTCAAGAGATATTTCACTTCCTCAATTATGTTATCAATGGGAGTTATCATTCCCAAAGACAAATTGATTCACTGCATAAAACTCTAGGCTCCACAAGCATACCACAAAGACAACATCAAATCAGGATCATCCATAATGCTAGCCCACACCTCCCTTTATAATTTTTTTTTCTTTCCTTCATTTGGGAAGCTTCTAGAACCATCATAATATTTTATTAATTATTTTTCCCTTTTAATATATTATATTTTCACTTTAATATAAAATAATGAATTATAACATAAAGTACAAATATAACATCATTTTGTAACATGAGGTTTCTAAAAATAGAAACATTCTAATAAATCATTAGAAAACCTCCATAATGTGTCATAACTTCCCAAAAAAAACCAACTACCATTTGGGTAACTGCAGAGAAGACCCTCTAACCATGTCATATTAGCCTATGAGGGCCACTGATAGGCTAATCATGTCGAAAGTATAATGTCTAGCTGGAAGGGGACATTACAACTTCATTCTTGTCCTATCTACAAGCCACCATCCAAATTGGTCTGCATTATGGTCTAGTATATTTTGTTTATTATCCCAATTACCTAGTTGCCCTCCATGAAGAAAACAATCTAAACAAAGTCTTGAAAATATTTTTGCAAACCCATGGTTTGGATATGATAAAAGTTTTTTGTCCAGTGGCTATCCAATACATGGTCATGTATAGGCTTACCAATACTCTTCATCATGGTGTTAAGAATGGTCCATCGCATGGCAAATGCATGGTGTGAGAGCAAATGAAAATAGTCAAATTATTCCTACTGAATCAATATCATGGTATGATTTAAAGATTCCATAGAAATGGATTATTGATACAGGTTTCATTCAAAAGCCAAGAAAGTCATTGTCTTTTTCTTCCTCTATCAAGGATCTCCTAACTAAATCTATTATCATATTTAATCAGTCTAGTTCCAGTATACATACTTACAGAGTTCCAACTTCTAGTCATATATGTTCTCACAAAAATAGAGTTCATGACCCACATATAGACTTTATTTTTTGTATTGACTGTCAAAATATTATAGATCAAGCCTGAAACAAGATCAATATGGTTTCTAGAAAATCTTCAAAAGTTGATCATGAAGCCTTGATCTTACTGCAAAAAACTAATCAATTATTATATGATCCAAGATTAGTTTATATGGAAGAAAGTTGATCTAAAGAACATATATGGAAAACTCCTTTAGGAGATGAGTCATATACTGAGAAAATATTTCCAAAGTTATTTGACTTCAATCAATATACTCCAGATGGAAAGCAAAGAGCTCAGATGATATATTTGAGACAAAAAAATAAAAAATTAGACTAGACACCCGAAGTTAAGATGTTGAATTGGAATAATCTAGCTACAAAGTGTCTGAATAACAGAATCTCTGAAATCCAACAATATATTGATCAAGCTTGTAATATGCTCAAGCCTATTGACTTATACTAGAAAGGTCAAGTTACTAAAGCATTACATCAAATTGAAGATATTTCAAGGACTACAACATCCATTGTAAATCAAAAGGTTGAATCAGAATCTAAAAAATAGAAGTAAAAATTGAAGATATCATAAGAGTTTTGAAGATAAGATAATGAAAAGGCAAAGTCAGAAAGATATAAGATTCAATGCTATTGGGATATAATTCCATTTACAAGTTCATAAATATGATGATATTCAATCCACTGGTCATACTATATTACATACCTAGAAAAACCATGAAAAGGAATTAAATACCCTTTTATCCCAAATAGACAGTTTATCCAAAGAATTTGTCAATCAATCTTCCTTATAGAATTCTAGACATTTTGTCTAAAGTTGAGTCTTTTCAGTCACCTGCAAAAGAGTTTTCTCAACACCCATTTGAAGAATTTGAAAGACCTAAATATTCTAAAGAACCTCTAGCTCCTAGAAAATATAGTCCAATAACCTGGTCCCAAGTCCAAGTCCAATAGTTACATAGATCTCTCCATATACCAAAATCCAAGTCTTCCTGACATACTATCTACTTCAGATCAAATATTTAGAGTTGGTATGGCTAAAATTGATATCAATGAAGATGAATCCATTTATACACTTGAGGAAGGATCCCCTAAAACTCCACTATAAATTCAAATGACATTTTTGAATCTCCAAACTTTCTTATGAAAATTCCAATGTGAAATTGCAGCTAAGAGATTGAAAATGAATCAAGCAATGATTGCTTGAGAAAAAATTTAGATTACTAACTATGGAAAATATCTAATAAAAATTGTAAAAATTTTAGCATATAGATTCATTGGTATTGGGAAAGTTTAGTGGGATAGTCTTTTTGAAACCGATAGACAAGAAATGTTTACTCATGATCAACCTATCAGAGATTTAGCAAATGCATTAATATATGAATTTGTTGGAACACTGGATAATGATAGAGAAATGAATAAACAAAATTTTATGAAATCCAGCTATGTGATATGAGTTAGCTTGAGGAATATATCTACTACATGGAAAAGTTATACTATGGTACTAGTGAACATAATAATATTGCTTATAAAGTCAGATATCTTGAGTTTTTTCCTACCTATTTTTTAGAAAAATATAAAGAAGCTTTAGGAAATTATTTATCTAAAATATATTTGAAAGGATCAATCATAATATTAGAGGTGTGCATATGAAAATGTGTGATGAAAGAAAGACTCATAAAGAAACAATGAAATTTGATAAGAATATTGGTGTAAAATTTTGTGAATGGCAACAAGATAATTTTGGTTGTAATGATTCTCATACTTATCAGAAATAAAAGTATAAAACCCATAAAAATTCCTTTGATTGCCATTGGTCTTTTTCCCTTGGGAGGAAAATCTACCATCCTCAAAATAAGTATAAGTATAAGAAGTTTTCTAAAAGAAAATCATGGCCAAGAAAAGTGTTCAGAAAAAGAAAGCATGGTTATCACAAGAAACATGTTTAGTGTTTTATTTGTCAAGGTGATCATTATGCTAATAAGTGTCCTAACAGAAAGAAGTAAAAAAAGTGAATTTATTAAATTCTTATAATATTGATAAAAATGAATATGTTCTAATCTTTGAATCTAAAGATCATTATGATTTTGATATTCTTGTTGAAGAATTTTTAGAATTAGAATAAGAATTTGAAGCCAATATTGCATTAAACCATTGTTCTTTTGAATATTAATCAGAATTTGGATTCTAGATTAACATGATAAGAGCTCACATACCTGATGCAGTATCATTATCTCAATAGTTGTATCAGCTAAAATAAAAGTATGAAGAAACTCCAGTCTATTTGATTACTACTAGATATACTCTTGAACAACAAATATAGAAATGTGAGCAAGAATACTTGTCTAAACTTGCTAGAGAAATAAGTGAGAAATAAATTCTTATAAATCCTTTGCCACAGTTCAAACAACTTTCTTTACATAAAAATATTGAAGAAAGTTATTGGAAAAATGATGTCTAGAACTGAATGGAGGAAGAATAGAATTGAGAAATTAAAGTTATTACTAGACAAATCCCAAAAAGAATTAACTGAATTATTGAAGGAAGAAGCTAAAGAAGAAGATGATGAGATTCAATGTGAACAAGAAATAACTATGACTACTCAAGCTATTGAAGAAATATTTTTTCTATTAAGCACGGAATATACTGAGAGGGGGGGTGAATCAGTATATCATATATCTTTTTAATCTTTTCCTTAACTAAATTCCATTTAATCAAACATTTAAGATATGCAATAAAACTCAAACAATAAACACCACACAAGATAGAGAGAGACACCAGATATAACATGCAAACTCAATGTGGGAAAAACCACAGAGAATAATCTCAAGTATATGAATGAGCACCAAACCAAATAATATTCACAAGCCAAGCTTGTAGGAGAACCAACCCCTTTGCTGAGCACCAACCCAACAACTATTCATGAGCACCAACCCACAGGAGCACCACACCCCTTTGTTGAGCACCAACCCAGCTACTATTCGTGAGCACCAACCCATAGGAGCACCAACCCCTTTGCCGAGTACCAACCCAGCAACAATTCGTGAGCACCAACCCCTTTTCCAAGCACCAACCCAACAACAATTCGTGAGCACCAACCCATAGGAGCACCAACCTCTTTATGTATACCACACACCTATCTCTCAATGTTTCTATCTCAACAAATGATAGATCAATACAACATCTCTTTCCTCTCTCTCACCTTTACTCTTCTAAGCTAGATGTAACAAATACAAATCATATTCATCTCTCACAATTGCTCTTCTAAGCTAGATATTATAATATCAAATCAACCTCTATCTCTCATGTTACAAATGGCTTCTCAAGCCTTTATTTATAGCTTTCCAAATGACCTTTGGCCTTCCCCCTTTGTGACCTTTCAATCCTCATGGAAAATGGCACCAAACTTGGATGACCCTTCATATTCTTGCCTTTGAAAAGCCATGTGGTGACTCTTCATGACCAAAAATGTCCTTCCCACTTTTGTCCTCATCTTGGTGACTTTTTGTATTCCTTAAAGTGTCCCTTCATGAGAAATTGTGCCCTTCCTCTTTTGTCTTCACTTCGTGACTCTTGGAATTCCCCAAGATGACTCTTCATGGGAAAATGCGTCCCATCCTTCTTTTGTCTTTATCCCTTGGCTCTTTGACTTCTCCATGGTCCCTTCTTTTGTCTCATATGCAACCAAAAATATATTCGTTAATATTAAATAAATATTAACTCATATTAGCCAAGATATATTTATTACAAACAACATTAAATGTAATGGGGCCTTTATCACCAATAATTCTAAACCTTTGACATCAATGACAATATTTCCAACAATCTCCCCCTTTGTCATTAATGGCAACCTCAATCTTGAAACTGCCACATCCTGTCACCTGCACATACTGTCATCTGAAAACATATAGTAACTCTCCCTTACTGTAGCAACCTGTATATGTTCCTTGTACCTATTTTTTGCACCTATACCTATACCTATTATTCTCCCCCTTTGACATCAATGGCAAGGGCCTACCTAGAGCTAACACTTAGCTCCCCCTTAATTGATGTTGAACATCAATGGTAGGAAGTAATAGAAATTACTCCTAACTCTTCTCACATATCTTTAAATGTGTCCTTTGATCGTGCCTTTGAGAAGATATCTGACAATACATATACATTGTTCTCTGTCCTTTGAGCATTTACAATCAACTCATTTGAATATTTTCTTCTAATCTCACAACCTTCTTTATGAAACTTTAATGTGTATCCTTGATCACATATTTGACTAACACTCAACAGATTATGCTTAAGACCCTTTACATATAAAACATTCTTAGTCTTAGTTCTACCATAATCCAAACTTAAAGTACCTTTTTCGGCTATCCTGGCAGTGGTTTTATCTCCTAATCTCATTGTACCACCATTGATCTTCTTTAGAGTTGTGAACTTACTTTTATCACCTGTCATATGCCTCGAACATCCGCTATCAATTAACCATGGCTGATCTTTACCTCTTACATGCAGAGCTGTCTGAACCATCATAGAATCTTCAGGTTGTTTCTTTTGCCATGAACATGTATGAGCCTTCTTCTTGATGAATGGAGCTTTGAAACTCTGATCCTTCTTTACTAACTCGAACACACTTTTGCAATACCAAGCTATGTGTCCAAAGTTGTTGCACTTATAGCATACTATGGTCTCTTCATCAAAGCTTGATAGAGGAGCAAAAGAATTGTGGCTTCTGCTTGACTCTCCTTGACTTTTCTTCTCCTTATTTCTGAAATTGTTATCTCTTTTTCTACATTCTAATTTCTTGTGACCATATCCATTACAATAAAAACAATAGCCATAAAAATAAGACCTATCTGTATATCTTTGACCTGATTGTATTTTGTAGCTTTGTTCTCTCCAGCCTTCTCTGTTTGAAATGTCCTCTGTATTTTTCACTTCTCCCCTTTTTGTTTCCTCTTTTGTAAGAGCTTCAACATAGCTCTTTTTTTTTTCAAATCCAATCCCTGTCTTATCTGAATTTGCTTTTTGACTTTCCAATATCTTATTCAGCATGTTAGTGCTATCTTCAAATTTTGAATCACTGACTACTTTATCACTGACTGCTTTCTTAATATCTTATTTTAAAGAGGAAATTTCAATAACATACCTTTGAAATTCTTTTATTTATATTTACAAATGTGTTGTGAGGTCTTCTTCATTCTTCTTGGCTTCTTCAAAGTGTGCTTGTAGATCTTCAATCATTTCTTTTGACTCTTGTTCATTTTTTTCGATCTGGTGCTTTAATCTTTGATTCTTCTTTTGAACAGCTTCTAAGGCACAAATGAGCTCTCCTTCCATATTCACTTCAGCTTCTTTCTCTTCTTCTTCTTGATCATCTTCATGTATGGCCATGAATAAAATCTCTTCTTCTTCTGAATCGCTGACTCCACTATCTTCACCTGAGCTAGGATCTTTAGAATACAGGCTCTTCTTCTCGAATCCCTTCTTAGATTTGACTTTGAAATTATTATTGTATGTAGGCTTTTCTTCTTCATCATCATTAACCTTATCTAGGCATCTAGCTAAAAAATGTCCAATCTTTCCACAATTAAAACATTTAAAAGGTAATATTCCTTGATATTTACCTGTTCCTCTTTTCGGTTTGCGAATGAAAAGTGCTCCATTGTCATCTTCATCATCACTGAAACTATCACTTGATTCTTGAATCTTAGCTTTCTCCTTCTTTGATGTCTTGAAAGCTACTTCTCTCTTTGAGGGTTTATCTTGTTCATTCTGCATCTCATATTCTATGAGAATACCATGAAGCTCATCCATCTTTGGCTTGGCTAAATTCTTCATCTCCTCCATTGCCGAAACCTTTGCATCATATCTCATTGGTAGAGATCTCAAAACCTTTTGCACCACCATTGACTCATCCAATGTTTCTCCAAGACCTTGAATTTGATTTATGATTTGATCAACTTGCAAAAGATAACTTTCTATATCTTCTTTTTCTTCCATCTTCAAACTTTCAAACTGCCTTCTAAAAGTCTGTAGCTTAGCTTGCTGAACCTTTCCATCACCTTTATATATATTCTCAAGTTTTACCCAAGTTTCATGAGCAGATTTACATTGCATAACTTTAACAAATTCAAATTCACATAAACCACATAAAATAACATTTAAAGCTTTAGAATTACATTCACTTGCCTTCTTTTCTACTGGAGTGATTGCAAATATATGTGGCTCTTCATATTTCTCCACCACTACTTTCCATATGTCAAATCCAAGGGCCATCAAATAAACCTTCATTCTCATGCTCTAAAAATCATAATTCATCTCATCAAACAAAGGTGCCTTATTTGTAGAAAATCTTTCCTGTGACCTAGCCATCGTGCTTTTTTGATCTACCTTCAAGATATAAAACTTTTCAAAAAGGAACTTGCTCTGATACCAATTGTTAAGTACAGGATATACTAAGAGGGGGGGTGAATCAATATATCATATATCTTTTTAATCTTTTCCTTAACCAAATTCCACTTAATCAAACATTCAAGATATGCAATAAAACTTAAACAATAAACACCACACAAGATAGAGAGAGACACCAGATATAACGTGGAAACCCAATGTGAGAAAAACCATGGAGAACAATCTCAGGTATATGAATGAGCACGAACCCAAATAATATTCACAAGCCAAGATTGCAGGAGCACCAACCCCTTTGCTGAGCACCAAACCAACAACTATTCATGAGCACCAACCCACAAGAGCACCACACCCCTTTGCCGAGCACCAACCCAACTACTATTCGTGAGCACCAACCCATAGGAGCACCAAACCCTTTGCCGAGCACCAACCCCTCAACAATTCATGAGCACCAACCCATAGGAGCACCAACCCCTTTGTGTATACCACACACCTATCTCTCAATGTTGCTATCTCAATAAATGATAGATCAATACAACATCTCTTTCCTCTCTCTCTCACCTTTTCTCTTCTGAGCTAGATATAACAAATACAAATCATATTCATCTCTCACAATTGCTCTTCTAAGATAGATATTACACTATTAAATCAACCTCCATCTCTCATGTTAAAAATGGCTTCTCAAGCCTTTATTTATAGCTTTCCAAATGACCTTTGGCCTTCCCCCTTTGTGAACCTTCAATTCTCATGGAAAATGGTGCCAAACTTGGATGACCCTTCATATTCTTGCCTTTGAAAAGTCATGTGGTGACTCTTCATGACCAAAAACATCCTTTCCACTTTTGTCCTCATCTTGGTGATTTTTCATATTCCTTAAAGTGTCCCTTCATGAGAAATTGTGCCCTTCCTCTTTTGTCTTCACTTGGTGACTCTTGGAATTCCCCAAGATGACTCTTCATGGGAAAATGCATCCCATCCTTTTTTTGTCTTTATCCCATGGCTCTTTGACTTCTCCATGGGCCCTTCTTTTGTCTCATATGCAACCAAAAATATATTTGTTAATATTAAATAAATATTAACTCATATTAGCCAAGATATATTTATTACAAACAACATTAAATGCAATGGGGCTTTATCACCAATAATGCTAAACCTTTGACATCAATGACAATATTTCCAACATTTTTCATGATCAAAATGGTGAAACTTCTCATATTCAACAAGTCAAAGTACATACAACTCATAATCTTATTTGTGAGTTAACTATAAAGTGGAATGGATTTAAATCTTATCAGTTAGATGTGTTTCTGGATACAGGTGCTGACATTTCTTTGGCTAGATATCACTCTATTTCCGGTGATTAGTGGAAAGTAGATTTTCACATATTAACATTCAACATAAAAATAATAGTATCTCAATTATCTGCTTATGTTCCCTTTTTACTAGGAGATCAGATATATTGTTTCTTTATGGTACAACATGAATTTTAGAGTATGATATGATGATTGGTTCAGATAATCTAGCAGATGTTTATCTTGTTTCCATTTTTCATGAAAGTATTGTGCTTGGGAATAATATTGATCTTGTCAAAGAGGAGAAGTATGTTTGTGAAATTCCATTGCAAGATAAATCTAGAAAGCTTATCAATAATGCCTGGAATCATAAAAGTATCAATTTGTCTAATTCAAATATTGATAGTATTATTATAAAAATAAAAAAGGATTGTTTTTTAGAAAATCCTTTAGCATTTTGGAACAAAAAGATTCATACCTATAAAATTGAGTTGAAAATGATTAAAAATAAAATGGGAAAGACATTGAGCCTAAATTTAAAGCTCATCATTCAGAAATGTCTCCCTCTCTCAAGGAAGAATTTTTTGAATAGATTTATTAGTTAAAAGATATGGGTATTATCAGAGAATCTAACAGTCTTTCAGGATGTGAAACATTTTATGTCAATAAGAAAATTGAAAAAATAAGAGGAAAGAAAAAAATAGTTTTGAATTATATTCTTCTTAACAAATATGTTATTCCAGTGCAACATCTAATTTCATACAAAGATGATATTTTTCTAAGAATTCATGGTAGTAAAGTCTACAACAAATTTGATCTCAAATCAAGATTTTGGCAAATCCAAGTTGCAGAAGAAGATAGGTACATAACTACTTTTATTACTCCATTTGGTCAGTATGAATGGAATGTACTTCATTTTGGTCTAAAAATTGCTCCCAACATATTTTAGAATATGATAAATCAAATTTTGGCTTCATATTCTCAGTTCATCATTGTGTATATTGATAACATCCTGGTAATTTCAAAATTTCCAAAGGAACATATTAATCATATAAAATAATTTTATCAGATTGTTTATGATAATGGATTAGTTCTTTCTTTAAAGAAGATGACTACTTTTAAAGATGAAATTGATTTTCTTGGTGTGAAAATAACTTTTGGAGAAGTTGCAATTCAGGAACATGTTCTCAAAGATATCAATAAACTTCCTAATGAAATTAGAGATAAAAAGACACTTCAAAGATTTCTAGGTTGTGTCAACTACATTGCAAGATATTATTAGAATATTGCTTAAGATAGATTGTTGTTGAATAAAAGACTCTCTATGTTGTTCAGAGATGATTGCTTCACTAGCCCCACTAGACATCAGCACTATCGGTACTTTGAGACTAGGTTACTCCTCCTTTCTATCGGTGTTTGTATTGATAGGCTACTTCCTTTCATGTATTCTCTGAATGCCCCTCTTGGGCTCCTTCCCACTAAGGATGTCATCACTAAGGCTGCCATAGAGGACATCTATAGGTAGTACATCTAGACCATCTGGAGCTCTCCCCACGATTCACTCAGTCCTAAGCTTTCTTTCTATGTAGATCATTTGATATGGCTGGTGGATGGTATCATTTGTCACCCTCATTATCTCCAATGCCATTGGTCTCATGGCTTGAGGTTTCCCCTTGGCCAAATAAGAGTTTATTCCCACCAGCTATGGGTTGAAATAAACCACCACATTCTCCATCAGGACCAGATATATCATCTTTGCTCCCTCCAGGAGGTGGAGATAGAGGACAACTTCATTTTTAGATACCCAATGTATAATGAGATCCAAGGATGATATCACTACGTCTACATAGACTCAGACAACACTATAGCTACTTTGTTCAGTTATACTGACCAACAGTTCTTAGCTCTTTAACTTTGCAACACTGTCAATCTTTGACACAAATCCCTATAGGTGGATCCTAGAGGCTCTAGAGATCCCATATTGATCACCTCTTTCTTTCAGCCCACTCAGGTGATTGGCAACGCTAAGCATCCCTTAGACACCAGTACATCACACATCATATCTAATAGATCAATTAGGCAACACTTCTCTTAGTGCATCATTACAACTTAGACTACTCAAATCTCATAGCCTGCTATCTCTTGGCAGCATGGCTATGCTCTGATCTGTCAGTGTGGATCTACCCCTTTTTGGTGACATGGTTCTACTACTTGTTAGTTACCCCCCAAACCATAGTGGTAAACTGATATTACTAACTTCTTTTCTACTACAGGTGTTATACCAACCTTGGATGTTAGGAGAGATTCTAGAGGAAATGCCTTGCTTCCTCTTAGGATCCCCCAACCTAGCTCCTCTGATCTTATATACTCATTGGTCAACATTTCTAGATCTCTCATAGTGATTGACAATGGCCCAAATGATCCCTCCACTTCAGGGATAGACAAGGATATTCAATGAGATTTGCCTCCAATCATCATTAGCACTAGCTCTTGGGGATTTTATTTTACCCTCATTGTTATTTGTATTAGTTTCCTTATTCTTGGACACTTGTGTTTGTGACACCCTATTCTATTTTTTATTTGTACTTTATTTCTTTGGTTATTCTCTAGGATTTTCTCTTCCTAGAACTTTCTATTATTATTGGTTGTATCCTTCAGTCCCATTGACCTACTTTTGGTCATTTGTGGACATTATTATAATTTCTTTCTTTCTAATAATCCTGCAGAATGGAATGATCAAATGACTGTTGTAGTAAAAAGAATCAAAAAAATATTCAAAAGTTACCACCTCTTAGTCTTCTAGGTAATGGATTAAAGATTATTGAAAATAATGCATCTGATCAATTATGGGGTGCTGTGTTGAAAGAAATATTATTTGATGTAAGAGAAAAATATTGTAGGTTTGCTTCTGGTGCTTTTAAGAAAGCTCAATTAAATTATTGTTCTACTCACAAAGAACTACTTGCAGCTATTAAGGCTATACATTCTTTTATGTTCTTTGTTAGATCAAAAAAAATTGTTATCAAATCAAACTTAAAGAATTTCATGAGTTTTTTTGAGAATCTAGATAATTAGAAAAATGGTGGTAATGGTAGATTAATAAGGTGGACATCATTTCTTTCAAATTTTGATTTCTCTATAGAACATATTTCTTTAAAAATAACTATCTTGCTGATTTTATATCAAGAGAAAAGAATCAAGATTATAATATCTCTATTATCATAAAAATAAGAGAAGAATTTCATACTTATTTCTTGAAATCTTCAAGAACTATATACTCTCAAACTTAACATGAAATTACCAAACTTACCTAGAGAATCTTATGATGCTTCACTAGAATTGAATAATACTTATGTTGCATATACTTCTTAGTTTTAAAAACCAGATTTCAAAAGATGGGCATTTATGATTCTAAATTATATTGACAATGTGTAATATCCCCTTTTCATATAATTTTAATAATTAATAAAATTTCTCAAATAGTGATTTTAATCATTTGAAAATATGAGACAATTTATTTAATTTTTAAAATAGAACTATCTTGGATAATTATTTGAATTATTGGTGTTGACCATTTTGTGAATCGTGCATGCCAAAATGGGCACTTCCCCTTATTTTGCCTTGAAGCCTTGTTCTTCATTCCCTTTTGCCATGAAACCAGGTCTTAACCCTTTAAAATCAAGGAAAAAGTTGCTTTTGTGCAGATGTAAGTGTTGTCTCATCAAGCATTGGTATTTTCCAACACTCACAGAGCAAATTGGGTTCTCATAACAGCGTTACTTGTAAGCTTTACAAGTAATAAGCAGGAGCACTTGACAAACCCAAAGGGGTCTATGGCCAGTTCCAGTGCAATTTAGGTTTTTAAAGGTCCTTTACTTTCCAATTTTCATGAGTTAGAGTCATTCACAAACCCAAAAGGGTAAGGAAGAGGCAATCAGGTTTTGGGACGTCTTTACTTCAAAGCTTTTTGAGTAAGTCCTTCAAAAGAGCCTAAATTGGTCTTAAACACTTCTTAAGGCAAGTGTTTTTTCCATGAAAGGCACTTGGGCATTTTTTAGGGTCATTTGTAATTTCCCCAAAGGGTATGTACCCTTGCGGGAGGCACTTCAAAGATAAAATGGACCTTTATAAAACTTTCGAAGGGTATGTTGGAAGGCATAATGGACCTTGCAGAGGGCTTTTCATCAACATGAGGACCAGTACACAAGTTTTGAAGGGCACTTTTGGTTTTAAATTCCCTTACAGAGGGAAGCTGATTGAAGCAAAGGGGCAAAGACAGGAAGCTCGAAGGGAACTTGCCCTTCAAAAAAAGTGACAAGCGGAAAGGATTCCTTTGGAAAAAATATCTGAAGAAATTCCTTTGAACATTTTGTCCAAAGGAAAATCAAAGAAGAAAATCCAAGGTCAAATTCCTTCAAATAAAATTTTGAAGGAATTCCTTCAGACATTTTGTCCGAAGAAATTCGGCGGTCACAGAAAGTCTAAAGGGTAGGTGTCTTTGCGGGGGGCACTTGGTCAAGAAAGAGGACTCTTTTCACTTTTTTGAAGGTTTAATTTAGAGTATTTGAAGGGTCACTTTCTTTTCAAAAAGGACCATTTCAATCTTTTCAAAGGGTCACTTTCCCTTCAAAACAGTTTGTTTGCAAAAATGTTGAAGGATTATTTTAGAATTTTTGAAGGGCTCTTTCCCTTCAGGAAAGGTCATTGTTAAAATTATGAAGAGACACTTAAAAAATCCTGAAGGGTACTTTCCCTTCATAAAAGGACCATTTCCTTTAGAAAAAAGTATCTACGGGGAAATTGTTTAGGATAAATGCCAAGCAAAGACCCAAAGCAATAAGGGACATGAAAGAATTGTCCTAGTGAGTGACGACTGTATGGACATCAATTACATGATGGAGGACTAGCCGTTGGGATTCAAATGTCTAATGATGAACCTGTGAATGTCAAATTTGGGGTGATAAACTAGTCATTGGGATGTCATCAAGCTAAAAAATATTGAAGGCCCGCCAAAAGAAATCTGAAGAGTGCAAGCAAAAAAGAGAATTCTTTTAGACATTTTGTCTGAAGGAATTTGCATTACCAAAATCCTAAAGGCCTAATAATTAACAAGCACCTGAGAACTCGAATGGTTAAAGACAAAAGGGAAAAGGCCAAGGAAAAGGGAAATGACAAAGCAAAAGAAAACAAGGTGGGTAACCCAGAACCTGGCCACACATTGCAATAAAGTAAAAGCTCAAAACATTCCAAGTGGCATGACAAGTCAAAGCACAGACCCAAGGATGAACTAGAACAAGGCAGGTGGCACAGGTATCATCAGCAGGAAGAGTAAATTCACTTAGGTGAAATAGTCTCTACCAAAAACCAATAAAAGGATTGGTTTTTGAATGATAGAGGGGAGTAGCCCATGTTTTCATGCTTCACCATTAATGCACAACCAGTTGTACTCAACATTGAAAAGAGCATGGCCCAGTCAACACAACTTAGGGATGGCCTTGTCAGTTGTTAGAATGAGTATCCCATTCTTTTGCAAGCCCAAGATAGCAAGAGAAATGACTTAGACATCTACAACATGGGTCTCCCATATGCAATTGGAAGGATACGATAGCAACATGGGCTTGTGGTCTCTGTAGAAGTGTTAACTCAGTATGGGTTTCCATCCCTTGACTTATCAATTATCTATTTCCAAGCTCTCTATATATTTGTAACTTCTCATTTGAGAAAGGATCTCTCAGCATTGTATGGCAAAGCCCTGAAGAAATTTACCTTGAATAAAAAGAAGCAGTTTTACCTCTATTTGAGCTTACACTTTTGCATGTCTATGGTTTTATTATGTTCAATCATTTCATTTTCATGCTTTCATAAGTTTATGTCAACATATCTAGTGTATTGTGAGTTCTTCTCTTGTAGGTCAATAAGAAGTGTCAACTCAGAGTATACGTGCATGTGAACAGACTATCCATAGTGTGTCTTAGAACACCTCTGGTAGTTCTTCCTCCCTATATCTCTATAGGATCCCGTGTTGAAACACTGATGCATGAAAGGTTCTCATTTGAATGAAGGGTATGCTTGTTTCTCTCTAGTGTAAAGTGTATATTCAAGCTGAGAAGACCAACCATTTTGGTGCATTACCATATTAGTTTAGGTTCTAATTTTAGTAATTTTTCTTTCTTTTAATCCCCCCATTGTTAGTAGTAGGAAATATAGGGCCAAAAGGTGCATCAAGGGGAGCTAGCCCCTAATGTATAGATTCATCCCTCAAGTTTGCAACCCACATCAAGAGGAATGTCTCCATTGTGCCGCGTGGAGGAAGAGAGTTGAGCCTCCCTTCTGAGGGTGCAATCCATAGCATCAACAACCAGAAAAGTGGTTTTAACCATTTGGAAATTTAAGGTAATTTTAATCAATATTCTAAGGGGTTTTATATTAATAGATTGCTTGAAAAGCCATTTTTATCATTTTAATTATTAGAGAAATTTAATTAATTATTTAAGCAAGGACCTAATTTAAAGTAATTATTTAATTTGCCAAAAATTAATTTTAATTATTAATTTATTAAGGCAAGTTATTTAATTAATTCAATAAAAGGCCTAAAGTGATATTAAAAGGAATGTCGGCTTGGGAGCTAAAACAAAGAAAGAAAAAGATATTCTAAAAAGAGCAAGGGAGGCTTATGAGGTATTTAACCTCTCCAAGGTGATTTGCCCCCTTTGAAAGGTACAAATAAAAGGTGAAGATCATAATTGAAGACATGTTGAATTTTATAATTATTTTTTCATACTTGAAGAAGCTATTGGGATGCATCCCCAATAGGTGTTTGTAGATTTGGTGTTGATTATTCTACAAAAGGTGTCTTTTGACACCTCATTTGCTAAAGGAGGTTTTGTTACTTGCCCTAGAGTGGGGCGGTTTGCTTTGAGATGCTATTGAGAGGTTTTTATGGACTATTTGAGGTTTATTTGATGCATAATAATTCTGATTATCATTTATATTAAGTTCCTAAGTGTGGCGACTTGTTTGGGGTTGAAGGGTTTGATGTTTGCAGAGGTAAATTCTGAAAACTAGGGTTTTTAGAATTTTAGAGCAATTTTTGGTGACCTTCCCATGGAAGGAAAATTTTGAAATTATTTTTATTTGATAGTCATTATTTTTATGATCAGTTTGAGCTTGTATTTGCATCATAATTCCAAGTGTTGAGGGAGTTATTAATTTTTGAAGTTTTCATCTATTCATAGGAAATAATATTTGTTGACGACAAATTTGCAAGGGTTTCATTTTGATTTAATTATTATAGTAATTTTATAAATATTAGCTATTAGATTGGACTAAGCTTGAGCAGGGATTAGAGTGGGAAAGGACTTCATTTTAGTTAGTGTGGTGTTAGGGTTTGGAGGATTGAAACATTCATTTTGGGCTCTTTTCTTCATTTGGTAAGAGCCATTGGTGGCCAAATTCACAAGGTATTTATTTTCTATTTATTTTAAGGTGAATTGGAGTTAATTTTCAGTTTGGAGGTGCAATTATAGCAGCTAAGGTTTGTTGATTTTTCTAAATTCAAAATTCAAAAATTGAGGATTTTGGGAGAACCCCTTTTTGGTTAAATTGTCCCATTCAGGGACATTACACAATGATGATATTGTAGTTGATATAATGATTCAATAAAAATTATGTTTGAAATTTTATTTATCACCATGGATTTGGATTTTTAGTTCAATGATCGAGGTTTTAGCTATCATTCAATCCAGGTACTAAATTTTTTTTGTCTTCAATGGATTTCCCTGAGTGTCTTAAAGAATTTATGGATTGTATAATGCTTATGTAACCTTTAGATGATCCAGTAGTTAATATTATTCCAAATCAAGTTTAGAATATTTTTATTTCTCTTGAGATTCCTTTCAAAGTTAAGTTTAAACTTTTCTCTATACAAAATCATCAATTTGATGCTAGGATTCGATCACATGTTTAACTTGTTGTTGCAATATGGAGAAGATTTAATATTACTCATCAAGATCAATTTCCACCTATAGCTCCATGCTAGCTCATCAAGATACCCTCTACATTATACATCTATCCATATGTTTCTTCTGACCTAAGATTCAACAATGATTATTCTCCTCAAGGAGAATATGAATTTGTTGATGGTTGATAATCTGCAAGACTACTAATAGGGTCTATTTATCAGCATGAACGTGGGCACATTAACCCTAATTTTTCTTCATGGACCTCACCATGTTCCTAAAGGTACTATGTTGTTAGGTATGTTGACAAATTCTTGCTATATTATCGAGCATGTTGACATAATAATCTTTTAAGTTAGTGCATAGTGGACCCATAACCCACTATAGAAAGCATTATATAAAGCAAGAGTATCTATCTGTATCACTCTTTATATTGAGTGGGGAATCTTGACATACTTGGAAGTGACAAGTATGTTGGAGGTGGTTTGTTTATATCAATGTTTCTACTGTTCATCAACTTTATGTCGTCTCACCTAGTTGGATGGGGTTATCATCCACTTTTACCTATTACTTATGTTGCTCTTAAGATCCAAGAAGAGTCCCCTTGGAATTATATAAATAGAATACTAAGGCTCATTCATAGGAAACAAGTCTAAGAGTTAGTTTGTCTTTTAGGTCTGTCAATCTGTGAAATATACCTCATATGCTCTTTTCTTGCCATCTTTAGATGGATCCCACAAATCAAAAAAACTTATATTTATGTATAATGGCTTGGTTATATTTATCTATAATGAATTTTTTAGAATTGTTTAATTTGGATTTAAAAGGGATATTACAATGGTATCACAACCATTTTCTTGCTAGCTTGTGAACCATGGGGTCACTACATAAGGATATTATGGCTAGTTTTGATTTATACAAAACTCTTCCAGCAGAGATTAGAACAGAAATCTCTTTTATAAACTTTATGGAGTTGATGGAATCACAAAATGGAAAAGGGAATTATGAGGAAGTGTGGTCAGATAAAGGGAAGAGAGAGTCAAGGTCTGAACTTCAAAACACTACTGAGGAGAAAAAGGAATTACACATGCAAGTTAAAGGTAAAGATTCTACTATGCAAGTTGAAGGTAGAGATTCTTTGATAGTATAAAATGTTTTATTGATTTATAATGATTGCATTTATCAAGAAAGGAATGAGGAAGCCAAAGAATAAATTATGAAGGTGAAAACATCATTCGCTAATTTCCCAAAGAGTTTAGTAGAAAAGAAGTACATAAATCACATATATGAGGTAAAAATATAATGATCCACCATCAACACCAAAAGTGGATGCTATTGTTAAAATGAAACTAACTACATTGTATGCAAGTGTGGAGGATGTGAGGAGGACTAATAAAAGGTGTGATGAATGACTAATAAGAGCTAAGGAAGTTAAGTTGATAGTTATTCAAGCAACACAACACCTAAGGAAATTAAAAGAGGAAGGTGAGCTCTTAAATCATCATTATGGCAATTCTAAATATGAAGGAAAATCAGATTTGTAAGAAGTTTATGAAGAGAAATTCTAGGAAGACCTTGTTGTGAGGCATGCACATGAGAAAAGTGCCTCACCAGCTACTTATATTGGTCTTCAGCTTTCTAGAATCTTTAGACCAACAACTAAGGGTAAGCGATTTGATAATCTTCATGATTATAGTAAGAAGGGTGAAAGTATTGATTTTCAGAGAAGCATTAGGGATGGATATGCATTTGAGGTGAACATTTTCATTAACCCTAATTTTGGATTTTTGAGTCACATGGATGGTGGTGTTGAGGTTATCTCAACAATCTCTCTTCCAAAAAAATTGGATGAACATTGTGATTGCAGCTTAAGGTATGATAATATTTTTAGTTTGATGCTCCCTACTTTATCTCTGCAAGATTCTTGTCACCATGGAAAACATTCAAAGATGGGTGATAGGGTCAAAGATACAACTTATATCATAGGGCATGTAGATTCCATGCTTCAAAGCACTATTCCAAATCTCGGCTATTTCTTGCCATTTCTCGTGATATGACTGCCAATCGAGAAATCATTCCATTTCTTATGAGATGAGAAACCTTGATTTCTCAATGATTTTTTTTGAGTAATATCAAAGATTACTTAGCAAAAATTGCCAAGAAATCCCTATCAATTTGGCATTATAAAGTTATTATGTAGAGACAAAGTCAACTCTAGGGCATGAGAAAGAGCAGACATAGTGTTTAATGTGATTTTGTGATTTGAAAATACGTTAACAAAGATTGTGATGAGTTTCAAGGAAAAAAATGGAGCGAAGGAGGATGTGTTGTACACAAAAATTTTATTTGAAGGAGAAATGCGATGGGTGTAGTCAATGAAGGATTTGTAGACCACAGACTAGAGAAGAACACAAGAAATGTGTGAGGAAGAATCGATTGTAAACTTGAGCAATTTGTGATTCATGATTTCCACCAACACAGACTAGAAGATGAGTTTGCAAGATGAATTTGTAGACTAGAAGGTTGTAAACCAAAGATGTGACTATAGACTAACACATGGATCTGCAAACTATTGTGATTTTCCAATTGCTAAGGTTATGACCACCATAGGTAATTTTTGCACAGATCCTAGAGGGTGGCCAAAGCAAAAAAAATAGAATTTGCAGTGATTGGCATACATTTTTGTGTAAGACCACATTATCCATAGTCTGATCTTCATGTTCAAGCTAAAAAATAATGGCCAATAATCAAAATTAATCTCATGTCATTTAACAATGTTTTAAATTTAATTTGAGTTTATTTTATGAATTTATATGTTTTTTAAAGTAGTGATAAAGTTGCCAAGAAATCATGAGAAATTGATGAGATCCAAGATCTAGTTCAAATTTTGCCTTCTCAAGAAATCGCCGAGAATGATATTTTGAACTATGATTCAAAGTCAACTTTATGTTTGCATATGGGACCCAGGCATAAGTCTGAATGACAAAGAGAATAGAATCTTTGAATCTACTCTAACATTATTCATCTTTGGCAATTAGTTAGAAAGGGATTTCATGAGGAGTCATATAGGATACATGGTGTATTCTAACAAAGTTGTGAAGGACCAATCCATAGATTGTTCCTTGGAGTTGAGTTTCACTTTTGAAGATAAGACCATGGGTGTTGACAAAATAAAACTAGTCCCCTCCAAATGCTTGATAAGGAAAGAGGGTTAGCAAAATAGATGTAATTTTGATAATCAAGATGATATGAATGATAGTGTGGTGCAACAACATTTTGGGAGTGGTGACTAGTTGGAAGGGAATTTGTAGTAGTGGGTAGAGATTGCCTTAACCCTTTCGAAGGAATGAAGTGTGGACCTTGCTAAGTGGGTTGGGTTGGAGGGTGTGGTAAGATAATCAAGTAAAATTTTTTGGGCAGCCTAAATGACAAGTTGAATGGATTTGTATGAAAAGGGGACTTAACCAGTGTGCAAGATAGTTTTACGATCCCAACCAAAGGAAGGGTTAATTGAAAGGACATGTCTAATGTTTCTAAGAGAGCCTATATGTTATGCAGGAGAGCCCCTTTATCCTCTCTATATATGTGGTAGATGGGATGGGATCAAAGCGAGAGGGAGAGATGGTCATCAGGGTCAAGAGCAACTATAACTAGTTGGGGTCCTCAACAATCTCTTCTCTACCCTAGCATTTTTAGGGTCCCTGTAGATAGATAAATAACATACATATATATATATATATATATATATATATATATTATATATATAGGGTCTTCAGCTCAAAAATATATTCTATACTCTCTATTCTAGGTTCCATTTAAAAATCTATTCTATACCCTTTATTCTAGGGTCCTCAGGGATGAGAGGGGTTATCTCTAGTTTCAATGCAAACCTTCTTAAGGTGGAGACTCATGTTTAAATAATCATGCTAGAGGTAACCCATAACTAGATCCATGATTACACATCAACTCCATCTTTAGAAAAGTATAAGTTGCCAATGTTCATTGGTGATGAATCAAAGGATCCTGTATGACACTATAAGACATGCATCACCATTTGGACTACCAATGGGAATACAAATGAATCTATGTGGTTGAGATGTTTTATAGCCACCTTCAGGGAATGGCTATTGAGTGGTACATAGATGCATGAATCTCAAAGAAAGCAACATGGAATTTATTCTCTTAAGGGATGAAAATGAGATTATTGCAAAGATATATAATATCTAGTATGGTAAACACAAAAATGTTTGTGTCTATAACAAAAGATTCAAATAACTATTGGGGAAACTTGAAAAAGAACCTATTGATGGCTTGAAGATGTGATGGTTCACTGAAGGGTTGGTATCCTCATTGTGGAGCATGATGAAGGTGGTCCCACCCTCATCTTATGAAGATGCATACAACCAATCCATGGACATTGAAAATGAGAAATATATGCCTTCACACTTGAAAGGATGAAAATAAGATGCCCCTAACTCTAGAGATGGTAGGGAACCTAGATTAGTGTGAGCCTTTAAAAATGACATGCTCAGTTCGATGAATGAACTAAAGGGAGATGGTAAGAATGAAGGAAAGCATCATTTGTGAAAAAATTGTCAAGCTACATGACACTCAGTCAAGGATTTCTCATATAGTCTACAAAATAAAAGTGGCCAAGTACTATTCACATAACAAGAGCCATTGACACCACCCACCATGATGATAAGGAACTACTGATAATAGAATGATAGTGTGGACAGGGGTCAAATTTTATACAACTCTAAAGGATGACTTATTGTATAGTGTTGGGATGTAATGAGTGAATCCATTTTGAAAGAGATGGCCCTAGCCAAAATGACACTAGACTTCTCTATGGATGGTGTGGGTAGGAACATAATGATGGCAATTGTCCAAAGTAAGCCAATGTCAATATGATTGATGTAATTGAGGGCAAGGAATTTATGGCACTTCCCAAATCACATGTGAAGGAAGCCAATTACCTTGACTCACTTACAAATTAGGAAAGGCTAGTAAGAGTGGGGATGGAAGTCGAGAGGTCCATGGTTGAAGAATGACCTCTGTTGAATGAACATACAAGCACAATGTTGAACATACTAGAGATTAACAAAGCTATGCACAACATGTCTTATAGACCACTATACTAGTGATGATATTAGACTTATTGCAAAGCATTCCAGAACTCAAGAATGCTCTAACTACTACCATACAAGACATTAGCCTAAATATGGAGCGTATAATGGTGCACCTAACATCAAGTGATGGGGAGAGGAAAAAATAAAATTAATGAAACAATAGATGAGCCTTCCTTGTTAGGTGACCAAGTGATATATCCCATACTCATGACGATGAACCTAGCATGACAACTGACAGTTGTGCATACAAAAATTTTGGGCACAAATTTGAAAAACTCTATCATTGATGGTGGTTCTGATGTGAATGTTCTTCCAATGGAGAGTGGGAAAAGTCTTAGGAAGCTAACTATGTGACCTTCACCACTCTAACTAGTAGGAGAAGATCAACATGGCATTAAGGTAATGGGTGTATTGATGGGACAAAAGGTAATTATTGGAACCCAACCCTTTTTATTGAATTTTATGGTTATCATGTTGTAAAAGAGGGCCTATGATACACTATTGATCAAAATTGGTTAATAGTTGCCAAATCCAACCATAACTAGAATAATAATTTGATATCCATTGAAAAAAATTGATAGAAGTATGTTATAGATTTGAAGAATGAGGTAGTGAATAAGCGACCTCATTAGACTTCTCAAATTCAGACTCTAAAGAAGATTATTTGGTTAATGGGAACTAAGGTACAATGGAGTTGAACAATGAAGGGTTCTTGGAGTTATAATCATGCTCTCACAACAAGAAAATTCCCTCAATGGTCTATTGGTAGATGGAAGACTATGAAGTGTTCCAACTTGACTGCAATATTGTTGAGATTATGGAGATTGATGAAGGCCAAGGCTTACAGCGAGATGACAAGCAACAAATGTTAGTAATGCTAATTCCTTCTAAACCATCATAGCCAGCTTACCCACTATATTTCAATGAATATGATGTTTGGGGTTTAATGATAGATTGAAAGTTGGCCTGAATTGGAATGGGTATCTAACATACATTCTAAAGAGCCAAATTTAATAACCATGAATGAGGGGTCCAAGGAAAATTTTATAATAGTAGGAGAGGTAAAACCTCCTTTTAAATTACTTGTGGATATGATGGAAATGCTTAAACAAGATGAACATGGGGTGATGGCACAACATGCAACCAAAATCATGGAGAAAAGAAGGAAGTGTTAGCATGATAAACACTTTTGATGGATGAACTTTAAAGCCATAGTTCTAGTACTGATATGTAATGGGAGGTGCAAAAGTAAGCTGGGTAAGTTCAAAGTGTTACGGCTCTAGTTGTTTGAAATTATAAAAATATTGGAGATTGGGGCAGTCAAGCTAGAAAACTTGAATGGGATGGTAGTTAAAGATACGGTGAATGGTTCAAAGTTAAAAGTGTATCAATTGAGAACAAAGAGAAATAATTTTATAGACATGGATATCAAGCTAGCATGTAAGATCAAGAAATAAAAAAGGATAAATAAAGGTATGGACAAAGTTCATAAAAATAATAATAAAATATGGAAAAGTACACATGCCCCACAAAGTCCCACTTTGACTCCACTCAACTTAGGCCCCACACATACAAACACCCTCCCTTAAAAGCATATACTAAGCACTCTAATTTATCCAAGCAATCGAAACACCCTTTAGCAACCATATGGCCTCTTCCATTGCTAGTGCTCGAATGCTTTGGCTTCCTAGAATAACCTAGATGCCTTGCATGCACTATACAATATGTGCATGAACACCTTATGCATTCTCATCATATTCTAAATGGCCACCTCCTCTTGTTGAATGCCACTCTTCTCTCAAACACTTCCCTCTTGAATGTTTCTAGTCCTCTAAAACCTCGCCATTCGATTGCAGAGAATATGTCATCATAAAGAAATAGTTGTACAACCTCCTAGAAGCACTATATAGTACTAGTAATGTTGGTTGGAAGCCAGATGCTCTGATTAAAACCCTTAAATTAGACCTGAAATTGTTATTTTCACAACCAACTTTGCAGAATGATAGTGAGTCCTCAAAAGAAGAGGATAATTAAAAAAATTAGATTTTGTTGTATAAATTCAGAATTAGGGGCACATTCAAAACTTAAAGGGACCAAACCTATATCACCGAATCTATGATACATAGATTTCAATAAGTATTTTTTAAATCAATAATTTTGGTTTTTATATGGTCGTTATGGGTCAAACTAATAAAAACCTCATACATCCACTGCAGCCCCATCTTCTATGCGACAAAAGAATTCCCTAGACATGACATTTGAATGGTTTGGCATGGGTAGGGACCACCACATAACTCCCATACCTCCTTCTTCAGCATCTCCACCCTGAATGTCATTTATTCTCTTTTCATTCTATTTTTTATTGTGTTGCCTATGAATTGTGTCGGAAGAGACTCTGACTTGTTTAAATGAGAGGATAATGTATATATAAACATTTGTATTGTCATGGTTATCAACATAATTACATATTTTTGATAGCTAAAGATTTATGTGGTTATATTGTTGGCCTTAGGCAGTTTTGTAATGACTCTTGTTAGTTATGTTTCGGTGTTGATAGTTGTGTCAATTGACAACCTTAAGTCATTTGTCCTATAAATAGAATGATACACATTTGGGAAAGGGTGATGTATTAGACCATCCTTGTAACTTATGAAATGTACTGATACGTATCTTTTATGAATGCAATGTTGTTATTGTTCAGATACTCTACTCTACTATGATATGTTCTGCAATTAATATTTTGTGAATGTTTTTATTGGTAATGTAGTATTTATATAACCATTTTGCACACCTTAGGATTGTTGTTACTGCTTTTTCTTTATCCTTCAATGGAATCAATGTGAACCTCTTACCATCCTTCACAAATGTGTATGTAGTATATTTTCCATTGTGCATGAGATTTCTATCAAACTACTATGGTTTGCCAAACAACACATGACATACACTCATTGGCATAATGTCATATAAAAATTCATCTTTGTAAAACCCTATTTGAAAATTAACTATTTATTATTCATTCACTAAAATATGATGGCCTTTTTGAAACCATGACACCTTATATGGATTGGGATGCACTATTCTTTTCAGCCCAAGCTTTTCTACCATCTCACTAGATACCACGTTATTTGTGCTACCACTATCAACAATAACCTTACAACATGTACCTCCTAATTTGCATATGATTCAGAATAGATTGTTTCTTTGCACCAGTTCATTCTCCTCCATGGTTATTTTTAACAACATTTTATTCATCAGGAGAGTCTTTCCATGTCTGGTTCCTACATGTGATTTGGGGATGCCACACTCTCCACATCCGCTTATGCGATGTGATAGCCAATCTTATTTCTTCTACTATTTTCTTATAATGCTTTTGTACATTCAAATTATCTTTTTCCAACATCTCCACACTCATATAATGTACCCATGTATCCTCTACCTCTTCCTCTACCAAAGTATCCTCTTCCTCTTGAAGAATACCTATTCCTCATTGTGTTTGATTCTAATTTTATGAAGTGTTATTTTCTACTTCATGAGCATGTTGTCCTCTGCCTATGTTTTCTTGTCCTCTTACTCTTAAGAACCTTCCTCTATCTCTTGATGTGTTTAGTTTTTTTCTTGACAATTTTTATTCCATATTCAATGCACATTAATAGTCTTCTTCTACCAAATTCAACCTAAACATGCCAAACTCATCTAGTTTGGAGATACAAAGATCATTCACATGCCTTTAGATTTTCTCTTGATCATTTTCAACATGACCAACTCTAATGGTGAGCATGTAAAAATCCTCCATGTAATCCTTTACACTCATTTCTCTTTGCCTCAAATTTTGCACCTTCTTGACTACACTTAATTGATAATCAGACGATAAAAACTTACCTTTCAAATTTGTAACCACCCTATCTCAAATTTTGATTTCATCTTTCCCTCTTTTCTCCCTTTCTAGTTGCACATGATCCCACCACAAGGACGCACGTCCCTTCAACTTGGTGCTAGCAAACTTCAATTTCTTTGGATCCTCCATTAACTTATAGTCAAAATACTTCTCCAGCTTTGTGATACAATCAATGATATCCTCATGGCTAGGGGTGTCCAACTTAAGCTTGTTTCCCATCTTGAAAATGACCTTTAAAATTTTGTCTTCCGTTTCATCAGCCAACTCTTCCACTTAAAATTTTTGAGTTCCTCAATCTCTTTCATCACTTACATCTACAACAACATTTCCTATCCTTTATGCAGTCTCAATTGCATCCAACCTCACTTGGATTATTCTTAGCATCTCTAAATTTTTTAAGCCTAGGTGCCCTTCCTCCCCTACCAAGAGTTACTCCTTCGTGTGCCATCTCTACTCCTCGTAACTCCTAACAATGATAAAAATGCAAGATTATCTTTCACAACCTACAATTGACTGAACTATATCTTCACACACTCAACCCAGCAAGACAAAACATTTCCCTAACACCAATTGATGTAGGCAGGAATGATGGAGCCAAATTAATTGTTGCCTTACTCCCTAGCCTAGACTTAGGCTTACCAATGGAAACACACAACTAGACACAATACCCAAACTTGGTAACCCCAACACACTCTTTATTGCTTGAAGGCCAAAGTTATAGAGATTTGATTCCACATATATCCACTCTTATCTCACTTGCTTATTGAAAACATACTTGAAAAATATCTTCAACCACTTACAATACCTCATGGAGTTGATACACACTTTATTTTATTTTGGTCTCACCTCCCTAACAAGCTCTACAAGCTTCTGTATATAATAGAGCTGACTTGGATCTAACTCCCCTCTTCACAACTGCCTCCTAACTCTTGGCAAGGCTGATTTGATTCTCACTTGACAGGTCGTACAAGTTACAATGACTCTTCTAGTCCCCCTACCTTTAGAAAATAGTCCACATATGGAGTTTTTCTAAATCTATGCAGTTACTTTAGTTGTGCAACCTTCGCAGCCAAAACCACCTATTACTATAGATCAGAGGATATGTAACCACTTCAAGGGTTTTGAAACCATTGGTTTTCATGCAATAATTTTGTAACCTCTAGCTAATGCAAATTGGCGGTTTCAACCATCGCTTACATTAAGTGGCAGTTTTGTAATCATCCCAAAGAGGGTCAATTTGAACTTTGGGAGATGACTAAAACTTTCTCCACTTGATTTTCATGAGATTTTGGATTTTTGATGATGTTATTTGGATTAGTTTTGACTATTTTTGATGCACACAATGTTGTCGATGTTAGTGACAAGTCACACAAACATACAGACGTGCACAAACACCAACCCATGTTGTTGGTTGATGCAATATTGCTTGTTGTCTTAGATGCTCTTACATCAATACCCTACTCTCAATCAAATGTTTTTACCCTACTTTAATTCTCATATTCCCTTTTCATTTATTTATTTATTTGGCCAGTACTTTTTATTTAGACCAAGAATTACATCCAGGTATATAACTTAAGTACAGAAGCATTGAATGACTAATAAGAAGACATTTACATTACTAAATTAAGAAAAAAAAATTCAATACATGCTTGACAATGCATAACAGAAGTTTGATGTCAAAATAGATCAAGTTTCCAGAAAAGAAATGTCTTATTACAGATTGAAGTTTTGGTAAGAAAAACAATAAAATATTTGGTTGATTTCTTGCAACACTTAAAATCCAAAGAACTAATATAAATCTTTGTTTTGAACATAGGATTTTTTACCGGTTGCTCCATTGCCCTCTTAGTAGCACTCATTTTGCTTATAGTGGTTAGAAATGTTTACAACGATAATGGGGCTTCTCGCTATATGGATTCTATTTTTCCTCTATACAGGTATGTTCTTATATAGTTTGCTTTATTTGAATATGGTTGCATTGCAATCTTCCTATTTGTAATCAATAAAAAACTATTTGTGGATTTTTAAGAAAAAGATAAAGAAATGATATTAAGATCTTATTCTCTCAAATGAAATGAAATGTTTTTAATTACGTCCATGAGACCAAATGGTCTATGGGGCCACTGATTGCACTAGCTGCTCCAACTACTCAAATATTTGAAGGACAAGTAGTATCTTTAAGAATGTTGCTCCTCTTACTAATTTGGGTTAATAATTATCCCAACCCTTTTATTATAGCCTCTTCAAATAGTTTCACCATGGAACCAACTCCTAATTTTTTCTTATATTTGATTTGAATGCCCATGTACCTTGGACATTCAAGGATGAAATGTTTCTCCATTTCTACTACCCTTGGTACAAAAAACACAAACCTCTCTTCCCACTCTTCCTTAGGTGTTGCTCATCTTCCTATCTCACATCTGAGCTAGTCTTTAATTTATCTTTGAGAATTTTTTCTCTCCATTTGATTTCAGCCTCAATGTATGTTTTATACACAATGCTCATAAGTCAGGTTGAACTAAGAGGATTGTACAAGAAACTTATCCACACATTTTCTAGGCATGATTCATGATTTGTACTGGTGTTTACTTGGCACTTGAGAATTTGGAAACAATTTTCATTTTTTTGATCTGGTTTTTGTTTCCATTTTCTCATTACTACATTAATTATTTTCCCAAAATTTGAGTTTGTGCATTCTTCATGTTTTTAGTGAAAACCTAATTAGGGAATAGTCTTTCCTCATTTTGGATCAATGTCTCTTGTAAAAGCATCTATAAAGCATATAACCATGCAAATAAGCCTTGACATAGGGTGTAGATACAACAAACAATTTTTTTAGAGTAATTTCATTCATTTAATCATAAAAGGACATATTATTATTGGAATATCACTATCTTTCCTAAGAATGATTTGACTCATCCAAGTTTGGACACCATCTTGATATGAGTTTTATTTTCAACTTGGTTGCAACTTGCTATAGTCTACAAGGCTAATGGTGTCTTTTTACATAATTTAGATTCTTAGTAATAAATAACATATATAATTTGCAGGCTTACAAGGTAAAAAGTTAAAATCATGTATAGATTTGAAAGGGAATTTGTCTAGTGCTCAATTTATATAATTATCCTCTAAACACACTTCTTCATCAAGGTAAATGCAAAGCACATGTTGTAGCATCTAAATATGAGATTCAATCTTACTAGACAAAAGCACTACTAAATGCCATACAAGAGAAAATGTAAAACTAAAAATGGTATCCCAAGAATCCTCACTGATATGGTAGGTTTAGGGTTTTTAGTTTTATAATTATATTAGTGGATGCTTTATAATAGATATCTTCATTTTAAACTCACCATCCAAATATATTTTCCTTCGAGTTGATGTAATTGATTGGTGGTTATTGCAACAAACCAACAAAATTAGACTATTTCCTTCCTTGGAGCCATTGCTTTCAATATGTTTTGTATATGTAGTTTCTCTTATGGCTTCACACAATCCTGTAAAATTAGCTTTGTAGGGCCATAATAATCATTTGATAATGTTTATATAGACCTACAATGCAAGGAATCACACTAACAATAACCTATTAACCATATTTAGGGTTTTGATTAATGATAAATCCTGCACAACAAAATACAAAATAACTTCGTGATTTGCATCATGGAACCTCTAAATGGTAGATTATTTAATCTTAATATGTATAAATTTCTAGAATGCAATAATGCTACTGAATCATAGTAAATGTAGAATACAAGAGAATATAGAGGCATTCTTGCCAATAGTGTATATGCCATTTAAGGATGCTTTCAATGACATATTTTCCTTCTCTGGTTGTTAAACCCCTATTTAACTAAAATTGGTTAAACAAAGATATGGAAACATCTCCATAAATAAGGGTGCACGCTTTTCAAAGTTGAATGATACATTTGACTAAGTTATGACAAATGAGGGCATCTATTTTGTTAAAAACAACTAGGACCATTTGGGACTTATAATAGATATAGTCTACAAGAGAATTTAAAGGCATTTGTGCCAATAGAATTTATGCCATTTAGGGATCCTTTCAATAATGTGTTTTCCTTTTTTTATTGTTAACCCTATTTAACCGTAACTAGTCAAACAAGAAGAAAGAAATTATATTAATGTCCATGAATGATCAAAAGTAGGTAAATGGGACTTGAGAATACACCCAATTACAATAAAAAATGCTAGGGTAAAAGGACCCTAGGATCAATGACTAATTAAATATAAGAAGAAAAACAAAAGCATTGAAAATAAATGAGGGGAAACCTAGCGTAGTAATCCCTCAACCCATGTGGTTAGTGTTGACCATTTTGTGAATCCTGCATGCCAAAATGGGCACCCCCCCTTCTTTTGCCTTGAAGCCTTGTTCTTCATGACCTTTTTCCCTAAAACTAGGTCTTAACCCTTTAAAAAATTAAGGAAAAATTTGCTTTTGTGCAGGTGCAAGTGTTGTCTCATCAAGCATTGGTCTTTTCCAGCACTCACAAAGTAAATCAGGTTTTCAGAATAGCATTACTTGTAAGCTTTACAAGTAATAAGCAGGAGCACTTGAAAAACTTGAAGGGGTCTATGGCCAGTTCCAGTGCAAGTTATATTTTTCAAGGTCCTTTACTTGCCAATTTTCATGAGCCAAAGTCATTCACGAACTCAAAAGGGTAAGGAAGAAGTAATCGGGTTTTGAGACGTCTTTACTTCAAAGCTTTTTGAGTAAGTCCTTTGAAAGACCCTGAATTGGTCTTAGACGCTTCTTCAAGTAAGTGTTTTTTCTGTGGAGGGCACCTAGGCATTATGTAGGGTCATTTTCAATTTTTTTGAAGGGTATGTACCCTTGCAGGAGGTACTTCAAAGATAAAACGGACCTTTACAAAACTTCTGAAGGGTATGTTGGAAAGTAGAATGGACCTTGTGGAGGGCTTTTCATTAGCGTGAGGACCAGTGCAAAAATTTTGAGGGGTACTTTGGACTCAAAATGCCCTTGCAGAGGGCATTGGTTGAAGCAAAGGGGCAAAGACAAAAATCTATAAGGGAACTTGCCCTTCAAAAAAAGGTGACAAGCGGAAAGAATTCCTTCAAACAAAATGTCTGAAGGAAAACCAAAGAAGAAAAGCCAAAGAGAGAATTCCTTTGGACAAAATGTATGAAGGGATTCCTTCGAACATTTTGTCTGAAGAAATTTGACAGTCACAAAAATTATGAAGGGTAGGTGTCTTTGCGGGGGACACTTGGTCATGAAAGTGGACCATTGCAGCTTTTTCAAAGGTATTGTTTCTAAAGGCAGAGGTAATTTTCACTTTTTTAAGGACCATTTCAATATTTTTGAAGGGTCACTTTCCCTTTAGAAAAGTCATTTGCAAAAACCTGAGGCAATTGTCCTAGTGAGTGATGGGCCCGAGAACGTCAACTTCAGGGTGATAAACTAGCCATTGGGATTCAAATGTCTAGTGATGGGCCCATGAACGTCAACTTCAGGGTAATAAACTAGCCATTGGGAAGTAATCAAAGGAGAATTCCTTTGGACAAAATGTTTGAAGGAATTCAAAAAAGGAAGCCTAAAGGCCTGCCAAAGGAAAGTCAAAGAGTGCAAGCCCAAAGGAGAATTTCTTCAGGCAAAATGTTTGAAGGAAATACTTTAGACATTTTATCTGAAGCAATTCAAATCCTGAAGAATGAATGAACGAGCAAGCAAAGAAAGGATCTCAGGAGAAAATAATAAGCACTAAGAGCCTGAATGGCTAAGGACAAAATGGAAATAGAAAATTAAGGGAAAAAAAGGTAGGTAACCCAGAACATGGCCACATGCACAATAAAACAAAATCTCAAAACATTCCATGTGGCATAACAAGTCAAAGCATAGACCCAAGGATGAACCAGAACAAGGCAGGTGGCATAGGTGTTGTCAGCAAGAAGAGTAAATGCACTTAGGTGAAATAGTCTCTACCAAAAACCAATAAAAGGATTGGTTTTCAAACTATAGAGGGGAGTGGTTCATGTTTTCACGCTTCACCATTAATGCACAACTAGTTGCGCTAAGCATTGAAGAGAGCATGGCCCAGTCAACACAACTTAGGGATGGCCTTGTCAGTTACTAGAAGGAGTATCCCATGCTCTTTTAGGCCCAAGATAGCAAGGGTAGTAACTGGGACACCTACAACATGGCTCTTCCATACACAATTAGAAGGATATGATAGTAACATGGGCTTGTGGTCGTTATAGAAGCATTTAATACAACATGGGTTTCCATCCCTTGACTTGTCAATTATCTATTTTCAAGCTCTCTATATATTTGTAACTTCTCATTTGAGAAAGGATCTCTCAACATTGTATGGTGAAGCCCTGAAGAAATTTACCTTGAATCAAAAGAAGCATTTTTACCTCTATTTGAGCTCGCACTTTTGCATATGTCTATGGTTATCTCTTATGTTAATTCATTTCCTTTTCATACTTTCATAAGTTTATGCCAACATATCTAGTGTATTGTGAGTTCTTCTCTTGCAGGTCAATAAGAAGTGTCTAGCTTAGAGTATAGGTGCATGTGAATAGGATGTCCATAGTGTGTCTTAGAACACCTCTGGTAGTTCTTCCTCCCTGTATCTCCATAGGATCCCCATTGAAACACTGATGCAGGCAAGGTTCTCATTTGAATGAAGTGTATGTTTACTTCTTTCTAGTGTAAAGTGTAAGTCAAAGTTGAGTAGACCAACCAGTTTGGTGCATCACCGCATTAGTTAGGTTTTATTTTCAGTATTTCTCTCTTTTCACCCCCCCCCCCCCATTGTTAGTAGTAGGAAATTTATGGCCTCAAGGTGCATCAAGGGGAACTAGCCCCTAATCTAGAGATTCATCCCTCAAGTTTTCAACCCACAGTAAGAGGAATGTCTCCATTATGCCACATGGAGGAAGAGAGCTGAGCCTCCCTTCAGAGGGTGAAATCCATAGTGTCAACAATTTTTGGCACACCTGGTGAGACATATTATCTAAGAGGTTGAAGAATTATTGGTGTGTTCTTCAACAAATTATCCTTTGGAGGCATTCAATCAACACCAATGGTGACTCTGAAAATACATCAACTAGTTGAGAAACCCAAGTGATCCTTTGAAGAGATTTGGTAGTATGTTTCTTTATGAAGTTTCATGGTTGCATACAGTTATGAGTTTTTCCCTTTGTAGGTTGGTGAAACATTATGGGCTTTGTCTCTTCCTCCTTAGTTTGAGCAAGTCCTTGGCCAGCCTGGCTATGATCCTTTTTAACCTTGTGTTGATCCTTACCAGGTCCAATTTGACTATTTTTAGCCATGTCATAAGCTATATCAGTCTTATGCCCACTCTTCTCAATGTGTTGCTTCTCCTACTCAACATAATCCTTTTGCTAATCATCCCATTTCCACCTTCAAACAAGCACTGTTGGGTTATGAAAGGTATGTAGTGGAGCTTGACACTAGAAGGGGACATGGCTAAGAAATTCTTGATCATTCATCCATCAAGTGAGAAATGCATTAGATCTTATCAAGAGTGAATGGACTCCTATTGAAAGAGCCAATTGGAAAAGGTTTAAAAATGAGATGATGGATGTGAGTGGTTTGATTGCATTTTTGGAAAAGAAGCTGAGTATTCATGAGGCAACCTTACCAAGTCTATCAACCTGCATACCCGCTGCCCCAAGTTTCATATCAACCATATGCAGCCCCTACTCATGATCCAAGTCAAGCCTATCAAAGTCCTTTCCCCAATGATGTTGAGGAGAGTTTTGAAACAAAAAATATTATGTTTAAGGCCAATCTTGATAGGCATATTGAGTTGGCAAATCTTCATATGCAACAGTCTATGTTGGCAGTAAGGGAAGTGGAATCCAATCCCTCACTACCCTCTCACATTGTAACCCCATCACCCCAAAAGGAGACTTCTAGTCCTAAGATCATGAGCTGGAGTAAATTAATTGAGTCATGGAGCAACAAGGAGGAGAAGGGCATTGCTCAAGAGTGTGAAGTATAAAATGAAGCTAGTCCTTCTCAAGTCCCTCCCACCCTTACTCCAAGATAGCCTTCATGCACTCCCCATTTCCATGATGATTCCTATGAGCTCCAAGAAAGACTCTTTCAATAAAATCTACTGAGAAAATTAAGGAATTAGAGGCAAAGGTGAGATTGCTTAGTGAAAGCAAGATGGAAGTTTCAGACCTTAGAGAAGATCCTATGCCAAAAGAAACCCCTTCTACAAATCCTTAAGCTAATTTTGATATTGACGAAGTGTTGGTCAATTGGAGAGAATAAATTCAAGTGATTTTGGCCTAAGGTCTACCCCCATTTTCTCATGAGCTTTCAAAAAGACCCCTTACTTTCCATTCCCAACCTAATTTTGACAATCCTTATGTTCCACCTCCTTTCCTGGTAAATGAAGAATGTTTCTCTTGTGTTGAGGAATCCATCTTGAGGGAAGCAAGTGAAGAGGAATATGCTCAATTCATGACTAATCAGGGAGACTTTATGAGTGTAGATGAGGAGGAGATCACCATAGGTACCCTCGTTGGTGAACAAGAAGACAAGTCACAAGCTTTTACCTCTATCTCTGATGAGGAAGAGATGATCATTGACTCTTTTCTCACTTTACAAGATGTCATGGAGGAGCATGGATATATTCTTGATCATTCTTTGAATGATTTGTTTGAAGTCATTGGGGTAGGTTACACTCTTCTTTAAGGAGGCTATGAGTTGGCTAAGGGTGGAGAAGGTAGTGTTGAGACTCAAATAAGTATGCAAAGGGGTAGAAAGCTTTCAGATTTATCCTTTCAAGAGGTTGGTGAATTTGAAGATGATATTTTTGAAGTCATCAAGGAGGGATATCACCTTCTAGAAGGAACCCATCAGCTCTGGAAGGATGAAGAAGAATCATGTGGGCCTGCAGCTTCTAAGGAACATGAGGACACGAAACCAATCCTCTTGGAGACATGCCTACTAAAGAGATACAAGTTGACCATGAGACAAAGAGTGGGAAGAAATATGAAATGTCTGAATATGTGTAAGAGGAATATGTATTCATTAGAGACCTGTTCAAATATGACCTCGTCGAGACTAGACCAAGTGAAGTGCCAAGGAAGAGGCCTGATCTATAAAGTGTTCAATTCAAAGAGAAGCATGCTTGGCACTTTATTTCATCTCATCTTGAAAGTGACTTAAGAAGTTTTCCCTTTGATCCAAGAGGGAGAAGACAATATTTGGTTAGCTGTACATAGTAGTTTGATTTCTGTTAGGTTGTCTTTTATTTTCCTTACGTGTTATTATGCATGTGTGTAGTGTTTTTAGCCTTTGTGTGTGTGTTTTTTCCCTGTTGTTTGGGGTAAAATATTTTTTGGTTCTTAGGTCCTTACAATACTATTGCCAAATTTTCAAGATACATCCTGACTCCATACCCAATGGACTTTTAGGCCACTAGTCTTCTCAAGCATAGCAGGCATACTTCCCCTATGAGTCACCAATTTGTTGACCATTTTATGAATCCTGCATGACAAAATGGGCACCCTCCCCTTCTTTTGCCTTGAATCATTGTTCTTCATGACCTTTTCCCCTAAAACTAGGTCTTAAACCTTTAAAAAATCAAGGAAAAAGTTGCTTTTGTGTAGGTGCAGGTGTTGTCTCATCAAGCATTGGTCTTTTCCAGCACTCACAGAGCAAATCAGGTTCTTAGAACAACATTACTTGTAAGCTTTACAAATAATAAGCAGGAGCACTTGACAAACCTGAAGGGGTCTATGGCTAGTTCCAGTGAAAGTCAAGTTTTTCAAGGTCCTTTACTTACCAATTTTCATAAGTTGGAGTCATTCATAAACCCAAAAGGGTAAAGAGAAGAAGAAATCAGGTTTTGAGACGTCTTTACTTTAAAGCTTTTTGAGTAAGTCCTTTAGAAGAACCCAAATTGGTCTTAGAAACTTCTTAAGGCAAGTGTTTTTCCCATGGAGGGAACCTAGGCATTTTGTAGGGTCATTTGCAATTTCATCAAAGGGTATGTGCCCTTGTGGGAGGCACTTCAAAGATAAAACAAACCTTTACAAAACTTCTAAAGGGTATGTTGGAAGGTAGAATGGACCTTTTGGAGGGCTTTTTATCAATGTGAGGACCAGTGCAAAAGTTTTGACGGGCACTTTGGACTTGAAATTCCCTTGTGGAGGGCAACCGGTTGAAGTAAAGGGGCAAAGACAAAAAGCCCAAAGGGAACTTGCCCTTCAGAAAAAGGTGAAAAGCAGAAAGAATTCCTTTGGACAAAATGTTTGGAAGAATCCCTTCAGACTTTTTGTCTGAAGGAAAACCAAAGAAGAAAATCCAAAGAGATAATTCCTTCAAATAATTTTTTTGAAGGAATTCCTTCAAAAAATTTGTCTGGAGAAATTTGACAGTCACAAAAAGTTTGAAGGGTAGGTGTCTTTGCGGGGGGCACTTGGTCATGAAAGTGGACCATCTCATCTTTTTTGAAGGTATTTTTTCTAAAGGCAGAGGTCATTTTCACTTTTTTGAAGCACCATTTCAATCTTTCCAAAGGGTCACTTTCCCTTCAAAAAATTTGTTTGCAAAAACCCAAGGGAATTGTCATAGTGAGTGACAGGCCCATGAACGTCAACTTCAAGGTAATAAACTAGTCATTGGGATTCAAATGTCTGATGACGAGCCTGTGAACATCAACTTTAGGGTAATAAACTAGACATTGGGAAGTAATCAAAGGAGAATTCTTTTGGACAAAATGTCTGAAGGAATTCCTTCAAACATTTTGTTTGAAGGAGTTAAAAAAAGGAAGCCTGAAGGCCTACCAAAGGAAAGTCAAAGAGTGCAAGCCCAAAGGATAATTCCTTTAGACAAAATGTCTAAAGTAATTCCATCAAACATTTTGTCTAAATGAATTCAAAGGCCAAAGAACGAATGAATGAGAAAGCAAATAAAGGAGCTCGGGAGAAAATAATAGGTGTCAAGAGCCTGAATGGCTAAGGACAAAAGGGAAATAGCAAAATAAGGGAAAACAAGGTGGGTAACCCAGAACGCAGCCACATGCACAATAAAACAAAAGCTAAAAACACTCCAAGTGGTGTAACAAGTCAAAGCATAGACCCAAGGATGAACGACCAAGGTAGGTGGCATAGGTTTCATCAGCAAGAAGAGTAAATGCACTTAGGTGAAATAGTCTCTACCGATAACCAATAGAAGTATTGGTTTTCAAACTATAGAGGGGAGTGGCCCATGTGTTCACACTTCATCATTAATGCACACATAGTTATGCTAAGCATTGAAGAGAGCATGGCCCAATCAACACAACTTGGGGATGACCTTGTCAGTTGCTAGGAGTATCATATGCTCTTACAAGCTTAGGACAGCAAGGGTAGTGACTTGGACACCTACAACATGGCTCTCCCATATTTAATTGGAAGGATACAATAGTAGCATGGGATTTTGGTCACTATAGAAGCATTTAATACAGCATGGGTTTCCATCCCTTGACTTGTCAATTATTTGTTTCCAAGCTCTCTATATATTTGTAACTTCTCATTTGAGAAATGATCTCTTAGAATTATATGGCAAAGGCCCAAATAAATTTACCTTGAATCAAAAGAAGCATTTTTACCTCCATTTGAGCTTACACTTTTGCATATGTCTATGGTTTTCTCTTATGTTAAGACATTTCCTTTTCATGCTTTCAAAATTTTATGCCAACATATCTAGTGTATTGTGAGTTCTTCTCTTGTAGGTCAATAAGAAGTGTCTAGCTCAGAGTATAGGTGCATGTGAACAGGCTATCCATAGTGTGTCTTAGAACACCTCTGGTAGCTCTTCTTCCCTATATCTCCATAGGATCCCCTATTGAAGCGTTGATGTGGGAAAGGTTCTCATTCGAATGAAGTGTATGTTTTCTTCTCTCTGGTGTAAAGTGTAAGTAAAAGCTGAGTAGACCAACTAGTTTGGTGCATCACCGCATTAGTTAGGTTATGTTTTTAGTATTTATCTCTCTTTTTACCCACCCCCATTATTAGCAATAGGAAATTTAGAGCCTCAAAGTGCATCAAGGGGAGCTAACCCCTAATCTAGAGATTCAGTCCTCAAGTTTGCAACCCACAACAAGAGGAATGTCTCTATTGTGTTGCATGGAGGAAGAGAGCTGAGCCTCCCTTCAAAGGGTGTAATCCATAGTGTCAATAGTTAGGGTACCAATACAAATATCCATGTGGGAGGAGAAATAAATCCCAAAGAGCATGGGTGCATTCAAAGTTGAAGGTTACCTATGTCTTAAGTGTGACAGATGAGGGGCAACTATTCTGTTAAAATCACCAAGAACTTACACTTGGTCCTGTCACTTTTTAATGTGGACCATACCTTCTAGGTTTTGAACTTGATTGCTTGCACATAGAGCATTTACACCTATTTTTCCATAGATTGGTAGGTCACCTTAAACAAAGTAGTTACCTCCATACTACTACCTAGCATAGTACATAAAATAACAATGAAAATTTTCTTATAATATGATTTACTGAGGTAACAACTTGGTTCATAATTTTTTTGGAGTTGCCAAATGATTGTTGAGTTGCAACATGTCCATGCATTGAAGCTCATGATGAATTTCAAATAAAAAATATGACAGTGACATGGAAACATTGTTTCCTGTTACATTGGGTAATGGCAATGAAATAAGTTTACTGCTAAAGTCAGATTCATAGTGTTAGATCAAGTCCAAGCATATTTGAAATCAATTATATATTTCTTTTTGAATTGAATATTTTATAATAATTATGTAATATACTCTCTGATGTATCCTATAATGTAGTCTTTATGTTCTCTCTTGTAATAGGAGGTACAATTTATACAAATTGAAAGCGAATGTTAAGGGATTTTTATGAACCTTGGGCAAACATTTGGAATTGGCTTAATAAAAGCATGCTTTGATAAAGTATTGAAATGCAACTGATAGATGGGCAATGGGAGATTTTTAGTAGGTTGTAGCTATTGTTCCACTAGTATTAAAAATTGTGATGGACTTATAAAGGGGAGGTGCATATTTTCAAGACATAAATGTTTAACATCACCATTGATCATGATTGGCCTTATAAATGTTATGTGTAGGTAAAAAATGAAGAAATGTGGGGGAAAAAGGTATGCTCTACAAGAGTTGGACATAAAACTATGTAGGGAGATCATCATAGAGAAAACAAGATCCATTTTCACTCTAATTTCCAGATTTTCATATGATAGACTTTCAAGAGTGGACATCCTTTTATTTGCTTGAAATGTATTTTGAACAAAGTGGAAACAGAGTGAAGCCCCTATGATGAATCACATTAAGAAACCCAGTTTTATGTAGTTAAGGACCTATATAAAATTATTATAGTGTGTGGAATAAGAAATCTTCTTACATGAGGCTTGCTCTAGTTTATAGCATGCTTAATGTAAGCTCTTATGTAGAATATTGGTAGAACCTGAATATGTTTTTTTAGAATTGGACAGGTTTCAACCCAAGTCCATATGCATTTTGCAAATAGGAGTATGTGAGAATGTAAAGGTCAATATTATGAAACATAATTATTTTTGGCATGGAAGCTATCTTATATACCAAAAGAAACACTATGGTGTATTAAAAAACAAGATCCCAAATGCAGCTACAGTTCCTCTTCCAACCTGGGCAAGAAAGGCTAGTATCTAAGATTTGTTTCCCACATCAGTAGAAACAAAGTACTTCCAAAAAATTGGAGCTTAGCACAAAGAAAATGGAGGAGAACATAATAGATGTAAGGTTTTATTAAATAATACATGAGAAGTCTCTATATCCAGGCCACCTAGATCACCCCTTGTGAGTTGCTCAACCACAACTTTGCTATTTATGCCAAGAATTTCTTACAAATAGTGGATGGTCTTATTCATCTCCCTCACTATCTCCAACACCATTGATCCCATAGCTTGAGGTTTCCCCTTGGTCAAAAGAGTGTTGGTTCTCACTAGTTATGGGTTGAAGCAGATCACAACATTCTCTGTCAGGATTGAATTTATTGTCTTTGTTACCTTTAGGACGTGGAGATTTTGGAGATGAAGGAACACCTCATTTTTAGATTCCCCATTTACTATGAGATCTAGGTAATATATCACTACTTGTACAAGGACTTAGGAAACACTTTATTGACTTTATTTAGATGTTTAGACTAGCGGTGCCTAGCTCTTTGACTTCACAAGTCTATCATGCTCTAGCAAAGATTCCTAGAATAAGAGCCTAGAGGATTTAGAGCCCCCATGTTGATCACTTATTTCTTCCATCCCATCCAATGGATTCACAACACTAAGTTCCCTTTGGATATTGACACATCACACATTAGAGTTGTTAGATTAATTAGGTGGCGCTTCTCTCAGCATACCATTCCTACTCAAACTACATGGATCCCACAATGTGTTATCCCTAAGCATCATGGTTCTGATCCTTCCCGTTCATGTGGCTCTACCCCTTTCTAGAGACATGGATCTACTACATACCATTCGCCCCCCAGACCATAGGGATAGACTCATAGTACAAGTTTATTTTATACTACGAGAAGTGCATCAGCCTTGGATGTTAGCGGAGATTATAGAGGAAGTGCTTTGCTTCCTCTTAGGATCCCCTAGCCTAGCCCCTTCAACATTAGGTAGTCTCTGATGAACACTATTAGATATTTTCACACTGGTCGATGATGGCTCCTCTACTATAGACATAGACAAAGATACTTGATGAAGTCTTCTAGGTTTCATTGGCAGATGTTTTTGGGGGATCTTGTTTGCCCTTCATTACTATTTGTATTGGTTCTATCAACATATTTGTTAGTTGCACATTGCTTTAATTTTTTTTAATGTAATTTTATTCCTTTATTTGGCTTCTAGTATTCTCTTTGTATAGCTTCCTATAATTTTCTATTGTTTATTGTTTATCCTCGAGTCCCATTAACCTACATTTGGTCATTTGTGGAAATTAATATAATATGATTTCTTTCTTTCTCTTTCTTTCAACTAATAGTGGTAATTTCTAAAAATGAAGGATTAGAAACAAAAATAAATAGGGAGACGATGTTGACACATTAAAAATAAAACTGAGTATTAAGAAATTGACAAGGAACCACCACAAAATTAGAATCTAAGGAAGTGAGAAATTATGAATTAAATAATATCATGAACTAGAATAAATTATCATATGTAATTGATGTTGAATTTCAAGGTTAATGAGGCTTCATTCAAACTCTTTTTATTAAAGAACAAGTTGTCGCTTCACTAGAAAGAAAGTGTTTTATCAATGCCTATTAAAAAGAACTAGTTGACATGGAAAATGAAGAATAGTGAAGTGTGCAAGTCTATTCTCATGTGCAGAAACTCTACTAGTTTGAGTCATAATAGGTTATACTAATGTTACTATTTTCAAAATTTATGTGATGCACAAGATAGATTGTTAGCTCAAATCCTTGGTAAAAGATCCAAGAACTGCTAATGTTGTAGTCTAAGAGGAAATTGCATTAATTCACAAGCTTACACAAGGTGCACATTAAATACATAACATATTTATAGAATTTAAACTATTATATATATCACAATCTTTTGAATAAATTATATTACAGAAAGAAAAGTGTAAATAAAATGATAATATTCAGCACTGCACATGGAGAAATGAAGAATAAAAACATCAAATCTTCATTCATAAATGATTGGTAGTGAATCTATCAAATTAGTATAGATGTTCACAGACCACTTGATACAGTGTGTATTTTCATCTTACATTATGACTCTTCATATTCCTATGCAAAATGAAACACCTTTTGAACATTTACAAGGTGGCTTGTTTCAACTTCATACTACAATTCTTTCTGACTTTCTAACTCTAACTAATGCCGACACATTTAAATTTCTCTCTTTCTTACACATGAATCACATAATTTGACTTATAATTTTGAAATAACTACAAATTTGCTTTACAAAAACATTTACACAAAACTACTACATGCTAACCCTTAATAATCTTTGAACTTGATACAATTGTCTCATACCTAGACAAGAGTTCATAACAAAAACTGTGTACAATTTCATTTTCTCAACTGAACTATACACTTATGTATCAATTTTTTTATCTTTTGATAGTTTCCACAATTGGTCTTCAAACTAGTTCAGAGCTCTAGGTATAATTCTATGAGTGATGTCATTTATTGGTTTTCACACCGCACACACTACTTATCCACCCTTGTAGGTTTTCAACTAAGTAGCATACTAGCATAGTGCCCTTTATAGTTTTTCAATACGCTGGCATAACAAGGATGCTACTATTTTTGGGTTTTCAATAGGCTAATGTAACAAGGAGGCTTCCCTTTATGGATTTTCAACCTTCGTAGCCTCACTTGCAAATAATCTAGTATTCAATGTAGTCTTCAACAAAATATTCTCAAAATTGAAAAATTGAGTACAAAAAAAACTATTGACAAGACTCACTAAGGTGGTTTTGGAGATGGTGTGACTTGGGCTATCCTGAAGATTGTTATGCCATGGGTGATTTTTTGATGTAGTCATAGATAGGGGTCTCAATGAAGAGATACCTTATACCATGCAACCTACAAACAATAACGCAATAGAATACAACATAAAATCTATATTTTTTTAATGAGAGATTTACACACACAATTCACACACTCGACCAAATTTGGAATAAAATCATTCACACACACACATAACCCATAGGCTTATAAAACACTATAGAGTTATAATACCCAATCCTCGCAAGGACATGATTCAACCCTTCCTTAGATTTGTGCACAAATACCTTCTTGCAACAACTCTATTGGTCATGCTCTAAACTATTCTCCCATGGGTTTTCTTGAATGATTCTCACATATGTATGGGTTTATTTATATAGGCACAAAATCCACCTACTTACATTAAGTGCACTCATCTACTCACTAATGCCTCAAATATTAAATGTTCATACCACATCACAATGCACCACAATAATTAAATGCATAATATAGTCCGAATAACCCATAACATAGTGCCATGTGATGTAGTACCAACTTTGCTATTTCCAATGTCATTCATATTAACCAAAAATGTCATGTTCCCCTTTTTGGCCTAAGCATGAACATGACCCTTAGCCTAGTTATTTTGGTGTTTCCCCAAGGCTAAGGGAAGAATGGTAAAATGGGAAGCACTATTTCCCCCTCTTCAAAGGTAAAAAGTGAGTTTTCAACTAAGTAAATCTAATTTTGCATTGAAGAGGGTCCTTTTTGACTTAAAGGACTCAAAAACCCTTTAAGTGATTCTAAAATGATAGCCAACCTTATGGTTCACTTTTACTTTCCCTTCATGTGGGGCACCCAACTAACAAGATGACTAGTTATAAGGGATTGTAATTCATTTGAGGGAGCATGCTTATTTGGATAATTGAATTTGTAAGCTTAGAGCACAAAAATGTTTAGCTTATCCATTGAGGATGAAACCCTTCAATGGAAGTCTAAAGTAAGGACATAAACCCTTACTTTCAGCTAGGGCATCCTCATTCAAGGGTTGCAAGGAGCTTCATTGGTCAAATTTTTTAGTATATGCACCAATTCATAGACAAAATGTAGTAAGATGGCATTCATCAAGGTGGAGAGTTGTTCACCAAGTGTGGAAAATTGATCTAGGGATGCACCTAGGGTAGCAAATAGAATTTTGAGGGGTAGTGATTTGACATAAGGGCAAAAATTATAGGTCAGAGGCAATCCTTGATGCCCTATAAGGGCAGGGCACCATTGGTGGAGGTGGTGGTCCTCCTTGGGGGCTTATGACAACGAATTGGAGTGTTTATTGAATCTGAACTTGCTTGTACAAGAACTAAATTTATTTTTGATATTTTATCTTGGATGGGAGATATGTTTTAAGTGCCTTGGAGTATGAAGTAGGGTTGTGATTAAGCCCTTAAGAACAATAGTATTTTCCTGTAGGGTGGTAACTCCCTTGGGAGTCTAATTTGCTATTTAGGATGGATATTTGAAGCCAAAAAGTGTACTTTCACATGCTGAAATTATTCTCATATTTTAAATATAATTTTCATGATATTTTTCCAGCCCCAATTGATCCTAAAAATTAGAATTTCTAGGTATTTATTTTGCCATAATTTTTTAACTATTTTTGGTGAAGGAATGACAAAATATCTTGAGAATGATGCCCTAATTATTCATTTCAAAATTGCTTAATTCATGGCTAGGTTTTGAAGGTTTAATTCCATAATTTTCATGAGTAATGCTATGGTTAAAAGGATTAATTATAGCTTGTTGGTTAGGGTTTGATATCTAGGGTTTTGCTAGAAAAAAATAGAAATTTTCATCTTTTACTAGGGTTTGTGGATAAATATCAGTTTTCAGGGTATGCCCCAATTTGGGGACATTACAGTGGTATCAAAGTTTAGATCTTTCTAGCTTATGGAGTTAGATCAAAATTTTAATGCGGCAGGATGGAAGAGATTGGGAAAGAGAAACTCTACATAGTGGGGAGGAAACTAGAGCATCCATGTCAACTAATAGGTGAACTAACTAGCATCTTGGAAGAAGTAGAAAATGGATTATACAAGATAAAATAATCATAGTATATGACAATGGAGTGGGCAGTGAAACCCTCAATGATTTCTTTGGTCCAGCCCCAACTCTTGAGACACCCAGACAAAAAGGTAAGGTTATTGGTTACCAGTTATATTAGTGAGATTACAAGGATAACAACTCCCAAGGGTCCTTACAACAATGAAACCATGAAGGAGATAGTTTAGTTGATTGTGGAGAGTTTTCAAGGTTTAGAGGACAGCAAAGGACCTTCTTTTGATAGGAGGGTTACAATTCTAGAAACTATGGCAAAAAATAGGTAATGTGTTTTGATGTTGGATTTGGAATGTGATGAACTTATTATTGAAATGTTTCAACATTTCCTTATATTTACCAATGAAAATTATACAAAAAATATTGTAAATTCTATGTAGACAATTATTATTTTGCTTCTAAATGAAAGTGATGATATTTCCCATCAATTATTATCTATCTTATTGGAGAGGTTGCGTCAAGAACAAAATATTTCCCTAGGGCACACATGCTGAATGAAAATGTTGTTAAGAAATATGAATAAAAATTGAGGCATTATTTGATAGTAGAACATGAAGAAGAATAGAGGTCAACATCAAAAATTTCTAAATTTGTTAAAGAACATGAAATTGAGAAAGAAAACACTCAGAACATTCTTATGAAGAAAAAATCTTTCAGGATAACTCTTGGAAAAGGTATGTTTTAGAAGATAATGCTAATTTTTGCATTGAGTCTAACAGTAGTTCACTTTTATTGAATAACTCTATATTGTATGAGGGAGATTGGAAAAAAGAATTGTTAGTAATAGGTGAGAGGGAGGTACAAGTCCTAACAAGATTGGACAACACAAAAGGGTTCCTTGAAGGATTAATGAAAAATGTGACGAGGGAACACTTGAAGGGAATTATCACCATTGCAGATTTACACACAATTAAAGATGCAATAGAAATAACAAAATTAAAATATCTTCATGTAGTTAAAGACAAGGATGTGGCCATCAAATTTCTAGATGAGGCCTTAAATGCATTTAAGGCAATGAAACATAAGGTTGATGATCTCACCCTTGATCTTGAATCAACTAAGGGCTCCTTAGAAAATAATCAAAGGGAATTTCTGGAGGCAAAAAATCATATTGATGTTGTAGAAAAATTTAAGGAGCATGAGAATGAAACAAGGCAAGGGAAATTGAGCAAGTAATTGATGATCTGGTTAGACTTCAAAAAGATTTTGATTTGGGGTATTTTCTAGGAAAATTAGAAGTTGCTTTTGAGAAACATGAAGGTTGATTTGAACAAAGGGATAGAAATAACTTTCAATATTTTGACAACCCACTTTTTGAGATGGATGTGGAGATAATTTGATGTTCAAATTTTATGTGGGATCCAGGTGAAACTTTCAGACCTTGGGAAGAGGCTATGATTTATGATTTGGGACAACCACCCCATCATGTGGGAATCCATCCCACACCCTATTCAATAAGCATAATAAATTTTGGAAAGTATTGTTTAAAATAGCCCTTTCAAATTTCAAAAACTCAGCCCATTTCCTATGACAACAAGTTCAAATTTTTTGAATGGTAACAACCCCTTCAAAGTGTGGAAATTCAGCCCATTTCTAATGCAAGAAATTTTGGAAATGTTGTGATGAGGCAGATACATTCAAGAATGAAAAATTTTCTCTCTGTAAGCATGGTAAGTGTCCTAGGCTTTTTAAAGTTTGTGTTAGGGTGGTAGTATTTAGGTATGAATGTTTACTCCTTTTTTAATAAGTATACCTTGGAGGTAGAAATTTTACAATTGTGTTGCACGCATATGCCACTTTGGAGGTATGATGGGAAAGGGAAACTTGGAAGTGAACTATGGGCTACAGTGGCACTTCATCAGGGTTCATAGCAAGTCTACCTTCTTTGGGAAGGTGCTCACATGGGCATTCAATAAGTAGGCACTCCAGTGGTTCACAAAAAGTGTAAGATTTTACTTTGGTTCAAGATTGTTAGTTTCAAAAAAATTAATGAACCATATCATGGGTTGGAAGAGAAAGCCTTAAGGCTCATTATAAACCATAATAGGTCTTTGGATCCCCTCAAGGAAGGAGGATGGCACCTCTCCAAAGTGCATGTTTGGTTGAGAATGACCAAGGGAACCATAAGGGGCAACAACTGTACAACTCTATACCATGTTGCGCATAATAGTTCTAACTCCTTGTGTAGGATCTTGAAGGTCACCAAATTATTTTGAAGGTTGATTATAAAATAAAAATTCAAAAAGGTAAGTTATTGTCAAAAATTCTCATAATTAAGGTTGATGACAAGGTTGTTATGCATGATTACAGCCCACTAAATATAGGATACATGACTATACATGTCATTTATCTCACAAAATTGAATGGTTATCTATTAATGAAAAAGGGGGAGTGGATTTTAGAGATGTTGGGAGAGCTTTCAACACAAGTAATGTTCAAAATTCTGAGCTTGGAAGCAAGTTGGGAGTATATTTTCATCTATTGCATGCTTGGTGTTATTGAGTATAGTAAGGATAACCCTTTATTGGGAAGAGGGATAGCAATACACTATTTCCATAACCATTCCAGAACATGTGAGTATCACTCTTTCTATAGGTAAAATAGTAGCCATGTTTGGGTGAACATAAACAAACCCTTGGGAATTTGTGTGAGGAGAAATATAAGGAAAATGCAAGGCATAGAAGAGGATTTAATATCATGCTTATAAGGCATGATGAAGTGATTAGAAAAGATTTATTAAACACTCTTATTTCCATTAACATGTTTGTTCTATGTGCAAGATCACATTGCAGTACCTTTGAAAGGAGCACACACTCCAAGGTACACATGCAAGGAAGGAAGGCCATAAGAGCCAACCATAATATATTTTCCTATTATGCTAAGTGTGGTAGTTCCAACTTCCAACTCACCTAAAGTTGATTGTAGATTCATGATGAATCCTCTTGAGGTTAGATACATGAATGGATTCCCAAAAGGCAAGTTGGGGGTGAAAAGCTTGGCTTTGGTGGAAAAATACAAGGCTGCAAATTGTAAATATGGCCCCCAAAACATCAAGAATAAAATTATATTTTGGACATTTCTCTCCTAAGAAAAGGAACATATGAGTACAAGGGTAAAGGAATGGGTTGAACCATGATAAGGGAGCTTCTAATGCAAGGGATGTGTTATCACTCAAACCATGGACCCACTAAATTGGAAGAATTGGTTCAATGAGACAATGGGAACATACCCAAGGTTGTGGGACCCTTACACTCCTTGGGATGAACCTCCAGAGTAGGTCAGATTCCTTCTATTCTAAATGCACCTAATTTAAGACCAGCATGCAGGCCTAAAGATAAGAAAGGTAAGCTAATGCTAATATATACCTAGGTTCTTCGAGGAAAAGGGAGGGAGAAGGTAATAAATACTGAAACATAAAAGGTGATGCACGTAGAATAGAGTAAGTGATCTTACTATCATAAACATAGTGCCAACTTATGAGAATAAGATGGTATCACATAGTTTCTTCCAAGTCACTCCAAATGCATAAGTATTTCACATAGAGATGTAGGAACATAGCGTAACACTGAGAGGGATGACAAATTGTCCACAAACAATGTCAATATAGAACCAAGTGTGCACAAGATATGACTTATAAGTGAGCTTCAAGTTTGATGGGGAGGTGCAGGGAATGGATGATAGAGAGAGGGGCGAACATTACCCATAGTCATAGATCAACAAACATGAACAACATATAACTCATCAAAATAACAAAAAGAGGTGAACTTAATTGTCATTAGTCTGCAAGATTTAGCCAATACAAGTGCTCATGGAGGGAAAATTTTAGTATCATGAGGCTACTAAAAATGTGTCGACCCATTTACAATAGAAAGTTATGCTTTTTATAGAGAACAAGCTTGTTTTATAACTAATGCACCACTTGGGGTGATGGTTACAACTTTTAACTCGTTTGTTGTGTTGCAACGATGCTTTTTGTAGTTTGTCTGACAAATCAAACCTAGAAATCATAGAAGGAACCTTATGTGCTCTTAGGGAGGAGGAATATTTCCCTGACAAGATTAGAGAGTGGCATGAACTTGTATTCCGATGTCTAGTGGCCACATATGCATTCAACTATTCTGGCAATACCTCAAGCTCCTACATATTAATGTCCCATTTACTAAAGGACAAGATCACCATGCTTATGAATCTGACAGACCCATGGCAACATATTGTTTTGGGTGGCTACTTACTGAAGGTATGGTTTGGATGCTTCTTTATTAATAGCACACATCTACCTTTGCTTTGAAACATGGACCTGAGCCCATAATAGATGAAAACCAATCTAGGATTATTGGTTTTTCTATAGTTTATATAGATGGCACTATGATCAATGCTTGGTCCCTTTTACAAAAAGTTACCACCCCTTTGGTTTAAACAGACCTATCTTATCTCCACGGAGCTCTATTGGCAGTGTTTGTTTTAACTCGGGTTGCTTGAGCTCAGTTCCATATTTTTTTGTCATCTTGGTGTTGATGTAGTAGATTGCACCCTCTGAAGGGAGGCTCTCTTCCTCCATGTGGCACAATGGAGACATTCCTATTGTTGTGGGTTACAAACATGAGGGATGAATCTCTAGATTAGGGGATAGCTCCCCTTGATGCACCTTGAGGCCCTAGATTTCCTACTGATAACAATGTGGGGGGATGAAAAGGGAGACAAATACTGAAATCATAACCTAAACTTATGTGGTGATGTACCAAAATGGTTGGTTTACTCGGCTTTGACATACACTTTACACTAGAGAGAAGCAAGCATACACTTCATTTAAATGAGAACATCTCTTACATTAGTGTTTCAATAGGGGATCCTATGGAGATATAGGGAGGAAGAACTACCAGTGGTGTTCTAAGACACATTATGGATAGCCTATTCACATGCACCTATACTCTGACTTGGACACTTCTTGTTGACCTGTAAGAGAACTCATAATACACTAGATATGTTGGCATAAACTTATGAAAGCATGAAAAGGAAATGATTTAACACAAGATAAAACTATAGACATGCAAAAGTGCAAGCTCAAATGGAGGTAAAAAATGCTTCTTTGGATTCAAGGTAAATTCCTTCAAGGCTTCACCATACAAGATGAGATATCTTTTTTCAAATAAGAAGTTACAAATATATAGAGAACTAGAAACTAGATAGCTAACCAATCAAGGAATGGAAACCCATGCTAAGTTAAACACTTCTACAGAGATCACAAGCCCATGTTACTATCATATTCTTCCAATTGCATATGGGAGAGCCATGCTGTAGATGTCCAAGTCACCTCCCTTGCTATCCTGGGCTTGCAAAATCATGGGATACTCCTAGCAACTGACAAATCCATCCCCAAGTTATTGTGGTTGGACCATGATCTCTTCAATACTAGGCACAATTGGTTGTGCATTAATGGTGAAGCATGAAAACATAGGTTGCTCTCCTCTATAGTTCAAAAACCAATCTATTTTATTGATTTTCGGTAGATATATTTCACAAAATGTATTAATTCTCCTTGCTGAGTCATCTATGCCACTTGTTTGGTCTAAGTGGTCATTGATTATATCATGTCTTTGTCATTAGTAGGAACTACTCTTTGTTTTATCTTTTCCACTTTGTCTTTGCCCGTGTTTTGTCTCCTTCAACTTCTCCTCTACCTTGGCCTTTTCTTTTCTTTCTCTTTGACTTATTGAGCCTTTTACCGTGTTTTCCTTCGAACAAAATGTCCGAAGGAAGTCTTTCTTTTGATTGCTTCTTTTCTCGAAGGGCATGTGCCCCTCGAGCCTTTTATCTATATTCTTCACTTTCTCAAGGTACCCTCTACAAGGGAACTTTGATTTGGTCCTACCACCAACCAAGGTGCCCTCTGAAAGGGCACTTACCCTTCAGAATTTTTGCAAACATCCTTTGGAAAAGTGAAGAAGTCCTCTTTCTTTTCCCAAGTGCCCTCTGGAAAGACACTTACCCTTTGAACTTTCTGAAAACATCCTCCAAACTATCAAAATTCCCTTCAAAGGAAATTTGTTGCCTTTTGTGAACTATTTTAGACCATTTCAAGTTATTCAATTGCTTCGACTTATAAAATTAGACAAGTAATGCACCTGCACAAACCTGATTTACACTTGGCAAAGTGGAATGGGGGAAACACCTAGATTTTTCATTAGAAAAGTTTGGCAAAGAGCACATTTTGCACAAGGCAATAGAGGGATGATCTAGCCAAAACATGGATTGGATGACCTTTGTAAATAAAAAGGAATGGGTGTCCAATTTTGGCTTGCAGGACCAAAAATTGGTCAACACACTTGGTGTCTCACAGAAGAAGCATGCCTATTATGCTTGGGAAGATGGGTAGCCACAAATTCCATTGGGCATGGAGTCAGGATGCATCTTGGAGAAGTCAACAATAGATTTTTAAGGACCTATGAACCAAGAAATATTTTACCCCAAAAAATAAGGAAAAAACACAAACAAAGGCTAAAAACACTACACATATGCATAACAACACTTAGGGAAAATGAGGAAAAACAAGGAAAAATAGTACATGACAAAAGAAACCTAGTAATAATGCTTAAGATATATCCCATTGACTGGGATATGTAGCTCTTCACCATCCAACTTGGAGAGTTGGAAAGCATTGCGATGCTTGCATTGTGTGATGACATATGGGCCACTCCACAAAGCATCAAAGTTTGTGTGCCTTCTAGGCTTGGCTCAGTCCTCATCCCACTTCAAGACAATGTCACCTTCTGAGAAGATCCTTAGCATAGACCTTTTGTCAAAATGCTTCTTTGTTTATTGTTGGCAGCTGGTCATGGCATCCATGGCTTGGTCTCTCACTTCTTAAAGCTCCATTATCTCACAATACCTGACTTCTAGGCTGTCACTCTCCATCAATTGTAGTTGATGGGTAAGATCCAAGGTTGGTAACTCAAGTGAGATAGGAAGTCTAGCTTCCCTTCTATACATAAGTGTATATTATGAATTCCTAATTTCCCTCTGTGGAGTGATCTTATCTTCCCAAAGAGCTGTCTTCAACATGACATACCAAGTCCTTTGATTTTCTTCCATTGTCCTCTTTATGATCCTAATCAAATTCTTATTTGTGGACTTTCCCAACCCATTTCCTTGTGGATAGTTGTTGGAAGAAGTGTTGATATAGATGCCATACTTCAATGCCCACTCACTTGTCTTTGTTCCCAAAAAACCAATGCATTCTCTGAAATGATTGTGGCTGGGACCTCAAATCTTGTCACTATGCCTTCATAGAAGTCTAGGACTGCACTCTCATTAGCCTCTTTCAAAGCTATGGCCTCTATCCATCTTGTGAAATAATCCATGGCAGTCAAAACCCACTTGTAGCTAGCACTAGAAGGAGGATTGATCAACCCTATGAAATCCAACCCCCATTACATGAATGGTTGTTCCACTTGAATAGGATGAAGAGGTATGGTAGCCAGTCATTGCTTCCCATCAAAGAAGGCACTTTTTTGACACTTCCTCACCCAAGCATGAGTGTCTCTAAACAAATTGGTCCAAAAGTAACTAGCCTTCATAATCTTTGTAGCTATGGCCTTGGGAGCAAAGTGGCCACTAGCTGGTCTATCATGGAACTCGAACAGTACCCTGTCAACTTGGTCTAAATCAATGCATCTCAAGGGTAACCCTAAAAGGTCTTTCCTGAACAACACTCCATCAACTAGGACATAAGGAAGAGAGTGGATTCTAAAATACCTCCTCTTGGTCCTAGCAAGACCTTGTGGACACTCACCAGTTCAAAGTAAATGAACCATGTCTTATGCCCAACTCTTCATGACTATAGGTATAACTATTGTAGGTTCATCATGGAGTACCAAACTGTTCTACTTCAGATATTTTAAGTTTGTAGTGAGGTTTTCACATAGCCCTCTTCCCCTCACTAGCTTGGTGGTCTTGATCTCTATGTCATACTCCATTACTTTAGTGATCTAACCTGCCCTTTTCTCATTTAAGTCTCAGCTCAACAAGAAGTCTTTTACACTAGGATGTGGCACCATGATGTGAATATTGTTGTTAAACAACATATGTCTAAACTTCTTCAGACTTTGTATGACTGAGGGCACCTGCTTATTAATATACATGTATCTAACCTCATAGCCTTCTAAACCTTGACTGAAAAAAGTGAGAGGTTGTTCTAAATTCTCACCATTCACTTGAGTGATCATAGCAGAGATTACCTCTTCATTCCCAAAGGTGTATAGATTGAAGTTCTTGAAGAAGTCTGGACTAGTCAGGGTAGAAGCTTAGGTGATAGTTTGCTTGATGCCTTCAAAGTTTTCTCTTCTTCTTGATGTCCATGTGAACATCTCATCCTTCCTTAACATGGAAGTTAGTGGCTTGACCAGCTCAGCAAAGTTAGGAATGAATCTCCTAATGAAATTTATTTTACCAAATAAAATTTGTAGGCCCTTCTTACGCTTAGGCAAGGACAATCCTAAGATGACGTGCACCCTTTCTGGATCAATGGACAAGCTTTCTTTTGAAATGATTGGCCCAAGAGATTTCCTTTATGGAAAACAAACAAACATTTCTTTGGGTTGAGAGAGATGCTACACCTTTCAAAGATTTGCCTCAGGTGCTTCAAATGTTCATCTGCCTCCTTGGAGAAGACTATCACATCATCAAAATAAACCAACATAATGTCATTGATCAAACCTTGGAAAGCCATATCCATAGCATGTTGGAAGGTAGCTCTAACATTTGACAATTCGAATGGCATCTTCTTGTAGGTGTATGTTCCCCACTTGGTGGTGAAGGTTGTATTGTATTGGTCACACTCTTGTACCAGGTGTTGACCAATTTTTGGTCCTGTAGGCCAAATTGGGCACCCCCTCCTTTTCTTTACAAAGAGTCTTTCACATCCATGATTTGGCTAAGTCATCCCTCAGCGGCTTTGTGCAAAATACCCCCTGTCAGACCTGTTCCATGAAAAAGCCAAGTGTTTTGTCATTTTGCTTAGTCTAGTGCAAATAAGGTTTGTCCAAGTACATTACTTGTCTACTTTTATAAGTAGAAGTGTTTGAAGAACCTGAAATGGTCTAAGCAGTTTGCAAAAAAGGGCAACAAATTTCCTTCAGAGGGCACCTTAGTTGGTGGTAGGACCAAATTAAAAGCTTTGAAGGGGAATTTCAAGACCCAAGTGCCCTTGCAGAGGGAAAGGAACACTTGCGAAGGGATCAAAGAAGAAGTCTAAAAGGTAGGTTTTCCTTCGAAGAAAGAACCAAGGTAAAGGACAAAGATTTCCTTCAGACATTTTGTTTGAATAAAATCCAAAGGAAAAGACAAGGGATTCCTTTAGACTTAAATCCGAAGGAAATTCAAGGAAGAATCAATGGATGAATTCCTTCAAACAAAATGCTCGAAGGAATTCCTTCAGAGATTTTGTCCAAATAAATTCACAAGCAAAGAACTAAGGCAAAATTCCTTCAAACTTTTGTTTGAAGGGATTTGTCCAAAGGAAAAGATTGAAAGAAAGGGCGCCACTTTAAAGGAAAAACTTACTTCGGGTGAAATGTCTGAAGGAATTCCTTCAGACATTTTGTCTAAAGGAATTGAGAAGACAAAAGAGCTTGAAGGAGTTAAAGGGCAGTACCCTTGCGGGGGACTCCCAACGACCCAAAAGGGGAATTTTTCCAAGCTCTAAAGGGACACCTTGCCTTCAGTAAGATTTAATTGCAAAAGGTCAAAGGAATAGAAAAGGTCAAAGAAATTACCAAAGGGTGATGGGCCCGAAGACGTCAACTTTAGCATGATGAACTAGCTATTGGTAGTTTAAACATCTGGTGATATCCCCATGGGCGTCAAATTTGAGATAGTGAAATAGTCGTTGGTTTTCGGATGGTGCAGGCTTGACAAAATTCAAAGGGGCATAAGACCTACGGACAAACTCAGTAACCCGCTAGAAAGGGAGCCCAAAAAAGATGATAAGAATAGCCCAAGAGCTCAAAATTGCTAGAAAGAGACAAGAAATAATAAGGAAAGAGGGAACAAAATAGAGAATCTAGAACACAACCATGCACACATATGACAACATTTGGAACGTTCTAAAAGATGCACCCAGCCAAACACAGACATGAATTAAACAATCCAAGTGGCAAAAGAAAGCGTCAGCACAGGAAGTTATTGTAGTGACCCATGCTTTAACAGTGACATTTAATATGACCCATGCTTTTGTAGTAACATTTAATATGGGTTAAGCACCAAAGTCAAGACCTGTGACATCTATAACATGGTTATTTTAGGGTGTCTCTAGAAGGATGACACCAGCATGAGAAAATTTCCTCTTTCCAATGTGTTTCAACGTAGCATGGGCCACTTGTTCTGGAAGTTGCCAAAGTCTTCTTTTTCATGCTATATATATTGTAACCTCCAAGAGAGGAAGAGATTTCCCATCTTGTATGGCAAAGCCCTATAGGATTTTACCTTAAATCAAGACATAGCATTTTTACCTCTATTGGAGTTTGCACTTTTGCATATGTCTATGGTTTTGTCTTGTGTTAAGTCATTTTCCTTCATGCTTTCACAGAATGATTCTAGCATGTCTAGTGTATTGTGAGTTCTTCTTTTGCAGGTCAGCAAGAAGTGTCCACAGTAAAGTATAGGTGCATGTGAACAGGCTGCCATAGTGTGTCTTAGAACACCTCTAGTAGTTCTTCCTCCCCATATATCTAGAGGACCCCCTATTGAAACACTGATACAAAAGAGTTTCTCATGTCAAATGAAGTGTATATCAGCTTGTTCTTGGTGCAAAGTGTATGTTAAAGCTGAGTAGACCAACCATTTTGGTGCATCACCATTTTAGTTTAAGTTCTATCTTTCAATATTTCTCTCCCTTTTCACCCCCCCATTGTTAGTAGTAGGAAATACAGGACTTCAGAGATGCATCAAAGGGAGCTAGCCCTTATCTAGAGATTTCCCCCTCAATTTTGCTAGACCCACAGCAAGAGGGGAGTCTCCATTGTGCCGCATGGAAGAGAGAAGCCTAGCCTTTTTTAAAGGGTGCAATCTATAGCGTCAACAGTTTTTGGCACGCCTGATGGGATAGTTTGTCCAAGGAGTTAAAATATTTTTGGTGTGTTCTTCAACCAATCAGCCTTTGGAGGAATTTTAACCAACACCAATGGTGACTTCGAGTTGAATCAATTGGTTAAGCAGTCCTAGTGCCATCAAAAAATCACATTTTTGGTATGTATAATCCCATTGCTCAGCACCATGGACCTTGTTTTCCTTCATATAACTTTGATCAAGCTTAGGATTTTCATGGCATCACCTCAAGTAGCTCTCCTAGTTTCCCTTCACCTAGTGTAAAGGAAGTAACGCTGGAGTTTGAGAAGTAAGTGATGGAGATAAATAGATTGGAAGAGTAGGATAGATATCAACAAGAGCTTATGTACAAAGAGGAGTGCTTGTTTAGGCAAGCTCAAGCCTTGCAATCCATGAAGGAGGAAGTAGTAAAATGGAAGAGTCCATTCATTCAAGGTAGTTAGCCTTCTATGCCTTTTCCCATTCTAAAGTATCCCCCTCTTATTCTAAAGAAAGCCTCCTCTTGTGCACCAAATCCTTTCTACCAGATAGCACTTACTCTAGCTCATCTGATGCATTAATCACCCCTGCTCTTAATCCCTTGCACCTAGCTTTCCAACATCAAAAGGCATTAGAGAAACCTCTCATGGAGACTAACCTTCTCAATTCCTTAGGTTGTGAATCCTCCTTTGAAGGTAATAACATGAACCAGCACGTCTCTCTTCTAGAAACTCTTCGTGTACATTAACAGTCTCTTCCTAGTCTTCCTCAACCTCCTCAAGTCTTTCAACATGATGTCAAGATTCCAAGTTGGACGAGGGAATACCATGAACTAGTTTAGGGCCTTGGAAATGATGAAGCTGCTCCTACTCATGGTGATCCTCATGATCTCCAAGAAAGGCTCTCCCAAGAGAATATAGCTAGGAAAATTATAGAGTTGGAGTCCAAAATGAGGTTCCTCAACTAAGGTGTGATGGACGATTTAGATCAAGAAGAAGATCATACATTTGAATACACCCCATCTACACCCCTCTAAGAGAGCTATCAAGCCACATCTGATGTGGATGAAGTGTTAGTCAAATGGAAGGAGGAGAATCATTTGATTCTAACTCAGGGTTTGCCTCCTCTTCCACATGAGTTTAACCATCAGCCTTCTGCTTCATCCCTTCTCAAAGAGGAACCTTTTTTGAAAGAGGAAAATGAAGAAGAGAGGATCCAATTCATGGCTAATCAAGAAGCTCTCATGGATGTCAATGAGGATGAAACCATCATGGATTCTCCTTTTGAAGACATCATCAACAATGGAGAAGGCATAGGTCATGCATACATGTAGATGTTCCAAAAATATGAAGATGAGTTTGACATATTTTATTTGTCAACAATGGATGATGAGGAATGTAAGCATGGTGAGCTCTCTCCTCCCTTGTTTGATGAACTTCCTTGTTGCTTTGATGAGGAGAATGACCATGCCATGTAACCTTAGTTGGAGGAGGATTAGGAGGATGTCTTTGAACAACTAGAGACTCTAGTTTTTAAGAAAGAAAAGGAGAGGCTTGTCCATCTTGATGAAAGATTTGAAGAAGAGAGCTTTGAGAAAGAAGGTGATGTTATGTGGGATGAGCAAGCAGTTTGTGATCTCATTTTAGACATCACAATAGTCACCCTTCTTCAAGAAATCCATGAGGAAGCAGAAGATAAGTTTAACAGTCTCTTCAATGAGGCAGAAGGGAACAAGTCGATCCGTGATGCATATCAAGGGGGTTATGAGTTACTTAATCCCTATGGTGATGAGCTAGCAGCCATTGACTTCTTGGTGAGATACACTAGCATGAAGGGCTAGCATGAGGCAAGATTCCAAGAGCAAGATGAATACATATATGTTAGAATCATGTTTGACCCTGATTCATTTGGATACAATCCAATCAAGGTGGAAGACAAGAAGAGCAAGTCACCAAGTATCCATTTCATTTAGCCACTTGTCTAGCACCAAAGTTTTCTTGCCATGAAGGAGACTTAAGAATTTTTCCCTTTGATCTAGGAGGGAGGTAAATGTATCTTTTTAGTTGTACATAGTTTTTCGCTTTCAGTTGTGTGTCTTTCATTTCCCCTACGTGTTGTTGCACACATGTGTGTAGTTTTTCAGCCTTTGTTGTGTGTGTTCTCCTTTGTGTTTGAGGTAAAAGCTTTGTTGGTTCATAGGTCTTTAGAAGGTTGTTGCTAACTTTTTCAAGCTACACCCTGACTCTATGCTCAATGGACTTAGAGGCTACCAATCTTCCTAATCATAGTAGGCATGCTTCCCTTATGAGTCACCAAATGTGTTGACCAATTTTTGGTCCTGCAAGGCAAATTGGGCACCCCCTCCTTTTCTTTACAAAGATTCTTTCACATCCATGATTTGGCTAAGTCATACCTCAGTTGCTTTGTGCAAAATACCCCCTATCAAACATGTTCCATGAAAAATCCAAGTGTTTTGTCATTTTGCTTAGTCTAGTGCAAATCAGGTTTGTCCAGGTACGTTACTTGTCTACTTTTATAAATAGAAGCATTTGAAGAACCCAACATGGTCTAAGCAGTTCACAAAAATAGGGAACAAATTTCCTTCGGAGGGCTCCTTGGTCAGTGGTAGGACCAAATTAAAAGTTTTGAAGCGGCATTTCAAGACCCAAGTGCCCTTGCGAAGGGCAGGGAACACTTACAAAGGGATCAAAGAAGAAGGTCAAAAGCTAGGTTTTCCTTCAAAGAAAGAACCAAGGCAAAGGACAAAGATTTCCTTTGGACATTTTGTCTGAAGAAAATCCAAATGAAAAGACAAGGGATTCCTTTAGACTTAAATCCAAAGGAAATCCAAGGAAGAATCAATGGATGAATTCCTTCAGACAAAATGCCTAAAGGAATTCCTTCGGAAATTTTGTCCTAAGAAATTCACAAGCAAAGAACCAAGGCAAAATTCCTTCAAATTTTTGTCTGAAGGGATTTGTCCAAAATAAAAGACCAAAAGAAAGGGAGCCACTTTAAAGGAAATACTTCCTTCGAGCAAAACATCTGAAGGAATTCTTTCAAACATTTTGTTCGAAGGAATTGAGAAGACGAAAGAGCCCAAAGGAGCCGAAGGGCAAGTGCCCTTGTGGGGGACTCCCAGCGACCCAAAAGGGGACTTTTTCCAAGCTCTGAAGGGACACCTTCCCTTCGAGAAGATTCAATTGCAAAAGGCCGAAGGAATACAAAAGGTTGAAGAAATTACCAAAGGGGTGATGGGCCCGAAGACATCAACTTTAGCATGATGAACTAGTCATTGGTAGTTTAAACATCTGGTGACGTCCCCATGGGCATCAAATTCTAGATAGTGAAATATCCATTGGTTTTTGAATGGCACAGGCTCGATGTAATTCAAAGGGGTATAAGACCCGAGGAAAAACTCAATGACCCGCTAGAAAGGGAGCCTAAAAAAGATGAGAAGAATAGGCTGAGAGCTCAAAATTGCTAGAAAGAGACAAGAAATAGCAAGGAAAGAGGAAAAAAATAAATAATCCAGAACATAGCCACACACACATACGACAACATTCAAAATGTTCCAAAAGATACACCTAGCCAGGCATAAACATGAATTAAGTAGTCCAGGTGGCAAAAGAAAGTGTCAGCATAGGAAGTTATTATAGCGACCCATGCTTTTGTAGTGATATTTAATAAGACCCATGCTTTCACAGTAACATTTAATATGGGTTAAGCACCAAAGTCAAGACCTGCGACATCTATAGCATGGTTATTTTAGGGTGTTTCTAGAAGGATGACACCAACATGAGCAAATTTCCTCTTTCCAATGTGTTTCAAGGCAACATGGGCCACTTGTTCTGGAAGGTGCCAAAGTCTTCTTTTTCATTCTATATATATTGTAACCTCCAAGAGAGGAAGAGATCTCTCAGCTTGTATGGCGAAGCCCTACAAGATTTTACCTTGAATCAAGACATAACATTTTTACCTCCATTGGAGTTTGCACTTTTGCATATGTCTATGGTTTTGTCTTATGTTAAGTCATTTTCCTTCATGCTTTCACAAAATGATTCCAACATGTCTAGTGTATTATGAGTTCTTCTTTTGTAGGTCAGCAAGAAGTGTCCATAGTAGAGTATAGGTACATGTGAGCAGGTTGCCATAGTGTGTCTTAGAACACCTCTGGTAGTTCTTCCTCCCTATATCTCTAGAGGACTCCCTATTGAAACAATGATGCAGAAGAGTTTCTCATGTCAAATGAAGTGTATATCAGCGTGTTCTTGGTGTAAAGTGTATGTCAAAGCTGAGTAGACCAACCATTTTGGTGCATCACCATTTTAGTTTAGGTTCTATTTTTCAATATATCTCTCTCTTTTCACCCCCCCCCATTGTTAGTAGTAGGAAATCCAAGAATTCAGAGATGCATCAAAGAGAGCTAGCCCTTATCTATAAATTATCCCCTCAGTTTTGCTAGACCTACAGCAAAAGGGGAGTCTCCATTGTGCCACATGGAAGAGAGAAGCCCAGCCTTCTTTCAAGGGTGTAATCCACAACATCAACACCAAGATTTGATTGTACTCAAATTAGCCATATAGGAAAGAGAATCTTTCACTACCTATCACCATCTGAAGAATTTGTTGCATACTTGGAAGGGGATAGTGATCTCTTAGTGAGACTCTATTCAGGTCTCTGAAATCCACACACAATCTGAGCTCTCCATTCTTCTTCCTAACAAGGACTAAATTGGCTAGCCATGAAGATTGTTTGATAGGGAAGATGATCTTAGACTCGATCATTTTGGTGAGTTCCTTCTTCATGAGATGATCGATCTTTGGATTGATTGGCCTTTTTTTTTGCTTGATGGGTTTGGCACCTTCCTCCAGATCAATGGTGTGTTGGGCCAAGCTTAGGTCAAAGCCCTTCAAATCACCATACTCCCAAGTGAAGACATCATCAAACTCTTGGCATAACATAATGAAAGAATGATTTTATTAATTGGTACATACCTTCCCAAGTGCAAGTAGCTTATCCTTGTAGATCTCTACCCTTTCATAATTTTCTTTCTTGGTTGACATGCTTTCTTTGTCTCTCTTGAGTTGGTCATCTTCGTTGAAGATGTTCTCAAGAGTTACCAAACCTTTGGGAACCTTTTTGGTCTTTAGTTGAACAATCTACACATCATATTACTACTACAGCTTGGACTGATTTTTGGAAGCGAATTCAACTTCTTCCTATAAGAAAAGTGTTATTTATTGGTCACTTTAAAACACCTACTAATTGGTGACATTTTCTAGTATGTAGGGGTTCACAATCACCTTTAAATGATGTTGATTTATGTTTTGTCTCACCCCCTTTTGGATATCAAACTGAGAACCAACTGCTACCAGTCTATCTGCATGCTTGTTCTCCTTTCTTGATATGGAAGTGATGTTGAAAGTAGTAAAGTTCTCCACAAGGTCCCACACTCTGTGCTTGTAAGACTTAAGTAAGGAGTTCTTGATCAAGCTTTGGCCTCTCACTTGGTTCATAATCAAATCACTATCTCTAAACACCTGCAATTCTTTGATTTCTCTCTTCTTTGCCCATTCTAGGCCATGAACAAGGGCCTCATACTTTGCTACATTGTAGGTGCAAAAGAACTAAAACCTAAAAGTTTAGAAGTATTTCTCCTTTGAAGGTGAAACCAACATCACTCCACCACCAGCTTCTAACTTGCTTCTAGATCCATCAAAGAATAGCTACCACAAACCACAATCCTCTTGATTTGTCTTCATTAATTTTGACATGAAAGCATTTTTCTCATGCATGCAGTAGACTCCAAGACCATCTTCTTCAACGAACTTGTAAGGATCATGCTAAAAATTGTCATTTCCTCATTCATCTAGGATTAGGTTAGTAACTCCTATAAGGGAAGGAGATGGAGATTGGTCCACCTGGAGCTCTTCTTCATCAATGATTGTGTAGTTCACATTTGCCACTTTGGGTGAGTATGGCTCCAGGTGATCTTTTTGGATGGGCTCTGACTCAATCTTCACTTTAGTTCCATAATTTGTTCTAAAAACCATGTAAGACCAATTGGCTTCCAAGAATCCACCTATCTTGGATGTGAAATCCCTTGACAAGCAAATAGCGAAGTAAGGAAGAACATCTGCCACTACCACATCATGGGAAATTGAGAAGGTCATATAGGCATGGAGAGTCAAATTCAATACTCTTACCACTCCGAAGGTCTTAGCTGGTGATTCATCCAACTGTAGAACTCCTTTGGTTATTTGCTCATATTTGAGACCTAGCTTATCATCTATGCATTTGGGCATAATTGAGGTGTTTGATCCACTATCAATGATGCAATTGTGGACCAAGAAATCACTAATAATCAAGAAAAAATAGAAGGGAGGGACCTTCTCATCCTTATTTGCTTAACCTTCCATGGGAGGAGCCCCATTTACTATCAACACATTATCATTTCTTATTGGGATAGCTTGCTCACCCAACCAGTGTAATTATTTTTGGAGTATATCCTTTTGTCCTAATAGCGCTAAGGAATCCCACAATGAGATGTTCATGTGTAGCTTCTTTATTTAGTCCAATACATTGATTGAAGGATTGTTTCCCTTAGAGCTCTCCTTGGGAACATTCATAACCTGTGGTGTAACCTGAGGAGCTAAAGTTGTAACCAATGGCTTGTAATTGGGAAACTTTTGATTTGCTTGTGGTGAAGGAGATGTTGTAGGTGCTTGAGTGGTTGCTTGGGCTTCATATATGGCTTTCCTTTTAGACCTAGTGTTGGCTACAACACAATCATTCTAATTAATTGTGCTCCCCACATAGTTGACTACATATAACTATCCTTCCAAGTGATTCATAAAAGTGGAATTAGATGGAGCCAGCCTGCTGTCCATCCCAAGTTGTGTTGATATCTCAAAATTTGAGAATTGGGATACTTGGTCACCTTGTGCTATCATACTTTGATTTGGTAGCTCATTGGCATAAGTAACATATTCTTGGCCATGCCCCAAGGGTGGATAATTGGGTTGCTCCTGCACCAAATTATTTTGAGTGGGGACAAGAGCCTTAGAAGATGAAGGGGCACTTGGATTATAGCTTTGGTAAGGCTTGACATTTGTAATTTGACCATGCCCTTGATTATAATTTTAGAAGGGAGGTCTATTTGCTTTCCCAAACTGTTGGTAGCCTTGATTTGGTCTATAACCTTGAGCATGTTGTCTCTTGAGGGTAACTAACTCATTGGTAACACTCTATAGCAGGCTCTTAACTTCATGGAGATCATTTTCAGGGGTAGTAGATAGCTTCTCTTGATTAGGTAGAGGAACTAGGGTGGGCACAACAGGGTGGATTGAGGGCTATAAATCAAAAAACAATGGCATATGATGTCTAGGAGCTATCTTTCTTGCTTGAATAAGGCAATTTTTAGTAGCTATGGCTATCTCATAAGTAGCGGGTAGAGTATGCCCACCCATGGACTGTATCATGATAGTAATGTCACTACTCAGGGCCTTCAAGTAGTAAAGGAAAGCATAGCTTAGGGTTGGCCTCACAAGAATTGAGATTCTATCACAAGTCTTTTGGAATCTAGTGTTAAAATCTTACATATACTCATGTGGGGCTCTCTTCATCGTGGTCAATTGCTCAGCTAGAGACAAATGGTCAATTTTTTCCCCAAACCTATTGGTCAAGAGGGTCCCTAACTCGTTACATGAGCCAACTGAGTTCATAGGCAAGGTCCCATACCAGTCCAAAACTTTCCCTTAGAAGGACAAGGCTAGCAATATAATGGCTACATTTTCTTCAATGATATTATGGATGTTGTAGAGGTTGGCTATGTTTCTAATATGCTCAACAGTAGTGATTGGGCCCTCTCCACTAAAGGGAGGAACACTTTTGAGAGTTGTCCCTAGAATTGGGTCATATTATTGAAGGTTCAAGGGACTTTGACCATTGAAGGCCACAAAATGGAAAGCCCCAAGGGCCGCCATGGCTGTGAAAGGATTCAACCAGGGTCTCCTTGAGTAGGTGTATTTTATGGTTGGTTTGGGAAAGTGGATTGCTACGTAAGGGTGGGTATTTGCAAACCTCAGTGTTTTTGTTGATTTCAAAGGCAACTCAATAAATTCAAAAGGTACACCCCTAGAAGACGATCTTGTAGTGACCTTTGGCATGGGATGCCAGGTTGATCATTAACCAGAGACTGAGTTATAGCTCCTTTTGGATTTTTAATAATATCATGACTAGCACCATTCTTAAAACTTGCAGGACACAAAAATTTGTCCCATTGGGCATGCCAAAAACTATTGACATTGTAGATTATACCCTCTGAAGGGAGGCTCAGCTCTCTTCCTCCACGTGGAATAATGGAGACATTCCTCTTACTATGGGTTGCAAACTTGAGGGATGAATCTATAGATTAGGGGCTAGCTCCCCTTGATGCATCTTGAGGCCCTAGATTTCCTACTGCTAATAATCGAGGGTGAAAAGAGAGAGAGATACTAAAAATAGAACCTAACTAATGCGGTGATGCACCAAACTAGTTGATCTACTCATTTTTGACCTATACTTTATGCCAGAGATAAGCGAACCTACACTTCATTCAAATGAGAACCTTTCTTGCATCAATGTTTCAATAGGGGATCTTATGGAGATACAGGGAGGGAGGACTACCAGAGGTGTCCTAAAACACAATATGGACAACTTGCTCACATGTGCCTATACTCTAAGCTGGACATTTCTTGTTGACCTGCAAGAGAAGAACTTGTAATACACTAGATATGTTGGCATAAACTTATGAAAGCATGAAAAGGAAATGACATAACATAAGAGAAAACCATAGACATATGCAAAAGTACAAGCTCAAATGGAGGTAAAAATGCTTCTTTTGATCCAAAGTAAATTTCTTTAGGGCTTCACCATATAATGCTGAGAGATGTCTTCTCAAATGAGAAGTTACAAATATATAGAGAGCCTGCAAACATATAATTGATCAGTCAAGGGATGGAATCCCATGTTGTATTAAACACTTCTACAGTGACCACAAGCCCATGTTGTTATCGTATCCTTCCAATTGCGTATCGGAAAGCCATGTTGTAGGTGTCCAAGTCGCTGCCCATACTGTCATGGGCCTACAAAAGTATGGGATACCTCTTCTAGCAACTAACAAGGCCATCCCCAAATTATGTTGACTGGGCCATGCTCTCTTCAATCCTAAGCACAACTAGATGTGCATTAATGGTGAAGCATAAAAACATGGGCCGCTCTCCTTTATAGTTTAAAAACCAATCCTTTTATTGATTTTTGGTAGAGACTATTTCACCTAAGTGCATTTAATCGTCTTGTTGATGACACCTATGCCACCTGTGCCTTGGTCTTATTCATCCTTGGGTCTGCACTTTGACTTGTTATGCCACCTGGAGCGTTTTGAGATTTTGTTTTATTGTGCATGTGGTCATGTTCTGGGTTACCCACCTTGTTTTTTCCTTTGCTATTTCCCTTTTGTCCTTAGCCGTTCGGGCTCTCAGGTGCTTATTATTTTCTCCTAGGCTCCTTTCTTTGCTTGCTTGCTTTAGAGCTTTGCATTCCTTCGAACAAAATATCCAAAGGAATTCCTTCAGACAAAATGTCTGAAGGAATTCCTTTGGGCATTGTATTTGAAGGAATTCTCCTTTGGATTTGCACTCTTTGACTTTCCTTTGGCAGGCCTTCGGGCTTCATTTTCTAAATTCCTTTGGATAAAATGTCTGAAATAATTCTCATTTGATTAAATCCCAACGGCTAACTCATCATCCTGAAGTTGACGTTCACTTGCCCGTCTCTCACATTTGAATTCCTTTGGCATTTTTGCAAATGAACTTTTCTGAAGGGTAAGTGAGCCTTTGAAAAGATTGAAATGGTCCTTCAGCACTCAAAAATTACCTCTGCCTTTAGAAAAATACCTTTGAAAAAGCTGCAATAGTCCACTTTGAAAAGAAAGTGACCCTTCAAAAAAATGGAAATGGGCCACTTTCATAACCAAGTGCCCCTGCAAAGACACCTACCCTTCGGACCTCTTGTCTTTTGAATTTCTTTAGATAAAATGTCTGAAGGAATTCTTTTTGCTTCTCACTTTTTTTTGAAGGGTAAGTTCCCTTTAGGCTTCCTGTCTTTGCCCCTTTGCTTCAATTGGTTGCCCTCCACAAGGGCATTTTGAGCCCAAAGTGCCCCTCAAAACTTTTGCACCGGTCCTCACACCAATGAAAAGCCCTCCATAAGGTCCATTCTACCTTCCAACATACCTTTCAGAAGTTTTGTAAAGGTCTATTTTATCTTTTAAGTGCCTCCCACAAGGGCACATACCCTTCAGGGAAATTGTAAATGGCCCTATAGAATGCCCAGGTGCCCTCTGTGGAAAAACACTTGCCTTAATAAGCATATAAGACCAATTTGGGCTCGAAGGATGTACTTAAAAGCTTTGAAGTAAAGACGTCTTAAAACTTGATCGCTTCTTCCTTACCCTTTTGGGTTTGTCAAGTGCTCCTGCTTCTCATTTGTAAAGCTTACAAGTAATGTTGTTCCAAGAACCTGATTACTCTGTGAGGGCCGAAAAAGACCAATACTTGATGAAACAACACCTGAACCTACATAGAGCAACTTTTTCCTTGATTTTTTAAAGGGCTAAGACCTGGTTTCAGGGTAAAAGGGCATGAGGAACAAGGCTTCAAGGCAAAAGAAGGGGATGCCCATTTTGGCATGCAAGATTCAAAAAATGGTCAACACAAGGAAAATCGATGCTAAGATATATAGAAACCAACACCAAAAGATAGCTATGCAACCAAATTCACCAAATCAATTTCTCCAAAATTGGCCAATGGTCACAAATTTTGCTTCAATTGAGATGACTGAAATATCACCTCCAAAATGCAACCCTTCAAGAGATATTTCACTCCCTTAGTTATGCTATCAATGGGAATTATCGTTCCCAAAGACAAATTGATTCACTACAGAAAACTCTAGGCTCCACAATCATACCACAACCAAGACAACATCAAATTTGGATGATTCTTAATGGCAGCCCACACCTCCCTTTATATTTTTTTTCTTTCCTTCATTTAGGAAGTTTCTAGAAACATCATAATAATTTATTATTATTTTTGCCTTTTAATATATTATATTTGCAATTTCATATAAAATAATGAATTATAACATAAAGCACAAATATAAAATCATTTTGTAACATGAGGTTTCTAAAAATAGAAACATTCTAATAAATCATTAGAAAACCTTCAGAATATTTCAAAATTCTCCAAAGAAACCAACTGCCATTTCGGTAACTATGGAGAATACCCTCTAGCCATGTCACATTAGCCTATAAGGGCCACTGATAGGCTAGTCATGTTGAAAGTATAATGTCTAGTTAGAAGGGGACATTACAACTATTTTATAGGTATTGAACCAAGCACCAGGTCAAAGATCAAAGTCAAACCAAAATGGAAGTTTTGCATGAAAATTGGTGATAGAGGAAGGGGCATAAAAAAGCGTACAAGAGCATTGTCAACAATAAATGTACCAAATTTATTCAACAATGGAAAGTAGTAGGCATTGTGTTTTCAGCAATGTGACATATAAATATCCCCTAAGGGATATGATTCATTGTCTAGTCTTGATGTATATTCTAAACTTTTTGTTGAAACTAATCACTCTAACAAATAGGTAAATAATGACACATTCAAGACATGACAAAAATTCAAGGAACAACATAATCCAATGACTTATTATTCAACACCATTTCCTCAAGAGACAGTGTTTTCGACACCATTTTCAGGACATTTCTTCCAAGATGTCCCTCATAGACACCCTTATTAGACCCATTGTTCTCTGTGGCTCTATGATTTGGGGGCCTTCTTTGCTTGAGTTGGATTGGGCTTCAGCTAAGAGAGTCGAAATGCTTCTTCTTCATCGTATTATCAGGTTCATGTAGACTGTCCCCCAACATATCATCTTTGCAGAGTTTGGGACCTGACCCTTCAGGTTGGAGACTTTTTTTTTATTTGATCTATTTCTTACATGGCATCAAGAGCTTCACCGACTCAACAAAGGGGTGGGATAGGTACTCGTACTTGGCTTTTTGTTCCTTAGAGACTATTTCCCTTTTTGAATCTCTGGGTCGGGCTCGTTGTTGGTATGTAGGGGTCTCATATCTCTTAGAGTCTATGGGTATTAGGATGGACTGTCTCCTTCCATTTAGGTACTCCTTGGACGCACTAGGCCACCTTCTACCTTCCAGAAAGGAGCTGAATAGGATCATCAGGAAGGATATTTACAAGTATTTTATCCATATCACTTGGGTAAACCGTCATGGTGGGTTACACCCAAAGATGGCATTTTATACAAAGCAATTCTTGGAACTGTGTGATGGGCTTATTGTCTGTCCTCGGTATACATTCCACCATTGGATGCATGCTCTTTGCATTCCCCTAGGTTAGTACTGAGTGGGCTCTCATATGCTTTGGATTGAGACAGACCACCAGATGGATCAATTAGATAGGATTTGCTAGTTATGTAGCGTTCAAGAGGTCGAGATGAAAGAACACTTCATCTTCTACTACCCCATCTATTATGTGATCAGGGGGAGGTTCCACTACCTTTTCAAGGGAACCCAAGCTCTCACTGACTTCTTTAGATATGACGACCAAATATGCCTAGTTTTATACATGCATGAGGCTCTTAGGCTTTGTGACCATACTATTCAGGGCCCCACTAGACCAGACCCTACCCGACGGATCACTTCCTTTTTTATGGTGCTACCATCAAGGAGGGGCACTAAGCGCTAGGTCGATATTAGCATGACATCACACTCCAGATCAGTGCAACCCCAAGGGACCATCCACAGTTCCCCAATATCTCATTGGCATAACCATTCCTATTCTAGTACCAGGAGACAGACAAGATCAACTAGGGCTTTGCGACATGCTACATTCTCAAGATAGCAACATAGTGGGCGGCCCAGGTATCTCACCTCCTCTCCTTTTATTCTAAGTTTCTTTTAGCCAGCCTTGGATGTTAGGAGAGTTGGGTCTACTCCTTGATGAACCTTACTCATTGCTTCTCCTAGATCTTTCTCCTGCTAGATCTTTCTCTTCTTGTACATCTCCACCTCCCCATTGTGTTTGGGGGCATGGGTGAGGTCAACTTTGTACTGTTTTTCTTCTCTTTATTTTTGCTTTGTGCTCTTTTTAGGAAACCTCCAGGTTTTCTTGCTTTGTATTGGTACCTTTGTACTCTACAGTCCCTTTGACCTACTTTGGTGGTCATTCGTCAGACATTAATATATTTATCTTATCTGGTAAGATGGATTAGTGACAATAGGGTCATTTGGATACATTGTTGTAGTGGCAGTAGAACTACACTTTAGTGAAATTCATGTATGGACTTGAATTCTATTATTATAATAATGACTAAAACATATAATTTAATCATTAAGGGAGGGTATTAGATAGTTTATTATAATTTGTAATAATGTAATGTATTGTTACATTTGTTTTAGTTGTTGGGTGAACTTGCTAAATAGGTGGATACGGGGCATGCTTATTTGAGTTTCCCATTCAATTTGGCTATGCCTACCTTCCTAGATTATAGGAGTTTTATTAGCTATTTACATGGCTACTTTTATTAATGTATTACGGCTAGTGGCTTTTCAATAAATCTTTAAGATGTATCAATTCAGATTCGATCGGGGAAGTCATTCTTTAAAAACTTTAGTTATTATTTTTTAACGATGTGTGATTCTTTTTTGGCGCAGCATGTTGGGCTTCGTTTTCCTACATATGTTCATGTATGCAGCAGATTTGTACTTTTGGCGACTCTTCCGAATCAACTATCCCTTCATCTTTGGCTTTAAGCCAGGGACTGAGCTAGGGTTCAGAGAAGTGTTTCTAATCACCACGGGGCTTTCTGTAATGTCATTGGCTGGTGCTATTTCAAACTTAAACATGGATACACAGTCACTATCAACACTTGGAGAATGCGTTCCGCTGATTTTGGTTGTGGTATGATAAAAACTAAAATTTTCTCTATTCGATTGTTTTGTCTTTTCATCTATCTTGAAGATTCTTAAAATTTGATTCTAGAGGAAAATAGAAGCATTTGCTGGCTCCAAAATTGTACAAACAAGGTAATATATAAAGCAAATGGTGTAAACAGAAAGAAAAAAACAAGATTAAGTGACATATAGGATCAAAAATTGTTTTGTATCTTGAGGAGGAAAGTTATTTCTCACATTCCAACTACTGACTGGTTTAATTTGGGTGCAACTTTGGGCTTATTTACAGATACTGCTGCTAGCACTATTTTTCCCTTTCAAAGTTTTTTATCATTCAAGTCGACTTTTCTTGCTTCGAAGTGCACTTCACTGTATATGTGTCCCCTTTTACAAGGTACAGGTTAAATCAATTTTTCCTGTAACTGATATTTTCATTCATAATCTGAGATCTATCCTAGGAAAACTGATAGGCAATCCTTTCTCTATATTGCAGGTTTCACTTCCTGACTTTTTTTTGGCAGATCAGCTGACCAGTCAGGTTTGTTCATCTCCTTCCATTCAAATAGGAATTTCATGTCACAAGCTCAGCTGCATGTCTAAAACTTTGGTGCTGGTCCTGTTTTTATCTGTATAAATTCAACATACTAGTCCAATGATGTTAAAATGTAATCATTTCTACCGAAAACATTATACAATATTGTGTCCTCGATAATTTCCAGGAATTAGATTTTTGTAAATAGTTTAAAAATCCTGGAAAATTGGCAGCGCTAGAAAACAATTTGAGAACTACTATTGGATTTTATAAGTTACTGGGAAGAGAGAGGGAGAGAGAAAAGAGAGACTTTGTCTCTTTCTATGCTTAATCTTTTGATGATTCTTTTCCTTGGAGTCATCCGCCATTCTTTGTTACTCATAACCATCTAAGTGTTCTATCTTCCTTGACCTTTCACATGTTCATGACAATGGTAGGTTTTATTCAGTGGGAAAATATCTATAATGAGGGAGATTTTAACTCCCAACTTTTAATTGTATAATAATTGTGTATGCATATAAAATCACTTAGGATTTCTAATTAAGAGTAAGACTAATTAGTTTGAAAGTGTGTCGATTATTGATTGCAGCAATTCCCTTTTGCTTGTTGGTGCAAATATTAATTGTGCATTTTAGTTATGCCAATGGGAATTCTACAATGGTAGTCGTGGGGAGTGTAATGAAGTGAGCCACTTTTATTTCAACCTTAAATTTTACATCCATTTCACCATCATAGGGGAAATTCAATATTAAAATTTGACATCCATTTGACTGTCACTTATAATTTTTTCCTTTCTTTGGAGAAGCTAATGGAAAATTTGTAATATCTTGCCCATAAGGTGGCGTTTGGGGCCTTTTTTTTTCCCTCGAAAAGATTTTTTCAAGCCTAACACATTGATGCAGTTAGATGGATGTCATTTGACACCAGTTAGTGAGAAAGTAGAGGAGAAGGTAATGAATTTATTAATCAATATGGTATGTGAAAAATCCAAGACAAAAATCTTGAGATTAATATCTCTTGGCTTATTTCAGATAGATGTATTTGAGAATTTTATACTAGGTAAGTTAACTCAAGTGGTTGGCTTTTCTACTAAGGGTAGTTAGTGTGTAGTTAGAGTGTGTGCATGTCCAAAGATGCATTTAATGCTTACCTACCTCACATGTGCCACCATTATTAGATGCCACTTTTAGTGTGGCCAATAGGAAAAGAGATGCAAGTTCTTGACTTTGCCATAAATACTCTTCTCCTCGATATTTTATATTGATGTATGATGGTTTTACATCATCAATAATACATACACACAGATACTGAATAGTTGAGCAATCTTCTTTTGGTTCTTTTCTTGCCTCTATCTTGTGTGAGATATGTTTCGGTTCTTCTTTGATCTTAGTTAGACTCGATCTTAATATGGTACAAGAGCCATAGAAATCTAGCTCCAAAGCTTAGGATAGTTTTTAGGTGTTTTTGAGAAGAATCTCATGTTCTATAGCATCGTGGAGCAAAAAAAACTCTGCCATTGCATTCAAAAGGTCCAAAAATCTATGGATCAACTATAAACACCTTATAGGTTTCTGTTAGATAATTTAGCAATTTTTTGGGGGTCCTTAGTGCACGCTCAGATACTATCCACACCTTATGGATTATAGAATTTTTTAGGTTTTTCATGATTTTTTTAGGTTTTCAGCAAATTTTCTAGAATTTTTTGGTCCATACAATGCATACAACTGTGACTTATTCTTGTGTTGCCATGTAGCACCTTATAGAGTTGTCTATATTTGTTCACTATGCCTATCATAGCACCACGTGGTGTCTTTTGGACCTTCCAGTGTGGCATAGTCCGTGTAGCTAAATGTGTTTGCCCATATTACTGACTATACATATCATACGCCTATGTAGCACCTTTTGCATTTGCCACATCATCTTCCATATAGCTGATTGTGTCACTTGCTTATGTCATCATCTTGCATGGTTCCTAGTGACATCATCATGTCCTACATACTCTCTAGCCCCTGGTTGTATGGGCCTAACTACCATGTGGCCACCGCTCGGCTTGCCTAACCATCGCTTATGCCTAACTGCTAGCCCTAACCGCATGTGACCAGAGGATTTAACTACTAGCAATTAGATTTTTAGGCCAGCCCCCTAGGCACCCATGTGACCAACGACCAAGTTGGTTAAGACCCCCTTGGTATTCCTATTGCCCTCCAATGACAATTCTGACCTACTTTCCCTCTAGGAGGCATATCTCATCATTTGTGAGGCCTAAGAGGCTCCCTTTTTTTTCTTTTTTCTTTTTTTTGGATTCATTTTTGTGACACGGATGTAGTGAAGCATAATTTGGGAAATTTTGGGCACTTGAGTGTTGTTGGTACTATATTTATTATAGCAAAACCCTATGGGAGGCATCCTTCAAGCACCGAGCTCATATCTTGAGTTTCATTTGGAATTTTTGCATGGTATTTTTTGAACTTGGATATTTTTTTGAGTTATACACAGTGGTGTGGTCAATTATGCATTTTGTTTTGGCAGAGTTTTTGCATGGCATTTTTATTGTACTTGGAGGGTGCAATTTTTTGACTTGGCAGTTCCTTTCTGAGGTCTTTTTTATTGCATTTGGAAAATGCAATGGTGCTTTCTTATGATTTTTGACACGTTTTTATAGATATCATTTTGTCAAAGACTAGAGGGTGGGGTCTAGTCTGATAGGTGGTCAAACCCCCCACAATAAACTTTTATAATTATTTTTGTCTCCCATATTTTACGAGCCATTGGTTTTGAAAATGCACTTTATTTCCTCTCTCACCTTGTGAAGGGTTCCTAACATGGCCTCATTGTTGAGACCCTATTGAGAAATTTTTTTCTCTTTTTAAATGGCACCTTTTTGGCAAGAATCTTGCATTTTTTTGAAGATCTTATTCAAGTATTAGATTTTAAGCCACTCATGCGAACAATTTCTCCATTCCATATATTTTTTGACACTCGACATGATGATCATTCTTTATGACTTCTAGCATCCTCAGCGTCAACTGATTTGTGTGTGTTCGAAGTAGTGTATTTTGGGCCACTCATGTAGGACTTTTTGGATTTTTTGTGAGCTTATTCACCATCTTGAATAGTCAGTGGTTATTTTACCTTGTCACTTCCACTCATGCCATTTATTTAGAGAAAATTGAGGCCCCTTTCTATGCGCTTCTTTACATTTTCTAGGAGAGATTATTTTTTACAAATAAGCACATTTGTGTGTGTTTGTGCTTTCTTTGTTTTAGCACAATAATGAGTTTGGTTTCCTCACATGTACATTGGTATCTACATAGTTCAAAATCTCATTTTTGGCAATTTCTCGATAGGGAAAAATTTGAATTGGGACTCGGATCTCGACAACTTTATCACTACTCTGAAAAACATATAATTAATAAAATAAACTTAAATTAAATATAAAACATTGTTACATGACATGAGAAATAAATCTAGAGAATGTTATAAGTATATTTTATATCAATTTTGACTAGAAGAGAGTACACTACTACAAAGTTACAAACTGCAATGCTCATAGAGTCATGAAATATCAAATATACATATTACATTTCATCTCTAGCTCCTTGAATAAGTTTTTTGTGGTTGCCTCATGGAAGCGAAAGGTAAAAAATCCTGCTCTTCAATGCCAACTATTGTCAATCAGACTCGCACCCTTGTAAAGGTAGTTTCAGGGTTTCACAGTCTGCTGAAACATGAAAACAATCCTAGGTTGTGGGTGACCTAATCAGTGGATTAAATCTCTAGATTATAAGGGCTAGCTCCCTTTGGTTTATCAATTAGGATCTTTGATCTATGCTACAAACTACCAGGAAAAGAGAGAAAAACTTGAAGAAAATTCCTATCTAATGATGGTGATATACCTTTATTTTTTTATTGATCCACTCAATTTGAGCTCCTAAGAACACTGATTTAGACAAGAAAAGGGCTGAACTTTCAACTCCAATTGACCAATATGCATAATTATTTCAATAAAAGGTTTTATCTGGTGATCTAAGCTTGAGGGAAATGAAAGAATAGGCATGATTTAAGGCATTAACCAGCAACTTATATCCACTGTAAACTCAGCCAAGAAACATCAAACACAGAACATGACCTGCATAAACTGATCAACTATGTTGCTAGGTAAGAATCAATACTTGACGAGGAAGAGAAATTCTATCACTTATGTAAATCACTGACACGAATACACTATACCAACATTCTAGAAAAAAATAGTCCTATTAATCTGAAAAAAGGTTACAAACTCAATCTTTGGCAGAATTTGATCTTGCCGAAAGAGGGATATAATTCAAGGCTCAAAAGCCAACTTATATAGAAAAGCATACACAAACCAAAGATTGGTGCTGAAAATAAAAGAGGAGATTAACTCCCACATTAACCAAGTCAAACTTGAGCTGTCAAAAGATAACACAGTCTTCAAATAAACTTTATTTTTGTCTTATGCCTTGCATGAAAAGCACTTTGGCATTTGAAAAGGATGGTGGGCCTATTTTGGACTAATCTGTTCCACACATGAAAAGGTACGCTAATCTCCAAATAAAGAACTCTGCTTGAATTACTTGAAATAAGAGAACAATCTCTTTTGCATGAAATCAACGCTAATGCTGAACTTAGAATTCCATTTGAACTACTGGAACATTGAAGCTTTAACAAGATAAATAAGAGCACATGCATGAAATCAATGCTATATTGGTGTTTGAAGGGATGAGGTAGATCCAAGTTTGATAAGTCAAACTCTTCCATAGAAAGCCATGCCACATCTCAGACTAAGAACTCCACTTGAAGTTGAATTGGACCTTTGGATGCATGAGATTGACTAGGAGATCATCATGAATACACCAAACAGTCAACCAAAACTTAAACCAACCAACTCCAAATGAACCTCCACTTGCATGAAATTCCATGTTGACTCCATCTCTTGTTTTTGTGCATGTATTGCTTCGGGTCATTTGCTTATTGTTTTCATCTTTGGCTATTTATTTGTCTATTTCTCTCAAACTTTTGTCTTGGACAAAATGTTCGAGACTTCTTTCTTTATGCACTTTCCTTCAGTATATTCGATGGCTTGTCTTGCTTTTGTTCTTTTCCTTCGAAATTTTTGAAAAGTCCTTCGATTTGTGTCTTTTTCTCTTGAGCTTATCCTTCCGAGTCATTTTTGTCCAATTCCTTTAGGCTTTTTTGTCTTTCTTTTCTTTGGATAAATCTTCACGAAAGAATTCTTTCAGACTTATTGCAACGGCCTTTCTCTACTACCTCTCAAATGAAATGGTCCATCCCAAAATTGTCCCTTCAAGAAAGTTAAAGTGATCCCTCCATCAAAAAGTGACCCTTTGGGAACTTTGAGAATGACCCTTCGAAAAGATAAAAAGCCTTTCAGGAACTTTGAGAAGCCTTTCACATTGTTGGAACGGTTCACTTGCCCAAAAGAAAAATATCCCTTCGGATTTATATAATGGCCTTTCGGACTTTCTGTAAATGTGCTCTTTCGAAGGGCTAATGACCCTTCAACTTTTTTGTTTTAGAATTTTTGGAAGAGTAGATACCCTTCGGGATTTTGGTGATTGATCCTTTTTCAAAAATACCCTTTGGAAACTTGAAAATGCCCTTCAGGCTTTTACAAAGTGACCCTTTAGCTTTTCTCCAAATGACCCTTCAGAAAGATGAAACGGTACACTTGCCTCTAAAAATTCCTTCAAGATTTTTTGACTTGATCTCTTTCTTTCAGCTTTTTATCTCTTGGACAAATGTCTGAAGCTCTGCATTATACACCTTTTTCGTTGGACAAAAATTTTGAAGGAATTGTCTCAGATTTTGCAAATGAACTCTCCAAAGGGAAAGTACCCTTCAAAATTTTGAAAGTGTCCCTCAAATTTTTCAAATTGCCTGCTTCCAAAGGGCACATACCCTTCAAATTTTTTGTAAGTGTCCCCTAAACCTTTTTTTAATGACCTTTTAGAATTCAATAATGGCCCTTCAACCTTATTAAATGTGCCTATTGGCCATTTTTAGCCCACATATCAAAATTTGCCTAAGTATGAAAAAGGGAGCTTTCAAGCAAGAAAATGGCAAGTCTTTGGGAGGACTTCGGGTTTTCCATCAATGACTATTGACCATTTTTTTGGCTCACATATCAAAGTTTACCTAAGTATGAAAAAGGGGGCTTTCAGGTAAGAAAATGGTAAGCCTTTGGGAGGACTTTGGGTTTTCTAGCAGTGACAACTTTGGGTTTTTTAAAGGCACAATGCAAATAAAGTTTTTAATAGTGCTTAGCTTCTAAATATTTCATAAGTAGAAGTAATTCGGTTTTACAAACCCAGATTACTCAGACAGTGTATTTCGGGTTCTCCAGGGAGCACTACTTGATTACTTCATAAGTTGTGAGTAGTCAAAAGTCTGAAATGAGTAAAGGTGCTCAAAAAACCCGATGTGGTCTTGAAAAGTAATACTTCTAGGGTCCTTCAAGAGATGAGTCTTTTTCAAAATTTTGAAGGGCATTTTCAAAATGTTGAAGGGTCTTTTTAGGGAAAAAGGGACCAGTCAACTTCTCTGAAGGTACACTTCAACTTTTTTGAAGGGCTTTTTCTTCTCCAAGTGGATAGTTATAATTTTCCTGAAGGGTAAAATACTTCTAGGGTCTTTAAGAGATGAGTCTTTTTCAAAACTCTTAAGGGCATTTTCAAAATGTCGAAGGGTCTTTTTAGGGCAAAAGGAACTAGTCAACTTTCTTGAAGGTACACTTCAACTTTTTCAAAGGGTTTTTTCTTCTCCAAGTGGATAGTTGCAATTTTCCTAAAGGGTATGTTACCTTTCAAGAGGACCATTTCAAAATTATCGAAGGGTATCTTTCCCTTTGGGAGGATCATTCGTGGAAATCTGAGGGGACATGCAGAAAGCCTGAAGGTTCTCTTACCCTTAGGGAAGGTCCACTGTGAAAATATCGAAGGGTAGTTTCCAAAGACAGACGCAGATAAAAAGTCCAAAAGAATTCTTTCAGATAAATTGTCTGAAGAAATTCCTTCAGGAGATTTGCTCAAAAGAAATAAGCTAAAAGAGAAAATTGAGACCAAGTTATATAAAGGAAGTGACGAGCCAATGGATGTCAAAATTAGGGTAAGCGACTATCCATTGGAAGCAACTGGGTTTGAAATGCTTGAAGTCTTAAGGCTTGAGAAGCAGCAAAGTGAGAGGACTTCAAGATGGATAAGTCCAAAGTAAGTAGGCTTAGAGAACCCAAATTAATCTATATAAAGTAAATTGGGATTCTCTAAGAGCTCGACTTAAGCTTGGTTTGGCAATGCTAGAATCATGATGCAATGAATAGAATGCTACCACGTGGTGTAACTAGAGAAGAAGGGCCAATCAATAAAGGAAAAGTGGCACAAGGATGTTCAGTGAACATGGGAGAGTCTGAGTGGCTAGTACCTATAAGTTATGAAGGATCTCATTTGCCATGGTTCATTGCTCACACTTGCCATTCGATGCTTAAATGCATCACACCAAGAAGAAACATTCCAACTACTCATAACATGACATTTTAGATACGTAAAAGAAAGTCTTAAAGATAGGAGGGGATCGAGAGTATTGGGTAGCGATTTGGAATGGTGCATTTATGAACATCAAGGAAGGACAATAGGAGGTTCCATCCATCTGTGACTTCTTTCTTTCCTCCCTTTCTCTCTTCCCCCTTTTTTAATAAATAAAGGCCTTGGAGCCTATAAATGTATCCCCAAAGTGGTGATAAAATCACTCTAAAAAAATCATTGTGCAATGGACCTTTGAAGTAATAAAGACTATTTTTTACCTATCTCTTTGTTTAAAGATTGCTTGAGTTATCTTGTGCACTAATAACATTGTGAATAAGCATCCTTCCAACCTTGTTGCCCTTCTTTCTTGCTTGTTTTTAGGTGCTTTCTAGTTAATTGCAGGTTTGAACTCTTGCTTTCGGCCATTAATGGATATTTGGTGTGAATTTTGAAATTCCTCTTTGCCTCATGTGTTGTTCAGTAAGCCTAGATTAAAAAATATTTATGCAAGTTAGTTGGTTAGGAGGTTGTGTAAGCCAACTTGTCTTATGTTGAATTAGTGTCTTTCCTAGGCCAAGTGGATCACTTACTTTTGGTGCATCACCTCCCTTAGCTTAGTTTTCTTTTTAAGTAATATTTCTTCCCCTTTTCCTTAGCCATTAGTAGAGTTTAGCATAGAAATCAAGGAGTTGAAGGGAAGCACCTGAGGAACTAGACTCATAAAAAATTCTAGAAGTTCAACCTCACCACAGGACCCACATCCTGAGGTTGTTCCCATGCTTATAGCTGGAAGTGAGAGAGCCTAAAGAACTCTCTCACAAGGGTGCTACTCCAGTCTATAATAGTTTTGACATGTCCGATCGGACCACTACCATTTCACTTTCATTTTTATGGAAGATTGGTCAAATTTGATTTTGTTTTGATCAATTTGCAGCAGTGGTAGCTTTCATCCTTCAACATCGAGTGACTCCAAAGAATACCCAACTATTTGGTGGTAGAGCAATAGTTATCTTTCATGCCAAAGGTGACTACAAGATCGGCTTCTACAGGTATTCCTTTTGAGTTTTTTGAATTACCTTTAAACGCAATAAGAAGGTTAAGGTTCACCCACACTCACCCTTATGTGAGAAGCTACCCTCCTAAACCAGTCATAAAGTATACCTACACAAGAAGATCTTTATCAGCCCCTCTTGTTGTTATGATTCCCTAAAGAGCTTTTATGGGCTTCAGCAGAAAAATCCCTTTGAATTTACCACAGTATGATCCGATGCCAATATCAACCCTCAAAAGTGTCCCTTATTACATAGGAGGACAAGTTGTAACTCCTACTGAGCACATAATGAACATAGTCAATTTTTGCAACATTCACAATATCATGGCAGAGAATGTGGCTATTAGGATATTGGCTATCCTTCAAAGGAAAGATGTTAGATTGGTATACAGGCCTTGATCCTAATTCTATCCTCTCATGGGATGATCTGGGAGCAGTCTTATGTAAAAGATTTGCAGATAAGAGTGACCACCTGTCACTTACAAAGCAGCTAACCACCATCAAGGGAATTCCTCATGAAGTCATGCAAAACTTCAATACAAGATTTTAGAAGGTGTGGGATAGAATCCTAGCAGCTATTAGACCATCTTCAAACTTTGTTTTCTTGTATTACTTGAAGGCTCTTAATAATGACATAGCTATAATGATCTAGTCTATGGGAGGAGACATACTGTCATATACATATGAGGTGGCCATCAAGGTAGAGAATTCCTGGTTCTAGCTGGTAAGCTTACTCTTAGACCTCTAATGCCTCTTTTTTAAGAGATCAAACCACCCCCTATAGTCATTCTTCCACTCTATGTTATACTTCTAATGCCAATAATTGCTATCATACCTTCACCTAAGCAAGATAAGACCTCTACTAGTGGATCCAATAACTCCCAAGAGAAAGAATTACTTGGAGTTGAAGAGTATGATCCAATCCTTGGGAAATGATGTGGTCACTATCAAGAGACAAGCTTACAACAAGCCTTATCAAGCTCCATATCAGCCTCATCAATAACCTTATCAAGCAAATAGGCCACCTTACAAAGGAGGTTTCCAAGGACATGGACAACCTAACTATGCTAGACAACATAATTACAATCTAAATGTTGCAGGCCCTTCTAATTCCTTGGTCCCAATTCAAAATAATGTGGCTTAGAAAGCTGAAGGGACAATGCCATGGAATAATTATTTTGGGTAGTCCATTATCTCAACTAATGGATACAATTAGGGGTTCAATGATCAATGGCAACAGGCTATTGCTTATGGATACAACCAAGCTCTTATGGCCCAAAACATAGAGGTACCCACAATGACGAGACAAGAGCAAGGCTCGAATCAAGGATTAAACTAACGAGAGGCTTCAATGGTCATTAGTGAGTAAGTGAAGTGATATGCATTAAATCAATAGGCCACTCCCAGTCTAGCTTACACCCCTATCTCAGTAAATACAAGGTTTAAGAGAAGGAATATGGGTGACAATCAGGAAGCTTTCAAATAACCTATTGTCACTGCTCCTTCATTGACAAAGCCAATAGTAGTATCTCCTAAAGTTTAGGTAAAAGTTTGTGGTAAACCAATCAACATTATGGAGAAAATGAATAAATCTAGTGTGAGCATGTCGATGTGGGACATGCTTTCCTTGCCTAGCCAAGTGGACATCCTGAAGGAAGGATTGTCCAAGATGGGTATTACTACAACTACAAGTAAGTAGCCAAGTAAGGCAGCTAAAGTCCTCACTAATGCAGTAAAGATTCATGTGGGAGAAGGGTCAAGTATTGTGACCAATCCCCCCCTTTCTACGTCTCTTTGATCATTGGCGATTCCTTGGTGCACAACTGCTTGGTGGATAGTGGGGCCAGCATCTCAGTCATGCCAAAGTCTATTACTGACCAGTTGAACCTCAAGTATGAGCCTCACACTAAAAGAGTCATGCAACTTGATAGTTCTTCCACAAAGCCATCAAGCATCATCAAGAATTTGAGCCTAACTTGTCATGCTTGTCCTAGTGTATCTATGGTACAAGACGTGTTGATTCTAGATATCACTCATCGCTTTGCTTTGTGTCTTTATAGAGAATTCATAGCCAAAATTAAGGGATACCTTGTAGCAGATTGGTCTTACATGGCATTCAGAACAAGGGATGAGACTAAGGTCTCGATCAAGGCTGAACTAATGGCATAATTCCACATTGAACCCCATTAGCCAGATAACGTAAACCTCAATTATACTATCCTTGATGAGGATGAGTTTACAATTGGCCATGAGTTGAACACTCATCCTGAAGAAGTTCCAGACTTGTTCTTGGATAAGTTATGGGGAGATAACCAATTTTTTAATTCTTTGAAAGGTGTTGAGTAAAAAGACATGGGTGTCTACCTGTTGCATGAAGAAAATCAACCCATGTCATCACACATTAGACCTAAAGAAGACCCCAATGGTTTATGTAAGTTGTTCTTTGATGGCTCAAAGAGAAAAAATAGTGTAGGTGCTAGGGCAATGTAGGTTTCCCCTTCAAGTAACAATCTTTTCTCTTCTTATAGGTTCCATTTTAGTTGCTCTTCAAATGCATTAAAATATGAAGGCTTGATCCATGGCCTTCAATGGGCCACCAAAAGAGGAATCAAATTGCTGCAAGCTTATAGAGATAGTGAGCTCATAGTTAACCAAGTTAGAGGCTTGAACGTCACAAAGAATGATTTGATGAGGTCCTAAAAAATAAAGTGTGGGACCTGATTGAAGATTTTGAAGCCTTTAACATTCAGGCTATCCCAAGAGATCAAAACTAGCATGCTGATAGGTTGGCAGTCATAGGAGCTCAATTTGACATTCTAAGTGAGCTAAAAGAAATGAAGGTTCAACCACATGTCAAGGTGGTGGTGAGACAGTCAGTGCCAGATAATGAAGCCCATTGGCAAGTTTTTGAGTGACAAGTAAATTGTTTGTTTCTTGCAGTAGGAAGCCAAATTCTCCTCCTCCAACCAAGCTAAATTTCAGCATCAGTATGAGGATCAGATTGTTTAGCTGAAGTCAAACAAACTTCCTAAGGGGCTAGTTACACTTGAGAGCCTTTTTCATGAATGAGACCTTATGAGGAAAGAGAAGGAAGTGATGTTTACTAATGAGGAAAACTATGAGAGAGTCCTCATCTTTAGGACAAACTTCTCAAGCTGGGGAAGGTAAGTAGAAAGGTTGAGAGGCATGCTTTCATAGCACTTTGTCAAGAGTATGCAGATACTTTTACTTAGGAGTACAATGACCTAAAAGGATTTGATCCTAAACTAGCCCTACACACCATAGAGTTGGAGGCCAATGCAAAGCATGTAAGGCTAAAGCAAAGGCTGGTTAACCCCAAGATTGAGGAGCTGATGAGGAAGGAACTAATCAAGTTGATTGAGTCTGGGATCATTATTCTCATCAAGCACTCATCATGGGTAGCCAAATTGGTGCCTATAAGAAAAAAGAGTGGGGAGATTAGGCTTTGCATGGATTTCAGAGATTTGAACAAAGTCTCTATTGGCCTTTTTTTGGCCCACATATCAAAGTTTACCTAAGTATGGAAAATGGAGTTTTTAGACAAGAAAATGGTAAGCCTTTAGGAGGACTTTAGGTTTTCCAGCAGTGACAACTTCAATTTTTATGAAGGCACAATGCAAATCAGGTTTCCAGCAGTGCTTAGCTTCTAAATGTCTCATAAGTAGAAGCAATTTGGGTTTACAAACCTGAATTACTCATAGAGAATGTATTTTGGGTTCCCCAGGGAGCATTACTTGATTACTTCATAAGTTCTGAGCAATCAAAATCTTGAAATGAGTAAAGGTGCTCAACAAACCCATTGTGGTCTTGAAAAGTAATACTTCTTAGTTTCTTCAAGAGATGAGTCTTTTTCAAAAAATCCAAAGGGCATTTTCAAAATGTTGAAGGGTCTTTTTAGGGAAAAAGGGACCAGTGAACTTTTTCAAAAGTACACTTCAAATTTTTTGAAGGGTTTTATCTTCTGCAAGTGAACAGTTGCAATTTTATCGAAGGGTATGTTACCCTTTGGGAGGACCATTTCAAAATTCCTGAAGAGTATCTTTTCCTTCAGGAGGATCATTTTCAGAAATCTGAGGGGACATGCAAAAAGCCCAAAGGGTCTCTTACCCTTTGAGAAAGTTCCTTTGGGAGATTTGCTCAAAAGAAATAAGTTGAGAGGGAAGCTCGAAACAAAGTGTCCAAAGCAAATGATGGGCTAATGGACGTCAAAATTAGGATCAACAACTAGCCATCAAAAGTAATCGGGCCTAAAAATCTTGAAGTTTTAAGGCTTGGGAAGCATCAAAGTGAGAATACTTCAAGATGGACAAGCCTGAAGTAAGTAGGTTTAGAGAACCCGAATTACTCTACATAGAGTAAATCAGGTTTATCAAAGTACTCTACTTAAAAGGCTTTATCAGCGAAAGATCTGAGAAAGTCCAAAGTTGAAGAGGCCAAAGAACCTGAATTACTCTACATAGAGTAAATCAAGATTTTCCAACGGCTCAACTTAAGCTTGGTCTGGCAACGCTAGAATCATGATGCAATGAATGGAAGGTTGCCACATGGTACAATTGGAGCAGAAAGGGCCAATCAATAAAGAACAAGTGGCACAAGGATGTTCAATAAACATAAGAGAGTCTAAGTGGCTGGTAGATGGAAGTTATGAAGGCTCCCATCTGCCATGGTTCATTACCTATAATCATCATTCGATGCTTAAATGCATCACATCAAAAAGAAACATTTTATCTACTTACAGTATGACTTTTTAGATGCACCAAAGAAAGTTTTAAAGATGATAAGGGCTCGAGAGTATTGGGCAAAAATATAGAATGACACATTTATGAACATCACGAAAGGACAATAGGAGGTTCCATCTATCTATGACTTTTTTCTTTCCTCCCTTTCTCTCTTCTCCTTTTTCTTTATAAATAGAGGCCTTGGTGCCTAGAAATGTATCCCCAGATTGGTGATAAAATCACTCTATGAAAATCATTGTGTAATAGACCCTTTGAAGCAATAAAATTTTTTTTTACTTATCTCTCTATCTGAAAATTGCATTGAGTTAGCTTGTGCACTAATAGCATTGTGAAGAAGCATCCTCCCAACCTTGTTGCCCTTCTTTCTTCCTTGTTTTCAAGTACTTTCCAATTATTTGTAGGTCTGAACTCATGCTTTTCAGCCATTAATGGATGCTTGGTGTGAATTTTTGAAATTCCTCTTTGCCTCATGTGTGGTTTAGTAAGCCTAGCTTAAGAAATACTTATGCAAGTTAGCTAGTTAGGAGGTTGTGTAAGCCAAATTGTCTTATGCTGAATTAGTGTCTTTCCCAAGCCAGGTGGATCACTTACTTTTAGTGCATCACCTCCCTTATCTTAGTTTCCTTTTCAAATAATCTCTCTTCTCTTTTCCTTGGCCATTAATAGAGTTTAGCATATAAACCCAAAGAGCTGAAGTGAAGCACCCGAGGAACTAGTCTCATAAAAAAGTCTAGAGGTTCAACCTCACCATAGGACACCTACATCCTAAGGTTGTTCTCATGCTTATAGTTGAAAGTGAGAGATCCTAAAGAACTCTCTCACAAGGGTGAAAATCTAGTCTATAATATTTTTGGCATGCCCAACATGATAACTACCATTTTACATTCATTTTATGGAAAATTTGGTCAAATTTGATGATGTTTTGATCAGTTTGTAGTAGTGGTAGCTTTCATCCTTCAGCATCTAGTGACTCCAAAGAACACCCAGCTATCTGGTGGTAGAGCAGTAGCTATCTTTCATGCCAAATGCAACTACAAGATCAATTTCTATAGGTATTCCTTTTTAATTTATTAAATTACCTTTAAACTCAGCAAGAAGGTTAAGGTTTACCCATACTCACCCTTACGTAAGAAACTATCCTCCTAAACCAGTCATAAAGTATACCTATGTAAGAAGTTATTTATCAACCCCTCTTGCTACCATGATTCCCCAAAGAGCTTTTGTGGGATTCAACAGCCAAAGCCCTTTGAACTTATCATAATATGATCCTATGCTAGTCGCAGCCCTCAAAAGTGCTCAACAAACCCAATCAAGTTGTCCCAAGAGATCAAAACCAGCATGCTAATAGGTTGGCAGTCATAGGAGCTCAGTTTGACATTCCAAGTGAGCTGAAGGAAATTAAGGTTCAACCACATGTCAAGGTGGTGGTGAGACCGTCAGTGCCAGATAATGAAGCCCATTGGCAAGTTTTTTAGAGTGACAAGCAAATTGTTTATTTTTTATAATAGGAAGCTAAATTTTCCTCCTTCGACCAAGCTAAATTGCAACATCAGTATGGGATTCAGCTGAAGTCAAACAAACTTCCTAAAGATCTGGTTACACTTGAGGGCCTTTTTCATGAAGGATACCATATGAGGAAAGAGAAGGTAGTAATGTCTACTAAGGAGGAAACCTATGAGAGATTCCTCATTTTCAAGGACAAACTTCTCAAGCTAGGGAAGGTAAGCAACAAGGCTAAGAGGCATGCTTTCATAGCACTTTACCAAGAGCATGCAGATATTTTTGCTTGGGAGTATAATGACCTAAAAGGTTTTGATCCTAAACTAGCCCAACACACCATAGAGTTGGAGGCCAATGCCAAGCATGTAAGGCAAAAGCAAAGGCTAGTTAACCCCAATATTAAGGAGTTGATGGGGAAGGAACTAACCAAGTTGATTGAGTCCAAGATCATCTTTACCATCAAGCACTCATCATGGGTAGCCAACTTAGTGTCTATAAGAAAAAAGAGTGGGGTGATTAGGCTTTGTGTGGATTTCAGAGATTTGAATAAAGTCTCCTTGAAAGATCACTATCCCCTACCATTCATGGTTCAGGTCTTTCAAGTAGTTTCCAGTTTAGAATGTTTTTCCTTGTTGAATGGTTTTTTTGGCTACAACCAAGTCTAGATGAAGGATGAGGATCAGTACAAGACTACCTTCACGACCAAATGGGGCACGTATGCATACCAAAAGATGATTTTTGGTCTATCAAATGTTGGTGCTACCTTTCAAAGAACCATAGACATGGCTTTTCAGGGGTTGCTGAACCAAATAGTGCTGGTAAACTTGGATGACATCATGGTTTTCTCCAAGAATGCCAATGAACACATAGACCACCTGAGGATAATTTTTGAAAGGTGCAAAGAGAATGGGATTTCATTTAATCCCAAGAAGTGTGTGTTTTCCATGAATGAAGGTAAGATGTTGGGCCATATCATCTCAAAGGAAGGGTTGTCCATTGATCCTAAGAGAATAAGTGCCATCTTGGCCTTATCCTTGCCCAAGCATAAGAAGGGACTCCAGAGTTTCCTTGGAAAGATAAACTTTGTGAGAAGATTTATCCCTAGTTTTAAAAGTTTAGTCAAGCCCATCACTCCTATGCTGAAAAAGAACCAAGTGTTCACTTGGTCAAATGAAGGCAAGTCGGCATTTGAATCTAAAGCAAGCTATTACTCAAGCACCCACACTTATAAATATTGATTTCTCAAGGGATTTCATTTTGTATGATTTTTCCAATATTGATAATATATTAGCTATACTAATGCAAAAAAATGGTGAAAGACTTGAGCAACCATTAGCATTTTTCAATCAGGGGCTTGAAGAGTATGAGGTGAGGTATACCTTTATAGAAAAACAAGTCCTTGCAGCAGTAAGGAGCCTCAAGAAGTTTAGGCCAATGATATCCAACAATAAAATCCACCATATGATGTCTCATCCTAGGGTAAGAGACTTCTTTCTTAACAAGAATTTGAGTGAAAAAAGAGCTGGTTGGATTACTAAAGTCATGGAGTACAACGTGGAAATCAAGGTCACTAAGCTAGTAAGAGGTAAAGGCTTATGTGAGCATATGGTTGAAGAGCTTCATGAAGATAAAAAGGTCATCTTGGTGACACAAGATAACCTACAAGCAGATGCACCTCCACTTCACACTAGTTGGCTCCATGATATGACTCACTTTCTGCTAATAGCTGAGTGCCCTCAAGGTATGGACATAGCAAAAAGAAGGTATTTTAGACTTCATTCCATACCTTATGTTTTAGTTGATGGTGTTTTGTTTAAAAGAGACCTAAATGGAGTGATCTTGAGGTGTGTAGATGATGATTAAGTTTCCAAGCTTTTGGAGCATTTCCATAATGGGCTTGTAGGAGGTCATTTTGCTCCAAGGATTACTGTAACAAAGATCATGAGGGCTGGTTACTACTATCTCAGCCTCTTCAAGGATGCTTATGCATGGGGGAGAAGGTGTCAGGAATGCACTCTTTTCATAAGAAATCAAAGGTTAGCAACTTTCCCTCTCAACCTAATTCAAGTGGAGCAATCATTCATGCAATGGGGTTTAGATTTTCATTGGTATGATCAACCCCTCGTCAAGTGCATGGCATAAGTGGGTGCTTACTGCAACTAATCATTGTTGACAATTTTGTCCCCATAGGGAAAATTATCACCCCTACTATTTAAAACTTTGATATGGTGCCAAGTTTATCTTGTGAATCAATTTTGGGGTTTTTAAATGTGCATTTGCAACCACCCAAGTGGCCATCTATAGCAGTTTGAAAGGGTTTTTCCTCCTCTTCTAAGCATCACGTACAATAAAAATCCAAGACATATAAGTTGTAAGTTTATTTATTTTGTCTTCCCAAGAATTTTTTTTAGTTATAAGAGGTGGATTATTTCTTTGAACATTTTGTCAGAGAGAAAGAGCTCTTAAAGGACTGTGTAAAAGTCTAAAAAAATGACTAAGTGGCAGTCGTTCAAAGTTTATTTTTTTCAAAAATTTTGTTTGAAAGAAAAAGGTGAAAAACACAGTTGAAAATACCTGAAGGGCACATGCCCTTTGAGAAGGTCCAATTCAAAAGTCTGGAAGGGTATGTACCCTTCGGGTTGGTTCACTTTATGGTTTTCAAGTCAAGACAATTCATCTGAAGGACAATTTCAAAAAACCTGGGTGCCCTTCAAAAAGCCCAAAGGGTAACTTCCCTTGTGGAGGGCACTCAGGCAGCAAGTCGACCTTTCTTTTATCCTAAAGGGTCATTTTTAGAAACCTTGAAGGGTATGTGCCCTTGTGGGGGACACTTCACGCACGAAGAAGACTTTGGCAAAAGTTTTGAAGGACAAAATAATTTTTTTTGAGGGACACCTGCCCTTGTGGAGGGCACTTGGTCGATGGCATGACCCTTTCAAAAGTTTCAAAAGGCACTTTTGAGGATGAATAGCCCTTGCAAAGGGAAATTTGTAGTTAAGTGGACCTTTACAATTCTTTCAAAGGGCACTTATGGAAGAACATACCCTTGTGGGGGGCACCAAAGCCAAAGACAAGACCAAATCAAAAAGCCCAAAGGGAATTTTTGGGAAGTAGAAGCCCCTATAGAGGGCACCTTCATAAAGCAAAGGACAAAAAAAAGGTTCCCAAAGGGCACTTGCCCTTCAAAGAAAGATAGCCAATGGAGACGAATTCCTTCAGACTTTTTGTCCGAAGGAATTCTTTCGAACAAAAAGTCCAAAGGAATTCAGGAGGACTAAATCTTGATAGAAATAAAAGTGAAAGACACAGAAGGAAATGAATTCCTTCGAACTTTTTATCCAAATGAATTTCTTCAGATGGATCAAAAAGCCTGAAGGATGAATAAATGCCATAGGCCACAAGTAAGGAACAAAATATCGAAGGCTAAAGCGTAAGCAAAGGCCAAAATAGAGAGAAGAAAATGCCAAGCATAGGAAAATAAGAACACAGAGGCACAACCAAAATAAAGCCCGAATCCTGAATTAAAGCAGAACATAGGACAAGACTGAATCAAAATTGAACATGGACATAAGCATGAACATTGAATAAAACAAACATAGAATAAAGATAAAGGTAGGATGAATAAAGATCATGCACAGACTAACGCAAGTGACTCCAACAAAGTGAACACATTTAAGAAAACAAGTATGCTTTAGTTCTGAAAATAGAGTTGTCTTGCATGATAAACGGGCAAAGTGTTGAACATTTCAAATAGCCAAAAATTCCATGCATGCACTCTTGTTGGAAATTTGAGTAAGGAGACAGTTGATAGTTTTGATATCATGATACAAAAAGTAGTCTGAGGACTGAAGAGTTATCATTCCCATCTAAATCATCATAGAATTGTCATTGATGTTAAAGGTTGATGCCCTTTTTGTCATTGAGATTGAATCTAATCATGCATTAATGCCAAAGGTTGAGTTGAGTAGACTTGTGGGGTAAATCACATTTGTGAAATGTTCTTACTTAGAAGAGGCAATTGGGATAAGTTATGAATAATTGAAAACCTGAAATAGTCTTGAATAATTCCTTCGAAGGAATTATTTCAAAAATAATGGCAAGGACAATTCTTTTAAAAAAATTGTCAAGTCCTTCTCAAGTAAGTGGACCTTTTCAAAAAGTTTGAAGGGTATCTTTTGAACATTTCTTAGGGCAAGTGGACCTTTTCAAAAAGTTTCAAGGGTATATTTTGAACATTCTAAATGGCAAGTGGACCTTTTCAAAAAGTCTGAAGGGTATCTTTTGAACATTGCAAAGGGTATGTGGACACTTGCAGAAAAGTCAAAGGATAGATTACAAAAAGTCCAAAGGGTATCTTTTGAACATTGCAAAGGGTATGTGGACACTTGCAAAAAATCCAAAGAAATGATGTGGAAAAAAAGTCTAAAGAAATGTCTCATGGATAAATAATTTGAAGAAATCTCTCGAATAAAAAGTTTGAAGAAATGATGCAGACAAAAAGTTCAAAGAAATGATATGGACAGAAAGTCCAAAGAAATGTCTCAGACAAAAAGTCTAAAGAAAATATTTTTGAAGGACATCTCCTATTAGAATCTAATGATGAATTATTTTAGAGAAATTGGAGGACACTTCAGGATGAAATGAACCTGGATAGAAAGTCCACAAAAATTGTCTCGAAGACACAGACCCATAATAATTTATATAAAGGAACCTTCCAAAGGAATTCAAGCAAGGTTAAAAGATGAGCAAGTCTTGAAGGATCGACATTTCAAGGAACATTACAAGAATTCCAAAGAAAATAAGATCACGCCAACATGTTGAAGTTTTATGCTCAATATAAAGGGTAAAGATCAAGCATATCGAGGATAATCGAAAGGAGTAGAAGAGAACCCATGATATAGAAAGAAGTGAGATGTGAAAGGAAAGAAAAGATCAATGGTTAATGGAAAAACAAGAATTAAAACTCATGCTATTTTAAAAGATCAATGGCTCATGTCTGATCAGTGTATTAGATCCAATGGTGCAAAGCAAACTTAGATGATCCTCTGAGTGCACATGTATTTGACAAATGTCAAAAGGTCATTAGGAAAGATCCAACAAAGAAAAGAAAATTAACTTTGTATGATGAAAGAAATAAAAATCCCACATTCATTATCTTCTAACTGTCTATAAAAGAATAACTAAATCTGGTGATGAACTTGATATATCTTCATGGAGCTAGAGATTATTCAATCGAAGTGATTAATGAAGAAGCGCAATTAAGAACAATAGAAATGCAGATGCCAAAGATAGTAAAGGCATTTGAATGTTACTATTTAAAGCATGAATCAAGACACGAAGTCAGAGTCACATTGAATGTAGATCAGAATTGATTGAGGAAGTGGTGTAGTTAAGTGCAGTAGAAGTGCAGATGCCAAAGATAGTAAAGGTATTTGAACATTGTCATTTGAAGCATGAATCGAGACACAAAGTCAAAGTCACATTCAATCTAGATAAGAAGTGATTGAGGAAGTGGCATAGTTAAGTGCAATAGAAGTGTAGATGCCAAAGATAATAAAAGACATTTGAACATTGCCATTTGAAGCATGAATCAAGACACAAAATCAAGGTCACATTGAATGCAAATCAGAAGTGATTGAGGAAGTAGCGCAGTTAAGTGTAGTAGAAGTGTAGATGCCAAAGATAGTAAAAGACATTTGAATGTTACCATTTGAAGCATGTATCGAGACACAAATTCAAGGTCACATTGAATGCAAATTAGAAGCTTGAACTGATTAAGAGCATTTGAAATGTAAACTCTTTACAAATAGAAAACCCTAAGATGCATTTGTCTATATATGCTACAAACAAAACATTTGTAAGGGTCTTTTTGTGTTGCTGTTGTGATAATAATTAGAGTGTGAACTCAAAATTATCAAGTGAGGACCTATGAAAACAATGTAGAAAGGAAAATAAAATAAGGTGTGTTAATATAGAAGATATCTAGACACAAAGAGATAGAGGCAGATAAGTCAAGGAGGCAAATAACATGTAGGTGTAGTTACATACAAGACTTGTAACAGAAAAGTGAACAAAATTCATTCTAAATCTCTTTTGTATTTTGATGTTGTGTTGTCCCCAAAAAAAGACTTCTCATTTTTGGGACAACATATGAACTATTTTAGTCCTGCAGGCCAAAATTATCTCTCCCCTTCTCAAAAAATTATTATGAGCCTTAAAATTATTCATTATTCAATATTTTTCAAATTTTTACAGACTCTGCAAGCTTGAAACTATGGACTCTATAGATATGTTTCTACGGACTCTGCAGGCTAGTTCCTTCAGACTCATTTCTACAGACTCCATAGGTTGGTTTCTTGTTTCTACGAACTCTATAGATTCGAAAAGTTCAATGGCTTCAACAGGCTAGATCTCTCAAAGGGGCAAGTTTCTAACACTTAGGCAATTTTAGGATTGGTTCAATGCCTTGGTTCAACCAAAAATGTTTATCGGAAAGCTTCAAAGGAAGGATTGAACCATTGAACCATTGAACCCTACTTCCAAAAAGGTTCAATGGGTTCAAAGGTTCAACGATGTGAAAAGACTTAAGAGGAATTTGAAGGCTTTGAAGAACAAAGGAATGAACCGTTAAACCATTGAACCTTGAACCTTGAACCAAAATGGTTTAATGGGTTCAACAGGTTCAATGGGATTAATTGGTTCAAGCGGTCAAAGGACTTAGCCAAAACAAAAGATTATGATAAAGTGATTAAACTATTGAATTGTTGAACCAAAGTGGTTCAATCGGTCGGTTCAAATAGTTGGTTCAACGGACTACCCCAAAGATGAAGGAGCAAGTGCCCTTGCGAAGGGCAGTGAACTGAAGGCAGGTGCCCTTGCGGAGGGCAGGGAACATTGGTTCAAGGATCAAAGAGAAGGCAAAAAAGATGGAATTCCTTTGGATTTGTTCAAAGGCCAAAAGGGAAGATTTCCTTTAGGATTTTTGTCTGAGGATTTTACCAAGCAAAGAAATCGAAAGAATTTCTTCGATAGGATTTTCTTCAGAAAAGTGAACAAGGCAAAAAGTTTGAATTTCTTTAGAAAGATTTTCCATGGAAAAATGACTAAGGCAAATCCTTCAGACAAAAATTTTGAAGGAAAAGCCCGAAAGAAAGTGGACGAGCCAAGGAAAGATTTCTTTCAGACAAAATGTCCAAAGGAATTCCTTCAGACATTTTGTTCGAAGGAATTGAAGCTTGAACACTCCCCAAAATAATTAAAGCCTGAAGGCCACCTGAAGGGTAGGTACCCTTGCGGGGGGCTCTCGGTACCAAAAAAATGACTTTTCTCAAAGCCTGAAGGGACACCTTCCCTTCAGGGCATTCCAAAGACATATAACTAAATAAATTTCAAAGGCTTCAAAGGGACTTGGAAAAATAAAAGAAGCAGCGATTGAACCAAAGCAGAGAATGAATCAATGAACTGATTAAACTTTGAACTGAAAGAGTTCAAAGTTCAATGGTTCACAGGTTTAAGTGGTGTAAAGACTGATCCAAGCAAAGGAAGAACATGGATGATTCCAGAGACAAATTTAAAGAGTGGTTCAACAAGACAAAGCAAAGAAATGAATGAACAAAGGCAGCGATTGAACTAGGGAACTAATAAATACCACCTGAACTGATGAACCAATGAACTTTCAATAGGTTCAAAGGTTCATGGTTCAATATGGTTCAAACAGCCAACAATCATTGATGGCCCCATAGACGTCAAATTTAGGGTAATGAAATATCTGTTAGTTTTTTAATATGGCACGGAACTTGAAAAATGAACCAAGCGACTAGCTAAAAAAGGGATCCCAAGAGCTCAAATTGCTATAGGGATGAGAAAACAATACAAAAAGATCTGAAATATCTACAAAGGAGTTATTTCTAGTAGGTGAAACAGTCCACCAAGTAGACTTCTGAGCGCACTAAATCAAGGATGTGGCCTATTTTTCTTCCATGAAGTAAAGGCAAAGTGGATAGTTGCACATACATCAGGAAAAGAACCAGACAACCCCTGTTAAGGAGGAGACATATGAAATGAATTGGCATGCCATAGTTAAGGCCAATACACTGTTCCAAGCATAGTCCCTCGACAGAATTGAAAATGCATTAAAGGCATTGACCGCAACATGGGCCATTTCATGAAAAGAAGCGCCAAGCCTTTCTAGGTTGATATACATTGTAATCTCTTGTCTTATGTATAGGAGAGACTTTTCCATTATAGAAGCGAAGCTCTACCAAAATAGAAAGGTGATTAATGAGACTTTGAGCTCAGATTGTTCATCATATTTCTTTATTTGAATGAGAAAGCAAGTTACTTTCAGACTTTGTGCTATTATAACTTGTGTCATTTTAGAAGACTGTTCTTATGTCTATCTTCTGAATGTGTTCTTGTCCAGTTAATGAAATAAGTAAAACTAGTGGAAGTAATCAGGAAGGTGTCCTAAAGCCAACTGTGGGAAAACTTTGTGTTGTCTACAATTGCCTTTAGTTTGTTTGTCTATTTTTTGTTTCTATGTGAAGGATCTTGGGATAACTTTGTGCCCCCATTATCTTTTATTTTTCACTCTTTAGGTAGTTGAGGTGTAGACTTTGTGTTACACTTCATCCTGCTAGTTACTACGCACTTGGTTACTAATTATTTGTCACTACCTAAAAGAACTCATGTTGTCTCTTGCAAGATCACTTCTGAAAGAAGAGAAATGCCTTCAATGTTTTTACCAAGATTTTCTCCTCTATTTGTGAACATCATCTCTAAAAAAAGAGAGATGGATGGTGTTATCCTACCTCTGAGTGTTATTTTCTACTTATATATATAGTATATAGCTCCTCATATTTATAAGGAACCTCCCCTTGATGAGAGGAGAGATTTGTCCACCTTTGATGTAGTAAACCTGCACATTTGGCCGACCAATCTCCCTTGCTGTGATTGATGAGACCTATTTTTCTCATTAGTTAGTTGATTGACAAAATATTCACCCAACAACTTTTTGGTGATTCCACTAGAGAAGAGCACACAATTTGAAGTCTCAAGCTTCAAGCTGAAGTAGATCCTGCTCTTTTCCATTTTTGTTCTATAATCTGACAACTCCATGCTATACCAAAAATCAAAGAGCCCAAGGTGTTGTTGACCCTATTTTTGAGTTGGTGCAGCAAGGCAATTTTGATTTGTTCCCTCCCCAACTTCAAGTTCAACGATCTATGAGTGTTCCTCCTACCCGTACTAGGTCACCAACACAAGGCAGAGCTTCATTTTATACTATCAGTAGAGCTTTACCCATACATACTCCACCCAAATTTGTTATTCCCCCTTTACATTATCCAATCATGGCAGCTCAAGGCCCCTGGGGTAACTCTTTTGGTCCACTAAATTTGACCCCACCTCTACATGAGCTTCCACGCAGTTCAAAGAAAAAATTTCCCAAATTCTTTGGTGATAGGAAAGTTCACCCTGATGAACATATTACTACCTTCAGCATAGCCTGTGGTGTGATAGGCATGGAGTATGAAGACATAGCAGTTAGGTTCTTTGTGGAAACACTACAAGGTGCCATTGTAGACTGGTTCTACCATCTGCAGGCTCGATCAGTGACAGATCGGGACACTCTCAAAGCCAAATTTGAAGCCAAGTTCAAGCCTATAGAAGATGCACATGCCTTACTGGCCCAGCTCACGTAGATGAAGAAAGAACCTCATGAACCTATGAGGGACTTCATTACAAAGTTTGACAAGCTGAGGAACTAGATTCCTACCATTGCTCAACCAACACCTGAGAACCTTAAATGTTTTTTCATCAACTCGTAGCTACCTGAAGTGAGTTTTCTACTGAGATGGGTTGGTCACATAGACCTTGTTACTGCTCAAGATTTGGCTACTATAGTAGAAGATGACCTTATCTTAGCAGAAAAGATAAGGAGAGATCCTAACAGAGGTAAATCCTCTTCATCTTCTGAATACTCATCTATAGCCACCATTAATCCAATGGTGCAGAAGCTGGAAAATGAATTACTAGCTCTTACAAAGCAAATGGTGCAGGGGATGTTATCTGTTCCTTCATATAGAGATGTACCAAGAAGGACATTCCCTAATCAGTCATACCAAGGCAATGCTACCATAAATCAAGGGAAAACAAATCATCTTCCTCCCCCATAGGGAAACCTTGCCATTGAAGCACCTCCAACCAATTCAATAGTTGGATATCTTGAGGCTGAATTAGATTTCTCCTTCTAGCCTAAATTGAACTCTAAAAATGACGCTAATATCTTCATTGAGGAAGAAGAAGAAGTAGCTGGCGACTCCAACATTAGTTTCTTGAATTACCAGGATGAACCCAAAAGTGAAGGTGGAGTAGTTGAAGGAACTTACGTTGTATTCACCCAGTCCAAGAACCAGTCAGCCTAGCAAGCTAATAAAGAGAAAATAAAGAAATGAACTTAGCCTGTAATTTCAATTGCTAAGCGGGGGACCACTCTACCTTTCCATTTGAAAGACCCAGTGACTGCTAAAAAGGTGAGTACATCAAACATCCCTACACCTTCTACTTCAAACTCGCAGACCAGTCCTCATCTTCCCATAAACTAAAAAGATGAACTCCCATCCTCTATTCCTAGTTCATTTCAAACATTTGACATAATTGACTATATAAAGAAAACCAAAATTCAAATGTCTGAATTTGAATTCTTTCAATCTCATCTTGAGCAGTTGGACAAGTTGGTTCAATGTGTAAAGAACCAAACCACCCCTGTAAAACAAGATGCTAAGAAGGTAACTCATGATCCCCCAAGGAACATGTCCATCCTAAACAATCTTGTCTTACTCCCCTAGCTACCCCTCAAAAAATAGAGCCTTTCTATATTTTCCTTTTGATAAACGGTCACAAGCTGAGCAATTACATCATTGATTCCAGAGCTTCAAACAATGTCATGCCTGCCAAAGTGGTGGAATCCCTTGGTCTCACACTGACCAAGACATTTAGGAGATGTTTTTCCATAGAGAATAAATAAGTGCCACTGCTGGGAAAAATCAAGGATGCCTAATTTGCATTTGCAACGTTCCCAGATAAGAGAATCAAGATGACTGTCTTGGTAGCCAACGTCCCAGTATCATATGGCATCTTTCTTGGATGAAATTTTTGTAAAGATGTTGGTGGCAGACTAAGCATGGACTTATCCAAGGTGAGAATCCCTATCAAAGGCATAATGCAAAGATTATGTTAAGTTATGCAGCTAAAAGCTTCACTGATGCAAATAGAGGAGGTTATTGAGTGTTGCAGTAACTGACGTTAGTCTAATCAACCGACGTCGATCATATTTAGTGTGTAGAGAAATCGACATCGGTTAGGGGTCGGCTGACATCGGTAAAATAGGAACCGATGTCGGTAACCTGTGTGTGTGTGTTTACATGCACTTCTAGAACTGGTCTAATTTTAGATGGATAGTCAGTTTGCATGTAAAAGACTAATTTTAGTATTGAGTCTGCGTTTCTAATTATTGTAATTAGGAAGTCTAATTATTGTTTGTATGGGATCTATTTAAGAGACCCATGGGGATATATTGTAATCAAGGACAAAGAAGAGATCCTTTCAATTGTAAGATCAGTTGATCTATAGGTTGTGCAAGATCAGGGGAGATCTACATGGTAAGTAAGATCAGTTGATTTGCAGGTGTGCAAGATCAGGGAGATCTACTTAGAGTACTTTGAGTACTTGGTGGACTGGCAGTGTTGTTACTGACTGGTGGAGGGAACAACTCTGTGTTTGAGTTGTGGTTGTAATTGGTTGTGAGAGAGAGAACTCTTGAGGGATAATTACTAGTACACCCAAGAGGTGTGGGAAGACTGTGATTTCTTCATTGTATTTCCTTCTGGAAGAGTGTTAATACAAGATTGTATTGTCTCTCATATTCTATGTTGTTTCTAAATTCTAGTTACATATTACTTCTAGTTTAATTATGTGTTTAGTTGCTTATACAAAGGTAATCAATTGTGCTCTTAATCCTAACAAGTGGTATCAGAGCCTGGTTCAGAGCAAGTTAGTGTTTGTTGATTACAGGTCACTCTCAAAAGTTTTTGATTGAGTGGGAGTATAGCAATGGCAGAAAAAAGTAAGTTAAGAATGGAGAAATTCAATGGCAATAATTATCAATTATGGAGGATGCAGATAGAAGATTATTTGTATCAAAAAGATCTGTACTTACCATTGGGTGGGGTTGCATGCAAGCCCATAGATATGAAAGATGAAGAATGGAATGTTCTTGATCAGAAGGCTCTGGTATCTATAAGGTTGAGCCTGGCATCGTCTGTGGTTTCCAACTTATCTCAGGCAAGGACAATGGTAGAGTTAATAGAATTTTTGGCAAATTTATGTGAAAAACCCTCAGCTTCGAATAAGGTATTTCTTATGAAGCAATTATTTAATTTGCAAATGCAGAAAGGTGGATCGATATATAGTCATCTTAGTGATTTCCATGGTTTGGTAAACCAGTTAAATTCAGTCAAAATAGTTTTTGATGATGAAATTAAGGCTCTCTTAATCTTATGTTCTTTACCTGAAAGTTGGGACAGCTTGGTAATGGCAGTAAGTAATACTGCGTCTGCTTCAAATATCTTGAAAGTTGATGATGTTGTTAGTGTAATCTTGAATGAATAAATTCACAGGAAAAGCATAGGGGAATCATCAGGGAATGCTTTAAGTGTTGAAAGCAGGGGAAAGTAAAGAGAGAAGGTCAAGCAAAGGAAATCAAGGTCAAAGATAGGCAATGGATCCAAATCCAGGTATGGCAGTATAATCTGCTGGAATTGTGGAAAGAAAAGACATGCAAAGAAAGATTGTTGGTTGGTAGAAAATCAACATGAAGAAGTAGATGTTGTAGGTATTGTTGCATAGGATGCTCTTATAGTTTCTTTGCATAGTCAGGTAGAATCATGGGTTTTAGATTCTGGTGCTTCTTTTCATGCAACCCCAAATAGAGAATTTTTTCATGATTATGTCCATGGAGACTTTGGAAAGATTTATTTAGGGGATGGTAAGCCTTGTCAAATGGTTGGCAAAGGGAAAGTGTAGCTAAAATTGCAGATGGGCAACACATGGGTGTTGGAGGAGGTCATGCATGTCCCAGTCCTGAAGTAGAATTTGATTTCTGTAGGAAAGTTGGGTGATGAGGGATGCACAGTAACTCTCACAACAGAATCTTGGAAAGTTTCTAAGGGTGCACTTGTTTTAGAAAGAGGTAAGAAAGTAGGTACTCTTTATCTATTTAATTGTATTATTGATTCTCCTTCTGGTTTATCTACTTTAGATGTAGATGTGAAGATGTGGCTCAGTAGGCTTGGTCACATGAGTAAAGAGGGAATGGATGTTCTTAAGTCAAATGGTAAGAGTTTAGATTTGAAAAGCATAGATCGAGATTTCTATAAGCAACAAAAGAAAGTGAGGTTTCTTGAAACTGGGTCAACAAAAAAAGGAGCTTCTATTGGAGGATCACAGTGGTATGCTATAATAAAGGATTGGGTTTATTGCAGGAAGAGGAAATTTGATGATTTTGACAAGAATAGGAAAGCCTTGGTTTTCAAAGAGAAGATGATGGACAGAGATCAGCACAAGGGGCTGAATAATTCTGAGCAGGGCAATTTGGACAAGGTTATGATCCAAAGTGAACTCACGGGTAAAAGTCATCACTCACAAGAAAACATAGTTACCAACGTCAATTAGGTGAGAACCGACGTCGAACAGGCAGGTATCAACGTCAGTCATGTGCAGACCAGAGTCGGTGGTGTCAGGCAGGTGGATACCAACATCAGTCAGGGAATCGACATCAGTGACCAAGTGGACACTGACATCGGTTAGGGAACTAGTGTCGGTGATCAGGTGGAATCGACATCGGTAGGGTGTAGACCAAGGTCGGCTAGAGGTGACTGAGATTGGTCACTGTTAGAATGAATTTTAGGTAGATAGCAAGCTATCAAGGAATCTCAAATGCCCATGAGGATGTTCAAAAGGGTAAGTAATCCTCAAATTTGTTATTCCCCTTCTTTACACTACTTGTTGCTCACTGATGGTCAAGAACCAAGAAGTTTTGAAGAGGCAATGCAGGTAAAATCCAAGAAATAGTGGGAGCATGGCATGAAATAAGAAATTAATTCCTTGGAAGAGAACCAAATGGGAGATTTGGTAGAGTTTCCAGCTAGAATGAAAGCATTGAAAGACGAATGGATTCTTAGGTTAAAGAAAGGAGAGAATGGATAGGTGAGATAGAAGGCCAGGTTATATGGTCTTGAGCAGGCTACAGGACAATACTGTTTAAGGTTTGACAGGTGTATGACAAAGCATGGCTTTAGTCAATGTCAATGTGACTATTGTGTTTACTTTACCAGGTTGGATAATATTAGCTACATTATCCTATTATTGTATGTAGTGTATATGCTTGTTGTAGGGTCACACATGCAGGGAGTTGTTGAGCTAAGGGTAAAATTAATTCAGAGGTTTGCCATGAAGGATTTGGAAGCAACAAAGAAATTCTTTGGCATGAGTATTTCTAGAGACAGGGAAAGTCACAAGTTGATTTTGTCTCTAGATGATTATGTGAATAAGGTAGTAGAGATGTTCAATATGCAGGATACAGAACCAGTTAACACACCTATGGATGGACAATTCAGATAACAATGTCCCAAATCACATGATGAGGTTGAGTACATGTGTACTAGACCTAAGATTACCCAAGCAGTGGGAGTTGTCAGCAAGTTTGTGGACAATTTAGGAAAGGAGCACTAGAAAGTAGTTCAGTGGATTCTCAGGTATCTGAGAGGGACCAGCAGCAGGTATACATGCTATGCAAGGTCAAGCACTTCTCTACATGGGTATGTAGATTCAGATATGATAGGTTACTTGGATGACAGGAGAAGCACCATAGGATTTGTGGTGGTTGGTCTTCAAGACTGAACTTGAAGAGGGATACAAGCTAGGAAACAAAATTAGATGATGTAACGGTACAGGTATAGGTGTAGCTATTTATCTCCAAGTAAGAGATTGTTAATTTGTGGAGCTAAAAGCTTCATTGATGCAAATGGAGGAGGTTGTTGAGTGTTGCAGTAACTGACGTCAGTCTGATCAATCGACGTTAGTCATATTCAGTGTGCAGAGCAATCGACATCGGTTAGGGGTCAGCCGACATCAGTCAGACAAGAACCAACATTGACAACTTGTGTGTGCATGTGTTTGCATGCACTTCCAAAACTGGTCTAATTTTAGATGGATAGTCAGTTTGCATGTAAAAGACTAATTTTAGTCTTGAGTCTGTGTTTCTAATTATTGTAATTAGGAAGTCTAATTATTGTTTGTATGAGATCTATTTAAGAGACCCATGGGGCTGTATTGTAATCAAGGACAAGGAAGAGATCCTTCCAATTATAAGATCAGTTGATATGCAGGTTGTGTAAGATTAGGGGAGATCTACATGGTAAGTAAGATCAGTTGATTTGTAGGTGTGCAAGATCAGGGAGATCTACTTGGAGTACTTTGAGTACTTGGTGGACTGGCAATGTTGTTACTGACTGGTGGAGAGAACAACTCTGTGTTTGAGTTGTGGTTGTAATTGGTTGTGAGAGAGAGAACTCTTGAGGGAGAATTACTGGTAAACCCAAGAGGTGTGGGAAGAGTGTGATTTATTCATTGTATTTCTTTTTGGAAGAGTGTTAATACAAGATTGTATTGTCTCTCATATTTTGTGTTGTTTTTGAATTCTAGTTACATATTACTTCTAGTTTAATTCCGTGTTTAGTTGCTTATACAAAGGTAATCAATTGTGCTCTTAATTATAACAGATTGCTCCTTGAGAAGGAAGCAAAATATGTGGCTACCCAAACATCAGCACCTGAAGCTCAAATTTTATTTGAGTCTTCAAGCATGGGTAACTATTTCTTTAACACAGAGGGTGTTCATGTTTCAACTGATGAAACATCTAGAAATAATAGTCTAAAAATTGGTTCAAATAGAATAGCAGAAGAAAGGATAGAGCGCAAGGAAAATGTAGAAGAATCTCCTCCAAATAAAAAAGAATCTAAGGAAAAATTAGTGTCTGATGAGGTATGGATTCTGAAATTTGATGGCATCTACTCCTTTACTGGTTTAGGAGCCAGGATTATGTTGATATCTCCTCAAGGAGATATATTTCCTTCTTCATACAAGTTGCAGTTTAGCAACACCAACAACAATGCCGAGTATGAATCTTTATTTCTTGGATTGAAGGCTGCTTGAGACAAAGTTGTCAAGCTCTTTCATGCCAAAAGAGATGATGAACTGGTGGTTTATCAGGTGAAGAACTTGTATCAAACAAAAAATGAAAGATTATGCCATTACTACAATCTAGTCTGGGATCAAATTGAAAGCTTTGATGTTTTCAGCATATCTGCCATACCCAAGGAATTCAATGATAGAGCTGATACATTGGTTGTTTCAGCAACTCTATTGGTTCCTCACCCAGACTTCAAAGGAGACAAGTACACTATTGAGCTAGTCTTTCAACCAAGTGTACTTGATAATGCTAGTCATTGGTCAGTGTTTAACAACGACAACTAAATCATTGCCTTCTTAGAACAAAAATACAGCTTTGCATAGTTACACTTCAAACGTAGTGAACCTCAGAAGCTTAAACCAATCTATGAAACAATTTTAGACGTAGGTGGAGAATTCCTACAACTCAAAGGGAATAAAATCCTAAAAGCCCTGATTTCCTTTGAGAAGCTATTTAACAAACATGACAGGTTCATCAAACAACAACAAATAGATTCAAGTTCATCCCAGGAGTTTGATCAGATAAATTTGAGAACCAAAGAAAATCCCAAGATGGTGAACATTGGGAAGTGTTGCACTCCTAAGGAGAGATCCAAGTTCATTGCTCTGCTTCACCAGTACATGGATGTCCTAGCATACTCTTATGATGATCTGAAGTCACTCAGGCCTAATTAAATTCACCATGAGATTCCTCTCAAAAGTGATCCAATACCTTACAAACAAAAATCCAGACAGTACAATTCAAAAAATTTAGGTACTATTCTGTCTGAAATACAAAAAATGTTGAATGCTAGGATAATTTTTATAATCCATCATTCCACATGGATTGCCAATATAGTCCCTGTGAGGAAGAAGAATGGCAAAATTTGCCTTTGTGTGGATTTCAAAAACTTGAATCAGTCATCCTTAAAGGATAATTATCTCCTTCCCATCATAGATCAAGTTCTTCAAATGGTGACCAGTTCAGAGATGTTATCAATGCTGGACGGCTTCTCAAGATACAATCAAGTTGAAGTTGGTGAAGTAGACTAGCATAAGACTACCTTCACCACACTTTGGGGCACCTTCATGTACCAGAGAATGCCATTTAGCCTGATAAATGCTGGCACCACTTTTTAGAGAGCAATGGATCTTACTCTCAAAGATGAAATGGGTAAGTTAATTGTAGTGTACCTAGATGATTTAACCGTCTTTTCCAAGCATCGCCCTGACCATGTGCACAATCTGCAACAAGTGCTAGAATGTTGCCGCCAGAATGGCATTTCTTTAAATACCAAGAGGTTTGTTTTTGAGGTAACAGAAGGGAAACTTCTCAGACACATTATACCCTAAGAAGGCATAAAAATTGACTCAGATAGATTCAAGTCTATTCAGGAGCTTACCCTACCTACAAGTAAGACTGCAGTTCACTCTTTCTTTGGAAAGGTGATTTTTTATGGAGGTTTATCCTTGAGTTTGCTGAGAAGACTCGCCATATTGTAAACATGATGAAGGGAAAGGCCACCTTCAGTTGGACTGAAGAAGGCAAATTGGCATTTCAAGATATCAAGACTGCTATTGCTCATGCCTCAATTCTAGTTTGTCCAGATTATACCAAGGATTTCACCATATATATTTATGCTTCTGAACACATACTTTCAGCAATTTTAGTTCAACAGAACCAAGAAGGTGTGGAATCTCCCATTTCTTTCATGAGCTGTCCTCTCAAAGCTCATGAATTGAAGTACTCAAACATAGAGAAGCATGCTTATGCAGTGGTAAAGGCAGTAAAGCATTTCCACTTCTACGTCTTGAATTCACACACTACTTCCTTGGTTCCTGATACCATAGTTAAATCTATATTAACTTAGCAGAAGTTTGGAACTAAAAGAGGCAATTGAATTGCTAAAATTGAGGAGTTTGATCTAGTCATCAAACCAATGAAGCTGGTTCGTGGAAAGGGCCTCTGTCAATTGATGGCTGACAACAAACCAAAAGGAACAGAGCATGGAGAAGAAGAAATTGAAGACACGCCAACAGTCCTCTTTATCTCCACCACAAATGAGTGGTATTTGAATATTGCTTATTTCCTTACCTATAGTGAGTGTCCTGCCTACCTGTCTCATAAAGAAAGGAGGACTGTCAAGTTGAAAGCTGCCAATTTTGTCCTCTGGGACAACGGCCTATATAAGAGGAGCCTTGATGGAGTGTTCCTTCGCTATGTGGATAAAGAGCAACAGAACCAACTTTTGAAGTCCTTCCATGATCTGGCCTATGGAAGACATTTTTTTGCTCCTGTGACTGCCCATAAGATTCTGTGAGCCAGGTATTACTATCCTACTCTCTTTCAAGATGCATATAAATGGTACATAGATGTGAACTATGCCAACAGTTCTTTGGAAGACTCAAGTTGGCTCCTCTACCTCTTAAGCCTGTGGTGATAGAAGAGCCATTTCAGCAATGGGGAATCGATTTTATTGGTGTTGTAAACCCATCTTCAAGTGTTGGACATGATTATGTCTTCATAGCCACAGATTACTTCACCAAGTGGGTGGAAGCTATTCTAACCAAGTAGGCCACTTTAGAAGTAGTGTGCAATTTCCTCAAGGAGAACATCATTTCTAGGTTTGGGGTCCTAACCAAGATTATCATAGACAATGTAACTTGTTTCTCTTTCCAAGAGATTACTCAGTTTTGCTTTTACTATGGGATTACCCTCTCCCACTCTTCTGATTATTTTCCACAAAGAAATGGCCAAGCTGAATCAAGCAACAAGAACTTGGTGACTATCGTCAAGAATTTGGTGGATGACAACCAATGAACATGGCATAAAGCATTGGTTGATGCTTTATGGGCAGACATGATCACACCCAAGAGAGCAATTGGTATGTCACCTTTCTAACTCCTTTATGGTCTTACTGCTGAGATACCAATCACCCTAGAACTACCAGCATTGAAATTGGCTAAGGCAGTTGAAGATCAAACATATGAAAGCTCCATCAATAAGAGGATCATGTGCCTGATCGAGCTAGATGAGTAGTGAACTATGGTGGTGGACTGAATTGCTACACATCAAATTCTGGTGAAGAATCTCTTCGACCAGAAAGAAAAAAATTGTGATTTCTAAATTAAAGATCAAGTTTTGTTGTGGGACAAGATAAGAGAACCAAAGGGAATGCATAGAAAATTTGATTCCCTTTGGAGAGACCCATTTACTATCCATCAACTCAATGGTGAAAATAGCTTCTTGTTGAAGTATCAAGATGGCACGCTCTTTTCTCTACCTCACAATGGGCAACATCTGAAGCACTTCAATTCTTGAAGTATCAAATAAGTTCACTTGTACATATGTATATTGGTAAAGTCTTTAGTTCTATTTTGTGCTTTTCATTTTCATTTTTGGCACCTTTATTTTTTAGGAGCATGACTTCGTAGCCCAATGGCATACTTCAAGGCATTAGAGATTCTGGTTTCTACTCCCCTCAGCTTTTCCAAGTTTTCAACAGAAGGAAGTTCCCCAACTGGAGCCAGCTGTTGTCCCCAAAAATAGACTTCTCATTTTTGGGACAACATATGAACTATTTTGGTCTTATAGGGCAAAATTATCTCTCCCCTTCTCAAAAAATTGTTTTGAGCCTTCAAATTCTTCATTATTCAAGATTTTTCAAATTTCTATGAACTCTTCAAGCTTGAAACTATGGACTCTGTGGATATGTTTCTATGGACTCTGCAAGCTGGTTCCTGCAGACTCGTTTCTATGGAATCCACAGGTTGGTTTCTTGTTTCTATGGACTCTACAAATTTGGAAAGTTTAATGGCTTCAACAAGTGAGCTCTCTCAAAGGGGCAAGTTTCTAACACGTAGGTAATTTTAGGATTGGTTCAATGCCTTGGTTCAACCAAAAATGTTTATCGACAAGCTTCAAAGGAAGGATTGAACTACTGAACCATTGAACCCCGCTTCCAAAAAGGTTCAATGGTTCAATGGGTTCAAAGGTTCAATGATGTGAAAAGACTTAAGAGGAATCGGAAGGCTTCAAAGAACAAAGGAATGAATCGTTGAACCATTGAACCGTTGAACCTTGAACCAAAATGGTTCAACGGGATCAATTGGTTCAAGCGGTCAAAGGACTTAGCCAAAACAAAGGATTCTGATAAAGTGATTGAACTGTTGAACTATTGAACCAAAGTTGGTTCAATCGGTTGGTTTAAACAGTTGGTTCAAAGGACTGTCCCAAAGATGAAGGAACAAGTGCCCTTGCGGAGGGCAGTGAACTAAAGGCAGGTGCCCTTATGGAGGGTAGGGAACATTGGTTCAAGGATCAAAGAGAAGGTAGAAAAGATGGAATTCCTTCAGATTTGTTCAAAGGCTAAAAGGGAATATTTCATTTGAGATTTTTGTTCAAGAAAATTACAAAGCAAAGGAACCGAAAGAATTTCTTCGGTAGGATTTTCTTCAGAAAAGTGAACAAGGTAGAAAGTTGGAATTTCTTTGGAAATATTTTCTGTGGAAAAATGACTAAGGCAAATCCTTCAGACAAAAAGTCTAAAGGAAAAACCTAAAGGAAAAGCCCAAAAGAAAGTGGACGAGCCAAGGAAAGATTTCTTTCAGACAAAATGTCTGAAGGAATTCCTTCGGACATTTTGTCCAAAGGAATTGAAGCTTAAACACTCCTCAAAATAATTGAAGCTTGAAGGCTGCCCGAAGGACCCCGAAGGGTAGGTACCCTTGTGGGGGGCTCTCAACACCTAAAAAAGGACTTTTCTTAAAGCTTGAAGGGATACCTTCCCTTCGGGGCATTCCAAGGACATAGAACCAAAGAAATTTCAAAGGCTTCAAAGGGACTTGGAAAAATAAAAGAAGCAGCGATTGAACCAAAGCAGAGAATGAATCAATGAACTGATTAAACCTTAAACTGAAAGAGTTCAAAGTTCAATGGTCCATAGGTCAAGCGGTTCAAAGACTGATCCAAGCAAAGGAAGAACATGGATGATTTTAGAGACTAGTTTAAAGAGTGGTTCAACCAGACAAAGCAAAGAAATGAATGAACAAAGGTAGTGATTGAACCAGGGAACTGATAAAGACTGCCTAAACTGATGAACCAATGAAGGCATTGACCGCAACATGGGCCATTTCATGAAAAGAAGCGCCAAGCCTTTCTAGGTTGATATACATTGTAATCTCTTGTCTTATGTATAGGAGAGACTTTTCCATTATAGAAGCGAAGCTCTACCAAAATAGAAAGGTGATTAATGAGACTTTGAGCTCAGATTGTTCATCATATTTCTTTATTTGAATGAGAAAGCAAGTTACTTTCAGACTTTGTGCTGTTATAACTTGTGTCATTTTAGAAGACTGTTCTTATGTCTATCTTCTGAATGTGTTCTTGTCCAGTTAATGAAATAAGTAAAACTAGTGGAAGTAATCAGGAAGGTGTCCTAAAGCCAACTGTGGGAAAACTTTGTGTTGTCTACAATTGCCTTTAGTTTGTTTGTCTATTTTTTGTTTCTATGTGAAGGATCTTGGGATGACTTTGTGCCCCCATTATCCTTTGTTTTTCACTCTTTGGGTAGTTAAGGTATAGACTTTGTGTTACACTTCATCTTGCTGATTACTGCGTACTTGGTTACTAGTCATTTGTCACTACCTAAAAGAACTCATGTTGTCTCCTGCAAGATCACTTTTGAAAGAAGAGAAGTTCCTTCAGTGTTTTTACAAAGATTTTCTCCTCTGTTTGTGAACATCATCTCTGAGAAAAGAGAGATGGATGGAGTTATCCTGCCCCTGAGTGTTATTTTTTGCTTATATATAGTATATAGCTCCTCATATTTATAGGGAACCTCCCCTTGATGAGAGGAGTGATTTGTCCACCTCTGATGTAGTAAACCTGCACATTTGGCCAATCAATCTCCCTTATTGTGGTTGATGAGACCTATTTTTCTCATCAGTTAGCTGATTGACAAAATATTCACCCAATATGTTGCAGCTTCATTTCTCTGATAGGTTTGTGCCATCAGAAAAAATAAGTTGGTGCTCAGTAAAGAAGTTGATGCTTCCTTAGAAAGGGTGGTCTTGAATGTAACCAGTGAGGTTTGTCTATGAGACTTCTTTTCTATGAGGCTGGATTAGAATAGTAGATTTTAGTAGCTTTTCTCATCATGGTTTTTCCATTTGGGTTTCCATGTAAAAATTTGGGGTTGAGCATTCTTATGTGTGTGTATAATCTCTATTTTTGTTCTTTACTTTGCATGTACTTTAATTATCTTTGTTTAAAAGTTTTAAGAACCAGGCTTTAGCTCATCTACTGCTTCACCCCCCTCTCAATAGTTAGTGTGTTCAAAAACTCTCATTTGTCTCAAAGCTTGAAATGTTCTAGCAGTTGAAATGTAATTCTTAATTTGGCATTTGCATTGATTTCATGCAAATGGGAGACTTTAAAATGTTTCAATAGTTCAAGTGGATTTGACTTCTCTTGTTTTGGAGTTGACTAGTTTTCAAGTCAAGACATATATTCGTAGATTTCATGCATCTAAAGCTTGTCTTCTTCTTCTTTCCCAACGTAAGGAATTTTCATGCAAGACAAAATAGACTTTTGTAAAGGATGAGTTGGTTTGAGTTTACTTCTTTTCTATTTTCCAATGCCAATCTCTTGGATTTTTATAATTTTCTATATTAATGGATTTTTAGCTTTGTAAAATCATCCCTCTCTTGGTAAGACCAGACTCTACCATTGGTGAGTTGTGTAACCTCTTTAATCAATATAAGGATTGTACTTTCATATTTCAAATGTTGGCATAATGTACATTCATGTAACAATTTGCATACATTGTAGATTTCTCTCCCTTCCCAAATTATGATTCGTACTTAGTTGTTAACTTATCATGTTATGCAAGTCATGTTCAGTGTTTTATGTCTTTTGTTGAAGTTATAAGTGGATGTTAGGTGGCTTCATAGTGTCTTGTATCATACCTCTCTCCATCATTTTTCTTCATGTTTTGTCATTGGATTGAACCTTCTCATGAAATACTTATGCATAGTGATCAATTGAAATCAAATGTCTTCTTTTTCCCTTGTTTGTTCAGTGTTCAAGGTTCCAAGTAGGGTGGACCAACATTTTGGTGTATCACCATCATTAGGTAGGATTTATCCTTCAAGTTTATTTCTCCCTTTTCCATGGTAGTCTACAGTGTAGAGTAGATATCCTCATCGATACATCTTACAAGAACCAACCTTCTTTAGAGGTTCTTCTCACCACTGAGGCGCCCACCTTCATGAGAAGATCCCATTATTTCAACCGGAGAGAGGATTATCCATTTCAACACATCTTCAATCTAGGGTGCAACTCCAAGGTGAATACAATTAATTATTAGGTGAGTGGAAGTCATTGCACTGAAGGAAGCCAAAGAAAATGCAGTCTTAGACTTCTACGATAGCATTATGACTAGGTTTGGTATTCCAACCACTATCATATCTGATAATGCTTTGGCTTTCCTTGGTTTAAAAACATGTGAATGGGCTCTCAAGATAGGTATCTATCTTAGCACTTCCTCAAACTATTATCCTCAAGGCAACAGGTTAGCTGAGTCCAAAAATAAGAATTTGCTAAGGATCATCAGGAGGACTATGGAGAACCAGAGGATGTGGCACACCAAGTTAAAGATAGCCTTATGGGCTGACTAGGTAACTCCTAAAGTTATTGATGGAAATTATCCATATGTTCTATTATATGGAAGGGAGGCTAGGTTACCCATTTCTCTTAAGCTACTTGCATTAGATCTAGCCCATCAACTACAGCTGCTAGAAGATGAAACCATGAATGTGAGATTGGCAGAACTCATAGAGCTTGAGAAGACAAGGGACCTTGTAATGAAAACATTTGAGGCACATCAAGCTCAGGTCAAGAAATATTTTGATAAGAGAGATACAATAAGGACTTTCAAGGAAGGAGCCTTGGTTCTTAAATGGGACTCAAACAAGGCCAACCCTGACAACCATACCAAGTTTGACAGCTTGTGGAGTGGTCCTTACTTTATCCATGGATGCAAACAACATAACACCTTCCAGATTTCTCAATTAGATGGAGAGGTATTATTGATCCCAGTCAATGGGATTCATCTAAAGTCTTGTTATTGAGAGTTTGCAGTCATTGTATATATTTATGTATGCTTCTTCTAGATTTCTTTTATGTTTTCTTCTAAGTACCTAGTGCACATCTTTTTCAATTGTGTGTTTTTCCTTCCCTAAGGTGCCATGGGCACAATTTGTTTCATTTCGATTGTCCTTATTACTTTAAGGGAAATAACCAAAAAGAGCCAGCTTCATGAAAAATCAATAACTCCACACCCAATGGATCAAACAAAGAAAATGAGTTGGATTCTCAAGCATAGCAAGCATGCTTCCCTATGAATTGCTAGAAACATTGGCTTTTTTTTGGCCCACATATCAAAGTTTACATAAGTATGGAAAATGGATCTTTCAGGTAATAAAATGGTAAGCCTTTAAGAGGACTTCAGGTTTTCCATCAGTGACAACTTTGGGTTTTTTGAAGGCACAATGCAAATCAGGTTTCCAACAGTGCTTAACTTCTAAATGTCTCATAAGTAGAAGTAATTCATGTTTACAAACCTGAATTACTCATAGATAATGTATTTTGTGTTCTCCAAGGAGCACTACGTGATTACTTCATAAGTTGTGAGTAATCAGAAGCCCAAAATGAGTAAAGGTTCTCAACAAACTTGATGAGTCTTCTTTAAAAATTTTGAAGGGCATTTTCAAAATGTTGAAGGGTCTTTTTAGGACAAAAGGGACTAGTCAACTTTCTCAAAGGTACACTTCAAATTTTCTGAAGGGCTTTTTCTTCTCCAAGTGGACAATTGCAATTTTCCCAAAGAATATGTTACCCTTCGAGATGACTATTTCAAAATTATGAAAACTCTGAAGGAATTCCTTCAGACAAATTATCTAAATAAATTCCTTCAGACAAAGTATCTGAAGAAATTCCTTCAGGAGATTTGCCCAAAAGAAATAAGCTGAGAGGGAAGCCCAAGACGAAGTGTCCAAGGGAAATGATGGGCCAATGGATGTCAAAATCAAGATAATAGACTAGCCGTTAGAAGTAACCGGGTTTAAAAAGCCCAAAGTCTTAAGGCTTGGGAAGCAGTAAAGTGAAGAGACTTCAAGATGGACAAGCCTGAAGTAAGTAGGCTTAGAGAATCCAAATTACTCTGCATGGAGTAAATCAAGTTTCTTAAAGTACTCTACCTTAAAGACTTTATACGTGAAGGATCTGATAAAGTCCAAACTTGAAGAGGCCAAAGAAACCAAATTACTCTACATAGAGTAAATCAAGATTTTCCAAGGGCTCGACTTAAGCTTGGTCTGGAAATGCTAGAATCATGATGCAACGAATGGAAGGCTACCATGTGGTGAAACTAGATCAAAAAAGACCAATCAATAAAGGAAAAGTGGTACAAGAATGTTTAATAAACATGGGAGAGTCTAAGTGGCTGGTAGCTAGAAGTTATGAAGGCTCCCATCCACTATGGATTATTGCCCACAATCACCATTCAACGCTTAAATCTATAATGCCAAGAAGAAACATTCCAACTGCTTACAGCATGACTTTTTAGATGCACCAAAGAAAGTCTTAAATATGAGAGGGGCTCGAGAGTATTGGGTGCTGACCTGGAATGGCACATTTATGAACATCAAGGAAGGACAACAGGAGGTTCCATCCATCTGTGACATATTATTTCCTCCCTTTCTCTCTTCCCCCTTTTTATTTATAAATAGAGGCCTTGGAGCTTAGAAATGTATCCCTAAATTGGTGATAAAATCACTCTATGAAAATCATTGTGTAATGGACCTTTGAAGTAATAAAGATTGTTTTTACTTATCTCTATCTAAAAATTACATTGAATTAGCTTGTGCACTAATAGTGTTATGAAGAAACATCCTTCCAACCTCGTTTCCCTTCTTTCTTCCTTATTTTTAGGTACTTTCCAATTAATTTTAGGTTTGAACTTATGCTTTTCTACCATTAATAGATGCTTGGTTTGAATTTTGAAATTCCTCTTTGCCTCATGTGTGGTTCAGTAAGCCTAGCTTAAGAAATACTTATACAAGTTAGTTGGTTAGGAAGTTGTGTAAACCAACTTGTCTTGTGTTGAATTAGTGTCTTTCCTAAGCCAGGTGGATCACTTACTTTCAGTGCATCACCTCCCTTAGCTTATTTTTCTTTTCAAGTAATCTCTCTCCCCCTTTTCTTGGCCATTAGTAGAGTTTAGCATAGAAACCCAAAGAGTTGAAGTGAAGCACTTGAGGAACTAGCCTCATAAAAAATTCTAGAGGTTTAACCTCACCATAGGACACCCACATCCTGAGGTTGTTCCCATGCTTATAGCTAGAAGTGAGAAAGCCTGAATAACTCTCTCACAAGGGTGAAAATCTAGTCTATAATAGTCTCCTTGAAATATCATTATCCCTTGCCATCCATGGAGCAACTCCTTCAAGTAGTTGTCGGTTCAGAATGTTTTTCCTTGTTGGATGGTTTTTCTCACTACAACCAAATCTGGGTGAAGGATGAAGATCAGTAAAAGACTACCTTCACCACCAAATGGGGCACATATGCATACCAATAGATGTATTTTGGTCTGTCAATTACTGGTATTACCTTATAAAGAGCCATGGACATGGATTTTTAGGGGTTGCTAAACCAAATGGTGTTGGTATACTTGGATGACATCATAGTTTTCTCCAATAATGCCAGCGAACACATGGACCACCTGAGGCTATTTTTGAAAGGTGTAAAGAGTATGGGATTTCATTGAATCCCAAGAAGTACATGTTTGCAATGCATGAAAATAAGCTATTGGGCCACATCACCTCAAAGGAAGGATTATCCATTGATCTTGAGAGAATAAGTGCCATCTTGGTCTTTATCCTTTCCCAAGCATTAGAAGGGACTCCATAGTTTCCTTGGAAAGATAAAATTTATGAGATGATTTATCCCTAGTTTTGTAAGTTTAGTCAAACCCATCACTGCCATTTTGAAAAAGAACCAAGTGTTCACTTGGTCAAATGAGGACAAGTCAGCATTTGAAGCTATCAAGTAAGCTATTGCTCAAGCACCCACACTTATGAATCTTGATTTCTCAAGGGATTTCATTTTGTATGCTTTTGCCAATATTGATAATATATCATCTATATTGATGTGAAGAAATGGTGAAGGACTCGAGTAACCATTAGCTTTTTTCAGTCAGGGGCTTGAAGGGTATGAGGTGAAATACACTTTTATATAAAAACAAGTCCTTGTAGTAGTAAGGAGCCTCAAGAAGTTCAGGCCAATGCTATTCAATAGTAAAATCCACCTTATGGTGTCTCATCCTAGAGTAAGAGGCTTCCTTCTTAACAAGGATTTGAGCAAAATAAGTACTGGTTGGATTACTAAAGTCATGGAGTATGATGTGGAGATCAAAGTCACTAAGCTAGTAAGAGGTAAAGGCTTATGTGGTCATACGGCTGAGGATCTTCTTGAAGATAAAGAGGTCATATTGGTGATACAAGATAATCTAAAATTAGATGCACATCCACCTCACACTAATTGACTCGATGATATGACTCACTTTTTGATAACAGGTGAGTGCCCTCAAGGTATGGATAAAGTAAAAAGAAGTTATTTCTGACTTCAGTCTTTATTCAAAAGAGACCTCAATGGAGTGCTCTTCAGGTGTGTAGATGATGATCAAGTTGCCAAGATTTTGGATCATTTCCATGATGGGCCTATAGGAAGTCATTTTGCCTCAAGGACTACTATAGCAAAGATAATGAAGGTTGGTTACTGCTAGCCAAGACTCTTCAAGGATGCTTATGTATGGGTAAGGAAGTGTTAGGAATGTGCTCTCTTCATGGGAAAGCAAACGTTAGCATCTCTTCCTCTCAACCTGATTCAAGTGGAGCAACCATTCATGCAATGGGGTTTGGACTTCATTGGAGTAACTAACCCTCCATCAAGTGTAGCACATAAGTGGATGCTTATTATAACTAATTACTTAAAAAGGTGGGTGGAAGCCATTGCATTGAAGGAAGCCAATGAAAGTGTAGTTTTAAATTTCTATAACAACATTGTGACCAAGTTTGGTGTGACAACCACTATCATATCTGATAATGCTTTGGATTTTCTTGGTTTGAAAATAAGTGAATGGGATAAAATGATAGGCATATACCTCAACACTTCCTCAAACTATTATCCTCAAGGCAATGGGTTGGCTGAGTCCACAAATAAGAATTTATTGAGGATCATCAGAAAGACTATAGAGGAAAACCAGAGGACGTGGCACACCAAGTTAAAGACAACCTTTTGGGTTGATTGGGTAACTTTTAAAGCTACTATTGGAAATTCTCCATATGTTCTAGTATATGGAATGGAGGATAGGTTACCCATTTCTCTTGAGCTACCTACATTAGAGCTAGCCCATCAGATGGAGCTACTAGAAGATGAAACCATGAATGTAACATTGGTAGAACTCATAGAGCTTGATGAGACAAGGGATCTTGCAATGAAAACATTGGATGCACATCAAGCTTGGGTGAAGAAGGCTTTTGAAAAGAAATATATAGGAAGGAATTTCAAGGAAGGAGACCTGGTTCTCAAATGGGACTTAAATAAAGCCAAACCGGGAAACCATACCAAGTTTGACAACTTGTGGAGTGGTCTTTACCTGATCCAAGAATGCAAAAAATATAACGCCTTCTAGCTTGCTATATTAAATGGAGAGGTATTACCAATCCCAGTCAATGGGATTCATATAAACACTTGTTATTGAGATATAAACACTTGCTATTGAGAATTCACAACTATTGTATATATTTTTGTACGCTTCTTTTAGTTTTCTTTTGTGTTTTCCTCTAAGTGCCTAGAGCACATCTTTTTTAGTTATCTATTTTTCCTTCCCTAAGTGCCATGGGCACAGTTTGTTTCATTTTGGTTGTCCTTATTGCTTCAAGGAAGATTTTCAAAAAGAGCCAGCTTCGTGTAAAAGCAGTGACTCCACACCGAATGGATCAAACAAAGCATTTGAGTTGGGTTCTCAAGCATAATAGGTATGCTTCCTTGTGAATCACCAAAAATGTTGGCCATTTTTTTGGCCCACATATCAAAGCTTACCTAAGTATGGAAAAGGGATTTTTAGATAAGAAAATGCTAAGCCTTTAGGAGGACTTCGGGTTTTCCAGTAGTGACAACTTTGGGTTTTTTGAAGGCAGAGTGCAAATCAGGTTTCTAGCAGTGCTTAGCTTCTAAATGTTTCAAAATTACAAGTAATTCAGGTTTACAAACTTGAATTACTCATATATAATGTATTTTGGGTTCTCTAGGGAGCACTACTTGATTACTTCATAAGTTATGAGCAGTTAGAAGCCTGAAATGAGTAAAGGTGCTCAACAAACTTGATGTGGTCTTGAAAAGTAATACTTCTTGAGTCCTTCAAGAGATGAGTCTTTTTCAAAATTTTGAAGGGAATTTTTGAAATGTTGAAGGGTCTTTTTAGGTTAAAAGGGACCAATCAACTTTATCGAAGGTACACTTCAACTTTTCCAAAGGGCTTTTTCTTCTCCAAGTGGACAATTGCAATTTTCTCGAAGGGTACATTAAAATTCGAGAGGACCATTTCAAAATTCCCAAAGGGTATCTTTCCCTTTGGGAAGATCATTCAAGGAAATCTGAGGGGACATGCAGAAATCCTAAAGGGTCTCTTACACTTTGGGAAGGTCCATTGTGAAAAGCTCAAAGGGTAGTTTCCAAAGTTAGACACAGATAAAAAGTTTGAAGGAATTCATTTGGATAAATTGTTCAAAGAAATTCCTTTAGGAGATTTTCTCGAAATAAATAAGTCGAAAGAGAACCTGAGACCAAGTTATCTAAATAAAATGATGGGCCAATGGATGTCAAAATCAGGGTAAATTACTAGAACTTGGAAGGAACCGGGTTTGAAAAGCCCGAAGTCTTAAGGCTTAGGAAGCAGCAAAGTGAGAAGACTTCAAGATGGACAAGCCAAAATTAAGTAGGCTTAGAGAACCCAAATTACTATGCATAAAGTAAATTGGGATTCTTTAGGAGCTTGACTTAAGCTTGGTCTGGCAATGCTAGAATCATGATGCAATAAATGGAAGGCTGCCACATGGTGTAACTAGAACATAAGGGCCAAACAATAAAGGATAAGTGGCACAAGGATGTTCAATAAACATGGGAGAGTCTGAGCGGCTAGTAGTTAGAAGTTATGAAGGATCTCATCTGCCATGGTTCATTGCCTGCACTCATTGTTCAATGCTTAAATGCATCACATCAAGAAGAAACATTCTAGCTACTTACAACATGACTTTTCAGATGCACCAAAGAAAGTCTTAAATATGGTAGGGGCTTGAGAGTATTGGATGGTGATCTAGAATGACACATTTATGAACATCAAGGAAGGACAACGAGAGGTTCCAGCCATCTGTGACTTATTTATTTCCTCCCTTTCTCTCTTCCCCTTTTTCTTTATGAATAAAGGCCTTAGAGCCTAGAAATGTATCCCCAGACTGGTGATAAAATCACTATACAAAAATCATTGTGTAATGGACCTTTGAAGCAATAAAGACTATTTTTACCTATCTCTTTGTCTGAAGATTGCTTGAGTCAGCTTTTGCACTAATAGCATTGTGAATAAGCATCCTTCCAACCTTGTTGCCCTTCTTTCTTACTTTTTTTTAGGTGCTTTCTAATTAATTACAGGTCTAAACTCTTGATTTTTGGCCATTAATGGATGCTTGGTGTGAATTGTAAAATTCCTCTTTGCCTCATGTGTGGTTCAGTAAGCCTATTTTAATAAATACTTATGCAAGTTAGATGGTTAGGAGGTTGTGTAAGCCAACTTATCTTATGCTGAATTAGCGTTTTTCCCAAGCCAGGTGGATCACTTAATTTTGGTGCATCACCTCCCTTAGCTTATTTTTCTTTTCAATTAACATATCTTCCCCTTTTCCTTGGCCATTAGTAGATTTTAGCATAGAAATCAAGGAGTTGAAGTGAAGCACCTAAGGAACTAGCCTCATAAAAAAGTCTAGAGGTTCAACCTCACCATAGGACACCCACATCTTGAGGTTGTTCCCATGCTTATAGCTGAAAGTGAGAGAGCTTGAATAACTCTCTCACAAGGGTGCTAATCTAGTCTATAGTGGTGACAACTTTAGGTTTCTGAGGGCACAGTACAAATTGGGTTTCCAACAGTGCTTGACTTCTAAATGTTTTACAATTAGAAGTAATTTAGGTCTATGAACCCAAATTACTCATGGACAGTGTAATTTGGGTTCTCCAAGGAACACTACTTGATTACTTCATAAGTTGTGAGCAGTCAGTCAGGTTATTCAAGGGACAAGTCTTCTCCAAAAAACTTGAAGATACACTTCAAAATCCGAAGGGCATTTTCAAAATGTTGAAGGGCCTAATTTAGGCAAAAGGGATCTTTTCAACATTTTCTAAAGACCAGTTATCTTTTTTAAAGGTCACTTTCATAAATCCAAAGGGCTTTTCCTTTTCCAAGTGGACAGTTGCAAGTTTCCCAAAGGGTATGTTACCCTTTTGAAAGAATATCTCAAAATTCCCTTAGGGTATCTTTCTATTCGAAAGGATTATTTGTAGAAGTCTGAAACGATGACAGGGAGGCTGCAGGGTCTCTCACCCTTTGGGAAGGTTCATATTGAAAATTCCAAAAGGTAATTTTCAAAGGAAGAGAGCAAGAAGGAAGCTTCAGACAAAAAGGCTGAAGGAATTCCTTCGGACAAACTGTCCCAAGGAATTCCTTTGGGAGATTTTCCCAAGACAAATAGGATCCTATAGAATAAAGAAGACTTCTAGATGTAAAAGCCCAAAGACTTCAAGATGGACAAGTCCAAAGTAAGCTTAGTGAACCCAAATTACTCTGCATAGATTAAATCAGGTTTCTCTAAGTAATTTACTTAAAAATCTTTATAAGTAAAAGATATGGGAAAGTCTGAAGTTGGAGAGATCAAAGAACCTAAATTACTCTATATAGAGTAAATTGGGATTCTTCAAGTGCTTGACTTAAGCTTGGTCTAGAAACGTGAGAATCATGATACAATGATTGAAAGGCTACCACATGGCATAAGTTAGAGCAAAAAAGGCCAATCAATAAAGGACAAGTGGCACAAGGATGACCAATGAGCAAGGGGAGTCCACACGGCCAGTAGTTATAATTATAAAGGCTCTCATCTATCATAGCTCGCTCCCCACAATCGTCGTTCAATGCTTAAATGTAGCATGGCTGAAACACATGGAGACTCATGTCCTTCTTCAGATAGGACATGCAAAAGTGAAAGATGCCATGTTGTTTAAATGCAAAGATTAAATGCATGGTGCCAAGAAGAGACATTCTAGCAGCTCACAACATGGCTTCTCAGATGCACCAAAGAAAAACATAAAGATGGGAGGGGCTTGAGAGGATTGTTTAGTGATCCTGAGCGACACATTTAGGGATAATAAAGAAGGACAACATTAGAGCTCCAGCCATTAGTGACTTCTTCTTTCTTCATCTTCTCTCTCCCCCATTTCTTATATAAATAGAGGCCTTAGATCCAAGCAAATCATCCCTAGACTGGTGATAGAATCACTCTATGAAAATCATTATGTAATAGACCTTTGAAGTAATAAAGATTATTTTACCTATCTCTTTGTCTGAAAATTATGTTGAGTTAGCTTGTGCATAATAGAGTTATGAAGAAGCATCCTTCAAACCTTATTGTACTTCTTTCTTTCTTGGTTTTAGGTGTTTTCCAATTAGTTGTAGGTCTGAACATGAGCTTTTCCACCATTAATGGATGCTTAATATGGATTTATAAATCCCTCTTTGCTTCACGTATGGTTTAGTGAGCCTAGTTTATGAAATATTTATGCAAGTTAGCTAATTAAGAGGTTGTGTAAGCAAACTTATCTTATATTGAATTAATGTCATTTCTCAAAGTAAGTGGATCACTTACTTTTGGTGCATCACCTACCCTAACTTAGATTTATTTTCAAGTAATCCTCCTATCTGTTTTCATTACCCATTAGTAGATTTTAGTATGAAAGAGCTAAAGTGAATCACCTGAGGAACTAGCCTCATAAAAAATATTAGAGGTTCAATCTCACCATAAGATACCCACATCCTGAGGTTTTCCCCATGCTTGTAGCTAGAAGTGAGGTAGCTTGAATAACTCTCTCACAAGGGTGCAATTCCAAGCTATAACAATTTTGGCATGCTTGGTGGGACTCACTACCATTCTCACTTCCATTTTTTATGGAAGATTGGTCAAGTTTGATGTTGTTTTGATAAAGTTGCAGCAGTGGTAGCTTTCATCTTCTAGCATCTAGCGACTCCAAAGAACACCTACCTATTCAATGGTAGAGCAGTAGCTATCTTTCATGCCAAACATGACTACAAGATCAACTTCTATAGGTATTCCTTTTGAGTTTGTTGAAATACCTTTAAACTCAGAAAAAAAATTAAGGTTCACCCATATTCACCCTTATGTAAGAAGCTACTTTCCTAAACCAGTCATAAGGTATACCTACGCAAGAAGATCCTTGTTAGCTCCTCTTGCTACCATGATTCCCCAAAGAGATTTTATGGGCTTCAGTGGCCACAATCCTTTAAATTTGCCATAGTATGATCCCATGCTAGTATAATCCCTTAAAAGTGTCCCATATTAAATAGGAGATCAATCTATAACTCCTAATGAGCACATATCAGACATATCCAATTTCTACAACATTTATAATATCACAGTGGAGAACGAGTTGTTAGGATATTGGATGTATCCTTCAAAGGAAAGGCATTATATTGGTATAGGGGCCTATATCCTAATTCTATCCACTCATGGGATGAGTTGGGAATAACCCTATGTAAAAGGTTTTTAGATAAGAGTGATCATTTGTCACTTGTAGAGAAGCTAACCACAATTAAGAGAGCTCCCCATGAAATCATGCAAGACTTCAATATGAGATTTCATGAGGCAGGGGATGGAATTCTAGTAGCTGTTAGACCATCTCTAAAATTTGATTTCTTGTATTACTTTAAGGCTTTCAATAATGATATAGCTATAATGATCCAATCCATGGGAGGGGACATACTGCCAAATGCATATGAGGTGGCTATTAAAGCAAAAAATTGCCTAGTTTAGGCAGGCAAGCTTACTCCCAAACCCCCAATGTCACTCTTTATAGAGATCAGACCACATCCTATAGTCATTCCTCCACTTGATGTTATACTTCCAATGCCAACAATTATTTTTGTGCCTCCACCTAAGCAAGAGAAGGCCTCTACTAGTGGATCCAATGACTCCTAAGAGCAAAAGAATTACTTGGAAATGAAGAGTATGCTCCAATCCTTAGGGAATGATGTGGTCAATGTCAAGAGGAAAGAAGCTTACAATAAGCCATATCAAGCTCCATATCAGCCTCAGTAGTAGCCTTATCAAGAAAATAGGCCACCTTATAAAGGAAATTTTCAAGGACAGGGGTAGCCTAACTATGCTAGATAACATAATTAGAATCTAAATGCTGCAGGCCCTTCTAATTCTTTATTTTCAATTCAAAACAATATGGCTCAGGAGGCTGAAGTGACAATGCCTTGGAATCATTCTTTTGGATAATCCATTGTCCCAACTAATGGCTCCGACCAAGCGTTCAATGATCAATGGCAGTAGGTTGTTACTTATGGATATAACTAGGCTCTTATGGCCCAAAGCACAAAGGTGCCCATGGTGACAAAGCAAGAGTAGCCTCCACAAGAACAAGGCTAGGACCAAGGGTTAAACTATTCGAAAGCCTCAATGGTCATCAATGAGTAAGAGGAGTGCTATGCATCCAATCTGTAGGCTACTCCCAGTTTGGCCCACGTCCTAATCTCAACAAACACAAGGTTCAAGAGAAGGAATATGGGTGACAATTAGGAAGCTTTCAAAGAACCTATTATCACTATTCCGTTGGGGGTATGCCAATCAACATTGTGGATCAAATGAAAAAATCTAGTGTGAGCGTACTAATGTGGGACATGCTTTCCATGCCCAGCCAAGTAGACATTCTTTAGGAAGGTTTGTCTAAGATGAGTGTTTCTAAAGATGCAAGAAAGCAACTAAGTAAGGAAGCTAAAGTATTCACTAATATAGCCAAGATTCCTATGGGAGAAATGTCAAGTAGTGTGACCAAGCCCACTCATTCTACATCTCATTAATCATCGGCAATTCCTTGGTGCACAACTGCTTGGTAGATAGTGGGGCTAGCACTTCAGTCATGCCAAAGTCTATAGCTAATCAATTGAAGCTCAAATATGAGCCATACATCAAAGGAGTCCTATAGCTTGATGGTTCTTCCATAAAGTCATCAGGTATCATCAAGGATTTGAGCCTAACCTTGTATGCTTGTCTTAGCGTGTCTGTGGTGCAAGATGTGTTGATCTTGGAAGTCACTCCTCACTTTACATTATGTTTTTCTAGGGAGTTCATAGCCAATATTGGGGGTTACCTTGTAGTAGATTGGTCTTACATGGCGTTCAGAATAAGGTATGTGACTAAGGTCTCAATCAACACTAAACCCATGGCATAGTTCCATATTAAACCCCAACAGCCAGATAACATAAACCTCAATTGTACCATCCATGATGAGGATGAGTTTACAATTGTCTAGGATCTAAACACTCATCCTGAAGAGGTTCTAGACTTGTTCTTGGATGAGCTATGGGGAGATAACCAATTTTTTAACCCTTTAGAAGGTGTTGAGGAAAGAGACATGGGTTTCTATCTACTACATGAAGAGAATCAACCCATGCCTTCCCTCATTAGACCTAAAGAAGACCCCAATGGTTTATGGAAGTTGTTCTTTGATGGCTCAAGGGGAAAAAATGGTGTAGGTGCTAGGGAAATGTTGATTTCACCCTCAGGTAATAAGCTTTTCTCTTCCTATAGGGTCCAATTCAACTACTCTTCAAATCTAGTAGAATACGAAGGCTTGATCCACGGCCTTCAATGGGCCACCAAAAGAGGAATCAAACTACTACAAGCTTATGGGGATAGTGAGCTCATAGTTAACCAAGTCAGAGGCTTAAACATCACAAAAAACCTTTTGATGAGATCCTACAAAATTAGAGTGTGGGACATGATTGAAGATTTTGAAACCTTTGACATTCAAGCTGTCCCAAGAAATTAGAACTAACATGCTGACACATTGGTAACCATGGGAGATCAGTTTGACATTCCAAGTGAGCTAAAAGAAGCTAAGGTTCAACCACATGTCAAGGTGGTAGTGAGGCCATCAGTTCCAGATAATGAAGCCCACTGGTAGGTTTTGAGAGTGACAAGCAAATTACTTGTTTCTTACAATAGGAAGCTAACTTATCCTATAGCCAAGCTAAATTACAACATCAGTATGAGGATCATATTATTGAATTAAAGTTGAACAAACTTCCTAAGGGGTTAGTTACACTTGAGGGCCTACTTCATGAAGGAGACCATATGAGGAAATAAAATCTAGTAATGTCTACTAACGAAGAGAACTATGAGAGAGTCCTCATCTTCAAAGACAAACTACTCAAGCTTGGGAAGGTAAGCAACAAGGCTGAGAGGCATGATTTCATAGAACTTTGCCAAGAGTATGCAGACATTTTTGCTTGGGAGTATAGCGACCTAAAGGGTTTTGATCCTAAGTTAGCTCAGCATAACATAGAGTTAGAGGTCAATGCCAAGCACGTAAAGCAAAATCAAAGGCCCATTAACCTCAAGACTGAAGAACTAATGAGGAAGGAGATAACCAAGTTGATCGAGTCTAGGATCATCTTTCCCATCAAACACTCATCATGGATAGCCAACTTGGTACCTATAATAAAAAAGAGTTTGGAGATTAGGATTTGTGTGGACTTCAGAGATTTAAACAAAGTCTCCTTGAAGGATCACTACCCTCTACCATCCATGGAGAAATTTCTTCAAGTAGTTTCAAGATCAAAACGCTTCTCTCAGTTGGATGGATTTTCTAGCTACAACCAATTCTAGGTGAAAGATGAAGATCGAGACAAGACTACCTTCACCACAAAATGGGGCACGTATACATACCAAAATAAGCCCTTTGGTCTATCAAATGCTGGCAAAATTTTCCAAAGAGCCATGGACATGGCTTTCCAAGGGTTGTTAAATCAAATGGTTCTGGTACACTTAGATGACATCACAGTTTTCTCCAAGAATGCCAGCAAACACATGGACTACCTAAGGTGGATTTTCAAAAGGTGTAGAGAGTATAGGATTTCATTGAATCCCCAGAAGTGCATGTTTGTTGTGCATAAAGGCAATTTGTTGGGCCACATCATCTCAAAGGAGGGGTTGTAAATTGATCATGAGAGAATAAGTGCCATCTTGGCCTTATCCTTACCCAAGCATAAGAAGGGAATCCAAAGTTTCCATGGAAAGATAAACTTTGTGATAAGATCTATCTTTGATTTTTCAAGTTTGGTCAAGCCCATCACTACTATGCTGAAAAGGAACTAAGTGTTTACTTGGTCAAATGAAGGTAAGTTAGCATTTGAGGCTATCAAGCAAGCCATCGCTCAAGCACCCACACTTATTAATCTTGATTTCTCAAGGGATTTCATATTGTATGATTTTTCAAACATTGATAATATATCAACTATGTTGATGCAAAGAAATGGTGTAGGACTTGAGTAGCCATTAGCATTTTTCAATCAGGGGATTGAAGAGTATGAGGTGAGGTATACCTTTGTAGAAAATCAAGTCCTTGTAGTAGTAAGGAGCCTCAAAAATTTCAGGCCAATGCTATCCAATAGTAAAATCCACCTTATGGTGTCTCATCCTGGAGTAAGAGACTTCTTTCTTAATAAAGATTTGAGCAAAAAAAGAGTTGGTTGGATTACTAAAGTCATGGAGTATGACATGGAGATCAAGGTCACTAAGCTAATAAGACGTAAAGGCTTATGTGAGCATATGGCCAATGACCTTCATGAAGACAAAGAGGTCATCTTGGTAACACAAAATAACTCACAAATAGATGTACCTCCATCTCACACTAGCTGGCTCCAGGATATGATGCACTTTTTGCTAATAAGTGTGTGCCTTCAAGGTATGGATAAAGTAAAAAGAAGGTATTTCATACTTCAGTCCATACCTTATGCATTAGTTGATGGTATTTTATTCAAAAGGGACCTCAATGGGATGTTCTTAAAGTGCATAGATGATGACCAAGTGGCCAAGCTTCTAGAGCATTTTTATGATGGATATGTAGAAGGTCATTTTGCACCCAGGACTACTACAACAAAGATCATGAGGGCCAGTTACTATTGGCCTAGCCTCTTCAAGGATGCTTATGCATGGGAGAGGAAGTGTTGGTAATGTTCCCTCTTCATGGGTAAGCAAAGGTTAATAGCTTTCCCTCTCAACCTGATTCAAGTGGAGCAACCATTCATGCAATGGGGTTTGGATTTCATTGGTGTGATTAACCCCCCATCAAGTGTAGGGCATAAGTGGGTGCTTTATACAATTGATTACTTCACTAGGTGGGTGGAAGTCATTGCATGGAAGGAAGCCAAAGAAAGTGTAGTCTTAGATTTCTGTGACAATATTGTGACTAAGTTTGGTGTTCCGTCCACTATCATATCTGATAATGCTTTGGATTTCCTTGGTTTGAAAACAAGTGAATGGGCTCTCAAAATGGGCATCTACCTCAGCACTTCCTCAAACTATTATCCTCAAGGAAATGAGTTGGCTGAGTCCACAAATAAAAATGTGTTGAGGATTATCAAGAGGACCATGGAGGAGAATCAAAGGGCGTGGCACACCAAGTTGAAGACAGCCTTGTGGTCTGACAGGGTAACTCGTAAAGCTATTATTGGCAATTCTCCATATGGAAGAGAGGCCAAGCTACCCATTTATCTTGAGCTACCTACATTAGAATTAGCCCATTAGTTGGAGTTGTTAAAAGATGAACCCATGAATATAATATTGGTAGAACTCATAGAACTTGAGGAGACAAGAGACCTTGTAATGAAGATGCTAGAGTCACATCAGGCTAAAGTCAAGAAATATTTTAACAAGAGAGCCATGGCAAGAGACTTCAAGGAAGGATCCCTGGTCCTCAAATGGAATTCAAAAAATGCCAAACTAGGAAACCATACCAAGTGTGAAAGCTTGTGGAGTGGCCTGTATTTGATCCATGGAAGTAAACAACATAATGCTTTCCAACTGGCCCAACTAGATGGAAAGGTATCACCCATCCCAATCAATGGGAATCATCTAAATCCATGTTATTAGAAGAGTTTGTAGACATTGTATGTTATTGTACATTTTGTATAGCTTTTCCTATTCTTTTTTAAGTGCCTTGTGCACATCCATTTCAATTAAGTGTTTTCCCTTCCCTAAGTGCCTTGGGCATAGTTTGTTTCATTTCAGTTGTTCTTATTACTTCAAGGGAAATTTCTAGATAGAGCTAGATTTGTAAAAAAGTAGTGACTCCATGCCCAATGGATCAAATGGAGCCAATGAGCTAGGTTCTCAAGCATAGTAGGCATGATTCCCTGTGAGTCACCATAAATGTTGGCCATTTTTGGTCCACATATCAAAATTTTCCTAAGTATGAAAAAGGGAGCTTTCAAGAAAGAAAATGGAAAGTCTTTGGGAGGACTTTAGGTTTTCTAGTAGTGACAACTTTGGGTTTCTGAGGGCACAGTGCAAATCAGGTTTTCAGCAATGCTTGACTTCTAAATGTTTTATAAGTAGAAGTAATTCACGTTTACAAACCCAAATTACTCATGGACAATGTATTTTAGGTTCTCCAAGGAGCACTACTTGATTACATCATAAGTTGTGAGCAGTTAGAAGCCCAAAATAAGTAAAGGGGCTTGACAAACCCAATTTGGTCTCAAAAAATAGTGCTTCTCAAAATTTTCAAGGGACAAGGTACACTTCAAAAATTTGAAGGGCATTTTCAAAATACTGAAGGACCTTTTTCAGGCAAAAGGGATCTTTTCAACATTTTCAAAAGACTAGTCAACTTTTTCAAAGGTCACTTTCATAAATCCAAAGGGCTTTTCTTTCTCCAAGTTGACAGTTACAAGTTTCCCAAAGGGTATGTTACCCTTCAAAGGGACCATTTCAAAACTCCTAAAGGGTATCTTTCCCTTCAGGAGGATCATTTGTGGAAGTCTGAAATGATGACAGGGAACTTGAAGGGTCTTTCACCCTTCGATAAAGTTCATTGACAACATTGTGACTAGGTTTGGTGTTCCATTCACTATCATATATGATAATGCTTTGGCTTTCCTTGGTTTGAAAACAAGTGAATGGGCTCTCAAAATGGGCATCTACCTTAGCACTTGCTTAAACTATTATCCTAAATGCAATGGGGTAGCTGAGTCCACAAATAAAAATTTATTGAGGATTATCAAGAGGACCCTGGAGGAGAATTAGAGGACATGGCACAACAAGTTGAAGACAATCTTGTGGGCTGACTGGGTAACTCCTAAAGCTATTGTTAGCAATTCTCCATATGTTCTATTATATGTAAGGGAGGCTAAGTTACCCATTTCTCTTGAGATACCTACATTAGAGCTAGCTCATCAGCTAGAGCTGCTAGAAGATGAACCCATGAATGTGAGATTTGCAAAACTCATAGAACTTGAGGAGACAAGAGACCGTGCAATGAAGATGCTAGAGTCACATCAGGCTTAGGTCAAGAAAGCTTTTGACAAGAGTTCTATGACAAGGGACTTCAAGGAGGCAGACCTAGTCCTCAAATGGGATTCAAAAAAGGCTAAACCAGACAACCATACTAAGTTTGATAGCTTGTGGAGTGGCCCTTATTTGATCCATAGATGCAAACAACATAACGCTTTCCAACTAGACCAACTAGATGGAAAGGTATTACCCATCCTAGTTAATGAGATTAATCTAAATCCATGTTATTAGAAGAATTTGCAACCATTGTATGTTATTGTATATTTTGTATAGCTTTTCATGTTTTTCTCTAAGTGCCTTGTGCACATCCATTTTAGTTTAGTGTTTTCCATTCCCTAAGTGCCTTGGGTACACTTTGTTTCATTTTTGTTATTCTTGTTGCTTCAAGGGAAGTTTTTAGATAGAGCCAACTTTGTGCAAAAGTAGTGACTCTATGCCCAAAGGATCGAATGAAGCAAATGAGTTGGGTTCTCAAGTATAGCATGCATGCTTCCCTATGAGTTTCCATAAATGTTGGCCATTTTTGGCCCACATATCAAAATTTGCCTAAGTATGAAAAAGAGAGCTTTTAGGCAAGAAAATGGCAAGTCTTTGGGAGGACTTTGGGTTTTTCAATAGTGATAACTTTAGGTTTCTAAGGGCACAGTGCAAATCAGGTTTCTAACAGTGCTTGACTTCTAAATGTTTTATAAGTAGAATTAATTTGGGTTTACAAACCCAAATTACTCATGGATAGTGTATTTTAGGTTCTCCAAGGAGCACTAATTGATTACTTCATAAGTTATGAGCAATTAGTCAGGTTCTTCAAGGGACAAGTCTTCTCCAAAAAACCCAAAGGTACACTTTAAAATCCAAAAGGCATTTTCAAAATGCCATAGGGCCTCTTTTAGGTAAAAGGGATCTTTTTTAACATTTTTGAAAGACCAATCAAATTTTTTGAAGGTCACTTGCATAAATTCGAAGGGATTTTCCTTCTTCAAGTGGACAGTTGCAAGTTTTTTGAAGGGTATGTTACCCTTTAGAAGGACCATTTCAAAATTCCTGAAGGGTATCTTTCTCTTTGGGAGGATTATTTGTGGAAGTCTAAAATGATGACAGGGAGCCCAAAGGGTCTCTCACCCTTTGAGAAGCTTCATTTTGAAAATTTTGAAAGGTAATTTTTGAAGGAAGAGAGCAAGAAGTAATCTTCAGACAAAAATTCCAAAAGAATTCCTTTGGAAAAATTATCCCAAATAATTCCTTTGAGAGATTTGCCTGAGATAAATAGGAGCTTGTAGAATAAAGAAGACTTATAGATGTAGAAGCTTGAAGACTTCAAGATGGACAAGTCTGAAGTAAGCTGAGAGAACTCAAATTACTCTGCATAGAGTAAATTGGGTTTCTCCAAGTACTTTACTTAAAAATATTTATAATTAAATGTTCTGAGAAAGTCTAAAGTTGGAAATATCAAAGAACTCAAATTACTCTACATAGAGTAAATTGGGATTCTTCAAGTACTTGATTTAAGCTTGGTCCAACAACACGAGAATCATGATGCAAAAAATGAAACTCTACCACATAGCATAAGTTGGAATAGAAAGGGCCAATCAATAAAGGACAAGTAGTACAAGGATGACCAATGCGCAAGGGGAGTCCATGCAACTTGTAGCTAGAATTATAGAGGCTCTCATTTACCATAGCTCACTCCCCATAATCATTGTTTGACACTTAAATGTAGCATGGTTGAAACACATGGAGACCCATGTCCTTCTTCAGATAGGACACGCAAAAGTGAAAGATTTCATGCCGTTTAAATGCATCATTCCAAGAAGAGACATTCTAGCTACTCACAACATGGCTTCTCCGATGTGCCAAGAAGAGACATTCTAGCTATTCACAACATGGCTTCTCAAATGCACGAAAGAAAAACTTAAAGATGGGAGGGATACAAGAGGATTATTTATTGATCCTGAGTGGTGCATTTAGGGACAATAAGGAAGGACAATATCAAATTTCTAGCCATCAATGACTTCTTCTTTTTCCCCCTTCTCTCTTCCCCCTTTTTTTATATAAATAGAGACCTTGGAGCCAAGCAAATCATCCTTGGACTGGTGATAGAGTCACTCTATGAAAATCAATATATAATAGACCTTTGAAGAAATAAAGACTATTTTACCTATCTCTTTGTCTGAAAATTATGTTGAGTTAGCTTGTGCATAATAGCATTGTGAAGAAGCGTCATTCTAACCTTATTATCTTTCTTACTTATTTATAGGTGTTTTCCAGTTAGTTGTAGGTATGAACTTGAGATTTTTTTCCATTAATTGATGCTTAATATGGATTTAGAAATCCCTTTGTGCTTCATGTATGGTTCAGTGAGCCTAGTTTACGAAATATTTATGCAAGTTAGCTAGTTAGGAGGTTGTGTAAGTAAACTTATGTTACGCTGAATTAGTGTCACTCCCTAGACCAAGTGGATCACTTACTTTTGGTGCATCACCTCCCTTAGCTTAGATTTATTTTAAATTAATCCTCCTATCCCTTTTCCTTAGCCATTAGTGGATTTTAGTGTGGGAATCAAGGAGCTAAACTGAAGCACCTAAGGAACTAGCCTCATTAAAAATCCTAGAGGTTTAACCTCACCATAGGATACCCATATCCTGAGGTTATCCCCATGCCTTTAGCTAGAAGTGAGAGAGCCTAAGGAATTCTCTCACAAGGGTGAAATTCCAAGCTATAATAGTGCCCTTCAGAACTTTGTCTTTTGCCCTTCAAGATTTTTGTGAATAACCTTCTCGAAGGGAAAGAACCCTTTAGGAAACCTATAAAATGACCCTTTTCTTGAGAAGTGACCTTTCAACAAACTTGAAGTGTACCATTTCTTTGAGGATCGACCCTTAGAAAATATTACAAATGACCTTCAAGATTGTTAAAAGGGTCTTCAAAACTTTTAAAATGGTCTCCAGGGTTTTTAAAAAATGAACTTCTCCAAAAGTTTAAATGGCCTTCAAGTTTTTTGTAAAATGACTTTACCCTTTTGAGAAGAACCCTTCTTGTTGTAAAACCTGAAGTCCTTTAATATTTGTACCTTTCAACTATTTTGATCAACATATGCTCTTTCAAAGCAAACTAACATGGTATATAGAGCTTCAAATGATAAGGGTGATGATTTTTTGACCTGTGGGGTCAAAAATTGTCAACACCAACATTATCAACAAATGTATCCTTTGGGTCCTTACCAACCCCTCCTAATTCCTATGCTTCCCATGATGCTATTGCTTCTTTTGCCTCCCTCTCCAAATCTGTGATCTCCACTGTAAACATGGGCTATAGCTGTACATCATCAGTGATCCAGTTGACATATAGATCGATCTCATCCGAGTTAATAACATCATATTTATCTTGCCCCACCACTTGTATCATGCAGAGATGAAGATTGTATCACACAAAGACAAGGTCATTGAGGCCTTGTGTCCTCAACCTATTGCACTTCTTTGTGTAATCAACTTCAAACATGCTCTAATTGCATTCACACCCAAAAGAGCTACATGGTTGACACAAAATGTGGATGGCTAGTCTTTAAAGAGTTGGTGTTTCTACATCATAATATTTCTAACACACATCTGCAAATAGGAGATTTATAATTTTGTAGTCAACTAGGTTTGAATATATGAAAGCAGATTACTAATAATATCTATAGACTATGAGTAATGAGACTAGAAAGACAAGACAAATTACTCAATTTGTTTTTACCTGGTTGAGAAGTGTTTCTTCTTTTAATGCATAGAGCCGAAGAAAAGAGCCTCCCCATTGCATCTTGTAAATATTTAGCTCCTCAATAACTACATCTTAGTCTCATCATCAAGGTTCATCCTCTCCATGAATGTATTGAGGCCATTCATAAAATCCTCATCGGCCTTAAATGAATCAAAATAGAAAAACTTAGGATTCAAGTAGTAGGTTGTTGCATGTATATGTTGGTGGAGCATCTTGTTTCATCTTTGATCAATTATGCATTATATGGGATCATATTTTATTTGATTTTGCCCATAATATTTAGCTATGGCCTCATACAAGTAACCCATTGGATTTATCTCCCCATCCACCATCCGAAGAACTTGAACCAAAGGCTTTGACACCTAAAATAAAATAATACACAAATTTGAAATGAAAATTAAGAAAACAATTATAACAGATAAATGATAAATAAAAAAATAATTAAGTTTAAGGTTACCTTAATTATTTCCTCCATGCATTTTGCAAACACATCATCAAAAATGGTCTTCATGACCCTTTCCCCTTTGACCTTCCTAGCATAGGAAGACTCCATCCACCAATCACTCACCACTATCTGCTTAAGGGATTTTAGTGAGATTGCATTGCTATGCAATGTGAAGAATTTTATGGCAAATCGTGTGACTCCCAATCACACAAGCTCCTTTCCATTGGTGTGCTCTCTCATCAACTATAGCACCAAAGTGTGATTGTAGATGAACTTGGTGATATTTCTTGTCTCATCAACCACACTCTTCACCCATGAGATTTTGTTTATGTCCTCAAGTAGGAGATCAATAGAGTGGGTTGTACAAGGGTTCCAAAAAAGTGTAGGGTGCCTCTCAAGAAGTCTATCTGCTGCTACATATGTGGTCGCATTATCTGTCACAACTTGAATAACATTCTGTGTGCCTACTTGCATCACCAGCTCATCTAGAATGTCACAAAGTGTTCATAGTTTTTACTTGATGGGAGTCATCAATTGAGTTCAAGAAGACTAGCTTCCCACTTGAAGGTTAATCAGTGTGCATTTTTCCCTATCCACCCATCCATTAGATAAAATGGTGCACCTCTTTCTCTACCATATTTTTTTGGGTTTTCTACAAGGGTTAGTGTATGTTTCATAGAATCCTCCAACAACAGGTCACTCAAGTCATAAGGAGTAGGAGCCTTGAACCCCTTTTTGACAATAGTCAATGAAGTGATCAAATTCTCTCAATATGTGTTTTTTTCCATATTGAAGGAATGTAGTTATAATACCAAAGGTTTGTTATATTTATCCTTGTTTCATTTTGCATTTCTTAGTTTTGAGTAATACCTTCCAACAAGGTTGTGACCTAGAGATACTTTGAGGAACAAAAAAAGTAGTCAAAATATCTTCAGTGGATGATCCTCTTCCTCAATCCTGACCTCTTGGAGTTGAGGCAATAGAAGTGCCCTCAATGTCACTATCATCTCTCATTTTCCTCCTATTCACTAAAATTGCAAGTGCATTGGCTTTCCTCTTTTTTTCTTCTTTTTCTCTACATAAGCTACAAAGCAAATAGTGAAATCTCTTTGAGCCTTAGGTGGTGATTGATTTCACACTACCACATCATTTTGTACCAGTCATGCAATGTGATTTTTTAGGCAAGAAACACCTCCACTCATATTTATTCCACAATAGTTAAATATTACACAGTTTCCCTCTATCGATTCATAATGCTTCTAACCAGGGTCATTGGAGTTAGGTTTAATATGGGTTGCTAAATCAGATGCTGTAAATAACAAACTTAAACCCTTTATAAAATAAAATGTTTTAGAATTTAAATATAATTGCTAGTGCTAATCAAACGAAGTAGAAGTAGAATCTAGATATCAAATTTCAATGATCATGATTCAAATTTCATATTATAAATTAGAAAGATAATGAAAAAAAATTGAAAAATATCTATTCCTAACTTTGTTGTATTTTGTATGTTGTAGGGTCTCACTGAACTATTCTCCACTCTCAATTCTCAATAGTGCAGTGTGGATAATTTTGGAAACCTTGGCAGTTAGCAACTTGGTAGAAAGTTAAAAAGTTTAAAGTCAAAGTTAAAATAAATATCTTGCTATGTGTAGGAACTACAAGCATTTGTTAAATTTATGAAGAGCCTCATTGAAAGCAATGAGTATTATTGACGTAGTGGATTGCACCCTTGACAGGAGGCTGAGCTTCTGTCTTCCACACATCATAATGGAAACTCCTCTCTTGCTTGTGGGTCTGGCAAAACTGAGGGGAGAGTGTCTAGATAAGGGATAGCTCCCTCTGATGCATCTGAGTTATTCCAGTAATGTGCTAATACATATATATAATGGGGGGTTGAAAAGGGAGAAGGATTAATAAAAAAATAGAACCTAACCTAAGCTGGTGATGCACCAAACAAGTTGGATCTACTCATACTCACACTTTGAACCATAGGGACACATACATACACTTTATCTAGTAAAAGGACTAGACTGCAGAGAACTTAACAAGGAGGCTTTAATAGAAGCACATAGAAAATGAACTTACCATAGGTGTTGTAGGAAAAGCACACTGTTTGGTAACCTTCTTCTACCTTTGCGCTCTAGATACAACTCTTCTTGTCACCTGCAAGAATGGTGCTTTGTCTATACCAAGTATGTTGGTATCAAGCTTGTGGAAGCATTAAGAAAGAAATGACTGAACACAAGATTCACACTCAGAGATATATCCAAAATAGAGGTAAAAAATGTGTATTCTATTAATTCTAGGTGAAAATTGGCAAGGCTTCACCTTACAACATGAGAGATGCCTTTATCAAATGAGAAGTTACAATATATATAGAGAAGAAGAAAACAAAAGTTCCCCTTTTGGAAAAGACTTTGGTGCCCTTTGTTTAGTGGCCCACATGTGCTGAGAGCATTGGGAAGAGGAAATTGCTAAAAGAGAATGTTGTGTTGGCTCTAATTTTGACTTTAGGTGTTTAAAAAACATAGGCCGTACCATTTGTATACAAACAAGACCACTCCTTCAAGGCATTTATGCTATTTGTCTGCTCATCAATGCAAAGTGGAGAAAAATGGGTTGCACTGTTCACTGTTCCCGCCCCTTGATGACCACTTGGTAGGCACTGTGTCAACCGCTGGAGTAACTCCTTGAGTCGACACCTTCCTTTGCCACTTGGACTATTTTTTCTATTTTTACACTTGGCTCTTTTGTCTCTTCTTGGCTTTGTCTTTTCTGGCTCCTTCGGCCCACGAGGGCTATCTTCTACTACTTCTTTGGCTCTTTGGGATCTTTCATCAATAGGTCATTGAGTTCATTCTTCACTTTTGTCTTTTCCCAGCTTCATCTTTTCTTGGGTTTGTCTCCTCCTTTTAGCCTTAAGGCCTTTGAATTTTCTTGGGTTCATGCCTTTTATTTAAAGACTAATGATTACTCCATGGTCGTAAAGTTGATGTCTGTGCACCTGTCACTATTTGAAAGCCAACGGCTATTTTGTTATCCTAAATTCAACGTCTGTGGGGACGTCATCAAATGTCTGGATTCTAATGCCTAGTCCATGATGCTCAACTTTGACGTCCATGGGCCAGTCACCCCTTGGAATTCTTTCAGCTTTTTCCTTTAGTTGGGATTTTTTCCTTGAAACCTCTCAAAGGGAAAGTGTCCCTTTGGGCCTTGAGAAAGGTCCCTTTTGTGGTCACTAAGAGTCCCCCGTAAGGGCACCTGCCCTTTGGGGTACTTCAAGTGGCCTTGGTCTTCAAATCTTTCCTTTAATGCTCAGTCTTTTATTTTGGGCAGACTTCTTTCGGGCAAAAATCTGAAGGAATTCCTTTAGACTTTTTGTCTGAAAGAATTTGCTTAGTTCATTTTTCCACGGGATTTTCTCCCAAAAGAATTCCTTGTTTGTTTCCTTGCTTATTTCTTTCTTTCAGTCGACTCTTTTTTTTAGGAAAATTCCTTCAAACAAAAGTTTGAAAGAATTCTTTCAGACTTTTTGTTTGAAGATTTGCCTTGTGAATTATTTCATGGAATTTCTCCTTTCAAAAGGACAGTTTATGCCTTGTGAATTTCTTCAGACAAAATGTCTGAGGGAATTCCTTCAGGCATTTTGCTTGAAGAAAATCAAATTTTGTCTTTGGCTCTCTTCCTTTTAAGTGCTTTCCTGCCCTTCGCAAGGGTTCCCTGCCCTCTGCAAGGGCTCTTTATGTTCAAAGCTACCCTTCAGACTTTTGCAACGGTCCATTTTGCTCATCACCTGCCCTCCACAAGGGCTATTTGGTCTCCAAACTTGCTTTTCAAAAAAGTTACAAAGGTCCTTTTGTCACCTAAGTGCCCTTTACATCCTGTTGGAATGGTCCAGTTTGTGCGTGACTACCCTTCAAAAGGGTACTTGTCCTTCGGGCTTTGGAAGACTCCTTTGAACTTTCTGATTGAACCATTGATTGAACCAACCCATTTGAACCAATCACTTGAACTGATTGATTGACAAAAATATTAAACCAATTGATTGAACTAAACCAACTCATTGAACCAAACTATTAAACCAATCACTTGAACTGACTAAATTGGACCAAAAGATTGAATCAACTAATTGAACCAACTGAACTGAACCAACTCATTAAACCAACAATGTTTCAAAGTTTAAGTTCAAAATTCTTGGAAAGATCATGCCATTGGACCCCGATGTCAAACCACTAAACTGGTTCCTCCTTTTGCCAAAAGACTTGTGCAAAAATCAAATTTGGACTGGATCAAAACAACAAGGGAAGAAGGAGACTAATTTTGGCCTGCAAGGCCAAAATGGTCAACAAAATGGTGATTCTCAGGGGAAGCATGTTTGCTATGCTTAGAAACCAGTAACCTCAAAGTCCATTGGGCACGGAGTCGAGATACAACTTTGAAAGAGTTAGCAATCACCTTGATATATCCAAGAATCAATCATGAAGATTTTACCCCCAAAAGGAAATGAAAACACACACAAGACTAAGAAAAATACTAACATGTGCAAAAGCACTTAAGGAAAATAGGGAAAAACAAGGAAAATATATACATCATGGGAGAAGAGCTTAGTGATAATGCTTAAGATGTATCCCATTTACTGGGATATATAGTTCTTCACCATCGAACCTAGAGAGTTAGAATGCATTATGTTGCTTGCACTGAGTGATGACATATGGACCACTCCATAGGGTGTCAAAATTTGCATGCTTTCCAAGCTTAGCTCGATCCGCATCCCATTGCAAGATGATGTCTCCTTTAGAAAAACCTTTTGATGAAGATTTCTTGTGGAAGTATTTCTTCATCTTTTGTTGGTAGCTGGTCATAGAAGCCATAGTCGGGTCCCTTGTCTCTTAAAGCTCCATCAACTCGCATAGCCTAACCTCCATGTTGTTCCCTTCTTCTAACTGCAGCTAGTGAGCAAGGTCCAAGGCTGGCAACTCAACTAAAATAGGAAGCCTAGCTTCCCTTCCATACACGAGTGTGTATGGTAAATTACCAATTACTCTCTTTAGAGTGACCCTATTTGCCCACAGGCTATTTTTAACTTGGCATGCCAAGTCCTCTGATTCTCCTCCATTATTTTCTTGATAATCCTGATCAGATTCTTATTGGTGGACTCAGCCAGCCCATTCCCCTGTGGGTAGTAATTGGATGAAGTGCTAAGATATATACCATATCTCAACGCCCATTCACTCATTTTAGTTCCCAGAAAAGCTAAAGTGTTATTTGAGATGATGGTAGCTAGGACCCCAAACCTTGCCACCAGGGCTTCATAAAAATCCAGGACTACACTTTCATTGGCTTCCTTCAAAGCAATAGCCTCTACCCATCTTGTGAAGTAGTCTATGGTGGTCAAGACCCACTTGTGTCTAGCACTATAGGGAGGGTTAATCATCCCTATAAAGTCAAGGCCCCATTGCATGAATGGTTGCTCCACTTGAATAGGCTGTAAAGGCATGGTAGCTAGCCATTATTTCCCATAAAAAAGTACACATTTTTGGCACTTTCATACCCAAGCATGGGTGTCCCTAAATAGAGTGGGCCAAAAATAACCAACTCTCATTATTCTTGTAGTTTTAGGCCTAGGAGCAAAGTGACCACCAGCTGGCCCATCATGGAACTCAGACAGCACCCTGTCGGCCTGACTTGGGTCTATGCAACTTAAAAGTACTCCTAAGAGATCCCTTCTTAACAACACTTCATCAATCAGGACATAAGGGAGAGATTGGAGTCTGAAATATCTCTTCTTGGTCTTATCAAGGCCCTGAGGGCACTCATCAGTGAGAAGGAAATGCCTCAAGTCTGATGTCCAATCCTTCATAACAGTTGGTTCTTCTACTGTGGTTGCATCATGAATTAGCAAACTATCCTCTTTTTGTTGTTTAAGGTCTATAGCAAGGTGTTCACATAGGCCTTTTCCTCTCACCAACTTGGTGATCTTGACATCCACATCATACTCCATTACTTTAGTGATCCATCCCACCCTTTTTTCATTCAGGTCACGGTTGGTCAAGAAATATTTGATGCTAGGATGAGGGACCATGAGGTGAATCTTGCTATTGGACATCATATGTCTGAATTTCTTCAGGCTCTGTATGACTTCAAGGACTTGCTTTTCCACATATATATACCTAACCTCAAAACCCTCTAGGCCTTGGGTAAAAAGTGCAAGTGGTTGTTCAAGGTTATCACCATTCACTTGGGTAAGCATGGCGGAGATTACCTCTTCATTTCCGAAGGTGTAAAGGTTGAAATGCTTTGTGAAGTCAGGACTGATCAAGGTAGGAGCCTGGGCTATAACTTGCTTGACCTTTCTTTACACTGTCCATGCGAACTTTTCTTCCTTCTTCAACATAGAGGTCAATGGCTTGACTACCTCTGCAAAATTCAAAATAAATCTCTAGATGAAATTTATTTTGCCGAAGAAGCTCTGCAGGCCCTTCTTGTGTTTAGGCAAGGACAACTCCAGGATGGAGCAAACTTTCTTTGAATCAATGGTCAAGCCTTCTTTGGAAACAATGTGGCTAAGGAGTTTACCCTCATGGATAGTGAACAAGCATTTCTTCAGGTTGAGAGGGATACTAAAATCTCTACACCTCTCAAAGATTTGTCTAAGGTGTTTCATGTGTTGGCCCACTTCTTTAGATAAAATGGTCACATCATCAAGATACACCACCACGATGTTATATATCAGGCCTTGAAAGGCCATGTCCATGGTTTTCTAAAAAGTGGCACCAGCATTGGATAGTCCAAATGGCATTTTTTGATAAGCAAATGTCCCCCACTTGGTAGTGAAGGCTGTCTTATACTGGTCACAATCCTTCACCAAAATTTGATTGTATCTTGAATACCCATCTAGGAGGGAGAAACGCTCACTGCCTGTCACCATTTGAAGGATCTACTCCATGCTTGGGAGAGGATAATTATATTTCAAAGAGACTCTATTGAGGTCTCTAAAATCTACAAATAATCTGATCTCCCCATTCATTTTCCAAACAAGAACAAGATTGGCCAGCCAAGAGGAGTGTTTGATTAGAAATATTATCCTGGACTCAATCAATTTGGTGAGTTCCTTTTGCATGAGAGGTTTAATATTTGGGTTGGCAGGCCTTTGCTTCTACTTGATTAGCTTGGCACCTTCCTCTAGTTCAATGGTATGTTGGGCCAAACTTGGGTCGAAACCCTTCAAATCGCTATACTCCTAAGCGAAGACATCAACAAACTCTTGGCACAACAAGGTGAAGGCCTACCTTTCATGGTCCATGCACACTTTCCCAAGTGCAAGTAGCTTATATTTGAACATTTCAACCTTATCATAGTTCTCCTCCTTAGTTGTGATGCTTGCCTTATCGCTTTTCAACTGGTCATTTTCATTGAAGATACTCTCGAGAGTGACCAAGTCTTTGGAAAGTTTATTGTTCTTCAGCTGAACAATTTGGCTACCATACTACTACTGTAGCTTAGCCTAGTTTTTAGAAATAAACCCAACTTCTTCTTGTAATAAGAGTGCTATTTTTTGGTTGCTATCAAACACCTGCCAGTTAGTGATGTTTTTAGGTACAGAGGGCTGGATTACTACCTTCAAATGGCATGGACTGTGGTCTCAGCCTATCTCCTTAGGGATATGAAACTGGGTACCAACTACTGCCAACCTATCTACTTGTTTTTTCTGCTCTCTAGGAATGGAGGTAACATTAAAAGTAAGGAAACTCTCCACTAAGTCCCATACCCTGTGTTTGAAGGACTTCAGCAAAGAATTCTTTGTCAAATTTTGGCTCCTTTCTTGATTCACAATCAGCTCACTATCACCAAAAACTTGTAGCTCTTTGATTCCTCTTTTCCTCACCCACTTCAAACCATGGATAAGGGATTCATACTCTGCAACATTACTTGTGCAAGAAAATTGAAACTTGAAATCTGAAAAGTATTTCTCCTTTGAAGGAGAAATTAGCACCACTCCACCACCAGCTCCCAACTTACTTCTTGAGCCATCAAAGAATAGATGCCATAAACTTGAGCTTTCTTGGCTTGCTTTCATTAGATTTGGTATAAGATTACCCTTTTTGTGTATGCAATAAATCCCAAGGCCTGCCTCTTCTATGAACTTATAAGGATCATGCTCCAAGTTGTCACTTCCCCATTCATCTAAGAGCAGGTCAGCAACTCCTTCAAGGGTAAAGGATGGAGATTGATCCACTTGGAATTCTTCTTGGTCAATAATAGCATAGCTGACATTTGTCACCTTGAGTGAGTACGGTTTTAGATGATCTCTGTGGAGTGGCTCCAATTCAATCTTAACAATAGTCCCATACTTGGTTCTAAAAACCAGATAAGACTAGTTTGCTGCTAGGTAGCTGCCTATCTTGGATGTGAAATCCCTGGACAAGCAAATAACAAAGTAAGGAGGGACATCCGCCACTACCACATCATGAGGAACTAAGAAGGTCAGTCATGTGTGTAGCATCAAGCTCAAACCTTTCACCACTCCAACTATCTTTGCTAGTGTTCCATCCAGTTGTAGGACTCCCTTAGTCATTTCTTCATATTTTAGCCCCAGCTTATCAGCTATGCATTTGGGCATTACTGAGGTGCTTGCTCCACTATCAATGATGCAATTATGCATCAAGAAATCTCCTATGACCAAGGACAAACAAAAAGGGGGAACCTTTTCTTCTTTCCTGACTTGGCCTAATGTGGAAGGCTGCCCATTCATGATCATGACATTATTGGCTTTTGCTGGGATAATTTGTTCATTCAGCTCGTGTAATTCCTTTTGCAGCATGTCCTTTTACCCTGGTATTGACAATGAATCCCACAAGGAGATATTCATGTGCAGCTTCTTCATCTGGTCTACCATGTTGACTCAAGGGTTACCTTCTTTCAAATTTTCTTTGGGATTACTTACAACCTGAGGCGCAGGCTAAGGAGTTGAAGGTGCAACTAGTAGTCTAAAGTTTGGAACCTATTGTTTTACATGTGATGAAGAAGGTGGTGCTAACGTTTGAGTGGCTGCTTGAGCTTCTTCCATTGCTCTCCTTTTGGACCTTATGTTAGCTATGACATAGTTGCCCTGATTGTCTGCACTACTCACGTAATTGACTGCATAGAACTCACCTTCCAAGTGATTCATGAGAGTAGAATCAGATTGAGTCTGGTTGCTGCCCATGCCGGGTTGCACTAAAGCCTCAAAGCTTGGGAAATGGGCAACTACCTGATTGTCTTATGCATTTGTGTAGTGACTCAAAATTTCATTCGTATAAATAGCCTGATCTTAACCATATCCCATGGTTGAGCAACTGGGTTATTCCTGTACCAGATTGTTTTGAGCGGGTGCTAGAGCCTTGGATGATGAAGGGGCACCTGGATTATAGCCTTGAAAAGGTTTGGCCTATGTAAACTGACCCTGCCCTTGATTGTAATTTTGGAAAAGGGGTCTATTTGCTTACCCATACTGCTGATATTTTTGATTTGGTCGATTGCCTTGAGCCTGTTGCCTTTTAAGAGCCACTAGTTCATTTTTTATGCTTTGTAACAGGCATTTGACTTCATGGAGGTCATTGGATGAAGTATCAGCCAACTTTTCTATGCCAAGAAGAAGAGCCAAGGTGGGTGTAGCAGTTTGGATTGGAGGCAAAAATTTAGGAAAGAGTAGCATATGAGGCCTAGGGGCTATCTTTCTAGCTTGCACTAGGCAATTCTCAGCCGCTATAGCTATGTCATAGGCAACAGGCAACACAAGCTCCCATGGACTGTATCATGATAGTAATGTCACTATTCAATGCTTTCAAATAATAGAGGAAAGCATAGCTCGAAGTCGGCCTTACTAGAATGGGGATTTTGTCCCATGTTTTCTAAAAATGAGTATTGAAATCCTACATGAATTCATGTGGAGCTCTTTTCATTGTGGTCAGTTGCTCAGCAAGTGAGAGGTGGTCACTCTTCTCCTCAAATCAGTTCATTAAGAGGGTGTCCAATTTGTTCTAGGAATCAATTGAATTCAGGGGCAAAGTCCCATACCAGTCCAAAACCTTGCCCTTGAAAGACAATGCCAACAATTTGATCACAATGTTTTCCTCAGTGACATTGTGAATATTGTAGAGGTTAGCAATATTTCTGATGTGTTTGATAGCATTAATGGGCCCTTCTCCATTAAAGGGAGGCACACTTTTAAGGACTGCTCCTAGAATTGGGTCATAATGAAGGAGATTTAAAGGACTCTGACCATGAAAGGCCAAAAAAGGTAATGCCATAGCTATGATAAGATTCAATCAGGGCCTTCTTGCATAGGTGTGTCTTATAGCAGGTCTGGGAAGGTGATTTGCTGAATAAGGATGAGTTCTCTCAAACCTCAGTCACTCTGTTGAGTTCAAAGGAAATTTAATGAATTTGAAAGGGACACCCTTAGCAGAAGATCATGTGGTGATTTTAGGCATAGGAGGTTAGACTGGTCTTTGATCAAAAACTGATGTTCTTACCAGTGGAGTCTCCAGATGTTGAAAATGGTTGATTTTGTTGTAACAGGGCCAGCATTAATACTAAAATTTTGTTGAGTGTTAAGACTTTGTTCCATTGGGCATGCCAAAAATTGTTGACGTAATGGATTGCACCCTTGATAGGAGGCTAAGCTCCTGTCTTCCACACATCAAAATGGAAACTCCTCTCTTGCCTATGGGTCTAGAAAAATTGAAGGGAGAGTCTCTAGATAAGGGCTAGCTGCCTTTGATGCATCTGAGTTATTCTAGTAATGTGCTAATACGTATATATAATGGGGGGTGTTGAAAAGGGAGAAGGATTACTAAAAAAATAGAACCTAACCTAAGCTGGTGATACACCAAACAAGTTAGATCTACTCATACTCACACTTTGAACCATAGGGACACATACATACACTTTATCTGGTAAAAGGACCAAATTGTAGAGAACTTAATAGGGAGGCTTTAATGGAAGCACACAAAAAATTAACTTACCACAGGCACTGTAGGAAAGCACATTGTCTGGTAACCTTCTTCTGCCTCTGTGCTCTAGATACAGCTCTTCTTGTCACCTGCAGGAATGGCACTTTGTCTATACTAGGTATGTTAGTATCAAGCTTGTGGAAGCATTAAGAAAGAAATGACTGAACACAAGATTAACACTCAGACACACTCAGAGATATATCCAAAATAGAGGTAAAAAATGCATATTCTATTGATTCCAAGTGAAAATTGGTAGGGCTTCACCTTACAACATGAGAGACGCCTTTCTCAAATGAGAAGTTACAATATATATATATATATATATATATATATATATATATATATATAAGAAGAAAACAAAAGTGCCCCTTTTGGGAAAGACTTTGGCACACTTTCACAAGTGGCCCACATGTGCTGAGAGTGTTGGGAAGAGGAAACTACTGAAAGAGAATGTTGTGTCATCTCTAATTTTGACTTTAGGTGTTTAAAAAACATAGGTTGCATTGTTTGTCTACAAATAAGACCACTCCTTCAAGGCATTTACATGGTTTCTCTGCTCATCAATGCAAAGTCAAGAAAAATGGGTTATGTCATTCACTATTCACGCCCCTTGATGACCACTTGGTAGGCAATGTGTCAACCGCTGGAGTAACTCCTAGAGTCAACACCTTCCTTTGCCACTTGGACTGTTTTGTCCATTTCTACACTTGGCTCTTTTGTCTCTTCCTGGCTTTGTCTTTTCTAGCTCCTTCAGCCCTCGAGGGCTATCTTCTGCTACTTCTTTGGCTCTTTGGGCTCTTTCATCAGCAGGTCACTGAGTTCATTCTTAAATTTTATCTTTTCCTAGCTTCATCTTTTCCTAGGTTTGTCTCTTCCTTTTGGCCTTAAGGCCTTTGAATTCCCTCAGGTTCACACCTTTTATTTAAAGACCAATGGTTAATCCATAGTCGTAAAGTTAATGTCTATGCACCTGTCACCATTTGAAAGCCAATGGCTATTCTATAGTCCTAAATTTGACATCTGTGGGGATGTCATCTGACATCTGGATTCCAACGGCTAGTCCATGATGCTCAACTTTGATGTTCGCAGGCCAGTCACCCCTTGGAATTCCTTTGACTTTTTCCTTTGGTCGAGCTTTTGTCCTTGAAACCTCTTGAAAGGAAGGTGTCCCTTTGGGCCTTGAGAAAGGTCCCTTTTGTGGTCACCGAGAGTCCCCTACAAGGGCACCTACCCTTTGAGGTACTTCGAGTGGCCTTGGTCTTCAAATCTTTCCTTTAATGATTGGCCTTTTCTTTCAGGAGGACTTCTTTTGGGCAAAAGTCCAAAGGAATTCTTTCAGACTTTTTTTCTGAAAGAATTTGCTTAGTTTGTTTTGCCATAGGATTTTCTCCCAAAAGAATTCCTTGTTTGTTTCCTTGCTTATTTCTTTCTTTCGGTCGTCTTTTTTTTTTAAGCAAATTCCTTCAGACAAAAGTTTGAAAGATTTCTTTCAGACTTTTTGTTTGAAGATTTGCCTTGTGAATTCTTTCATGAAATTTCTCCTTCCAAAAGGACAGTCTATGCCTTGTGAATTTCTTCAAACAAAATGTCTGAAGGAATTCCTTCAGGCATTTTGCCCGAAGAAAATCAACTTTTTTCTTTGGCTATCTTCATTTTAAGTGCTTTCCTACCCTCCGCAATGGTTCCCTGCCCTCCGCAAGGGCTCTTTAAGTTCAAAGCTACCCTTCAAACTTTTGCAACGGTCTATTTTGCTCATCACCTACCCTCTGCAAGGGTTGTTTGGTCTCCAAACTTGCTTTTCAAAAAAGTTAAAAAGGTCCTTTTGTCGCCTAAGTGCCCTCTGCAGCCTAGTGGAATGGTCCAATTTGTGCATGACTACCCTTCAAAAGGGCACTTATCCTTCAGGCTTTGGAAGACTCCTTTGAACTTTTTGATTGAACCATTGCTTGAACCAACCCGTTTGAACCAATCACTTGAACGGACTGATTGAACCAACTAATGGAACTAAACCAACTCATTGAACTAACTCATTGCACTAAACTATTGAACCAATCACTTGAACTAACTAAACTAGACCAAAAGATTGAACCAACTGAACTGAACCAACTCATTGAACTAACAATGGTTCAAAGTTCAAGTTCAAAATTATTAGAAAGATCATGCCATTGGACCCCAACGTTGAACCACTGAACTGGTTCCTCCTTTTGCCGAAAGACTTGTGCAAAAATCAAATTTGGACTGCCTCAGAATATCAGGGGAAGAAGGAGACCAATTTTGGCCTGCAGGGCCAAAATGGTCAAAGAGTATAAATTCTACAAAACTATGTTTTTAGCTTCTACAAAGCTTACAAAAAATATTGAAAACACATCGAATGCTAATTAATCAGAGTCCATCCTCCTATAGTCTATTGTTCAAAATATAGGAAATATCTTAGGCCCCTAAATCTCAAGCTCCTGAATTGCTAATGGAAATTTGGCACGACTATGGATTCACAGAATCATGAATCATTGTTGGGAAAAACACTTAACACAATCAACACTAGTAGGAATCATAAATCACAACTAGGAAAAATGCTTAACATAATGACTTACAAATATCATAATAAAAGTTTGCAATGATGTGTAATCTATTATTTAATCTGTTACCATGATTCTAGGAATACAAAATGGTAAAAACTGTGTTAAAGCCACATATTGATAAACTTAGAAAACCGTATATTGGGAAACTCAGAAAACCATGTAATAAACGCATTGAAATTCTATTTTCATTTTTGGTGAGATGAAGGGGATTTCTCGATGATTTTTTATGAGTAATTTCCAATGTTAGTCGAAAAAAATCACTAAGAAACTATCATTTCTCATCTCTTGATAAACACTCATATTTCTCATCATGTAGTCATCTCACAATAAAAGCCAAGATTTTGAACTTTGGGTATTTGCACACTTACCACATTAACACTTTTGAGATATTCATAGTTAATTTGTCTTCACTCCCTACTCAACATTATGGGGAGGTGGGTGGAATGGGTGTTGTGTATTGTTAATGCTTCTTTGGTTGTTTGAGTATGATATGTACCTTTTCTTTGTTCCTATCAAATGCAAGGACTAGTTATTTTTCATGCTAGAACATTTTTATGTAAACACTTTTGGGGTTTTCAAAATCATTATGTATTTTTTTTGAGTGTAGATTTTTACTCAATCCAACCCTTATGGGGTTTTAAACATCCATAAATTTTTCTAGGCCAGCCCTCTTTGGTTTTTGTTGACCAATTTTTGGTCCTATAGGCCAAAATTGGGCACCCCCTCATTTTTTATTACAAGAGTCATTCAATCCATGTTATAACTTGTTCATCCCTTAGTTGCCTTATGCAAAATTTTCTCTGTCAAACCATTTCCCATGAAAAAACCAAGTGTTTTCCTCTTTTGATTGCTAAGTGCATTTCGGGTTTGACAGGTGACTTTACTTGTAAAAAATTCATAAGTAAAGCCACTTGCAAACCTCAATTTGGTCTTGGATGCTTTGAAAGGCAAGTGAATTACTTTAAAGGGATTTTTATTAGCAAAATATACCAAGTGGAAAAGCTAAAGGGTCATTTTCAAGATTCTCGAAGGGTATGTACCCTTGCGAATGACACTTAGGCGGCAAACGAGACCTTTACAATTCTTATGAAAGGCAACTTTGGAGGCCAAGGAGCCCTTGCAGGGGGAAAGAAATGAACAAAGTGGATCTTTTTCAAAAAATTTAAGGGTAACTTTAGGATCGAAATTCCCTTGTGGAGGGCAGCCGGTTAGAACAAAGGGGCAAGATAGGAAGCCCGAAAGGAAATTGCCCTTCAAAAAAGTGAAAATCCCAAAAGAGAATTCCTTCAAACATTTTGTCTGAAGAAATTTGATAGACATAAAAGGTCCAAAAAAATTTAAAAGATCAAAATTCTGAAGGGTAGGTGTCTTTATGGGGGGCACTTGGTTCTGAAAGTGGACCATTTCCATTTTTTTGAAGGGTCACTTTCTTTTCAAAGAGGACCATTTCAATCTTTCTAAAGGGTCACTTTCCCTTCAGAAAAGCTCATTTGCAAAAATGTTGAAGGAATTGTCCTAGTGGGTGACAGGCCTATGAACATCAATTTTAGGGCGATAAGCTAGTTGTTGGGATTCAAATGTCTGATGATGGGCCCGTGAACGTCAATTTTAGGGTGATAAGCTAGCCATTGGGATTCAAATGTCTAATGATGGGCCCGTGAATGTCAATTTCAAGAAAGTAAGCTAGCTATTAGGAAAAATCAAAGGAGAATTCCTTTAGACATTTTTTCTGAAGGAACTCATAAAAGGAAGCCTGAAGGCCTGCCAAAGGAAAGTCAAAAAGTGACGAGCCCAAAGGAGAATTCCTTCAAAAAAAAAGTCTAAAGGTAATTCTTTTAGACTTTTTATTCGAAGGAATTCAAAGCCCAAGAGCCCAAAGAATGAATGAGTGAACAAGCAAAGAAAGGAGCCTGGGAGAGAATAATAAGCATTGAGAGCCTAAATTACCAGGACAAAATGGAAATAACAAAGTAAAGGAAAATAAGGTGATGAGTGTCATCGAACTCCTTATTTAACCAATATTCAATTGGTGTCTTATCAACCAGGGTTGGTGTCCAAAGCTATCTGCAGTAAGGTATAGGATGGTAGATCTAGAAGTCTGCTTATGGGGGTGCTTGTTGATCCTATTCTAACTTTGAATTAACTACTTGATTCACGCTTTTTCTAAAAAAGAAAGAAATCAAATCAATCCACTCTTTTGCTGGAAGTAAAATATCACACTCTTATTTTACGTTTGCAGGGAAAATAAATTCACACTCCTACTTATGAAAGGAAATTTGCTTCACACTTCTACTGTAAAAGAAAAGATATTTTGCGTAGAAAAGAAATGAAATAAGAAAATGCTCTTTTTAAACTATGAATTTGTTTTGATATTATTATAAATAAATACAAATAGTAACAAGATTCTAACTAATAAAATAGAACATAAATACCGTACACAGTTCCTGGTTCAAAGGAGAGTGGGTCCTTGCTCCTCTCAGACTCAAGAACAAAGCTTAATTAGTGCTGAAACTTGAAGTATTAATTCATAGAAATGAAATAATTACAATCTCATTGAAACTTGTATGCTTATCTAATTCTTGATCCTCTATTTCCTTTATATCTTCTATTTTGTCTCTCCTTTATATAGTCAAAAGTGTTACACTTTATACTAATACAATCAACTCAAAATAGGATGCAAAAGAATAGGACTCCTGGTTGATCCCTTCATCCAGAGATTAGATTTCTAAGAGATCCAATTATTTCGATGAAATAAATATCCTATCCTATAATAGTCCTAAAATCTGATTATATACAAATCTATCAAAAGTAGGTCCCTAAAAATAACAGGCAATTATTTTACTTATATGATTATAGCTGGAATGGTTCTTTCTTATCCTATTTGGTCTCTAGCTTCCCATTATCCTTAAAGAATTCTCGGTATTGACCCTACAGAGTCCATAGAAATGAGCCTACAGATTTTGTAGAAATAAGCCTGTAGAGTCCATAGAAATAAGCATGTGGAGTCTATAGAAACAAGCCTGTGAAGTCTGTAGAAACAAGCCTATAGAGTCCATAGAAATGAGCCTGTAGAGTCCGTAGAAAAAGCCTGCATATTTCGTAGAAACAAGCTTGTTGAGTCTGTAGTTCTGCTGGATGGAGATCAAAAATGGAATGTTCACTGTACATCACCTATGTCTTTTTCCTGATCATTCTTCACACAAAAGATCACTAAAACATGCTATATATTAGACATTAATGACAAAGTAAAGATTCAATCTTTAGTTTAACATAAACAAGACAAATATCTATTTTCCATGTAATAGCTATCTAAGAATCTAAGATTTATATAAGATAATATCCTTTGAGAGATGATTTGAAGGAAATAACATGTTAATGATGAGCCATATTTTGAGCTCATCATCTCCCCCAAGCTTTACCTTTTACAAGTCCCATTATAAATATGTATTAGCATTCATAGCTCTAGCTTCTACTTTATACACTGTGACTCAAATCATATTCATCAAACTCATCTGTTATGTGTCTATTTGAATTGCTAGTAAATCCCTGATGTGTTTAAATCATCTATTTCCATATACTGAATTATTCTTCTGATTGTGGAGCCCAACTCTGCCATCTTGGAATAGGTATGATCAGCAAAGGAGGTCTATATCTCATGCCAATCCATTCTATTATCCCCTAGAGTTGATTACCTCTATTAAAATTTCCAAAATTGAGGATGCTCTCCTCATACTCCATCTTAAGTTATTTGGGGACATGACTTCTCACCTTTTAAGAGGCACTAAAAGTTGGTCCCATCTATTTACACTTGCAGTCACTACTAAATCAAAATTTTGTCTTGAAAACAAATCAAAAGAAATAGCACAATCATATAGAGCCTGTAAATAATGTGTTTTAACCTCATCATTTAACAAAGCACAGTGAAAATTCTATTTAATCAATCTGAGAATAGTAAAGGCTGGTCTGACACATAATCCTGTAGTCTTAACATGATTTGTATAGTCCTCAAATCTGCCTTTCCATGCTATCTAATTTTTTAATGTAGAATGTAATGCTCTCAGTTGAACTTATCCTACATGAAGATTTATCAAAAAATTATTGTGCTCATGATCTCCTAGAATCAAGTCATGCAAATAAAATTCACAAAGCAAATCCTGCTGATCAAATTCAACACTATAGAAAATTTCTAAAAATGTTGTTGGCTGCAAAATTTTATAAGATAACAAGAGATTTATAGAAGCTACCATTTGTAAAATTGTTCAAATAAAAACAAACTATATGTAGGAGAAGAATTCCTACATGCCAAAAGAGTTTCTCCTCATTTGCATGCATCTTGCAAATTTTCTTCTAACTCTTGGACTTTAGCCTCTAATTCTTTCTTTTCATTTTCCAAGAGTTTATTTGAAAAAGTTACATCTTTGTTTTTCTATTTAAGTACAGAATATTTTTCTTCAATTTGATGTAGTACTTTCAAGGGAGGAATACCTAGATCACTTGTTTGATAACCATGGTCAACAAATATTTTGGGGGAAGAAAGTGCAATAGCAGGTGCCTCAAAAGAATTCACCAAATTTTGCAACCTCTTGTTTTCTTTCTTCAGACTTTCTACGTATAGCCAAAGACCAATCTATTCATCTTCATGTCATTTTATTATTTCCTCTAACATGTGAATTTTTGTGGCATAATTAGCAGATATTGTATCTACTTTCCACACCAAAGATGAGTTGAGATGGTCCTTTTCTTGCAATTGACTGAATAAGTCAGCAATGTCAATTGTTTGTTGTTGTTCAAGAGCTTGAGCTTGAGAAAGCTACAAAGTTAGCTGCATAATGGGATCATTTAGATTGGATGATTCACCTTTCTTATTGGCACATACAGTTTTCCCTTTATCCATTGTAGTTTCAACTGGAACAGGTGGTTGTTCCACCGTACCTAATTCCTCTGCCGTGTGTGGCTCTTCCTCTAGATTTGTCTCCTCCATTATGATTGGAGAGTTCCTTTCAAAAGGAGTTTCTTCAATATCTGTAGGGGGAATGAGACACTATTTTAATACTATCTAAAATATCTACAATTTCTTGTTTATCTTCTTCTGTTAAAATGAGCCTTCTCCTTCTTTTGGTTACTCTTTGAGCTACACTTGGTTGAGTTTCTTTCTCAACCACCAAACCCTTGGTCATCTCAATGTCTGTAGCAACCTTCCATCTCAATTTTCTTCTTCCTATCAAAGGTACTGGTTGTGCTATAGACTCATGAGGTTCTTGTGGAGACCTTGAAATTTTAGGGTTTTGAGACCTTGTGATTCTTTTTGAAGAAGGGATTTATGTGGAGATTATAGTCTGAGATTTTCTTCTTAGTGTTATTTTCTTAGTTGATGTGGCAGGTGGAGATGAGTGTTCCTATGGTATATTTAGGGTTTCTTGTGCTATACTATTTTGAAATTCCTCCCAGACCTCTTGACCTTGCTGAAGGAAATGATGCTAGATAATACGCTGAATAAGGCCATGATGCCTAAGAGCAGTAGTAGGGGTTATAGACATAAATTTTAGAGTACCATAAAATAAAGATGGGAGGTTAATTACTGAAGGTTTTGTCTCCCATGCTTAAGATGTATTAACATTTTCATAGCGTCTCCCCCTAAAAGACTGTGTTGCCCTTCACAAATGATATATTTAAGTACCCACTTGGCTACAGATTTCTAAGGTTCAAGAAGTGAATTTTTTTAATCCATTTTGATTTTCTCTTAGAATCTACTAGACATGAAGTTCTAGTCTGCTTATTACCATTAAACTAACTAATTAAATCACTAAATAAAACTCTACCTGTAGCTCCCATTCCTTCTTCTAGCACTTATATAATTTGGCTTATGATTTAAGTTGTAACAGGAATAACAATGCCTTTCACATTTGACAATTCAGGGGTGAGATTGGTAATAAATTCACTTACCATTGTTTCATCGAAACCCTAGATATTTTCAGTGAAAGGTAGCCATCCATTGGCTCATAACACTGCTATAAAAGCTTTGACTTTATGAAACTTTGCTAGATCTTTCAGCTCTGATCTTGTCTTCTATCCCATTTTTATGCAAAGTTATAGTCAGCTCGATTCCTTTAACTTCAATTAAGGTGTAGACCAGTACTTTGTTGAAGTCAGTAGGCAAAAGGCTCTGAGGATCAACTTCTATTGAAGTCTATAGAAAGGAAATAGTTCATTTGAAATGCTACAGCTACATGAGTCCATAGTGTTGTATGATGATGTGATACAATTAGGCACCACACATTTCTATGGAGTGTGCCAACCATTTGATCTCATCAATGCAAGTCATGTGAAATGATGATGTGTCATATTGACGGTGACAATGATTCATTACTTCATTTAAAACCGCTTTTTATGACATTCCATCATAATAGTACTTGATGACTCAATTGATGATATCAAAGTTGCACACTTATCTATACACCTTTGGTGGCTTCATTGCATGCTTTTTCATTATGGCATGTGTCATTTCATTTTGGAAGATTCAAATTTAGGTCATCTTGAAAGAATAGGGTCTTAATCAAGTCGAAGATAATTAGTTAACTAAACATAGATAAATGAAATATATGTCTTACTTACTTTAACCTTAGGCGTTATCCTTTGCTCACCACGTGTTCTACACAAATAGGTTCGCATGGATTAGTTTATTGCATGGAGACGACGAATTATAGTGTCATGATGAGATTTTCTTATAAATTTTGGATTTTTACCTTTGGCTAGCCATTGCTGGTGTTCTAGCCAAAGCCCTTTTTGCAATGTATAGCCAGCCAGCAAGCTAGTTTTCTAGGCATGCATTGTCAATAACGTCCCTAGAAGGATTTTCACTATTGATTATATATATATATATATATATATATATATATATATATATATATATATATATATATATTGTTGCTAGATTATCAAGGAGCATGTTCACTAGAAGAAGTCGAGCTTTTCGAAACAACTACTTGATCTTTAACTTTTTGAATAAATTCATCTTTATTGAGAGGTTTTTGATAAAGCTTCAATCTATGTCCATTAACTAACATAGCTCTTCTACTGGCATAAATAGGTATCAGCTTAACAGAACCATTTTCATAGACCTCTTCAATCTCATAAGGTCCCAACCATCTTGTTTGTAGTTTTCCTTTGAACTGTTGAATTTTAGAATCAAACAACAGTGCCCAGTCTCCTTTATGAAACTTCCATTGCTTAATTTGTGCATCATGCCAAACTTTTTGTTGATGTTGTACCAGTTTAGTTCTTTGTAGTTATTCCATCCTCATTTCATCAAGTTGATTAAGCTATAGGAGTCTTTCTTTCTAACTCAATTCCTATTTCTATAGCTATTTTCAAAGTTTGTAACTCAAATTTAATAGAAAATAAAGGTTTCTTATCATAAACCAATTCATAAGGTGAAAATCTAGTTATTTTTTTCCAAGTAGTATTATAGGCCCAAACAGCTTCTGATACCTTATATGCGCAATCCTTTCTACTGGAATTAACATCCTTGGTTAAAATGGTTTCTAGTTCTCTGTTGGTGACTTCAACTTGTCCATTTTCTTGTGGATGGTATGGAGATGTTTTTTTGTGCTAAGTTTGATACACTTGCATAAAATGCTTTATCATGTTTGACATGAACTATGGTCCTTAATCTGAGACTATCTCTCTTGGAGCACCAAATCGTTGCATGATTTTGAAATATAAGAAATATGCTACCATCTCCTCTCTTGCATGAGTTAATGCTTCCACTTCTGCCCACTTGGTCACATAGTTTGTACAAACTAGAAGATATTTTTTTCCTCTAGAAGGAGGATCCACTGGACTAATAAAATCAATTCCCTATTTCTCAAATGGTTCTAAAACCAATTGAGGATGAGGGTGCAGGGGTATCTCTGTTGAAAGAGTAGGTTGTTCAATTTGCTGAAAAGTATCACAGTGTCTGACATATATTTTTACTTTTTGATGAATATGAGGCTAATAATATCCTACTCCCAGGATTTTATGTATGGTTCTTTGAGCTAAATAATGGCCTCCTCCTAGTTCATCATGACAAGCTATGATGATATCATGAGCTTCACCATTTGTCACACACTTGTGAAACACATGATCAGGTCCAAGTTTAAATAACATTCCATTAATCCATTTAAAAGAACTTTCTTTGATTAATTTTTTTTTCTTTTTGTGAAAAGTGCAGAGGAAACTTCCCTGTGGTGAGGTAATTGGCTATATCAACAAACCACAAATATTGTGCTGAAATAGCAAATAATTGTTCATTTAGAAAGTCATCTTTCACTGGTTCTTCTTCACCTGTAGTGTTCATTCTTGATAAGAAATCAGCAACCACATTAGCTTTTCTTGGTTTGTTTATAATAGTAACATCAAATTCTTGTAAGAACAATAGCCATCTAATAATCCTACCTCCCACAATTAGTTTGTTGGTAAGATATCTAATAGTTGAATGGTTTGTATAGACAAATACCTTGTAGCCTGTTATGTAGTGTCTGAATTTGGTCATTGCATAAATTATAGCTAAACATTCAATCTCAGTTGTAGTATAATTTCTTTCAACAGATGTCATATTTTTGCTAATATAATATATAACATACATGTTACTCTCTTCATCTTTTTGTCTAAGAACTGCTCCTAGTGCTGTATTGGAAGCATCTGTGTGTATATGGAATGGCTTAGTCCAATATGGTCCTCTTAATACTGGAGCAGTAACAAGTTTAGTTTTGATGGTTTCAAAGGCCTGCTGGCAACTATCACTCCATTCAAATGTATTGTCTTTTGTAAGCAAGGCAAACATAGGGGCAAATATTTGGCCAAACTTATCTATGAAGTATCTGTAGTAACCAACATGTCCTAAAAAACTCTTAACTTCAGTTTGTGTTTGTGGAATGGGCAAGTTGGAAATTATTTCAACTTTCTTTGGATCTACCTGAATGCCTTTTGCAAAAATATGATGTCCCAGGACTATTCCTTTATCCATCATCAACAAACATTTCTCATTGCTAAAAGATAATTGATGTTCCTCACATTTGATCAATATTCTTTCCAAGTTAGTAAGAGCTTCTTCATAATTTTCACCATAAATAGTAAAATCATCCATATATACCTCAACACAATCATTTGTAAGGTCAAAGATGATTGCCAGAAATGCTCTTTGGAAGGTTGCTGGAGCATTATAGATTCCAAATGGAAGTACTCAATAAGCAAAAGTTCCCTAAAGGTAGGTAAATATGGTTTTATCTTGATCTTCAGCTTCTACCGTTATCTGGTTTGTTGTCCCCAAAAATATCACTCATTTTTGGGACAACCTATGAACTAGTTTGGTCTTGCAAGACCAAAAAATTGTCTCTTCGCTTTTCAAAATTTGTTATGAGCATTCAATTTCCTCATTTTCCAAGCTTTTTTAGTAAAGGGATTAGTAGGTTCAAAGGCTTCTGCAGGTGAGTTCAATCAAAAGAACCAGTCTCCAATCATTCTCAGCAAACGTTCAATGAGCAGTTAGTTTAACGCATTTTGTTCGAGCGATCAAATGACTTAGCCAAATAATGAAGAATGAACCAATTGAACCATTGAATCGTTGAACCAAAGTTGGTTCAATTAGTTGGTTTAATCGGTAGGTTCAAGGGGCTACCCCAGGGCTGAAGGAACAAATGCCCTTGTGAAGGGTAGGCTACATTTGTTCAAGGGTCAAAGAGAAGCCAAAAGAGATAGAATTCCTTCAGATTTGGTTCAAGGCCCAAAAGGAACAATTCCTTTAGATTTTTTGTCTGATGGAAATAACTAAGTGAAGGAGGCCGAAAGAATTCCTTCGAAAAGGTTTTTTCGCAAGAAAATGACCAAGGCAAAATTCCTTCAGACATTTTGTCTGAAGGAATTCACCTGAGGAGAGAGCCTAAAGAAATTGAAGGGAATGAGCGGTTAAGAAAAATTTGCAATGGAAAAAGACAAAGTGTAGCAGAAGCTGCCATGTGTCCCTTATAAAGCCAAAGTAGAAGCTGCCAAGTGTCATCTACCGGGACACAATTTCTAATAAGTTTCAAAGCTACAAAAGTTGCCATGTGTCCCTAGTAAAGCTCGATGGAAGCCACCAAGTGTCAACATCCACGGTCTCTCCCTTTCATTTCGTAAAGACTATGGTGGGCCCCGGGTGAGTTGATAAAGTAAGCGGATGCTGCCACGTGTCCTCACCTATTTCACAGTGGAACATGCCATGTGTCACTTGTTGAGATCATCAGAAAGTGGCCAAAGCAAGTGGGAAATACATGAAGGAATTACTACAGAGGATGATGGACTTGAATGCATTCAAAGGCCAAAATGCCAAAGGGAAGAACCGCTGATGGAAGAGCGTAAAGAGCTAGCAAAGATGGGAATTCAGCCCCGAGAGATCAAATTCCAAAAAAAGACAAAACCAAGAAGAGACAAAGAGGGAAAAGCCAAAAATATCTATGCAAAAGTTATTTTAGTAGGTGGAACAGTCCACCAAGTAGATATTTTGGCTTGCAAACATTGAAGGCACAGCCTATTTGTCTCTCTTGGAGTAAAGACGAAGTGGATAGCTACGCAGATACCAGATGACCCAAGCCTAGGAGGAGACATTTGAGATAAAGTAACATGCCATAGTCAAGGCAACCACCTTGTTCTAGCATGGTCCCCTGACAAAACTGAAAATTCATTCAAGGCATTGAATGCACATCATGGACCATTCCATGAAACAAAGCACCAAGTCTTTCTTGGTTGCTATATATTGTAATCTCTTTTATTGTTTTAAGAGAGATTTTCCTATTACCAGAAGTAAAACTCTACCTAAATTGAAAGGCATCACTAAGACTTTGAGCTCAGATTGTTCATCATATTTCTTTGTTTGAATCAAAAAGCAAGTTACTTTCAGACTTTGTGCTGTTATAGCTTGTATCATTCTAGGAGATTGTTCTTATGTCTATTTCATAAATGTATTCTTGTTTTTTCAATTTAATAAGTAGAGCTAGTGGAGGTGATAAGGAAGGTGTCCTGAATCCAACTGTAAGAAGACTTTGTGCTGCCTACAGTTGCCTTTAGTGTGTTTGTCTTTTTCTATTTCCTGTGTAAAGGACCTTGGGATGACTTTGTGCCCCCATTGTTCTTCGTATTTCACTCTTGGGTAGTTGAGGTGGAGACTTTGCACTACATCTCACACTGGTATTTACTCTGCACTTTTGGTTACCAGTTACTTACCAAAAAGATTCTTGTTGTTTGCAAGAACAAGCACTTCTGAAAGAAGAGAAGTGCCTTCTGTCATTTCACCAAGATTTCTAATATCCAAGAAGGGATCTGGCTCTTGGTTGAATGTTACTTCTAAAAGAAGAGAAGTGCCTTCACCAATCACCTAGGATTTCTCCTTTGATCTGTGAGCATCATCTTTGAAAAAAGAGAGATGGATGGTTTATCATACCCCTGTGTGTTATTTGATGCTTATATATATAGTATATAGTGCCTTTATACCTATAAGGAACCTCCCCTTGATGAGAGGAGAGATTTGTCCCCTTTGGATGTGGTAAACCTACAACTTTGGATGACCAATCTCCCTATGCTATGGTTGAAGAGACCTATTTTGCTCACCAGTTAGCTGGTTGACAAAATATTTACCCAACATGGTTATAACCACTGAACCCATCCAAGAAAGAAAAATATTTCTTTCATGCCAAGTTATCAAGAACTTGATCAATAAATGGTAAAGGAAAGTAATCCCTTAATGTTGCTTTATTTAATTCTCTATAATCCACACATACTCTTAACTTTCTATTTTCTTGGGCATAATTACCAGAGGTGACACCCACTGGCTGTCTGAGATGGGGTAAATAAACCCAACTTCTAGTAACTTTTGAATTTCTATTTTGACTATTTCCTTTAGTGTTGGGTTTATTCTTCTTTGTGGTTGTCTGACTAGTTTGACAGATTCTGTGTAGATGTGATGAGTGCATATGCTAGGGTGAATTCCTTTCATGTCGGTATAAACCCAAGCAAAAGCCTTGGTATGTCTTTCTAATACTTTAAAGAGTTGATCTTCCTCTTCATTTATCAACCAACTATTGATGTTCAATATTTTTTCAGGTAATACCATGATTGGTTTTGTACCTAAGTAGTTGGATTCTATTTGCTTAAACTCACTAATTAATGAGTTTAGAGGACATCGATGAGGAAGTTGCTTATGAAACATAGCTACATTATCAACAAACTCTTTTCTAGGAGGAATCAATCTTGCTAAAGAACAATGAAATGCATCTAAGAAATGTGTTTGTTGTTGTTCTACCAATTTCCACACACTTTCTTGAATCAATCTATGATCATATGATGAAGTACTAGCAGAAGTAGAAGTAGACGTTTTATAATTTTCCATCAGACCCAAGAATCCTAAACTAAGGTAGTTTGTAGCTTTCAGACTGACAAAGTCTATAGTTTTTGGACTAACAGAGTTCGTAGATTCTGGGTATATGTCTCCATTCAATTCTTCCAAGTGTTTTTTGACTTTGATCATGGCTAAGGAGGAAATGTTGTTTAATTTGTTATCGAATTCATCCACCCAAAGTTCTTGTATGTAATTTATTAATGGATTTGCAGGAGGATACAAAGAGATGCATTTGGATTTTAATCCATTGGAAATGGTCATGTCTCCTATCCTACAATCAATCAAGGTTGCTATAGTAGCCAACCATGGTCTACCTAGGATTATAGGATATCCTAGATTCTTTGTTTTGGGTTGCAAGACCATGAAATCTATTGGATATTCCCAAGATTATATTAACACTTCAATATTTTCTATAGTTCCCTCTAGTTTTGTTACCGATTGGTCTGCCATTTGAAGAATGGTAGTTGTAGGTTGCATTTTCATAAGAGATAATGCATGGAGAGTATCAGTTGTCATGACATTGATTTTTGCTCCCAAATCTACCAAGACGTTAGGAATTTCATTTTCTATGATTATGATTGTGATCACTGGGCTTCTCAGATCTGCATATTTTGAAACTAATAGTTTTCTTTCTAATAAATCAACAACTTTTCCATCAACATGAATGGTTCTAGGATATTTTAACTTCCTCCCAGGTGTCTTAATATAGAGGTTTTTGATGATTTTATTTAATTCAAATATATCCCTAATAGCTTGTAGAAGGGGTACCTCAATATTGATCTTTCGCAACTCATGGACCAAGTTTGAGTCTAGTTTGATATCAGTTTCTCTTAATCTTTTAGGAAAAGGAATTACTGGTATAGTAGTGTTTTCTTTGTTTTCTTCAGGGCTCATTTTGATTTTAGCTTCTCTAGTGCTTAATTGAGATGTTTTTGTCTGTTTATTTTCATCAAGTATCTTAGAAATGAGTACTAGAGGTTTTTGTATACTTTTTCCTGATCTCAAATGTATGTCTGAGCACTCAATAGCTCCCACATTGATTGTTTCTTAATGTTCATTGACATAAATAGGTGCTGGTTGTTTATTTTTTAAATTCACTATTGGTTATGTAGGCATTGAGTGCTGATTAATTTGTCTTTGTTGTTGAATAACTAGGGGTGGCATAATGGTTTGTTGTTGAAGTGGTCTTCTTGGTTGGGTGAATTGTGACTGTGGGTTCCACTACTGATTCCATTATTGATATGGTTGTGGCATCCAATGCTACTATGGTACCTATTGTTGTTGTGGCTGTGGCACCATCCATGGAGGTGTTGGCATCCAATCTTGTCCTGCCCATGGATTTTGAATTGATAGAATTTGGGGTTGATTCCAAAATGGTGAAGAAACTGAAACATTCCATGGTGCCATCCATGGATTAACTAGATTTCTTGCACTAAACTATCCTTAAGCCTGGTTTTGTGGAGTAAAGTTTTGTCTCTGAATATAATTTACTTCTTCAGTGAATTGGACTTGTGTTTTCATTTGATTCTTTAAAATAGGCAGAAGGGTGGAATATTTGGTATCATGATCTATTGCATCATAGATCCCACATGATGAAATATTGGTTCTATCTAGAGGGAAGTCTCTAAGGGCATGTTTCTATCTACACTTAGGATAGTAGATTGCTAAAGGCTCTGTTGCATTTGCCTTAGCTTGAAGGCCATCCAAAGTAATGTTTAGTGTAACCAGAATATCTATTTTGAGATTAGCAAATTCTTCCATTAATTTACCCACTTCATTAGATTCCCCCAACTTTCCTTTCCTAATTCCAGGTTTTATTTGAGAGTAATTGGTACAAAGCTCAGAAATCTAATCGAAAGCCAACTTATTTATGTCTCCTCCACCCATCAAATTTAAGGCATCTCTAGTGTCTTCATCCAATACTTTCAAGAAAACTAATTTCTAAACATCTTTAGTGAGTGGATAATTACTTCTTTTATGAGTGAACATAAATCTATCCAAATAATCCTCTAAAGATTTATCCTCATTTTGTTTGATTTTAAAGAAATCCTCTTTTCTTTCTCGCACTTGGCAATAATCTTGGTATTTGTTCAAGAATTCTATTTCTATGTCATCCCATGTTCTAATAGAATTGCTAGGTAAACCCATGAAACATCTCATAGCTGCATCTTTAAGTGTAGAGGGAAATAGTTTTAATTTCTGACTATCAGTTGTGTAATCATAGGTTTGACATAGAACTTTAAACTCAAACAGGAATTGATCAGGATCTTCTGTAGATCATCCCCAAAAATTTGGCAAATTAGCTAGTGAAATATTTTTCATGAGGGTTTGATCATTAGGATATGCAACAATAGGAAAGGAGAAAGTCCTTCCTGGTTGTGCAAATTATTGATTTTGTTAGAGAGCCATTTCTTCTTCTGATGATATTTCAAAACCGGGATGATCTTTCCACTGAATGTTTGTGGTCTCGGTTATAGGTTGTTCAAAGTTCTCAAAATTTTCTTCAGCTATGGATCTCTGAAATGCTTCTTCTAAGTCTTTGGCAATCTCTAAATAATGTCTTCTTGCAAGAGATTGATCTTGAGGAATTTGTCCTATGAGGCTTGTGTGTGGTAATAACCTGGATCTTATCCCAATTTCAAAAGATTTTTGCAAATATGTTTCACTTGTATCTTCTGGTTCACTACTCAAAGATGTTGAAGGGGTGTCCACTTGTGTTCTTGGTGGAAATTTTGGAATAAATCATCCTTTATAATCTCTAGGATGGTACATCAATTTATTAATTATTTTTTTACTCTAGATCAATAATTATTACCTTACTAACACCTTATGTTCCCTGGCAACAGTGCCAAAAATGATGAGTGTCGTCGAACTCCTCATTTAACCAATATTCAATTAGTGTCTTATCAACCAGAGCCAGTGTCCAAAGCTATCTGCAGTAAGGTATGGGATGGTAGATCTAGAAGTCTGCTTATGGGGGTGCTTGCTTATCCTATTCTAACTTTGACTAAACTACTTGATTCACGCTTTTGCTAAAAAAGAAAGAAATCTAATCAATCTACTCTTTTGCTGGAAGTAAAAGATCACACTCCTTTTTTACGTTTATAGGGAAAATAAATTCACACTCCTACTTACGAAAGGAAATTTGCTTCACACTTCTGTTGTAAAAGAAAAGATACTTTGCATAGAAAAGAAATGAAATAAGAAAATGCTCTTTTTAAACTATGAATTTGTTTTGATATTTTTATAAATAAATACAAATAGTAACAAGATTCTAACTAATAAAATAGAACATAAATACCATACACAGTTCCTAATTCCAAGGAGACTGGGCCCTTGCTCCTCTCAGACTCAGGAATAAAGCTTAATCAGTGCTGAAAACTTGAAGTATTAATTCATAGAAATGAAATAATTACAATCTGATTGAAACATGTATGCTTATATAATTCTTGATCCTCTATTTTCTCTATATCTTCTATTTTTCCTCTCCCTTATATAGTTAAAAGTCTTACACTTTATACTAATACAATCAACTCAAAATAGGATGCAAAATAATAGGACTCATGGTCAATCCCTTCATCCAGAGATTGGATTTCTAAGAGATATAATTATTTTGATGAAATAAATATCCTATCCTATAATAGTCCTAAAATCTGATTATATGCAAATCTATCAAAAGCAGGTCCTTCAAAATAGTAGGCAGTTATTTTCCTTATGTGATTTCAGCTAGAATGGTTCTTTCTTATCCTATTTGGTCTCCAGCTTCCTGTTATCCTTACAAAATTCTCAGTAGTGACCCTGTAGAGTCCGTAGAAATGAGCCTATGAAGTCCATAGAAATAATCATGTGGAGTCTATAGAAATAAGCCTACAGAGTCTGTAGAAACAAGCCTATAGAGTCAGTAGAAACAAGCCTGTAGAGTCCATAGAAATGAGCCTATAGAGTCTATAGAAATAAGCCTATAGAGTCTATAGAAAAAGCCTACTAAGTCCGTAGTTCTATTGGAGGGAGATCAAAAATGGAATGTTCACTATACATCACCTGTGTCTTCTTCCTGAGCATTCCTCACACAAAAGATCAATAAAACATGCTATATATTAGACATTATTGACGAAGTAAATATTCAATCTTTGGTTTAATATAAACAAGACAGATATCTATTTTCCATGTAATAGCTATCTAAGAATTTAATATTTGTATAAGATAATATCCTTCGAGAGATGATTTGTAGGAAATAACATGTCAATGATGAGCCATATTTTGAGCTCATCATAAGGTGGGTAACCCAGAACATAGTCACGTGCACATAAAATAAAGGATCAAAATGCTCTAAGTGGCGTAACAAGTTAAAGCATAGACCCAAGGATGAACTAGACCAAGGTAGGTGGTATAGGTGTCGTCAACAGGAAAATTAAATGCACTTAGGTGAAATAGTCTCTACCATAAACCAATAAAAGGATTGGTTTTCAAACTATAAAAGGGAGTAGCCCATGTTTTCACAGTTCACCATTAATGTCTAGCCAATTGTGCCCAACATTAAAGAGAGCATGGTCCATTCAACACAGCTTGGGGATGGCCTTGTCAGTTGCTAGGAGTATCCCATGCTCTTACAGGCTTAGGACAACAAAGGCAGTGACTTGGACACCTACAACATGGCTCTCCCATACGCAATTGGAAGGATACAGTAGTAGCATGAGCTTGTGGTCACTACATAAGTGTTTAATATAGCATAGGTTCCTATCCCTTGACTATTCAATTATCTATTTCTAAGCTTTATATATATATTTGTAACTTCTCATTTGAGAGGAGCTCTCAGCATTGTATGGTGAAGCCTTGAAGAAATTTACCTTGAATCAAAAGAAGCATTTTACCTTTATTTGAGCTTGCACTTTTTCATATGTCTATGGTTTTCTATTATGTTAAGTCATTTCCTTTTCATGCTTTCATAAGTTTATGCCAGCATATCTAGTGTATTATGAGTTCTTCTCTTGCAGGTCAAAAAAAAGTGTCCAGCTCGGAGTATAGGCATATATGAACAGGTTATCTATAGTTTGTCTTAGAACACCTCTGGTATTCCTTCCTCCCTATATATCCATAGGATCCCCTATTGAAATATTGATGTAAGAAAGGTTCTCATTCGAATGAAGTGTATGTTTACTTCTCTCTAGTGTAAAGTGTAGGTCAAAGATAAGTAGACTAACAAATTTGGTGCATCATTGCATTAGTTAGGTTCTATTTTTTAGTCTCTCTCTCTCTCTCTCTTTTCACCCCCACATTATTAGTAGTAGGAGATCCAAGGCCTCAAAGTGCATCAAGGGGAGTTAGCCCCTAATCTAGAGATTCATCCCTCAAGTTTGCAACCCACAGCAAGAGGAATGTCTCCATTGTGCCATGTGGAGGAAGGGAGCTGAGTCTCCTTTTAGAGGGTGCAATTCACAATATCAATAATTTTTGGCATGCCCAGTAGGACTAATTTCTATGTCCTCCAAGTTTCAGGATTGGTACTGGTCTTAATATTGTTAAAAAAATTTAAAAGAATGAGCTATAATTGAACACCTGATGACTCCATTCAGGAACTCAGTCTCTGGTTAATGATCAGCCTAACGTCTCATGCCAAAGGTCACTATAAGATATTATTCTAAGGGTGTCCCTTTTGAATTTATTCAGTTACCTCTAAACTCAACAAACGGCTAAGGTTTGTAAATATTAACCCTTACGTAGAAAGCCACTTTCCCAAACTAGCAATAAAGTACACCTACTCAAGGAGGCCCTAGTTGAATCTTTTCACAACCATGGATTTCCCTTTTGTGGCCTTCAGTGGTCAGAGCCCCTTGAACCTTCAATAGTATAACCCAATTCTAGGGATAGCTCTCAAAAGTGTTCTTCCCTTTAGTGGAGAGGGCCCAATCACTATTATTGAGCATATCAAAAATATAGCCAACCTCTGCAACATCTATAATATCACTGATAAAAATGTAGCCATCAGATTGCTAGCCTTGTCCTTCAAAGGGAATGTTTTGGACTGGTATGGGACCTTGCCTATGAGCTCAATTAGATTATATAATGAGTTAGGGACCCTCTTGACAAATAGGTTTGGGGAAAAAAGTGACCATTTATCTCTAGCTGAGCAATTGACCACCATGAAGAGAGCCCCACATGAGTTTATGTAAGATTTTAACACTAGGTTCCAAAAGACTTGGGATAGAATCTCAATTCTTGTGAGGCTAACCCCAAGCTATGCTTTCCTTTACTACTTAAAGTCTCTAAATAGTGACATTATTATCATGATACAGTCCATGGGTGGGAATATTCTACCCGCTGCTTATGAGATAGCCATAGCTGCTAAAAATTGCCTTGTTCAAGTAGGAAAGATAGCTCTTAGACCTCATATGACACTCTTTCATGATTTATATCCCTTAATTCAGCCTATTGTGCCCACTCTAGCTCCTCTACCTAATCAAGAGAATCTAGTTGATACCCCTAAAAATGATCTCCATGAAGTTAAGAACATGTTGAAGAGTGTTATCAATGAGTTAGTTTCCTTCAATAGACAACAAGCTCAAAGTTACAGGGCAAATCAAGGCTATCAGTAGTTTGGGCAGATAAATAGACCTCCCTTTCAAAATTATAATCAAGGGCAAGGTTAAATTGCACAAGTCAAGCCTTATCAGAACTATAATCCAAATGCCCCTTCATCTTCCAAGGCTCTTGTCCCCACTCAAAATAATTTGGTGTAGGAGCAACCCAATTATCCACCCTTGAGGCATGGCCAAGAGCAGGTTGTTTATGCCAATGAGCTACCCAATCAAAGCATGACCGCACAAGGTGATTAGGTATCCCAATTCTCAAATTTTGAGATATCAACATAACTTGGGATGGATAGTAGGTAGGCTCAATCTGATTCTACTCTTATCAATCACTTGGAAGGAGAGTTCTATGTAGTCAACTATGCGGGGAGCACAAGTAATCAGAATGATTATGTTGTAGCCAACACCAGGTCCAAAAGGAGAGCTATGGATGAAGCTAAAGCAACCACTCAAGCACTGATAGTGTCTCCTTAACTACAAGCAAATCAAAATTTTCCCAATTATAGACCGTCAATTGCAGCTTCAGCTCCTCAAGTTTCACCACAAGTTGTGAATGTCCCTAAAGAGAGATTTAAGGGGGGAAATCCTTCAATCAATGTAGTGGACCAAATGAATAAGTTACACATGAACATCTCATTGTGGGATTCTTTAGCACTGCCAGGACAAAAGGATATACTCTAAAACTAATTGCATGGGTTAGGTGAGCAAGCTATCCCAGCAAGAAATGATAATGTGGTGATAGTAAATGGAGCTCCTCTCATGGGAGGTCAATCAAAGAAGGATGAGAGGGTCCCTCCTTTCTATTTTCCCCTAATTATTAGTGATTTATTGGTTTATAATTACATCATTGATAGTGGATTAAGCACCTCAGTTATGCCCAAATGCATAGCTGATAAGCTAGGCCTCAAATATGAATAAATGACCAAAGGAGTTCTATAATTAGATGGATCACTAGCTAAGACCTTACGAGTGGTAAGAGGATTGAATATGACTCTCCATACCTATCCGACCTTCTCAATTCCCCATGATGTGGTAGTGGTAGATGTTCCTCCTTACTTCGCTCTTTACTTGTCAAGAGATTTCACATCTAAGATAGGTGGATACTTCATAGCCAATTGATCTTAGATGGTTTTTAGGACAAAGTATGGAACTAAAGTGAATATTGAGTCAGAACCCATTCAAAAGGATCACCTAGATCCATACTCACCCAAAATGATGAATGTGAACTACACAATCATTGATGAAGAGGAGCTCTAGGTAGACCAATATCCATCATCTTCCCTTGTACGAGTTGTTGACCTGCTCCTAGATGAATGGGGAAATGACAATTTTGACCATGATCTTTACAAGTTCATTGAAGAAGCTAGTCATGGAGTCTATTGCATGTATGAGGAAGATTCTTTCATGCTAAAATTGATGAATATAGACCAAAAGGACTGTGGTCTATGATAGCTATTCTTTGATGGATCTAGAATCAAGTTGGGAGCTAGTGGTGGGGAAATGTTGGTTTTACCTTCGAAGGAGAAATGCTTTTCAACCTTTAGGTTTCAGTTCTTCTACACCTACAATGTAACAAAGTATGAGTCCCTTATTCATGGCTTAAAATGGGCAAGGAAGAGAGAAATCAAAGAATTATAGGTGTTTAGGGACAGTGAGTTGATTGTGAACCAAGTGAGAGGTCAAAGCTTAACTAAGAACTCTCTACTCAAGTCTTACAAGGACAGGGTGTGGGACCTTATAGAGAACTTCACTGCTTTTAACATCACTTCCATTACAACATAGGAGAAAAAGCATGAAGATAGACTAGCAGTAGTTGGTTCTCAATTTTATATCCCAAAAGGGGTGAGAAAAAGCACAAATCAACATCATTTAAATGTGATTGCGAGGCCCTCCATACCAGACAATTTCACCAATTGGCAGGTGTTTGAAAGTGACCAAAAAATAACACTTTTCTTACAAGAAGACACTAAGTTCAATTCCAAAATTTAGTCCAAGCTAACAAGTGTCATTTAACTCTTCATTTAATCAATGTTTAATTGATGTCTTATCAACCAGGGTTAGTGTCCAAAGCTGTCTGCAGTAAGGTGTAGGATGGTAGATCTAGAAGTCTGTTTATGGGGGTGTTTGATGGTCCTATTCTAACTTTGACTAATGAATTAAATGTGTCTTAAACTACTTGATTCACTCTTTTGATGAAAAGGAAAAGATGTAACTATTTAATCAAATAAATCACTCTTTTACTTGAAAATAAAATCACACTCCTATTTACACTTGCATGGAAATGGACATGTTTAACTTAAAAAGGAATTTTGCTTCACACATTTTCTGTAAAAGAAAACACACTTTGCTTAGAAAGGAAATGCCTTTTGAATTGTGAATTTGTTGTGATGTTTTATGAATGAATGCAAATATTATCAAAATTTTGATTAGTTATAACAAAGAGTTAATATAACATAACATAATTACCGTACATAATTCTTGGTTCCAAGGAGAGTGGGCCCTTGCTCCTCTCGAACTTAGGAACAAAGATTAATCAATACTAGAAACTGAAGTGATAATTCATAAAATTGAAATGATTACAATCTATCTAAAACCTATAATATGCTTGTATGTATCTTTTTATCTATTATCCCCCTCTTTTAATAACAAAAGTCTTACATTTTATACTAATATAATAAACTCAAAATAGGATGCAAAGAGATAGGATTCCTTGGTCGATCCACTCATCCAAAAATAGGAGATTGGATTTCCAAGAGATCTAATTATTTTGATGAAATAGATATACTATCCTATTATAGTCCTAAGATCTAAATATATACAACTTCATCAAAAATAAATCCTACAAAATAGTAGGTAGGTATTTTCCTTATTTAACTCCAGCTGTAATGATTCTCTCATCTTATCTAGCTGCTAGCTTCCCTATTTGTAGCTTTATCTTTACAAAATACATGTAATTGACCCTACATAGTTAGTAGGAATAAGCCTATGGAGTCCGTAGAAACAAGCTTGTGGAGTCCATAGAAACAAGCTTGCGGAGTCCATAGAAACAAGCCTACAGAGTCCGTAGAAACAAACCGTCTGTGTGAGTTCATAGTTCTACTGGATGGAGATCAAAATTTAAATTTCACTATACATGTCCTGTGTCTTCTTCCTAAACATTCTTTACAATAAAAATCAATAAAACATGCTATGTATTAGACATTAATGACAAAGTAAAGGTTTAGTCTTTGGTTTAATATAAACAAGACAAATATCTACTTTCCATTTAATAGCTATCTAACAATCTATAATTTGCATAAGATAATATACTTAGAGAGATGAAATGAGGGAAATAACATGTCAATAATGAGCCATATTCTGAGCTCATCGTCTCCCCCAAGCTTTACCTTTTGCAAATCCCAATGCAAACATTCATTGGCATTCATAGCTCTGGCATCTGCTTTCCACACTCTAACTCAAATCATAGTCATCAAATTCATCTATTATATGCTTGTCTAAATTGCTTGTAAACCCCTGATATTCTTGAATCATTTGTTTCCATATATTGAATTTCTCCTCTAATATTCTTAGAATAGGTATGATCAATAAAGGGGGTTTATATCTCATGCCAATCCATTTCTTTTCTCCCCCAGAGTTTATTACCTTTATTAATATTTATAAAATTGAGATAGCTCTCCTCATACTCCATCTTAAGCTATTTGGAGACATGACCTCTCGTCTTCTAAGAGACACTAAAAGTTGGTCCCACCTTTTCACACTTGCAGTCACCACTGAATCAAAACTATCTTAAAAACAAGTCAAAAGAAATAGCATAATTATATAAAGCTGGTAAATAATGAGTTTTAACTTAATCTCTTAAAAAAACATATTTAAAATTCTTTATGATCAATCTGGGGATAGGAAAGGCTGGTCTGATACACAATCCTATAGTCCTAGCATGATTTGTATACTCCTCAAATCTGCTTTTCCATGCTAGTTGATTTTTGAATGTAGAATGCAATGCCCTCAGTTCAACTTCTCCTACATGAAAGTTTATCAATAACTTAGTGTGCTCATAGTCTCCTATGATCAAATTATGTAAATAAAACTCACAAAGCAAACCTATTGATCAGGTTCAGCACTATAACAAATTTTTAAAAATATTGTTGGCTGTAAAATCTTATAAGGAAGATGACAAGAGATCTTCAGAATTTGCCATCTATTAAATTTTTCAAATAAAAACAAACTATATGCAGGATAAGGATTCCTACATGCCAAAAGAGATTCCCCTAATTTGCATGCATCTTGTAAATTTTCTTCTAAATCTTGGACCTTAGCTTCTAATTTTTTCTTTTTATTTTCTAATATTTTGTTTGAAGAAGTTGTAACTTTGTTTTTCTGTTTGAGTATGGAATATTCTTCTTCAATTTGATTTAGAATTTGTAAGGTAGGAATACCTGGACAACTTATTTGACAACTTCGGTCAACAAATACCTTAAGAGGAGAAGGTGCAACATTAGAAGGTGCTTTGGAAGAGTTTACTAAACTCTGTAATCTCATATTCTCCTTCTTCATATTTTCTACATATATCCAGAGGTATATTATTCACTTTCTTTTTTTTTTCCTTCTAATATGTGAACTTTTGTTGCATGATTGGTAGATGTTATGTCCAATTTTTGCACCAACAATGAGTTGAGATGATCCTTATTCTACAATTGACTAATCAAGTCAGCAATGTCAGTTGTTTGTTGTTTCTCTAGAGCTTGAGCTTGAGAAAGCTTCAAGGTTAACTGCATAATATGATCATTTAGATTAGATGACTCTCCTTTCTCATTTGTGCATACATTTTTTCTTTTATTCATTGTAGTTTCAACTAAAACATGTGGTTGTCCCACCATACTTGATTCCTCTATCATGATTGGCTCTTCTTCTACAATTGGCTTCTCTATTATGATTAGAGAGTTCTTTTTGAAAGGAGTTGCTTCAACATCTACAGTTGTGGGGATATTTTGATGTATGGGGGAATGAGATACCTTTTTAAGACTATCTAGAATCTCTACAACCTCTTGTTCATCTTCATTTGTTAGAATTAACCTTCTCCTTCTTTTGGTCACTCTCTAAGCTAGACTCGGTTGTCCTTCCTTTTCAACCATCAAACCCTCGGTCTTCTCAAGTTATGTAGCAACCTTTCATTTCAATTTTCTTCTTTCTGACAAGGGAATTGGTTGCACTACATATTCTTGAGGTTCTTGTGGGGACCTTGAAACTACAAAGATTTGAGACTTTGTGATTCTTCTTGAAGAAGAAGAAGGGATTTCTTTTGAGACTATAGTCTATGATTTCTTCTTTGGAGTCATTTTCTCAACTGATGCATCATGTGGAGATAAATTTTCCTATGGTAAATTTGAGGTTTTTTGTGTAGGTAGATTTGGAATTTGTTATGTTACACTATTCTAAAATTCCTCCCAGACCTCTTATCCTTGCTGAAGGAAGTAATGTTGGATAATTAGGTGAATAAGGCCATGGTGCCTAAGAGAAGCATTAGGAGTTGTAGTCATAATTTTAAGGGTACATTATAAGAAGGATGGAAGGATAATCTTGTAATGAGGGTTTTTCCTCCCATACTTAAGATGTATTAATATTTTCATGGTGTCTCCTCCCAAAAGACTGTTTTGCCCCTCACAAATGATATATTTGAGTACCCACTTGGCTACAGATTTCCAAGGTTCAGGAAGTGAATTTCTACGAATCCCTTTTGATTTTCCCTTGGAATATATTAGACATGAAGTCCCAGTCTGCTCATTACCATTAAAGTGAATAATTAAATCACTAAATGGAATTCTACCTATCGCTCTCATTCCCTCTTTTATAACTTGTATGATTTGACTTATAATTTGAGTTGAAATAAGAATATCAATGTCTTTAACAACTGAAAACTCAAGGGTGAGATTAGTGATGAATTTTCTTACCATTGTTTCATGGAAACCTTAAAACTTTTTAAGGAAAGGTAGCCATCTATTTTCTCTAAATACTGTCATAGAAACTTTATCTTTATGAAGCTTTGTTGTATTCTTCAACTCTAATCTCATTTTTTGTCCCATTTCTACTTCGATTTATAGATAACTCTATTTTTTTAACTCGGATTAGGGTTTAGACTATATTCTGTTGAAATCTATAGGCAAAAATCACTGAGGGTCTATAGAAATAAAATGGTTTGTGTAAAACTCCAAATCTTGATGAGTCTATAGTTTGATATGATTGCTTTATACAGTTTAGCACCGCACATTTCTACGGAGTGTGCTAGTCATTTTGTCAATTTATTACAAATGGGATGAAATGATGACATGGCACTTTGACAGTGACAGTGATTTATCATTTCATATAGAACCCCTTTATGATGTCCCATCATTATAATTATTGATGACACAATTGATTGTACCAAAGCTACATACTTATCCATACACCTTTGGCAGCTTGTTTGCATGTTTATCCATTATGGTATGTGTGATGTCATTCTGTTTTGAAAGGCTCAAGTTTGGGTCATCTCCATAGAATAAGTCTTAATTAAATCAAATATAATTAGTTAACTAAACATAAATAAATAGAATATATGTCTCACTTACTTTTGACTTTAGATTTATCCTTTACTCGCCATTTATCCTGCACAAATAAGCTTGTGTGGATTAGTCAACAGGTGTTGAAATAATAACTTTTATTACATGGAGAAGACCAATCATAGTGACATGATGAGATTCTCTTTATATATATATATATATATATATATATATATATATATATATATATATATATATATATATATATATATATATATATATATATATATATATTTACCCTTTGGCCAACCATTGCTAGTTTCTACCCAAAGCCCTTTTTGCAATGCATAGCCAGCCATCAAGCTAGTTTTTTGGTCACGCATTGTCAATAGTCATATATTTATTTATTTATTATTTTTTTTATTTTGGATCATCAAGGAGCAGATTCTCTAGAAGAAGCAGAGTCCTCCAGAAAGGCTACTTAATCTTTTACCTTTTGAACAATTTTTTCTTTATTGAGAGGTTTATGATAAAGCTTCAATCTATGTCCATTGACTAACAGAGCTCTTCTATTGTCATCAATAGGCATTAGCTTAACAAAACCATTTTCAAATACATCCTCAGTTTGATAAGGTCCCAACCACCTATTTTGTAGTTTTCCTTTAAATTGTTGAAATTTGAAATCAAACAACAGCGCCCAATCTCCTTTCTGAAACTTCCATTGCTTGATCTGTGAATCATGCCAAACTTTTCTTTGATGTTGTACCAATTCAGTTCTTTGTAGTGCTTCCATCCTCATCTCATCAAGTTGATTAAGCTGTAAGAGTTTTTCTTTCTTTATTTCTTGTAATTCAATCCCTACTTCTACAACTATTTTCAAAGTTTGTAATTCAAATTCAACAGAGAATAAGGGCTTCTTACCATAAACCAATTTATAAGGTGAAAATCTACTTGTTATTTTCCAAGTAGTATTATAGGCTCAAAAAACTTCTAGTACCTTATTTTCCCAAACTTTTTTACTAGAATTAACAACCTTGGTTAAAATGGTTTCTAGTTCTCTGTTGGTGACTTCAACTTGACCATTAGCCTGTGGATGGTATGGAGATATTTTTCTATGTTGAGTTTGATATACTTGATCTGAGACTATCTCCTTTGGAGCACCAAATCTTTACATAGTTTTGAAATATAAGAAATTAGATACCATCTCTTCTCTTGCATGAGTTAATACTTCCACTTCTGTCCACTTCGTCACATAATCTATACATACTAGGAGATATTATTTTCCTCTAGAAGGAGGATCCACATGACCTATAAAATAAATTCCCCATTTCTTAAATAGTTCTAAAACCAATTGAGGATGAGGGTGTAGAGGCATCTTTGTTGAAAGAGTAGGTTGTCTAATTCTCTGACAAGCATTACAGTGTCTGACATATATTTTTACTTGCTGGTGAAGGTGAGGCCAATAATATCCTGCTCCTAAGATTTTGTGTATGGTTATTTCAACTGAGTAATGATCTCCTCCTGGTTCATCATGATAAGCTCTGATGATAGCATAATATTTAACATTTATCACACACCTATGAAACACATGGTCAGGTCTGTTAATCCATTTAAAAGAACTTTCTTTGATTAAATGTTTCTTTTCTTTTTGTGAAAATTGCAGAGGAAACTTTCCTATGGTGAGATAATTGGTTAAATTAGCAAACCATAGAGATTTTGATGAAATAGTAAATAGTTGTTCATCTAGAAAGTCATCTTCCACTGGTTCTTCCTCACCTGTAGTGTTCATTCTTGATAAAAAAAATCAGCAATCACATTAGAATTCTCTGGTTTATCTATAATAGTAACATCAAATTCTTGTAAGAGAAATAACCATCTAATAATCCTACCTCCCATAATTGGTTTGTTGGTAAGATATGTAATAGTTGAATGGTCTATATAGACAAATACCTTGTAGCCTGTTATGTAGTGTCTAAATTTATTAATTGCATAGAATACAACTAGGAATTCCCTCTCAGTTATGGTGTAGTTTATTTCAATAGGGGTCATGTTTTTGCTAATGTAATATATAATATATATATTATCCTCTTCATCCTTTTGTTTAAATAGTACTCCTATTATTGTATTGGAAGTATCTGTGTATATATGGAGTGGCTGAGTCCAATCTGGTCCTCTCAATACTGGAGTAGTAATGAGTTTAGCTTTGATGGTCTCAAAGGCCTGCTGGCAACTATCACTCCATTTGAATGTATTGTCTTTTGCAAGAAAGGCAAACATAGGGGTAGCTATTTGGCTAAAATTATCTATGAAGCATTTGTATTAATTAACATATCTTAAAAAATTCTTAATTTTAGTTTATGTTTGTGGGATGGGTAAGTTGGAGATTATTTCAACCTTCTTTAGATCTACTTGAATGCCTTTTGCAGAAATATGGTGTCCCAACACTATTCCTTCATCCATCATCAACAAACATTTATCATGACTCAAAGATAATTGATGTTCTTCAAATCTGATCAATACTTTTTCCAAGTTGGTAAGAGCCTCTTCATAAGTTCCACCACGAATCGTGAAATCATCCATATATACTTCAACATAATCATTTATGAGATCAGAGAATATTGCTAGAACTGCTCTTTAGAAGGTTGTTGGAGCATTACAAAGTCCAAATGGGAGTACTCGATAAGCAAAATTTTCCCAAGGGTAGGTAAATGTAGTTTTATCTTGATCTTCAGCTGCCATTGTTATTTGGTTATACCCACTAAACCCATCCAGGAAAAAAAATATCTTTTTCCTATCAAGTTGTCAAAAACTTGTTCGATGAAAGGTAGAGGAAAATAATCTCTTAGTGTTGCTTTATTCAGTTCTCTATAATCTACACATACCCTTAATTTTCTATTTTTTTTGGGCACAATTACTAGGGGTGAAACCCATTGGCTATCTGAGATGGGATAAATAAACCCAACTTCCAACAATTTTTGGATCTTTGCTTTGACTATCTCCTTTAATGTTGGGTTTATTCTTCTTTGTGGTTGTCTGACCTGTTTGATAGATTCTGTGAAAATGTGATGAATGCATATGCTAGGGTGAATTCCCTTCATGTCAGTATAATCCTAAGAAAAATCCTTGGTATGTCTTTCCAGTACTTCAAATAGTTGATCTTCCTCTTCATTTGGTAACCAACTATTGATGTTCAAAAGCTTTCCAAGTAATACCATGATTAGTTTTGTGCTTGGGTAGTTGGATTCTATTTGCTTTAATTCACTAATCAATGAATATAGAGGACATGGATGAGGAATTAGATTATGAAACATGGTTACATTATCAACAAACTCTTCTCCAGGAGGAATTAGTCTTGCTAAAGAATAATGGAATGTATTTAAGAAATCAGTTTGCTATTGTTCTACCAATTTTCACACACTTTCTTGAATCAATCCATGATCATATGGTGAGGAAACAATAGAAGAATTACAAGTGGAGGTTTCATAATATTCTGACCCAAGAATCCTAAACTAAGGTAGTCCATAGTTTCTAGACTGGCAGAGTCCATAGATTCTAGACTGGCAGAGTCTGTAGCTTTCGGACTGACAGAGTCTAAAGATTTTGGGTATATGTCTCCATTCAATTCATTCAAGTGTTTTTTAACTATGATCATAGCTAAGGATAAAATGTTGTTTGATGTGTTGTCTGATTCATCTACCCAAAGTTCTTGTATGTGATTTGTTGATGGTTTTGTAGGAGGATACAAAGAGATGCATTTGGATTTTAACCCATTAGAAATGGTCATGTTCCTGACCTGTAATCAATTAATACTGCTATAGTATCCAACCATGGTCTACCTAAGATTATGGGATATCTTAGATTCTTTGTTTTAGGTTGCAAGACCATGAAATCTACTAGATATTCTTAAGATTATATTAGTATTTCAAAATTTTCTATAGTCCCTTCTAGTTTAGTTACAGATTGGTCTACTATTTGAAGAATGGTAGTTGTGGGTTGCATTCTCATAAGAGATAATATATGGAGAGTATCAGTTGTCATAGCATTAATTACTACTCCCAAATCTACCAAGACGTTAAGAATTTCTTTACCTTTGATTGCGGCTATGATCACTGGGTTTCTTGAATCTACATATTTTGGAACTAATAGTTTTCTTGCCAATAAATCATCAACTTTTCTGTCAACATGAATGGTTCTTAGATATTTTCTTTCCTCTCAGGTGTCTTGATATAAAGGTTTTTGATGATCTTGTTCAATTTAGGCATATCCCTAATAGCTTATAGTAGGGGTACCTCAATATTGATCTTTTGTAACTCATGGACCAAGTTAGATTCTAGTTTAATATCAATTTTTTTTAATATTTCAGGGAAAGGAACTACTGGTGTAGCAGTGTTTTCTTTATTTGCTTCAAGGTTCATTTTGATTTTGGATTCTATATTATTTAATTGAGATGATTCTATTTTTTTCTTTTTCATCAGGTATTTTAGAAATGAGAACTGGAGGTTTTTGTATAGTTTTCCCTGATCTTAAATGTATGTCTGAATAATTAATAGCTCCAACATTCATTGTCTCTTCCTATTCATTAACATAAATAGGCGATGGTTGTTTTTTTTTAGATTTGCTATTAGTTGTGTAGGCATTAAGGTTTGATTGATTTGTCCTTGTTTTTGAATAATTAGGGGTGGCATTATAGTTTATTATTGAATTAGTCTTCTTGGTTGGGTGAATTATTGTTATGGGTGCCACTATGGATTCTATTATTGATATTGCTATGGCATCCATTATTGTTGTGGTACCCATTGTTTCTATGGATGTGGTACCATTCATAGGGGTGTTGGCATCCAATATTGTCCTACCCATGGATTTTGGGTTGATAGAATTCGAGGTTGATTCCAAAAAGGTGAAGGAACTGAAACATTTTATGGTGCCATCCATGGATTAACTGGGTTTCTTACATTAAACTGTCCTTGAGCCTAGTTTTATGGGGCAAAGTTTTGTCTCTGGATATAAATTACTTATTCAGTGGACTGGACTTGTGTTTTCAATTGATTTTTTAAAATAAGAAGGGTGCAATGTTTGGTATCATGATCTATTGCATCACAAATCCCACATGATGAAACATTGGTTTTATCTAGGGACCAGTCTATAAAGGCATGTTTCTATTTGCACTTAGGATAGTAGATTGCTAAGGGTTCTATTGTGTTTGTATGAGCTTGAAGGCCATCCAAAGTACTATTTAGTGTAACCAGAATATCCATCTTTAGATTGGAAAATTCTTCCATTAGCTTACCCACTTCATTAGATTTTTCAAACATTCCTCTCCTAATTCTGGGTTTTGTTTGAGAGTAATTGGTACAAAGCTCAAAAATATGAACGAAAGCTAACTTATTTATATCTCCACCTCCCATCAAATTTAAGGCATCTCTAGTATCTTCATCCAATCCTTTTAAGAAACCAATTTTTGAACTTCTTCAGTGAGTGGATAATTGCTTCTTTTATGAGTGAACATGAATCTATCCAAATAATCCTCTAAAGATTCATCCTTATTCTATTTAATTTTGAAGAAATCCTCTTCTCTTTCTCACACTCAACAATAATCTTGATACTTATTTAAGAATTATGTCTCCATGTCATCCCATGTTCGAATAAAATCACCAGGTAAACCCATGAACCATCTCATAGCCTCATATTTAAGTGTAGAGGGAAATAGTTTTAATTTTTGTCTATATGTTATGTAATCATAGGTTTGACATAGCACCTTAAACTCAAATAAGAATTGATCAGTATCTTCTGTAGATCTTCCCCATAAATTTGGTAGATTAGCTAGTGAAATATTTTTCATGGGAGTTTGATCATTAGGATCTACAATAATAAGAGAGGAAAAATTCCTTCCTGGTTGTGCAAGTTGTTGATTTTGTTGGAGAGCCATATTTTCTTCTTTTGATGATGTTTCAAAGCTGGAATGATCTTCCTACTGAATATTTGTGGTATCAGTTATGGGTTGTTCAAAGTTCTCAAAATTTTCTTCAGCTATGGATTTTTGAAATGCTTCTTCTAAGTCCTTGGCAATTTCTAAATAATGCCTTCCTACAAGAGATTGATCCTGAGGAATTTGTCCTATGGAACTTGCTTTTGGCAATGGCCTAGTTTCTATCCAAGTTTCTAAGGATTCTTGCAAATAGGTTTCACTCATAACTTCTAGTTCACTACTCAGAGATGTTGAAGGAGTTTCAACTTGTGTTTTTGGTGGAAATTTTGGGATGAATCATCCTTTAGAGTCTGTAGGACAGTACATCAATTTATTGAATTTTTATGGTTTTTACAATTTTGTCTATTTTTCACTCTAGACCAATAATTATTACCTTACTAACACCTTGTTTCCCTAGCAATGACACTAAAAATGATGAGTGTCACTTAACTCTTCATTTAATCAATGTTTAATTGATGTCTTATCAACCAGGGCTAGTGTCTAAAGCTGTCTACAGTAAGGTGTAGGATGGTAGATCTAGAATTCTACTTGTGGGGGTGTTTCATGGTCCTATTCTAACTTTGATTAATGAAATAAATGTGTCCTAAACTACTTGATTCACTCTTTTGCTGAAAAGGAAAAGATGTAACTATTTAATTAAATAAATCCACTCTTTTGCTTGAAAGTAAACTCACACTCCTATTTACGCTTGCATTGAAATGAAGATGTTTAACTTAAAAAGGAATTTTGCTTCACACGTTTGTTATAAAAGAAAACACACTTTTCTTAGAAAGGAAATGACTTTGGAATAAGAAAATGCCTTTTGAACTGTGAATTTGTTTTGATGTTTTATGAATGAATGCAAACATTAGCAAAATTCTGAATAATTATAACAAAGAGTTAATATAACATAACATAAGTACTATACACAATTCCTAGTTCTAAGGAGAGTGGGCCCTTGCTCCTCTCAGACTCGGGAACAAAGATTAATCAATGCTAGAAACTAAAGTGATAATTTATAAAACTAAAATGATTACAACCTGTCTAAAACATGTAATATGCTTGTGTGTATCTTTTATCTATTATCTCCCCTTTTAATAACAAAAGTCTTACATTTTATACTAATATAATCAACTCAAAATAGGATGCAAAGAGATAGGATTCCTTGGTCGATCCACTCATCCAAAAATAGGAGATTGGATTTCCAAGAGATCTAATTATTTTGATGAAATAGATATACTATCCTATTATAGTCTTAAGATATAAATATATACAACTTCATCAAAAGCAAATCTTACAAAATAGCAGGTGGGTATTTTCCTCATTTAACTCTAGGTGGAATGATTTTCTCTCATCTTATCTGGCCGCTAGTTTCTCTATTTATAGCTTTGTCTTTATAGAATCCATGAAATTGACCCTGTCAAGTCAATAGGAATGAGCCTACGAAGTCCGTAGAAACAAGCCTATAGAGTCGATAGAAACAAGTCTACAGAGTCCATAGAAACAAGCTTGCGGAGTCCATAAAAACAAGCCATCTACGTGAGTTCATAGTTCTGCTAGATGGAGATCAAAATTGAACTTTCACTATACATCGCTTGTGTTTTCTTCCTGAGCATTATTCATAATAAAAATCACTAAACATGCTATCTATTAGACATTAATGAAAAGGTGAAGGTTTAGTCTTTGGTTCAATATAAATAAGACAAATATCTACTTTCCATGTAATAACTATCTAACAATCTATGATTTGCATAAGATAATATCCTTAGAGAGATGAATTGAGGAAAATAACATGTTAATAATGAGCCATATTCTGAGCTCATCACAAGCTACAGCAGTAGTATGATGGGTAGATTATTCAACTAAAGACCAACATGCTTTCTAAAGGTTTGGTAACTCTTGAGATCACCTTTAACGAAGATGACCAACTCAAGAGAGATAAAACAAGCATGTCAACCAAGAAATAAAATTATGAAAGGGTGGAGATCTACAAGGATAATCTACTTGCACTTGGGAAGGTATGTACCAATGAAAAAAAGCATGCTTTCATTATGTTATGCTAAGAGTTTGCTGATGTCTTTGCTTGGGAGTATGGAGATTTGAAGGGTTTTGACCCAATATTGGCCCAACACACCATTGAGCTGGAGGAAGGTGCCAAACCCATCAAGCACAATCAAAGGCCAATCAATCCAAATATATAGCCTTTCATGAGGAAGGAACTCACCAAATTGATTGAGTCTAGGATCATCTTCCCTATCAAGCACTCTTCTTGGCTGGCCAATTTGGTTCCTGTTAGGAAGAAGAGTGTGGAGGTTAGATTGTGTGTGGATTTTAGAGACCTAAATAGAGTCTCACTAAGAGATCACTATCTCCTTCCATATAAAGAGCAAATTATCTAAATGGTGATAGGCAGTGAAAGATTCTCTCTCTTAGATGGCTACTCTGGGTACAATCAAATCTTGGCACAATATTGTGACCAATACAAAATAACCTTCACCACCAAGTGGGGAACATACACGTATAGGAAGATGCCCTTCAGATTGTCAAATATTGAAGCTACCTTCCAACGTGCTATAGATATGGCTTTCCAAGGTTTGATTAATGATATGGCATTGGTTTATCTTGATGATGTGATAGTCTTCTCCAAGGAGGCAAGTGAACATTTGAAGCATCTGAGACAAATCTTTGAGAGGTGTAGATAGTTAGGCATCTCTCTCAACTCAAAGAAATGTGTGTTTGTCATCCATGAAGGTAAGCTCTTGGGCCATGTCATTTCAAAAGAAGGCTTATCCATTTATCTAGAAAGAGTGCATGTCATCTTAGCATTGTCCTTACCTAAGCACAAGAAGGGCCTAAAAAGTTTATTTTGTAAAAAAAAATTCATTAGGAGATTCATTCCTAACTTTACTAAGCTGGTTAAGCCACTAACTTCCATGTTGAGGAAAAATGAGACGTTCACGTAGATAGCAAAAAGAAGATAAATCTTATAAGGCATCAAGAAAGACATCACCCAAGCTCCTACCTTGACTAGTCCAAACTTTTCCAAGGACTTAAATCTATACACCTTTGGGAATGCAGAGGTAATCTCTGCTATGCTCACTCAGGTGAATGATGAGGATTTAGGCTAACCTCTCACTTTTTTCAACCAAAGTTTAGAAGGCTATAAGGTTAGATACACGCATATTGAGAAGCAAGTGCTTGCAGTCATATGAAGTTTGAAGAAGTTCAAACATATGTTGTCTAACAACAAGATTCACATCATGGTGCCACATCCTAGTGTAAATGACTTCTTGTTGAGCTGAGACTTGAATGACAAAAGGGCAGGTTGGATCACCAAAGTGATGGAGTATGATGTAGAGATCAAGACCACCAAGATGGTAAGGGGAAGAGGGCTATGTGAACACCTTGTTATAGACTTGAAAGATCCAAAGGAGGACATTTTGGTACTCCATGATGAACCTATAGTAACTGTACCTACAGTCATAAAGAGCTAGGCACAAGACATGGTTCATTTTCTTTGAACTAATGAGTGTCCACAAGGTCTTGATAGGACCAAGAGGAGATAGTTTAGACTCCAATATCTTCCTTATGTCCTAGTTGATTGAGTATTGTTGAGGAAAGACTTTTTAGGTGTACTCTTGAGATACATTGATTCATACCAAGTCGATAGGGTACTATCTGAGTTTCATAATGGATCAGCTAGTGGCCACTTTGCTCCCAAGGCCACAACTGTAAGGATTATGAGGGCTGGTTACTTTTGGCATAGTTTGTTTAGAGACACTCATGATTGGGTGAGAAAATGTCAAAAATGTGCCTTCTTTGATGGGAAGCAATAGTTTTTTGTCATGCCTCTTCATCATATTTAGGTGGAACAACCATTCATCCAATGGGGTTGGACTTCATAGGGTTGATCAATCTTCCATTTAGTGTTGGCCACAAGTGGGTTTTGACTACCATAGATTATTTCAAAAGATGAGTAGAGGCTATAGCTTTGAAAGAGGATAATGAGAGTGTAGTCCTAGACTTCTATGAAGGCATAGTGATGAGATTTGGGGTCCCAGCCATAATCATTTCAGACAATGCATTGGCTTTCTTGAGAAAAAAGATAAGTGAGTGGGCATTAAAGTATGGCATCTATCTCAGCACTTCTTCCAACTACTAACCACAAGGAAATGGGCTGGTCGAGTCCACAACAAGAATTTTATTAGGATCGTGTCATAAAAAGGATAATAAAGGAAAATCAAAGGACTTGGCATGCCAAGTTGAAGACAACTCTTTGGGTAGATAGGATCACTCCAAAGAGGGCACTCAGGAATTCACCATTCACATTTGTATATGGAAGGGAAGCTACACTTCCTATCTCACTTGAGTTACCAGCCTTGGATCTTGCCCATCAGTTGCAATTGGTGGAGAGTGACAGCCTAAAAGTTAGGTATTGTGAGCTAATGGAGTTTCAAGAAGTGACAGACCAAGCCATGGATGCAATGAGCAGCCGCTAAAAAAAAACAAAGAATAATTTTGACAAGAGGTCTATGCCAAAGAATTTATCAGAAGGTGACATTGTCCTTAAGTGGGATGAGGACTGAGCCAAGCCTGGAAGACACATGAAGTTTGACACCTTGTGGAGTGGCCCATATGCCATCACCCAATGCAAGAAGCATAATGCTTTCCAACTCTCCCAGTTGGATGGTGAAGAGCTACATATCCCAGTCAATGGGATATATCTTAAGCATTATTACTAGGTTTCTATTGTCATGTACATAGTTTCCTTGTTTTCCCTAAGTGTTGTTATGCATGTGTGTAGTGTTTTTAACCTTTGTGTGTATTTTTCCTTATTGTTTGGGGTAAAATCTTGTTGGTTCTTAGGTCTTTAAAAGGTTGTTGCCAAATTTTCAAGCTACATCCTGACTCCATGTCTAATGGACTTTTAGGCCACCAGTCTTCTCAAGTATAGCAGGCATGCTTCCCCTGTGAGTCACCAAATGTGTTGACCAATTTTTGGTCTTATAAGCCAAAATTAGGCACCCCATCCTTTTTTATTGCAAGAGTCATTCAATCCATGTTATACCTAGTTCATTCATCAGTTACCTCGTGCAAAATTTTCTTTATCAAACCATTTCTTATGAAAAAACCAAGTGGTTTCCTCTTTTGCTTGCTAAGTGCATTTCAGGTTTGATGGGTGACTTTATTTGTAAAAAATTCATAAGTAAATCCACTTGCAAACCTCGATTTGGTCTTGGATGATTCGAAAGGCAATTGAATTACTTCGAAGGGCTTTTCATTGATAAAATGGACCAAGTGGAAAAGCCAAAGTGTCATTTGCAAGATTCTTGAAGGGTATGTACCCTTGCGGAGGGAACTTAGGTGGCAAATGAGACCTTTACAATTATTTCAAAAGGTAACTTTGGAGGCCAAGGAGCCCTTGTGGGGGGCAAGTGATGAACAAAGTGGATCTTTTTCAAAAGTCTAAAGGGTAACTTTGGGCTTGAAATGCCCTTATGGATGGCAGTCAGTTGGATCAAAGGGGTAAGATAGGAAGCTCGAAAGGAACTTGCCCTTCGAAAAAGTGAAAATCTCAAAAGAGAATTCCTTCAAACTTTTTGTTTGAAGGAAAACCAAAGAATAAAAATCAAAGGAGAATTCCTTCAGAGATTTTGTCCAAAGAAATTTGACAGTCACAAAAGGTCCAAATTTTTTTGAAAGATCAAAAGTTTGAAGGGTAGGTGTCTTTGCGGGGGGCACTTGGTTATGAAAGTGGACCATTTCCATTTTTTCAAAGGGCCGCTTTATTTTTAAAGAGGACCATTTCAATCTTTTTGAAGGCTCACTTTCCCTTCAGAAAAGCTCATTTGCAAAAATACTGAAGGAATTATCCTAGTGGGTGATAGGCCTGTGAACATCAATTTCAAGGTGATAAGCTAGCCATTGGGAATCAAATGTCTGATGATGAGCCCATAAACCTCAATTTCAAGGTAATAAGCTAGCTGTTGGGATTCAAATGTCTGATGATGGTTTTGTGAACATCAATTACAAGAAATTAAGCTAGCCATTAAGAAAAATCAAAGGAGTATTCCTTTAGACAAAATGTCTGAAGCAACTTAGAAAAGGAAGCCTGAAGGCTCACCAAAGGAAAGTCAAAAAGTGATGAGCCCAAAGGAGAATTCCTTCAAACAAAAAGTCTGAAGATCGAATGAGCGAACAAGCAAAGAAAAGAGCCTAGGAGAGAATAATAAGCACTGAAAGCCTAAATTATTAGGACAAGAGGGAAATAACAAGTCCAAAGGAATTTAAAGCCTGAGAGCCCAAAGATCGAATGAGTGAACAAGCAAAGAAAGGAGCTCAGGAGAGAATAATACGCACCGAGAGCCTGAATTACCAAGACAAGAGGTAAATATCAAAGTAAGGGAAAACAAGGTGGGTAACCCATAACGTGGCCATGTGCACATAAAACAAAGGCTCAAAATGTTCCAAGTGGCATAATAAGTCAAAGCATAGACCCAAGGATAAACCAAGCCAACGCAGGTGACACAGGTGTCGTCAGCAAGAAGAGTAAATGCACTTAGGTGAAATAGTCTCTATCATAAACCAATAAAAGGATTAGTTTTTGAACTATATATAGGATCAACCTGTGTTTTCACACTTTGCCATTAATGTCTAACTAGTTGCATCTAGTATTAAAGAGAGCATGGCCTAGTCAACATAGCTTGGGGATGGATTTATCAGTTGCTAGGAGTATCCCATGCTCTTGTAGGCCTAGGATAGCAAGGGCAATGACTAGGAAACCTATAACATGGATCTCCCATATGCAATTGGAAGGATACGGTAGCAGCATGGGCTTGTGGTCACTGCAAAAGTGTTTAATATAGCATGGGTTCCCATCCCTTGACTAGTTAATTGTCTATTTATAAGTTTTCTATATATATTTGTAACTTCTCATTTGAGAGGATCTCTTAGCATTGTATGGCGAAGTCCTGAAGAAATTTACCTTGAATCAAAAAAAGCATTTTACCTCCATTTGAGCTTGCACTTTTGCATATGTCTATGGTTTTCTCTTATGTTAAGTCATTTCCTTTTCATACTTTCATAAGTTTATGCCAACATATCTAGTGTATTGTGAGTTCTTCTCTTGCAGGTCAACAAGAAGTGTCCAACTCAGAGTATAGGTGTATGTGAATAGGTTGTCCATAGTGTGTCTTAGAATACCTCTGGTAGTCCTTCCTGCCTGTATCTCCAAATGATCCCCTATTTAAATACTAATGTAGGAAAGGTTCTCATTCGAATGAAGTGTATATTTGCTTCTCTCTAATGTAAAGTGTAGGTCAAAGACGAGTAGACCAACTAGTTTGGTGCATCACCGCATTAGTTAGGTTCTATTTTTCATTATCTCTCTCTCTCTCTCTTTTCACCCCTCCCATTGTTAGTAGTAAGAGATCTAGGGCCTCAAGGTGCATTAAGGGGAGATAACCCCTAATCTAGAGATTCATCCCTCAAGTTTGCAACCCACAACAAGAGGAATGTCTCTATTGTGCCGCATGGGGGAAGGGAGTTGAGTCTCCTTTTAGAGGGTGCAATCCACAACGTCAATAGTTTTCACCATAAATTTCACTCAAACGGAACTTGTATCAATAGTCAATCTTGTTCACATAACTAGATTCATGGGAGCTACTTATGTTTCCTTCTTCATTCTACTAGAGGCTTCATCAAATTCAGAAGCTATCTACATCAACAATGTCATTATTATTTTTCTATCATTGTACATGAGTACCTCATGAATCCTAGTTGTCGGGACCCATACTTATAAGCATAAGACTTCTTCTCTTTTATGTCATGTCCCCTTTATCAAATAAAGTAAAAAATAATAAAGTTCATGTTTTAAGTTGTCTAAGTGGCTTACTTTTTAATTATTTTTAAGTGACAACTTAATATTACTTTATTATTATTAGAAATAGAATAAAAGATAAAAGTGAAAAGTGTATCCCTAACCCTAAAAGTGACAATTGAGTCTACATATTGAGAATTCTCTCTCATTTATATGCATTAAAGTTTATGATCAATATATTTTCTCAATTTGTTGAGCTTCATAGTTCTTCAAGTTTTTCAACATAAGGATGAAAACCCTTATTCGTTGAAGACAATTGTGGGGACAAAAAACCTCCATCTTCTATAATTCAAGATCTGAGTATGAAATCCCTCCTATCCTTTGAGTTGATTCCATACAAAGATCACAATTGTGCAGATAAATTAGGTTATTTTCAAATTTCAGTTGGCTACCAGGTACTATCAATGTCCATAATTTTGGAGGGTTTAATGGATTTGAAAGTCAAGGATTTTTGCTATACAAAGGGTTTTCGTGCCCTAGAAGAACCCACCATACCTTTTGGAGACTACTGCACCTCAAATCACAATCATTAGGGATTGTTTCTTAGGCTTTGGTGAGGGATTATAGTGGTATCCACTTTATTGTCCATGGATCTTTCCATTCCAAAGAATACATGTTCTAATTCATTTGTAGCCAATCGATCTTTCCATTCCATCAATTACATGTTATTGCAACTCATTCATAGCGAATTGTACCTTCATTTACAATTGTCATAACATTAAAATTAGTCAAGTTGTGACATTTAGTGCTTCTCTTATAAGTGTTATGTTGTTGGATATTGATATTAAACAAGGGTTTCACATCAAATAAGAGGATTCTCTATTGATGATCAGTTTGTGTAAACATCCATATTTTCCACTCAATACAATAAAGATTTTAGTGAATTTTTCATTTGGGTCTTCAATACTTATGTTGCATGTGTTGTTTAATATTTTTTTGATGTTCCAATGTTGAAAAGGAATTATAGTAAATTCTAGAATTTAGAAAATTCCCCAAAAGGGGAATTATAGTGGTATTAGAGCCTTGCTCTTGCTAGCTTGTTGGGAAGAATTAATATTTTGCAGCTACTATCTGATGCATAGCTTGTGAGTCATGGAGTTAATGAGTAAAGATGATTTGGGAATAAATCCTTATAGAGAAAGGAAGAAACTTGAGAAGTTGTCTCATTCAAACAATGTTCTAATCAGTATTTTGGAGGAAGTGGCAAACTATTTGTCCATGATAACACCATCCAATTCTGAGTCTATGTTATGGGTAGATAATCCATCGATGACTCATTTGGCTAAGCCCAAGCTTTTGAGACACCTAGATTCAAATGTGAGACTTGTAGTCATCACTTGTATTAGTGAAATTACAAGAATAACAACTCTTGAAAATCCATACAACAACACCACAAGGGAAATATTCCAATTGATTATGGAAAGCTTCCAAGGTATGGATAAAATCAAAAGTCCTTATTTTGCGAAGAGGGTTATAATTTAGAAATTGATGCAAAATTTAGATCTTGTGTTCTAATGTTAGATCTTGAATGCCATTTCTTTGCTACTGTTCAAAATAATCATGTAGAAAATATTGTTGCCTCAATGCAACCAATTATGACATTGATTCTGAATGAAAGTGATGATATTTTCCAGCCACTCCTATCAATTTTTTTTACTAGTGTGACAAAGGATGTGTGGGTAGTTTCACCAATAGGGCATGCATTAGTTAAAAGTGTGGTTGATAAATGTGACAAAAAGTTGAAACCATACTTAACAAAAAAAATGATAGATAAACTGAGTAAGAACTCTTAGAAATATGGCAACAAAAATGATCTTAGAAGACAAAAAATTTGCTTCTCATACAAAGAACCTTGGGAGCCAAGCCACAATTGTCTAGGCAAAGGACATGTAGAAGTGATGCCAGATGAAGAACCAAAAAAAGTATTAGATGCAGTAAAATTTCAAAGGGTTGAGGAAGCATTAATTGATGAGAAAACAAAAACATAAAAATTAGCTCAGTTACAATAATTTAGCCAAGAACAAACAAAATAAGTAGAGCAAAAGATTGAAGAGATACAATTGTTGATAGTAGAAGATGTTTTATTGACTTTTAATGATAGCATGTATATAAATGAAGTCAAGGAGAAAAAACCATAACTAATTGAATGCAAAAAGCCAAAAATGGAAATATATGTGCTAATCCATGAGCTACCCAACAATCTTTCAAAAGGTGAGTCATTGCCATATATGATTGAATTTCAAGATAGCCATGTTGATAAGCATGCAATTGAGGAAAATGTTGATCTTAACTCAGAAATGTTGAGTCACGAGGATGGAGGTGTTGATGATATCTCAACAATTTCTAATTTGGAAAAGAAAGGTGAACACTTTGATTACATTCCAGGGTATGATAATGATGGTCATATTTCATATTTGTTATTTCATACTATGCCATTACAAGATTTTTATCATCATGGAAAGTATTCTAAAAATGGTGATAAGGTCAAGGATACAACTTGTAACATAGGGCATATAGATTCTTTGATTTAAGTTCAAAATTGTTTTTACATATGGGATCCAGGTGATCTTTTGAGATACAAGAAGGATAAAGGCTTTGATGAGATCAATATTACTATTTCTAGTGAATTCTTCATACCATGCTTTTGTATAGAAAGGAGGATACTGAGGAATCATATAGAATATGTTGTGCATTCCAATGAAGTTATGGAGGATCAATGCTCATGATTTATAGATCACTACTTGGAGCCAAGGCCTACACTTGAAGACAAGGTTATAGATGATGGTCTAGCATGGATAATCACAATGGGATGTTTGATGGTAAATGATGGTAAGTAAAATGGGTGTCATTGTGTTGTTGGATTCAAGCTACATACAAGTTTTCCACCCTTGGATGTGTGAAGGAGAATTCACAAAGGATGAGATTCTACAAGATGGCTTTACCATTCCTTGCATCATGAAGGAACAAAAACTTGTCAGTTGTTGGGGTAGACACAAGGTGTGCAATGAATCTTATGACATGGGTTTAGGTGAGATATCTTCTCATGATGATATTTGGTCTACTTTGGATCAGATTTTCATGGTGTTTGATTTTGCACTTTTGAGATTGCCCATGAGTAAAGATTACCATCAAGAGTTGAGGAATTGTGTTGGATATATCCTTCCTATTGAGAAAGTTATAAGCATGATAAAAAGATCTCAAGGGTAAGTTCACATGAGTACCAAAGTAGTGCATCATAAGCATAGTGGAGTAACTCCAAACTTGGATATTTGTGAAAAGGATCACCAATAAGACATGAAGGGAATGTGTGGTGTAATGTCCCTTTTAGGGCAGAATTAGATCAATTTGGGTTTTCCAACAAACCCTAAAAAGAAATGCAATTTTCTAATTTTTCTTTCAAACCCTAAGTTAAATATAAATATAAAATTTTTAAAGTGCCAATTTAGGGCACAAAAATAATATTTTATTACCAAAATTATGTGCCAAAATTTTGATAAAACACAACCATGCAAAATACCTTGAAAACCTAATTTTTGAATTGAGTAAATGACTGATAATTATGATAAAAATATCAATTACATGTGTGTGTGATTAATCACCCATAAATCTATATTAAATGGCCCAAACCATAGTTCAAACCCTAAAAAGGGGTTGCTACCCTAAGAGATGGCTCCCAACTAAATAAGATGCTCTTGAATGGCCTACCAATGTTGCTTGTTGCCTTAGAAAAAGGGATGATTGCTATTGCACCCTACCTGAAACCTAGTTGTTGCCCTTGTTAGAGATCCAAACATGATAATCTTCTTTAGACACAGTATCACACTCCTTCAAACTACATTAGCAACCTCCCAAAAGGGTTGCACTCTAGATGAATATATTCTTTGATATATCCAATACACAAATTTACCTAAATGTGATTCTCGAGATGAAGCCACTAATGCCTTGCTTGAGGGTTTTCGTCCCCAAACAATACCAAGAAGGGTTTTCGTCCTTCCAAGTGAGAAGCTAATATTTTTGTGCTTAAACTTAAAAATAATTTCCATAGCATAATATACTCCAAGTGATCATCCTCTCCCTTTTTATACCCCTTTTCCCTCCAAAAATAATCCCAAAGTGGGGCACTCCACTTGGAGGGAAATATAAAAATATTTAAAAATATTTCTCTTTTTTAGTTTCACTTAAGGGTTAAATAAGCCCATGACCCATAAAAAGGTCATTCTTAAGTCACAATCAAATTAGACTATTATTATTTTATTCTAAGTATTAAGAAATACATTTTATGTTAGTAATAATATTATTCTAATTTCAAAAAAGGGGGCATTACACGTGGTGATGAGATACTACCATCAAGTGATAGAGGAAATATAACCAAGGCATATATGAACCATATTGCCACCATTAATGTTGATATCATTACCATTATCAGCAAATATATTATTTTAGTTACGCTCATACAAGTGGATATGCAATTTATAAGTTGTTGTGTCAATGTCAGGTTGTCAATTTTGATAATTTCAGATCATGAGCTTCTGTATCAGTCATGAACAGATATAAATTTGCACATTTTAAGGGGGTCTTATCATTGGATGATGTGGGCAAAAGGTTTTAGTTGAAGGGAACAAACATGTCAGTGACCATAGTTCTGATTCAGGTGAAATTCCATGGGGTTTGTGATTGTTGTAACTTGTTTCCAGCCTATACACAGTATGATTTGCACCATATTGTAGGATGTACAACTTGTGGAATTTCATGCTTTAATGTTAAGACTCAGAGAACCTTTGGATAGAGGCATATATCACATTCAAGATTCAGGGCAATCTACAATTATCAATGGATTGCTAGAGTACTTATTTGATAAAGATGTCATGGATTTAGTAAAAGAAGCAAATTCACTTATCAATACATTCAAATTATTCTGGATCAAATATGAAGAAAATGTTTGTATTGTTGCTCCATACTTGGATAATAATGTTGTTGATCTCCCAGATGGATGCATGGAGAAGGTCTCAATGGCAGCCAAAGTTATGCAATCAAAGGAACATATTGCATCACATAAGGAATTTAGAACGTGGAATTGTAAGTTCCCAAAGATGAATTGGGATCCAGGTATTATAAAGAAGGCCAGTTGGGGAAAGTCAAAGCAGTTGAGCTTGTAATTAATTGAGGACAAACAATTTTTAGGGATGATGAATTGTCATGTCCCTTTTTTCAAATAAAGTAAAAAATAATAAAGTTAATATTTTAATGTCTAAGTGATTTTTTATTTTATCAAAAAAAATGACAAATTAATATTACTTAATTATTATTAAAAATAAAAGGGAAATGTGAAAATAAAAAAAGGGTAAAAGTGTATTCCTAACCTTAAAAGTGATAATTGATTCTATATATTGAGAATTCTCTTTCATTTGCATGCATTCAAGTTTATGATCAATATATTTTCTCAATTTTTTGAGCTTCATAGTTCTTTTGATTTTTCAGCATAAGGATGAAAACCTTTATTGGTTGAAAATGGTTGTGGGGACGAAAACCTCCATCCTATAATTTAGGATCTAAGGATGAAAGCCCACCTATCCTTTGAAGTGATTCCATACAGGGATCACAATTGTGTAGACAAATTAGGTTATTTTTAGATTTCAGTTGGTTGTAAGGTACTATCAATTTTTAGAATTTTTGAGGGTTTATTAGATCAACAGATCAGGTTTTTTTACTGTACAAAGGGTTGTCATGCCTGAGAAAAGATTGCCATACCTTTTGGAAACTATTTTACCTCAAATCTCAGCTATTGAGAACTACTGCGTAGGGTTTGGTGAGGGTTATAGTGGTATCTACTTTGTTGGCCATCAATCTTTCCATTTTAGCAATTGTATATTGTTCTAATTCATTCGTACCCAACTGATCTTTCCATTTTATTGATTGCATATTGTTGTAACTCATTCACAGCCAGTGATACCTTCATTTACAGATGTCATAACATCAAAATCAATTAAGATGTGTTATCTAACACTCCTCCTGTAAGTGATATGTTGTTGGATATTGATAATAAACTTGGGTTTCATATCAAATAAGAGGACTCTCTTTTGTTGATGATTAGTTTTTATAAACATCTATATTTTTCACTCAATACAGTAAATATTTTAGTAAATTTTTCAATTGGGTCTTCAATACTTGTGTTGCATGAGTTGTTTAGTATTTTTTTGATGTTCTTGTGTTGACAAGGAATCACAATAAATTCCAAAATTTAGAAATTTCTCCAAAAGGGGCATTACATTTTCCCATATCACCTAAGATGATCTTCAAGGGGGTGTTGGTGTGTGTCATGTTCACATCTATTTTTATGTTCATCTTAGGTAATGTTGTTACCAAGGTGTGATGTATTAGGTGTACCACATAGTGAATATGCACATTTAAGTAGTAGTTATCCTCACATGTACATGGGTATTTTCTTAGGCACTTTATTTGCTGGAACCTATATAAGGATTATAGTATGTCTCATCATTCGATCATATTCTTTGGTGTAATCTTATGTATTTTTGACACTTTCCTTAACAATATAACCATGTCCATGTTTTGAGTGACATTTTGTATCCCAAATTTTAGTCAAGAATTAGAATTACCCATAGGTAGCCATATTTGTTGGTATCAAAATTCATAACATCATCTCTGAGCAAACATTTTTTTATAATATCAAAGTTACCATAGTATTTTAGTGTTTTGAGCAATGAATTCACACTTGTGTCGATATTTATTTTTTCACCAAGTGTTAACTTCTATTTTGCACAATGTTGTATGAGTGTGGATTAGGCTACCTTGCAGTCTTGTGAAGCTCACCACTATTTTGGAGCATCACATGGTTCAGTACTTTACCATCATCTCATGAGAGACATTTTGGGGATGGTTATACACTGCTTCCTCAGGTCCTTTCTACCCTATTTCTTGAGATCAATGTTTATTCTAAATGAGATTTGTATAAAACACCAGTTTCTAGTTTGACTTGACAATTACAATGACTCAACACCTATGTATCCCAACAATATGGAATGGCATCAATATGAACACTCGACATCACACTGGATTTTATTGATATTGTACATAGTTACCTCATCAAACTTTGTTGTTGGTACCTATTTTTTGAGGATTCTGAGACTCTTGCTTTTTGCCTTAGACCTCTCTAAGTTACACTTAAGAAGGGGGCCATTGGTGCAAATATTAATTGTGTACCTTTAGTTAACTTAGGTAGTTGGATTTTATACTAAGGCTTGTTAGTGTGTAGTTAGAGTGTGTACATGCCTAAGGATGCATTTAATGCTTTCCTACCTCACATGTGCCACCATAATTAGATGTCGCAATTAGTTTGGCCAATAGGAAAAGAGATGCAAGTTCTTGACTTTGCTATAAATAATTTTATCCTTTGTATTTTATATTGATGTATGATGGTTTTACATAATTAGTAAATGCTGAATTTTGTAGCAATCTTCTTGTTTCTCATTTTGGTTCTCCTGTTATCGCCTCTATCATATGTGAGCTATGCATTGGTTCTTCTTCGATCTTGGCTAGACCAAATCTTAATATTGATTAAGTGATTTCTTTAGAATGAGGAAAAATTGCTACATATAGATATAGACATCATTCCTTATTTTTAATAATACATCTAGGAAAGGCAGAGAACCATGCACGTACATCTCTTTAGTGAGTTTTATGTTGACAATCAAGTTGAGATGAGCATGGAACTTATGTAGAGTCTCCATTCTATGTGGCCAATTTGCATTAGTGTCATCAACATAAATTTTCTACCATTTTGGTTTCAAGTGAAAATAGTAGAGATTGGGTTCATTCAAAATGTTCATGAAGAGATTAACAACCACTGAAGACAATGGAAACCCCATAGCTACACTTTTTGTTTGCTTATAGGATTAGCCCTAAAAATTGAAAAATTAGGTATCAAACATATATCGACAAAAGATGTTTGTTTCTTCCTTAGTGATGTCTTTGATGATTCTACCAACTTCAGATAAAGAGATGTTATTAAACAAAAAGTATGCATTGAAACTCATGAGAATATTCTTCATCTTTTACCTTCTAATCCTTGGCAAAATCAACAAAATGGGATGCTCTTGATAATTGGAAAATTGCTACCTACATAGGTTTTGAGATTGTCTTCCATGCATTTTGACAAATAATAAGTAGGGGAATGCCTCGAGTCTACACTGGGACTTAATGGATTTGCTTCCTTGTGATGTCCTTACTTGGAACCAACTTCTCTTTCAAATCATTGTGTAAAGATGAATTTGCAATGTTTTTTTTTAACTTCATCACCTTGGAAATAAGGCTTTTATTTAGTTTATTATACCTTCCACTATTTTGAAGATGGTCCTCCATATTAGATAGATAATATATTTTGTACATGCCTATTACTACATTTCCATTATAGGTGTTTGTCACAGTGATGTCTAGATTTTAGTTTTAAGGTTAGCTTCTTTGCAGTGCAATACTATATAATTTTTTTTTCTAGAGTCAACTTTGTAACAATGTTTTTGTCCCATATTTGTAAACAAATAACATTGAGCCATCAATGGCTTGTGGAGTTGGAGCAGGTGTGGTTGGTGTGGATGTAAGTGTGGGTGCGGCAGGTGCAAGTGTGGGTGTGGTAGGTGAAAGTGTAGGTGCATATGCAATGGTTAAAGGAGGAGGATTGTGTAAAGGGTTAAAGGTGGTCATTTGTAACATAATTGCATGAGACAAAGCAATTGGAAAAAAAAGAGTGTCCATAACTCCCTATCCTAGTCTGACATTGGTTAGAGTAGCACTGAGACAAATAAAGAGACCTTGGAGAAATCTGAAGGTGCAGGTAAAGGTTGCCTCTAAAAAAGAAAAGATAACCTTAAAATATATGTGGAGATGGGAAAAACCCAAGATCACATTAAGGATGTAGAGACAAAAATGGTAATTTGTTGTTTTAGTTTGATTTGGCTCATAGAAGAGGAATTTTCTCTTTGGGAAAATGAACACTGGAAAATAATGAGCTCTTTGTCTCTATCTTTTCTTACTAAGGGTATTTTTTGTATGTCTTTTAGTTCTGAAAATGAAAGGGATAACATTCTATTAAAAGGCCCCTAGTTCTATAAAATTTTGGGCCTCTTAAGTTCTAAATGGAAAAGAGGTTTTCATGCCTCAGAAGAGGAGATTCTTGTTGTCTTGTTGTGGGTTAGGATCTATGGACTCCCTTAGGAATTATGGAATGAATACAAATTGAAAATGATCTAGGCTAACATGGGTTCCCTTATACAAATATAACTAAAAACTCTATCCAATTCTAAAGGATCAAGTGCTAGGTTGTGTGTAAACTTGGATCTCCAATAACCCTTGATTCAAGACATAGATTTAATCTTGGAAAGTCAAAACTGTGTCCAAAAAGTGGATTTTTTTAAAGGTGTGGTGGATGCCATGAATATGGCCACTTGAGAAGGTTTTTCCCTAGATCTGATACTAACTCTCTTAAACTTTGGTCAAAACTAAGCATGGTGCAAAAATTGTCCTTACTCGACTTTATAGTACTACTCACATCGGTCATGTCCTAGGGTTTTTTCCAAGCTACATACCATCACCTTTCTATTTTTATCTATGGGTTTTTTTCCATTGATTTGATCAGAATTTATTGACTTCTTGCATGGAAATCTATTATTTTAATGGGATCCCTACAAGATCTTGAATTATTTGATACAACTCACTCTAGTGGAAGCAACCATGGCACTGAAGTATGTGTTGGCATGGTGGATTGCACCCTATGAAGGGAGGTTCAGCTCTCTTCATCCATGCGACACAATAGAGACATCCCTCTTATTATGGGTGGCAAATGTGAGGGATGAATCTCTAGATTAGGGGATAGCTCCCCTTGATGCACCTTGAGGCCCTACATTTTCTCCTGATAACAATGGGGGGGATGAAAAGGGAGAGAAATACTAAAAATGGGACCTAAGCTAAGAGGTGATGCACCAAAACAATTGGTTTGCTCAGCTTTAGCATACACTTTGAACCATGAGCAGCAAACATACACTTATTCAGGTGAGAAAAACTTCCTTGCATTAGTATTTTAGTAGGGGGTCTTATGAAGATATAGGAAGGAAGAAACTAGCACAAGAGGTGTTCTGAGACACACTGCCGCGTAGCCTATTCACTTGCCTATACTTCTTTAAACACTTCCTATGACCTGCAAGAGAAGAAAATCACCATGCACTAGATATGCCAGAATAAACTTATGAAAACATGAAAATAAAATGACTTAATACAAGATAAAACCATAGACATATACAAAAGTGCAAGCTTAAATGGAGGTAAAATGCTCTTTCTGATTCAAGGTAAATTCTTGCAGGGCTTCACCATACAAGTTGAAAGATATTCTTTCATAAATGAGAAGTTATGAATATATAGAGAACTAGAAACAAGATAGCTAACAAATCAAGGAATAAAAACCCATGCTAAGTTAAACACTTCTATAGAGACCAAAATACCATGCTGCTATCACTTTCTTTGAACTACCTATGGGAGCCATGTTGTAAGCTATCCAAACCACCGTTTCTACTGTCCTTGGGCTGCAAAAGCATGGGAGACCATCCCCAACAAATGACAAGGTCATTCCAAGTTGTTGTGACTGACTATGATCTCTTTAATACTTAAACATGATTTGGATGCACATTAATAGTGAAGCATGAAAACATGGGACACTGGTATCTATAGTTCAAAAACCAATCTATTTTATTGGTTTTCGATAGATATATTCTACCTAAATGTATTAACTCCCTTTGATGAGTTATTCATACCACCTATCTTGATCTGAGTGGTCATTGATTCTTCCCTTGTCTTTGTTAGCAGCTAGAACTGTTCTGAGTTTTATCTTTTCCACTCAATCTTTGCCCATGTTTTATCTCTTTCCTTCGACTTCTCCTTTGCCTTGGCTTCTTCTTGGATTTTCTTTGACTTATCAGGCCTTTGGGTTCTCGATGGTCTCTACTCCTTTATTTCAAGATTTTTTCCACACTTCCTTCAGGCAAAATGTCTGAAGGGATTTTTTCTTTTTATTGCTTCTTTTTTTGAAAGGCACGTGCCCTTTGGGCCTTTGCAATTTGTCTCCTTCTTCAACTGGTTGCCCTTCACAAGGGTTTCTTTCATCCAAAAGTGCCCTTCGGGCTTTCTAAAATGGTCTTCATCTTTCTCAAGGTGCCCTCTACAAGGACACTTTGAGTCCAAAGTTGCCTTTCAGAAGAATTGTAAGGGTCATGTGCATCGCCTAAGTGCCCTCCGCAAGGGCACTTCCCCTTCGGCATTTCTCCAATTGTCTTTTGGAAAAGTGAAAAGTTGCTTATGTGCCCTCTGAAGAAAATTTGTGCCTTTAGCACACTGCATAGACCAAATCAAATCCTTCACTTGCTTTTACTTATAAAATTTGACAAGTAATACACCTGCACAAACCCAAATTGCACTAGACATACCATTGCAGACTTCTCATGAGCTCTTACTTCAGTTTTTACATCAACTTCAACTCATAAAACAAACAAGTAAAGACACTTGGAAAACTCGATTTGATCTACCAAGACCAAATCAAGTTTTGCAAGTGTTTCTACTTATAAACCTTTATAAATAAAGACGTTTGTAAAGTCTAAATTACACCGTAAGGACCAAATCAGGTTTATCAAGTAACTTGACTTATGAAAATTTCACAAGTCATTTGGAAAACTCGATTTGGTTTGTTGTAGGTGAAGTAACTACTCTTGACAAACCCAAAATGCACTAGGCTAAGCAAATGAGGAAACACTTGGCTTTTTCTCAGGAAAGGTCTGACAGAGAACATTTTGTACAAGGTAGCAGAGGGATGACCTAGCCAAAACATGGATCAGATGAATTTTGCAAAGAAAAAGGAGGGGGTGCCCAATTTTGGCTTGTAAGACCAAAAATTGGTCAATAGTATGCAAGTTTTTACTCAAGGTCTTTCACAAGGTAATGTACCCCCCTCTAGGAATAATCCTCATGATTTTTTACTTGATATACCTAAATTTGATGTCACCCAAATTTGCAACACCTCTTGGATTCTACCTGTAAACAATTTGGAATGGGCTCTTTCGACTACTTCGATTTACTAAATTATTGTATGTGAATTCTACTTGTGCCAAGATTGAGTCCCACAGTCTAGGATTTTCTCCCATTAGACATCTTAATAGGTTTCCAAGGCTCCTATTAACACCTTCATTTGACCATTCATCTGAGGATTACATAGTGAGCTAAACTACAACTAAATGTTTAGATTCTTCCACAATGCTCTCTATAAGTGTTCCATAAACTAGGTATCCCTGTTAGACAAAATGTTGTGCAAAAATCCATGCAACCTTAGAAATTCTTAGAATGACAAATTAGTTACTTTGTAGCATTATTAATCTATTTATAAGCCATAAAATGATCCATTTAAGGAAATATATCGACCACAAAAAAGATAGAATCATTGCCTTTTTATGTCCTAGGCAATCTAGACAAAAATCCATGCTTAGATTCTCCCATGGTTTCTCAAGTATTGAAAAAGGTTCATACAACCCCGCATTATGACTTTTGCCTTTTGCCAATTGGCAAATATTACACCCCTTTACACACTTTCACACATCCACAAACATGTTTGGCCAAAAATATCCCACTTTGTTGTGCCATTGTTTTATCAATGCCAAAATGACCAACCAATTACACATTATGCTTCCCTTGGATCAAATTCTCATGTATTGATCCCTTGGGCATGCACAATTGTGTTCCTCTAAACAACAAGCCCTCTTATAAAATATAATCCAACTAGGGTGTTCTATCGGGCTCTGTGCATGCCTTCCATGCTTATATGAAGTCTTTTTCCTCTACATACAACTCTTTCATGGAATCAAATCTAATGACCTCCACATGCATCTTGCTCAACATACCATATCTCCTATCCAATGGTTCTACAACTTAATTAGATTTTACACTTCTATGTTTTAAGACAAATGATTAAATTTGAAAGAACTCTACCCACTTCATATATCTCTGATCATCACTCTTCACCTTCTAGCCATTATGGTATCATTCTAACATAACCATAGCATCCAATCCTATGTTCATCTAAAATATCACATGGGTGACACTTCACTTGCCTACTTTGTGGATGTACATAAACACAAGATGACTATGTGTGAGCTGAGTGGAAATCCTTGTGCGTAAACTTGTACGTTGTCATCCATTGCATAATATTATTATGCAAGTTTCAATCCATGCAATGTAGGCCTATCAGGGCTAACTTTTATGGGTTTGCTCTAATTTTAAAAGCCTTAAGAGAATTGAATGAAAAAGCACTTTATTTTTCTAATTCCCACTTAAGTTGGGGCCCTTTTTGTTAGATACCCAACCAAAGAATTCTATCACCACCTTTGTTGGGAATTATGGAAGCACACAATTGATTACCAAACAACTTAACATGCGGAAATTAACCAGAATCACAAGTAACTAGAATTCAAAAATAACACAAAATATGAGAGACAATACACAACTTGTATTAAAACTCTTTTAGAAGGAAATACAACAAAGAAGATTGCCATAGTTCTTCTTCCTTACACACCTCTAGGGTTCCCACACCTCTAGGGCATAAACAATAAATCTTCCCTCAAAGCTCTCTCTCTTATGGTCACAACACACAACTCAAACACAGAGTTGGTGTTCACCTCCAACCAGCTAGTATCCACTACTGCCAGTACTCCTGTGCTCCACGCACACCACAAGTGCTCCATGCACTCCAAGTACACAAATGTACTTCAAGTAGATCTCCCCTGAACTGCAACAACCTGCAACCCAATCTGATCTTACTTATGGAAGGAACTACCTTGCCTTCCTCTTTGCTCTCTTTTGAGTACACACTGTACTCCAAGTAGATCCCACCTGATCCTACTCCCTGTTGTGTTGCTGTCCTCCCTGATCTTGCACACCTGCAAATCAATCTGGTTCTGCACACCTGCAAACCTGGATCATGCACACACATACTCCTGCAGATCAATGATCTTACTTACCATGTAGATCTCCTAAAGAAGCCATGCACACCTGCTGACCAAGATCCTACACCCCTGAAGAATCTTGTTGACTCTCCAAAACCAGCACCCACCTTGGTACTGCTGTGGAACTAGGAGGAACAACCTTGCTCACCTCACACACAGAAGGAGCTAACTTTGCTCTACTCAAACTAGAACACTTTACAATACAACCTATGAGTCTCTTAAATAGATCTCATGCAAACAATAATTAGACATCTAATTACAATAATTAGATCTGTATCTTCTAGTCTAAATTTGGCTCTTGACATGCAAACACTTGGTTCGTTAACTAACTGCTCGTAAAACTTGCAATTCTAAACCGCACAGGCGACCGACGTTGGTCCCTGTCTGCCTGGAGGTGACCAACGCTGGCCAATCCCTGACCGACGTTGGTTGCTTCTCTTCACTAACCCTATCGATGTCAGCTAATCAGACCGATGCCGGTTGCTCTGTAACTCAGCAACCTTCAGCAACCTCCTCCCCTGTTTGCATTAGTGAAGCTTTTAGCTCCATAACCTAACAATCTCCCACTTGGAGATAAATAGTTGCACTGTACCTGTACTTGTACCCTGTCTAATCTATTTTTTGGCTTGTATCCCTCTTCAAGCTCCCACTTGAAGACTAACCACCACACATCCTGTGGTGCACCTCCTGTCATCCAAGTAACTTGCCACATCCGCATCTACAAACACATGTAGAAAAGAACTTGACCCTGCATAGCATGTCAACCTACTGCTGGTCCCTCTCAAATACCTGAGAATCCACTAAACTACCCTCCAGTGCTTCTTTCCCAGATCGGCTCCAAACTTTCTAACAACACCCACTGCTTGGGCAAACTCAGGTCTATACCAGACCTCATGTGATTTTGGACACTGAACTATCCAGCCCTTAGTGTGATCTGGTTCTGCATCCTGCATAATGAACCTCACAAACACTTGATTCACATTAGCTCCCACTAGAGACAAAATCAACCTGTGATCTTCCATGTCTCCCATGCCAAAAAATTTTGCTACTCCAAATCCTTCACAGCAAACCACTGAACTATTCTTACCCTTAGCTCAGCAAAACCCTGTATGTACAAACCTACTAGCTAGCATACCATCCACATATAGCAACAGAATGATGTCATGACCATCATCCCCCTGGTAAGACAAACACAATGGTTACACTAACATTGACTAAAGCCCTGCTTTGTCATCCACCTGTCAAACCCTGTACCACTATCATGCAGCTTCCTCAAGACCATATGACCTGGTCTTCTATTTCACGTGTCCATTCTCTCTATTCTTCAACTAAGGTATCCATTCATCTTGCAGTGCTTTCTTTTGGCTGGCAACCCTACCAAATCTCCCCTTGGTTCTACATCATATTCCTGCCATGTTCCCACTATTTCCTGGATCCTTCTTGCTCTGCAGTCAGCAATGAGTATAAAGAAGAGGAACAATGAATTTGACGCTTACTTACCACTTCAGTCCTCCATATGGCCATTTGAGACTCCTTGACAGCTTGCTGTCTGCCCAAAATTCGTTATAGTGACCAACCTCGATCACCACACAATCTGCATCTGACCGATGTTGGTTTCCATGCGCTTGTCCTGACTACCGACCCTACCGACATCAGTGTCTACCTTCTATGGACGTTGGTCCTCCTGACCGACATCGGTCTTACCTATCACCAATATCGGTCCTCCTGACCGACGGCAGTCTTACCCTGCCCAACATCACTGGCTCTGGTCTGCACATGACCGACATCAGTGCCTGTTTGTTCGACGCTGGTTCCTCCTGACTGATGTCGGTACCTGTGTTTTCCTGTGAGTGATGACTTTTTACCTGTGAGATTTATTTGAATCAATCCCATGTCTAAACTACTCTGCTCAGAGGTATCCAGCCTTCTCCACTAATCTCTGTCTGTCGTCTCCTCCATAAACACCAAGACTTTCCAGTTCTTAAGTCTGTCAAAGACATCTGACTCCCTGTTAAGAACATGCATCTCCTTCTTGCTCATGTGACCAAGCCTACAAAGCCACGTCTCCACAACAAAAGAAGAATTAGTATGTGATGTCCCTTACTTAGGGGCTCCTTTTTCCAAGCAAAGCTCTGATACCACTGTAATGTCCCTTACTTAGGGGCTCCTTTTTCTAAGCAAAAGCTCTGATACCACTGTAATATCCCCTTTTAGTAGGGAATATCTAAACACAAATAGCTCTGAACAAAGATACACCTTTGCCAAAATAATTTCAAATATGAATAAATAAATCACAATATAATCTCTCAATAGCAAATCAAAGATCTTATCACTTGTTCTTCTAGACGATTACACAATTGAGTCACTGGCATACAAATAAAATAATGTGAAATATTCTGTCTTGAAACCCTGGGCTTTTGCAAATCTGGAGATTGACCCTAAATCTGGAAGTCTCGGCCTGCTATGTTGAATACATAGTCGCTAGTGTCGGTCGATATTCTGCCGATGTCGGTCTTCAGTCGGCTGATGTTGGTCACTGGGGATCTCTGTCTGTCGAGGTTGGTGTCTGCGTGGATTTGTATAGACCTGTACAGACTTTGTACGGCCGCCAATTAAGCATAACCTACCTATTTTCAACCCCTGATCTAAAAATATATGTCTCTAATACAAAAGATCTCTATCTGTATAATTTATTAAATCAAAACTAAATAAAGAAATACCTGAAATACTATGATAACTTTTGTGTGAAGTTATCTCTCAAATCTGTACCTCTGTGATAACTTTTGTGTGAAGCTATCTCTCAATTTGGCAATAAATCAACTGATATCTCACAGCCTCTAAATCACACACAATGAAGAGTTGACGTTCTCCACTGCAATGGAATCCTGGAACCCTTGGCTCAATCTTCACAGAAGAATTCTTCAAAATCAATAATCAATAATCAATGCATAATCAATAATGGCCTCCATGAGAAACCCTTATACCCTCAAAAGATATGCTTGCCCTAATTAGGGTTTTCTTAAATTAGAATTAGGGTTTCTAATTTAAAATTAGACCAAATAATTAATATTTGATTAAATCAATCAAATATTAATATCTCCCTCAATACATGTCCAATCGAGCCCAAACAAAAGCCAACTAGAAAAATTTTGCTAAATGAAGCCACACCAATCTCCATCAAGACCCTCTAACCATCCTCTCAGCCTACGAGGGTCGCATAATAGGCTAACCATGAACTCATAACATGTCAACTAAAAAGGGGACATAACATAGTAATATAAACAAGTAGATAAAGAGTACCTATTTTCTTACCACCAGCTAATTCAAGTGCATCCACTATGAGAGTTCTTGTGCATCTCTCATCACCAAACTTCTCTGAAGAAATTAGCCTTATCTCCAAGACTGGGACCTACATGACCTCCTTCAACACCCATGTGTTGGCCGCCTGCAATTTTAGCTTCACTTCCCCTTTGCCAATTCTTTGGCAAGGCTCACCAGCTCCTCTACCTGGGGCTGCATGGAAAGAGGCAACATAATCTATTATCCAAGATTCAACTTTATCCAGAGCATCCTATGCAACAACACCTGCAACATCTGCTTCTTCATGCTGATTTGCTGCCAACCAACAATCTCTTTTTACCTGCTCTTTCTTTCCATAACACCGTAACTGACCATCTATGATTTTCAACTCCTCCATTCTTAGCTTACTTTCTTCTACCATTGCTCTACTCTCACTCAATCAGAAACTCCTGAGAGTGACCTGTAATCAAACACAAAACTGCTCCCTGCAACCTTAGCTCTGATACCACTTTGTTAGATACCCAACCAAAGAACTCTATCACCGCCTTTGTTGGGAATTATGGAAGCACACAATTGATTACCAAGCAACTTAACATGTGGAAATTAACTAGAATCACAAGTAACTAGAATTCAGAAATAACATAGAATATGAGAGACAATACACAACTTGTATTAAAACTCTTTCAGAAGGAAATACAACAAAGAAGATTGCCACAGTTCTTCTTCCTTACACACCTCTAGGGCTCCCACACCTCTAGGGCATAAACAATAAATCTTTCCTCAAAGCTCTCTCTCTTATGGTCACAACACACAACTCAAACACAGAGTTGGTGTTCACCTCCAACCAGCCAGTATCCACTACTGCCAGTACTCCTGTGCTCCATGCACACCACAAGTGCTCCAAGTACACAAACATACTTCAAGTAGATCTCCCCTGAACTACAACAACCTGCAACCCAATCCGATATTACTTATGGAAGGAACTACCTTGTCTTCCTCTTTGCTCTCTTTTGAGTACACATTGTACTCCAAGTAGATCCCACCTGATCCTGCTCCCTATTGTGTTGTTGTCCTCCCTGATCTTGCACACCTGTAAATCAATCTAGTTCTGCACACCTACAAACCTGGATCATGCACACACATACTCCTGCAGATCAATGATCTTACTTACCATGTAGATCTCTTAAAGAAGCCATGCACACCTGCTGACCAAGATCCTACACCCCTGAAGTATCCTACTGACTCTCCAAAACCAGCACCCACCTTGGTACTGCTGTGGAACTAGGAGGAACACCCTTGCTCACCTCACACACAGAAGGAGCTAATTTTGCTCTACTTAAACTAGAACACTTTACAATACAACCTATGAGTCTCTTAAATAGATCTCATGCAAACAATAATTAGACATCTAATTACAATAATTAGATCTGTAGCTTTCAGTCTAAATTTGGCTCTTGACATGCAAACACTTGGTTTGTTAACTAACTGCCTATAAAACTTGTAGTTCTGAACTGCACAGGTGACCGATGTCAGTCCCTGTCTGCCTGGAGGTGACCAACTCTGACTGATCCCTGACTGATGTCGGTTGCTTCTCTTCACTAACCCTGCCAACGTTGGTTGATCAGATCGATGCCGATTGCTCTGCAACTCAGCAACCTCCTCCCCTGTTTACATCAGTGAAGCTTTTAGCTGCACAACCTAACACTTTTGAGGGTCATGTCACTTAAGGTTTAAGAGAGAAATTATAAGTAATGCTCCTTTAAACATTTGGAAGGGAGATTTATCTCCTAATTTGGCTATAAAAAGGAAGAGAGATGTTCATTTGATGGTTATGCAAATTTTTGATATTGAATTGATGACCAAATATGTCAAGCTTGTTCAAAGTGACTTGAGGATGAAAAACCTTCAAGTGCACCAAGAGTTTGGGGATGAAAACCTTCATTTCTTCATTAAGGGCAGCTCTATTCAAGGGTTATAAATGTGATTCATATTTTCATGGTTTCATGTAATTGGTCTTGCAAAAGTGTGTTGAAACACCACCTTGATTCAAAATATTGACAAGCACCTTGGAGAGCTTGGTGATTATGTTTTGCAGGTTAAGGAGGTGAGCGACTTGCCTTGGCAAGTGGTTTTGGGCATTAGGGTTTTGTGGCTTGCTTGTGGATGCCATTAATAAATTTTGTGAGCTTGTTAAGTGTGAAGACTTAGACACTAGGGTAAAAGACCCCATTAAATGTTTCACTACAAAGGGAAACCCTCTCCTAAGGTTTGGAAATTTATTACCAAATTATTCCAGCTAAGGCGAATTGGTTTAGAGCTAAAATTTTAGGTTTTGGAGGGATATTTTGGGCCCAAATAATATTCTAGAAATTTTTATGTATTTATCAATAATTTTGAGGATATTTTCCATCACTTTTAATTTGGAAAAACCATGAAAAATCAATATTATATTCATTGTAAACTTCTTGCATGTTGGCAGCATTATGATTGATTTTATTGAGTGATTTGATGCCCTAAAAATCACTACAACACTCAATATTTTCTATGCTAGGGTTTCATAATTTATTTCCAGCAATTTGTAAGTTTTAGGCACCTAGGGTTTGGCTGGAAAAAATATATATATATATTGCTTTGGCTAGGGTTTGCATAAATTTTCGATTTGAGTAATTTATCTCATTTGGGAACATTATAGTGGTATCAAAGCCAATTCGTTGGCCAACAATGGGATGGAAATAGGTATTTGTCAAATAATGATAAGGAAAGGGCTAGGTGGGAATGGATCACTCAATCCCAAGATCAATTGATGGGAACTATGGCTACACTCCTTCAAATGATGGAGGACATGAAAGGGGATCTACCCCTTAAAATGGAGGACCAGTCTTCAATTTATTGGGATCTAATGGAACACTGTGATGATTATATGACACACACACCCCATTCCAGAAAGGGGATGAGCTTCAGTGAATGGGTAGCATGGAAACAAATAAAGAGGCACCATGGACAAGTGGATATGCAGGATGATTTGGAGAAGATTGTTACTCCTACCTTTGATGGAGATCCAGGTACTTCAATTATAGCATGGGTAAACAAGGTTAATGACTACTTTGAATTGAGACCTAGAGGTGAGAAGCAAGCTCTAAAATTTGTCATACAACACTTGGAAGGAGTTGCCCATGATTGGTGGCATCTAGGATGGAACTCACAAGGGCATGACCTCATTAAAACTCATGAGGAACTTGGTGAAAGGCTCATCAAACAATTTGAAAAGAGGGAGGTGGAATCTCTAAAATCAGAAATCATGAGGATACCTAAGAGGAAATTTTAATTGTACAAGGGAAAATCATCATATGAGTATGTTGAACCAAAAACTATAAGTTTTGGAGCAACCAAGAACTAATTTTCAGACATGTAAAGGGCAACCAATGATCAAAATTTATGAACCACAAGAACCAGAAATTCAAGGGCAGCCAATTAAAGAGTTACAAAAAACTAAGGAACAACCAATGGGGTTTCAAATGGTTAACAGTAATGGGGAAGTAATAAAAAAATCATAACTTCCGAGGGTGAAACAAAGAGAAGTTGTTCAAAAACTTCATGAGCCAACAAAAAGTCAAAAAGGAAACATGAACAAGGACATCATAATAGAAAGTTATGCCAAGAAATAAAGTTTATGTATTATTCCTTTTCTTGCATCATTTTCCTTGTATAATTTCAGATTGCAAGAAGAAGCTTGGAATAAACACTTGTTGTTATGTCTTGCTAAGGAAGCATGTGTCCTAACAAGAAGGGACATAACAAAGAGGTCCATTGAAGGAGTGATGCCAAGAAGGAAAGAAGGGGGATGAACTTTGCATATAAAAGAAGGAGAATCAGATTTCTTGATGGGAAAATAATTGATTTGTCAACTAGGTAAGCATTCAATGTTTTCTCTTTGTGATTAATTCTCTCGTTAGCTTGGTTGCAAAGCTTGTGCTATCATTGAGGTGGAGGTAAGGGACACTCAAGGAGAAGAAGTATTCCAAATAAGTTCAAGGAAAGGACATGATAAATAACCCTCATGGCTATGGGATTTAGGTGAGCTCTATAAACATAGCATTTCCATCATGTATAGGGCCAACGTGAGGAAGGAAGTAGACAAGGAATATCATGAAATAGGGATCAAGGTAGTTTCTATTTTTGATATTTTCAGTTTGTATTCCTTGAAGTCATTAGTCACCTTGGTAAGCATGGGTACTAAGAAGGTGATCTTGTCACTTTCCAGCACTATGAGGATGGTCCAAATATATAGTGGTGGTTTTCCCACCACTAGGGGAGATTAGGAGAGAGAAAGGGCACACTACTGCCAGGTTAAGATAAAACCTGAACATAAAAAAAAATCCCATATCATGCTCATAAAGCACGGTAACATAATTGTACAAGTGTTGTTAAACACTAATGTTTTTTTATAAAATGTTTGCTTCATGTGAAGATTCATTAGTGAAATCACTTCCCAAGGCTAAGAGCAATACTAGGAATGAGTTGATATCCATATAAGGACAACCAATGGGAAGGAGCAAAAATCTTAGTTTGCTAAGGCAACCCCAAAGGTGCCATGAGAGGCACCCTATTTTTTAATGCAAGGGTGTTGTTGAGTGCATGGATGAGGGCATGAGACCCCTCTTGGATAGGGCAAATGCCTACGTTGTGAGCATCCAGTTACAAGGTATGATTTTGAAAGATATTTGGTCCTATCACTTCCAAGAAGGTTTTGAAACTCTTTTGCAACATTCATGTCCATTGTCCTACACAAAATGGAAATTTGAATGCACATTACATCCAAGGAAGAGGTCTGACAATTTTGATAAGAGGTTTGAAAATTTTGTCATAAAATTACTGAGTTGAGTAAATGCTACAACCACCTATCATGTGCAAAATAATTGATTTTTTGGAGCATTGTACATCCTTGGCCAGGAAGAAGTATTGCTCCAATCAAATCTGATTTTTTTTGCAAGTAGAATAATCATATTATGAGTCACTATTACATCCCTTTCACTAGAACAATATGTCCAATTTTGTTGTGCACTTTCAGCTGCTCATAAATCATGGAAATGTCAATGATTGGAGTCACGGTTTACATAATAAAAGGGTAAAGTATGAGGGCACGAAATAGCTTTTCCTTTTGATCCATGTTGAACATCCCTTTGACCATTATTCGATAATCTATTTGTACATAATCTATGAGAAGGGGAAGCCAATGGTCGAACACATAATGCACATGATAAGGATTCTTCAAGAAGGATTACCTATTGAAAGGAGGTACTTCTAAGGTATGTGGTTCATAGAAATTATTTTGGTTGATCATTTGCAAACTTAGGGAGTTTTGACATGGCATAAAGGAATTATTAAGGGGATTTGGGGCCTTAACTTTACTTGCATACACTCCTTGAGGATTGTTCAAGAAAACTACTTCATACAAGGCAGCGGTATGACACTTTTGGGATACAATTGTTGGTTTGATTTGCAAGGTAGTCCCTAAATTGCTTTGGGTATACACCTATGCCAAGATATGTGTGTGGTTTTGGAGGCATTGATGAAGGCTTGACACATTTGTTGACTATTTTATGAATCATGCATGCCAAAATGGGCACCCCCCTCTTTTTTTCCTTAAAACCTTGTTCTTCGTGACCTTTTAACCTGAAACTAGGTCTTAACCCTTTAAAAATCAAGGAAAATTTGATTTTGTGTATGTGTAGATGTTGCCTCATCAAGCATTGGTCTTTTCCAGCACTCATAGAGCAAATCGGGTTCTCAAAATAACATTACTTGCAAGCTTTACAAGAAATAAGCAGGAACACTTAACAAACCCAAAAGGGTCTATGGCCAGTTCTAGTGCAGGTCAAGTTTTACAAAGTACTTTACTTGCCAATTTTCATGAGTAAAATTAGTTTAAAAACCTGAAAGGGTCAGATCAGTTCAATTCGGGTTTGTGGGATTACTTTACTTGCCAATTTTCATGAGTTGAAGTCATTCACAAATCCCGATAGGGTAAGGAAGAAGCAATCAGGTTTTGAGACGTGTTTAATTCAAAGCTTTTTGAGTAAGTCCTTCAAAAGATCCTGAATTGGTCATAGACACTTCTTAAGGCAAGTGTCTTTGCAGAGGGCACCTGGGCATTCTATAGGGTCATTTGTGATTTTCCTGAAGGGTATGTGCCCTTGCGAGAGACACTTCAAAGATGAAACATACCTTTACAAAACTTCTAAAGGGTATGTTTGAAGGTGGAATGGACCTTATAGAAGGATTTTCATTAGTGTGAGGACCAATATAATAGTTTCAAAGGGCACTTTTGGCTCGAAATGCCCTTGCGGAGGGTAGCCAATTGAAGCAAAGGGGCAAAGACAAGAAGCCCGAAGGGAACTTGCCCTTTGGGAAAAGTGACAAGCAGAAGGAGATTTCCTTCGAACATTTTGTCTGAAGGAAAACTGAAGAAGGCAATGCAAGTTTGAATTCCTTTAGACATTTTGTCTGAAGAAATTCAACGGTCACATAAAGTTCTGAAGGGTAAGTGTCTTTGCGGAGGGCACTTTAAGAAATCAAGGGACGCAGATAAAAGCCCAAAGGGCACTTGCCCTTCAAGAAAATCCAATGCTAAAAGAAAGAATTCCTTCGAACATTTTGTCTGAAAGAATTTACTGTTGATCTCTCTTTTGTTTTTGCCCCTTTTAATTCACCATTGATCTCTCTTTTGTTTTAGCCCCTTTTTCCTGAGCTTTCCTTTAGATAAAATGTCTGAAGTAATTTGAAAACAAAATCCTGAAAGCCTAAAGAATGAATGAATGAGCAAGCAAGAAAAGGAACCCAAGAGAAAAGAAAAGCCAAGCCCAAAGCTCTAAGAAATAACAAGTGTCTGAGAGCCCGAATGGCTAAAAACAAAAGGGAAAAGGCTAAGGCAAAGGGAAATAGCAAATAAAAATAAAGCAAGGTGGGTAACCCAAAATGCGGCCACATACCACAATAAAATAAAAGCTCAAAACATTCCAAGCGGCATGACAAGTCAAAGTGTAGACCCAAGGATGAACCAAACCAAGGCAAGTGGCACAAGTGTCGTCAACAAAAATAGTAAATGCACTTAGGTGAAATAGTCTCTATCAAAAACCAATAAAAGGATTGGTTTTCAAACTATAGAGGAGAGCAGCCCATGTTTTCATGCTTCACCATTAATGCACAGCCAGTTGTGCCCAGTATTAAAGAGAGCATGGTCTAGTCAACACAACTTGGAGATGGCTTTGACAGTTGCTAGGAGTATCCCATACTTTTACAGGCCCAAGACAACAAGGGTAGTGACTTGGACATCTAAAACATGGCTCTCCCATATGCAATTAGAAGAATACAGTAGTAGCATGGGCTTGTGGTCTTGGTATAAGTGTTTAATACATCATGGGTTTCTATCCCTTGATTTGTCAGCATCTTGTTTCTAAGTTATCTATATATTTGTAACTTCTCATTTGAGAAGAAGATCTCAACATTATATGGTGAAGCCTTGAAGGAATTTACCATGAATCAAAAGAAGCATTTTTACCTCCATTTGAGCTTGTACTTTTGCATATTTCTATGGTTTTATCTTATGTTAAGTCATTTCCTTTTCATGTGTTCATAAGTTTATGCCAACATATCTAGTGTATTGTGAGTTCTTCTCTTGCAGGTCAACAAGAAGTGTCCAGCTCAGAGAATAGACGCATGTGAACAGGTTGTCCATAGTGTGTCTTAGAACACTTATGGTAGTTCTTCCTCCCTATATCTCCATAGGATCCCTTGTTGAAATATTGATGCAGGAAAGGTTCTCATTTGAATGAAGTGTACGCTTGATTCTCTCTGGTGTAAAGTGTATGTCAAAGCTGAGTAGACCAACCATTTTGGTGGATTATAGCATTAGTTTAGGTTCTGATTTCAATAAATTTTCTCTCTTTTCATCCCCCCCATTGTTAGCAGTAGGAAATCTAGGGCCTTAAGGTGCATCAAGGGGAGCTAACCCCTAATCTAGAGATTCATCCCTCAAGTTTGCAACCCATAACAAGAGGAATGTCTCCATTATGCCACATGGAGGAAGAGAGTTGAGCCTCCCTTCAGAGGGTGCAATCCACTATGTCAACAACACCTTTTGTATTAGGCAAGGACCCAAGTCATGGATAGTAGGGAAAGAGGTAAGTTAGTGAAGAAAATTTGGCCACAAAGAGACTCAAAAAAATTTGAGTATCATTCTCTACATGTACCCTCTTTCACCCATCTTCAAAATCAATTTTTTTGTTATGCTATAGTGAGGGAATAAATCTGAATGTATACATTCCAAATCTAAATTTTGTTACTCAAAAACCTTCTGAGTCGAGTGAGTAATTCCAGCCACCAACTGTGGTCACAAAAATGCAAAATCGAGACATGCTTCAACTCATGGGAGGATGGATGAATTCATACATTAATTCTGAACTTTGTCATCTAGAAAAAATAGAATTAAAGATACACATACAACAGTATTATGAAGGGGAAGAATCTGATCTTTTTGGTACATTCTAGCTCTTGGAGAACTTTGGAAACATTCATGTTTGGGCACATTTATTGTGTGGTAGGTGTAAAAACACAATAAAGCCATTGGAAGGACACATGACACATATAAAGAGGTCCGTATATAATGATTTTCATCTCTATGACACCTCTCAACAAGGTATGTTTACAAAGAATTACATTGTCGATTCCTTTTTGCATGATTGAGGGGTTGGGTAAGGCACTTAGGAGATCTTTGCCCATGGGGCAATAGGGTGATAATATTCCATCATATTTTATTTGACAACTTGTAATGTTCCCTTTTTGGGCTGAATATGCAAAAAACATAAATCTCCACAAATCCCAATTAGGTATAAACTGAAAATACATAGAAAATATGCCAAAAATATGAATTTGAAGCCCTAGGAACAAATTGTCCCACTTTGCGCTAGCACTAGGGTTTGGGGACTAAAATCAATGATTTTTCACTAAACAATACTCAAAATTCCAAAATAAATTTTAGAAAATTGCATCTATTCTCACAAACTTGAATGTGCAAAAAATACTTATTTTTCAACTCATAAATAATTAATTTTACTAGATTTTTTGCAAACTGAAAAATTACATAACTCATTCAAAACTAAATGTATTGAGCCAAATAAATACTCAAAATGATAATAAAAATATGGAGGATCAGATTACATGGATTTCAAATTTTTCTGAGGAAGATAAACCCTCAAAAATGTAGAAGTCATCCAAGAAAGGTGATTTCACCCTTGGGGGTGTGACGTCACACCCTAGAGAAGCTTGCCACACTTGGAGATGGTCTAAAAATGCCACAAAACTGATCAAAACACTTTAAATATGATGTTTTCTCAATCTTGCCCAAAAATGATGACCTAAAATGCAGAAAATTGGAAAATACTTGACCAAATTAGTAACCAACAAACAACAAAATGTCTTCAATGTGATTTTGAAATGAAATCACCCTTCAAATAACAATAACATTCATTGGGTATCCATTCTGATCATTTTTCAAGCATGAAGATTCAATATATAATTTTAGCATGCCAAAAATAGAACCTCATATGTTTATTTATACTCTCCAAAATGGGAGCGAACCACCGTAGAAGGGTAAAATACCCTTTTAAAAACAATTGCAAACTTTTGAAATATGTTTTCCCTCTTTTAATTATCTCCAAAGCCGACATTTACACTTTTCCAATTATATTCTTAAATTAATTACCTTAAATAGAAATAGTAATTAAAATTACTTTTTAGGCAATAATTAATTAATTAATTAATTTACCCAATCTATAAGAGTGATTAAATCACTTTTGGGCAAAGAATTAATTAAAATACCTCCTCCAAATATTATTTGAACTCTCAAGTGCAATAGTGGTTAAAACCACTTTTATAGAATGTTTTAGTGGTAAAAACCACTTTTTAATAATATTCTATTAATTAACTAAAATTGTCTTATATGGTCAAATGATCAAAATCCCTATTTGGGCAATCTTAATCAATTAATAAATTAAAATCCTCGAAAGTTAGCCCTTAGTCTATGAGGAAAAGTAGATTAACAGTCTTCAATACTTGTTTATTTGCAAACCAAAAATGGGGACATTACACAACTCTTGGCCACAAATTACCTTCTTTGAGGGCATAAGGGAGAGAAGCTTCTTCATCAACTACTCGATATTGAATGAGTTGATGACATGGGGACATGGAAGGTCATTGGATGGCTTTTGTGTCACTTTTGACATTTGGGGCTAGTCCCCAAAACATAGGATCATATTTTAGTTCAGAGCTTCTCTTCCATGGGAAGAGGTTATAGGTGTACATTGCATCATAAGGTATGTTGAGACCCCTCTGTGGATTTTGCAATTGCTTGAGGACAAGCAATTTTGGGTGGGGAGGACTATAATGTCCCCCTTTTTGGTGTAGGTGTGCATGGGCCCCATAGCCTTAAGTTGTTCCCAAGGGCTAAGGAAAAAATGAATGGAAAATGGAAACATTTTTAAATCTTTAAGAGCATTGAATAAAAAAGCACTTTATTGTTCTAATTTCCACTTAAATTGGGGACCGTTTGAGGGTCATGGCACTTAAGGTTTCAGAGGGAAATTATAAGGAATGCTCCTTTAAATATTTGGAAGGGAGAGTTATCTTCTAATTTGGATATAAAAAGGAGGAGAGATGTTCATTTGATGGTTATGCAATTTTGTAATATTGAATTGATGATCAAGTATGTCAAGCTTGTTCAAAGTGACTTGAGGATGAAAAAATTTAAGTGCACCAAGGGTTAGGGGTGAAAATCTTTATTTATTCAGTAAGAACAACTCTATTCAAGGGTTGTAATTGCGCTTCAGATTTACATGGTTACATGCAATTGGTCTTACAAAGGTGTTCTGAAACACCACCTTAATTCAAAAAGATTGGCAAACACCTTGGAGAGCTTGGTGATTGTGTTTTGCAGGTTAAAGAGGTGAGTGACTTGCCTTGGCAAGTGGTTTTGGGCGTTAGGGTTTTGTGGCTTGCGTGTTGAGACTATTAATAGATTTTGTGAGCTTGTGAAGGGTGGCGATTTGGTTTCTAGGGTAGAAGACCCCATTAAGGGTTGCACTACAAAGGGAAACCCTCTCCTAGGGTTTGGGAATTTATTACCAAATTATTCCAGCTAGGGCGAATTAGTTTGGAGATGAAATTTTACGGTTTAGTGGGCTATAGTGGGCCCAAATAACAATCTATAATTTTCTATTATTTTTTTTGTATTTATCAATAATTTTGAGGATATTTTCCATCACTTTCAGTTTGGAAAAAACACCAAAAATCAATATTATATTTGCTATAAATTTCCTGTATGTTGGTGCCATTATGATTGATTTGATTCCCTAAAAATCATTGCAGCACTCAATAATTTTTATGCTAGGGTTTCATAATTTATTTTCAGCAATTTGTAAGTCTTATGCACCTAGGGTTTGGCTGGAAAAAATTTAAAAAAAAATTGCTTTGGCTAGGGTTTGCATAAATTCCATATTTGAGTAATTTATCTCATTTGGGGACATTACAATGGAGCCATCTTCTTGGTGAATTTTGTATCATACCACTTTGGATTTAAAGGGTAAGCAACACAATGTAGAGGTGTGTTAAGCTTGTTCCATCTTCCATGTACTTTTTCCTTGATCAAAAGATATAAAGAAGGAACCATTATGTGATTTTTATATAATCAATTCTTCATAAACCTCCCCCAAACATGGGTTGTCTCATCCTGCAAAATAGATTCCCTGACAAATTGGCTAAATGAAGTGAAAAAAATTTGAATTGGCAAAAAAATGATCATCAACAACCATTTGCCTCACCTCAATTGTAGTCTATGATGCAAATTGTCTTCAAATTGCCCATGCATCACTAACTATAGTGGAACATAAGGCCCCTTTGCAATATAAATATAGTTAAGAAGTATGAAGAAATAAGCAAACCATCTATTTATAGGTTTGAGAAGTTCCACCTTGTTGAATCTACAATAGATGGCTTGCATGTGGTGATGATTGCATATGAACATTTGTTTTTTCCTACCCTTTTGAATAAGGTCAAAAATACATTGAAAACTACCAATATCTTTAAGGTGTCCAAAATACATGTTTGTATATTTTTTACACCAACAAGTTAATGGCTTTACAAATTGAGTCAGCATTTGTAACAACTTGGACAACATGTGATGCCCCCACCTCCTCAATTGCATCACAACTGGTTCTGAAGGAACCTTGCATTTATCTCTTGCCATGAATTGTCGATTTCTTTCAAAAAATAAGGTGCTTTAAAAACAAATTATCATAATGTTTAGAAGTTGATGTTTTCTCATATTAGTCCAACCATCTATCACAATGCTACATCCTTCTGTAGACCACATTATTTATTGATGTTGTTTGTTGATATATCCTTATTTTCTCTGTCAATAAGAGTCATGTAAAACTTCTCATATCCAAGGTGTTTATACCCCGTTGGCCCATTCCCAATCAAATGAACCATCTCATTATAATAAGGTGAGCAAGCAACATTAAATGATATTCCATTTGTATAAAAAGCATGCAATCATTGCATCAACTACATCTCGACCATGCACATCAAACATCTCTATGGGGTTCAAATTTCCAATGTGTGGTCTCTTATGAGAAGACCCCACACCCTTTGCGGCATGTCTAGAAGGCACATCTAGCTTTGATTATGCTTCCCTTGTTGCTTTGATAGGATGAATCTGAGTTCGGTCTATGGTTCAAGAGTGAGAGCTTGAATGAGTCACTTTTCTTTTGCTCTTTCTTGTTCTCTCATAGATTAACATCATGCTTCCTCATTCAGGCAAGGGTTAAACACTTTTTTGTAAATGGAAAAAATGAACCTTTACCCTCTTATAAGTGCCCTGAAAGGGCATTGCATAAAGTTTACAGGTGATCTCCATTGTTCCACCATGCCCTTTGTGAATGCAATCGTAATACTTCTAAAGCATATGTAGAGCTTCTTTCCTTTCTCTTGACATTTTGAATAGAAGAAAAAAAAAAGAAAAGAAATTATAATTTAAAATTTTTAAAAAAATATTTAAAAAATTAAAATTAAACAACATGCCAAAATTTAAAAACCTAAACTAAAATTAAATGACAAATGCCAATTTTTTTGATGAAATAAAGCTTATATTATTAATATAAATATATCAAAGTTACAAAACTATTCACAAAAAAAGGGTTGGCAATAAGAAAGCACGCCACGGTGACACACTAGGCCCGACCTAGGAAACACAAATGAGGCAAAAAATCCATGAAACAAAAAACTAGGCCAAACCTAGGAAAGCTCTAGAAAAAAAAACACTTAAGCAGCAATAGCAAAGAGACCAGTAGTGGAGGGGTTGTGATTAGGAAGATCACCCTAGTTAGAGCCTGGAAGATATTTCCCTTTCACAATAGGGTCCCATCTAGAATTGATGGCTTATTGATTGCCCTCATCTTGTGCCTTAGAAAATTGCACATTGTGGTGGGGAGAAATAGCCAAAGCAAGTTTGGGGAAGCCTTTAACTGGTGGTGATTGTATACCACCCTATGAACTCCCGAGTGGGAGGCTCCATCTGCACTAGTTTGTGGGAGGCAGAGAGCCCCACCCCTGGACCTGTGGAGGATGAGGAGGCAAAGAGCCCCAACCTCCATGTTGGGATGGGGGAGGAGAGCGGTGCCGTAATAAAGAACTAGTAGCACGGTTGTGAGAATACTGACGAGACCAATTGTGATGAGGACTGCATCGAGGAGGGTTGCTTCCACCTCTTGGTGGCAAGTTCCCCGAAGGGGAGGGTGGGATGGGAACAACATTGCAGGGGGCATTTTCCCAATCACGAAGCAACCACTGCATGTAATCTAGCTCCATGGCCACTTTGTTAGTTTGCACTTGAATTTGCAGAAGCACATTGGAAATAACCATAGCCTTATTATACGTATAAAAGTGAATGTTAGCATAAACATTGGAGAATAAAGTTGAATTCCTTTCTTTCCATATCCAAAACAAAATTTCCACTTTGAAAGCATGCCAAACTTGGGTGAATTGAGGGGGCATTTGTGGGTTGTCACCTAGAAGAGTGTGAAACCAACTGAAGGGGTCTAGGCGATAAGGCCAAAAATAATCATGTATCCAAACCCAGGCACTTTGGGCCTTGGGGCAAAACTAGAAAAGGTACATGAGAATCTCCAGGTGTCTGCAAAAAGGGCATCAGGGCTGCAAGATCTCTAAATGAATTAGCCTCCTACCTATGGGAAGCCCTTGATGGAATAGACACTAGGCAAAGTGGGCCATCTTAGGCTCAACATGCATCCCACACTATCTGGAATCATCTCCCCCAAATAGAAAGGGAGGATTGAATGCTTCAATAGCCATTAGGCTTGTCAACCATAGTAAAATGTGGCAAAATCCATTCATAGCCTTTTCGAGCATTGTAGTCCTAGAAAGGGGTATCAACATACTATTTCCAGTCTTTCCACCAAGGGCGGGGAGAATTGATTGTGACTTTGTGAAGCAGTTATGTTGGAATAGTTTCCACAATCTCTTCATACGATTCTCTGTCAGCAGTAAAAAAAATTATACTTAACTTTGAATTCACCCCAAGGGAACCAAAAGCGATTGACTTTGAAAAACAAGTCTTGCACTGTATGAATTCCCCTATGGAAGAATTTAAGGGAATGTGTCCAAGGCACCTCTGCAAGAGGAATGGCATGAAAGTTAATGATAGGTGACCACCATATAGAGTGTTTATTGATAAAGAGGCCATCTCGAAACCCAAATCCATTCCATAATAACTAAGTTTTGACTCTTTCCCAATCTTTCCAAATACGTTTTATCACAAAGGACCCCACAATTTTCAATAGGGGCAACTTTATCAAAAATTACTCTTGTTGGTTTTAGGGTTTGTGGTTAATTTTTAGATTTGCATAATATGCCCTAAGAGGGACATTACACCTTATTGTCTGTGTGACCATAAGTATTAACAATCCCATTGAATTCGAGGTGGCATACCTTATTTCTTTTTGGCCAAGTTCTTGCTAAATGGAGTTTGACAAGATACTTTTTTTGGACGGTTGTTTGATAGTGCAGGCATGGAGTTTTCATGTTTTGTTGTCATTTGGGCAATTCCTTAAGTTTATTTTGAATGTTTTGGTTTTGTCCTTGCATGGCCTTGGTTTAGTGCTATTGGTCTCTTTGTTTAGCCAGCTTGTTGGGTTTTGGTTTTGTATATTCGCTGTTGTTTAAGCCTTACTCTTCAAATTTTAATCTTCTCTAAACTTTATTGCAGGTGAGGGCCCTTCCCTCATCTATGCAATTAAAAAAAAAATGTCCACCATTTTGAATCCCACTACTAGATCTATCTTCAGGGAAAAGAGAATGAAGCCAATGCTTGAGACTTCAAATTTCTAGATTGTTGTTAAGACTTTTAAGATCTTTGAATTCTTCTGAGGAGATATTCCTTCTGGAGTGTTTTTCTGACCTTAGTTCAACTGCATGGTCTTGCCTTACCACTTCTACAACCTCATTTGGAACTCCTCTGACTGAGTTTATTCTAAAATATGCTATGGATATGCATTTTTGAGCAATGGAATAGCCCAATCCATTCTCCAGAACACTGATTGATGACAGGTCAAGGTTTTGACTGGAAAGATTTCCAACAAAACTACTTCTGAAACTTTCATCTTCTAAGTGCATATAGTTTCTAAGAGGGGCATGAGAATTTTGATAAACATAAATTAGAAGAGGTGTCAAACAGATTAGAAGATGAATTTCCAATTAAATGATGATGTTTCCTCTTCAATGATGTCTTTAATGATTCTAACAACTTCAGATAAAAGGATATTGGTTAACAAAGAGATTGCATCGAAACTCATGAGAATATCCTCATCTTTTACCTTCTTATCCTTGACAAAATCAAGAAAATGGGCCAAGTCCATAATTATTGGAATTTTGTCACCTACATAGGTTTTGAGCTTCCCTGCTCGACATTCTAACAAATAATAAGTAGGGGAATGCCTTGTGTCTACAAATCTTCGACTGGCCATAGATCATGGGAGTGATTTTCTTGCATGGAACCAACTTCTCTTTCAAATCATTGCTTAAAGATAAATTTGCAATGACTTGTTTAACTTCATAACCTTTGAAATAGGGTTCTTATTTAGTTTTGTATAGCTTTCACTATTTTGGTGATGGTCCTTTGTCTTGGGTAAATAATCTAATTTATCCATGATTACTATTGCATCTCATTTGTCTGCCTTTGTCACGATGATGTCTAGCTTTTAGTTAATGTTATCTTCTTTGTAGTGCAATAATATATTTTAAAAAATTGTAGTCAACTATATAACAATATTTTTGTGCAAAATTTTGGATCCCACTACTAGATTCATATTCAAAGAAAAGAGAATGAAGCCAATGCTTGAGACTTTAAATGTCTCGATTGTTAAATACTTTTGAGATCTTTGAATTCTTTTTATGATATATTTTTTTGGGAGGTTTTTGTGACCTTAGTGCAATTGCATGGTCTTGCCTTACCACTTCTGCAACCTCATTTGGAAGTCCTCTAACTGAAGTTTTAATACAAAAAATAAAATCTGCAGTGGGTATGCTTTTTGGAGCAATGGAATATGCCAATCCATTGTGTAGAACCACGCTGGTTGACAGATGAAAGTTTTGACTAGAGACATTTGCAACGAATCTACTTCTAATACTTGCATCATCTGAGTGGATAGAATTTTTTAGAGGAGAATGAGAATTTTGAGAAACATAAAGTAGAAGAGGTGTCAACTAGATTAGAAGATAATTTTTCAAATGAACAATAAAAGCAGCAGAATTATTACATGATTGGAAATTTAAGTAGGGAGTTGATATGAGCTAAAGAAGACAATTACAACAACAATGAACAAGATAAAATAATTGCCACAAATGTACCTGTCATACCCTCATTATATTATGTGTGTATATGGATATATAGATATACAAGGATACTTCTAGGACAAGGAAGCTTCTAAAAGTAGGAAGCTAGTTAACTTCATAAAAAATAGATTGTTGCATTTGACTTTTGATTTTTTAAAATAGAAATTTCACATGTGAGTTTTCACTTTCTAAAAAAGAAACCTCGTGACTCTTGAATTTCTAAAAATAGAAAGATTATATGTCACTTTTGTCTTTCTAAAAATAGTTTTTTTTTTAAAGAAAAGAAAATATATTATAAAGAAATCATAGATGTACAAAATCTACTATGCCAGGTATGAAAGCTATTACTCCAAACCTAGGTAGTAGATACCAGAGTAATCATAACAAACTCAATCATCAAAGAAATTAAATCTGAGCAAGCTCTAAAATTTGACTAAGTTGTTCGTGAACTCTATTCAACCAGCATTTCGGTGGAAGACCATAGCATATAATAATACTGTTGTCCAGGGCCCAATTGGCCAACGCATCAGCTACTCTATTTTGTTGTTGAGGTACATGTCTAAAACTGCATTCCTCAAAATTCCTCATGAGCCTATGAATGTTTTCCATTTCTCTAAAAATCTGACGATTTTTAACATTGGCCTGGTTGAAAGAAGGAAGGAGGAGGATAGTGAGAAGGGAATTTGATTCCACATAAATCCTTCTCCAACGTATTTTCAGAGCTTCTTGGAGACCTTTGACTACAGTCTTAACTTCAGCTAGATTATTCGTTGCAAATCCTAATTTTTCAGCAAAGAAGAAAGCAACAGATCCATCATATAATCGACCAATTCCTCCCATACTGGCATTTCCAGGATTATCTCTCAAAGCACCATCTGTGATCAACTTTCCTACTCCATGTGGAGGTTTTTCCCATGTTGCAGTAACCGAGTCTTTTTTATTTAGTGAACATACCACCTTTATATTCCTTGAAATATCCATATGCAACTTTGTACATATGGCTATCCATTTTGCAGATAGCTCTTTAGGAGTTTCATTTTATATTTAATAGATTCTACCATGTTAGTCCTAGTTTTCTCCCAAATGAATGACAAGTCTCTGCTTTCCTGCTGAAAGATTCTTTTGTTTCTTTCTTTCCATAAATTCCAAACCAAAAGTGTTATCCCACTCCATAAAACCTTTGATAGATTATTTGCATCTCTGATGTAGGTTCCCCATTCACGAAATGGTTGTTCCAACGAAAGAATACCTGTCCAAGGAATATCAAAGAGCCTGGCCAAGTTTTGCCATAACTGATTTACAAAAGGACATTCAACAAAAAGATGCAATAGAATCTCTTCATCCTATAAGCACATAACACATCTAAATGGGCCATAAAATCCTCTCATCATTAATTTGTATCAACAACTCCTCACAATGAGGAAGAAGAAAGAGCTAATGATGGATTACCAAGTGGTTGTTTAAAGACCGTAGAGATGCTCAGATGGAGAGGAAAATAAAGAATGTCCTCCAAAGCCAAGAAAAGCAAAGAAGGGCCTGCAACGCATTGGATATGTGCATTTTGATGCAAACCACACTATCTGAGGCCACAAAGGCACCAAAATGTCAATGAAGGTCACTACTGGATTCTTAGAGGCACATGAACATAGATTAGGATAAATACATCTTGTGGAGCTTGGCGAGTGAGTCTTGGCTGGATGGAAATGAATAGAGAAATTAGGACATTCCCATACTAAGCTCGTGCCTGCATATAAATCATCTCCAAAGAGAAAAAATCCAAAATATTTAATCCTTAGAGTCAAACGTATCCATCCAAAGTTTTGGCAACGAGCATTGTCTTTTAGGTGAATAAGTTCAATCATTGAATAAGAGAAAACATTGATAGCTTTGGTTAGAGGAGTCAAAACATTCGAAGAAGGTAACTGAGATTGCAAAGAATTTGGATCCTAGGAGCTTCCAATAGTGAATAGTGAATGAAGAGCTGGATTTTTTGGTCAGCAGCTAGAGGATGTTTCCTAACTTCTAGAAAACAAATCTTGGCATTTCTTGATTTGGGACTCAATGACTTTCTGACTATAGCTTTCATCTTTAACAATAGTATGAGTGTCAAGATAGATCCACCAATCAAAACAAAGGCATGAAGCTATCTCCACGTGGATCCCGTCTCTAAATGCAAAATGTTTGGTAGAGATGAAAATGTTGAGCATGTCTTTTGGAGGTGCTCATCAATAAAGAATTTTTGGGCATGGCTTCATGCCAGATTTAACTTTTTAATTACTGCCCCTTTTCATTGAAAGGTCCTCTTCTTGGGGGATACGTGGATGATCATGGACTGCTGGAGATTGTTATGGCACAAATCGGTTGTTTGCTATTGGATGCTTGTGGAGAGCAAGGTGTAAGGAATCCTTTCATGAGGACTTTACACCTCTCAAGTTGAGGGAATTGAAGATATTTAAGCAGGAATTGTATCTGCTCGTCAATGTTAAATTAAAGATATCCGGTAAAGACATTGAATCTTCACTTCTTGGAGCATAAGCTCAAATGTTAGCATTTATATATTTTTTATGAAGCGACTTTCCTTTTGATCCTGTTGTTATATTGATGTGACTCTTTATTCCTCAAAGTAATATAAGATGCATCCTCAAACAAAATACAGAATTTGACAGATATTAAATTTTCCAGATCTAGTTTGGCTTGTGGTAAGTCTCAAGAATGTTGCACTAGCCCTATCGAAGATAGATTTGCTTTGGAAATTTTGAAGAGCTTGCCCAATTATGAAAAAATAAGGAAAGACTCCTTGACATCTAATAAGGAATGCTAGATTTGTAATCCACTTTGAGAGTCTAATCCTTAGCTTATAAAGAAGCCTTGTTTCGAAGAATAGATCCCTTTCATGTAGAGAAAATATTAGAGAGTTCAAGCTTCCACAATCCATATCATTAGAAACGGATCTTATAGAAAAAATTGCATAGAAAAAATTTGGATTGATGTTGTAAACTCTTTGTGACCCATAATTAAGATGAATGATCGGAGCTCACTATGCAAATAATTCCATTTACAAAAAGAGATGGTGAAACCTATGGCCTAACTCAAGCATCACCAGTTGTAAATATACTTAATATAAAATGGGCTTTAATTACTTCAATATTAGACTAATTATATTAATTTACTTATTGTGCTTATAACTTGTGCTCTCAAATTCACAATCCATTTGATACGAAAAAATCCTTGTTTCAATATGACAAGGCAGTAAAAATATTATAAATTCAGGGCCTTTAATAAACTTCAAAACCATCAAATCACAAGTTTTAGTTAATCTTGTTTCCAACTTGAATATGTGGACATTCATTCTTCAAAAAATTACTTCCTAGCTCACATGCATTTGCTCTATAACTATTTTAATTTCCAATTGATTTATCAATGATGTATTGGTGGAAAAAATCATACATTAGCTTATATATATTACTAATTCCTATATCTTTTTTACAAGAATAATTACTGCATGGAGATGAATATAAGCTCTAAATATTTCAGATTTCATGTCCTTCAGGTACAAGCAATAAGGATTTTTGAGTACTTTATTTGCTACTACGGCTGGGGAGACTTTAAATCAAGAAACCATCAATGCAAAGGAATTAGTAATGTGTATGGGACCTTCTATTTTATTATTGCAGTGATCCCTTATTGGATTCGATTTCTTCAGGTGGTCCTCTAAATATATATTTCTCTTTTCTCAAAATATGCATGCTTATTTATGTATGGGCGTATGTTTGTGACATGACTTTTTTTTTAAATATAATTTGAAGTGTTGGGTACTATTTCCATGCATATTATTAAAACAAATTGTGTTGGCCCATATGCAATTCATTTACAACATGTAAACCACTTATAGTTTCAAGTATGCAATGTAGTGTGTTCGGCGCTTGGTTGAAGAAAGAGATGCAATGCAAGGATATAATGCTTTAAAGTACTTCTCAACAATCGTGGCAGTTATAATGAGAACAGCATTTAGTCAGAAAGAACTTAATGGCTGGAAAATAGTGTCTTTCTTGACATCATCTATTGCAACAATTGTTAGTACATATTGGGACCTTGTTATTGATTGGGGACTATTACAACGAAACTCAAAAAATCCTTGGTTGAGGGACAAGCTTGCTATCGAACAAAAAAGTGTATATTTCATAGCCATGGTAAGCTATGCTCGAGTCCTATGCAAGTTTAATAATTGTATCCGCTCACTGCTATTTATTTATTTTAAGGAAAAAAACTTATTTTGTGCAGTCCATGTTCATTTTCTCTAACCCAAAAGGTGTTCGCAAGTACAAATTTTATGTTATATTATTGATATAGAGTTTAATTTAACTAATTTCTAATCTTTGATTTGTAATAGTTGGATTCTACATTTTGCGATTCCCTGAACTTTTCCTCAACCAAAACCTTAGTGAAAATATCCACAAGAATGTGCTCCGAAGGCATATATTGAAGATCCAACTTTTTCTCCTGCACCAATTTATGGATGTAGTGCTTGTGGATTTCAATAATATTTGGTTCATTGATGCTGAACCAGATTTCCAGCCATAGCAATGGCACTTTGATTATCCACAAATGCACTAGTATGATGATCTTGAGGATGGAAAATATCTTTCAAAATTTGTTTCAACCAAGCCGCTTCTTGTCATGCAACAACACTTCCAAACATCCAAGTCCATTTTGTGATTCCCTGAACTTTGCCTCAACCAAAACCTTAGTGAAAATATCCACAAGAATGTGCTCCGAAGGCATATATTGAAGATTCAACTTTTTCTCCTGCACCAATTTATGGATGTAGTGCTTGTGGATTTCAATATATTTGGTTCATTGATGCTGAACCAGATTTCCAGCCATAGCAATGGCACTTTGATTATCCACAAATGCACTAGTAGGATGATCTTGAGGATGGAAAAGATCTTTCAAAATTTGTTTCAACCAAGCTGCTTCTTGTCATGCAACAACAACACTTCCGCTTCCACTGAAGACATAACAACATTTTGCTTTTTACTTGACCAAGCTATAGGACCATCTCCAATAGTGAACACAAATCCTGATGTATATTTTCGATCATTGGCATCACCAGCTCAATGGGAATCCGTATACCCCAAAAAGTTGGGTTTACTACTTGTTGACAATTCTTCCACAAGACAAATTGTCTCTTGCCATTCGAAAAATTCACATCTCCATCCAAGGAAAGAAAGAATACATTGGGAAAGAATACATTGTTTTTTCTTTTGTGAGGGCCTTTGCTACAACAGGAATTCCTTTGGACTTCTGTCCGAAGGAATGGTTCATCAAAGAAGGCAGAATGTCACATAACTTCGGAGAAATGCTAAGGACATAAGTCCGCAGGAAATAACAAAGGAAAGGGTCTCCAGCAAAGGAAGTAATTCCTTCAGACTTTTTGTCTGAAGGAATACTTCAGAGAATCCAAGAGAAAAGTCCACCCAAAAAGCAAGAAAAAGCCAAGGAATAATTCCTTCGGACTTTTTGTCTGAAGGAATTCCTTTGGACAAAAGTCCAAAGAAATCCGAAGGAATAAGTCTGTGGAATTGCAAGGGGTGTCTTTGGAAGGCAGAAAAGGGCAAAACAAGAAACCCAAAGGGCAAGGTACCCTTTGGAAGGGTCATTTTCAATAATCTCGAAGGGCACCTGCCCTTCAAGAAGGTACATGTCAAATTTGGGACCCCTGCAAAAACTCGGGTGCCCTACAATTTTTCTGACAAGGGTGCAGATGAAGGACAGAAGCCCTTGCGAAGGGCACTTGGTTGGCGACTAGACCATGGCAATTTTTCTAAAGGGCATTTTGAAGACGTAGTCAATGCAAAGACAAGATTAATTCCTTCGGGCTTTTTGTCTAAAAGAATTCCTTCGGACAAAAAGTCTGAAGAAATTCGTAGTATAACTACAAGGAAGACAAGCCCATAGAGAAAAGCAGATGAGGCAGAGGAAAAAACAAAGGAAACCTTCGGACAAAAGTCCGAAGGAATTCCTTCGGACTTTTTGTTCGAAGGATTAATGAGGAAAAGTTGGCAATCACAAAGTCCGAAGAAATCCGGAGAGGTCTGCCAAAATCCCATGGAATAAAAACCAACATAAAAGGAATGACAAAGGAAGATATCCTTCGGACTTTTTGTCCTAAGGAATACTTCGGAGGATAAATCCGAGGGAAATAAAGCTAGGGAGAAAACATAGAAGTCCGAAGGAAATTACAAACAGAGAATTTTGAAGGAAATAAGAAGACTAAGGGGATGAACATAAAGTCAACAGAAAAATCCGAAGGACATAAAATCCACAGGAAAGAAAAAAAAACAAAGGTAAAGCTAGAATTCTGAAATAATTAAAACCATGGGAAGTTGACCTCCGATTAAGTGACGGGAAGTTGAAAAAATCCAAACGGAGGAAATATAGACAAAATACATCCAAAAATAGAATCCCGCCCAAAATAAACAAGACACAGGCAGACCAAAATAAGAGAAAATACATGCAAAACAAGGGCTATTTTTGGCAGATTGCTAAGTTTCAGTTGACTATCTATTTTATTGGCGGTTTGACTAGTCATTCTCATGCATTTGAAAGTCCAATTCAGCCTATCTCTTCGTCTAATTCAGCTTACCAAACGGTCAACTCAGCCTTTCAAACGTTCCAACTCAGCATCAAGCAGCTCACGTAGAGTTCTAAAATTGACATTGGCGTGGATTTCCATGCAAAGAGAGGTGGGCGGTTCAATAAACAAAAGACAAGTTCACTCACTCAAGCACAAGAAGCTTCATGCAAAGACAAAAGGAAAACATATTTTATTGAAAGGCCAAGTCAGCCTTGAGTTAATCTAAGTTAATCCTTCTCTTCAATTTTTCAATGCCAATCTTTGGCTTTTGTAATTCTCTATAAAATGGCTTTTCAGCCTTAGAAAAATCATCCCTCTCTTAGCTAGACCAAACTCTGCCATTGGTGAGTTGTGTAACCTCTTCAATCAATAGAAGGATCATACTTTTATATTTCAAGTGTTGACATAGTGTATATTCATTCAACAATTTACATATGTGGTAGTAGATTTCTCTCCCTTCTCAAAATTTGATTCGTACCTAGTTGCTAATTTATTGTATTATGCAAGTCATGTTAAGTGTTCTTTATGTCTTTTGCTGAAGCTGTAAGTGGATGTTAGGTGGCTGCAAAGTGTCTTGTATCAGACCTCTCCCCATTGTTTTTCCTAAACAGTTTGGTCATTGAATCAAACCTCTTCATGAATCATTTATGCATAAGTGATTGATTGAAATCAAAAGTCTTCCTTTTCCCTTGTTTGTTTAGTGTTCAAGGTTCCAAGTTGAGTGGATCAATCTTTTGGTGTATCACCTTTAATAGGTAAGATTTCCCCTTAAAGTTTCCTTCTCCCTTTTCCATGGTAGTCCGCAGCATAGAGTAGAGATCCTCATTGATACATCTTACAGGAACCAACCTTCTCTGGAGGTTCTTCTCACCATTGAGGCACCCACCCTCATGAGAAGATCCCATTGTTTCAACCGGATAGAGGATTGGCCATTTCATGCACGTCTTCGATTCAAGGAGCAGATCCAAGTTGACAACAGTTTTTGGCACACTCGGTGGGACCACAAAAAGAATTATTTACATAAAGTCTTTGCAACAGTGGAAAATATTCATTTATAGCCAGTTGCAAAGTTCATAACATCATTCAGGCAATCCATTCATGTCAAAGGTTACCACAAGATTAGCAAGCAAAGGTATTCCGTTTAAATTTTGTAACTTATAAAAGAGCAAGGTCTAGGAGGGCAAATCCATATACTCAAAGGGAATATTTACCTCCCCCTCATCCTATTGTTCTAGACACTGCAATCCCCACCATTCAGATGGCCATTAGAAATCAAGTATTTGCTCCATTCAATAGGGGAAGTCCACTAAATCTGGCATAGTTAGATGATATTCATGTGTTTGCCTTCAAAAGTATTCCATTTTTCTCAGGAGAAAATCAAACAACCCCTATTGAACATATCTAGAATGTGGCTAATCTTTGTTCAGTCCATAATGTTGTTGAGGATAATGTTGCTATCAGATTGCTAGCTGCTTCTTTCAAAGGAAAAGTCATTACAGTGGCATAGAACCCTCCCACTTAGATCCATTTCCACCTGGGATGAATTGGGTGCTACCTTGGTCAAATAGTTTGAGGACAAATCTGATCACTTATCTTTAGTTGAGCAATTAACCACCATACAGAGAGCTCCTCATGAGTTCATGTTTGATTTTAATCTCATATTCCAAAAGACATGGCACAGGATACCGGTTCTGATTAGGCCATCACCTGAATATGCATTTCTATATTTTTTGAAAGCTCGCAATTCTGACATTAGTGTGATGATAGAGTCAATGGGTGGTACTACTTTGCCACATGCTTGTGAATTTGCAATAAGGGCAGAAAATAGTCTAATTCAAGCAAGTAAGTTTTCTCCAAGACCTCCAATGCCCATATTTCCATAGATAGGTTTTGTACCAGCCCTTCAAATTCCTCAAATTCCATCCTTGGCTCCAATTCTAGCACTCAACATCCTATTATAGCCTCTACTAGTCAATCTAGTGAGATAGGAGAGTTGAAAAGTTTGTTACAATCTTTTGGAAATGAAATAGTACAGCTCAAAAGGCAACAATTTTAGTCAAATAGGCCTTATCAATAGCAAAATCAAAATAACTATCAGCATTTCAAAAATCAAAGGTCTCTTTATCAGGGTTTCAAAGAAAATAGACCACTTTATCAAGCATAAGGGTCCATAACTCCAGCTAAGCCATATGCAGCTCTTGATCTAATGTAATGTCCCTACTTTAGCAGTTGACCAAGTGTGTGTGTGTTAGCCTAGTTCTACATGGTCTCGAGGGCTAACGAAGGATTTAAAGGGATCCTAGAGTGTTTTGGCCTAGTCATTTCTAGTTTGGGCCAAAATAGAGTTAATTTACTCAGTTTCGGGCATACTATTTTTAGTAAGTCAACAGGACACAGCAAAGGCAAATTTTGGTGATTAGATTTAATACTCCTCAGTGAGAGCTTTCTGGTGAACTATCACTCTCGCTATTTGGAGTTTGATTGCTATTATATTTTAATGCATGAAGTGTTATTAAAGTAACATTTAATTTAATAGTAAAATATTAAAGTGTTACTTTAATATTTATTTTATGGGGATGTGTACCCAAGGGAGACATAAGTGAATATTTTAATATGTTGCACATATTTTATCCCACATTGCTCATGAGAGTTGAGTCAACCCTTGGAGAAAGAATAAAAGGAAGCATTTGTGGCTTCATTCAGCATGTTGGATGAGAAGAAGAATTGAGGTACTTGCAGTTTGCAGGTTGTTTTTAGAATTTGGGAATGTCCTTTCCATTTGCATCACTCTAGACATCAATCCTTGGGATTGGTCTTTGGATTTTATGCTTTCAGCTTCATGGTTATTGCAGTTTGTGGGGTTATTTCTAGTTACAGGTAGAGTCTCAAAATTGCTCATATCTTCCTTTGTTGGTCGTGTCACTGTAGTAGCTACGTACTGTAGCAGTCACATCACTGTAGCATGTTGGAAATATTGTCATTGATGTCAAAGGTCTAACATTATTGGTGATAAAGGCCCCATTGCATTTAATGTTGTTTTTAATAAATATATCTTGGCTAATATGAGTTAATATTTATTTAATATTAACAAATATATTTTTGGTTGCATATGAGACAAAATAAGGGCCCATGGAGAAGTCGAAGAGCCATGGGGTAAAGACAAAAGAAGGATGGGACGCATTTTCCCATGAAGAGTCATTTTGGGGAATACCAAGAGTCACCAACTGAAGACAAAAGAGTAAGGGCAAATTTCTCATGAAGAGACACTTTAAGGAATACGAAAAGTCACCAAAGATAAGGACAAAAGTGGGAAGGACGTTTTTGGTCATGAAGGGTCACCACATGACTTTTCAAAGGCTTGAATATGAAGGGTCATCCAAGATTGGCGCCATTTTCCATGAGAATTGAAAGTTCACAAAGGGGGAAGGCCAAAGGTCATTTGGAAAGCTATAATAAAGGCTTGAGTAGCCATTTGTAATGTGAGTGTGAGAGGTTGATTTGATATTGTAATATCTAGCTTAGAAGAGCAATTGTGAGAGATGAATATGATTTGTATTTGTTATATCTAGCTTAGAAGAGCAAAGGTGAGAGAGAGAGGAAGGAGATGTTGTATTGATCTATCATTTGTTGAGATAGCAACATTGAGAGATAGGTGTGTGGTATACACAAAGGGGTTGGTGCTCCTATGGGTTGGTGCTCACGAATTGTTGCTGGGTTGGTGCTTGGCAAAGGGGTTGGTGCTCTTGTGGGTTGGTGCTCACGAATTGTTGTTGGGTTGGTGCTCGACAAAGGTGTTGGTGCTCCTGTGGGTTGGTGCTCACGAATAGGTGCTGGGTTGGTGCTCGGCAAAGGGGTTTGAAGCCCCTGTGGGTTGGTGCTCATGAATTGTAGCTAGGGTTTGTACTCGGTAAAGGGGTATGGTGCTCCTGTGGGTTTTTTCTCTTGAAATATTTGAGATTGATTCTATGTGGTTTTTCCCACATTGGGTTTCCACGTTATATCTGGTGTCTCTCTCTATCTTGTGTGATGTTTATTGTTTGAGTTTTATTACATATCTTGAATGTTTGATTAAATGGAATTTGATAAAGGAAAAGTTTTATAAGATATATAATATACTGATTCACCCCCCTCTCAGTATATTCCATGCTTAACATAGCAGTCGTGTCACTGTAACAGTCATGTCACTATAGCATCTTGTAGCAGCAGACTGTATTCTCCTTATAACAACACTTGTTGGTTAATTTGATACATTAGATCATACCTTTGGTATTTGCTGAGGATATTCACTTGATCAATAAAAAAATGTTCATTCCATTCTATTGCTGGATTATTTAGTGAGTTATCACATGGCTAACATTGCACTTGTTTATTCATTCGGTAATCAATATAAATATAGTGTGTTGGTTATTTCAGTTATGTGTGTTTATGCTTTCAATTCTATATTCATGGTACATGCATAAGACTTTTCAAAAACACAAAAAAAAAACAATACAAGCAAACCATTTCGGAGTCATAAGGGGTTTTAAAACTTACATGGAGAAGTAAGGGTTTTCAGCTGGGTTAGTTTTGGGCATAATAGGGGTGCCCATTACAATGGTATCAGAGCTTGTTTTCCTGCCATCCTGTGAGGTTTCATGCATCCAACACATCAATATTACTTGAGGAGAATCCAGACAAACCCAAACTTACATAATTCCCCAGAGATTGAAGAGGAGGGTGACCCTTTTTTAGCACCAGCCATGGGTGACAAAGATGGGGAAAGGGGAGAACCTAGCACTAGGGAGATGCTTAGTGATCTTGCTAGGGGTCAGAGGGAGCTACAGGCTACATTGTAGCATATGGCGATAGCCATTACACAACATTTGACTAGAGCAGATCAAGGCAATAATGCCAACCAAGGTAATAATGCCAATCATAGTAATAATGCTAACTAGGTAGGTGGACAGGGTAATGGAGGTAATGGAGATGCATCGATTAATAGAGAAAACACGACATATGCTAGAGTAGGTTCTTCTACTACAAGACCACCATGTTTTCCTTTGAGACAAAATGACCAGAATAATGCTGGTCCTACATAGCAGGAGATACAGGACCAAATACTGGAGGATTGGAGAAATTTTGGATCAGATTTTTAGGGTGAGATGTCTTTCAGGGAGTACATGGATGTTAGGCTAAAAAATTTACCTCAGAGAGGAAATAGGAAGCAACATTATGAGCTTAAGAATAAAGTGGGTAAGCTCTCAATTCCATATTTTGATGGTACAGGCAAGACTACAGCCAAGGCTTGGGTGCAAAAGCTTGATACATATTTCCAGCTTAGTCTGATGCCTGAAGATGATGCCATCAAGTACGCAGCTCTACATCTAGATGGCAGTGCCCATGAGTGGTAGCAGCATGGGATGGTGACACTTGGACATAACCAGATTGATACATATGCAGAGTTCACCGAGAGGTTGATCAAGCGGTTTGACACTAAGGACCCAAAATCGCATTTCAAAGAGTTAGCACAACTTAGATAGTGGGGTTCTGTGGAGGCCTATATCATCGAGTTCCAAAAGCTGGTAGTATTGGTGATAGATATATTTGAGAGGAGACTCATTGTTCTTTTCATGGATGGGCTTTATGATCCCTTGCGATGGGATAAAGGGACACAACCCTTCTTCACTTCAAGAGGCTATTAAGAAAGCGAGAGACCTAGCACCTTCTTCCTATAGGAGTAAATTTCACTCTAAGGACTCTCATTTTAAGAAGGATAAGGAAAAGAAGAAATTTCAGAAGGACCCTTAGTATTCTAAAGGGGAAACTAAAAGGTTGGACAATGACACCCTCAATGAGCTCAGGAAGAAAAAACTATGTTTTCATTGTAGGGAGCCATGGGATCTTTCTCATAAGTGTCCACTTAAGGTGAAGGATAAACAAATGGAGTATTTTTTAGTAGATGAATCACCTTCTGAGGATGAGGAGCAACATTCAGATTTAGAGTCTAGTCAGGGTGATAGCACTGCTGAGGAGAGTTCGGATGATGAGAATTCTCTTGCTCACTTGACAGGGGTCCAAAAGGCCATCACTTTAAGGCAAGAGGGCTGATTCAGGGGCAGCATGTGGTTTCATTGATTGACATAGGGGCAACACATAACTTTATTGATGCATAAATGGTGGCCAAGAGAGGCCTTCAAATATAAGAGCACGCGGGGTTCAGAGTCATGGTGGCTAATGGCCACAAGTTATTATGCACCCAGAAGATTTCAAATCTTTGCATCAGATTGGGAAGAGATTATGAGTTGGAGGATGATTTTTATGTAGTTGACATGGGTGATTATGATGTCATCTTGGGAATGACATGGATGGCTTCTCTAGTAGAGTTTACCTTCAACTTGGCTAAGTTGAATATGAGGTTTTAACATCAGGGTAGGAAGGTGGTGCTTCGAGGTTTATCAGATGGGAGCCTCAGGGTGGTATCATTGAAGAGGATGGAATGGTTATTTATACATGATGATGTAGAGTGGGTAGCTGAATGTTTGATCATGCCTATGCCTCTAGATCAATAGGTTAAAATCCATCCTCCATATATACAGGAGATCATTTCTAGGCATGATAAGGTGTTTGGTAGTATTCCACATGGGGTTCCTCCCGAGAGGGGTATAGAACATGTTATCGAGCTAGAGGAGGGGGCTAAACTGGTCATCATCACCCCTTAATGCCATCCTTAAAATCATAAGGATGAGATAGAGAAGACGATAAAGGAGCTATTGGAGATGGGGCATATTAGGCCAAGCAAAAGCCCCTTTGCTTTAGCAGTTGTTTTGGTAAAGAAGAAGGATGGAAAAATGCGTATGTGCATTGATTATAGAGCTCTCAATAATAAGACAATTAAGAATAGGTACCCCATCCCTAGGATTGATGAGTTGATTCATGAGCTGCATAGAGCACGGTATTTCTCCAAGATAGACTTACATTCAGGATATCATCAGATTAGGATGCGAATAGAGGACATAGAAAAAATTGCCATCAATGTCACTACGGACACTTTGAGTTTTTGGTTATGCCATTTGGGCTAACCAACGCTCCAGCTACCTTCCAAATTTGTATGAATCAGGGGTTTAGAGGGCAGCTTCAGAGATTTGTATTGATATTCTTTGATGAAATCATGTATTCAGTAGGACTTGGGAGGAGCACCTACAACAATTAGAGGAGGTGTTGGCTATTTTGGAGAGGGAGTCACTATATGCAAAGGAATCGAAGTGTGAGTTTGGCATGATAGAGTTGCTCTACCTTGGCCATATTATCAGTGCTGATGGAGTTAGGGTGGATCCAGAAAAGATTAAGGTAATTGTTATTGGCCTACTCCAACAAGCCTTACACAACTCAAAGTGTTTTTTGGATTATGTGGATTCTATAGGAGATTTGTGAAGGGTTTTTCACAGACTACAGCACCATTAACAAATCTCACCAAGAAGGCTGCTTTTGTATGGACAAAGGCATCACAACAGTGTTTTGAGCATTTCAAGCAGGTGATGTCTTCATATCCAGTTCTAGCTCTATCCAACTTCATGAAGCCTTTTGAGCTTCATTGTGATGCATCTGGTGATGGGATTGGAGCAGTATTGATGCAGGAGAAGCACCCCATTGCTTTTGAGAATAGGAAGCTCTGAGGGGTGGAGAGGAGCTATTCTATTTATGATCAAGAGATGTTGGCCATCATTCATGCCTTGGCCAAATTTTGATCCTACTTGGTTGGAGGGAAGTTTGTGATCAAGATGGATCACAACAGCATAAAGTATTTCATGAGTCAGTGAGACTTGAATGACAGGTAGCAGAAGTGGGTCACTAAATTGCAAGCTTATGACTTTGACATTGAGTTTGTCAAAAGGAAGAAGAATGTAGTAGTTGATGTCTTATCCAAAAGACCTCACATTTGTGCTCTTGCAGAGATTTCATGAGATTGGAGGGATAAGATTATAGCAAAGTATGCCAGAGATGCTTGGGCTTCTAGATTGATTTTAGGTACTATACAAGATGATCGCTATGAGGTGATAGATGGGTTGATAAGATTTTAGGACAGGGTTTATTTGATTCCATTATCACATTTGAGAGAGGCAATATTGAGGGCATTTCATGCTGCACCTATAGTTGGGCATTCGGGGGTCTTCAAGACCTACAGTCAGATCCGAGAGTGGTTCTCATGGAGAGGGCTCAAGGATGATGTTCAGAGGTATGTCAGGGAGTGCAATTTGTCAGTGGAATAAGGAAGAGCACACATTTTTTGCTAGTTTACTATAACCCTTGCCCATTCTAGATAGGAAATGGGAAAGCATTTATATGGACTTCATCACTAGTTTACCACGAGTGTAGGGAAGAGATTGCATTTATGTGGTGGTAGATAGATTGATGAAGTTTGCTCACTTCTTTTCTATCCCTTTGACTTACACAACAACTCAGGTGGCAGATTTGTTCTTCAGAGAGGTTTTCAAGTTGCATGGGTTACTGAGATTTATTATTAGTGACAGGGATAACAAGTTCATGAGCACCTTTTGGCAAGAGTTGTTCAAGCTGTGCGATATAGATCTTATACCTAGTATGAGCTACCATCCTCAGATAGATGGACAGATGGAGATAGTAAATAAATGGGTGGAAGATTATTTGTGAAACTATGTGACTGCACAGCAGAGAGCTTGGGTTAAGTGGTTATACATGGGGGAGTATCGTTATAGTACCTCATATCACATGACCATCAGGATGACTCCATTTATGGCATTGTATGGGTATGAAGCACCAAGCTTCATAGATTTGGATTTGGGGGATAGCAGAGTGCCCAAAGCCAAAGACATGTTGTAGGATAGTCAGGATATCCTAAGAGTGCTCAAGAAGAATATACAATAGGCTCAAAATCAGCAGAAGTCATATGTTGATCAGCATAGGGTATAACATAGTTTCAAGGTGGGGGACATGGTGTATTTGAGGCTATAGCCATATAGGCAGTCATCGCTCAAGAATAGCAGAGTAGAGAAGCTGAAGCCTAGATTTTATGGTCCTTATAGGGTGATTCGCAGAGTGGGCAAAGTCGCCTATGAGCTTGAGCTCCCAGAGGGCAGTCAGGTGCACAATGTATTTCATGTGTCTAGGCTTAATAAAGCCATTGGTCAGAGTGTAGTGCCTTCTACAAATTTACCCCCTTTGGATGAGGAGGGGAAGCTCATGTTAGTACCTAAGGCTATTTTGGACACCAGAGAGAGGAAACTCAGAAACAGGATAGTGAAGGAGTATTTGGTTAGATGGAGAGACTTGCTAGAGAAAGATGCTACATGGGAGAGTGAGCAGGTTATTCAGTAGGCTGGGCTGAGATTGATTGAGGACAAGCAATTTCAAGGGGGCAGACTATAATGTCCCTACCTTAGCAGTTGACCAAGTGTGTGTGCGTTAGCCTAGTTCTACATGGTCCCGAGGGCTAATGAAAGGTTTAAAGGGATTCTAGAGTGTTTGGCCTAGTCATTTCCAGTTTGGTCCAAAATGGAGTTGATTTACTCAGTTTTAGGCATACTTACTATTTTTAGTAAGTCAGCAAGACACAATGGAGGCTAGTTTTGGTGATTGGATTTGATACTCCTCGATGAGAGCTTTCTGGTGAACTATCACTCTCGCTATTTGGAGTCTGATTGCTATTTTATTTTAATGCTTAAAGTGTTATTAAAGTAACATTTAATTTAATTGTAAAATATTAAAATGTTACTTTAATATTTATTTTATGGGGATGTGTACCCAAGGGAGACATAAGTTAATATTTTAATATGTTGCACATCTTTTATCCCACATTGCTCATGAGAGTTGAGTCAACCCTTGGAGAAAGAATAAAAGGAAGCATTTGTGGCTTCATTCAACATGTTGGATGAGAAGAAGAATTGATGTACTTGCAATTTGTAGGTTGTTTTTGGCATTTGGGAACATCTTTCCCATTTATATCACTCTAAACATCAATCCTTGGGATTGGTCTTTAGAGTCTATGCTTTCAGCTTTATGGTTATTGCAATTTGTGGGGTTATTTCTCGTTATAGGTAGAGTCTCAAAATTGCTCATATCTTCCTTTATTGGCTGCGTCACTGTATCAGTTGTGTCATTGTAGTAGTCGCATCACTATAGCATCCACATCATTGTAGCAGTCCCGTACTATAGCAGCTGTAAAACTATAGCAACTGTGTCACTATAGCAGCCACGTCACTATAACATCTTGTAGCAGTAGACTATATTCTCCTTATAGCAACACTTGTTGGTTAATTTGATGTAGCAGATCATACCTTCGATATTTTTTGAGGATATTAAGTTGATCAATAAAAACAATGTTCATTCCATTCTATTGATAGAGTATTTAGTGAGTTATCGCATGGCCGACATTGCACTTGTTTATTCATTCTATAATCAATATAAATATAGTGTGTTGGTTATTTCAGTTATGTGTGTTTATGCTTTCAATTCTATATTCATGTTACATGCATAAGACTTTTCAAAAACACAAAAAAAATAATACAAGCAATGTTAGGTTGTGAGCTAAAAGCTTCACTGTTATGCAAACATGGAGGAGGTTGTTGAGTGTCACAGTCACCAGCGTCGGTCAAGCCAACCAACGTCGGTCAGGAGTGGATAGGAAGCTATCGACATCGGTCTGAGATCGGCCGACATCAGTCATCTCTAGACAGATAGTGACCGATGTCGGTTGCCTGTGCGGTTCCAAAACTATTAGTTTCACGAACAGTTTGTTTAATGAACCGGTTGTTTGCATGTTAAAGACTAATTTTAGTCTTGAGTTGCATGTCTAATTATTATAATTAAGAAAGTCTAATTATTGTTTGCATGGGATCTATATAATAGACTCATGGGGCTGTATTGTAATCAAAGACAAGGAAGAGATCCTTCCAATTGTAAGATTAGGTTGATCTGCAGGTTGTTGCAAGATCAGGGAGAAGATCTACATGGTAAGTAAGATCATTGATTTGCAGGTTGTGCAAGGTCAGGGAGATCTACTTGGAGTACGTGGAGTACTTGTTGGACTGGCAGTATTGTTACTAACTGGTGGAGATGAACAACAACTCTGTGTTTGAGTTGTTTGTTGTGACCGTAATTGAGAGAGTGAACTCTTGAAGGAGAATATTTGTATGCCCTAGAGGTGTGGGAAGCCCTATAGGTGTGGGAAGAGTGTGGCATATCTTTATTATATTTCCTTCTAGATGAGTGTTAATACAATTGGGTATTGTCTCTCATATTTTGTGTTATTTCTGAATTCTAGTTATATTTTACTTCTGGTTAAATTTTGTGTTTAGTTGCTTATACAAAGTAATCAATTGTGCTCCTAGATCCTATCAGTTGGTATCTAATTTTGTTTCCTGGCTTGTATCCCTCTTCAAGATCATTATTGAAGACCAACCACCACAAAACCTGTGGTGCTCCTCCTGTCATCCAAGTCCCCTACCACATCCGAATCTATATACCCATGTAGAGAAGTGCCTAACCCTGCATAGCATGTTAACCTACTGCTGGTCCCTCTCAGATACCTGAGAATCCACTGAACTGCTCTCCAGTGCTTCTTTCCCAGATTGACCACAAACTTTCTGACAACACCCACTGCTTGGGCAAACTTAGGTCTAGTACACATGTACTTAATCTCATCATGTGAATTGGGACATTGTTTTATGAACTGTCCATCCATAGGTGCGCTAACCGGTTCTGCATCCTGCATCTTGAACCTCGCCACTACCTTATTCACACAATCATCCTGAGACAACATCAACCTGTGATTTTCCCTATCTCTAGGAATACTCATGCCAAAGAATTTCGCTACTTCTAAATTCTTCATGACACACCTCTGAACTAACTTTACCTTTAGCTCAGCAACTCCCTGCATGTGTGACCCTGCAACAAGCATACACACAACATACAGTAACAAGATAATGTAGCTAATATTATCCAAATTGGTAAAGGAAACACAAGGGTTACATCGACATTGACTAAAGCCATGCTTTGTCATACACCTGTCAAACCTCCAATGTCTTGCAGCCTGCTCAAGACCATATACCCTGGCCTTTCGTCTCACATGTCCATTCTCTCTCTTCTTAAACCTAGAAATTTTTTCATCTTTCAGTGCTTTCTTTCCAGCTGGAAACTCTACCAAATCTCCCATTTGGTTCTCTTCCAAAGAATTCATTCCATGCTCCCACTGTTTCTTAGATTCTACCTACTCTGCTTCTTCAAAACTTCCTGGTTCTTGACCATCAATGAGCAACAAGTAGTGTAAAGAAGGAGAATAATGAATTTGAGGCTTACTTACCCTTTTAGTCCTCCATATGGGCGTTTGAGACTCCTTGACAGCTTGCTATCTGCCCAAAATCCATTCCAGTGACTGATGTCGGTCACCTCCCAGTCTGCATCCGATCGACGTCAGTTCCATGTGATTGACCTGACTGCTGATGCCAGTTCCCTAACTGATGTCGATGTCCACTTGGTCACCGATGTTAGTTCCCTGATCGACGTTGGTCACCACTTGCCCGACACCACCGACTCTGGTCTGCACATGACCGACATCGGTACCTATCTATTCGACGTCGATTCCCCCTGACTGATGTTGATAACTGTGTTTTCTTCTGAATGATGACTTTTTACCCACGAGCTCACTTTGGATCATTCCCTTGTCCAAACTGCCCTACTCAAAATTACCCCTATGACTGATCTCTATCCATCATCTTCTCCTTGAAAACCAAGGCTTTCTTGTTCTTGTCAAAAACATCAGATTTCCTCTTTTTGCAATAAACCTGATCCTTTCTTGTAGCTTCAGTATCAAGAAACCTCACTTTATTTTGCTGCTTACAGAAATCTTGATCTATGCTATCCGGATCTGAACTCTTACCTTTTGACTCAAGAACATGCATCCCCTTCTTATTCATGTGACCAATCCTACGAAGCCACATCTTCAAATCTACAATTGAAGTAGATAAACTAGAAGGAGAATCAGTAATATAAGTAGATAGATAAAGAGTACCTACTTTCTTATCTCTTGCTAAAACAAGTGCACCCTTGGTAACCTTCCAAGAGTCTGCTGTGAGAGTTATTGTGCATCCCTCATCACCCAATTTTCCTACAAAAATCAAATTCCACTTCAAGACTGAGACATGCATGACCTCCTTCAACACCCATGTGTTGCCCGTCTGCAATTTCAGCTGCACTTTCCCTTTGCCAACCATTTGACAAGGCTTACCATCCCCTAAATAAATCTCTCCAAAGTCTCCTTGGACATAATCATGGAAAAATTCTCTATTTGGGGTTGCATGGAAAGAGGCACCAGAATCTAAAACCCAAGATTTCACTTTATCCAAGGAACATACCAGAGCATCCTGTGCAACAATACCTGCAACATCTGCTTCTTCATTTCCTTCATGTTGATCTTCTACCAACCAACAATCTTTCTTTACATGCCCTTTCTTTCCACAATTCCAGAATATTTTCCTACCATGACTGGATCTAGATCTCCTGCCTTTCTTTGACCTTGATTTTCCTTGCTCAATCTTCTCTCTTTGCCTTCCCCTGCTTTCAACACTTAAAGCATTCCCTGATGATTCACCTGTGCTTTTCCTGTGAATTTATTCATTCAAGATTACACTAACAACATCATCTACTTTTAAGATATTTGAAGCAGACACAGTATTACTAACTGTCATTACCAAACTGTCCCAACTTTCAGGTAAGCAGCATAAGATTAAGAGAGCCTTAATTTCATCATCAAAAACAATATTGACTAAAACTAACTAATTTACTAATCCATGGAAATCACTAAGATGACTATGTACCGATCTACCTTCCTGCATTTGTAAATTAAATAATTGCTTCATAAGAAATACCTTATTTGAAGCTGAGGGTTTTTCATATAAATTTGCCAAAGATTCCATCAACTCTACTGTTGTCTTAGCCTGTGATAAGTTGAAAATCACAGACGATGCCAGGCTCAACCTTATAGATCCCAGAGCCTTCCGATCAAGAACCTTCCATTCTTCATCTTTCATATTTGTGGGCTTGCTTGCAACCCCACCCAATGGTAAGTATAGATCTTTCTGATACAGATAATCTTCTATCTACATCCTCTATAATTGATAATTCTTACTGTTAAACTTATCCATTCTTAGCTTACTTTTTTCTGCCATTGCTATACTCCCACTCAATCAGAAACCCCTGAGAGTGACCTGTAATCGAAACACAAACCTGCTCCCTGAAACCTCACTCTGATACCACTTTGTTAGGATTAGGAGCCCTAGAGGTGTGGGAAGAAGAGTGTGACTTCTTTATTGTTTTTTCTTTCTGGATGAGTTGAATACAAGTTTGTATTGTCTCTCAAATTCTGTGTTGTTTTTAGTTTCTAGTTACTTGTTACTTCTGGTTAAATTCCATGTTTAGTTGCTTATACAAGGTAATAAATTGTGCTCCTAATCCCGACAAGCAAACCGTTTCAGAGTCATAAGGGGTTTTAAAACTTACACAGAGAATTCAAGGTTTTTAGCTGCGTTAGTTTTGGGCATAATAGGGGTGCCCATTACATCCAAATACTCCTTCCACTTCAAAATCTATTGTTCCAACCCCACCCTAGAACAATTTGGTGCAGGATTCAGGTTGGTAGCCCTTAAATCTCAATGATGTTCAAAACCATAACTTGGTATCACCAAACAACACCATGCCACATGTTGGTTGAATATTTTGTCGATCAGCATACTGATAAACAAAATAGGTTTGATCAGCCAAAGTAGGAAGATTAGTCGTCCAAATGTGTAGGTTCACCACATCAAAAGGGGACTGATCTCTCCTCTCATCAAGGGGAGGTTCCCTATAGATATGTTATATATATAAAAAATAATACTCAAGGGTAAGACAAACCATCCATCTCTCTTTCTTCAGAGATGATGCATGCAAATCAAAGGAGAAACTCAAGGAAAATGACAGAAAGTACTCCTCTTCTTTCAAAAGTACTATTTAGCAAGCCACAAGAATACTCCTGATAGTAAAATAAAAATATAACAAAGGACTTAGTAACCAGCAAATTGAGATGCAGCACAAAGTCTCCACCTGAATTGCCCAAGAGTGAGATACGAAGAACAATGAGGGCACAAAGTCATCCCAAGGTCCTTTACACATAAATGAAAAGAAAACACACTGAAAGGCAATTATGGGGGCACAAACTCTCTCCACAGTTGATTTCAAGACACCTTCCTAACTGCTGTCACTAATTCTGCTTGTTGAATTAAAGGAACAGAAGATATATTAAGGAAAAAGACAAGAACAATTTCCTCAACAACAAATATATCACAGCACAAAGTCTAAAAAATCACTTGCTTTCTTATTCCAATAACAAAATATGATCAACAAACTGAGCTCAAAGTCTTAGTAATGCCTTTCAATTTGGGCAGAATTTCATTTTGATTGTCAGAAAAAAAATCTATTTACAATAAAAGAGAGTCCCTTAGATATCCTCTTCAAGAAGGACTCAGGAACATTAACACATCATGTTGCATTGAAATTTGTTAAGGAGACAGGCTATAATTTACGGGCATCTACCCATTTGTTTTTATCAATGTAGAGAAACAAGTCATGCTATTGAAAGTTTACAACTTTCAATGTCCACCTAGCGATCTGATCCTTCTTCATCGTTCCTCTTTTTCTGGTTAATTGATTCGGGTCCTTGATTTAATCTAATACTTTATTATTTAATTACTTCATGCTAATCTTGGCCTTAAAGCCTTTGAATGCATTTAGGACCGTGGATTTATATCTACAAGGATTAATGGCTATTTTATGAGCTTTGAAATTGACATTCACACACCTGTCAGTGTGCTTTCAACAGCTAGTTCGTTGTTCTAGAATTTGACGTCTTTGGGCATGTCACCCTTTGGTCCTTCTTCGGCTTTCCTATTTTGCACTTTCCCAAAAATAACCTGCCCTTTTGGGCCTTTAGAAATGATCTGCTTTGGGTTGGAAAGAACCCCCCGCAAGGGTATCTACCCTTCAATTTGGCAGCTGAGAGTCCCCCGCAAGGGCACCTGCCCTTTGAGGTCCTTCGGCGGCCTCTTCTTTGGAGTATCTCATAGACATTCTCGTGGGCATTTTCCCTGAGATTTTTTTTGCAGGAAAATTCTCATGGATAAAAATTCTGCAGACAATTTCTCACAGCCAAAAAGTCTGCAAAAATTTCTAGCAGACAAAAAGTCCCCAGAATTGTTCCGATCACTTTGCCTTTCAAAATTTCTTCGAGATTTCTGATCGCAGCTTCTTTCTTGAATTCCTTCAAACTATTTGTTTAAAGAAATTCTTTCAGATAAAAAGTCTGAAAGAATTATTTCTTGCCTTAGTCAAAAATCTGAAGGAATTACCTTTGCGGCTTCCTTGAAAATGACCCTTTTGAAGGGTACTTTTGTCAACCAAGTGCCCTCCACAAGGGCACTTGTCTTTCGGGAGGCTCTTTTGAATTTTTGCTTTGAATCTCTCCTTTGAACCACTCCTTTGAACCAAGCTTTGAACCAGACTTTGAACCAAGCTTTGAACCAAGTCGATGATCCCTTTGATTGAACCAACTGATGAACCAAGCGGATGAACCAAAGTGTTGAACCAAATGGATGAACCAAATGAGTGAACCGAAGCATTGAATTGCTTGGTTGAACCAAGCGTTGAACCATTTGATTGAACCTGTCATTGAACCAAAGTGGTTCAATGGCTCATCGGTTCAATGGGTTCATTCTCTTTAATTTGGCTATCTTTTTTATCCTTGTTGAACCAAATGCTTTGAACCTATTGAACCTTGAACCCATTGAACCTTTGAACCAAAGTGGTTCAATGGTTCAAGCCTTCTTTGCTTAAATGCTTGCCAATGGACATTTTTGATTGAACCAAGGTGCTGAACCAATCCTAAAAATGACTAAGCATTAGAAACTGATTCTTTTGATTGAACTTGCTTGCAAAAGCCTTTAAACCTGTAGAAATGAACCTGCCTACAAAATTCATAGAAACCAAGTCTATAGTTTTCTATAGCCTTGAAAGAGTCTATAGAAATCAACCTGTGAAGCCCTTTGAACTTGCCCTGCAAAGTCCATAGATTTTCTTTTCCTTTAGAGTCTGTAGATTTTATTTTTCTGCAGAGTCCGTAGATTCAAGCCTATAGAGTCCGTAGATTCAAGCCTGTAGAGTCCATAGATTTAAGCCTGTAGAGTCTGTAGATTTCTGAGAAGCTTGAAAATAAGGAATTTGAATGCCCAAGACAAATTTTGAAAAGAGAAGAGACAATTTTGGTCTGTAGGACCAAAATAGTTCAAATGTTGTCCCAAAAATGAGTGATATTTTTTGGGGGACAACAGCTGGCTCCAGTTGGGGAACTTCTATCAATTATAAAAAGAATTAAAGGGAGTAGAATACATAATCTCCAGTGTCTTCATGTGTACCATTGGGCTACGGAGTCATGCTACCCAGAAATGAAAGGCATCAAAAAAGGAAACAAACAAAACAAAATAGAATTAAAAACTATACAAATATACATATGTACATATACAATGATCTAATACTTCAAGAGTTGAAGTGTTTCAGATGATTCTTTCTGAGAGGTAGTGAAAATAGTGTGCCATCTTGGTAAACTAGTGGGAAACTATTTTTCCCCCAAAAATGGTGACGGGAGAATGGAGCTCTCCACCAGGAAACTAATTTTCTATGTCTCCCTCTTGGTCTTTTCTTCTTCTTGCTCCATGGCAGGACGTGGTCTTCAAATTGAAAACCATAACTCCTTGCTCTCCCTGTGAAGAGTTCTTTTTGCTGACTTTGGAATACAGTAGTATGGTCCACCACCATAACTTGATGTTCAATTGGTCTAGTCCAGCACATGCTTTGATTGTCAGCATCAGACTCCTGATAAACCATCAACTTAGCATCTCCTTTGGTGTGAAGGAGTTTGACCTCTTCACCCTAAGTAGTTTTTAATTTGAGCAATATAGATTCGCATTAAATCATGGAAGAATTGCTGCCATGAGATTCCAAGATCCAAGCATCATCAAAAGCTTATTTTCTATCAGATTTCTCTTCATGGGAGATGGAAGATCCTTCTTGATTTGTACTACACCCTACTAATTCTTCTGATGCCTTGTTTGGATTAAATCTTGGATTGCCAGCTACAGGAATTTCATCATTTGATACATGAGCATCCTCTATGGTCAATAAGTAATTACCCCTACCTGAAGGCTCAAATAGAATTTGAGCTGCAGGGGCTGACGTTTGGGTGACCACAATTTTTGCCTCAGACAGGTCCACACTTAGTTCTCCACCAATGTTTAATTGCTCAGGATTGGCTTGCAGGGATTCAAACTTAGTCATCTAAATTTTGGATTTCTTGACATAATCAATTATGGAAAATGACTAAGATGGACTTGGAAGAGAGGATGGGAGTTCATCTTTTTGGTTTTTGGGAGGGGGAGGATTGATCTGTGAATTTGAAGTAGAAGGTGTAGAGATGTTCAATGTACTTACTTATTTGGCAATCACCGAGTTTTTTAACTGAAAAAGAAGAGGGGTTCTCTGATCAGCAACTTAAATTATTGTTTGGGGTCATTCCTCTGTCTTTTCTTTGTCGGTCTGCTGGGCTGATTGGTTCTTTGACCTAGTGAATAGTGAGTATGATCCTTTGACTGATTCACCTTCACTTCTGGGTTCATCTTGAAAATTCAAGAAACCAATGTGGGAGTTGCCAGCTGATTCTTCTAGATCCTTTCTGAAGAGATCATCACCATTTTCTTGCTCGAACTCAGGTTGGAAATAGGAAACATGTTCTATTTCTAGATATCCAACTACTGAGTTGGTTAGAGGTGTTTCAAGGGCAAGGTTCCTTTGTGGGGGAGGAAGATGATTTGGTTGCCCTTGACTTCTGGCAACGTTGCCTTGATATGGCTAATTAGGGAATGTCCTCCTTGGTATACCTTTATATAGAGGAGCAGAAGACATACCTTGTTCCATTTGTCTTTTCAAGGCTAGCAATTCATTTGCCAACTTTTGTACCATTAGGTCAGTGGTGACTATAGGTGAGTATTCAGAAGATGAAGAGGGTTTGCCTATGTTTAGGTCTCTCCTTATCTTTCCTGCCAAGATAAGGTCATCTTCTACCTCAGTATCCAAGTCCTGAGCAGTAGCAAGGTCTATGTGGCTAGCTCATCTCAGCAGAAAACTCACTTTAGGCAGTTGTGCATTGATGAAGAAGCATTTGAGGTTTTGAGGTGTCAGCTAGGCGACCATGGGAATTTTGTGCCTCAGCTTGTCAAACGTGGAAATAAAATCCCTCATAGGCTCATGAGGTTCCTTCTTCATCTGAGTGAGCTGGGCCAGCAAAAGCATGTGCATCCGTTGTAGGCTTGAACCTGGCTTCAAACTTGGCTTTGAGTGTATCCTAGTCGGTCACTGATCTAGCCTGTAGGTGGTAGAACTAGTCTGCAGTAGCACCTTGTAGTGTCTCCACAAAAAGCCTGACTACCATGTCTTCAAATTCCACCCATATAACACCATAGGCTATGCTGAAGGCTACAATGTGTTCATCAGGGTGAACTAATCTATCACCAAATAATTTGGAGAAATTCTTTCTTGAACTACATGGGAGGTCATGTAGAGGTGGAGTCAAGTTGAGTGGGCCAAAAGAGTTACCCCAAGGGCCTCAAACTACCTGATTTAATTAAGAAAAATAGGGATAACAAATCTGGATGGAGTGGCTAGATTGCAGAACAAAAATAGAAAAGGACAGGCTCAGCTTTAGCTTGAGGTTTGAGGCTTCAAATTGTGCACTCTTTCTCAAAAGCTTCGATTTTGGAGACCAGATAAAATAACAAAAGTGGAGGAAGACGGTAAGGCTATAATGAATAATGGGTAAGACATGAAATGGAGTCACTAGAGTCTGTAATGGATAAGGGTTATAATGAAAATGGGTAAGACACAGGTGATGTTTCAATCTAAAACTTGAGGTTCCAAATTACACAAAATTATGTATATCCCTAGCGGAGTCACCAAAAACTGTTGGTTGAATATTTTGTCAATCAGCGTACTAATAAACAAAATAGGTCTGATCATTCAAAGTAAGAAGATTAGTCATCCAAATGTGTAGGTTCACCACATCAAAAGGGGACTGATCTCTCCTCTCATCAAGGGGAGGTTCCCTATAGATATGTTATATATATATATAAACAGAAAATAACACTCAAGGGTAGGACAAACCATCCATCTCTCTTTCTTCAGAGATGATGCGTGCAAATCAAAAGAGAAACTCAAGGAAAATGATAGAAAGCATTCCTCTTCTTTCAGAAGTACTATTTAGCAAGCCACAAGAATACTCCTGATAGTAAAAGCAAAATATAACAAAGGACTTAGTAACTAGCAAATCGAGATGCAGCACAAAGTCTCCACCTGAATTGCCCAAGAGTGAGATACGAAGGACAATGAGGGCACAAAGTCGTCCCAAGATCCTTTACACAAAAATTAAAAGAAAACACACTGAAAGGCAATTATGGGGGCACAAAATCTCTCCACAGTTGATTTCAGGACACCTTCTTGACTACTGTCACTAATTTTTCTTGTTGAATTAAAAGAATAGAAGATATATTAAGGAAAAAGACATAAGAATAGTTTCCTCAACAACAAAGATATCACAACACAAAGTCTGAAAAATCACTTGCTTTCTTATTCCAATAACAAAATATGATCAACAAACTGAGCTCAAAGTCTCAGTAATGCCTTTCAATTTGGGCAAAGTTTCGTTCTGATTGTCAGAAAAAAAATCTATTTACAATAAAAGAGAGTCCCTTATATTGCCTCTTCAAGAAGGACTCGAGAACAGTAACACATCATGTTGCATTGAAATTTGTTAAGGAGACAAGCTGGAATTTAGGGGCATCTACCCATTTGTTTTTCTCAATGTAGAAAAATAAGTCATGCTATTGAATGTTTGCAACTTTCAATGTCCACCTGGCGATCTGATCCTTCTTCATCGTTCCTCCTTTTCTGGTTAATTGAATCGGGTCCTTAATTTAATCTGATACTCTATTCTTTAATTGCTTCTTGCTGATCTCGAACTTAAAGCCTTTGAATGCATTTGGGACCGTGGATTTAAATCTACAAGGATTAATGGCTATTTTATGAGCTTTGAAATTGATGTTCACGCACCCGTCAATGCGCTTTCAACGACTAGTTTGTTGTTCTGGAATTTGACGTCTTCGGGCACATCACCCCTTAGTCTTTCTTCAACTTTCCTAGTTTGCACTTTCTCGAAAAGAACTTGCCCTTTCAAGCCTTTTGAAATGATCTACTTTGGGTCGAGAAGAACCCCCCACAAGGGTATCTACCCTTCAATTTGGTAGTCAAGAGTCCCCCGCAAGGGCACCTGCCCTTTGGGGTCCTTCAGCGGCCTCTTCTTTGGAGTATCTTGCAGACATTCCCGCGGGCATTTTCCCTAAGCTTTTTTTTATGGGAAAATTCCCGCGGATAAAAAGTCTTCAAAAATTTCTCGTGGACAAAAAATCTGCAGAATTGTTCCGATCGCTTGTCCTTTCAAAATTTCTTTGGGCTTTCTGCCCGCAGCTTCTTTCTTGAATTCCTTCGGACTTTTTGTCTGAAGGAATTCTTTTGGACAAAAAGTGAAAGAATTGTTTCTTGCATTAGTCAAAAATCTGAAGGAGTTACCTTTGCAGCTTCCTTTAAAATGACCCTTCTGAAGGGTACTTTTGTCGACCAAGTGCCCTCCGTAAGGGCACTTGTACTTCGGGAGGCTCTTTTGAATTTTTACTTTGAACCTCTCCTTTGAACCAAGATTTGAACCACGCTTTAAACCAAGCTTTGAACCAATTCGATGATCCCTTTGATTGAACCAACTGATGAACCAAGTTATGAACTAAGCAGATGAACCAAAGCGTTGAACCGAACAGATGAACCAAATGAGTGAAACGAAGCATTGAATCGCTTGGTTGAACCAACCGTTGAACCATTTGATTGAACCCATCATTGAACCAAAGTGGTTCAATGGTTCATCAGTTCAATGGGTTCATTCTCTTTAATTTGGCTAAGTCCTTTTGATCCTTGTTAAACCAAACACATTGAACCTATTGAACCTTGAACTTGTTGAACCTTTGAACCAAAGTGGTTTAATGGTTCAAGCCTTCTTTGCTTAGATTCTTTCCAATGGACATTTTTTATTGAACCAAGGTGCTAAACCAATCCCAAAAATGACTAAGTGTTGGAAACTGATTCTTTTGATTGAACCCGCCTGTAGAAGCCTTTGAACCTATAAAAATGAACCTGCCTATAGAATTTGTAGAAACCAAGTCTATTGTTTTCTCTAACATTGAAAGAGTCCATAGAAATCAACCTGTGAATCCTGTTGAACTTGGCCTGCAGAGTCCGTAGATTTTCTTTTCCTGCAGAGTCTGTAGATTTTCTTTTCCTGCAGAGTCCATAGATTCAAGCCTATAGAGTCCGTAGATTTAAGCTTGTAGAGTTCATAGATTTCTGAGAAGCTTGAAAAATGAGGAATTTGAATGCCCAAGACAAATTTTGAAAAGGGAAGAGACAATTTTGGTCTGTAGGACCAAAATAGTTCAAATGTTGTCCCAAAAATGAGTGATATTTTTTGGGGGACAATACAACAGATGACATAAGAGGAGTTCTCTTTTCAAGAGGATCAATATCAAGATAAAGGTTTGGCATCACAAGGAGTGACTCAAGGGCAGCGTGATGCTATTAATGTAAATTGGCAGGTAGATGATCGTGTCGCTTTTACTCAAGATGTTAAAACTAAGGTTTCAAATGATCAAGTTACAGCTATAACCTATCAGAGAAATAAAAGAAGAGTTGTTGAGGAAGCCCAAGCAGTGGCAAATACTTCAAATGCTCCTAGTATTATTTCTCAAGGTAAAAAAGAATAGCTTGCTGCCCCCACAACCCTAAAAAATCAGAATGTAGAGGTTGGTAAAGTGCAACAAATACCTCTAATTTGTGAGCAGCAAGTACCACAAAAAGTGGAATCAAAGGTTAGTCCATCTCATTTCAGTATTGTAGATCAAATGAAAAAGTCTAACATCAGCATTAGCATGTGAGATACTCTTTAAATTCTAGACCAAAAGGATAAACTCATTCAAGAACTTTTAGCTCTCGAATTGTCTCCAAAATCAGTTGATGAAGAAGGTGTTGTCTTGATAAATTCGGATCAGCCAACTAAGCAACAGGTATAGCAAGGAGATAAGATATCTAAGGTGGACAAAACTAAGGTAAAAACAAAGAAAACTCCCCATTTTTATCTTTCTTTGATAGTGGGTGATACTTTAGTCCATAATTGTATGGTAGATAGTGAAGCTAGCAGTATAGTGATGCCCAAACAAATTGTAGACAAGCTCGGCCTTATTTATGAACCAAAACTAAAGGGGTACTATAGTTGGATGGATCACCAGAAAAAATGGTAGGCATTATCAAAGATTTGAAATTGACATTACATTCCTGTCTTAATGTGACTATTCAGCAGGATGTTGTAGTGGTAGACCTGCCTCCTTATTTCGCTAGGTGCCTTTCAAGAGATTTCACCTCAAATATTTGGGGATATTTATTAGCTAATTGGACCTACTTGTTATTCAGGACAGATATGACACAAAGGTAAAAATTCATTTAGAACCTATTGCACATTTTCACATGGATCCTTATACGCCAAGTGTGGTCAATGCAAATTGTATCATCTCAGATGAAATAATACAAACTAGTGATGTAGAAAACAACTCACCTTTGGATGGAGTTCCAAATTTGTCAACCTAGATCTGCGCCCTAAATCGAAGACATGCATGAAATGGCCAATCCTCTATCCAATTGAAATAATGGGATCTTCTCATGAGGGTGGGTGCCTCAATGTGAGAATAACCTCTAGAGAAGGTTGGTTCCTATAATATGTATCAATGAGGATCTCTACTCTATGCTACAGACTACCATGGAAAAGGGAGAAATAAACATTAAGTGGAAATCCTACCTAATAAAGGCGATACACCAAAAGATTGATCTACTCAACTTGGAACCTTGAACACTAAACAAACAAAGGAAAAGGAAGACCTTTGATTTCAATCAATCACTTATGCATAAATGATTCATGAAGAGGTTTGATCCAATGACCAAACTGTTTAGGGAAAATGATGGAGAGAGGTCTGATATAAGACACTTTACAGCCACCTAACATCCACTTACAGCTTCAACAAAAGACATAAAGAACATTGAATATGACCTACATAATATGATAAGCTAGCAACCAGGTATGAATTAGAATTTGGGAAGGGAGAGAAATCTACCACTTATGCAAATTGTTGAATGAATATACACTATGCCAACACTTGAAATATGAAAGTACAATCCTTTTATTGATCGAAGAGGTTACACAACTCACCAATGGCAGAGTCCGGTCTAGCCAATAGAGGGATGATTTTTTCTAAGGCTAAAAAGCCATTTTATAGAGAATTACAAAAGCCAAAGATTGACGTTGAAAAATTGAAGAGAAGGATCAACATAGATTAACTCAAGGCTGACTTGGCCTTTCAATAAAATATGTTTTCCCTTTGTCTTTGCATGAAGCTTATTCGCTTGAGGAAGTGAACTTGTCTTTTTTTTATTGAACCACCCACCTCTATTTGCATGGAAATCCATGCCAATGTCAATTTTAGAACTCTATGTGAGCGCTGCTGGAACATTTGAAAGGTTGAGTTGGACGAAGAGATTGTTCTCCTTGGCATGGAAAACTACTAGTAGACGTGGCATTTAACAATTAGTTAATTCTAAATCTAGAATGGTCAACTCAATGTCCAAATTTGGAACTCCGGTTGAGGTTGAGTTGGACCTTCGAATGCATGAGTTGATCTGGAGATGAGCTGGACTTAAACAACTAGTCAACTAAAGCTTTGACCAATCAAACGAAAATAGCCCTTGCTTACATGTATCTTATCATATTTTGGTCTTCTTGTTCTTTTTTTATTTTTGGTGAGATTCTATATTTTGGATTATCTTATCTATATTTGGTCTATATTTCCTCCATTTGACTTTTTTCAACTTTTTGTCGCTTAATCTGAGGTCAGCTTCCCGTGGTTTAATTCTTTCAAAATTATGGCTTAACCTTTGTTTTTTCTTTCCTACGGATTTTTTTATTGACTTTACCTTTAATTTCCTTTGGCTTTCTTGGCTATATTATATCTTTCCCTTAGCCTTTCGATCTCCTTGGGACTTTATGCTTGCCAATTTTCCTAAATTTGTTCCTGCAGACTTTTGTTTTGCCCTATGGCTCAGATTTTCTCAGAATTCTTGTTATCTCCTTTCATTTCCTTGGATTTCTTGTCTTTAGAATTTTTCTTAGCTTCATCTTTTGCCTTATTTCCTTCGAGATTTTTTTCTACACTAATCTTTTAGACAAAAGTTTGAAGGAATTCCTTCGAACTCTTGTTCGAAGGTTTCCTTTGTTTTTTCTCGTTAACCTTTTGTTCTTGGTTGTATTTACCTCGGGTTTATTTCCTCGGGCCTGTCTATGCACTTTTCTATGGCTACTTCTCCAAAGGGATACTTTAGACTTATGGCTTCGCACCTTTCCTTTAGATTTATTTCCCCTGCTCGGACCTTGCCTTTGGCTTTACCCTCCAAAGGATTTCTTTGGACAAATTGTCCACTTGAATTGTCTTGACTGGCGTCGGTCATTTTGAATTTATGTGGGATTTTCCCATTTGAACGTTATTTTTCTCAAATTAATGCTTCTGATAAAAATTCTAAAGGAATTCCTTTAGACTTTTGTCTGAAGGATATCTTTCCTTTGTTATTTCCTTTGCTTTGTTTTATTCTATAATTTTTTTTTATTTTTTATTTTTTGTCTTTTGAAATCTCTGAATTTCTTCAGACTTTTTGTCTGAAGGAATTCCTTCAGACAAAAATTCTAAAGGAATTACTTCCTTGTATTTTGTCTTCGACTGCATCTTCAAAATGCCCTTCGAAAAAAATGCCATGGTCTAGGCACCGACCAAGTGCCCTCCGCAAGGGATTCTATCCTTTGTTTGTGCCTTTTTTGGAAAAATTGTAGGGCACCCAAGTTTTTTTTAGAGGTCTTGAATTTGAAATGTACCTTTTCAAAGGGTAGGTTCCCTTCAGGATTGTTGAAAATGACCCTTTCGAAGGGTACCTTTCCCTTTATGTTTCTTGTTTTTCCCTTCTCTACCTTCCAAAGACACCCCTTGCAATTCCATGGACTTATAACAAGGTTCATTCCTTCGGATCTTTTAAAGGAATTCAAAAAATTTGCAATGGTCTTTGATGAACCATTCCTTCGAACAAAAGTCTAAAGGAATTCCTGTTGTAGCAAAGGCCCTCACAAAGAAAACAATGTATTCTTTCCCAATGTATTCTTTCTTCCTTGGATGGAGATGTGAATTTTTTGAATGGCAAGAGACAATATATCTTGTGGAAGAATCGTCAACATTTTTGGTGACTCAGCTGGCTCAGCATGCCTGTTATGCTTGAGAACTCAGACCATATAGATGCTATTTGAATTCCCAAATGGTGAACCTAATTTCTTACTGAAAATCTCCTATGATTGTGGTTGAAGTAACCTCCTTAAAAATAAAAAGGGAAACACACGAAAGAAGAAACTAACTAAGAAGCAAATGTACAAACAAGCACTTATTGGACAAAACTGAAGCAAACTACTGTGCTTGAACAACACTTGGAGGAAAGCAAAACAAATAAGGAACCTAGCTAACCATGATAAAGCATGATCCACCTAGATCAAATGGGAAATTCTTGCAGTCACTCCTTCCAAGAGATGGTACAAGTTGCAAAGCATGATGTTTATTAGTCATAACCTTTGATGAGGTAGTTTCCTTGTCCACTAACTGTATTAACATCTTCTCAAATGAACCATCAATAGCAACAAAGACAAACTCATCAAGTACCTCTTGATCTTTTTCAAATTGCTTGTCATCTACCACCTTGTCAAGTGATATCTCATCTATGCATTTTTTTGAGTGACCACATCCTTCTTATTGACTACTACAAGTTCATCCAGCTCTTCAAGGAGCTTTGAGTAGGCAACCCAATCTGTACTATGACCTTGAATAGGTGATTCTTGATCAAATATCTCATAAACATGCTCTTCAATAGCCATCATATCCATACAAAGCTATTTAATCTCTTGTAGAGATTCAAGGTACAACTTCCAATCATCTTTTTGTTCCTTATTTTGATCTATTTGAACTGAATCAGTTTTAATGCTATCTAAATCCTTCTCAATAGGAGATACCTGTAACTCATTTATAACTTCAATCTATATCAACTCCTCTTGAAGTTCCTCTATATCAAGATCAATCTTCCCACTCTCAGCTATAACTGGATGCTTAATTACAACCTCAAGTGAAGTATCAATAGGAAATTCTTCCTCAAGCACTCCTGAAGCATCCTATATACATTCTGTAAGAACATGTCCTGTAGCTACAACCTCTTTCTCAATACTCCAAAGCACAGGGTTCTCTTGAGGAAGGGTGATGGCTGGAGGGTGATAAAATGCATTTGTTTGAGAGGCAAAATGAAGCATGGGAGGTTGATCATGATCAAATTTTGGAATCTTGAGGGAAAAGGAATTATCTAGGGAGTTTTGGAGGGGAGTGAAAGAGAAACTCTTAAAGACCTCTATATTTTGTTCCTTCCACTTGGCCATTACCTCATCAAAGTCTAAAACCTACTTGTCTTCTTGGACAACTTGAACTTGAGGGATGATTGGTGAGGAAAGGGGACTATAGGAAGGTTTAGTCTCATAAATAGTCACTTCAATAGGGTCTTAGATATGCTCTTGAATAGGCTCTTGACTCCAACTAGGAAGCTCCCTTGGCACACATTGGGCATGGTTAAGAACTTCATGAGAATAAGAAGCACAATAACCCTTTGTAGACAATTGGTTTAACTCAATTTTCTGCCTTTCCCAAGCCTCCATCTTTTCCAATACAAGAATATATAGTCCATTTATCTCTTCTGGATCATTGGACACATTTCAAAATAGACCATTCACTTCCTCATACTAAGAGTTAGAACAAACCTTTCTAGCATATGCTAGTATTCTAAGCTCTATTTCATTCTTTCTTTCTTGAAGGAAAGATTGCTCATATGCAATATCATAGCCATATGGGAAAGATGAAATCTGGTCTTGAGACTGATATGACTGACCAAGAAGGTAAGATTCATGCTCTTGATAAGGCTGATTATGAGAAACTTGATAAGGCTCAACATAGCTTTGATAATACTCTTGATAAGGCTGATTAGGATCCTAAAGAGGCTCATAGGTATCATGAACAGGCTGGTATGATCCATCATTAGGCAGATAAGTATAGGAATTCTCTTCATACACAGCCATCAACATTCATTCATGATAATGCAATAAAAATAGACTTACATGGAAACTGTGCCTGAACTATTAGAAGCCATTGATTGAGCTTGGAATCACCAAATTCTTCTTGAAAAACACTGCTATAATTACAAATTCATTAAGACCAACTAAAATAGGTCCGATCGGGCATGCCAAAAACTATTATCAACCTGGAGCTGCACCCTGAATCAAAGACGTGCATGAAGTTTCCAGTCCTCTATCTGGTTGAAACAATGGGATCTTCTCATGAGGGTGGGTGCCTCAATGGTGGGAAGAACATCCAGAGAAGGTTGGTTCCTATAATATGTATCAATGAGGATCTCTACTCTATGTTGTGGACTACCATGCAAAATTGAAAAGGAAACGTTAAGGGGAAATCCTACCTAATAAAGGTGATACACCAGAAGATTGATCCACTCAACTTGGAACCTTGAACACTGAACAAACAAGAAAAAAGGAAGACCTTTGATTTCAATCAATCACTTATGCATAAATATTTCATGAAGAGGTTCGATTCAATGACCAAAAAAATAAGGAAAGTGATGGAGAGAGCTCTGATACAAGACACTTTGCAACCACCTAACATTCACTTACGGCTTCAGCAAAAGACATAAAGAACACGGAACATGACTTGCATAATATGATAAGCTAGCAACTAGGTATGAATTAGAATTTGGGAAGGTAGATAAATCTACCACTTATGCAAATTTTTGAATGAATATACACTATGCCAACACTTGAAATATGAAAGTACAGTCCTATTGATCGAAGAGGTTACACAACTCACCAATGGCAAAGTCTGGACTAGCCAAGAGAGGGATGATTTTTTATAAGGCTGAAAAGCCATTTTATAGAGAATTACAAAAGCTACAGATTGGCGTTAAAATTTTGAAAAGAAGGATCAACTTAGATTAACTCAAGGCTAACTTGGCCTTTCAATAAAATATGTTTTCCCTTTGTCTTTGCATGAAGCTTCTTCGCTTGAGGAAGTGAACTTATCTGTTGTTTATTGAACCACCCACCTCTCTTTGCATGGAAATCCATGCCAATGTCAATTTTATAACTCTACATGAGCATTTTTAGAACATTTGAAAGGCTGAGTTAGATGAAGAGATTGTTCTCCTTTGCATGGAAAACTACTAGTAGATGTGGTGTTTAACAATTAGTTAATTCTAAATTTGGAATGGTCAACTCGACGTCTGAATTTGGAACTCTGGTTGAGGCTGAGTTGGACCTTCGAATGCATGAGTTTATTTTGAGATGAGTTGGACTTCAACAACCAATCAACTAAAGCTTTGACTAGTCAATCAAAAATAGCCCTTGCTTGCATGTTTCTTATCCTATTTTAGTCTGCCTGTTCATTTTTATTTTTGGCAGGATTCTATATTTTGGATTATCTTATCTATATTTGGTCTATATTTCCTTCATTTGACTTTTTTCAACTTCCCATCACTTAATCTGAGGTCAGCTTCCCACAATTTAATTCTTTCAGAATTTTGGCTTTACCTTTATTTTTTCTTTCTTGCAGATTTTATGTCCTTTGGATTTTTCTGTTGATTTTACCTTTGATTTCTTTTAGCTTTCTTGGCTATATTATATCTTTCCCTTAGCCTTTCGATCTCCTTGGGACTTTATGCTTGCCAATTTTCCCAAATTTATTCTTGCGGACTTTTGTTTTGCCCTATGGCTTAGATTTTCTCAGAATTCTTGTTATCTCCTTTCATTTCCTTGGATTTCCTATCTTTAGAATTTTTCTTAGCTTCATATTTTGCCTTATTTCGTTCAAGATTTTCTACCGCATTAATCCTTCAGACTCTTATTTGAAGGTTTCCTTTGTTTTTTCTCATCTACCTTTTGTTCTTGGTTGTATTTGCCTCAGGTTTATTTCCTCGAACCTGTCTATGCACTTTTTATAGCTACTTCTCCGAAGGGATCCTTCGAACTTATGGCTCCACACCTTTCATTCGGCTTTATTTCCCCTACTCATAACTTGCCTTTGGATTTACCCTCTGAAGGATTTCTTCAGACAAATTTTTTGCTTGAATTGTCAATTGGCATCGGTCATTTTGAATTTTCCCATTTGAATGTTCTTTTTCCCGAATTAATCCTTCGGACAAAAAGTCCAAAGGAATTCCATTAGACTTTTGTTTGAAGGATATCTTTCTTTTGTTATTTCCTTTGCTTTATTTTATTCTGTCAGGTTTTTTTTTGTCTTTTAAACTCTCCTAATTTCTTCAAACTTTTTGTCTGAAAGAATTACTTCCTTGTCTTTTGTCTTTTACTGCATCTTCAAAATGCCCTTCAAAAAAAATGCCATGGTCCAGGCACCAACCAAGTGCCCTCTGCAAGGGCTTCTGTCCTTTGTCTGTGCCTTTTTTGGAAAAATTGTAGGGCACCCAGGTTTTTTGCAGAAGTCTTGAATTTGACATGTACCTTCCCAAAGGGTAGATGCCCTTTAGGATTGTTGAAAATGACCCTTTAAAAGTGTACCTTTCCCTTTGAGTTTCTTGTTTTTCCCTTCTCTACCTTCCAAAGACACCCCTTGCAATTCCACGGACTTATAGCAAGGCACATTTCTTTGGATCTTTTGAAGGAATTCAAAAATTTTGCAACAGTTTTTGATGAACCATTTCTTCAAACTTTTGTCTAAAGGAATTCCTATTGTAGCAAAGGCCCTCACAAATAAAATGTACTCTTTCCCAATGTATTCTTTCTTCCTTGGATGGAGATGTGAATTTTTTGAATGGCAAGAGACAATCTGTCATGTGGAACAATCGTCAATAGTTCTTCTCAACACAGAGGCACCCACCCTCTAAGAAGATCCCATTGTTTCAACTGGATCAAGGGTTTATTGCTTTTGAACATCTTCAATCAAGGTGCAACTCTAGGTTTACAACACCTAAAATATTCCTCTAGAGATATAATTGTTCACATATTGTAAGGTTTCTTTAGCCACTTTCCAATGAGACTCATGAGGATCTGATAGGAACCTAAAGAGATAGGAGACAACATAGGAGATATCTGATCTTGTGTTGCCTAGATAATGGAGACTCTCAACACTGGATTTATATAGATTTTTATCTACATTTGCATCATTATGCCCATCTTGTAAAATGAGCTTTGTTCCTAAAGCCAAGGGTATAGAAACAAGGTTACGATTTTCCATCTTGAAAATATTCAAGACTTCCAACACATATTTGGCTTGAGAAAGAGCAATCCCACAATCCATTTGCCAAACTTGGAATCCCAAGAACTAATGCAATAGGCCTACGCCAATCATCTCAAAAGTCTTCTTTGATGATCAAAATATGATCTCCACTCCTTTGAATATGCACATTGTTCTCTGATATGCATCTAGTAAATCTTGAGTTGGTGAAGAAGGCATCAATATTTTCGTTGAGGCTCTAGGTGCTTGATTTAATTCATACAATGGCTTTTCCAATTGCAGGCATACTTGATGGAGCATTGCTTTTCAAACTGGTTGTTCCATGTAGACGTCCTCTTGAAAATCGCCATTGAGAAAAGATCTCTAAACATCCTTTTGATGAAACCTCCCATCCAAAACATGAAGCTAAGGCTCAAACTAGTCTTATGGAGTCAATGCAAACTATGGGGGGAAAAGTATTATTGTAATCAATTCATTCTTTTTTAGAGATGTGAGATATCTGTTTTAGGATATCACTTAAAACTCAGAACTTTAAAAAAAGGAACACACTATAGATTTGATTTTTCATGACAGTAAGGTACAAAAAATATATATATCTTTTAAAATAATCATTTTCAACAATACCCAAAAGATTCAAAAGATGTGGAAAATTATGAAGATCAATAAACAACTGAGAAATAATTTTTATCTCATAGGTCTAATTTTATTTTATTTATTTTATGATAGAAATGAGAGAAAAATACAGGTGATCATAATCTCCAGAATAATAATAGAAAAATGATGGAAATGAATTCTAAGGCATCTTTATGATGATAACAATCTCTGTAAAAGGCCCATTGAAACCCTTCCAAATCGCTGCCTAAAATCTCCAAGTAGGTCGTCCACCTTGGAGGAGACTCACAGTTGCCTCAAAACTAAAAATAAATGGATACCCAGTTGATGGTGGGATGTCCTCTTCTCTAAATCTAAATTTTTTTATCAATATTGCTAATAAATCTCTGATCTTTGATCTATATCTACAAATTTGAACTCAATTTAGAATCACACAAACAAAAAGCTAGGGATATAGATTAGACACCCTCATCGAAGAATGTTCTACCAGCTAGGAGTGGATCTCTCACCACCGAAACTAGGGACCCTACAGAATTTGACCTCCACAAGAAAAAGGGTTGCTAATAGCAATAGCTTCAAAAGTTTGAATGTGGTAATATCTCCCAAATGACCTCAAGGGAAAAATATATATCCAACTCCAAAAAGAAGAAATAATCTCCACCATCAAAATTAGGGATAGGAAATCCAACGCCCATAATTAAATCATCTCCAAATAAGATCAATGGCCCAAAAGAAACCCTACACCCCTTTTGGGAAGAACCCATGTGCATAAATCTATAACTTAAGTGACTTTATTGTGCACATGCTAAAAATATGACTTAAGTTATCTCAACATGAAATTAGAAGCTCCATGGTGAAATTACCACCTAGTACCCCTCACTTAAGTCAACAATGAAATATAACATAAAGTCAAGCTGGTAATAGTAACCCATACCCAATAGCCTCCAATGTCTCTAACCTCTTGGGTATGACCAAGGCTAAGACTAAAATAAGCCAACTAGGCCTCCTGCATAGGAATGGGGACATTACAAGAAGCCTTTGGCAACCAAATGAGACTTATATTTCTCCACTTTTCCTTTTAAAGTTGAATTTGGTATTATAGACTAGTTTGCACCTTAAAATATTTTAAAATGAGGTATTCGAGCTAATTTCCAAGTCTTTTTCTTCATCAAAGCATCATATTCATCTTTCATCACTGATTCTCATTCACGTTTGCACAAGCTTCCTTAAATGTGGCAAGGTCCTAGCCTATCATGACCTTGATAATAAGCAAAAAATTGACTCTATGCTTTTTCATACGAGTCTTCCCTTTAGTTTCCATAAGGTGTTGGACATAGGGAGGGACTTCATCAAATTACCTTATAAGCCAAAGGGGCCTTTTAGGCTCAACATATTCAACATTAGACTTGCTTGAAGCATGACAACCATATACTCATTATGTTCTTTCATTTGCATGACTCAGATCATGATTCTCATTTTGATCATCGATTTGATTTTCACCTTGATTCAAAGGGACCTCAAAATGTTGTAATGTCCCCATGTTTGGTCACTTTAGCATCATAATTACCTCCAGCTTTCTCAGAGAGCATTGACCTTTTTAGAATGGAATTCAATTATTGGCATTGAAATTTGGGGATTTTGTTGAGTTCGTTGATGCTTTTCGGGAGCAGTTTCAACATGTCAGGTGCTTTCAAAACATCTTGGCAAAAAATACTATTTTTGGAAACTGTTTATTTTTAGTAAGTTGGATCTCTGGTGAGCTCTTGAGTATATTGACACCTTCAAATTTCACTTTTGGACTATTTCGACATCTTTCATACTTTGAGCTAGTTGTGTGGGAAATAATTAATAATTAAATAACTAATTGTAAGTTGTCAGAAAAGCATAAATTAAGAGACGACTTAAATTAATTATTTTTAAGGTGGTTTTAAAAGTGACTAAAGTGCCAGAAATATTAAATATGAAATAAAGTCACTTTACAGAGCAAAAAGGTTTATTTAACTATAAAGTGATATTAATTTATAATTTCTAGAAAGTTCTAAGGTTATAAAAAGGGATGAAGGGTCTCATTTGAGTTGTTCTGGTTATTTGATATTTTCAAAAACCCACAGTTGTGGAGACTAAACAAGAATGTTAAAGCACAACCTAAGACAAAAAACCTACAACGAAGATCGGGTTCGGTGGTGAAAGATCCTACCTAGACGATATTGTGAAATACATTCAGGGTTTCAGTTTGCATAGAAAGGATTTGCAGGTATCATTGAAGATTTATAATTTGTGAATTCTTGCAGGCAAGACAAATTATTGAAGGTTTCTACAGGGGCTACATGGGAATATCATTGGGTTTATCATTGAGTTTGGAAATTTTGTTGTTGCAATAAGTTAGAATTTATTCATAATGTTGGATGCCACTTTCGAAAGAGTTTGGGTCTGCAAACTGTATAAGCTATTTGATGTTGTCAAAGACATTCTACAGCCATCAAAACTTGTGTGCATCAGATCTTCAATGTTTTCTTAATCTTTACTCAGTTGTGGGTCATATTAATATTTTGTCTATGTATTGACCTTGATGTTGTACTAGTTATACTCAAATATATACATCTATCTTTGTATTTCATTGATAAGGGAAATCAGCCAACTATTTGTTTTAACGTCTACCAATTTCATGAGAATTTGGGTATAAGAATGAATGCTTGGTAATCTAGTCATCAAAACAATTCAACCATATTTTAAATAGCTTAGAAACTACCACAGAGAGTGTGCATGCCAAATGTTTGACAAAATGTTTACACCCACAAATGAGAAAAATTAATTGCAAAACAAGGTAGGGTTATTAAAAATGCTCACCACCACAACGAATGGTATTAATGAAGGTCTTTGAGTGGTCCCCCCATCATCCTTAAGTAGACATGGAAGATTAGGAGAATTATTATGCTCAAAACTTTCATCAAAATGAAAATCCCTTTAGATAATGACATCTCTTATGTTAGGATTGTAGAGTCAAAAATATTTTGAGGCTTCTCCATAGCTAATGAAATAAAATTATGGCCTCCTTGATCAATTTTGGACCTCTATTTTTTGGGAATATGGAGCCAAGCATCACAAACAAACACCTTGAAGTCTCTTACATCTGGTTTTCTTGTTGAACACACTATCTACTGAGAGGGGGGGTGAAATAATAGATGAGCTAAAGCCTAGTTCTTAAAAACTTTTAAACAAGATAGATAATGTATATACAAATTAAAGAACAAAAGCAAAGATCATACACACACAAGAATACTCAAATTCAAATCTTTACATGAAAATCCAAAGGGAAAAACCACGGTGAGAAAAGCTGCTAGAAACTATTGTTCTAATCCAACCTCACAAAAAAGATGTCTCATAGACAAACCTCACTGGTTACATTCAAGAGCACCCACTCTAAGGAAGCATCAACTTCCTAACTAAGCACCAACTCAATTTTTCTGATGGCACCAACCTATCAGAGATATGAAGCTACAACTTCAGAATACAAAAGAGATTCAAAATGAATCTTATTTAGTTTCTCTGTTACAAGCCTAGTCTATAACTACACCTTCACTCTATGTGCTTTCTAATCTTATCTACCTCCTCTTTGTGTCTGGATATCTTCTATTTTGACACACCTTATTTTCTTTGCCTTTTTACGTTGTCTGCATATGTCCTCATTCGATAATTTTTGGGTTAACACTCTAAATATTATCGCTACAACAGCAAAAAGACGCTTTCAAATGTTTTTTTCATAGCATATATAGACAAATGCATCTTAGGGTTTTATATTTGTAAAGTGTTCACACTTCACTTGCTCTTAACTAGTTCAAGCTTCTGATCTTGATTCAATGTGACTTTGACTTCGTGTCTCGATTCATGCTTCAAATGGCAATTTTCAAATGTCTTTATTATCTTTGGCATCTGCATTTCTACTGTTCTTAACTGCACTAATTCCTCAATCAATTTGATTGATTAATCTCAAACTCTATGAAGATATATCGAGTTCATCACTAGTTCCAGTTGTTCTTGTTGACCATTTTTGGTCCTGCGGGCCAAAATCAGTCTCCTTCTCCCCCTACTGATCTGAGCTATCAGTCATAAATTTGGGTTGCACAAGTCTTTTGGTAAAAAGATGAACCAGTTCAAAGAATACAAGGCTTTTACAAAGCTTCTTTGGACATTTTGTCCAAATAAATTCACAAGGAAAGAGACCAAAAATGATTCAAGACACTTTGCCTTAGGGTTGGAAAAGATGGTTCAATGTTAGGTTTCAACGATGTGATCTTTCCAAGATTTTTGAACTTTGAACTTTGAACTTTGAACTTTGAACTTAGAAATAGTGAACCATTGTTGGTTCAATTAGTTGGTTCAAGTGTTTGGTTCAATTGGTTGGTTCAAGCAGTTGGTTCAAGTGGTCAATTGAATGAATGTGACTCCTTGCAGAACACAGTGATGAAAGATTGAACCATTAAACTTTGAAAAGGGATTAGGTTCAAGTTCAATCAGAGGGTTTGAAAGGGTTTTATGAAGCTCAAAGGATAGGTACCCTTGTGAAGGGTAGAAAACACTTAAAGAGGAGAGGGCTGAAAGGTGAGTTTCCTTCAAAAAGAAAGACCAAGGCAAAGAATTCCTTCAGACTTTTTGTTCGAAGGAAATTCGTAAGGAAATAGCAAAAGATTTCTTCAGACAAAAAGTTTGAAGAAAATCCATGAAGTGAACAAGGCAAAGGATAGGGAAATACAAAGGTTGAATTTCTTTGGGCAAAATACCTGAAGGAATTCCTTCAGACATTTTGTTCGAAGAAATTCACAAAGGCAAATAGCCAAACAAAGAGATTATCATTCAGAAAAGTCCCACGGCAAAATTAGTAAGGTGAACTCTTTTAGACAAAAAGTCTGAAGGAATTCCTTCAGACTTTTTGTTTGAAAGAATTTGCCCGAAAGAAAAAACCCACCGAAAGAAAGCTAGCGGCAAAACATGAAGAAAAGATTTCCTTCGAACATTTTGTCTAAAGGATTTGAGAACTGAAAGACCCCGAAGAGCAAGTGCCCTTGCAGGGGACTCTTGGAAACCATGAAGGGACCTTTCTCCAAGCTTGAAGGGACACCTTCCCTTCAGGAGGGTTAAAAGACAAAGGCCCGGACAAACAAAGAAGAGAGGGAACACTTCAAGAAGAAGTTTGAAGGAATAGTCCAAAAGAAAGCCGAAAGAACAAAAAGTTGAGGAATAAAAAGTTTGAGGAAAGAAAGTCCAAAGAAATTACCAAAGGGGGTGATGGGCCCGAAGATGTCAAAATTGAGCATGGTGAACTAGTTGTTAGAGGTTCAAATGCCCAGTGACGGGCATGCAGATGTCAAATTTAAGGTGGTGAAGTAGCCATTGATTTTGAAATGCTTAAGGACAGGCTGCAAGTGAACTCAATGACCCGCCAAGAAGATAGCCCCGAGTGCTCACAAAGCCAAAAGGAGACAAAGCCAAGAAAAGACAAAGCTAGGAAGAGACAAAAATAACAAAGAAAGAAGGAAACAACACAGATGGAAAAAGAAAAGTGTCAGAAGAGGAATTATTTCAGTGGTTGAAATAGTCTCTGCCAAGTGGTCATCAAGGAGTGCAAACAATAAATGACACGTTCTATTTTTTTCCTCATTTTGCATTAATGAGCAGACAAATACGTGAATCTCTTTAAGAAGCAGTCTTTTTTTAGACAAAAGGGGTGGCATTATCATTAAAACAATTGGGTGAATCATGCTTCTATAGTAACATTTAATATGTTTTAAGCGCTAAAGTCAAGACTAGCGACTCTATGGCATGGTTATGTCAGGCCATTTTTAGAAGGATGATATCAGCATCAATAACTTCCTCTTCCCAAGGATTCAACATAGCATGGGTCATTTATTTTCCAAAAAGTACCAAAGTCTTTTCCTAAAGGCTATATATTGTAATCTCTCATTTTTGTAAGATATATCTCTCAACTTGTATGGTGTAGCCCTGCAAGAAATTTACTTTGAATAAAAAAGAAGCATTTTTACCTCCATTTTGAGCTTGCACTTTCCTATATGTCTATGGCTTTGTATTGTGTTAAGTCATTTTCCTTTATGCTTTCACAGAATGATTCCAGCATGTCTAGTGTATTGTGAGTTCTTTTTTTGCAAGTCAACCAAAAGTGTCCAAAATAGAGTATAGGTGCATGTGAACAGGTTGCCATAGTGTGTCTTAAAACACCTCTGGTAGTTCTTCCTCCCTGTATCTCTAGAGGAACCCTAACTCACTGATGCAGAAGAGTTTCTCGTATCAAATGAAGTGTATATCAGCTTGTTCTTGGTGTAAAGTGTATATCAAAGCTAAGTAGATCAACCATTTTGGTGTATCACTGCTTTAGTTTAGGTTCTATTTTTAGTAATCCTCTCTTTTCACCCCCCATTGTTAGCAATAGAAAATCCAAGACCAAAGAGATACATCAAAGGGTGTTATCCCTTATCTATAGATTCTCCCCTCAGTTTTACCAGACCCATCAGCAAGAGAGGAGTCTCCATTATGTCATAGGGAAGACAAGAGCTCAGCCTCCTGTCAAGGGTGTAATCCACAGTGTCAATAGTTTTTGGCACACCTGGTGGGACCATGTTTTAACACTCAAAAAAGCTCCAAGATTGGTGTTGGTCCTATTATAGCAAGAATGAACCATTAATCTAGCATCTGACTTTTAATCAAGCAATTATGGGACAAGTTTTGTCCAAAGTGTTGAAGAATTTTGGTGTGTTCTTTAACCAACCAGTCTTTGGAGGATTTTTCATCAACACCAATGGCGAATTTGAGTGGAATTAGCTGGTTAAGTAGTCTTAGTGCCATCAAGAAAAGGCATTTTGGTATGTATAATTCCATTACTCAGAACCATGGGTCTTGTGTTCCTTCATATAATTTTGATCAAGCTTAGGTTGTTCATGGAATCACCCCAAGTAACAAGGATGCATACGGTTATGAGTTTTACCCTTTGCAGGTTAGTGAAACAGTGTGGGCTTTGCCTCTTCCTCATCAGTTTGAGCAAGTCCTTGGCTAGCTTGGCTATGATCCTTACCAGCCTTGTGTTGATCCTTATCGGGTCCAATATGACCAGTCTCAGCCTTGTCATGAGCTATATCAGTCGTATGCCCAGTCTTCTCAATGTGTTACTTCTCCTACTCAACCTAATCATTTTGCCAATCAACCCATTTCCACCTTCAAACAAGCACTGTTGAGATATGAAAAGTATGTAGTGGAGCTTGACACTAGAAGGGGATGTGGCCAAGAAATTCTTGATCATGTCATCCATCAAGTGAAAAATGCACTAGATCTGGTTAAGAGTGAATGGACTCCTATTGAAAGAGCCAATTGGCAAAGGCTTACAAATGAGATGTTGGATGTGAGTGGTTTGATTGCATCTTTGAAAGAGAAGTTGAGTATTCATGAGAGGCAGCCTTACTAAGTCTATCAACTTGCATACCCACTGCCCCAAGTTTCATAGCAGCCATACACAGTTCTTACTCATGAGCTAAGTCAAGTTTGTCAAAGTCATGTCCCCAATCATGTTGAGGAGAGTTTTGAAATAGTAAATCTTGTGTTTAAGGCCAATCTTGATAAGCAAATTGAATTGGAAAATCTTCAAATGTAGCAGTCTATGTTGGCAGCAAGGGAGGTGGAATCCAAACCCTCACTACCCTCTCACATTGCAACCCCATCACCCTAAAAGGAGATTTCCAATCCTAATATCATGAGCTGGAGTAAAGTAGTTGAGTCATGGAGCAACAAGGAGGAGAAAGACATTATTCGAGAGTGTGAGGTACTAAATAAGGCTAGTCCTTCTAGAGTCCCTCCCACCCTTCCTCAAGAATCTTCTTATACTCCATGGCAGCCTTCATGCACTCACCATTTCCATGATGATTCCTATGAGCTCCAAGAAAGACTCTTTCAATAAAATCTAGCTAAGCAAATTGAGGAATTAGAGGCAAAGGTGAGATATCTTAGTGAAGGAGAGATGGAGGTTTCAGACCTTAGAGAGGAGCCTACTCCAAAAGACACCCCTTCTACCAATCCTCAAGTCTCTCAACATGATGTCAAGATTCCAAGTTGGAGGAGTGCCTATCATGAACTGACTCGGGACCTTGAAGAAGATAAAGTTGCTGCTTGTTCACAAGGGAAAAGTTCCAATCCCAAGGTCATGAGTTGGAAGCAAACAATGGAATCATGGGACAGGAAGGAGGAGGAGAAAGGTTTTGCTCATAGCCTTGAAGAAGGTGAAGCTACTCCTACTCATCATGATATTGCTCGTGACCTCCAAGAAAGGCTCTTCCAAGAAAATATAGCCAAGAAAATTGTAGAATTAGAATCCAAAATGAGGTTCCTCAACCAAAGTGTGATGGATGGTTCAGATCAAGTAGAAGATCCTACATTTGAATACACCCCATCTACACCCCCCTAAGAGAGCTATCAAGCCACATCTGATATAGATGAAGTGTTCACCAAATGGAAAGAGGAGAATCATTTGATTCTAGCTCAAGGATTGCCTCCTCTTCCACATATATTTAACCATCAGCCTTCCACTTCATCCCTTCCAAAGGAGGAACCTTTTTTGAAGGAAGCAAGTGAGGAGGAGTGTGCTCAGTTCATGACTGGTCAGGGAGACTTCATGAGTGCAGACAAGGAGGAGATCACCATAGGTACCCCGTTTGATGAATAAGAAGACAAGTCACAAGCTTTTGCCTCTATCTCTGATGAGGAAGAGATGATCTTTGACTCTTTTCTCACTTTACGAGATGTCATGGAGGAGCATGGATAGATTCTTGATCATGTTTTGAATGATTTGTTTGAATTCATTGGGGCAAGTTACACTTTTCTTCAAGCAGGCTATGAGCTGGCTAAGGGTGGAGAAGGCAGCATGGAGATTCAAATAAGTATGCAAAGGGACTGCCATCTTTCAAATTTATCCTTTCAAGAGGTTAGTGAATTTTAAGATGATATTTTTAAAGTCATTAAGGAGGATGACCATGCCATGGAACCCGAGTTGGAGGAGGATTAAGAGGATGTCTTTAAATAACTAGAGACTCTAGTCTTTGAGCAAGAAAAGGAGAGGCCTATCCAAAAATATAAAGAGGAAGGATTAGAAGAAGAGAGCCTTGAGCAAGAAGGTGATGTTATATGGGATGAGCAACCAAGTTGTGATCTCACTTCAGACATCATGATAGTCACCCTTCTTTAAGAAAGCCATGATGATGTAGACCATCAGTTTGACAGGGTCTTTAATGAAGCAGAAGGGAATGAGTCAAACCATGATTCATGTCAAAGGGACTATGCATATCAAAGGGCTTATGGTGATAAGCTAGTAGCCATTGATATCTTGGTGAAACAAACCAACATGAAGAACCAGTAGGAGGCAAGCTTCCTAGAACAAGAAGAATACATATATGTTGGAAACATGTTTGCCCCTGATTCATTTGGATACGAGCCAATCAAGGTCGCAGGAAAGAAGAGAAAGTCACCAAGTCTTCATTCCATTTAGCCACTTGTATAGCATCATAAGTTTTCTTACCATGAAGGAGACTTAAAAAGTTTTCCCTTTGATCTAGGAGGGAGGCAGATATACCTGGTTAGTTGTACATAGTAGTTTGCTTTCAGTTTTTCTTTCCCTATTTTCCTTAAGTGTTGTTTGCATAGGTAGTGTTTTTTCTTAGCCTTTATTGTGTGTGTTTTCCTTTGTGTTTGGGGTGAAAGCTTCATGATTGATTCTTGGATCTCTCGAGGTTGTTGCTAACTTTTTCATGATGTGTTCTAACTTTGTGCCCAATGGACTTTGAGGCTACTAGTTTCTAAGCATAGCAGGCATGCTTCCCTTGGGAATCACCAATTTGTTGACCATTTTTGGTCCTATAGGCCAAAACCGGTCTCTTTCTCCCCTTGCTGTTTTGAACCATCAGTCATAAATTTGGGTTGCACAAGTCTTTTAGCAAAAAGATGAACTAGTTCAAAGAATGCAAGGCTTTTACAAAGCTTCTTCAGACATTTTGTCCAAACAAATTCACAAGGAAAGAGACCAAAAATGATTCAAGACACTTTTCCTTAGGGTTGGTAAAGATGGTTCAACGTCAGGTTTCAACGACGTGATCTTTCCAAGAGTTTTGAACTTTGAAATTTGAACTTTGAACTTAGAAATAGTGAACCATTGTTGGTTCAAGTGTTTGGTTCAATCAGTTGGTTCAAGCAGTCAATTCAAGAAATCAATTGAATGAATGTGACTCTTTGCAGGACATAGTGATGAATGATTAAACTATTGAACCATTGAACTCTGAAAAAGGGTTCAAGTTTAGGGTCAATCAGAGGGTTTGAAAGGGTTTTATGAAGCCTGAAGGATAGGTACCCTTGTGGAGGGTAGAAAACACTTAAAGAGGAGAGGGCTGAAAGGTGAGTTTCCTTCAAATAGAAAGACCAAGGCAAATAATTCCTTCAGACTTTTTTGTTTGAAGGAAATTCATAAGGAAATAGCAAAGGATTTCTTCAGACAAAATGTCTAAATAAAATCCATGAAGTGAACAAGGTAAAGGATAGGTGAATACAAAGGTTGAATTTCTTCAAGCAAAATCTGAAGGAATTCCTTCAGACATTTTGTCTGAAGAAATTCACAAAGGCAAAGAGCCAAATAAAGAGATTATCATTTAGAAAAATCTCACGACAAAATTAGCAAGGTGAATTCTTTCAGACAAAAAGTCTGAAGGAATTCCTTTATAATTTTTGTCTGAAAGAATTTGCCTAGAAGAAAAATCCCACTGAAAGAAAGCTAGCGGCAAAACATGAAGGAAAGATTTCCTTCAAACATTTTGTCTGAAGGATTTGAGAACTGAAAGACCCTGAAGGGCAAGTGCCTTTGTGGTGGACTCTCGGTGATCGTGAAGGGACCTTTCTCCAAGCCCGAAGGGACACCTTCCCTTTAGGAGGGTTAAAAGACAAAGGCCTGGACAAACAAAGAAAAGAGGGAACACTTCAGGAAAAAGTTCGAAGGAACAGTCCAAAAGAAAGCTAAAGGAACAAAAAGTCTGAGGAATAGAAAGTTTAAGGAAAGAAAGTTTGAAGAAATTGCCAAAGGGGGTGATGGGCTTGAAGACGTCAAAATTAAGCATGGCAAACTAGCTGTTAGAGGTTCAAATGCCCAGTGATGGGCATGTAGACGTCAAGTTTAAGGTGGTGAAATAGCCATTGATTTTGAAATGCTTAAGGACAGGCTGCAAGTGAACTCAGTAACCCACTAAGAAGATAGCCCTGAGTGCTCACAAAGCTAAAATGAAAAAAATCTAGAAAAATACGAAGCCAGGAAGAGATAAAAATTACAAAGAAAGATGGGAACAACCCAGATGGTGAAAGGAAAGTATCAACAGAGGAGTTATTTTAATGGTTGAAACAATCTCTACCAAGTGGTCCTCAAGGAGTGCAAATGGTAAATGACATGGCCTATTTTTTTCCTCATTTTTCATGAATGAGCAAACAACTGTGTGAATCTCTTTAAGAAGCATTCTTGTTTGCAGACAAAAGGGGCAGCCTTATCATTAAAACAATCGAGTGACTCATGCTTCTACAGTAGTGTTTAATACATTTTAGGTGCTAAAGTCAAGACTAACGACTCTACGGCATAGTTCTATCAAGCCATTTGTAGAAGAATGATATTAGCATCAACGACTTCCTCTTCCCAAGGATTCAACACAACATGAGTCATTTATTTTCTCAAAAGTGCCAAAGTCTTTTCCTAAAGGCTATATATTGTAATCTCTCATTTTTATAAGATATATCTCTCAGCTTGTATGGCGTAGCCCTGCAGTAAATTTACCTTGTATCAAAAAGAAACATTTGTACCTCCATTTTGAGCTTGCACTTTTGTATATGTCTATGGATTTGTCTTGTGTTAAGTCATTTTCCTTTATGCTTTCATAGAATGATTCTAGCACGTCTAGTGTATTATGAGTTCTTTTGTAGGTCAGCCAGAAGTGTCCACAGCAGAGTATAGGCGCATGTGAACATGTTGCCATAGTGTGTCTTAAAACACCTTTGGTAGTTCTTCCTCCTTGTATCTCTAGAGGACCCATAGCTCACTAATGCAGAAGAGTTTCTCATATCAAATGAAGTGTATATCAGCTTGTTCTTGGTGTAAAGTGTATATCAAAGCTAAGTAGATCAACCATTTTGGTGTATCACTACTTTAGTTTAGGTTCTATTTTCAGTAATCTTTCTCTCTTTTTTCCCCCCCATTGTTAGAAGTAGAAAATCTAGGACCATAGAGATACATTAAAGCATGCTAGCCCTTATCTAGAGATTCTCCCCTCAATTTTTTCAAACCCATAGGCAAGAGAGGAGTCTCCATTATGTCAGAGGGAAGATAGCAGATCAGCCTCCTGTCAAGGGTGCAATCCACAGTGTCAACAGTTCCTTTACAGATAGTTAGAACACATTAAATATGGGATTTTTATTTATTTTGTCACACCAAGTTCATGTGCTTTTCTTTGTTGGATCTTTCCTTATTTTTGACACTATGGATTGCACCCTTGAAAGAAGGCTTAGCTTCTCTCTTACACGTGGCACAATGGAGACTCCCCTCTTGTTGTGGGCTTGGAAAAACTGAGGGGAGAATCTCTAGCTAAGGGATAACTCCCTTTGATGCATCTTTGAGGTCTTTCACTACTATTCCTAACAATGGGGGGGTGAAAAAGGAGAAGTATATAACCAAAATAGAAATTATCTAAATGGTGATGCACCAAATGATTTTGATCTACTCAGCTATTTTAACACTTCAAACTAGAAGGGGGTGAACAAACACTTTATCTGAAAAAAAGAATAGACTGTAGGGAGCTTTAACAAGGGCTAAATGAAGACATAATGAAAAGGAACTTACCATAGGCACTGTATAAAACACACTGTTAGATAACTAATCTTTTATTTCTAAGCTCCAGATGAAGCACTTCTTGTTAACCTACAGAAATGATCTTGGCTAGACTAGGTATGTTGGTGTCAATCCATGAAAGCATCAAGCTAAAATGACTAAAAATAGAGTTAATACATAGACATACTCAAAAGTATAACCAATCAGATAGAGGTAAAATGCATTCTTATTGATTTAAAGGTCAAATTTGGTAGGGCTTCACCTTACAAAATGAGATATATCTTCCTATACTAAGAGGTTACAATATATAGCTTTTTTAGAAAGAGTTTTGGCACTTTCCATGAATAGGCAGCCCATACTGTGTTGAACACATTGGAAAGAGGAAACTACTGAAGGAACCATGCTATAGATGTCTCCAATCTTGACTTTGGTGATTAACCCGTATTAAATGTCACCGCAAGAGCATGGGTTGCTTTGTCTATTTTATTGACAAGGTCACTTCGTAGTGAAGTTCACATGACTGTCTACTCATTAATGTAAAATGAGGAAAAAATAGGCCATTCTATTGAATTCTCATGCTCCCCTTGGTGGCCACTTGGTAGAGACTATTTCATCCACTACAATAACTTATTGTGTCAATGTTTTCTTTGCCACCTGGGCTGTTCTATTCATTCTGTACTTGGCCTTTGTATTTTCTTGGCTCTTTGGCCCTCAGAGCTATCTTTCGTCTCTTCCTGGCTCTTTGAGATCCTTTCTAGGCTGACGCATCCCATCAAAATTGATGTCTGTGACCCTGTCACTATTAAAAAACTAACAGCTATTTTTTTGCCTTGGTTTTAATGTTTACACACCTGCCACTGAACATTTGAACTCAAACAACCAATTCATTATGTTAAGGTTGACGTGTTCGGGCCCATCATTCCTTTGGTTATTCCTTCATCCCTTTGCAAATGAACCTTACCAAAGGGAAGGTGTCCCTTTGAAAAAATGAAAAGGTCCCTTTTTGGTTGTTGAGAGCCCTCGACAAGGGCACTTGTCTTTAGAGCTCATTCAGGTTTCCCTTGTCTTCTTAATTCCTTCAGACATTTTGTCTGAAGTAAATCTTCCCTTCAAAGTCTCAATGCTTTCTTTCGGTCCTTTCCTTTGATAAATTCCATCAAAAAAAAGTCTGAAGGAACTCCTTCGGGCTTTTATCTGAAGGAATTTGCCTTGGTCTCTTTCCTTGTGAATTTCTTCAAACAAAATGTCTGAAGGAATTCCTTCGGGCACTTTGTCTGAAGGAATTCACACTTTGGTTCTTCCTTGAATTTTCTTATGACAAAAGTTTGAAGAAATTCTGTATTTTGCATGGATTTTCTCTGAAGGAAAACTTACCTTTTGGCCTTTTGCCTTGTAATTTTTTGAAGGTGCTCTCTACCCTCTACAAGGGCACTTTGGGTCTGAAGTTACCCTTCAAACCCTACTAAAAAGTCCCATTTGCAACCCGACTACCCTCTGCAAGGGCACTTTGTCTTCGAAGCTTTGTGAAAGACTTGTATTCTTTGAATTGGCCCATCCCTTTGCCAAAAGGCTTGTGAAAACTAACTTTCCAAAGTGAAATAAGCCTTATATCAAACTGAAAACCTAAAAGTCTTAGATCTCTCAACTTTTTATAAGAACAAGGCAAAAGCAAGGGGAAATGGAGCATTTACAGTAAAGTGAATACATCCAAGGCTGACGGCTCAGGACAGCAAGGGAAGGAAACCAATTTTTGGCCTACAGGACCAAAATGGTCAACAAATTTGGTAATTCCCAGGGGAAGCATGCCTGTCATGCTTAAGAAACTAGTGGCTTACAAGTCCATTGGGCATGGAGTCAGAATACAGCCCAAAAAGTTTGACAATAACCTTGAGAGATTGAAGAATTAATCATGAAGCTTTTACCCCCAAACAGTAAACAAAACACACACAAGGCTAAAAATCTATGAACATGCACAAAAGCACTTAGGAAAATTAGGGAAAATATGTACATAATGAGAGAAGGCTTAGTAACAATGCTTAAAGTATATCTCATTAACTGGGATATGTAGTTCCTCACCATCCAACCTAGAGAGTTGGAATACATTATGTTGTTTGCACTGAGTGATGATATACAGACCACTCCATAAATTGTCAAATTTTGTGTGTTTTCTTGGCTTAGCTCGGTCCTCATCCCATTTTAAGATGTTGCCTTCTAAAAAGCCTTTTGAAGAGGATTTCTTATCAAAATTGCTCTTCATTTGCCGCTGACAGCTGATCATAGAAGCCATGGCTTGGTCCGTTGTCTCCTGAAGTTCTATCAATTCACACAGCCTGACCTCCATGATGTTGCCTTCTTCCAATTGCAACTGGTGAGAAAGATCCAAATCTGGCAATTTAAGTAAAATAGGAAGTCTAGCTTCCCTTCCATACACAAGCATGTATGGTGAATTTCCAACTGCCCTCTGTGGAGTGACCCTATCCACCCATAGGGCTATTTTCAGCTTGGCATGCCAAGTTCTCTGATTTTCTTCCATTGTCCTTTTGATAATTATTGACCATTTTTTGGTCCTATAGGCCAAAATTGGTCTCCTTCCTTCCCTACTATCTTGAGCAGTCAGTCTTTTATGTATCTACCCTTCTGTGAATTGTGTTTTCTCCCTTTTGTAATAAGCCTGTCTCTATAAATAATCAAATAACTTGAGTCTTGTAGATGTCTCAGGTTGATCCATAGGCTTATCCTATTTCGGGCAGTCGGTTTGCACAAGCCATTTTGCAAGGGAATGGCCCAGTTCAAAGAATGAAAGTATTTTACAAAGTCCTAAAGATAAAGTGCCCTTGCAGAGGGAAGTCAAGAAGCAAACTGGACCATTCCAGAAGGCTATGGAGGGCAATTATGGGCCCAAAAGTACACTTGTGGAGGGCAGAAAGCACCTTCGAGAAAATAATTAAAGAAGGCTGAAAGGTAAGTTTTTATTCGAAGGAAGACCAAGGTAAAGGATAAATATTTCCTTTAAACTTTTTGTCCGAAGGAAATCCAACGAAAAAGACAAGGAAGAATAAAAGGATGAATTCCTTCGAACAAAATGCCTGAAAGAATTCCTTTAGATATTTTGTCCAAAGAAATTCACAAGGAAAAAACACAAGGCAAAATTCTTTCAGACAAAATCCTGAAGGAATTCCTTCAGACTTTTGTCCAGAGGAATTTCCCAAAGAAAAGGACTGAAAGGAAAGGGCTGGGACTTTGAAGAAAGATTTCCTTTGGATAAAATCTCCGAAGCAATTAAGAAGACAAGGGAGCCTGAAGGAACTCGAAGGGTAAGTACCCTTATGGGCGACTCTCAACTACCAAAAAAGGGACACCTTCCCTTCGAGAAGGTTCAAATTGTGAAAGGCTGAAGAAATTGCCAAAGGGGTGATGGGCGAAAGAATGTCAATTTCAGAATGGCGAACTAGCTGTTAGAGTTCAAACGTCCATTGACGGGTGTGTGAACGTCAATTTCAAGGTAGCAAACTAGCCATTGGCTTTCAAATGGTGACGGGCCTGCAAACATCAAATTTACGGTGATGAAATAGCCGATTGGTTTTTGAATAGTGGCAGGGTTGTAAACGTCAATTTTGACGGGATGCATCGGCCATTGAGGAGAAGCCAAAGGATTAATGCCTTCACAAAAAGTGGCTTGAAAGAGCTCTAATGGTGCAAGACTGACAAAATTCAAAGGGGCATAAGACCTGAGGGAAACTTAATGACCCACCGAGAAAGGAGCTTGAAGAGCCAGCAAAAGACAAAAAGATATCATGAGAGTCATGTTGCCAAGAAAGAGACAAAAAATAGTTAAAGCATGATCATGCACACATAAGTCAAGCATAAAAAAGAATAGAATAGCCTAGGTGGCAAAATAAGTGTTGGCATAGGAAGTTATTGCAGCAACCCATGCTTTTACAGTAACACTTAATATGACCCATGATTTCGCACTGATATTAATATGGGTTAAGCACCAAAGTCAAGACCTGTGACATCCATAGCATGGTTATTTCAGGCTACTTCTAGAAGGATGATATTAGCATGAGTGATTTCCTCTTTCCAAGGCATTCAACGTAGTATGGGCTACTTGTTCTAGAAGGTGCCCAAAGTCTTTCTTCTTATTGCTATATATTGTAACCTCTCAAGAAGAGGAAGATATCTCTCAACTTGTATGGCGAAGCCCTGCAAGATTTTACCTTGAATTAAGATACAACATTTTACCTCTATTTGAGTTTGCACTTTTGCATATGTCTATGGATTTGTCTTGTGTTAAGTCATTTTCTTTCATGCTTTCACAGAATGATTCCATCATGTCTAGTGTATTGTGAGTTCTTATTTTGCAGGTCAGCAAGAAGTGTCTACAACAGAGTATAGGTGCATGTGAACAAGCTGCCATAGTGTGTCTTAGAACACCTTTGATATTTTTTTCCTCCCTGTATCTCTAGAGGACCCCTTATCTCACTGATGCATAAGAATTTCTCTTGTCAAATGAAGTGTATATCAGCTTGTTCTTGGTGCAAAGTGTATGTCAAAGCTAAGTAGATCAATCATTTTAGTACATCACCATTTAGATAGGTTTTATTTTGATTATATCCTTCTCCCTTTTCATCCCCCCCATTATTAGCAGTAGTAGTGAAAAGCCTCAGAGATGCATTAAAGGAAGCTAGCCCATATCTAGAGATTCTCTCCTTAGTTTTTTCAGACCCACAGCAAGAGGGGAGTCTCCATTGTGCCATGTGGAAGAGAGAAGTTGATCTTTCTCTCAAGGGTGAAATCCATAACATCAATAATAATTCTAAACAGATTCTTGTTGGTGGACTCAGCCAACCCATTTTCTTGTGGGTAGTAGTTGGAAGAAGTGCTAAGGTAGATGTCGTATCCCAATGCCCACTCACTATTTTTTGTTCCCAAGAAAGCCAATGCATTGTCTGAGATGATGTTAGATGGGACTCTAAAACTTATCACCAAACCTTTGTAAAAGTCCAGGACTGCACCTTCATTGGCCTCCTTTAAAGCAATAGCTTTTTCCCATCTCATGAATTAGTCTGTAGTAATCAAGATCCATTTGTGGCTAGCATTGAAAGGAGGGTTGATCATCCCTATGAAGTCTAGGCCCCATTATATGAATGGTTGTTCTACTTGAATAGGTTGTAGAGGCATCACAACCAGTCATTGCTTTCCATCAAAAAGGGAACACTTCTAGCACTTTCATACCTAGGCATGGGTGTCTCTAAATAATGTGGGCCAAAAATAATCAGCCATAATAATCCTTGCAGTTGTAGACTTAGGAGTAAAGTGACCACCAGCTGGCCCGTCATGAAATTCGGACAACACCCTATTGACCTGACCTGGGTCTATGCACCTCAAGAGTACTCCTAAAAAATCCTTTCTAAATAGCACCCCATTAACCAGGACATAAGGGAGGGATTGGAGTCTGAAATCCTCTTTTTATTCCAATCAAGGCCCTATGGGTACTCATCGGTGAGAAGGAAACGTGTCATGTCTGATGCCCAGTCTTTCATGACTGTTGGTTCTTCTATTGTAGTTTCACCATGGAGTAGTATAATGTCCTCTTTCTACTACTTAAGGTTTGTAGCAGGTGTTCACACAGGGCTTTTACCCTTACCAACTTGGTGGTTTTGATATCCATGTTGTATTCCATTACTTTTGTGATCCATCCTACTCTCTTTTTATTTAAATCACAGCTAATCAGGAAGTCTTTGACGTTGGGATGTGGCACTAGGAAATGAACCTTGCTGTTAGATAGCATATGTCTAAATTTCTTCAGGCTTCGTATGATCATAAGCACTTGCTTTTCAACATATGTGTACCTAATTTCAAAATCTTCTAGACCCTGGCTAAAGAACACAAGCGGTTGTTCAAGGTTTTCATTATTTGCTTGGGTAAGCATGGTGGAGACTACCTCTTCATTCCTGAAGGTGTAAAGGTTTAAATCCTTGGAGAAATTAGGACTAATTAAGGTAGGATCTTGGGTGATAGCCTACTTGATCCCTTCAAAACTATCCTTCCTTTGTGTTGTCCACGTGAATTTCTCATCTTTCTTCAGCATGGAGGTTAGTGGCTTGACTATTTTGGCAAAATTTGGGATAAGTCTCCTAATAAAATTTATCCTATCGAAGAAGCTTTGCAACCCTTTCTTATGCTTAGGCAAGGATAGCGTTAGGATGGCACAGACTCTTTTTGGATCAATGGTCAAACCCCCTTTCAAAACAACATGGCCAAGGAGTTTACCTTCATGGATAGCAAACACGTACTTGTTTGGGTTGAGAGAGATACCAAACTCTCTACACCTCTCAAATATTTTCTAAGGTGTTTCAGAAGCTAGCCTACTTCTTTAGAAAACACTGTCACATCAAGATAAACCAGTATAATATTATTTATCAGGCCCTAGAAAGCCATATCCATGGCTCACTGAAAGGTGGCTCTAGTGTTTGACAATCTAAATGGCATTTTTTGATAAGCAAAAGTTCCCCACTTGGTAGTGAACGTTGTCTTGTATTGATAACAGTCTTGCATTAAAATCTAATTGTACCCTAAATAGCCATCTAAGAGGGAGAAACATTTGTTTTTTGTCACCATTTGGAGGATCTGCTCCATACTTGGGAGAGGATAGTGATCTTTCAATGAGACTCTATTGGGGTCTCTAAAATCCACATATAGTATGATCTCCCTATTCTTTTTCCTAACAAGGACTAGATTGGCTAGCCAAGAAGAGTGTTTGATGGGAAACATGATCCTGGACTCAATCAACTTGGTGAGTTTCTTTCGCATGAGAGGCTCAATCTTTAGATTGGCAGGCCTTTGTTTTTGTTTGATAGACTTGGTCCCAATGGTGTGTTGGGCCAAGATTGGGTCAAAAAGCTTCAAGTCGCTATACTCCCAAGCAAAAACATCAGCAATCTCTTGACATAGCAAAATGAAGGAAAGTCTCTCATCCTTCGTACATACCTTCCCAAGTGTAAGCAACCTGTTCTTGAATATTTTAACTTTTTTGTAGTTTTCTCTCTTGGTTGTGATGCTAGCTTTGTCATTTTTCAGTTGGTCATCCTCATTGAAAATGCTCTTGTATTCTTTAGCTAAACAATTTGGCTGCCATACTATTGTTGTAGCTTGGCTTGATTTCTAGAGGAAAATTCAACCTCCTATTGCAAGAAGAGCACTATCTACCAATATTTATCAAACACTTGCCAATTGATGATGTTATCAGGCACAAAGGGTCTGATTACCACTTTTAAATGGCACGAACTATTGTCTCAGCCTATCTCCTTGGGGACGTCAAACTCAGCACCAACAACGCCTAGTCTATCCACTTGTTTATTCTATTCTCTTGGAATGGAAATAACATTGAAAGTAAGTAAACTCTCCACTAAGTCTCATAACTTCTGTTTGTAAGACTTAAGCAAGGAATTTTTTATCAAATTTTGGCCTCTCACCTAATTTATGATTAACTTGCTATCTCAAAAAACCTGTAGTTCCTTAATTCCTTCTTTGCCCACTCCAAACCATGAATGAGAGACTCATATTCTAAAACATTACAAGTGCAAGAAAACTAGAACCTGAAAGTCAAGAAGTATTTCTCCTTTGAGGAAGAAATTAACACTACTCCACCACCAGCTCCCAATTTGCTTCTTGAGCCATCAAAGAAAAGTTGCCATAAACCTGAGCTCTCTTGGTTTGCCTTCATCAAGTTTGGCACAAGAGTACCCTCTTCATGCATGTAATAAATTCTAAGACCTGCCTCTTCTATGAACTTGTATGGGTCATGTTTAAAGTTGTCACTTCCCCATTTGTCTAAGAGCAGGTTAGCAACTCCTTCAAGGGCAGAGGACAGAGATTGGTCCACTTGGAATTCTTCTTCATCAATGATGGCATAGCTGACATTCACATCTTTGAGTGAGTATGGCTATAGATGATCCCTATAGATTGGCTCCAACTCAATCTTGACCTTAGTCCCATATTTGGTTCTAAAAACCATGTAAGACTAGTTTGTTGCTAGTACCCACCTATTTTGGATGTGAAATCTCTAGACAAGCAGATAACAAAGTAGGGAGGGACATCCATGCAGCATTAGATTCAAGCCTCGTACCACCCCTAGTGTCTTGGCTGGTGATCTATCTAGCGGCAAGTTTCCCTTGGTCATCTCCTTGTATTTGAGTCCTAGCTTATCCACTATGCATTTGGGCATTATTGAGGTGTTTTCCCCACTGTCAATAATGCAGTTGTGTACCAAAAAATTTCCTATGACTAAGGATAGATAGAAAAGTGGAACCTTTTCATGTTTCTTTGCTTGGCCTGCTATGGAAGGGTGCCCATTCATGATCAAAATGTTATCAACTTTTGTTGGGATAACTAGTTCATTTAGCCCATGTAGTTCTTTATGGAGTATGTCCTTTTATCCTAGCATTGCTAATGAATCCCACAAAGAGATATTCATATGCAGCTTCTTCATTTGGTCTACCACATTGATCTGAGGGTTGCTTCCTTTAAAAAAAATTTAGGGGTGCTTGCAACCTAAAGCATAGGTCGAGGGGCTGAGAGTGCAATTAGAGGTCTAAAATTTGGAAATTTTTGGCTCTCACGTGATGAAGAAGATGTTATGGATGTTTGGGTAGCTACCTTAGCTTCCTCCATAGCTCTCCTTTTAGACCTAGTGTTGGTTGTAACATAATCACCTTGGTTGTTCATACTACCTATTGACCATTTTTGGTCTTGTAGGCCAAAAATTGGTCTCCCTTCCTTCCCTACTATCTTGAGCAGTCAGTCATATATCCACCTTTCTGCTATTGTGCTTTTCCCCTTTTGTAATAGTCCTATTTTTTGAACCAAATGATTTGAGATTTGTAGATGTTTTGGGTTGATCTAGAGGTTTATCTCACTATGGGCAGTGAGTTTTCACAAGCCTTTTGGCAAAGGAATGGGCCAACTTCAAAGAGATATAAGTCTTTTATGAAGCTCCAAGGACAAACTGTCATTGTGGAGGGAAATCAAGTTACAAATTAGACCATTCTAGCAGGTTGTGGAGGGCAATTATGGACCCAAAAGTGCCCTTACAAAGGGCAGGGAACACTTGTCGAGGGATAAAAGAGAAGGCCGAAAGGTAAGTTTTCTTTGAAAAAAATCCAAGGCAAAAGATGAAGAATTCCTTCAGACTTTTTGTTCGAAATAAATTCATAAGGAAAGGAGCAAAGGTTTTCTTTGGACTTTTGTCCGAAGAAAATCCATGTAAAAGACAAGGGATGAATTCCTTCAGACAAAATGCTTGAAGGAATTCCTTCAGACATTTTGTCCAAAGGAATTAATCTAAAGGGAAAGAGACCGAAAGGAAGGGCTGAAACTTGAAAGAAAGACTTCCTTCAGGCAAAATGTCTGAAGGAATTGAGAAGATAAGGAGCCCGAAGGGCAAGGGACTCTCAGCAACCAGAAAGGGATCTTTTCTAATTTTTCAAAGGGACACCTTCCCTTCATAAAGGTTCAATTGCAAAAGGCCAAAGGAATTTCCAAAGGGGTGACATGCTCAAAGACGTTAACTTCAGCATAGCAAACTAGTCGTTGGAGGTTCAATCGTCTGTTGACAAGTGCACGAATGTCAAATTTAAGGCAGTGAAATAACCATTGATTCTCATATGTTTAAAAATGGGCCTGCACATGTTAACAGTTGAAGAGACCCCGAAAGAGCTCATAAGTGAAGGCTGTAAGTGAACTCAGTGACCCACTGAAAAGAGAGCCCAAGAGCTCAAATTGTTAGCAAAAGGTGAGAAGATAGCCTCGAGAGCTCAAATTGCCAAAAAGGGACAAAAAATAGCAAGGAAAGATGGAACAAAATAGAGAATCTAGAATATGGCTATGCACACATACGACAACATTTGGAATAATCCAAAAGATGCACCCAACCAAGCACAGACATGAATCAGATCGGCACAGGTGGCAAAATAAAGCATCGGTAGAGGAGTTATTCTAGTAGTTGAAATAGTCCTTACAAAATGGTTCTCAAGGAGCAAAAATAGTGAAGGTTCGACTTATTTTTCCTTATTTTACATTAATGAGCAAACAGTCGTGTAAAACCATGCTTTTGTAGTGATTTTTAATATGAGTTAGGTGCTAAAGTCCAGACTGGTAACATCTACAACATGGTTATTTTAGGGCTTTCTAGAAGAATGACACCAGCATGAGCAAGATTTTCTTTTTCCAAGACTTTCAACATAGCATGGGCCACCATTTCTAGAAAGTGCTAAAGTCTTTCTTTTGGATGTTATATATTGTAATCTCTCATTTTGAGAAATATATCTCTCAGCTTGTATGGCGAATCCCTATAGGATTTTACCTTGAATCAAGACAACATTTTTACCTCTATTTTGAGTTTGCACTTTTGCATATATCTATGGTTTTTTCATGTCTTAAGTCATTTTCTTTCATACTTTCACAGAATGATTCCAGCATGTCTAGTGTATTATGAGTTCTTATTTTGTAGGTCATCCAGAAGTGTCCATAACAGAGTATAGGTGCATGTGAATAGGCTGCCATAATGTGTCTTATAATACCTATGGTAGTTCTTCATCCCTGTACCTCCAGAGGACCCCTAGCTCATTGATGCAGAAGAGTTTCTCGTATCAAATGAAGTATATATCAGCTTGTTCTTGGTGTAAAGTGTGTGGTAAAGCTAAGTAGATCAACCATTTTGGTGTATCACTGCTTTAGTTTAGGTTCTATTTTCAGTAATCCTTCTCTCTTTTTATCCCCCCCATTATTAGTAGTAGAAAATCTAGGACCACAGAGATGCATCAAAGGGAGCTAGCCCTTATCTAGAGATTCTCCACTCAATTTTCCCAGACCCACAGCAAGAGGGGAGTCTCCATTGTGCCGCATGGAAGATAGAAGCTTAGCCTCTTGTTAAGGGTGTAATCCACAATGTCAATAGTTTTTGGCATGCCTGGTGGGACTAGTTTTTATCCAAAGAGTTGAAGAATTTTGGTGTATTCTTCAACCAACCAGACTTTGGGGGCTTTTCATCAACACCAATGGCAACTCTGAGTTGAATCAATTGGTTAAGCAGTCCTACTACCATCAAAAAAATCACATTTTTGGTATGTATAATTTTATTGCTCAGCATCATGGGCCTTGTTTTCCTTCATATAACTTTGATCAAGCTCAGGTTGTTCATGGAATCACTTCAAGTAGCTCTCCTAGATGCCCTTCAATAGTAAGGGAAGTAACACGAGAATTTAAGAAGCAAGTGATGGAGATAGACAGATTGGATGAGTAGTATAGATATCAGCAAGAGCTTCTATACAAAGAGAAGTGTTTGTTTAGGCAAACTCAAGCCTTGCAATCCATGAAGGAGGAGGTAGCAAAATGGAACAATCCATTCATTCAAGGTAATTAGTCTTGTGTGCCTTCTTCCATTCCAAAGTAGCCCCCTTCTATTCTAAAGTAAGCCCCCTCTTGTGCACCAAATCCTTTCTACTAGATAACACTTGCTCACTCTATCTCATCTGATGTAGTAACCACTCATGCTCTTAATCCCTTGCACCTAGCTTTCCAACATCAAATGGTATTAGAGAAACCTCTCATGGAGACTAACCTTCTCAATTCTTTATAATGTGGACCCTCTTTTGATGTGAATCACCCTATATCTTTTGGAAAGCAACACATCTCTCTTGAAGTAGCTCTTCCTGTGCATGAACAGACCCTTCCCAGTCTCCCTCAACCTCCTCAAATATTTCAGCATAGGAGTGCCTATCATGAACCAACTCAAGAACTTGAAGAGGATAAAGTTTTAACAAGAGAAAAGTTCCAAACCTAAGGCCATGAGTTGGAAGTAAACAATGGAATCATACGGTAAGAAAAAAGAGGAAGAGAGGCCTATTCATTTTGATAGAAGGCTTGAAGTAGATGAAGCTACTCCTAATCATCATGATGATATATGCGACCTCCATGAAATACTCTTTCAAGAGAATATAGCCAAGAAAATTGTAGAATTGGAGTCTAGAATGAGGTTCCTCAACCAAAGTGTGATGGATGGTTTAGACCAAGTAGAAGATCCTATGTGTGAACACACTCCATCTACACTCCTCCAAGAGAGCTATCAATCCACATCTGATATAAATAAAATGCTAGTCAAATGGAAGGAAGAGAATCATTCGATTTTAGCTCAAGGACTGCCTCCTCTTCCACATGAGTTTAACCATCAGCCTTCCACTTCATCCCTTCTCAAGGAGGAACTTGTTTTGTAGGAGGCAAGTGAAGAAGAAAGGATCCAATTTGTAGCTACCCAAGAGGCTATCATGAGCGACAATGAAGATGAAACCATCATGGATTCTCCCTTTTAAGACATCATCAATAATGGAGAAGACACAAGTCATGCATACATGCTGATGTTCCAGCAATATGAAGAAGAGGTTGACAAACTTTATCTGTCAACAATGGATGTTGAGGAAAGTAAGCATGGTGAGCTCTCCCCTCCCTTATTTGATGAACTTTCTTATTGCTTTGATTAGGAATATGACCATGCCATGGAACCTGAGTTGGATGAGAATCAGGAGGATGTCTTTGAACAACTAGAGACTCTGGTTTTTAAGCAAGAAAAGGAGAGGCCTGTCCATCTTGAGGAAAGATTTGAAGAAGAGAGCCTTGAACAAGAAGGTGATGTTCTATGGGATGAGCAATCAATTTATGATCTCATTTTAGACATCAAAACAATCACCCTTCTTCATGAAAGCAATGATGAAGTAGAGGATCAGTTTGACTGGGTTTTCAATGAAGCAGTAGGGGAAAAATCAGTCCATGATGCATATCAAGGGGATTATGAGCTAGATGATCCCTATGGTGATAAGCTAACAACCATTGATTTCTTGATGAAACACACCAATATGAAGGACCAACATTGGGCAAGCTTCCAAGAGTAAAGTGAATACATATATGTTGGAAGCATTTTTGACCCTAATCCACTCGGATATAAGCCAATCAAGGTGGCAGGCAAAAAGAGCAAGTCACCAAATCTCCATTCCATTCAGCCACTTGTCTGGCAACATAAGTTTTCTTACCATGAAGGAGACTTAAGAAGTTTTCCCTTTGATCTAGGAGGGAGGCAAATGTATCTTCTTAGTTGTACATAATAGTTTGCTTTCATTTGTGTGTCTTTCATTTTCCCTAAGTGTTATTTGCATGTGTGTTTAGTTTTTTAGCCTTTGTTATGTGGGTTATCCTTTGTGTTTGAGGTAAAGTTTTGTTGATTCATAGGTCTTTAGAAGGCTTTTGCTAACTTTTTTCAATTTGTATTCCGACTCTGTGCCCAATGGACTTAGATGCTACCAGTCTTCCCAAGCATAGTAGGCATGCTTCCCCTCATAATTGCCAAATTTGTTGACCATTTTTGGTCCTGTAAGCCAAAAATTGGTCTCCCTTCCTTACCTCTATTTTGAGCAATTAGTCATGTATCCACCTTTTTGCTGCTATGCTTTTTCCCTTTTGTAATAGACCTATTTTCTGAACCAAATGACTTGAGCTTTGCAAATGTTTCGAGTTGATTCAAAGGTTTATTTCACTATGGGAAGCTAGTTGTCACAAGCCTTTTGGCAAAGGAATGGGCCAAATTCAAAGAGATATAAGTCTTTTATGAAGATCCAAGGACAAAGTGCCATTGCAGAGGGAAGTCAGGTTACAAACTGGACCATTCTAGTAGGCTGCAGAGGGTAATTATGAACCCAAAAGTGCCCTTATAGAGGTTAGGGAACACTTGTGGAGGGATAAAAGAGAAGGCTGAAAGGTAAGTTTTCTTCGAAAAAAATCCAAGGCTAAAGATGAAGAATTCCTTTAGACTTTTTGTTCAAAGGAAATTCATAAGGAAAGGAGCAAAGGATTTCTTTAGACTTTTGTCCTAAGAAAATCCATGTAAAAGACAAGGGATGAATTCCTTTGGACAAAATGCCCGAAGGAATTCCTTCAAAAAATTTGTCTAAAGGAATTAATCCAAAGGGAAAGAGACCGAAAGGAAGGGTTGAGACTTGAAAGAAAGACTTCCTTTGGGCAAAATGTCTGAACGAATTCCTTTAGACATTTTGTCTAAAGGAATTGAGAAGATAAGGAGCCCGAAGGGCAAGGGACTCTTTGCGACCAAAAAGGGATCTTTTTTAGTTTTCCAAAGGGACACCTTCCCTTTGGAAAGGTTCAATTGCAAAAGGCTGAAGGAATTGTCAAAGGGGTGACGTGCCCGAAGACATCAACTTCAGCATAGTAAACTAGCCATTGGAGGTTCAAACATCTGGTGATGGGTGCACAAACGTCAAATTCAAGGTGGTGAAATAACTGTTGATTCTCAAATGTTTAAAATGGGCCTGCACATGTTAACATTTGAAGAGAGCTTGAAAGAGCTCATAAGTGAAGGTCGCAAGTGAACTCAGCGACCCACTGAAAAGAGAGCCCAAGAGCTCAAATTGTCAGCAAAAGGTGAGTAGATAGCCTTAAGAGCTCAAATTTCCAAAAAGAGACAAAAAATAGCAAGGAAAGATGGAACAAAATAGAGAATCTAGATCACCGCCATACACACATATGACAACATTTGGAATATTCTAAAAGATGCACCTAACTAAGCATAGACATAAATCAGATCAACCTAGGTGGAAAAAGAAAGCGTCGATAGAAGAGTTATTCTAGTGGTTGAAACAGTCCTTACAAAATGATGATCAAGGAGTGCAAATAGTGAAGGCATGGCCTATTTTTCCTTATTTTACATTAATGAGCAAATAGTCATGTAGAACCCATGCTTTTGTAGTGATTTTTAATACGAGTTAGGTGCTAAATTCTAGAATGGTGACATCTACAGCATGGTTATTTCAAGGCTTTCTAGAAGGATGACACCAACATGAGCAAGTTTTCATTTTTCCAAGACTTTCAACAGAACATGGGCCACCATTTCTAGAAAGTGCCAAAGTATTTCTTTTGGATGCTATATATTTTAATCTCTCATTTTGAGAAATATATCTCTCAGCTTGTATGGTGAATCCCTGTAAGATTTTACCTTGAATCAAGACATAGCCTTTTTACCTCCATTTTGAATTTGCACTTTTGCATATGTCTATGGATTTATCTTGTGTTAAGTCATTTTCTTTCATGCTTTCATAGAATGATTCCAGAATGTCTAGTGTATTGTGAGTTCTTCTTTTGCAGGTTAGCCAGAAGTGTCCACAACAGAGTATAGGTGCATGTGAATAGGCTACCATAGTGTGTCTTAGAACACCTCTGGTAGTTCTTCCTCCCTATATCTCTAGAAGACCCCTAGCTCACTGATGCAGAAGAGTTTCTCATATTAAATGAAGTGTATATCAGCTTGTTCTTGGTGTAAAGTGTATGTCAAAGCTAAGTAGATCAACCATTTTGGTGTATCACTACTTTAGTTTAGGTTTTATTTTCAGTAATCCTTCTCTCTTTTCATCCCCCTCTATTTTTAGCAGTAGAAAATCTAGGACCACAGAGATGCATCAAAGGGAGCTAGCCCTTATCTAGAGATTCTTCCCTTAGTTTTTCCAGACCCATAGCAAGAGGGGAGTCTCCATTGTGCCGCATAGAAGATAGAAGCTTAGCCTCCTGTCAAGGGTGCAATCCACATCGTCAACACCGCCCACATAGTTTACTACATAGAATTCACCTTCCAGGGGATTCATGAGAGTGGAATCAGACTGAGCCTACCTATTGTCCATGCTAGGTTGTACTGATGCCTAAAAGCTTGGGAATTAGGCAGCTGCCTGATTATCTTATGCATTCATATATTGACTTGGCATCTCATTTGTATAAGCAACCTATTCTTGACCATACCCCAAGGGTGAGCAATTAGGTTGTTCATGTACTAGATTATTTTAAACAGGCACAAGAGCTTTGGACGATGAAGGAGCACTTGGATTATACCTTTGATATGGTCTGGCTTGTGTAAACTAACTCTATTTTTTATTATAATTCTAAAAAGGGGGTCTATTTGCTTGTTTGAACTACTGATATCCCTTATTTGGCTGATAATTTTGAGCTTGTTACCTTTTGAGAGCCACTAGTTTGTTGGTCATACTTTGTAACAAGCTCTTAACTTTATGAAGTTAATTGGGCGAGGTAGCAGTTAGCTTTTCTATGCCAAGCAAAAGAGCTAAAGTGGGTGCATCAGTTTGAACTAGAGGTGGCAATTTAGGAAAGAGCGGCATATGAGGTCTAAGGGCTATCTTCCTTGCTTGTACCAGGTAATTTTTAGCGACTATGGTTATTTCATAGGCAATTAGAAACACTTTCCTCCCATTGAATATATCATGATAGCAATGTCGTTGTTCAAATATTTCAAGTAATAGAGGAAGGTATAGCTTGGGGTCAGCCTTACCAAAATGGGGATTCTATCCCAAGTCTTTTGAAACCTAGTATTGAAATCTTGCATGAATTCATGTGGATCTCTTTTCATGGTGGTTAGTTGCTTAGCAAGCGAGAGGTGGTCACTTTTCTCCGTAAATCTATTTTTCAAGAGAGTGCCTAATTCATTCCATGTGTCAACTGAATTCATAGGCAAAGTTCCATACCAGTTTAGAACCTTACCCTTAAAAGACAACACCAGCAACCTGATGGCTATGTTCTCTTCAGTGACATTATGAATATTATAGAGGTTGATGATATATTTGATGTACTCAATAGCGGTAATAGTCCCCTCTCCATTAAAGGGAGGAACACTCTTAAGGGTTGTCCCTAGAATTGGGTCATAATGCAGAAGGTTTAATGGACTCTGACCATGAAGAGATACAAAAGGTAAATCCATGGTGATAATAGGGGTCTGTCAGGGTCTTTTTGTGTAAGTATATTTTATATCAGGTCTTAGATAATAACTTGTTGTATAGGGATGTGTCCTCTCAAACATCAGTCACCTTGTTAATTTTAATGGGAGCTCAACGAATTTGAAAGGGACACCCTTGAAAGAAGATCTTGTGGTAACCTTAGGCATGGGATGTCAAACTGATCTTTGATCAGAGATTGATGTTCTTAAAAATGGAGTCATCAGATGCTAGATTAGTGTTTTATTCTTGCTATAACAGGACTAGCACCAATCTTGGAACTTTTTGAGCATTAAAATTTGTCCCATCGAACGTGCCAAAAACTATTGACGTTGTGGATTGCACCATTAAAAGAAGACTCAACTTCTCTCTTTCACATGGCACAATGGAGACTTCCATCTTGTTGTGGGCTTGGCAAAACTGAGGGGAGAATCTCTAGATAAGGGCTAGATCCCTTTGATGCATCTCTGAGGTCTTTCACTACTACTACTAACAATAGGGGTGGTGAAAAGAGAGAAGGATATAACCAAAATAGAAATTATCTAAATGGTGATGCACCAAATTATTTTGATCTACTCAGCAATTTTAACACTTTAGACTAGAAGGGGGTGAACAAACACTTTATCTAACAAAAAGACCAAAATATAGGGAGATTTAATAGGGGCTTAATGAAGACATAATGAAAAGGAACTTACCATAGGCACTATAGAAAACACACTATCAAATAAATACTCTTTTGTCTCTGCGCTCTAGATGAAGCACTTCTTGTTAACCTACAGAAATGATATTGGCTACACTAGGTATGTTGGTGTCAATCCATGAAAGCATCAAGCTAAAATGACTGAACACAAAGTTGATACATAGACATACTCAAAAGTATAACCAGTCAAATAGGGGTAAAACACATTCTTATTGATTTAAAGGTCAAATTTGGCAGGGCTTCACCTTACAAAATGAGAGATATCTTCCTTTACTAAGAGGTTAAAATATATAGGTTTTTTAGAAAGAGTTTTGGCACTTTCCAAGAATAGGCAGCCCATAATGCATTAAACACATTGGAATGAGGAAATTGTTGAAGGAATCATGATGTAGATGTCACCAATTTTGACTTTGGTGCTTAACCTGTATTAAATGTCACTATAAGAGCATGGGTCACTTTGTCTGTTTTAATGACAAGGCCACTTTTTAGTGAAGTTCACGCGATTGTCTGCTCATTAATGTAAAATGAGGAAAAAATAGGCCATTCTATTGAATGCCCATGCTCCCCTTGGTGGCCACTTGGTAGAGACTATTTCATCCACTATAATAACTTCTTGTGCCGATGATTTCTGTGCCACCTAGGCTATTCTATTCATTCTACACTTGGCCTTGTATTTTCTTGGCTCTTTTTCCCTTGGGGCTATCTTTCATCTCTTCTTAGCTCTTTGGGATCCTTTCTCGACCAATGCATCCCATCACAATTGATGTTTATGGGCCTATCACTATTCAAAAACCAACAGCTATCTTGCTACCTTGAATTTGACGTTCACACGCCCAACATCAAACATTTGAACTCCAACGGCTAGTTCATTATGTTAAGGTTGATGTGCTCAGGCTCATCATCCCTTTGGTTATTCCTTTGGCCCTTTGCTAATGAACCTTCTTAAAGTGAAGGTGTCCTTATGAAAAAATGAAAAAGGTCCATTTTTGGTCATTGTGAGCCCTCTGCAAGGGCACTTATCTTTCACACTCATTTGAGTTTCCCTTGTCTTCTTAATTCCTCCAAAAAATATATCTGAAGAAAATCTTCCCTTCAAAGTCTCAGCCCTTTCTTTCGATCTTTTCCTTTGATAAATTCTTTCAGACAAAAGTCTAAAGGAATTCTTTCATGCTTTTATCTGAAGGAATTTGTCTTGGTCTCTTTCCTTGTGAATTTATTCAGACAAAATGTCTAAAGGAATTCCTTCGGGCACTTTGTCTGAAGGAATTCACCCTTTGGTTCTGTTGGGTGAATATTTTGTCAGTCAACATACTGATAAACAAAATAGGTCTGATCAGCCACAGCAAGAAGATTGGTTGACCAAATGTGTAAGTTTACTACATCAAAAGGGGACTAATCTATCCTCTCATCAAGGGGAGGTTCTCTATAGATATGTAGGCGTTATATACTATATATATATATATAGAAATAATACTCAAGGGTAGGATAAACCATCCATCTCTCTTTTTTAGAGATGATGTGCATAAATCAAAGGAGAAATCTAAATGAAATGATAGAAGACACTCCTCTTCTTTCAAAAGTGTTATTCAGTAGACAAAAGGAATATTTCTGGTGATGACAAGTAACTGTAACAGGGTCTAGTAACACAGCAGGATGAAATGAGGCGCAAAGTCTCCACCTTAACTGCTAAAGAGTGAAATATGAAAAACAATGAGGGCACAAAGTCATCTCAAGGTCTTCTACATAGAAATAAAAAATAAGCACACACTAAAGATAGTTATGACAGCACAAAGTCTAAAAGTAATTGGCTTCAGGACACCTTCTTTGTCACCTCCACTAGCTCTACTTATTTAATCAAATGGACAAAAATGTATTAAGGAAACAGAAATAAGAATAATTTCCCCAATAACCAAGTTGTTCTAGCACAAAGTCTGAAAAGTCACTTGTTTTCTTATTCAAATGACAAAATATGATCAACAATCTGAGCTTAAAGTCTCAGTAATGGCTTTCAATTTAGGCAGAGTTTAGTTTCTGATAACCCAGAGATCTCTCTAAAATAATAAGAGAGAGTCTAATATATAACCCTCCAAGAAAGACTTGGGAGCAGTAACACATCATGTTGCATTCAATATATTTTAAATTATGTCAAGAAGATATGGAAAAATCGGGTGTATTTGCCCATTTGCTTTTCTCAATGCAGATAAATGGGTCACGCCATTGAATGTTTATGTTCTCCAATGTCCACCTGGCAGTCTACTTCTAGAAACATATCTTATGCATGAATATTTCTAGTCTTTCTTCATCGTTCCTCCTTTTTTGGTTGTTGAATTGGGTCCTTGGTTCTATCAGATCCTACTCTTTGGTCACTTTCCGTTGATCTTAATAATTGACACGTGGCACATTCTATTACAAAACATATCAAGACACTTGGCAGCATCTGTGGGACTCTGAGAGACATTTATTGAAAGAAGCTTTGAAACTTGTAAGAAACTCAAGATGCAGATGTAGACACTTGTCGCGCTCTGTGGAGTTATAACGGGACACTTGACATATTTCAGATGTCTTTTGAGAATCCTGCAGAGGATGACATGTGGCAGCTTCTACTGAGCTCCTAGAGACACTATGAAAACATTCGAGACTCTTTTAGATTTTATGTAGATAATGACATGTGGTAGCTTCCACTGAGTTTAGTAGATGACACGTGGCATGTTCTGCTACTATAAAATGTGTCTCGACAGACGACACGTGGCGGCTTCCACTACAACTTTATGAGAGACACGTGGCAGCATTTGGGCTTTTATTTCCTCGATGAGTTTTTTGTTTTAGGCTTTTTTTGGGTGAATTCCTTTAGACAAAAATTCCAAAGGATTTTTGCCTTGACCATTTTTCCATGAGAGATTTTCTAAAGGAATTCCTTGTGTCTGCCTTTGCTCATTGTCCTCTGCAAGGGTACTCAGCTTGGTTCAATGTCCTCCGCAAGGGCACATTTTCCTTTGGCTTTGACTTAGTCAATTTTCTACTGATCTTAATAGGTGACACATGGTAGCATCCACTGTGAAATAGGCAGGGACACGTGGCAACTTTTGCTTAACTTATAGAAGCTTTGGATGCCTTTTGAGAGTTTTGCAAAAGATGACACGTGGCAACTTCCACTGCTTTTAGAAACACTATAGAGATCAATGGGACTCATTCAGATTCTCTTGGATGATAACACTTGGCATGCTCCGCTTACTTTAGTGGCTTACTAAGGGCCCACCACAATCTTTACTCAATAATCAAAACCAAAGGAAGAAACTGCAGATGTCGACACTTGGTAGATTTCACTGAGTTTCATTAGGGACACATGGTGACTTCTGCTATTTTTTAGAAACAAGGTATAATGGGGCTCGACAGATGACACTTAGTAGCATCCACTAAATCCTAAGAAAATATTTAGGAGAAACTTGAATTTGACGTCCGTGGGGACTTCACTGGTTGCTTGGCACTTCTTTCCTATAGAGTCTATATTTTTAAGCCTGCAGAGTCTGTAGAAATATATCTGCTGAGTCCCTTAGCAAAAAAGTTTTAGAAATAGAGAATTTGAATGCTCAGAACAACTTTTTTGAGAAGCAAAGAGATAATTTTAGCCCTGTAGGACCAAAATAGCTCATATGTTGTTCTAAAAATGAGTGACATTTTTGGGGAACAACAGCTGGCTCCAGTTAGGGAACTTCTTTTATTTGAGAACTTGGAACAAATGAAGGGAGTAGAAACTAGAATCTCCAATGCCTTGAAGTGTGCTATTAGGCTACGAAGTCATGCTAAGGCATAAAAAATGAAAACAAACAAAAACAAAATAGAACTAAAACCTATAAAAATATACATATGTACATATGAAATGATCTGGTACTTCAAGAATTGAAGTGTTTCAGATGTTGCCCACTGTGAGGCAGAGAAAAGAGTGTGTCATCTTGATACTTTAGCAGGAAACTATTTTCACCATTATGCTGATGGATAATAAATGGGCCTCTCCAAAGGAATTCAAACTTTCCATGCATTCCCTTTGGTTATCTCTTTTTGTCCCACAATATGACTTGATCTCTAACTTGGATATCATGGTTTTTTGCCTTCTGGTCGAAGAGTTTCTTCACCAAACTTTGATGGGCAGCAATTCGGTCCACCACCATAGTTCTATACTCATCCAGCTTAGTCAGGCACATGATCCTCTTATCAAAGAGGCTTTCATATGTCTGATCTTCAATTGCCTTAGCCAATTTTAATGCTGGCAATTCCTAGGTGACTGGTATCTCAGCATTGATACCATAAAGTAGTTGGAAAAGAGACATACCAATTGCCCTCTTTGGTGTGATTCTATCTACCCTAGAGCATCAACTAATGCTTTATTCCATCTTCTTTGGTTGTCATCTGCCAGCTTTTTGATGATAGTCACCAGGTTCTTATTGCTTGATTCAACTTATCCATTCCCTTGTGGAAAGTAATCAGAAGAGTGGGATAGTGTAATCCCATAGTAGAAAAAGAATTGTGTAATCTCCTAGGAAGTGAAACAAGCTGCATTATCAGTAACAATCTTGTTTGGGACTCCAAATCTAGAAATGATATTCTCCTTGAGGAAATTGCACACTACTTCTGAAGTAGCATGCTTGGTTGGAATTCCTTCTACCCATTTGGTGAAGTAGTTAGTTGATGTAAGGACATAATCATATCCAACACTTGAAGATGGGTTTATAGCTCTAATAAAATCAATTCCCCATTGATGGAATGGTTCCTCTATGACCACTAGCTTGAGAGGCAGGGCAGCTAACTTGGGTCTTCTAACAAATTGCTGACACACTTCACATTTTTTCACCCACTTATATGCATCTTTGAAAAGAGTTGGCCAATAATACCTAGCTCGCAAAATCTTTTGGGAAGTCACAGGATCAAAAAAATGTCCTCCACAGGCTAGATTGTGGAAGGATTTCAAAAGTTGGCTTTGCTACTCCTTTTATACACAGCGAAGGAATACTCCATCAAGGCTCCTCTTATACAGGCCATTGTCCCAAAGGACAAAATTAGCAGCTTTCAACTTGATAGTCCTCTCTTCTTTGTAAGATAAGTGAGCAGGACAATCACCATAAGTAAAGAAATAAGTAATACCTGAATACCACTCATTCATGGTGGAGATAAAAAGGGTTGTTGGTGTGTCTTCTACCTCTACTTCTTCATGCTCTATTTCTTCTGACTTGTTATCATCAATTAATTGGCATAGGCCTTTTCCATGCACCAGCTTTGTTGGCTTGATGTCTAGATCAAAATCCTAGATCTTTGCAATTCAATTGCCTTTTCTTGTCCCAAACTCCTGCTAAGTTAATATGGACTTGACTGTAGTGTCAGAAACTAAGGTAGTAGTGTGTAAATTTAGGATATAGAAGTAAAAATGCTTGACTACCTTCACCACTGCATAAGCATACTTCTCCATATTCAATTACTTCAGCTCATGGGCTTTGAGAGGGCAACTCATGAAAGAAATGAGAGATTTTATACCTTCTTTATCCTATTGAACCAAAATTGATGAAAGCGTGTGTTCAGAAGCATAACTATATATGATGAACTCTTTGTTGTAGTTTGGACAAATTAGAGTTGGAGCATGGGCAAAGGCATTCTTGATATCTTTAAATGTTGACTTGCCTTCTTTAGTCCAACTGAAGGTGTCTTTCCCTTTCATCATGTTTACAATGTGTCGAGTCTTCTCAACAAACTCAGGGATAAATCTTTGTAAGAAATTCACTTTTTTGAAGAAAGAGTGAACAACATTTCTACTTGTAGGTAAGGTAAACTCTTGAATAGAGTTGACTCTATCTGAGTCAATATTTATGCCTTCTTTAGACATAATGTATCTGATAAATTTCCCCTCTGTTACTCTAAAAATAGAATTCTTGGGGTTCAAGAAAATGCCATTCTGATGGTAGCACTCCAGCACTTGTTGCAGGTGGTGTATATGATTAGAGTGATGCTTGAAAAAGATGGTCAAGTCATCAAGGTATACCACAATGAACTTACCCATCTCATCCTTGAAAGCAAGGTTCATTGCTTTCTAAAAGGTGGCACTAGCATTTATCACACCAAAAGGCATCCTTCTATATGCAAATGTGCCCCAAGGTGAGGTGAAGGCAGTCTTGTGTTGGTCTGCTTCACCAACTTCAACTTGATTGTATCCTGAGAAGCCATCTAGCATTGATAACATCTCTGAACTTGTTACTGTTTAAAGCACTTGATCCATGATTGGCAAAGGATAGTTATCCTTCAAAGATGACTGATTTAGATTCTTGAAATTCACCATTCTTCTTTCTTACATGCACTATGTCTGCAATCCATGTGGAATGATGTATTAGGAAAATAATTCTAGCATTTAACATTTTTTATATCTTAGACAGAATAGTACTTGATATCTTTAGATTATACTATCAGGACTTCTGCTTGTAAGGCACTGAGTCAGCCTTAAGAGGAATGTCATGGCATATTTCATCAGGCCTAAGAGATTTTAGGTCATCATAAGAGTATGCTAAGACATCCATGTATTGGCAGAGTAGAGCAGTGAACTTGAATCTCTCTTCCTGAGTGCAGCACTTACCAATGTTAACCATCTTGGGATTTTCTTCAGTAGTTAGATTTATTTGATCAAATCCTTGAGAGGAGCTTGAATCTATTTGCTGCTCTTTAACGAACCTATCATGCTTGTCAAATAATTTCTCAAGGGAAACTAAGCCTTTGGATATTTTATTCTCTTTGAGTTATAAGAATTCTTTATTTGCATCTGAACTTGATTCAAGGGTTGGTTCACACTTCTAAGGTTCACTGTCTTTAAAATGTAGTTGTTCAAAGTTGACCTTTCATTCTAGGAAAGCAATGATTTGGTGATCATCATTGAATACTTGCCAATGATCAGCATTGTCAGGCACACTAGGTCTAAAAACCAACTCAATAGTGTACTTGTCTTCTTTGAAGTCTGAGTGAGGAACTAAGAGAGTTTCTAAAATAGCAAGTGCATCAGTGCGATCATTGACTTTCCTGGGTATGATAGAGATGTTGAGAGCATCAAAGCTTTTAATTTGGTCTTAGACTAGATTGTGGTAGTGGTGCAATCTTTTATTCTTATTTTGGTATAGGTTTCTCACCTGATAAACCACCAGTTCAGCATCCCCTTTGGCATGAAGGAGTTTGATGCATTTGTCTCGAGCTGCCTTCAATCCAAGCAATAGAGATTCATACTCAGCTGTGTTATTGGTATTGCTGAACTGTAACTTATATGAGTAGGAAAAAATATCTCCTTGAGGAGATATCAACACAATCCCAGCTCCTGAACTAGTAGAGGAGCAACTGCCATCAAATTTCAAAATTCATACCTCATTAGACACTGATTTTTCTTTCATTAGAGAGGGAAGATCCTTCTCCATCTGTATTGCAACTTACCAATTCTTTTGCTATTCTAGCTAAACTATTTTTTGAGTTGACATTTTTAAGAGATTTATCATATGTTTCATGAACTTCATCTGTAAATAGAAAGTAGTTACCCATACCTGAAGATTCAAACAAAATTTGAGCTTCAGGCGCTGATGTCTAAGTGATAATATATTTTGATTCCTTTTTAGGAAGCAGTCTCTGCATGATGCCTTTGACAAAGATCCTCACTTTAGATAGGTCTATGCTCAATTCTCCACCAACATCTTTGCAAAAATTTCACCCTAGAAGAATACCATAAGATGCTAGGACATCGGCCACTAGAACTATCATCTTGATTCTTTTATTTGGAAAGGCTGCAAATAAAAATTGGGCATCTTTGATTTGCCCCAGTAGTGGCACTTGCTTGTTCTCCATGGAGAAACATCTACCAAATGTTTTGGTCAATGTGAGGCCAAGAGATTCTACTACTTTGGTAGGCATGACATTGTCAGAAGCTCTAGAATCAATGATGGAATTGCTCAGCTTGTGACCATTTATCAATAGGGAAACATAAAAAGGTTTTATTTTTTCATGGACAACAGGAGGAGTAATGACAAGATTGTTTGGAATGGGCATGTTTTTTGGAGAATCATGAGTTACCTTTTTAGCCTCTTGTTCTACAGGGATAAATTTATTCTTCACACACTCAACTAACCTATCCAACTACTCAGGATTGGATTGTAAATATTCAAACTCAGTTATTTAAATTTTGGTTTTCTTGACATGAACAATTATGTCAAATGACTGAATTGGACTAGGAACAGAGGAAGGTAATTCAGCTTTCTAGTTTGTAAAGGGGGGACTAATTTTTGAAATTGAAGATAAAGGTGAAGGTGAACTTGATATACTTACCTTTTTGGTGATCATCGGGTCCTTTGGCTAGAAAGGCAGGGTGGTTCCCTGCTTAGCAATTGAAATTGCAGGCTGAGAACGCTCTTCCAGTTTTTCTTTATCAGCTTGTTGAGATGATTGTTTCTTTGACCTGGTAAATACTATATATGATCCATCAAATGCTTCTCCTTTACTTTTGGGTTGATCATGGTAGTTTAAGAAACCAATGTTGGAGTAGCTAGCTGATTCTTCTTGGTTTTCTACAAGGAGATTAGTGTCATTTTCTTGACTCAATTCAGGCTGAAAAGAGAAATCTGAGTCTACTTCAAGATATCCCATTGATGAATTGGTTAGGGGTGCTTCAATGGCAAGTTTCTCTTATGGGGGAGGAAGATGATTTAGCTACCCTTGATTCCTGGTAACATTTCCCTATTATGATTGATTTGGAAATGTCTTCCTTAACATATCTCTATATGAAGGAATAGAAGACATTCCTTGCACCATTTGCTTTTTGAGAGCAAGCAACTCACTTGCCAACTTTTGCACCATTGGATCAGTGGTGCTTGTAGATGGATATTCAGAAGATGATGAGGGTCTATTTCTATTAGGATCTCTCCTTATCTTCCCTGCCAAGATGAGATCATCTTCTACTTCAGTCACCAAATCTTGAGCTGCAGCAAGGTCTATTTGACTAGCACATTTAAATAAGAAACTCATTTCAGATAGCTGATAATTAATGAAGAAACATTTGAGATTCTCAATTGTAGGTCGAGCAATGTCAGGGATCTTGTTCCTTAGCTTGTCAAATTTGGCTATGAAATCCATCATTAGTTCATGAGGTTCCTTCTTCATTTGTGTGAGCTGAGCCATAAAGGCATGTGCATCTTCTACAGGTTTGAATCTGGCTTCAAACTTAGCTTTGAGGGTATTTCAGTCAGTTACTGATCGAGTTTGTAGATGGTAAAACCAATCTACAATAGCACCTTGTAAAGTTTATACGAAGAGTCTGACTGCCACATCCTCAAATTCCACTCCAATTACACCATAGGCTATGCTGAAAGCTATAATGTGTTCATCATGGTGAACTTTCTCATAACCATAGAACTTGGGGAAATTCTTCCTCGAACTACATGGGAGCTCATGCAGAGGTGGAGCAAGATTGAGAGAGCCAAAAGAATTATCCCAAGGGCCTTGAACTATCATTAATGACTATGAAAAGGAGGAATAACAAATCTCAGAGGGGTAATTATTGGCAAAGCTTTATTAACAGTAGAAGTGGATGCTTTACCTGGTAATGGAGACCTGACTTTAGTAGGAGGAAAGCTCCTAGGTTTTTGGAGGTGAAATGGTGAAGGAAACAAATCAAAATTACTTTGTTGTATCAACTTGAATACAAAGTCAATAATACCTTTAGCCCTTTGGCTTCATGTATACCTTGGATCTGCTAGATTGTGAAACAAAAATGGAAAAGAATTGACACTACTTCAGCTTGAAGCTTGAGGCTTCAAATTACACAAAATTACTAGTGTCCCCAGTGGAGTCGCCAAAAACTGTTGGGTGAATATTTTGTCAATCAACATACTGATAAACAAAATAGGTCTGATTAACCATAGCAGGAAGATTGGTCAGCCAAATGTGTAAGTTTACTACATCAAAAGGGGACTAATCTCTCCTCTCATCAAGGGGAGGTTCCTTGTAGATATGCAGGAGCTATATATATATATATATATATATATATATATATATATATATATATATATATATATATATATATATATATATATATATATATATATATATATATATATATATATATAACACACATTGAAGATAATTATGACAACACAAAGTTTGAAAGTAACTAGCTTTAGGACACCTTCTTTGTCACCTCCACTAGCTCTGCTTATTTAATCAAATGGACAAAAACGTATTAAGGAAATAGACATAAGAATAATTTTCCCAATAACCAGGTTGTTCCAGCATAAAGTCTGAAAAGTCACTTGTTTTCTTATTCAAATGACAAAATATGATCAATAATATGAGCTCAAAGTCTCAGTAATGGCTTTCAATTTAGGCAAAGTTTAGTTTTTGATAACCCAGAGATCTCTCTTAAAAAATAAGAGAGTCTAATATATAACCCTCCGAGAAAGACTTGGGAGTAGTAACACATCATGTTGCATTCAATATATTTTAAATTTTGTTAAGAAAATATGCTGGAATCGGGCATATTTGCCCATTTGCTTTTCTTAATGCAGAGAAACGGCTCACGCCATTGAATGTTTATGTTCTCCAATGTCCACCTGGTGATCTGCTTCTAGAAACATATCTTATGTGTGAATATTTTTGGTCTTTCTTCATCTTTCCTCCTTTTTTGGCTATTGAATCGGGTCCTTAGTTCCATCGAATCCTGCTATTTGGTCATTTTCTATTGATGTTAACAATTGACATGTGGCACGTTCTATTGTAAAATAGATCAGGACACTTGGTAGCATCTGCGGGACTCTGAGAGATGTTTATTGAAAGAAGCTTTGAAACTTGTAAGAAACTCAAGATGCAGATGTAGACACTTATCACGCTTTGTGGAGTTATAATGGGACACTTGGTATATTTCGGATGTCTTTTGAGAATCTTGTGGAGGATGACACGTGGTGGCTTCCGCTGAGCTCCTAGAGACACTATGAAAACATTCAAGACTTTTTTAGATTTCATGTGGATGATGACACGTGGCAGCTTCCACTGAGTTTAGTAGATGACACATGGCACATCCACTACTAGAAAATGTGCCTCGACAGATGACACGTGGTGGCTTCTACTGCAACTTTATGAGAGACACATGGCAACTTTTGCAATTTTATTTCCTCGATGGATTTTCTATTTCGAGCTTTTTTCTAGGTGAATTCCTTCAGATAAAAAGTCTGAAGGATTTTTGCCTTAACCATTTTGCCACAGGAACTTTTTCAAAGGAATTCCCTGTGTCTGCCTTTGCTCATTGTCCTCCACAAGGGTACTCAGCTTGGTTCAATGTCCTTTGCAAGGGTACTTTTTCCTTTGGCTTTGCCTTAGTCAATTTTCTGTTGATCTTAATAGGTGACATGTGGCAGCATCCACTATGAAATAGGTGAGGACACGTGGCAACATCTGCTTAATTGATAGAAGCTTTGGATGCCTTTTAAGAGTTTCATGGAAGATGACACGTGGTGGCTTTCATTGCTTTTAGAAACACTATAGAGATCAACGGGACTCATTTAGATTATTTCAGATGATGAAACTTGGCACGCTCTGCTTACTTTAGTGGCTCACTAGGGGCCCACCATAGTCTTTACTCAATAATCGAAACTAAAGGAAGAAACTACAGATGTCAACACTCGGCAGCTTTCACTGAGTTTCATTAGGGACATGTGGTGACTTCCACTATTTTTTAGAAACAAGGTATAATGGGGCTCGACAGACAACACTTGGTAGCATCTACTGAATCCTGAGAGAAGCTTTAGAAGAAACTTGAATTTGATGTACATGGGGATGTCACTAGTTTCTTAGCACTTCTTTCCTGTAGTTTCTATAGTTTTAAGCCCATGGAGTTCATAGGAACGTATCTACTGAGTCCCTTAGCAAAAAAGTTTGAGAAATAGAGAATTTGAATGCTCAGAATAACTTTTTTGAGAAGGGAAGAGATAATTTTAGCCCTGTAGCACCAAAATAGCTCATATGTTGTTATAAAAATGAGTGACATTTTTGGGGAACAATAGGTTCTTCCTTGGATTTTCTTCAGACAAAAGTCTAAAGAAATCCTATCTTTTGCATGGATTTTCTCTAAAGGAAAACTTACCTTTCATCGTTCTGCCTTGTAATTTTTTGAAGATTCTCTCTACCCTTCGCAAGGGAACTTTGGGTCTGAAGTTACCCTTCGGACCCTGCTGAATGGTCCCATTTGCAACCCAACTGCCCTCCACAAGGGTACTTTGTCTTCAGAGCTTTGTAAAAGATTTGCATTCTTTGAACTAGCCCATCCCTTTGCCAAAAGGCTTGTGCAAACTAACTACCCAAAGTGAAATAAGTCTTATATTAAACTAAAAACCTACAGGTCTTAGATCTCTCAACTTTTTATAAGAACAAGGCAAAAGCAAGGGGAAATGGAGCATTTGCAGTAAGGTGAATACATCTAAGACTAACGGCTCAGAAATCAGGGGAAAGAGACCAATCTTTGGCTTGTAGGACCAAAATGGTCAACACTTATGACCTCTTGACACTTGTCAAATGCGTGTGCACTCAGAGGGTAATCTGGCTTTGCTTCATATCATTGGATCTAATGCACCAATCAAGCATGAGCCATTGACCTTTTAAAGCAACATGAATTTTAATTCTTACTTTGTCATTAACTATTGAGCTTCTTTTCTTCCCTTTTCGCATCTCACTATTTTATATATGATGGTTTCACTTCCACTCTTTTCGATTATCCTCATATGCTCGATCTTTACCCTTTCTATTGTGCATTAAACTTTGACATATTAGTGTGATCTTATTTTCTTCAACATTCTTGTAATGCTCCTTGCAACATTGATCCTTGTAGACTTGCTCATATTTTAACCTTGCTTTAATTCCTTCAGAAGGTTCCTTCATACAAATTGTTATGGTCTTTTGTGTCTTCGATACAATTTTTGCAGACTTTTTGTCTAGGTCCATTTCATCTTGAAGTGTCCTCCAATCTCTCTAAAAGAATTCATCATTGGCTTTAATTCAGAAGTGTCCTTCAAAAATATTCCAACGGTCCTCATACCCTTTGGATTCTCTGCAATCTACCCTTTGGATTTTCTACAAGTGTCCACATACCCTTTGCAACATTCAAAAGATACCCTTTAAACTTTTTGAAAAGGTCCACTTGCCCTTCGCAATAATCAAAAGATACCCTTCAAACTTTTTGAAAAGGTCCACTTGCCCTTCAAAATGTTCAAAAGATACCCTTCGGACTTTTTAAAAGGGTCCACTTGTGCTTTGAAACTTTCAAAAGGTACCCTTCAGACTTTCTAAATGTACCCTTCAGGTTTGTGTTAAGGGACAATTTTCCGAAAAAGACTTGACAAAATATTTGAAAGAATTGTCCTTGTCACTTTTTCTGAAAGAATGCCTCCAAAGGAATTCTTCAAGACTTTTGGATTTTCCATCCTTCTTGACTTATGTACGTAAGAGAAGTAAAGCCACTCAGAAATCTTGATTGCCTATTCTAGACCCTTTCGGGTTTTTGACGTTACTTGACTTATCATCTTGAGAGAAGCAATCCCTCTTCAAAATCCCGATTACTTTGTCTAGAACCTTTCAAATTTTTAACTTTACTTAGCTTATCAACATAAAGATTTAATGTGCTTGCAAATCCCTAATCACCTCTTCTTTGGACCCTTTTGGGTTTCCTACATTGCTTAGCTTATAAACATAGGAGAAGTAAAGCTATCTTGGAAACCCGATAACCTCCTCTTAGACCAACTCAGGTTCTTATCATAGCTTGACTTATAAAACATAAAGAAGTGAAGTCATTCTATAATCTCGACCAATTAAAGTCACTTCAGAACCTCTAACAACTCCTCTAGACCACTTCAAGTTTTCGACTTTGCTTTACTTATAAACATAAAAGAAGTAAAGTCGTTCCATAAACCCAACCAAATTTATTAGACCAGTTCAGAGTTTTGAGACTGTTTTACTTATTTTATAAGAACACTTCACAAACTTGATTTACTCCACAAGTCTGCTCAACTCAACCTTTGGCATTAATGCATGATCATTTTCAATCTCAATGACATCAACCTTTGACGTCAATGACAATTCCATGCTACCTAGACAGGAATGACAATTCTTCAGTCCTCAAACTGCTTTTTGGATCATGATATTCAACCTGTTAACTGTATCCTTATTCAAATCGCCAACAATCTCCCCCTTTGTCATTGATGGAAAAACACCCTCAAGAGAAAAATCCTCCTCAAAATTCCCTTTTGATTCTACTTGCTTGCTCTTATTTTGATTTCTCCCCCTTTGACATTAATGATAAAGAGTGTTTGCTAAACCATTAAAACAAACTGCTCTTTTACTGGCTTTTGAGTTGTTCTGATCCTTGGATCTGTCTAGATAGATCATTTTGAAGAGAGACTCCCACTTGGATAATGCACACCGACCTGAACTTTTACTAGGACATACTTAATTATGACTCCCCTGGTTTTTATATGCTTCAACCGATCATGGATATAGCATTGGTTTGAAAGACCAATCAACAATAGATGTATCTCTTACATAGATGAGCTTAAGAATCTAGATCCAACATACCTTTGTCTACTTTACATCAAATGGAAAATGATGTGTAAAGTACATAGCAGATTGCCTTCACTCTTAATCTATAAATTAATATTATACCAACAACGCTCCCCCTGGACTTATAACCTATCACAAGAGACCAGTGATATGGGGTGGGAGCTACAACTCCCAACTTCTCTCTTAGATAATCAAATTGCTCCTTGGGAAGAGGCTTGATGAAAATATCTACAATCTGATCTTTGATTGGCACATATTCCATTGTGACCTCTTGACTTGCAACATTTTCTCTTAAAAAGTGATATTTTATGGAGATATGCTTGGTTATGGAATGCATCACTGGATTCTTGGATAGATTTATGGCACTTGAACTATCACAAAAAATAGAGATAGGTGTTTGATATTCTACCTTTATGTCCTTGAGAGTTTGCCTCATCCACAAGACTTGAGTGCAGCATGCAACTGGTGTGACATACTCTGCTTCAGTTTAGAGAGTTTAATCGATTCTTGCTTCTTGCTTAGCCAATACACAAGTTTGTTACCCAAAAAGAATGCACCACCACTAGTGCATTTTCTATCATCCACACTTCCTACCCAATCAACATCAATATATGCAACCAAAGTAAGATCTTCGCTAGTTGGGTACCACAACCCATAGTCAATTGTGCTCTTAATGTACCTGAAGATTCATTTTACAACATTAACATTTGATTCTTTGGGAGCTACTTGAAACCATGCAACCATTCACATTGCTTGCATGATGTCTAGTTTTGATGTTGTTAGATACAACAAACTACCTATCATTGATCTATATAGCATATTACTAACATTAGGAGACTCATCTTCCTTGCTTAGCTTGCAACCAACCATCATGGGAGTACCAACTAGTTTGTTGTCCTCCATTCCAAATTTCTTGAGCATCTCTTTTGCATACTTAGCTTGAGATATGAATATCCATTCATTAGTTTGTGTAATTTGTAGACCAAGGAAGAAAGAGAGTTCTCCCAGCATTGACATTTCAAATTCATTTTGCATTTGCGTGGCAAATTCTTTGCACATGTTACTATCACCACCTCCAAAGATAATATCATCCACATAGACAAAAACAATCAACATATTCTCACCTTCTAATTTAAAATATAGATTGTTGTTTGCACAACCTTTTCTAAAACCTTGTCATTGCAGATATTGATCTAATTGTGAATACCATGCTCTAGGTCCCTATTCCAGACCATACAAAACTTTCTTTATTTTGCACACATAATCTTCTTCCTCTACTAACTGAAATCCTTCTGGTTGTTCAATGTACACTTCCTTTTCTAAGTTTTCATTCAGGAATGCTGACTTCACATCCATTTGATAAACCTTGAATTTCTTGTGAACAAAGAATGCCAAGAACATTCTTATAGCTTCCAGTCTTGCCACAGGAGCAAATGTCTCTTCAAAATCTATGCCTTCTACTTGTGCATATCCTTTACACACCAATCTAGTTTTATTTCTTATGATATCTCCATCTTCATTGAGTTTTTTTCTATAGACCCACTTAGTTCCTATTACATTCTTATTCGAGGGTATAGGAACTAATTCCCACATTTTATTCTTTTCAATTTCGTTGAGTTCTTCTTCCATGGCTGTTAGCCAGTTTTCATCTTTGTTGGCTTCATTGAAGGTCCTAAGCTCAAATTTTGAAAGTAGAGAAAAGTTTTTCCTTGTTTATTACAGATCTTATCTTAGTCTGAACACCCTCATCTTTATTGCCAATTATCTGCTCCTTGGGATGTTCTTTTTGAACAAACCTTGCAGGTGCCTCTTTATTCTTTTCTTCCTCCTCTTCACTATCTTCTACTTCATTTTTTGCTCCTTTTGATTCTTCAATTTTGATCTCCTCATTAGGCTCAAATTGTTTGAATCCTTCTTCTACCTTGACATTGATGATTTCAACTATTTTATGCAGCCTTTTGTTGTAACATACATAGGCTTTGTTGTGAGTGAAGTATCTAAGAAAAATTCCTTCATCACATCTTGAATCAAAACTTTCAAGTTCGGCCTCTTTTCTTCTGATGTAGCACTTGCTTCCAAACACTCTGAAATACTTTACAAATGTAGGTTTTCTAAAACACAGTTCTTATGGGGTTTTATCACTCTTTACCCTAAGTTGAACTTTGTTTAGGATATATACTGCTATTTGAACTGCCTCTTTCCAATATCCATCAGGAGTTTTGCCTATTTCAGCATTAAACTGACCATCTCCTTCATAGTTCTGTTCTTTCTTTCTAAAACTCTATTTTGTTGTAGAGTTCTTGCAGCAAAGTAATGTCTCTTAATCCCATGCTTCTCACAATATTCTATAAACTCGTTGGAGGTGAATTCTCTACATTTGTCTGATCTTAAACATTTGATTTTTTCTTCCCATTTCAATTTCAACCATGGCCCTGAAGATCTTAAATCTCTCAAAAGCTTGTGATTTATCTTTCAAAAATGTTATCCATGTCATCTTTGAGAAGTCACCTACAAACAACATAAAGTAGTATACACCTTTTAAATCCTTTTGTCCTAGTAGGACCACATAAATATGTATGAACTACATGTAGGGGTTTTGAAGTTGCATATTCTTTCGTTTCTAATCTGATCCTTGTCTGCTTTCCTAGTTGGCATGCTCTGCATGTGATGTCTATAAGTTTGATTATTTTGGGCATATGTCTAACACACTTGTTATAACTTACTTTGACTAGATTGTCAAAGTTAACATGACCTATTCTTTTATGCCATAACTAGCTCTCATCAATTTTTCTTAGGAGGCAACTTGCATTATTTTCTTCAATCAAGTTGTATATGTTGCTTTCAGTTCTTCCTCGTGTAATGTTTTTCCATCTCTTTTCAATTTACAACCTTCAAAATTAAATATGATTTCATAGCCATTATCACACATCTAACTTACACTTAAGAGATTATGTTTAAGTCCTTTAACATACAGGATGTTATGTGTAGAAAGCTTGCCATCTATATGCAAGCTTCCTTTACCTCTGATTCTGACTGTAGTGTTATCTCCCAAATTGATAGTTCATTCCTTGCATCTGCCCAAACTGGTGAATTTGCTCTTATCCCCAGTCATATGCTTTGATCAACCATTGTATATGACCCAAAAAAATTTCTCTTTGGCATGGAGTGTCGTTTGAGCAATCAGGGATTGATCTTTTACTTTCCACATCTTTTTAGGTCTCTCACCTACCTTTTTCCTTTCTTTAAGAGTGCCCTGTGAAACTCTATTCTCATTTAGACACCTGCCTTTGCCTAAACTATAATTTCTTGTCATTGCAATGTTAGCTCAACAATACTTAGCTATATGTCCATAATTATTGCAATTGTAACATATTAAATTTGAATCTATCAAAGGGGAAAATGAATTTCTACTTACAAAATTAAATCTTTGAGTAAGAAAAACTCTACAATCAATAGCCCTATGACCAAACTGATTACAGCTAAAACAATAACCATAAAAGGAAGAAAAGTACTTGGTCATAACATTCTTTGGTGCAGTATACCGAAAACTCTTACCTTTCTGCCTTTTCAGGTCAACCACTTTGGTGTATCCTTCTGCATCTTTCCTTGGATTAGTCTTTATGTCCTTTCTGATCTTTGCTTTCATTGCTTCTTTGTTGATCTTCTCGTTCATTGCTTTTGCTTCTCCTCCTTTTATGAAGTCATCATACAAGTTCATTGATGTACAAGCTGAGGATCCTTTTTCTTTATCATATCCAAGACCTGACTTTTCATTCGAAGGATTTTGCACACTGATCAGTTCACTAATAACTTTTGATCCTTTTGTCAACTTTAATTTTTTGTTTAGTTGGTCTCTTGCCTTCTCAAGTTCTTTCCTCAAGGATACTATTTATACTTCAAGTTTCATACATTTGTTAGATTTGGACTGGAGATCCATCTTGACGACTTCTCCTATCCTGTTGGCTTCTTCAACTTGAGTTTTTAGCGTCACAATCATTTGATTAGCCTTTTCAAGCTCCTTTTTCTCATGATTCCTCTGCATTGAGTTTTCTTTTCTCAATTTTTTGATTTTTTCAAGATCACACACAAGTTCCCTTTCAAGATCAATCTCACCTTCTTCTCCTTCATCCCAATCTTCATCTTTATTTTGTTCTTGATTCAAGGAGATGAATTTTTATACCATAAATAGGAACTCATCTCCCTCAGCTAAAAAGGCACAGTCATGCTCATTGTCAGAGTTGTCACTATTAATCTCTCCCAATGAGACACTATCTTATTTTATATATAACACATTTTTATTCTTGAAGAAGTTTTTCCTCTTAGCATAATGTGGTTTCACCTTTTTTATACTTTCTACTTGCTTGGAGTTGTCCTTATTGTATGGACATTTTGCAGTGAAGTGTCCTATCTTGCCATAGTTAAAACAATTGAACGGAAGTCTTCCTTTATACTTACCTGATCCTCTCTTTATTTTTTTGACAAATTGGCTTCTTCACCATCAATCTCCTCAAAATCGAGCATAGAGGTTTCTTCTTTTGCAGTCTTTACTACTTTGAAGGTTGCTTCTCTCTTGATCGTGTCTGTCTCTCCCATCCTCATTTCGTAGGCTGTAAACATTCCATGTAGTTCATCCACTATAAGATTTTCCAAATCTCTTTCTTCTTCAATAGCCAAAATTTTGGAGTTGTATCTTGATGGAAGGGATCTCAGAACCTTCTTGACAATAGTCGATTCTTCTATCATTTCTCCAAATCCTTTTATAGCATTGACTATTTTATCTACCCTAAAGAGATAGTTAGTTATCTTCTCTTCTTCATTCATCTTCAGACTGTCAAATTGTCCTTTGTGTGTTTGTAGCTTGCCCTGTTTCACTTTGTCGTCTCCTTCATAGATACCTTTTAACTTATTCCAAATGTCTTTTGCATTCTAATAGTGCATAACTTTGACAAACTCAAAGTTTGACAACCCACAAAAAATAGCGTTCTTTGCTTTGGTGTTGTTCTCATAAGCCTTTTTGGCCACCTGATCAACAAGAGTTATAGCAGGAGCTGTATAACCAATTACTATTAACATCCATACATCAAACCCTAAGGAAAACAAGTATGCTTCCATTCTTATGCTCCAAAAAGTATAGTTAGACCCATCAAAAAGAGGAGCCTTGTTTGATGAAGATCCTTCTTGGTAGGCCATTATGTTCACTAACCATGATCTACCTGAGCCAATTAAGCTTCTCCTAAAGAACCTATGCTCTGATACCAATTGTTGAACACACTATCTACTGAGATGGGGGGGTGAATTAGTAGACGAGCTAAAGCCTAGTTCTTAAAAACTTTTAAACAAGATACAGAATGTATATGCAAAGTAAAGAACAAAAGCAAAGATCATACACACACACAAGAATACTTAACACCATATTTTTATGTGGAAACCCAAAGGAAAAAACCATAGTGAGAAAACCTGCTAAAAACTACTATTCTAATCCAACCTCATAGAAAAGATGTCTCACAGACAAATCTCACTGCTTACATTCAAGAGCACTTACTCTAAGGAAGCACCAACTTCATAACTGAGCACCAACTCAGTTTTTATAATGGCACCAACCTATTAGAGATACAAAGCTACAACTTTAGAACACAAAAAAGATTCAAAATAAATCTTGTTCAGTTTCTCTGTTACAAGTCTAGTCTGTAACTATACCTTCACACTATGTGCCTTCTCGTCTTATCTGCCTCTTTCTCTTTGTGTCTGGATATCTTCTATTTTGACACACCTTATTTGCTTTGACTTTTTACGTTGTCTGCATATGTCCTCACTCGACAATTTTTGAGTTAACACTCAAAATATTATTGCTGGAGCAACAAAAAGACACTTTCAAATGTTTTGTTCGTAGCATATATAGACAAATGCATCTTAAGGTTTTTTATCTGTAAAGTGTTCACACTTCACCTGATCTTAACCATTTCAATATTTTGATCTATATTCAATGTGACTTTGATTTCATGTCTTGATTCATGCTTTAAACGGCAACATTCAAATATATTTACTATTTTTGGCATCTGCACTTCTACTGTTCTTAACTACGCCGCTTCCTCGATCAATTAGATTGATTAATCTCAAGCTCCATGAAGATATATCGAGTCCATCACCGGTTTCAGTTGTTCCTTTATAGATACGTAAAACACATTAAATGTGGGCTTTTTATTTATTTCATCATGCCAAGTTGACGTTCTTTTCTTTGTTGGATATTTCCTTATGACCTCTTGACACTTGTCAAATGCGCGTGCACTCAGAAGGTAATCTGGCTTTGCTTCACACCATTGGATCTAATGCATCGATCAAGCGTGAGCCATTAATATTTTAAATCAACATGAATTTTAATTCTTACTTTGTCATTAACCATCGAGCTTCTTTTCTTCCCTTTTTGCATCTTGTTGCTTTCTATATGGTGGGTTCACTTTTGATCCTTTTGATTGTCCTCAATATGATTGATCTTTACCCTTTCTATTGTGCATGAAACTTCAGCATGTTGGTGTGATCATATTTTCTTCAGTGTTCTTGTAATGCTTCTTGCAACATTGATCCTTGTAGACTTGCTCATCTTTTAACCTTGCTTTAATTCCTTCATAAGGTTCCTTTATACAAATTGTTGTGGTCCTTTGTGTCTTCGGGACAATTTCGGTAGATTTTTTGTTCAGGTCCATTTCATCCTCAAGTGTCCTCCAATTTCTCTGAAAGAATTCATCATTGGCTTCTATTCGGAAGCATCCTTTAGAAATCTTTCAACGGCCCTCATACCCTTTAGATTCTCTGCAATCTACCCTTTGACTTTTTTGCAAGTGTCCACATACCCTTTGTAATGTTCAAAAGATACCCCTCAGACTTTTTGAAAAGGTCCACTTGCCCTTCGCAACAATCAAAAGATGCCCTTCAAAATTTTTGAAAATGTCCACTTGCCCTTCGAAATGTTTAAAATATACCCTTTGGACTTTTTGAAAAGGTCCACTTGTCCTTCAGAACGTTCAAAAGATACCCTTCAGACTTTCTAAATGTATCCTTCAGATTTGTGTTAAGAGACAATTTTCTGAAAAGGACTTGACAATTTTTTTGAAAGAATTATCCTTGCCACTTTTTTCGAAAGAATTCCTCAAAAGGAAGTCTTCAAGACTATTTCAGGGTTTCCATCCTTCTTAACTTATGTACGTAAGAGAAGTAAAGCCACTCAAAAATCCCAATTGCCTCTTCTAGACCCTTTCAAGTTTTTGACGTTACTTGACTTATCAACTTGAGAGAAGCAGTCCCTCTTCAAAATCTTAATTACTTCATCTAGACCCTTTCGATTTTTTAACTTTACTTAGCTTATCAACATAAAGAAGTAACGTGCTTGCAAATCCCCGATCACCTCTTCGCTAGACCCTTTCAGGTTTCCCACATTGCTTAGCTTATAAACATAGGAGAAGTAAAGCTGTCTTGGAAACCTGGTAACCTCCTCCTAGACCAACTCAGGTTCTTATCATAGCTTGACTTATAAAACATAAAGGAGTGAATTCGTTCCAGAATCCTGACCAAGTAAAGTCACTTTAGAACCCCGAACAACTCCTCTAGACCACTTCAGGTTTTTGACTTTGCTTTACTTATAAACATGAAAGAAGTAAAGTCATTCCATAAACCCGCCCAACTTTATTAGACTAGTTCGGAGATTCAAGGCTGTTTTACGTATTTTATAAGTAAGAGCACTTCACAAACCCGATTTACTCCACAAGTCTGCTCAACTCAACCTTTGGCATTAATGCACGATCATTTTCAATCTCAATGACATCAATGACATCAACCTTTGACATCAATGACAATTCCATGCTGCCTTAGACAGGAATGACAATTCTTCAATCCTCAAATTGCTTTTTGGATCATGATATTCAACCTGTCAACTGCCTTCTTGCTCAAATTGCCAACATTTCTTCCACTCCACTTGTCTTCAAGGGTAATATTTTTTAGGGCTCTTGTAGGACAATGATTGGTGATGTAGCGTGCACAATTTAATGCTTTGGCACATCATGTGTCATCACTCTGTTGGTGTGGATGCTTGTTGTTGTGGATGGCTATGATCTTGGACAGTGTGGATTCTTTCTCCCTTTTTTCTATTGTTCCTAGTCTCTCATGGGGCAAAATGTTAAAATAATTTATCCAAAAGTCTTTTATTTGACTTGTTGCAAGTGACATTTGTTATAATTTTAAAAATGTCACAATGTATGACATTTGTGAACACAAAGTATGGAATGGCGCTTTTAAGTGGCACATTTGGATTCTAATTGCAACATTTCTGTGTAAGTCACAAAAGTGCATTGCTATTTGGCTAAAATGTTGTAGTGCAATGTATAAAAACTCTAGCAATTTTTGGATTTGCCTTCTTATGTCAACTAAAATTAGTAAGCTTATAAGCCGATGACTCACTTTGGAGCCTCCAAGAACCCTTTGAGACTATGATAATAACTCCACGAGGCTCTCCAAGCTTGCTTTCCTTAGCAACTTGTTCTAAAAACCTCAGTACATCTCCTACACTTGGTTGGATTGCATGCTACAACTCTAAATGCCAATACAAGATCCTGATAGACATATTGACATATTTATGCATACATTGGATCATCAAGACAATGCATAAGACCCCAACCGATATTCCCTCTCTATGAATTTTATTTTGGGTTGTTGACCTTATCCTATGTTGTTTCTTGGGCGAATTCGGTAGTGGCTAAATCTACAGAAGAGCCTCGTGATGGTAGCCTTGTTAGTCCTCCGCTATTTTGCATCATAAACATGTTTTCAATTTTCATTACTACATTTAAGATTCTTGAAATATTGTAATATCCCAAATCAAAATATTATACGTTAATTTGGATTTTTTGGAATTCCTTTTTAAAGTTCGAAATAATAATATTCAATGAATATAGAATTATGTTCTTATAAACAAGATAATAAATTTATATAACGAATAATGTTGTATAATGATCAAATGTGCAATGCGGAATTCTAGTTATAAATATTCTAATAGAGAACTCTCAAAGGGTTTCGTCCTTGAGGGGTTGATATCAAGGGGTTTTGTCCTTGTATTTAATAAATGATGGGTTTTGTCCTCAATTATAAAAGAAGAGGCTGCTACCTAAACTTTAGGTAAGGGATTGAATGTCAAATATGAATATATATCATTTTCCTTGACCAAGTTCTTATAAATACCCTTCATAGTTTTGCATCAAATGATGTGTCTCCTTTCCAAGTGATGTCTTTTCATCAAATGGGAAGACTTGCATTAATATAACTTCTATTCCTTGCATTAAATGTGGCACTCCTTCCCATATGGACAATTTATTTAATTTAGTTGCTGCTATAGTTAATTTAATTGATGTTGGTTTAGGCAATACCATTGGTGATTTATTTACATTAATGCAATTCATGTTTATGGTCTCCTTTGTATTTGAGAATATTATAGACCTCCCTTCTTCAAATTGCTTATCCTCAAACAATTTTAAACCTGATAGTACACTCCAAAACAAACTATAATCTACTCCAAGCTTAGAAGTTTCTTTCCCCATCCTTGTAGAACTGATTGCATTATTGTTAGTTCTCTCTTACAAGGGATTATTACAATTGTTCTTTTCCGAATCCCACAATCTTCTGCCATTATAACCATTGCTATAATTATTAATGAGCTCTTGGCTGAGCATAAGGATCTTGATACCTTTACATACTCCAAATTGATCATTTCTTGGGTTGCTAATGACCTGTTCAAGCTTATTTGTCACCAAATCTGCCCTTACAATATCCATTAATGAATCACCTCCACTGTCCATGGAGACAAATCTTTTCTTTGTGCTATTATGGAGACTAAGCTGTAGGCCCGAATAAATGGAGAAGATAACATGAAAACTACATTGTAAATATTATTTTCAACATAAAAATTGATATTGTATTGTTTTGAATCAATTTACAAAAAGAGGTGAAAAGCTTATAAATCTTTTTCACGGAGTGGTTATGGGATATAACTGACATTTGACATTCCCGTGAACCAACTAGTTATTAAAAATAAAACATAAAATTAAATAAAGTAAATTCTTACTAAACATTACCTAACTAAACTTTGGATCACAAAATTCCTAACAAACTCATCCTTGATCCAAAGGGGTATAGAAAGATTGGAGCAATGAATTGTGAATCATCCAAGTAGACTCTGCTGCAACTGCAATTGATACATTGTGCATATTGGACTGATCCACACCCTGATCATCTCACATTGCAATAGAACACGATCACGCACTGTCCAACTACATCGACCCTCACACAAAATCCATCCAACAAGTGACTACCCTCTATATTGTTTATGACACATCTCAAACTGATGTCCAACAATCACCAACATCTTCCACAAGGCTTTGCTTAGCACTAACAATGCTAGTAATACAATGCTGACTCATACTGCACATCATCGAAGACTGATAAAAAAACCAATATGCAATATCTTCTCCCTCTATCAGACGAGAGGTGAGAAGCTGTGCAACAATAAACTAAGTACAAATCACTGAAATGCTCCACATCAAAGATCATATCATCACTACATCTATGAAAGCAAAGTACACAAGCCAACAATTGTTATCCTAGCAATGAACCCATACTCCAAACGAATAGTGAACTGGAGAAGGAAAAATATCCTCCAACCTCTAGTTTGCTCTATTTACTCTGTTAAATCCTCAGGAACCTGTAAATGCTGAAATGTAATACCATCATCACCGACAACACAAGTGGTGGGACACGTCATTACAATTTTTGTTTGATGTATGTTGACATAGTGGATTGCACCCTTAGAAAGAAGGCTACGCTTCTCTCTTCCACGCGGCACAATGGAGACTTCCTTCTTGTTGTGGGCTTGGCAAAGCTAAAGAAAGAATCTTTAGATAAGGACTAGCTCCCTTTGATGTATCTTTGAGGTCCCTAGCTACCACTGTTAATAATGGGGGAGGGGGGGTGAAAAGGGAGAAGGATATGGCAAAAGCATAACCTATCTAAAATGGTGATGCACCAAATGATTCGATCTACTCAGCTTATATCAACACTTTAGACGAAAAGGGCGAACAGAACTTCATCTGACAAAAGACCACACTATATGGCGCTTTAACAGGGGGCTTAATGAAGATACAAAAAAAAAAGAACTTATCATAGGTGTTGCAGAAGCACACTGTCAGATAATTTCTCTTCTATCTCTATGCTCCAACTTGGGCACTTCATGTTAACCTGCAGAAATGGTCTTGGATATACCAGATATGTTGGTGTCAACTTATGAAAGCATCAAGCTGAAATGACTAAACACAGAGTTGATACACAGACATATTCAGAAGCATAACCAGTCAGATAGAGGTAAAATGCATTCTATTGATTCCAAGGTAAAATTGGCAGGGCTTCGCCTTACAAAAGTGAGAGATCCATTTCTCAGTTGAGAGGTTACAATAAATAGCATTAAGAGAAAGAATTTTTGGCGCCTTTAAGATCAGGTAGCCCATGCTGTTGTCATCCTTCCATAAATGCCCTGAAAGAACCATGTTGTAGATTGCTATGGGTATTGACTTTGCTGCTCAAAGTGTATTAAACATACCTGATAAACATGGGTCATTTTGTTTTTTAAATGACAACGCTGCCCCTCTATGAAACTTACTCAACTATCTGCTCATTAATGCTTGAACGAAGAAAAAAGGGCACTCTATTGAATGCTTGCGTTCCCCTTGATGACCACTTGGTGGAGACTATTTCATCTACAACAATAACTTCTCTTGCTGATGCTTTCTATGCCACCTGGATGCTCTATTCATCCTACGCTACTTCTTGTCTTTTCCTAGCTCCTCGGCCCTCAGGGCTATCTTTCGTTTCCTATTTTTGGGCTCCTTTCTCAGTGGGTTGCTGAATTTCCTTTTGGCCTTATGCCTTTGAATTCTTTCGGGACCGTGCTCATGGGTTCTTTCGGGAAAATGCTTGAAAGAAATCTTTCGACCGCTTGTCTTAAGGAATTGGTTCTTTGGCTTCTCTTCAATGGCTAACACACCCCATCAAAATTGACGTTTGCGGGCCTGTCATCATTTGAAAACCAACGGCTATTTCACTATCTTAAATTTGACATTTGCGGGGATGTCACCAGACGTTTGAACCTCCAATGGCTAGTTCATCATATTGAAGTTGACGTTCTCGGGCCCGTCATCATCCTCTAGCAATTCTTTCGGCTTTTGCAGAATGAACCTTCCCAAAGGGAAGGTGCCCCTTCAGAAAAATGGAAAGGCCCCGATAGTCGAGAGCCCTCCACAAGGGCACTTTCCCTTCGGGGCTCCTTTCTCTTCCCAATTCCTTTAGACAAAATGTTCGAAGGAATTCCTTCAGACATTTTGCTCAAAGGAAATCTTGTCTTCATGTCTTCGGCCTTCTGTTGGTAAATGCCTTTTGTCTCTCCGCCGCTCCGGCCCGACGGCACCATAGTACGCGCCACGCGGGCTCCAGCCTTCAGTCGCTCCACAAGTAAAAACAAATTCGTTGTTACCAGAAAAAAAAAAAAAAAAAAAAAAAAAAAAATTACGGTGAATGTAATTTTTTATTTTTTCTTCTTCCACCAAAATCAAGGTTATAAGAAATAGGTTGTTGTTTAAAATTCAACTTTGTTGAAGTCAAGTTGGTTAGAGGATCTTTTGTTAAGGCACTCTCCGTAAAGGTCAAGGGTTCAACCCTCAAAAGTGCAAGAAAATCTTTTTTGCAAAAGGATTATTTGAATTAATTGTAAAAATTAGGAAAATCTCCACCTACCATGACCATCTTTACTATATCTTGAACATACGATCATATTAGTTTGTCAAAGTTCCCTTTATGGAAACTAGACTCGAATAGCTTTTCAACGAGTATAAGCAAGGAGGGGTTTGTCACGTCTTGATATGAAATTTTAATCCCCGTAAACTAGTAAAAATTTCTGAATTAGCATTGAGGGGGGGTTTGCCTAGCTTGACAGAGGAGTAGAATTTCAAACTGTCATATCTTATGCATACAGTGGTCAAATTCTTCACATGACCACTCGTTTTTCATGAAAATGGATTTCTAAGAGCATCGGTGCAATAATTTTTTGATTTTGACATGCGTAAATATGTTTTTTTTCCACATATTTTGAATAAACTATGCATTGTAATGAAATTGGGTGCATTTTCGGTGGAATCCGACACCCCAAGTTTTTCTCAAACAGTAAAAATATGTTGTAAACATTGTTGACCATTTTGGTCCTACAGACCAAAAAATCGGTCTCCCTTTTTTCCCTGCTGTCCTGAGCAGCTAGTCTTTGATGTATGCACCTTACTGCAATTGTGTCTTTCCCCTTTGTAATAGCCCTGTTCTTATAAAGAGCCATGTAACTTAAGTCCTGTAGGTTTTCGGATTGATCTGGAGGCTTATTTCACTTCAACAAATCACCTTGGACAAACCTTTTTTGGTAAAGGAATGGGCTAGTTTCAAAGGAATAAAAGTCTTTCACAAAGCTCCGAAGGTCAAGTGCCCTTGTGGAGGGTAGGCAGTGGATAAATGAGACCGTTCAAGCAGGGTCCGAAGGGCAACTTTGGACCCAAGGTGCCCTTGCGGAGGGCAGAGAGCACATTTAAAAGAGAGCAAGGTAAAAGGCCCGAAGGGGAATTTTCCTTCGGAAAAGTGACAAGGCAAAAGACAAAAGATTTCTTCAAACTTTTTGTCCGAAGAAAATCCAAGGAAGGAACCAAAGGTAAATTCCTTCGGACAAAATGCCCGAAGGAATTCAAATAATCCTTTTGCAAAAAATATTTTCTTGCACTTGCTTATACTCGTTGAAAAGCTATTCGAGTCTAGTTTCCATAAAGGGAACTTTGACAAACTAATATGATGGTATGTTCAAGATATAGTAAAGATGGTCATGGTAGGTGGAGATTTTCCTAATTTTTACAATTAATTCAAATAATCCTTTTGCAAAAAAGATTTCTTGCACTTTTGAGGGTTGAACCCTTGACCTTTACAGAGAGTGCCTTAACGAAAGTTCCTCTAACCAACTTGACTTCAACAAAGTTGAATTTTAAACAACCACCTATTTCTTATAACCTTGATTTTGGTGGAAGAAGAAAAAATAAAAAATTACATTCACCATAATTTTATTTATTTATTTTTTGGTAACAACGAATTTGTTTTTACTTGTGGAGCGGCTGGAGGCTGGATCCCGCGCGGCGGGTACTATGGTGCCGTCGGACCGGAGCGGCGGAGAGACAAACGGGGAGTCGAAACTAGGAGTCGGGAATCGGGATTCCAGAGCCAGAGCGCTGGAGGCTAGACCGGGAGTCCCTTTACCTTATATAAAATTAGAACGGGCGTTTTTTAAAAGTGAACGTCAAAATGACAATTTTTTTAAAAAAGTTCCCCATCCTTCATTATGGTTTTAAAAAAAACATTGAAAGTATTTTACGTTTAAAATGGTAAAAAACGTTTAAACGGGGTCAAATTTAACCCCGGTTTAGCTGAAACATCCTGGAACACCTGAGTACATCACGGAAACATACCGTATGTTTCCAGGAGGTACCCAGGCATTCCGGGTCGTACCCAGAGATTTCCATACCAAAAATGTTTCCAGGGGGCAAATGTGGGTGGGTGTTTCCTGCAACGTAGGTAGTAACCATAGCTATATAAAGAACATATTAATTGTAACCGTATATGCATGGAAGCTATGTTTTTCTGAATATCTTAACAACTATATGCTATGTGATATTAATTAACTACATATCTTAAATTAAATAAAATCAGTTATTGCTAGCCTTCCAAATCAACTTTTGCCAATTTTTCTTTAGATATCTCGTCTTTAACTTGTAAATTTGTTTCTTTTCTTTTAATGTTTGCTTAATATTCATGTTTATAATTTATATTTAACTAGCGTGCAAAACTGCAGATTTTAAATGTACTGCTCAGGTTTGCCTGGGTTCAATCACTTATGAATTACAATATATCAAGTCTCCATCTAAATGCAACAGTCGCAATCATTGCATGTCTGGAGATCATTCGGCGCGGGATTTGGAATTTTTTCAGGTTTCTCAAATTCCTCCTTTTATTATTATCATCTTGTCACTACAGTAGCCAGTTCATTGGCATATGCAAATGATGCACCTTCTAATAATTGCCTTTTATTTGATCTATCGAGCAGATTGGAAAATGAGCACCTTAACAATGTTGGGAAATACAGGGCATTTAAATCAGTGCCACTTCCTTTCCAATATGTTGATGATGAAAATGATGAATGATATTATTGATGAAGTTATAAACGAGGACTAAAGCTTAAAATCCATCGACATTGAATGAAAATGAAAATTAATTGTGGATCTTACAAAAATATCTTGGTATATGATTGAGCAAATGTCTCTTCTTCAATGCACAAACAACAGTTTAGTAACGGTGCATTCATGAAGATGTATTGTACAGATCCAATGCCAATTGGTTTGTATTACGAGTCAATGTACCGATGACTTTCTTATTGCCATTGACTACTTTAATTCCATCTTGTTCCAAATCATTGTTTAATATTTTAATATGTTCAATTTATTATTCAAAGTGTCTTAATATAAATCATTTTGAAACATTGTTTCGTCCCTAAATTTTATTAAAATTGTGAGCTCTCTTCCATCAAGGTTTGCTTCCTCGTTGCTTTTATACAAGCACTCTCCTTATGGCTCACTACCATAATCGTGGCTACACTATCACAAATCAATCAAATATGGCCCCACAAAAGAAAACAGGGGGCCAAAACAATTCTATAAAAATTTAAAAATGATATACAAGTGAATGTTCTAGGAAAAGGTACTAGTTCCCAACTAGAACAAGAGAACCTTTGTAATAAAGCTCCTCAATTATTTGTTCTTCATTATCCACCTCTCTCTATGCAGATTCATTGAACAAAGCCTTCTCATAAGAGTTATATTTTGATCTGTTTCATCCTCATCCTTGGAGATGTAAGTCTGGTTAGCCATCTCATGCTTATCACTCCAAAACCCTGCTTTGGGAATCACATCATCTGAAACATCTAATGGATCCTTTTTATTGTTGTAATCATTGGGGATTGACAAAAAATATCCAATGCTGTTTCTAGTGGTCCTAAATTCTGGTTCAATATGTCAACAATACCCTTCCATTATTTTCCAAAGAAAAATCCAACCAATTCCTATTATTAATTTTTTGGATATATGATTTCAATTGACAACTAGTGTATGGGCATCATGTGAGGTGCCAAGATCTTATGAGAAGGAACATGTCCACTTTTGTTTGAATAGTGGACCTCTTCCTTTGAATTTTTTTAATCCTTTGCTCATGTTCAACTCTTTTTTGAGTGATTCTCCTTGAAATTTATAAAAAAACACTTCTAAGCTTGCATGTTTTTTACTAATGTTGATTTACATGCAATCAACTCATCCATATTCCTTTGATGCTACACTTTATCTTTTTCTTCCAATACGAGCATTCATAACACTTACTTTTTTCTTCATCTTCCTTCAAACAAGCTTTGATATTCTTCTATGTGTTCTCAAATCTCTTGAATACTTGTCCTGCCATATTTGCTTTTGTTTCATTATCTTTCACTATTTTATCCAATTCCTAAGAGTCTAACTCCCATTTTTATTTGGGCTCTACAACTCTTTTCTTATGAAGCTCTTTCTTTGTACGTTACCATCTATGGGAGTAGATGGAGTCTCGCACAACAATCTTCGAATGGTTGTGCAAGATTCTCAATTAGTTCAACACCATTTTGTAGTTGTTTCACTCTAAAGTGGTGGCCTTTCTTTTGTAATCATTTCTATCAAGCCATTAACCTTTGATTGTAGATGTGCATTTTCCCTTGTTCCTTTGTTAACTTCATGTCCACATCCTTGAGATATCCTTTCAACTTAGCAGCCTCAACTTCCAAGGAAACATTGTATTATGCTACAGTTATTTCCAACCTTATCAATCCCAACCCTAATTACCTCATTTGCATCTCACATCGATCACAAAGCATATATCCATATGCAAGGTTGTTCTTTAATCCTTCCACTGGTTTCGATAGCGCTATAATCCCATATAAAGGTATTTGGAATATTAGATATATGTTGTTGTATGTAAACATGTTATTCAAGTGTTGTGTGGCAAGTTATTTCATGTCTCCTCCACTATCTTCTTGTTGTGTTCTAAATAACAACAAAAAATGGAACTGCAAAGATAAAGTAGAACAAATGATAAAATAAAAAAATAGGGGCACCTACTCATTTGAGAGTGGATTGCACTAGAAATTGAATGGTTAAAAGATAACAATAGCAGCACTCTATTTGCATTAGAAATTGAATGGTAAAAAGATAACAATAACAACACTCTATTTTCATTATAAATTGAATGGTAGAAAGATACATTCTTTAAGGTTTTTTCATCCTTTATATCAAACCCACAAGAAAGTCTACTTAACTCATGACCTAACCTTTCATTAAATATAAGTATCCAAAATATAACATATCTTGATTATAATGCTAAGACTAAAAGGGAAAATAACCTATACCTGATTATAATACTAAGACTAAAAGGGAAAATATCCTATAACAGATGTTGTGCCTAGGTACATAATATGTCAACCACTTTAAAGAGCTCTCAATAACTTCCCATTTGTAAAATTTTGCACTATATATTTAGTACATGAGAAAGATGCACAGGGGATGGAACCCAAGACCAATACATCATCAAAGGAATATTTAACCAAAACACTATATAATACTTCTTAACCAAATACATGAATAAGAATGGTTCTCTTTTTCAATTGTTCAAGCTCCCGTCACATTTAAGGCAACAATTGTTTTTTATACTTCCTTTCAAAACCCTTTTTTTTCCAAATATAGGTTATGCCCCAAACATTTTTTTTCTTCATTTTATTTTTATTTTTTCCCTTTTTAACAATGTGTCTAGTGCATATGCAACTTCACCCACCTTTTTTCTCAACTTATGTGGGCCATAAAATATAGGTTGTGACTATTGTTTTTATACATTCTTCAATGTGTCTTGGTTATATGGTTGTATTAGAACAAATATCATGTCCATGATTTCAAATGCCATATGTCCTTTGTTTATTTGTGTGTTGCTTCAACCTGTTGGGACTTACAACCAAGTATTCCTTCAGAATTTGCAGTGTCCTACACCTCCTCTAATGCTTCCCCTAGTGCTAGTACCTTCCCTATTTAAATTTACCAATCTAATGGTGATGGTGGGTTTTACCTGCATAGAGCATTAAATGATGTCATTTTTACGTTCAAGTGATATGTGGTATTGTACCAATACTCAACTAAATATAACCATTCCACCCATTTGTTCTACTAATCCCCTACATACATTCTCAAACACCCTTTGAGGAACATATTCACCACCTCCGTTTGACCATCAGTATGGGGATGGAAGGTCATGTTCATGTTAAATATAACCCTTGTATTATGAAACAATTATTTCCAAAAATTACTTTCAAATAGTGTATCTCAATCATAAATTTATTTGGCATACCATGTAGTTTAAACACATGTTAGAAGTACAATTTACCAACCTTATGTCTATTTTTCTTGCATTTCTTGTGGAAAATAAATCGACATACTTAGCTAATCGATCTACCACAACAAATATTTCATCTTTACCTTCAGCGTTTAAAAGCCCCAAGTTAAATTCCATTGACACAATTTCCAACTTTTGATTTGGTACAACATTTGATTGTGAAGTTTTGGAGAAGGAACACTCTCGAGCTTATTCTATTGGTAGGTGTCAAATTCAATGATAAATTGTAGAATGTTTGCCTTCATGTTTTACCCAAAAACATTAAAGATGATGCTTTTGTAAATTTTCTTGAACCTTTCATGGCCTTATAGATGGAGACTCATACCTATGCACTGATGCATTTTGAACAAGGGGGGATTCCTCCCTTAAGTAAATCCATCCTATAAAAAATATAATGCCATTCCTAGTAGAACAAGTTTTATTTTATTTTCTCTCTTCAATGTCTTATATGAGCTTTGTTGTGATAGGGTGAGTTGAGTAGTCTTATAGTAGATATTGTGTCCAAGCATGTTGACTGATGAAGAGGGAATGAAAGATAAAGTATTCCTCTAGGCATGATAGTGCATTTGCCACCACATTATCCTTCTCTTTCTTGTAGAGAATCTAAAAGATAGGTTTCCAGGTAATAAATCCACTTTTGTTGCTCTTTTGTGAAGGTTCCCTAAGTCAATAAGTGCATAAGGTTGAGATGGTTAGTCTTAATAAATAAAATTCCCCCCCCCCCCCCCAACCCTTCCACCACAAGAGAAACTAACACCATTTGGCCATTGTGTGCTTAGGATGGCAAGCCTCTCCTTGTTATATGTTGACATCCATAATTCCCTATCATTCAATTTCATAATTTCAAATGTGATGGGATGGTCATGTTGAAAAAGTATTGCACCAATTTTAGATCTAGAAGCATCACATTCAAATAAAAAAGGACTTGGAGAAATCAAGATTCTCATTAAAACTAGAGTCCAGACAAGAGCTTGTTTCAGATCCTCAAATGATTTTTGTGCCTCAATGGACCAATTAAGGTATCATTCTTGGTAAGTTCCATCGAAGGATGGGATATTATGGAGAATTTATTTACAAAACTTCAATAGAATCCTTCCAAACATAAGAAACCACAAAGTTTCTTAAGCGTCTTAGGCATAAGCCAATTACATATGACCTTGATATTTGCAAGGTTAGTGTGGAATCCCTCAATAGAAATAATATGACCTGGGTATTCAAAATATACCTTAGAAAATTCATACTTAAAATCCTTGGCATACAATTTCTTCTTAGCCACGATGTCTAGATTCGCACGATGGGACTCTAGCAAAGTGTTGTAAACTGGGACATCATCAAAAAATATAAAGACAAACTTATGCAAGAATCTAATAAATACCTTGTCCATTAGTCCCTAAAACATAGTTGGAGCATTACTTAGACCAAAAGACATGACCCTAAATTGGTACTTGTTATGATGAGTTTTGAATGTAGACTTCTCTTGATCTTGAATCCAAAGTGGTATTTGATGGTATCCATACTTGAGATCTATTTTTGAAGAATATTTTTCCCCATGAAACTCATCAAATAGATCATTGATGCTCGGGAGCTGGCTAGGGAAAAAGGCTTGATATATATGTGTTTTCATTATTGGGAAGTTTGCATATGATTTTGGAATGGGAAACAACAATCAAAGGTAAGGGCCAAAGAAACATTGCAATGAACATAAACCAAGGGAATAGAAGAATGACATAAGACATTGAAACATGAAAAAATCAACAAATTCAAAATTTAAACAAGATAGAAGAATCAAGAATCAACAAACAACTCAAGGGAGAAAATCAATGCAAAGCTAGAAGGAATCACAATGAACCTAGAAGCTAAACATGACACTAGAGATCGAAAGCAAAAACTAGATAAATACACAAAAAATAGAGGTAATTAGAAAAATATGTTATGTACAATAGATTGTTTTGTTGAAGTGCATAATGTAGGCTCTCAATGCTAACAAATAATCCCGCTTAAATGTCCATCGTATGTATAATAAGTGACCCACTCACTTTCATGATCAAAATCTAAAAAATATCAAGACTATGAAGCTAAGCAATCAGATGGGTCACTAGCACTACCAAAAATGGAATCACAAGTCGTATAGTAACTTCAATCATCATGATTAATAATGCAATCATTATTTTGGAAATTAACTATAATAGTTGTTTTATCCTTTTGAAAAGAAGCACTTTGTTTGGATTGTTTTGTTGGAACCTTATTAGGTGCTTTAGCTTAAACAAAATGTGAGGGTTTGTGATAACACTACCTTAATGCATGGATGAGTAGGTACTCAAGTTCTAGATTTTTTCACTTGAGATTATATGATTGTTGGTTTATATTGGCTGACTATACTATGTGACACCATATATTTCGTACTATAATATACATCATGCATGCTATTACTTGTAATATACTATGTTTGGTGCCTACATTGCCATAGTTTTTACCATACATTTATCAAAGCATACTATTATTATGTGCTTCATTATTATATCTTGTCCTTCTAGGGGCATATCACATCTCCTTCATTTTATGTTATAGTGGGGCATATCACTTGTCCCTATTTTAGAGGTTACATTGTGGTACATCAATTTCCCCTCCCTTTTCACTCCCTTACTTGTATTGCTTCATCTTCAACATATTAGTATTGGCTTATCCATGAGTTTTGATGATGACATATTACTATGATTAAACGTGTGTTTACAACTATGCTTTCAATGGTGTTATAGCTTTTGATTTCTATTGATGCTACACATGACACATTTAATTCTTTTATTTTGAGATGTGTGATATGTAGGATCATCCCTCACCCCAAAAGGGGGCATGTAGTCACCTTATGTTATCTTCGGTTAGAGGCTTCAAGTGGTTAAAATATCTCAAGTGGATAAAATATGTCAAAATATTGTAGAGTTATGTCAAGAGGTTACAAAGAGGTACCAAATGTTTGCTTCTTTAGTTGGAAAGAATACTTTTCCATTGACATGGGTTATTAGGATCCAAATTTAGATTTTTTTCTACATGGCTTGGGTAATTAAGGTCCATGAAATTTTTAGTTCTTTTTAAATGATGACCACATGGTTCACATACCATTAGGTGTATTTGTTCCTTATGTAATATCAATTTTTCATTTATTTCATTTAGTTACATTTTATTAATTAATCAAGACAATGATCTACTTGTATGCTTTCACATTTACTTGTAAGCACATTCAATATGTTGACAATAGAGCATTTAAATTTTTCTTAGTGGCATTGAGGAAATTCATACAAATAGTTTATAAATCAAGGTTTGTCTTTTTGCAGGTTGTTGAAGCTAGACTAATAAAAGGTAATCTCTATTTCTTTTGACTTTCATATCACTTCCATACAGGGAAATAAATTCAATCATAACTTACGGTGGTGAGGCAACCACATAAAAATAATACATGTTGATTGATTTACTTAAATGCATATGAACATATAGATTAAAGTGGGGAATTATGTAGACACCTAATTTTGGTACAAGTATTGTAATTGCAATGTTTTTATCATGTTTTGTATATTTGTATTATTAGCTTACATTAGGCTCTTATTGGTACATTTTCCCTTCACATTAGACCCTTCATAGTATTTAATTACCTTCATTTGCTCATGAACACCTTAAAATATATCATTTGTCTACTTAGGAATCCACTCAAGTGTCTTGCGGCTCATTTAGGTCTTTGTTTCAATATTTTTGTCTTGATCATTTTCAAAATACTCTAAAAGTGATCTTGACATTTGTCATATGGTACAAAAATGGTCAAGTCAGTCGTGGTCCTTTGTGCCATTTTTGCATATTTTATTGTGCCTTGATTGTTAACTTTCATGCTTTTCTATGGTTAACTATTATGTGAATGTGTGCCAATTTGAATTAAAAGATGCATAAGTCATTTAATAAGGTTTGATAAGCTCACATCATGCACATTGATCATATTTATTGCACACTTGTCAAGGAGCTCACATATTTTGCCCTCATTCTACTATTCATCTTGTGAAGGCTTGTAATATACTTGTACCAAAATAAGAATTGCATGTAGTGAAAAACCATATAGTTTTGTTTTACAAACTTATGCCCTTTAAGGGTGGAAACTAAATACACAGATTTATTGATGACATGATTGAGTGTTGAATGCCAAACTTTAAACTTGTTGTAAAGGGAAGAATAGGGACTGACTGAGGTCATCCCATTTACCAAAACACTATTTTTTACTATGAACTCTTAGTGTAGACTTGATCTCAATCAATAGATAAGGAATTATGGCATCTACATGCAAAATTTTGTTTATCAGAGAGAGGCTTCTGAGAATTTTTTGTTGATGAAGGGTTTTATGAAGTTTCAAACCCTAGGGATCTACAAATACCTTTTTGGATTAGGGTCACCACTTTCGAGATAGTTTACCACTATTGAATAATATGATTATGGTCATTGGTCACTCTCTCAAATCACTACCTACTTCTTAGTCAACTCAGTCCAAAAATGGTTATGTACATTTGTAAGGTCTAAAACTTATTGAAAACCTTAGTAGCTTATGTATAGAAACATCTCTTTGATAATTATAATTATGCATGTATATGTTAGAATTCCTTATCCTTCATTTGAACTCAAGTCTACACAAATAAGATTAAAAAATTAGTGTTTTGGTGGAAGGGACTACCTTAGTCAGTCCTTGTCCTACACTTTCAAACATTTAAAGCTTTGCATGAACAACACTCTTAAATGTCACCAATCAATTTGTGTATGTAGTTGTCACTCTTTAGAAACATGGGATTGTAAAGTAAAACTATATGTTCTTTACCTAAATGCAATCCTTCTTTCTATACAAGTATAGAAATAACAAGCCTTCATAAGATTAAGAGTGGAATGAGGGAAAAATATGTGAGCTCCTTAATAAGTGTGTGATAGATATGATCAATGTTCATGATTGCATATGAAGATTTGATGCATCTTTGAATTAAAATTGAGACACATTCGTGAGTAAGCCACCCATGAAAAATCATGAAAGCTGACAATCAAAGCATGAGAAAACATGGGGAAATGGCACAAAGGACCCATAATCATCTTGACCACTTTCACATTGTATGATATGGGTCAAGTCCATTTTTTTATTGTTTTGAAAATGGTCAAGGTGAAAAAAATCTTAGGAAATAAAAACCAATGAGTTTTTAGAAGTGTTCTTGAGTATTGTGAGGTAAATAAATGATAGATCTAAAACTATGAAGGGTCCATTGTAAAGAGAAAGTGTACTAACAAGAGACTAGTGTAAGCCAATGAATTAAATATACAAAAACATGGTAAAGAAATTACAACTACGATACTTGTACAAAAATTAGATGTTTACATAATGCCCCACTTTAATGTGTGTGTGCACATATACATTAAAGTAAAATAATCAATGAATATTGGTTTTACTATGGTTTCCTCACCACCTGTAAGTTATGCTCAAAGTAATTCCTAATATGAAATTGACCTAAATGTCAAAAAGATGAGAGAGATTGCCTTCTATCAGAGTTTATCTCCAACAACTTGCAAAAACTAAAATACATCTCCTTGTTATCTACATTGATGCCACAAATTTCATTGGGGAAACTATGAATGCTTCAATGTCAACATCTCAAATGTACTTGCAAGCAAACATAAATGCATACAAGTAGATCAATTTCTTGATATTTAGATAAAATATAACCAAATTAAATACATAAAAATTAAAAAATGAGCACAAGGAATGAATACACCTAGTTGTATGAAAATAATGTTGAAAAAGAACTAGAAAATATCATGTGCCTCAATTTCCCTAGCCATATGGCAAAAATTTTGAAAACTAAATCCTACTGACCCATGCCATGTGAAAATATTTTCTTTCTAGTTGAAGAAGCAAGCATTTGGTGTCTTTTTATAACCTCTTGACATAACCTTATAACCGAAGATAGAATAGGCTTACTATATCCCCCCTTTTGAGTCGAGGGATATTCATGCATATCACTCATCTCAAAAAAAGGATTAAACACACCATTTGTAACATAAATAAAAAACAAAAGCTATAATAATCTTGAAAGCACTTTTATAACTATGTGTATGTAATCGTATAGATATGCCATCATCAAAGCTAATCAATAAACTCATATCAATATGCCAATGCCAAAGAAATATAAATAAGAGAATGAAAGGGAGGTGTAAGTGACATGCCTTGATATAATCCAAAAGAGAGAGACAAATGATATGCCCCAGTGTAGCAAGTAAAGAGAGATAAGTATTAGGCCACAATGTAACAACATGCCCCCAGAAAGATGAGATATAACAATGAGGTACCCAATAATTTAGTGTGCCCCAGTAGATGTATAGAATAAACCATGGAAATGTAGGAAATAAGAATATTACATCACAATTAATAACATGCATGACATTGATCATGACAACAAACATATAGTAATATGTAATACAATCAATCAATGCAAACATACACATTCATGTAACCATATAAAGCAAGTGAAACCATAAAATGAAGTAAAGGGATCAAAAGAAAATAATAAATTAACCATACATAAGTGACACAACTTGACAATGATAAGATCCTCTATAGACAATCCAAGAAAAATATGAAGCAAGTTTTTACGGTAAAACTATGTGAGAAACTTTAAATTGGCATAGTTTTTTATGATGTTAAAATTTCTCACACGATTTTACCAAAAAAAAATTGCTTCTTAACTCATGGACTATGAAAACACTCTCTCTAATAATAAAAATTGTGACAAGTAACATGCACAAACACATACAAGCACAAGCACACACATGAAGTCAATCAAACAATCATAGGGAAAACAATAGAACATGTAATGTAACAATCATGTAGAGCAATACAATGTATCCATGTAATGAAGCGTGCTATATATAAGCTATAGAAAGATATTTATAAACAAAGATATATATATATATATATATATATATATATATGATAATGGAAAATAGGAAAGATAAAACTTGAAAAACACTAGAAAATGCCTCCAGTATAGGCATGCCTCTAATGTAAGGATACCCATTGATATAATCATAATGACGCTGCAGAGAAATTATAAGTCCTATTGTAGCATAGAATTGCACCCTTGTGAGAGACTTTCTAAGGCTCTCTCACTCCTAGCTACAAGCGTTGGGACAACCTCAGGCTATGGGTATCATGTAGTGAGGTTGAATCTCTAGGCTTTTCATGAGGCTAGTTCCTCATATGCTTCACTTCAACGCTTATTTTCCATGCTAAAATCTATTGTTGACTAAGGAAAATGGATAGGAGGATAACATAAAAAGGAAATCTGAGCTACAGGAGGCTATGCACCAAATAGAGAGTGATCTACATAAGCATAAAACAAACACTAATTCAGCATAAGATAATTCTTGCTCACACAACCTCACAACTAGTTAATTTTCATAAGTGTTTCATAAACTAGGCTCACTAAACCATACATGAAGCAAAAAGGAATTTCAAAATCCACACAAAGCATCCATTAATGATGAAAATATCTCAAGCTAAGACCTAAAACTAACTTTAAAACACCTAAAAATAGGCAATAAAGAAGGATAATGGACATGGAAGAATACTTCTTCATAAGGCCATCATGCACAAGCTTTCTAAACACAATTTTCCGGCAAGAGATAGGTAAAAATTCATCTTTATTGCTTCAAAGGGTCTTTCTTACAAATTTTTATAGGGTTTCTCCTCGTCAAATGAGGATATCTTTTTTATGGGGGAGCCAATGGAGATATATGAAAAAATGGAATAAGAAAAAGAGAAGGGGCAAGCAAACAAAATTCAATAAATGAGATCCAACCACCCTCCATGAATTCTCACCCACATTTGGGTTAATTAGAACTAATCCTTCTTCAAAAAATTAACCACCATTAGCTCCAATAGTATTTAAGCCCTCTCATTGTTTAAGAAACACACTAGAAGACAAGAACTTGTTGAGGATGATGATGTCATGATCCACTAAAAAGGAAAAGTCCAGGAACGTCTTTAATGCTCAAGCTACCTTTTCTAATCACTTGATCTTCATCTTTAATTTCTTCACTATCCTTCACTTATCTTACATGTATAAGGACAAAATACCCATAATTTTGAATCTGGATTGAGTCATGCTGTCTCTGAATTGAGCAGTTGTTTGTCAGAGATGATGGTCATGTCGAAGGACGAGAGCCTCTCCATTAATTGTATACACCAGCTCTTGCTTTAAAAGCTAGGCCAAATCTTTTCTATAGATGGAAAACTAATCTAAGGACATTGGTTTTCTTGTATCCATTTATGTCAATACAAGTCTATAGATTACATAGCTTCTTTTGATCTTTTTAAATGCCAACGGCTACTTGCAAGGGTTCATATTTTGACATTTGTGGTCCCATAAATAATTCCTTTGGACAACTTGTTTCAGACAATTTGCTTAGACCCTTCCCAAAAATAATTTGTTCGAAATAATTCATGTCTTCATACTTTATGATAATGCCCCTTTCTGAAAGGGAGGTACCCTTCAACTTTCTTGAAAGTGACCCCCTTTTTTATCCTTCAAAATTTTGAAAAATCCCTTCAGAAGAATTGAAAAGCACCCTTCAGCTTATATGTTTGGACCTTTCGGAAAATACCCCTTCAAAAAATTTAAAATACCCCTCCAACTTTGTGAAAATGATCTTTCAAAAAAAAAAATTAGCCCTTTGTGAAGGAAAAGTACCTTTCAAAAAAGTTGAAAAGGTCCATAGCGAAGAAAAAATACCTTTTTGATTCCTTTGAATGGACCTTTTATAGCTAGAAATTGCACCCTTGTGGGAGAGTTTTTCAAGCTCTCCCAATTCCAGCCATAGGCATGGGAACAACCTCAATATGTGGGTGTCCTATGGTGAGGTTGAGCCTCTAGGATTTTTAAATAGGCTAGTTCCTCTCGGTGGATCACCTAAACTACTGCTGAAATAAAACTTTCATAGGGAAAAGGCTTAAAAGGGGGAAAAGCGCTCTTAAGAAGGATAACCAAGAAATGCACCAATTTAAAATGGGAAACTCCCATAATATTGAACCCACACTAATTTTGTAGAGGACAATACTAGATTACACAACCTCAAGTTTAAGCTGGTTGCATAAATATTTCATGGAGGAGGTTTAGGGAAGCAATGAATGAAAACAGAGAGGAGTTCTAAGACTCACTAGAAGTTCATATTAATGGAAAAAATAAAACTCAACCAGACCTACAAAAAGCATAAAAAAATCCTTAAACAAGGTCAGAAAGGAGGACCATGGATGAGGAATACTCTCCTTCATGCAATGCCATAGTATATAGCTCAACAGACACAAGTCTAAGGCAAGAGATAGACAAAGAAAAATCCTTTATTGCATAAGAGGTAGTTCTTAAAAATGCTTGGCAGGGTCGAGCCTAACTAGCTAAGCATATCTTACGATATCTCTAAGATCATCCCTCTCTGAGGAAGCTAAAAAATGTCTAAAATTTGAGAATGCTTACAATGGTAAGTTGTGTGATATTTAGAGAGAATGGGGGGAGAGAGAGAGAGAGCTACGTGGTAGAAAGGAGAGAGGGGAAGTCATTAAACTTGGACTGCTACTGTCGCCACTACCTTAACCATGAAATGTGCCACCTAGGATCATCCCAATCTCCTCAATCCATTCTCACATTCAAGTCTCCCTTTGGCATATTGGAGGAGCCATGTTATGAGAAACTGAAATGTCTCTTCTTTGCCCAACTGAATTGATCTTTACATTTAAATGATGGCATGGTGATCATTTCCTTCCACTGATTGGTCATCCTTGTGCCACTTGTCCTTGATTGATTAGCCCTTTGGATTTTCTGACCATTTGACTTTAATGTTCCTCAGCTTTTTTGCTTTCCCTAGCCCTTTTTTTTGCAAATGATCTTCCCTCAACAATTTCATTGGGCCTTTTCTCTACCACTTTTTTGAAGTTATTGTTGATGATGTGGATTACACCCTCTAAAAGGAGACTCAACTCCCTTCCTCCATAGGACAAAATGGAGACATTCCTCTTGCTATGGGTGGCAAACTTGAGGGATGAATCTCTAGATTAGGGGCTAGCTCCCCTTGATGCACCTTGAGGCCTTGGATTTCCTATTGTTAACAATGGGGGGGTGAAAAGATAGAGAGAGACTGAAAACAAAACCTAACTAATGTGTTGAATGATTCTTGTTGGAGACTGAGTTGGACACTTCTTTTTGACCTGTAGAGAAGAATTCGCAATACACTAGACATGTTGGTATAAACTTATGAAAGCATTAAAGGAAATGACTGAACATAAGATAAGACCATAGACATGCAAAAGTGCAAGCTCAAATGGAGGTAAAATGCTTCTTTTGATTCAAGGTAAATTCTTCAAGGCTTCACCATACAATGTTGAGAGATCCTTCAAAATGAAAAGTTACATACATATATAAAAAGCTTAGAAATAGACAATTGACTAGTCAAGGGATGGGAACCCATGTTGTATTAAACACTTCTACAGTGACAACATACCCATGTTGTTGCCATATCCTTCCAATTGTGTATGGGGGGAGCCATGTTTTAGGTATCCAAGTCATTGCCCATGTTGTCTTGGACTTGTAAAAGCATGGGATATTTTTTCTATTAACTAATAAGGCCATCCCCGTGTTGTGTTGACTGGGCCATGCTCTCTTCCATGTTGAGCGCAACTGGCTACTTATTAATGGAAAAATAAGAAAACATGGGCCACTCTCTTCAATATTTGCAACCAATCCTTTTATTGGTTTTCGATGGAGACTATTTCACCTAAGTGCATTTACTCTTCCTACTGATGACCCCTATGCCACCTGCCTTGGTCTAGTTCATCCTTGGGTCTACGCTTTGACTTGATATGCCACCTAGAGTGTTTCAAGCTTTCATTTTATATACATGTGGCCACATTTTGGGTTACCCACCTTGTTTTCCCTTACTTTTCTATTTCCCTCTTGTCCTGGTAATTCAGGCTCTTGATGCTTATTATTCTCCCCTGGGCTCCTTTCTTCACTTGTTTTCTCATTCGATCTTCAAGCTTTTAAATCCTTTAGACAAAATGTCTGAAGGAATTTCTTCACACATTTTGTTCGAAGGAATTATACTTTGGGCTTGTTACCTTCTAACTTTCCTTTGACGAGACTTTTGGCTTCCATTTCTGAGTTCCTTCAAACAAAATGTTTAAAGGAATTCTCCTTTGATTTTTTTAAAGGCTAGCTTACCTTTCTAAATTTGACGTCTATGGGCCTGTCATCAAACATTTGAATCCCAATGGATAGCTTATACCCTAAAATTGGCATTTGTGGGCCCGTCACCCACTAGGAAAATTCCTTTGACATTTTGCAAATGAACTTTTATGAAGGAAAAGAGACCCTTCAGAAAGATTAAAATGGTTCAAAGCCAAGTTCCCCCCACAAAGATACCTACCCTTCAGACTTTTTGTCTTCCAAATTTTTTTGGACCTTTTGTGACTGTCGAATTTCTTTAAACAAAATATCCAAAGCAATTCCTTCAAATATTTTGTCCAAAAGAATTCTTCCTTAACTTTTCTTCCTTGGTTTTCCTTTGGACAAAAAGTCTGAAGGAATTCTCTTTTGGCATGTCCCTTTTTCCAAAGGGCAAGTTCCTTTCGAGATTTCTATCTTGCCCCTTTGCTCCAACTGGCTGCCCTCTACAAGGGAAATTTGAGCCCAAATTTACCCTTCAGGATTTTGAAAAGGTCCACTTTTTTCATCTCTTTCCCCCTCGTAAGGGATCCTTGGCCTCTAAAGTTGCCTTTTGGAAGAAATGTAAAGGTCTTGTTTGCCACTTAAGTGCCCTCCATAAGGGTACATACCCTTTGAGAATCCTACAAATGACCCTTTGGCTATTCCACTTGGTCCATTTTGTTGATGAAATCCCTTTGAAGTAATTCACTTGTCTTTCAAATCATCCAACACCAAAATCAAGGTTTTCAAGTGGCTTTACTTATGAATTTTTTACAAGTAAAGTCACCCGTCAAACTCGAAATGCACTTGGCAAGTAAAAGAGGAAAACACTTGGTTTTTTCATGGGAAATGGCCTAACAAAGAAAATTTTGCATGAGGCAGCTAAGGGATGAACTAGCCAAAACCTGGATGAATAACTCTTGAAATTTAAAGGAGAGGGGTGCCCAATTTCGGCCTGTAGGACCAAAAAATTGGTCAACACATTTGGTGACTTGTAGGGGAAACATGCATGCTATACTTGAGAAGACTGTTGGTCTAAAATTCCATTGGACATGGAGTCAGGATGTAGCTTGAAAATTTGGCAACATCCTTGTAAAGACCAAATAACCAACAAATATTTTACTCCAAACAATAAATAAAACACACATAAAGGCTAAAAACACTACACACATACATAACAACACTTAGCAAAAATGAGAAAAAGATAGGGAAACTATGTACATGACAAAAGCAAACTAGTGGCAATGTTTAAGATATATCCAATTGATTCGGATATGTAGCTCTTCACCATCCAACTTGGAGATTTGGAAAGCATTATGTTGTTTGCATTGAGTGATGACATATGGGCCACTCCACAAGGTGTCAAACTTTGTGTGCCTTCCAGGTTTGGCTTGATCCTCATCCCACTTCAAGACAATATCACCTTCTGAGAAGCTCCTTAGTGTAGACCTATTTTCAATAGCTTCTTTGTTTGTTGTTGGTGGCTAGTCATTACATCCATGGCTTGGTCTCTTGCTTTTTGAAGCTCCATTATCTCACAATACCTGACTTCTAGGCTATCGCTCTCCACTAATTGCAAGTGATGGGCAAGATCTAAGGCTAGTAACTCAAGTGAAATAGGAAGTCTACCTTCCCTTCCATACACAAGTGTGTATGGTGAATTCCTAATGGCCCTCTTTGGAGTGATCATGTCTACCAAGAGATCTATCTTCAACTTGGCATGCCAAGTCCTTTGATTTTCCTCCTTTGTCCTTTTTATGATCCCAATCAAAATCTTGTTTGTGGACTCGACCAGCCCATTCCCTTGTGGGTAGTAGTTAGAATAAGTGTTGAGATAGATGCCATACTTTAACACCCAATCACTTGTCTTTTTTCCCAAGAAATTTAATGCATTGTTTGAGATGATTGTGGCTGAGACCCCAAATCCCATCACTATGCCTTCATAGAAGTCTAGGACTACACTCTCATTGGCCTCTTTGAAAGCAACAACCTCTAACCATATTGTGAAATAATTCGTAGCAATAAAAACCCACTTGTGGCCAACATTAGAAGGAGGGTTGATCAACCCTATGAAGTCCAACCCCCATTGCATGAATGGCTGTTCCACTTGAATAGGATGAAGAGGCATGGCAACCAACCATTGTTTCCCATCAAAGAAAGCATATTTTTGACATTTCTTCACCTACGCATGAGTGTCTCTAAAAAAATTGGGCCAAAAGTAACTAGCCCTCATAATCCTTGCAGTGTGGCCTTGGGAGCAAAGTGGCTACCAGTTGGCCCATTATGGAACTTAGACAGTACTCTGTCGACTTGGTCTAAATCAATGCATCTCAAGAGTACCCTTGAAAATTCATTTTTGAATAGAACTCCATCAACTAGGACCTAAGGAAGATATTGGAGTCTAAAATACCTCTTCTTGGTCCTATCAAGACCTTGTGGACACTCACCAGTTTGAAAGAAATGAACCATGTCTTGTGCCCAGTACTTCATAAGTGTAGGTATTGCTACTGTAGCTTCATCATGGAGTATCAAAATGTCCTCCTTCAGATCTTTTAAGTCTGTAGTGAGGTGTTTACATAGCCATCTTCCTCTTACCATCTTGGTGGTATTGATCTCTACATCATAGTCCATTACTTTGGTGATCCACCCTGCCCTTTTCTCATAAAAGTCTCAGCTCAGTAAGAAGTCTTTTACACTAGGATGTGGCACCATGATGTGAATCTTGATGTTAGATAATATATGTCTAAACTTCTTCAAACTTCATATGATTACTAATGCTTGCTTCTAAACATATGTGTATCTAACCTCATATCCCTCTAAACCTTGGCTAAAAAAGGTGAGAGGCTATTCTAAATTCTCACCATTCGCTTGAGTGAGCATAGCAGAGATTACCTCTTCATTCCCAAAGGTGTATAGATTGAAGTCCTTGGAGAAGTCTGGACTAGTCAAGGTAGAAGTTTGGGAGATAACTTTCTTGATGCCTTCAAAGCTCTCTCTTCTTCTTACTATCCACGTGAATTTTCATCCTTCCTCAAAATGGAAGTTAGTGGTTTGAATAGTTTGACAAAGTTAAGAATGAATCTCTTAATGATATTTATTTTACCAAAGAAACTTTGTAGGCCCTTCTTGTGCTTAGGCAAGGATAGTGCTAAAATGGCATGCTCCCTTTTTGGATCAATGGATAGGCCTCATTTTGAAATGAGATGGCCCAAGATCTTGCCTTCATGGATGACAAACACACATTTATTTGGGTTGAGAGAGATGCTGAACTCTCAAATATTTGTATCAGGTGCTTCAAATGTTCACTTGCCTCCTTGGAGAAGGTTGTCACATCATCAAGATAAACTAGCACAATGTCATTAATCAAACCTTGGAAAGCCATATCCATAGCACGTTGGAAGGTAGATCTAGCATTTGACAATTTGAATGGCATCTTCCTATAGGCATATGTTCCCCACTTGGTGGTGAAGGCCATCTTATAGTGGTCGCATTCTTGTACCAAGATCTGATTGTATTTAGAGTAGCCATCTAGGAAGGAGAATCTTTCACTGCATCTCACCATTTGAATAATCTAATCCATACTTGGGAGGGGATAGTGATCTCTTAGTGAGACTCTATTTAGGTCTCTATAATCCTCACACAATCTGATCTCTCCATTCTTCTTCCTAACAGGGACCAAATTGGCTAGCTAAGAAGAGTGTTTGATAGGGAAGATGATGGAGATTGGTCCATTGGATCTCTTCTTCATCAATGATTACATAGTTCACATTCACCACTTTCGGTGAGTATGGCTCCAGATGAACTTTTTGGATGGTCTCTGACTTAATCTTCACCTTAGTTCCATACTTTGTCCTAAAAACCATGTAAGACCAATTGGTTTCCAAGTATCCACCTATCTTGGACGTGAAATCCCTTGATAAGCAAAGAGTGAAGTAATGAGGAACATCTACCACTACCACATCATGTGGAATTGATAAGGTTAGATAGGCATGGAGAGTCAAATTTAAGCCTCTTACCACTCACAAGGTCTTAGCTGGTGATCTATCCAATTGTAGAACTCCTTTGGTCATTTGCTTATATTTGAGGCCTAGCTTATTAGCGATGTATTTGGGAATAACTGAGGTGCTTACCCCACTATCAATGATGCAATTGTAGACAAGGAAATCATCAATAATCAAGGGCAAATAGAAGGGAGGAATTTTCTCATCCTTCTTTGCTTGACCTCCCATGGGAGGGGCCCCATTTACTATCAACACATTATCATTTCTTACTAGGACAACTTACTCACATAGCCCATGTAATTCCTTTTGGAGTATATCATTTTACCCTAGTGGTGCTAAATAATTCCACAATGAGATGTTCATGTGTAGCTTCTTCATTTGGTACATACATTGATTGAAGGATTGCCCCCTTTGGAGCTCTCCTTGGGGACATTCATAACTCGTGGTGCAACCTGAGGAGTTGAAACTACAATCGATGATCTGTAGTTGGGAAACTTTTGACTTGCTTGTGGTGAAGGAGATGTTATAGGTGCTTGACTGGCTACTTGAGCCTCATCCATAGCTCTCTTTTTAGACTTGGTGTTGGCTACAACACAATCATTTTGGTCACTTGTGCTCCCCACATAGTTGACTACGTAGAACTCTCCTTCCAAGTGATTCATAAGAGTGGAATCAGATTGAGCCTACCTATTGTCCATCCCAAGCTATGTTGATATCTCAAAATTTGAGAATTGGGCTACATGATCACCTTGTGTGGTCATGCTTTGATTTGGTATCTCATTGTCATAAGCAACATGTCCTTGGCCATGCCCCAAGGGTGGATAATTGGGCTACTCATGCAATTATTTTGAGTGGGGACAAGAGCCTTGGAAGATGAAGGGGCATTTGGATTATAGCTCTGATAAGTCTTGACTTGTGTAATTTGACCTTGCCCTTGATTTTAATTCTGGAAGGAAGGTCTATTTTTCTACCCAAACTATTGGTAGCCTTGATTTAGCTTATAACTCTGAGCTTGTTATCTCTTGAGGGCAACTAACTCATTGGTAATACTCTACAATAGGCTCTTAACTTCATGGAGATCATTTGCAGGGATAGCAGCTGACCTCTCTTGATTAGGCAGAGGAGCCAGAGTGGGTGCAACAAGCTGACTTGAGCACTGTAAATTAGGAAAGAGTGGAATATGAGGTCTAGGAGCTATCTTTCCTACTTGAACAAAGCAATTTTCAGCAGCTATGGCTATTTCATAAGTAGAGGGTAGAATATGTCCATCCATGGACTATATCATGATAGCAATGTCACTATTTAGGGCCTTCAAGTAGCAAAGGAAATCATAGCTTGGGGTTGGCCTCACAATAATTGGGATTCTATCTCAAGTCTTTTGGAACCTAGTTTTAAAATCTTGCATAAATTCATGTAGGGATCTCTTCATGGTGGTTAGTTGCTCAACTAGAGACAAATGGTCACTTTTTTCCTCAAATATATTTGCCAAAAGGGTCCCTAACTCATTCCATGAGCCAAATGAGTTCATATGCAAGGTCCCATACTAGTTCAAAATATTCCCTTTAAAGGACAAGGCTAGTAATCTGATGGCTACATTTTTCTAAGTGATATTATGGATGTTTCATAGGTTGGATATGTTTCTAATATGCTTGACAGTAGTGATCGGGCCCTCTCCACTAAAGGGATGAACAATTTTGAGAGTTGTCCCTGGAATTGGGTCATACTATAGAAGGTTCAAGGGACTCTGACCATTGAAGGCCACAAAAGGGAAAGCCATGGCTATGAAAGGATTCAATCGGGGTCTCTTTGAGTAGGTGTGCTTTATGGTTGGTTTGGGAAAGTAGCTTGCTACATAAGGATGAGTAGTTACAAACCTTAGCCTTTTTGCTAAGTTCAAAGGCAACTCAAAAAATTCAAAAGGGACACCCCTAGAAGAAGATCTTGTAGTGACCTTAGGCATTGGATGCCAGGTTGATCATTAAATAGAGACTAAGTTCCTGAATGGAGTCACCAAGTGCTGGGTTATAGCTCCTTCTTTTGAATTTTTTTAACAATATCAGGACTAGCACCAATCTTGAAACGTGAAAGACACAAAAATTTGTCCCACCAAGCATGGAAAAAAATATTGATGATGTGGATTTCACCCTCTGAAAGGAGACTCAACTCCCTTCCCATGTGGCACAATGGAGACATTCCTCTTGTTGTGGGTGGAAAACTTGAGGGATGAATCTCTATATTAGGGGCTAGCTCCCCTTGATGCACTTTGAGGCCCTGGAATTCCTACTATTAAAAATGGGGGGGGGGTGAAAAGAGAGAGAGAGTGAGACTGAAGACAAAACCTAACTAACAAAACCTAAAAAATTTGTTAGTCTACTCAACCTTGGCCTACACTTTACACCAGAGAGAAGCAAACATACACCTCATTCGAATGAGAATCTTTCCTACATCAGTGTTTCAATAGGGGATCCTATAGAGATACAGGGAGGAAGAAACTACTAGAGGTGTTCTAAGACACATTATTTGACAGTCTATTTACCTGTGCCTATACTCTGAGTTGGACACTTCTTGTTGACCTACAAAGAAGAATTCACAATACACTAGATATGTTGGTATAAACTTGTGAAATAATTAAAGGAAATGACTAAACATAAGATAAGACCATAGACATATGCAAAATTTCAAGCTCAAATGGAGTTAAAATGCTTCTTTTGATTCAAGGTAAATTTTTCAAGGCTTCACCATACAATGCTGAGAGATCCTTCAAAATGAAAAATTACAAACATATATAGAAAGCTTAGAGATAGACAATTGACTAGTTAAGGGATGGGAAACCATGTTGTATTAAACACCTCTACAACAACCATAAGCCCATGTTGTTACTATATCCTTCCAATTGCATATGGGGGATCCATGTTGTAAGTGTCCAAGTCATTGCACATGTTGTCTTGGGCCTACAGAAGCTTGGGATATTTCTTCTAGTAACTGACAAGGCCATCCTCATGTTGTATTGATTGGGCCATGCTCTCTTCCATGCTGAGCATAACTAGTTGTTCATTAATGTAAAAACAAGAAAACATGGGCCACTCTCTTCAATGTTCACAACCAATTGTTTTATTGGTTTTCAATGGAGACTATTTAACCTAAGTGTATTTACTCTTCTTATTGACAACCCTTGTGCCACCTACTTTGGTTTGGTTCATCCTTGGGTCTATGCTTTGACTTGCTATTCCACCTAGATCATTTTGAGCTTTTATTTTATGTACACGTGGCCACATTCTGGGTTACCCACCTTATTTTCCCTTACTTTTCTATTTCCCTCTTGTCCTGGTAATTCAGGCTCTCAGCACTTATTAATCTCCCCAGGCTCCTTTCTTCACTTGTTTGCTCATTTGTTCTTCCAGCTTTGAAATCCTTCAGACAAAAATTCTGAAGGAATTCCTTTGAACATTTTGTCTAAAAGAATTTTCCTTTGGACATTTTGTTTGAAGGAATTTTCCTTTGGGCTTGTTACCTTCTGACTTTCCTTTGACGAGCCTTCGAGCTTCCATTTCTAAGTTCCTTTAGATAAAATATCTGAAGGAATTCTCCTTTGATTTTTCTTAATGGCTAGCTTACTTCCCTAAATTTGACATTCATGGGCCTGCCATCAGACATTTGAATCCCAATGGCTAGTTTATTGCCCTAAAATTGATGTTTATGGGCCCGTCACGCACTAGGACAATTCCTTCGACATTTTTGCAAATGAACTTTTTTGAAGGGAAAGTGACACTTTAGAAAGATTGAAATGGTCCTCTTTCAAAGCCAAGTACCCCCCACAAAGACACCTACCCTTTGAACTTTTGGTCTTCTGAATGTTTTTAGAATTTTTGTGACTGTCAAATTTCTTCCAACAAAATGTCCGAAGGAATTCTTTTGAACATTTTGTCTGAAAGAAATCTTCCTTGAATTTTCTTCCTTGGTTTTCCTTCGAACAAAAATTTTGAAGGAATTCCCTTTTGGCCTATCACTTTTTTTGAAGGGCAAGTTCCTTTTGGGCTTTCTATCTTTCCCCTTTGCTCCAACTGGCTGCCCTCTACAAGGGTAATTTGAGCCCAAAGTTACCCTTCAAGATTTTAAAAAGGTCCACTTTGTTCATCGCTTTCCCCCTATAAGGGATCCTTGACCTCCAAAGTTGCCTTTCATAAGAAATGTAAAGGTCCCATTTGTTGCTTAAGTGCCCTACGCAAGGGTACATACCCTTTGATAATCCTGTAAATGACCCTTCAACTTTTCCACTTGGTCCATTTTGACGATGAAAAGCCCTTTGAATTAATTCACTTGTCTTTCAAAGCATCCAAAACCAAAATCAAGGTTTGCAAGTGGATTTACTTATGAATTTTTTACAAGTAAAGTCACCCATCAAACCCGAAATACACTTCGCAAGAAAAAGAGGAAAGCACTTGGTCTTTTCATGGGAAATGCCTTGACAAAGAAAATTTTGTATGAGGTAGCTGAGGGATGAACTAGCCTAAACCTGGATGAATTAATCTTGCAATTTAAAGGAGAGGGGTGCCCAATTTTGGCCTACAAGACCAAAAAATTGGTCAATAGTTATTTCTTTAGACTTTTTGCCTTAGCTTGTCTTTTTGAGAACCCGAGAAGAACTTCTAAGACCAAATCAAGCTTTTGATGTCTCATTACTTATTTTGGGTTTATGACTACTCATAACATATGAATTAATTAATTAGTTCTCCTTGGAGAACCCAAAATACACTACCTAGACCAAATCGAGCTTTCCAAACCCCACTACTTACTTTAGACTTATCATTACTGATTACTCATGAAGTGAAATAAGTTGTGCTACCCAAAAAATCCAAAGTTGTCTCCTGTGGAAAACTTGAAGACTTCCTAATGAGATAACCTAAAGCCTTCTGTTCAAGACCATTTCAGGTCTTTAACACCTTATTGCTTACTATTTCAGAGCTTTGTAACTCTACAACTAATAAAACCATTTAAGTCATCGGCTATTAAAAGTCTAAAGTCTTCTAAAGACTTGCCATTTCCTTCTTGAAAGTCTACCTTCAGACACTTGGGAAAAATTTTGGTATGTAGGCCAAAAATGGCCAACATTTTTGGTGACTCTCAACGAAGCATGCTTGCTATGCTTGAGAACCTAGCTCACTTGCCTCGCCTAGTCCATTGGGTATGGAGTTACTAATTTATTTGACAATGCTGGCTAAAATTGGATACAAAGTTGACCCTTGCTGGAACTTCCTCTTGAATCAATGAGGATAGTATAAAACAAAGTGCCTAAGGCACTTAAAGAAAAGAAACTAACCTAGAACAAAGCAAAGATAACAAACAAATGTGCCTAAAACAACACTTGGAGGAATTAGAATAAAACTAATCCTAATATATACATCCTAAAACTATGTATCCCTTTCCTCCAGGATCAAAAGGAAAGCTTGATACTTCCCTTGTCTTATGAGACAAAGGATTGAACAAGGTATGCAGCTTCTTGACCCTTGGCCTTAATGTGTATTTCTTCTTTATTGTAATTGTCAGCTTCTCCCCCACCATGTTTAATGAAAACTAGGTAGCTCCAAAAAGGTTAGCTATGTGAATCTAGATGGTCTCAATATCTTTGAATGAATCCTTAACTGTAGCCTCTAATGGTGGTTCAACCAGGCAAACCTCTTTGATTTCTATGGCCTCCTCAATAAAACTAGATTTATTCATTATCTTATGTTTTTTAGGCTTATCAAGGAGCTAGTAGCCTATTTCGAAGATCTAAAACAACTTCATATTTACAGTGAATTCTTGAGGTGGTAGAGTTGGAATACTTCCCACTCCATCCCCTTTAATCCACTTGACAAAGATGCTCTCCTTGGCTGCAACCAAACCATAGTTGCCTTGGAGAAGAACATAACCTACTCCCAAGATCTCAAACAAGTCCTCAAATGAGCCTCTCAATTGATTGGGAACCTCTGGCTACTCCATAAGTTCATCAGTTTGATTAGCTACTTCATTCATTTCCTCATCCTCTTCATCACGTGGTAGCTCATTCAAGGAAATGATAACCTTGACCCCCTCATTCTCCACATAAAGTGGTAGCTTTGCATCCTCAATAGTGCATTCCACTTCATGCACAACTCTAAAAGAATCTTCAATATGTTCTCCTTCATTTAATAAGGTTGTGTTGATATTTTTATGACCAAGGGGGACCCTATGGTGATTTATTCCTTGTAGCTACTTGGGACATTCTCCACCTCAGCCTCTTTGGATGTATCTCCCATAGGTTCCTGATTTGGTTAATGAAGCTGCTCTACTTGGATCACCTCCCCTTCTTTCTTCTCTTGAATTGGCTAAAATGATTTCCTAGATGGAAATGTGTAGATAACAACCACCTTTTCTTCCTTATTCTCCTCTTCATGAATGACTCTCTATGAAGGAAAGGATCTAGGCTTTTGAGGGGAAAGGAGTGGAGGCTACAAGGCTTTTTTATTGACTTCAAGAATCACCACCTCCTTCTTTTACCCACTGCTTTGAATAAATTTCCAAGATAGAAAAGATGGAAAAGATAGAGGCTCTTGAGGAGGGAGGGATGGGGGTTGAAATACCTTTGATCTACTTGGATACATGACTTGGCTCCAAGATGGGAAAGGTAGAGGTTTTGCCTTCATCTACTGATTCTAACTTTATTATTATCTCATTACCTTCAATTCCAACTCTCTAATTTGCTTTGCTAAATTCTCTTGAAATAGCTCCTCCTTAAGGTGATCAAGAACAAACGAAGGATCTTAAAGAGGGATGAAGTTTTTGACCTAAACAATAAGTTATTCCATAATAGGCACTACATTTTTTTGACAACCCCCTTGGATGGATTTTCAAGAAGGAAAAGACTAAAAAACATATTATGAACTTGGAAGATTTAAAGGATCACTTGAAATAGTCACTTGAGGGGGAATTAGTGACACATAAGAAGGTTACGAAGGTACAAATGTAGGCACAAAAGGTTGGTGGGGCTGGCACTACTATTCTTCAAGTCCTTCCAGCTTGTCCTCAATGCTTTGAATGTAACCAAATATATCCATCATGTCACTAGTGAGGTTGCCCCAATTTTGTATCTTAACAGATGCCCATTCTACTTTGATTTTTTTTAATGAACCCCTCACATAATGGATTTGTTGAGGGGTAACATTTTGGCCATAACACTTTTGTGAGCACAAGTCTAGTGCATGCTTGTTAAGGCTCACTAAAGTTTGCCTAAGTGTTGGTATAGATGACTCATGATAGGGCTGATGAGGATCAATAGTTTGATGAGCTTATTTATATAGATGATCAAGTAATACTCTTGCATATATGGATCATGAAGAACTTTCCAAAGTTCATCATAGCCTTGATAGAAATAGTGGTAGGGTTGATTGAGCTCATATGGATCATGAGGATCATACTAAGGCTGCTTATAAGGAGGTGAATAATAGAAATATTCACCATAGTTGTTCATGTTAGCCTCATAAGTCAATTAAGAGCTAATTAAAACTTGAAATAGATAAACCTGGTTTGCTCATAACCAGGACCTTTGATTTGAAGTTGCCAATGGTGCTAATACTTGCTTTCAAAAGCAAATAATGATGATCAGGCACTTGGATTGCTTAAACCAGTTGATAGATGCTCGGAGTCACCATTGATGTTTTTTGAATGCCTCTAAAGGTTGAAAAGTAGAAAGACAACACCAAAAATCCTTCCACTATTTTGGACCTTAGTCCCACTAGGTGTGCCAAAATTGTTATAGCTAGAAATTGTACCCTTGTGGGAGAGTTTTTTAGGCTCCCCCACTTCCAACCATAAGCATGAGAACAACCTCAGGATGTGGGTGTCCTATGGTGAGGTTGAGCCTATAGGATTTTTAAAGAGGCTAGTTCGTCTTGGTGGATCACCTAAACTACTACTGAAATAAAACTTTCATGGGGAAAAGGGTTAGAAGGGGGAAAAGGGATCTTAAGAAGGCTAACCAGGTGATGCATGAATTTAAAATGGGAAACTCCCATAAGCTTGAACCCACACTAATTTTGTAAAGGACAATATTGTACTACACAACCTCAAGATCAAGCTAGTTGCATAAATATTTCATGGAGGAGGTTTAGGGAAGTGATGAATGCGAATAGAGAGGAGTTCTAATACTCACTGGAAGTTCATATTAATGGTAGAAAGAACACTCAACTAGACCTACAAAAAGTATCAAAAAATCCTTTAAACAAGGTCAAAAAGGAAGACCATGGATGAGGAAGCCTCTCCTTCACATGATGCCATAGTACACAGTTCAAGTCCAAGGCAAGAGATAGGCAAAGAAAAATCCTTTATTACATCAGAGGTGGTTCTTAAAAATGTTTGGTAGGTTTGAGCCTAACCAATTAAGCATATCTTGTGATATCTTTAAGAGCATCTCATCTCCTAAGAAGAGAAAAAATGTCTAAAAATTGGAAATGCTTACAATGGCAAGTCATTTATAGAGAATGGGGAGAGAGAGAGAGAGTTGCATGGTAGAAAGCAGAGAGGAGAAGTCATTGAACTGGGACCACAACTATTACCACTACCTTGACCATGAAATTCACCACCTAGGATCATCCCAATCTCCTTAAGCCATTCCTACATTCAAGTTTCCATTTGGTGTATTTGAGGAACCATGCTACGAATAGCTGAGATGTCTCTTCTTTGCCTAGTTGAATTAATCTTTGCATTTAAACAACGGCATGATGATCCTTCTCTTCCACTAATTGGTCATCCTTGTGCCACTTATCCTTGATCTATTATCCCTTTGGATTTGTTTACCATTTTACTTTAACATTCCTTGGCTTTTTTCCTTTCCCTGGCACTTTTTTCTGCGAACTATCTTCCCTCAACAATTTCCTCGGGCCTTTCTCCACCACTTTCTCAAAGTTATTTCTTCAGACTTTTTTCCTTGGCTTGTCATTTTGAGTACTCGAGAAGCACTTCTAAGACCAAATCAATCTCTTGATGTCTCATTACTTATTTCAAGTTTATGATTGCTCACAACTTATGAAGTAATTATGTAGTGCTCCTTAGAGAACCTGAAATACACTACCCAGACCAAATCTAGCTTTCCAAACCCCACTACTTACTTACTTTGGACTTATCATTACTAATTACTCATGAAGTGAAATAAATTGCACTGCCCAAGAAACCCGAAGTTATCTCCTTTGGAAAACCCAAAGACTTCCCAATGAGAACCTAAATCCTTTAGTTCAAGACCATTTCAGGTCTTTAACACCTTGTTACTTAGTACTTCAGAGCTTTGTAACTCTACACCTTATAAAACCATTTAAGTCATGGGCTGCCAAAAGTTTGAAGTCTTCTAAAGACTTGCCATTTCCTGCTTGAAAGTCTAACCTCTCACACTTGGGCAAAATTTCGGAATGTGGGACAAAAATGGCAATAGGACCATTAGAATTTGAAAATGTCTTCAGCCTCTTTGAAATAGTCCTTCTAAAAAATTGAAAAGGGGTCCCCTTTTCCCTGAGAAAATATATCTTTCAAAACTTTAAAAAGAACCATTTTCCCTTTAGAAGTACCCTTCAAGAAAATGCAAGAGCTTTAGTATGTTGGCCAAAAATGGCTAATATTTCTAGTGACTCGTAGGGAAGCATGCTTGCTATGCTTGAGAACCCAAACCACTTGCCTTGCCTAGTCCATTGGGCATGGAGCCATTAAACTCTATAACTGAGCTTTTCTGAAATTAGATACAAGGTTGACCCTTTTTGGAACTTCCTATTGAAGCAACAAGGACAACAAGAACAAAACAAATACTGAGCCTAAGGCACTTAGGGATGGTAAACATGCAATTGAAGAGATGTGCACAAGACACTTAGGATAAAACAAGAAAATATATACATAATGTACAATATATACAATGGCTACAAACTCTTCTAATAGTAAGGCTTTAGATGAATCCCATTGAATGGGATGGGTAGTACCTCTCCATCTCACTGGGCCAACTAAAAATCATTATGTCATTTGCATCCATGGATCAAATAAGGACCTATTGTCACTTGGAATTTCACCCTTTATGAGAGAGTTTTTTAGGCTCTCTTACTTCTAGTTACAAGCATGGGAACAACCTCAAGATGTGTGTATCCTATGTTGAGGTTGAACCTCTGGGCTTTTTAATGAGGCTAGTTCCTCAAATTCTTCACTTCAACTCTTGATTCCCACACTAAAATCTATTATTGGATAAGGAAGAGGGATAGGAGGATAACATTAAATAAAGTCGTGCACCAAAAGAAATGATCCACTTAGTTTGGGAATCAACACTAATTCAACATAGGATAATTTTTGCTTACACAACCTCACAACCAATTAATTTTCATAAGTATTTCATAAATTAGGCTCACTGGACCATACATGAAGTAAAGAGAAATTTCAAAATCCACACCAAGCATATGTTAATGGTAGAAAGAGCTCAAGTCTAGACCTGAAATTAACTTGAAAACACATGAAAATAGGCAAGAAAGAAGGACAATGGGCATGGAAGAACACTTCTTCACAAAGCCATCATGCACAAGCTTGCTCAACATAATGTTTAGACAAGAGATAGGTAAAAATTAATATTTATTGCTTCAAAAGGTATTTTACAAAGTGATTTTGGTAGAGTAACTTTATCGCTAGTCTAGATATAATTTCTTAGCTCCAAGGCCTTTATTTATAACAAAAAAGGGGGAAGAGAAGATGGGAATGCGTGAGAAACTAGGAAGGAAAACATAAATTCCTGTAACCACCACCATTGTCCTCCTTTTATCATAAAATGCATCTTTTCAAGCTTGCCACACAATATCCTTAAGCCATTCCCACATTTAAGTCACTCCCTTGATGGATTTTTAGAAGCCATGTCACGGGAAACTAGAACATCACTTCTTGGCTGATAGGACCGAAACTCCCCAAAGCTCTGACACAACTTGTCAGAATTAAGAGCACACATGATTACCAATGTATAAGCAACTTACATGCAGAAATAACTAGAAGAACAAATAACTATCAATGAGAAAACACATAGAACATGAGAGGCAACACACAATTGTATTCAACTCATTACAAAGGAAATTACAATAAAGAGATCACACTCTTCTTCCACTTCTGTGAGGCTTCCTCCTCAAGGGCTCCAAGTAATCTTCCCACCTGAGTAATCTTCTCTCATAGGTCACAACACATAGCTAACACAAGCTGTTGTTCACCTCATTGTACATCTGTACAATCGAGTACGAACCGATACTCCAAGTAGATCTCACCATGATCTTGCTGATGTATTGATGTCACCTTGGATCCTGCTTCCCCACCGATCTCTGTTTGACCCTCGCATACACACATCCCTGCAGACCAACCTGATCTTACTTATCACATACATGGGGAATCCTACTTGATTCCACCATGGGAAGAACTCTCCAAGATCCACACTTGGATTTTCCAAGTTCAACACTTAACAATATAGCCCATGAGTCTATTATATAGATCTCATGCATACACTGATTAGACTTGCGGCTCAAGATTCTAACTGGTCTTCATCATGCAAATAATGCATTCACTTAACTGACTGTTCATCAATAGCAGTTCTGGAACTACCACAGGCGACCGGCGTCGGTCCCTGTCTAACTGGAGGAGACTGACGTCGGCCGATCTCTGCCGATGTCGGTTTCCCTTGCACTTTCCCTTGACCAATGTCAGTTGTGGCTTGCCAATGCCGGTGACTGTCATGCACAGAAAACCTCCATGTTTACCTTAGGTGAAGCTTTTAGCTCCACACCCTAACAATCTCCCACTTGGAGATAAATAGTTGCACCTGTACCTAAACCAGTACTCTGTCCAATCTGCATCCTGGCTTGTATTCCTCTTCAAGCTCCCACTTGAAGACAACCCACCACACTCCTTGTGGTGTTAATCATGTGCCTAACTTTCTTCATTCTCAGCTTACCTTCTTTTGCCATTGCTATATTCCCACTCAAATAGCAACCCCTGTGAGTAACCTGTAATCAAAAACACTTAACAGATCTGGGCCATCTGTTAGTCAAACTCGCTCTGAGAACATCCAACCTCACTCTGATACCATTTGATAGGACCGAAACTCCCCAAAGCTCTGACACAACTTGTCAGAATTAAGAGTACACATGATTACCAATGTATAAGCAACTTACATGCGGAAATAACTAGAAGAACAAATAACTATCAATGAGAAAACACACAGAACATGAGAGGCAACACACAATTATATTCAACTCATTACAAAGGAAATTACAATAAAGAGATCACACTCTTCTTCCACCTTTGTGAGGCTTCCTCCTCAAGGGCTCCAAGTAATATTCCCACCTGAGTAATCTTCTCTCATAGGTCACAACACACAGCTAACACAAGCTGTTGTTCACCTCATTGTACATCTGTACAATCAAGTACGAACTGGTACTCCAAGTAGATCTCACCATGATCCTGTTGATGTATTGTTGTCACCTTGGATCTTGCTTCCCCGTCAATCTCTGTTTGACCCTCGCATACACACATCCCTGCAGACCAACCTGATCTTACTTATCACATACATGGGGAATCCTACTTGATTCCACCATGGGAAGAACTCTCCAAGCTCCACACTTGGATTCTCCAAGTTCAACACTTAAAAATACAGCCCATGAGTCTATTATATAGATCTCATGCATACACTGATTAGACTTATAGCTCAAGACTCTAACTGGTCTTCATCATGCAAATAACGCATTCACTTAATTGACTGTTTGTCAACAGCAGTTTTGGAACCGCCACAGGTGACCGACGTCAGTCCCTATCTAACTGGAGGAGACTGACGTCGGCCGATCTCTGTCGATGTCAGTTTCCCTTGCACTGTCCCCTGATTGACGTCGGTTGTGGCCTGCCAACGCCGGCGACTGTCATGCATAGAAAATCTCCCTGTTTGCCTTAGGTGAAGCTTTTAGATCCACACCCTAACATTGGCATGAATACATTGATCTTTGTATTAAAGATGGCATGGCGAATTTCCCCATTACGTGTCCTACTAAAAAGGGATGTAGTCTTCATGTTTTGAAAAAATTGGCTGAACCATGTCATGTTTACACTGGATGGTCATTTGTCAAGAATGACCCATATTGAAGGATGAGAACCTTCATAAATTCCTAGATACCAGTTGCTTGGACTCCCCTTTGCATTGATTAGTCATTAGAAGCTGCCTCAGATCCTTAACCTATGCCATGGGATTTTTTGTGATGGATGCCTATGGATTGTCAATCTCCGTCCCAGTTGGATGCCTTTATGCCACTTGGTAACCTCTCATTTATCTGATCATGACTCTTGTGTACTATCAATCCTTATAAAATGCCATTGGATCAAGCTTATTATGTCAAGCAACATTGGAAACCTGATCTACTCTTTACTGTGTAATTTGAGTTTTCAAAGCTACTTGAATTATAAAGCTTTTCAAGCTAAGTCATTGACGAATCATGATTTAATCTATGCAGAGTAACTCGGGCTTTCTGATCTCTCCAACTTCATACTTTGCTCTTTTATTCTTCAGCATTTTTCTCATGAGTGATTTGCTTGGTTTCTCTCAGATAATTTTCCCAAAGGAATTCCTTCAGAGATCCTTGTTCAGCTTTTTTTTTTGGACATTTGGTCTCGTATCTTTCTCCTTCAGGACTACTTTCCTAAAGCTATCTCTTTTCACCATTTCCTTGTTCAACTTTTTTTTTTGGACATTTGGTCTTGTATCTTTCTCCTTCAGGACTACTTTCCTAAAGCTATATCTTTTCACCATTTCCTATAGGCAAAATGTCTACAAGAATTGTCTTTTTTACTCAGGCCTATTTCTTTCAGGATCTATTTCTCTTAGGCAAATCTCTTGAAGGAATTCCTTGGGAAAATTTGTCTGAAGGAATTCCTTGGGAATTTTTATCTAAAGCTTTCTTCTTGCTCTCTTCCTTGAAAATTTACCTTGTATCATTTCTCAAAGGAATTCCTTCATAATTTTCCCCTTTGGACTTCTTTTTGTTCCTTCCCTTAAAGGATCTTTCTTTTTTGATTGCCTTTCATATTTTTCAAAATGGACTTTCTCGAAGGATGAGAGACCCTTCAAGCTTCTAGTATGTCCCTTCAGACTTCTGCAAATGGTCCTCCCACTAAGAAAAGTGCCCTTCAACCTCTGAAAATGGTCCTCTCAAAGGGAAAGATACTCTTCAAGAATTTTGAAATGGTCCTCTTTCTTTGGAAATTGTCCTTTAGAACAATTGAAAATGGCCCCTCGTAACTTTGTCAATGGCACCTTCCAAAAGGTAACATACCCTTTGGACCTTTGTTTTTGTTACTTTCCTTTAGAATTATTTTCTATGAGCTTTTGTAAGGACTCTCCCAAAGGGTAAGGGACCCTTTGAGCTTCTACAAATGGTCTTTTCCAAAGGGAAATACACCCTTCAAAAAATTTGAAATGGTCCTCCTGAAGCTCAAAAGAGACTTCGATAAACTTGCACCTATCCACTTGGAGAAGGAAATGTCCTTCAAATTTGTCAATGGTCCTTAGAGTATTCCCTTAATAAGACTTGTCCTTTTGAGAACCTAAGAAGAACCTTTAAAGACCAAATTGGGCTTTTGATGTCTCATTACTTACAACTTAGGAAGTCATTCGCTTCTGGAAACCCAATTTGTATTACCCATGACCAATTTAGAGATTTTGAGGCTTCTTACTTCAGGTTTCTTATTACTAATTACTCATGAAGTGAATAAGTTGTGTTTCATCAAAAACCCAAAGTTTTCGCCTTTGGAAAAATTGAAGACTTCCCAATGAGATAACCTGAAGCCCTTTGTTCAAGACCATTTCGGGTCCTTAACACCTTGCTACTTACTACTTCAGAATTTTATAACTCTATAACTTATAAAACCATTTAAGTCATGGAATATCAAAAATACAAAGTCTTCTAAAGACTCACCATTTCCTACTTGAAATTCTATGTTCTCATACTTAGGCAAACAATGGTATGTGGGCCAAGGAATGGCCACCATTTTTGGTGACTCATAGGGAAGCATGCCTGTTATGCTTTGAAGAACCCAACTCATTTGCTTCATCCAATCCATTGGGCATGGATTCACTACTTTTTTACAAGGCTGGATCTATATGTAAATTTCCCTTGAAGAAACAAGAACAACCAAAATGAAACAAAATATGCCCGAGGCACTTAGGGAAGGGAAAACACTCAATTGAAACAGATGTGCACAAGGCACTTTATAATAAAACATGAAAAAACTAAATAAAATGTATAGAAACATATATAATGATTGGAAACTCTTAATAGCAGTGCTTTAGATGAATCTTATTGACTAGTATGGGTAATAAATCTCCATCTAATTGGGTGAGCTAGAAGGCATTATGTTGTTTGCATCTGTGGATCAAATAAGGGCCACTCCATAAGTTGTCAAACCTAGTATGGTTGCCTAGTTTGGACCTATTTTAATCCCATTTGAGGACCAAGTCTCCCTCCTTGAATTCCCTTGTCATGACTCTCTTTTCAAAAGCTTTCTTGACTTGAGCTTGATGTGACTCTAGCATCTTCGTTGCAAGGTATCTTGTCTCCTCAAGTTATACGAGTTGGCCAATCTCACATTCATGGGTTCATCTTCCAATGGCTCCAGTTGATGGGCTATTTCTAATGTAGGAAACTCAAGAAAAATGGGTAACTTGGCCTCCCTTCCATATACTAGAACATATGGAGAATTGCCAACAACAACTTTAGGAGTTACCTTGTTAGCCCATAGGGTTGTCTTTAAATTGGTGTGCCATGTGCTTTGGTTTTCCTCCATACTCTTCTTGATGTTCCTCAAAAAAAAAAAAAAAATTGGACTCAGCCAACCCGTTTCCTTAAGGATAATAATTGGAGGAAGTGGGGAGGTAGATGCCCATATTGAGATCCCATTCACTTTTTTTCAGATCAAGAAAAACTAATGCATTAGCAGAGATGATAGTGGATAGAACACCAAATATGGTCATGATGCTATCATATAAATCTAAGACTAAAATTTCATTGGCCTCCACCCTTCTGATGAAGTAATTAGTTTCAATAAGCACCCACTTATTCCCCTCACTTGATGGAGGGTTGATCACTCCAATGAAATCCAAACCCACTGCATGAATGGTTGCTTTACCTGAATCGGGTTGAGAGGAAAAGCTATCAGTCTTTTCTTACCCATAAAGAGAGCAAATTTTTTACACTTCCTCACCCATGTATAAGCATCTTTGAATAGGCTAGGCTAGTAATAACCAACCCTCATTATCTTTGCTACTATAGTCCTAAGTGCAAAATGACCTCCTATAGGTCCATCATGGAAATGTTCCAAAAGCTTGGATACTTGGTCATTATCTATGCACCTTAGGAGCAATCCATTGAGGTCCTTTCTAAATAAAATCCCATCAACTAATGCATAAGGTATGGACTAAATTCTGAAATACATTTTTTTTTTTGGTCCATACCTTGAAGGCACTCACCTATTAGTAGAAAATGTGTCATATCATGGAGCTAACTAATGTGAGGTGGAGGTGCATCTGTTTATGGGTTATCTTGTGTTACCAAGATGACCTCTTTGTCTTCATGAAGGTCATTGACCATATGCTCACACAAGCCTTTACCTCTTACTAGCTTAGTGACCTTGATTTCCATGTCATACTCCATGACCTTGGTAATCCAACCAGTTCTCTTTTCAATCAAGTCTTTGTTAAGAAGGAAGTCTCTCACTCTAGGATTAGACACCATAAGATAGATTTTACTATTGGAGAGTATTATCCTAAACCTTTTGAGGCTTCTTACTGTTGTAAGGACTTATTTTTCTACAAAATTATACCTCACTTCATACCCCTCAAGCCCCCCTGATTGAAAATTTTTATTGGTTGCTCAAGTCCTTTACCATTCTTTTGTATCAACATAGTTGATATATTATCAGTATTAACAAAATCATACAATATGTGTTGAGAGGATGTACACTGGAAGCATGCAATTTGATTACTAATACCAAGCAACTTAATATGCGGAAATTAACCAGATTCACCAAGTAACTAGAATTCAGAATAACACAGCATATGAGAGACAATACCAAATTGTATTAACACTTTATACAGAAAAGAATACAATAAAGAAGATGCCACTTCTTCTCCACCACCTTACAGAGGTTTCCCACGCCTCAAGTGAACAGTAATTCTTCTCCCCAAAGCTCTCCCTCTCACAGGTCCCAACACCCAACTCAAATACAGAGTTGGTGTTCACCTCCCGTGCTCCACGCACACCACAAGTGCTCCACACACTCCACAAGTACTCAAGGTACTTCAAGTAGATCTCCCATGAATCTGCAACAACCTGCAATTCAACAGACCATACTTATGGAAGGAACTCCCTTGCCTTCCTCTTGCTCTATCCGAGTACACACCTGTACTCCAAGTAGATCCTGCCTGATACTGCTCCCTGTAGTGTTGCTGTCTGTATGACCTTGCACACCTGCAAATCAAGCAATGGTTCCAATCACCTATGAACCTCAACCTTGCACACACATACACCTGCATATCAACGATCTTACTTATTGAAGAACCCAGCTGGCTCTCCAATCCAGCACCAACACCCCTGGTACTGTGGCACTAGGAGGAACGCACCATAGCTCTACCTCACACACAGAAGGAGCTTATAATTATGCTCTCTTACTCCCTAGCACACTTTTCCAATACAACCATGAGTCTATTATATAGATCTCATCCAAACAATGATTAGACATCTAATTACCATAATTAGATCCACAGCTATGAGTCTAAAATTAGCACTCATCATGCAAACACTTGGTTCGTTAGCTAACTGCCCGTAAATAGCTCGCAGTCGAACCACACAGGCGACCGACGCCGGTCCCTGTCCGCCTGGAGGTGACCGACGTCGGCCGATATATGACCGACATCGGTTGCTTCACTGTGCTATCCCGCCGACGTCGGCTGATCAGACCGACCCCAACTTCTTCTGCAACTCAGCAACCTTCAGCAACCTCCTCTCCTGTTTGCATCAGTGAAGCTTTTAGCTCCACAATCCTAACAATCTCCCACTTGGAGATAAACAGCTGCACTGTACCTGTACCTGTACTCCGTCTAATCTGTTTCCTGGTTTGTATCCCTCTTCAAGCTCCCACTTGAAGACAACCCACCACACAACCTGTGATGTACCACCTGTCATCCGAGTACCCTGCCACATCCGAACCTACAAATACATGTAGTGAAGTCCTGACCCTGCATAGCAACACCTGCTGCCGGTCCCTCTCAGAAAACCTGAGAATCCACTTCCACGAATTGGCTCCTAACTCTCTGACAGCTCCCACTGCATGGGAATACTCAGGTCTATACCAGACCTCATGTGATTTCGGACACTGTACCTGTCCAGCCCTTAGTGTGCTCCGGTTCTGCATCCCGAACCTCGCCAACACCTGATTCACATCAGCTCCCACTCGAGACAAAATCAACCTGTGATCTCCATGCCTCCCATGTCAAAGAATTCCGCTGCTCCAAACTCCTCCTGACATGCCACTGAACTAATCTTACCCTTAGCTCAGCAAAACCCTGTATGTACTAACCCTGCTAGCAAATATACCATCCACATACAGCACAGAATGATGTCATGACTCATCATCCCCCTGGTAAGACAAAACCACAGTAGTTACCCTGACATTGACTGAAGCCATGCTCCGTCCTCCACCTGTCAAACCTGGTACCACTGTCCTGCAGCTCCTCAAGACCATATGCCTGATCTTCCGTCTCATGTATCCATTCTCTCTATTCTTCTACTAAGGTATCCATTCGTCTCTGTGCTTTTATACCTGCTGGCATCTCTACCAAAACACACCTGTCTGGTTCTCCTCCAAGGAATCACATCCTCATCCATGCCAAGCTCACACCTGTATCCTGGATCCTTCCTGCTCTACAATCAGCAACATGTATAAAGAAGAGGAACAACGAATTTGAGGGCCTACTTACGCCTTCAGTCCTCCGTATGGGTGTTTGAGACTCCTTGACAGCTTGTTGTCCACCCAAAATTCGTTACAGTGACCGACCTCGGTCACTCCACAGTCTGCATCTGACCGACGTCGGTTTCATGCGTCTGTACCTGACTACCAACCTGCCTGCGCTGGTGTCCCTGCTGCCGACGTCGATTCTCCTAACCGACATCGGTCTTACCTGCTGCCGGCGTCGGTTCTCCTAACCGACGTCGGTCTTACCCTGCCCGACATCGCCGGCTTCGGTCTGCACATGACCGACATCGGCACCTGTCTGTTCGACGCCGGTTCCTCATGACCGACATTGGTGTCTGTGTTCACCTGTGAGTGATGACTTTTTACCCGCGAGCTTCTTTGAATCAAAACACATGTCCAAACTGCCCTGCTCAGAAGTATCCAGCCACATCCACTGGGTTCTGTCTGCCATCTCCTCCATAAACACCAAGGCTTTCCAGTTCTTAAGCCTGTCAAATATATCTGTCTTCCGCTTAAGAACATGCATCTCCTTCCTGCTCATGTGACCAAGCCTACGAAGCCACGTCTCCGCAACGAAAGAAGAATCAGTAATATAAACAAGTAGATAAAGAATACCTGTTTTCTTACCACCAGCTAATTCAAGTGCATCCGCTGTGAGAGTTCTTGTGCATCTCTCATCACCCAATCTTTCTGAAGAAATTAGCCATATCTCCAAACCTGGGACCTGCATGACCTTCATCAACACCTGTGTGTTGGCCGCCTGCAATTTCAGCTTCACTTTGCCTTTGCCAACAATCTGACAAGGCTTACCAGCTCCTCTACCTGGAACTGCATGGAAAGAGGCAACCGAATCTTTTATCCAAGATTCAACTTTATCCAAGAAACCTGCAAACACATCCTGTGCAACAACACCTGCTACATCTGTATCTTTAGTTTCTTCATGCTGATCTGCTACCAACCAGCAATAATCTTTTACCTGCTCTTTCTTTCCATAGGACCGTGAGTGACCATCTATGCTTTTCAACTCCTCCATTCTTAGCTTACTTTGATCTGCAGTCGCTCTACTCCCACTCGATCAGAAACCCCTGAGAGTGCCCTGTAACCAAAAACAAAACCTGCTTCCTCCAACCTCAGCTCAGATACCACCTGTTGGTATCAAGCTCAAGAACCTACAACCAAGGCTCTGATACCACTTGTTGAGAGGATGTACACCGGAAGCATGCAATTTGATTACTAATACCAAGAAACTTAATATGCGGAAATTAACCAGATTCACCAAGTAACTAGAATTCAGAATAACACAGCATATGAGAGACAATACCAAATTGTATTAACACTTTATACAGAAAAGAATACAATAAAGAAGATGCCACTTCTTCTCCACCACCTTACAGAGGTTTCCCACGCCTCAAGTGAACAGTAATTCTTCTCCCCAAAGCTCTCCCTCTCACAGGTCCCAACACCCAACTCAAATACAGAGTTGGTGTTCACCTCCCGTGCTCCACGCACACCACAAGTGCTCCACGCACTCCACAAGTACTCAAGGTACTTCAAGTAGATCTCCCATGAATCTGCAACAACCTGCAATTCAACAGACCATACTTATGGAAGGAACTCCCTTGCCTTCCTCTTGCTCTATCCGAGTACACACCTGTACTCCAAGTAGATCCTGCCTGATACTGCTCCCTGTAGTGTTGCTGTCTGTATGACCTTGCACACCTGCAAATCAAGCAATGGTTCCAATCACCTGTGAACCTCGACCTTGCACACACATACACCTGCAGATCAACGATCTTACTTATTGAAGAACCCAGCTGGCTCTCCAATCCAGCACCAACACCCCTGGTACTGTGGCACTAGGAGGAACGCACCATAGCTCTACCTCACACACAGAAGGAGCTTATAATTATGCTCTCTTACTCCCTAGCACACTTTTCAAATACAACTATGAGTCTATTATATAGATCTCATCCAAACAATGATTAGACATCTAATTACCATAATTAGATCCGCAGCTATGAGTCTAAAATTAGCACTCATCATGCAAACACTTGGTTCGTTAGCTAACTGCCCATAAATAGCTCGCAGTCGAACCACACAGGCGACCGACGCCGGTCCCTGTCCGCCTGGAGGTGACCGACGTCGGCCGATATATGACCGACGTCGGTTGCTTCACTGTGCTATCCCGCCGACGTCGGCTGATCAGACCGACCCCAACTTCTTCTGCAACTCAGCAACCTTCAGCAACTTCCTCTCCTGTTTGCATCAGTGAAGCTTTTAGCTCCACAATCCTAACAATATGAAATCCCTTTAGAAATTAGGATTCATGACTATTGATGCTTGAGCAATGGCTTGCTTGATAGCCTTAAATGTTGATTTACCTTCATTTGACCAAGTGAACACTTGGTTATTCTTCAACATAGCAGTGATGGGCTTGACTAAGTTTGAAAAACCAAGTATAAATCTCCTCACAAAGTTTATTTTCCCAAAGAAACTTTAGATTCCCTTCTTATGCTTGGGTAAGGATAAGGACAAGATGGCACTTTTTCTATCAAGATCAATGGACAATGCTTCCTTTGAAATGATGTGGCCCAAAAATTTGCCTTCATGGATGGCAAATACATACTTTTTGGAATTCAATGAGATCCCATACTCCCTACATCTCTTAAAAATCAACCTCAGGTGGTCCATGTGTTCACTGACATTCTTAGATAAAATTGTAATGTCATCTAAGTATGAGACCATTTGATTTAGCAACCCTTAGAAATCCATTTTCATGGCTCTTTAGAAATTTATGCCAACATTTGAAAAACTAAAAGGCATATTTTGGTATGCATATGTGCTCCATTTGGTGTGAAGGCAGTGTTGTACAAATCCTCCTCTTTTACCCATACTTGGTTGTAGCCTAAATATCCATCCAACAAAGAAAAATGTTTTGAACCTACAACTACTTGGAGAAGCTATTCCATGGATGGTAGAGGGTAGTGATCCTTAAAGGAGACTTTATTCAAATATCTAAAGTCAACACACAGCCTAATCTCCCCACTCTTCTTCCTTATATGGGCTCATTCATGGGCTCATCTTCCATTAACTCAAGTTGATGGGCTAGTTCTAATGCAGTTAGCTCCAGATAAATGGGCAACTTGGCCTCCCTTCCATATACTAAGATATATGGATAATTGCCAATGGTAGCTTTAAGAGTCACCCTATTAATCCATAAGGATATCTTTATTTTGGTGTGCCATGCCCTATGATTCTCTTCCATAGTTCTCTTGATGATTCTCAGCAAATTCTTATTTGTGGACTCAGCCAATCCATTCCTTGAGGATAATAATTGGAAGAGGTGTTGAGGTAGATGCCCATATTGAGAGCCCATTCACTTATTTTTAGACCAAAGAATGCCAATGCATTATCAGAGGTGATAGTGGATGGAACACCAAACCTGGTCACAATGTTGTCATAGAAGTCTAAGACTACACCTTCATTAGCTTCTTTCAATGTAATGGCTTCCACCCACCTAGTCATAATATTGTCATAGAAGTCTAAAACTACACCTTCATTAGTTTCTTTCAAAGCAATGGATTCTACCCACCTGGTCAAGTAGTCAGTTGTAGTAAGCACCCTTTTATGTCTTGCACTTGATGGAGGGTTGATCATTCCTATAAAATCTAGCCCCCATTGCATGAAGGGTTGCTCTACCTAAATTGGGTTGAGAGGAGGGGCTGATAATATTTGCTTACCCATAAAGAAATCACACTTTTGACACTTTCTTATCCATGCATAGGCATCTTTGAAGAGGTTGGGCCAGTAATAACTAGCCCTCATTATCTTTTCTATTGTGGTTCTAGGTGCAAAATGACCTCCTGCATGTCCATCATGGAATTGCTCCAAAAGCTTGGTTACTTGGTCATTATTTATGCACCTTAGGAGCACTCCATTGAGGTTCTTTCTGAATAAAACCCCATCAACCAATGCATAATGTATGGATTGAAGTCTAAAATACATTTTTTCCCTGCCCATACCTTGAGGGCACTCACTTGTTATCAAGAAATGTGTCATATCTTGGAGCCAACTAGTGTGAGGTGGAGGTGCATCTGTTTGTGGGTTATCTTATGTTACCAAGATGACCTCTTTGTCATCATGAAGGTCATCGACCATATGCTCACACAATCCTTTACCTCTTACTAGCTTAGTGACCTTGATCTCCACATCATACTCCATGACCTTGGTAATCCAACCAACTCTCTTTTCATTCAAGTCTTTTTTAAGAAGAAAGTCTCTCACACTAGGATGAGACACCATAAGATAGATTTTACTATTAGAAAGCATTGGCCTAAAAATTTTAAGGCTTCTTATTGCTGAAAGGATTTGCTTTTCTACAAAAGTATACCTCACCTCATACCCCTCAAGCCCCTAACTAAAAAATGATACTGGATGCTTAAGTCCTTCACCATTCATTCGCATCAGCATAGCTGATATACTATTAATATTGGCAAAATCATATAATATGAAATCCCTTGAGAAATCAGGACTCTTAAGTATTGCCCAATCGAGAACCTTTAAAGGACTTGTCCTTTAGAGAACTGGAAAAGCACCTTTAAAGACCAAATTAGGATTTTGATGTCTCATTACTTGTAACTTAGGAAGTCACTCACTTCCAAAAACCTGATTTGTACTGCCCATGACCAATTCGGGGCTTTTGAAGCTTCTTACTTTGGGTTTCTCATTATTGATTACTCATGAAGTGAAAATTTTGTGTTTCCCCAGAAACCCAAAGTTGTCCCCTTTGGAAATCCTGAAGACTTCCCAATGAGATAACCCAAATCCTTCTGTTCAAGACCATTTTGGGTCCTTAACACCTTGTTACTTACTACTTTAGATTTTTTTAACTCTACAACTTATAAATCCATTTAAGTCATGGGTTGCGAAAAATTTGAAGTCTTCTAAAGACTCACCATTTCCTGCTTGAAAGTTTATCTTCTCATCCTTAGGCAAACAATGGTATGTGGGCTGAGAAATGGCCAACACCTTCATTTGACCAAGTGAACACTTGGTTCTTATTCATCATAGCAATGATATGATTGACCAAGTTTGAAAAACTAAGTATAAACCTTCTCACAAAGTTTATTTTTCCAAAGAAACTTTGGAGTCCCTTCTTATGCTTGGGTAAGGATAAGGCCAAGATGGCACTTATTCTATCAGGATCAATAGATAATCCTTGTTTTGAGATAATGTGTCCCAAAATTTTGCCCTCATGAATAGAAAAGACACACTTCTTTGGATTAAAAGAGATCCCATACTCTTTGCATCTCTCAAAGATCAATCTCAGGTGGTCCATGTGTTCATTGGCATCCTTGGAGAAAACTATGATGTCATCCAAGTATATTAGCACCATTTGATTCAACAGCCCTTGGAAAGCCATGTCCATCGCTCTTTGAAAAGTGGACCTAGCATTTGATAAGCCAAAAGGTATCTTTTGGTACACATACATGCCCCATTTGGTGGTGAAGGTAGTCTTCTATTGATCTTTTTCCATTATCATCACCTAATTGTATCTTGAGTACCCATCCAAAGGATAAAAATGTTCTGACCCTAAAACTATTTGAAAAAGCTACTCCATGGATGGTAAAGGGTAATGGTCCTTCAAGTAGACCCTGTTCAAATCTCTAAAGTCAACACAAAACCTAATCTCCCCACTCTTCTTCCTTATATGCATCAAATTGGCTACCCATAATGAGTTTTTGATGGGAAAGATAATCTTGGATTCAATCAACTTGGTTAGCTCTTTCCTCATAAGCTCTTATATTTTAGGGTTGACGGGCCTTTACTTTTGCCTCATAGGCTTAGCATTATCCTCTAGCTCTATGATATGATGGGCTAACTTTAGATCAAAACCTTTCAAGTCACTATATTTCCAAGTGAAGATGTCTAAATACTATTTACAAAGTTCAATGAAAGCATGCCTTTCTGCCTCATGGCTTACCTTCCTAAGCTTGAGGAGCTTGTCCTTGAAAATAAGGACTCTTTCATAGTTATCCTCATCAGTTGACATCACTACATTATATTTCCTCATATGGTCTCCCTCATGGAAAATTATTTCAAGGGTGACTAGCCCTTTAGGAAGCTTGTTATATTTTAATTGAATAATTTGATCCTCATACTGGTGTTGAAATTTACCTTGGTTGGCAGAGAACTCTGCTTCCTGCTATAAAAAATATGCAATTTGTTTATCATTTTTGAAGACCTACCAGTGGGCTTCATTATCTAGTACTGATGGCCTCACCACCAACTTGACATGTGGCTAAACCTTGGCCTCTTTTAGCTTACTTGGAATTCTAAACTAGGCTCCCACAGCTTCCAACCTGTCAAAATGTTAGTTTTGGTTTCTTGGCACAACTTAAATATTAAACGCTTAAAAATCTTAAATTAGGTCCTACACTCTATTTTTTTAGGACCTCATCAAATAATTCTTCATAATGTTCAGTCCCCTAACTTGGTTCACCATAAGCTCACTGTCTCCATATGCTTGCAACCGCTTGATTCCCCTCTTACTAGCCCATTGGAGGCCATGGATTAGGCTTTCATTTTTTGTTGCATTGGAGGAGAAACTAAAATGGAACATATAAGAAGATAAATACTTATCATCTCAATGGGAAACCAACATTGCCCCTGCACTTACTCCATTTTTTCTCTTAAGCCATCAAAGAACAACTTCCACATGCCATTGAGGTCCTCTTTAGGTCTAATGAGTGAAGGCATGAGTTGATTTTATTCATGTAATAGATAGACACCCATGTCTCTTTCTTCAACACCTTCCAAGGGGTTGAGAAATTGATTATACTTCCATAGCTCATCCAAGAATAAGTTTGGAATCTCCTTAGGATGAGTATTTAGTTCCTAACCAATTGTAAATTCATCCTCATCAATGATAGTACAATTAAGGTTTATGTTATCTAGTTGATGGTGTTCAATATGGAATTGTGCCATGGACTCAATCTTGATTTATAACTTAGTCCCATACCTTGATCTGAATGCCATGTAGGACCAATCTACTACTAGATAACACCCAATTTTGGTTGTGAATTCTCTAAATAGGCATAACACAAAGTGAGGAGTTACATCAAGGCTCGACACATCTTGAACCACCAAAATATTAAGACAAACATGCAAGGTCATATTCAAATCCTTGATGATACTAGATGGCTTTGTGGAAGAACCACCAAGCTATAGAACTTCCTTGGTATGTGACTCATATTTGAGGTTCAACTGATGAGCTATAGACTTTGGAATTACTAAAGTGCTAGCTCCACTATCTACCAAGCAATTATGTACCAAGGAATCACAAATGATTAATGAAAAGTAGAATGGAGGAGGTTTGACCACTTTACTTGATCCTTCTCCCAAAGGACCCTTGGCTACATTAGTGAGGACCTTAACTTCTTTACTTGGTTGTTTACCTGAAGTTGTAACACCTATCTTGGATAAACCTTCTTGAAGGATATCCACTTGACCAACATTGGTATGGAAAGCATGTCCCACATTGGTACACTCACATTGGATTTCTTCATTTGTTCAATAATGTTGATTGATGTTGTTGAAGCATGGAATTGCACCCTTGTGAGAGAGTTATTCAGGCTCTCTCACTTCCAAATATAAGCATGGGGACAACCTCAAGATGTGTGTATCCTACAGTGAGGTTGAACCTCTAGGCTTTTTAATGAGGGTAGTTCCTCAGATGCTTCACTTCATCTCTTGATTCCCACACTAAGATCTACTGCTGACTGAGGAAAAGGGATAAGAAAATAACATGAAAGGAAATCTAAGCTAAGGGAGATGATGCACCAAAATAAATGATCCACTTAGTCTGGAAATCAACACTAATTCATCATAAAATAAATTTTTGCTCACACAACCTCACAACCAGTTAACTTGCATAAATATTTCGTAAACTAGGCTCACTAAACCATACATGAAACAAAGAGGGATTTTAAAATCCACACCAAGCCTACATTAATGGTGAAAAGAGCTCAAGTCTAGACTTGCAACTAACTGAAAAAACACCTATAAATAGGTAAGAAAGAAGGACAATGAGCCTGGAAGGACACTTCTTCACAATGCCATTGTGCACAAGTTTTCTCAACATGATTTTTAGACAAAGAGATAGGTAAAAAATTAATCTTTATTGCTTTAAAAGGTCTTTTACAAAGTGATTTTGGTAGAGTGAATTTATTGCCAATATGTGGATTGTTTCTTGGCTCCAAGATCTTTTTTTTTAGTAGGAAAGGGGGAAGAGAAGATGGGAACACGTGAGAAAAACTAGGAGGGAAGCCATAAATTACTATAACCACCACCATCATCCTTTTTGACCATAGAGTGAGTTATTTAAGGTCATCTCAATCTCCTTGAGCCCATCCTACATTCAAGTTGCCATTGGGTGAATTTCGAGGGAGCCATGTCACGAGTGGATGAGTGTCTCCATTTTGCGTGATTGAATTGATCCATGTATTAAAATCATCATGACAACCCTCCCCTTCACGTGTCCTATCTAAAGAAGTATGAAGTCTTCATACCTTTAAATTTTGGTTGAACCATGTTGCCTTTACATTGAATAGCTATTTTTCAAGAATAGAAGCTATATTGAAGGATGAAAGCCTTCATTAAATTTTTAGCTAGCAGCTCTCGTCAGTCACTTGGACTCCCCTTTGCCCTAATTAGTCATTAAGAATCACCTAGGATCCTTGACTTGCACCATAGATCTTTCTATCATGGATGCCTATGGATCGTTGATCTCCCTTCCAGTTGGATGCCCTTGTACCACTTGTCCTTGATCTATTTCTTTTTGTAGATACCTAAAATTGGCCGTTGATAACCTCCAATCAAGCTTTTGGCTAGTTTCCATCTAAACTGCACAATTTGGCCTAAAAACATGCAAAATGATGTGAAAATGATATATTCAAGTGCCAATTTTGCCCAGAGTATCCCTAAATGGGTCAATGTAATTTATGGGCCAACTAGTTTTGATCAGTCCATTTTTAGTCAAAATGCCAAATTTGCACCTGCATGCTCTAGACTGCTCTTTCCTATCAAATCCTTTGCACAAGACTCATGCCTTTATTATTTTTTGTTTACAACATCATAAATTGAATTATGGTTCCAATCCATCTGACAATACCCTCAAATTCCAATCTAGTCAAATTTAGGACCAATAACAAGGCCTTTTGATCAATCTTTGTAATTTGTGCACAAAGTGCTTTATCATGCTTAAGAGCTAATTAACCCAAATCAAGGCCTAATTAATAATTCCATGTAAACTTGTTGAATACTTATTTTTAGAAATGAATATTGAATATCTACATCATCAAGTGACCTCATTTTTTGGGAAGACATCCCTAGGCTATAAATGTAATAAATATTAGGATTCATGCCTCCCATGCCTCATCATTGCCTTCCATGATGCCCTCCATGCCTCTTAATTGCCCCTTCTTCCAATGCCATGATGAGGATAAGTAAAAACTTAATTCAAAAAATTGAATTAATCCTCAACCACATATCTCAATCTTGAGATGGATGATTGAGGTTAATTCTGATCAAATCCAAAAATCGATAAATAAGAGGCCTCACAACATCATTTCTAAGCTTAATTAGTGCAAAGTTATAATGCAATATTGGTTCCAAAAAGCTTCAAGAAACTAGTGTTATAATGCCAAATTGATTCCGAGCCAAGCCAAGTCACAAGCCAAAGGTGCCAAGGAGAGATGGAGGTTGTCAAGCTTCCATTTCTAAGGACTTCATGAGCACAAGTTGAGCAAGCCACCATAAAAAGCATTTTGGAGCATCCAAGGAAGGTAAAAGAGTTTTATTTTGCATTAACTAATATCTCCATAGTGTCTAGGCTTAGAGATGTTATGATATTAGTGTGTTTATTTCATTTTGTTTTTATTTTGGAACTAATACCATATTAACCACCCTCTCTTGAGTCAATTTCCTAGATCACATAATGGCACGCTCGATGGGACTAGATGCATCCTACACATGAAGAAGATCCTTTTGAAACTGTAAAATACTTATTTGAGCTCTTAAAACTCTTGTAAATTGATTTTATAACTTTATTTTGTTATTTTTGATTACCACAATTTTTACACAATAACCGATGTCGACAAAAATATCAACATTAGTTACCTAGCTTAATTGACATCGGTCAGTAGAAATGACATTGGTTAGATCTTGATTGGCCATAACCAACATCGATGGTATTGACTGACATCAATCACTATGTTTTTCCAAAAACATAGACCCAAGACCTACTTTTTTAAAGTTTATTGTTTCAAACTCAAATGGCTTCAAAGCTAAAAGACATGCTAACAATTTTGCTGCAACACCAAGTAGGATTTTTTCTCAAAACATGTTTAAATAAATTTTGCATGCTTAAAATTTGATTAGGAATTTTGTTTTAGTGTTTAACAAATAATTTTAGGTGTTTGGTAAATGTTTTTAAAGTTTTCAACTAAGACCAAGGGGTCAAATGAACACCACCAAACATTTCATTTGGGTTTTAAAATTGAACACACTTGTCAATTTTTGTTTGCAATAGTTGTTTAATTAAATCTTGTTTGGCAAAAAGAGGAATGTTGCTTGTATGCCCTTCCATTTATCCCCTATAGGAAACCCTTGGAATCAAAAGTGCTATTCCTATTGCAAGTAGCTTAGTCCAAGGCTTAGAAAGAAATTCATCTAAAGCACTCCCTAAAAACTCATCAAAGTTTGGGTGATCTTGAAAATGACCCTAAAGTCTTTCTACTTTTATGATTTATTTTTGTGCATCTTGGCTTGCTAGGGGTACTTCATCACCTCCCACAAGTTCTTTAGAAAACTTTGACCTGGGGTATCATCTCCCAGCATTGACTGCATTTCACTCCCTTGAAGTTGCACATAGGATGTATTGACACTTTGGACATCGCACTACACTGAGTGAACAGTAGGATGTAGTGGTTGAAAAAAAGACTAGACCTTTTTACAACAAGTCAAGTGATATGGACCCAAAATCCATGTTTTTATTTTGCATTGTTTGGCATGAAAGTCATTGTGTAATTGATTCCCCTAGAATGATCAAAACCTTGCTAGTTTTAGTCAACCCCATTTTGCCATACCCTTGCTAGAATTTAGATGATTATAATTAGTGTATTTTGGTCATTATTTTCTTGGTATATTTTGAGATTAAAACTTGTTTATTTGTGTATAAGCCATGTCAAAACCAATTTATCTATACGTCACTCTTTTGTCTAAATATGTGTTATGCTGGGCATTTTACACCACACATATGCCTTAAATTTTTTGGTAAACTTGTTTGTATGTGTGTCATTTGAGTTGCAGAGGGTAGTGTTATGCTACCCAAATCATGTTAAACTATTTGTACCTTTGAGTCTTTTGAAACATAACATTGACCACATCATTAAAGCATGCTTACACCATTAAACTACTTAATTTGTTTCAAGGCTAGTTTACCTTGTGCCAAAAAATCATTTGTTTCAAACCATTTTGTGTATACCATTTGGACCTCTGTCTTGTGTCGTCATGCTGTCCAATCTTGTCTAGCCTATTTGGTCCAATCCTAGTTTTCAATGTTGAGTTTTCAATCAGCCTTATTAATTTTGGATCTAAATATTGATTGCTTTTTGTTTAGGCCTCAATTCATGAGGCTGCTACAAATATATTTCTCTTTTGGGTTGCATAACTTTGATTAATCGATTATCTAAAATTGAAAATTATTTATGGTTTGTTTTTTTAATGCCTATCTTCATCATTATTTGTGTCTTTATTTGGGAGAACACAACCTTTCTTAAAGAGCCTTTTATCTTATGCCTTATGCCAATTGATCATGTTTATGTTTGATTCCGTGTGCCAACTCTATGTCAAAGCTATTTCCAAACTTGTTAGATTAAATCAAATCACATTAGCATTTGTTTCAAGTCTATCTTTTGATGTTATTTGGCCAAAATTACTAGCACATGCCTATTTGTTTGAGCCTAGCTTTTGACTTCGCATTTCAACAAAAGACCTAGCAACTCAACTTTTCCCTTTCCTAGTTTAGACCTTGTTTGGAATACTTTGACCTAGACTTTTAACATGCCAATTTTTATTCAAACACTTGACCTTTTGTGTGTATGAAATTTGATAGTAGACATTTGATGTTAGGCTATTTTATGCCAAGTCTTAGCACAAACTATTTTGGGAGATATAGCTCCACTTTTAGACCATATTGGAGATACACTTCACCTTTTTGACTAAGTTAGACCAAGTTTGAACCATTTATCCTTTGGACATAGTTTTTCAGAGTTTATAGAACTCTAAGTCCTTTTGTTTTTAGAGCTTTCATCATTTACATTGATATGTCTCAATACACTTATGGTGGAGTCACTTACAATCTAACTTATGATAGAATGGCTGCACAAAATGACTTTTATGGATTTTGTCAAGACCCTAATGATGTTAATATGGTTTGTGAGATAGATTTCTATCTACCTCATATTAATCATTCATGGGAATAAAATCATGAAACAACATACGATTCAACTCAAGACCATGATTGGTATGAAGAGGCTTTTAAAGAGGAATTTAAAGACCCAACTACAGATAATATTTTTTGGGATATAGATCCATACCCTCTTTGCAATAATCAGTACATGGAATATAGTCAAGAACCAATTTATGATCCAACTCATGACTGGGATGATATGGTTTATGAGGAAGACTTGGATGCTTTTGCTTGTGTAAGTAATCAAGTTTCACAATGTCCTTTTGTTATCTAATCATCGGGTACCCCTAACCCTCCTCTATATTATATGAGCTATCAATCTCCACAATATCCAAGGAATACCATTACCATTCCTAGACCTAGTCCTTTGGCTTGTGTGAGAAATTAGGCCCCACAATGCCCCATCATCATACTATAACTTAGTCCTTTGGCTTGTGCAAGAAATCATGCTTCACAACACCCCTTCGTTACCATCTCAAGATTTTATCCTTTGGCTCATGTGAGAAATCATGCTCCCCAATGCCCTACCATTATCCAACTGCAAGTCATTCCTCATCCAGTACCAATCCCATCCAAACCTCAACCCATATAATCCTTCAAAGACCAAGTTGTGTTCAAAACTAGTAGTTTCCAACTTATTGAAAACCAAGGCCAAGAGAACCAACAAATCCAATATGTTTTTTTGAACCATTTACGATAATTCAACCTATGATGAATCTCATATTGATATTATACGAATTATTGAGGAGTCTCACTCTGACGAGCTAATATTTGATGAGTCACTTCTTAATGATTATAACCACCTTTGGGAAAATCATTACCTTGACCATATGCCATTTTTTTGAGAGCCTCTTATTGATAAGCTAGTCTCTAAGGAGTTGTCTCTTGACCTTTTTCCCATCCTAGAGGAGTCTCACTTTGACAAACCAGTCTTTGTGGAGCCCATCATACCATTATAGGTTTTTACTTATCCAATACCAAGCATTCAATAAGACATCATTATAAAAGATTACCCATCAAATGAAGAATCAGAATTAGAGTCAGGTTCTATTCTTGAACCGACATTAGATTTAGCATCAGAATCAGAATCAACATCAGTCTCAACATCAAATTTAGAGTCCCTTGAGTTAGAATCAGATTCAGAAGAAGAATATGTTTATGGTTTTTACAACATTGGTTACACATGCCTTGTAGATTAATTTGAATACATTTTTTATCCTTATATGGTTTCTGAGTATGAGTACTTCAGCTTTGACATAAGTTCTCCTAGTATCTTCTAAAAGGATTGTGTAGCCTCTCCCCATTCCATAACTATTCCACAAGCCATTACCATCAATCAATATAGACATATTATTGACAATCCATCTACCACAAGTGTTGATTGGGATCACTAGAATCATACTTTGTTGAACTAAATCCATGGCAACATAGCAGTTGAAGAAGAGAAAGGAGGCCAAGGCAACATTCATGTAGCAAAAGAACACTCTTGTAGTGAAACCTTTTTGAAGGTGCTAGGAGATAAGCAAAGATAAAACTCAGCCTCTTTTACTGACACTTTTTTGGAAGAACTAGAAGATAATCAAATTCAAAATCCAATGTTCATTAGTAAAACCTTTTTAAAGGTGCTACAGGATAATCAAGACAACTTCATTGGTGAAAACCTATTTGAGGCACCAATAACTTAGCATAATTTTTTTTCATTATTTACTTAAGATAATATCAAATATCAAATCAAAATAGCTTATAATCTATAGCCTAATCAGATGGTAGCTATTCTCAAGATCAAACAATAGAAAAATCTTATGGTCCTCTTGAGAGAACAAGTCTTCAACCCTACCACAACCAAAATTATGTCAAATCTTGCATCAACAACATTACATATGACTGAACATTGTAATCTTTGTTTGTCTCCCTACCATTCCACATTCTATTATCATCTACCATTACATTTCACAATCAAACCTACCATCCATTTTTTGTCCCTATTTACCATCCATGGTTGCAATTTCATTTATAGAGGCTAAAAAGATACCTTGTCTTGATACTTGAAGGAATCAGAATCAATGAATAACAAAGATCATGAAAGCATTCATGGCAACCAAATTTGTAAGCCATTTTTGATAGAGCAATTATTTCAATGAGGTGTGGGATAGAAATTAACATGATCAAGTTTTCTATTTGTATCATTTGTTGATTAGGACGTGCATCTCCCTATCAACAGGAATAATATAATCAAAAACCATACCAAGGACAAAAACATGTACCATACCATTACATTGCCATGCCATTGCCATTGTTACATATCCATTTTCCATTTTCAAATATTCCTACCATTTACCCCATCACTTGGGGGAAATCCTCTTACCATTTTATTTAATCTATCTAGACCATCATTATCCTTAGCAAAGACCATACCATCCTATCATTCCATTCTTATTTAGACCAAAGCCTATTTTTATTCATCTTACCCAATTTTTTTATGATCTTGGTTCATTTAGTTCATCTCACACTTTTTGTGAGAGGATTCTGATCAAGTTTCAATAATCAATCCAATCTATATTTCAATGATAGTCTATGAAATTAGTGTGATAGTTGATCTGGTAAGATATATTTCATCCTATATCCATGTTTGTTTATGTGAGCCTGATTATAACCACCTATGGGCAAATCAATGTCTCACTAGTCCTTCTACTAATTATAACCACCTATGGGTAGATTAGTATCATTGAGCTATGTCATTATATCTTAGTTATAACCACCTATGGGCAAACTAGGGGCAACACTTGTTTACCATGCATTGTCGTGTCACTTTTCCATCATTATTTTCATTTGACTAGCCATTTGCCATATTTGAGAACTTTTTGAGACCTAGTTGGTTTTTCCATACCTTTTGTGTGGAGGGAATTACTATGACTTGAGGTCATTTCAAGACTATGTGGGTCATGCTCAATACATGTCGAGGTCATCTAAGTCCCCCGTTCCATATCCTCTCACCATTTTGTGAGTGACCTAAGCTAAACACTCTTGCCATTTTATGAACAAGTATCTTGTCATTATCTAACGAGTCAAGATACCCTCAAAATTCCAAAAACATTCATAAAATTTCAAAAATTCAAAAACATTTATCCTATCTAAGCCTAGTCAGTTATCCTCGATCTACCTTACTAGGGCATTGTCATCGTTAGGATGCTTTCTTTTGATTTTATTTTTAGGTTTTTTGTTTGTTTGTTTATTTCAAGTTGTTTGTTTGTTTGTTTTGTTTTGTTTTTTGTTTGTTTGTTTGTTTGTTCTCTTACCTATTTATTTGCTTTCAACATTGTTGCCTTGACTCGATCTATATGAATTCATTGAGTGATTCCTTGAGCACATTATTCTTGAGTCCATCCATATTCATACGTCAATATTATCATCATGGTTTTTATTATTGGTTTATTATTTTTGAGTGTTTATTAGATATTGAGAGTCAGTCATTATGCATATATTGGGATAGTCTCTATTTTGTTCTATCATGAAGCTTACCATCACATGCTACAACAAAAATTAGTTTCAAGGTCTACAATCAATAGAGCTACAAAATTTTGTCCTTGGTACCTTGGAAAATCTTTACATCCCACCCTTGATCAATATAACTCATTTGACTATTCTAGATGTATCATTGTTAATCAGGACGAGCATCTCCTCATTGATAGGTACAACTGAATCATTCTATTGATTAATCTCATTCCTCTATCCATCTCTTTCATCATTTTGTGCCCACTCATCTTTAATATATATTCCAAGTTATATCCTTGAGTTATGCTTGCTAATCATCCCTAATTGAGGCACAATAATCTTTAGCCAATCTAGGTCCTCTTAATGATTATAACCGCCTATAGACAAATCCTTATTTTGACTTTTATTCTTGATTATAACTGCCTTTGGGCAAATCAGCCTCCTTTTTAAATCAATGCACGTAAACATTTTCTCATTTGGATTAATCTCAACCATGGTTTAATTCCACCTTTCTTCTTGCTTCTTTTTAAGGGACCATCCATCAACAAATGTGATGGCCACTCCCTCGAGGGGGCATCATCATAATCTTCCCAAAAAATATTTGGAGCTTTGTTCTTCAATCACCATCTTCTTTTTGGCATACAGGCCATTTCTCATTCTTTGAGAATACATTACTTTTCTTATGGTTTTAAACATCTTCCCAAACAAGGGAAAATTGTAGACACCTAAAATTGGCCACTGATAACCTCCAATCAAGCTTTTGGCTAGTTTCTATCTAAAATGTACAATTTGGCCTAAAAACACTAAAACACGTATAATTATGTGAAAATGATATATTAAAGTGCTGATTTTGTCTAGGGTATCCCTAAATGGGGAAATTCAATTTATGGGCCAACTAACTTTGATCAGTTCATTTTGAGTCAAAATTCCAAATTTGCACCTATGTACTCTGGACTACTCTTTCCTATCAAATCTTTTACATAAGACTCATGCCTTTGTTATTTTTTGTTGGAAACATCCTAAATGGGATTACAGTTTCAATGTATTTAAAAATGCCCTCTAATTCCAATCTAGTCAAATTTAGGACCAATAACAAGGCATTCTGATTAATCTGAGTAATTTATGCACAAAGTGCTTAATCATGCTTAAGATCTAATTAACCCAAATCAAGGCCTAATTAATAATTCCATGGAAACTTTTTGAATACTTATTTTTAGAAATGAATATTGAATATCTACATCATCAAGTGACCTCATTTCTTGGGAAGACATCCCTAGGCCATAAATGCCATATGTATCAAGATTCATGCCTCCCATGCCTCATCAATGCATTCCATGATGCCCTCCATGCCTCTTAATTTCCCCTTATTCCAATGCCATGATGAGGATAATTTCAAACTTAATTCCAAAAATTGAATTAATCCTCAACCACACATCTCAATCTTAAGATGAATGGTTGAGGTTGATTCTGATCAAATCCAAAAAATCTATAAATAGGAGGCCTCACAACATCATTTCTAAGCTTAATTAGTGAAAAGTTATAATGTAGGATTAGTTCCAAAAAGCTTTAAGCAACTAGTGTTATAATGCCAAATTGATTCCATGCCAAGCCAAGTCACAAGCTAAAGGTGCCAAAGAGAGATGGAGGTTGTCAAGCTTCCATTGCCAAGGACTTCGTGAGCACAAGCCGAGCAAGCCACCAAAAAAAGCATTTTGGAGCATTCAAAGAAGGTAAAAGAATTTTCTTTTGAATTTTAGTTGTGTGTTTTATTCATGATTGTTAACTAATCTCTCCCTGGTGTCTAAGCCTAGAGATGTTATGTTATTAGTGTGTTTATTTCATTTTGTTTTCATTTTAGAACTAACACCATACTAAACATCCTCTCTTGAGTCAAATTCCTAGATCACACCATACTAACCATCCTCTTTTGTTTTCAAAAACCAACCTCTGCTCTAATTTATACCATGTGGTAGCCTCTCATTCATCATTTTTAGGCCTGATGTCTTCAGGTTCCTCCAGCTTGATGACTTCAAGATTTTAGAGCTATTTTATTTAAAAATCTCATAAGTAAAGCACTCAGATAATCTCAAATTACACTATGAAGAGTAATTCAGATTCTTTGAGCTCCTTAACTTCATATTTTTCAAGCTTGATGTCTTTGAGCTTTTCAAGGGGGATTACTTCAAATTTTTTTGGTAAAGTAGCTGATATACCAAAACCCGAAGTCTTAATACTTTAAGAACTCGAAGTCCTCTTTCTCAAGACCAATTTGGGTTTTGCATGTCCTCTTACTTAATTTAGGATTTTGGACCCAAGTAACTTATGTGACAAACCCTGAAGTCTTCCGCTATTAAAATCCCACAAATCATTGCTCAAGATGAGTTCAGGTTTCTAGACTTACCCTACTTTAGGGTTGCAACTACCTACCACTTATAAGGCAATTTAAGTAAATTAGTTCCACTAATGGAAATTGTAGTTCTGATATAGTCTATACTTCTTCTGAACTCTTTCTAGAAATGCTTTAATTGCTTGGTTTCACCATGAAAACTAGTCAAGAACCCTTTTCTTTGCTCTACAAACTTGTCCCTTAGGATTTGACAAAATAGCTTTAAGTAACCTTAAAGTATTTCAAAAGCTTTGTTAGAACTGTGAGATCTCTCTAGTCCACTCATTTCATCTGGGACATATGTTCATTTGCTCATCCATTGCAACTTGATCCACCTAGTTATAGCTTGGTATGTGTGCCAAAACTGGCTAATATTTTTGGTGATTCACTGGGAAGCATGCCTATTATGCTTGAGAACCCAGCTCATTTGCTTCATCTGATCCATTGGGAATGGATTCATTGCTTTCTTTGACAAGACTGGATCTATCTGGAAATTCCCCTTGAATAACCAAGAACAATCAGAATAAAGTAAACTATACCCAAGGCTCTTAGGGAAGGGAAACACACAACTGAAAAGGATGTGCACAAAGCACTTAGAAGAAAATATGAAAAACTATACAAAAGGTACAATATATGTAATGACTATAAACTATTTCAATAGCAAGTCTTTAAATGAATCCCATTGACTGGGATGGGTAATACCTCCCCATCTAGTTGGGCAAGCTGAAAAGCATTATGTTGTTTGCATCCATAGATCACATAAGGGCCACTCTACAAGCTGTCAAACTTGGTATAGTTGCCTAGCTTGGCCTTATTTAAATTTCATTAGAGGACTAGATTCCCCTCTTTGAAGTCCCTTGATATGGCTCTCTTGTCAAAAGCTTTCTTGATTTGAACTTGATGTGATTCTAGTGTTTTCACTGCAAGGTCTCTTGTCTCCTCAAGTTTCATGAGTTCTACCAATTTCACATTCATGGGTTCATCTTCCAATAGCTATAGATGATGGGCTAGTTCTAATGTAGGCATCTCAAGAGAAATGGTTAAATTGGCCTCCCTTTCATATACTAAAACATATGGATAATTGCCAATGGTAGCTTTAAGAGTCACCCTGTTAGCCCACAAGGCTATCTTTAATTTAGTGTGCCACACTCTCTAGTTCTCCTCCTTAGTCTTCCTAATGATTCTCAGCAAATTCTTGTTTATGGACTTAGCCAGTCCATTTCCTTGAGGATAATAATTGGAAGAGGTGTTGAGGTAGGTGCCCATCCTGAGACCCCATTCACTTGTTTTTAGACTAAGGAAAGCTAATGATTATTAGAAATGATAGTTGATGGAACACCAAACTTGGTCACTATACTGTCATAAAAGTCTAAGACTACACTTTCATTAGCTTCCTTCAACGCAATGGCTTCCATCCATTTGGTACAATAGTTAGTTGTGGTTAGTGTTGACCATTTTTACCCAATAGGGCAAAAAATTGGTCCCCTTCTTCCCCTGTTGTTCGAGGCCAATTCATTTTTTGATTTTTGCACAAGTCCAAGAATTTATATAGACTCTGTAGAGCTTGGTTTTCTATGGATTCTGCAAGTTTCTGTGGACTCTTCAGGTTTCTATAGACTTCACAAGTTTTTCTATGGACTCAGCAGGTGTAATCCTTGGAGGATGAAGAATCAGTTTAGAAAGTGCTAGGGTTTACAAGGCTCTTTTGGGCCTTCGTCTGAAGAAAAATTCAAAGGGAGGTTGGCATCTTCAAACCATTAAACCATCACTTTAGTTCAAAGCCTTGGTTTAATCTATAGTTCAATTGGCCCTAGTTCATGCCTTAGTTCATTGCTTCAAGTCCATCGCTTCAACTTCAAGCCTTGGTTCAATCTGTAGTTCAATCGTCCTTGGTTCATGCCTTAGTTCATCGCTTCAAGTCCATCGCTTCAACTTCAAGCTTGGGTTCAATCTTCAAGCTATTTGGCTTTGGTTTAGTTAGCTAAGTTTAGCGCTTAGTTCATATGAAAAGTTCAACAAAAGGTTCAAGCAGCTTCAAGTTTAGCGTTTAGTTCAAGGACTTGGCTCAGCACACAGTGTTGAACTGTTGAACCGGTTCAACACTTTGGTTCAAAGTGATTGGTTCAAAGGGTTGGTTCAAAAAGGAGCCCCCCAAAGGTGAAGGGCAAGATCCCTTATGGAGGGCAGTCTAGGTTTAAGGAGCCCTTGCTAAAAGCAAAGGCACTTCAAAGAGACCACAAGGGAGGAAAGCCCATAGAATTTGGAGGGGCTGCCCAAAAGACTAAAGCTCATAGAATTTGGAGGTGGCCAATTCCCACAAACTTTTTGTCTGTGAGAAAAAAGGGCCCAAAGCAAAAAATCCTGGGGAAATAATGCAAAGACCCACCAAAGCGCTGAAGGACCCCGAAGGGCAGATGCCCTTATGGGGGACTCTTGGCCAAAATAAAGGGGCACTTTCCAAAGGCCGAAGGGTCACCTTCCCTACGGGAAGGTGCTAAGCAGGAAAACCCAAAGGAAATAGCTAAGGATGGTGATGTCCTAGAAGCCATCAACTTTAAGAGGGTGAACTAGCCACTGGTTTTCAAGCGATGACAGGTGCGTGAACGTCAAATTTAAGCCAGTGAAAAAGCTATTTTTTTTTTAATACCCAAGTGCCAACTATGAAAGGAGCCCAAGGAATGTAGTGACCCATCCAGAGATAGCCTCGAAGGCCAAAGGAGCCAGAAAGAGACAAGGCAAGAAGAAGACAAAGTGCTAAGAGCATGGAGCAGGCAGATAGTCCAAGTGGCAAAGGGAGGCACCAATTCAAGAAGTTACTCCAGCAGGTGAAATAGTGTCTATGAATTGACCATTAGAAGGTGCAAATGGCCAATCGCGCGACCCATTTTTATTCATTTCACATTTATGAGCTGAAAAATCATGTAGGTGCATTTCAGGAGCAAATTCAGTTAATGGGGAAATGGCATGGCCTGTGTCAAAAAAATGCATGAAGTCAGAGCCAAGGCCGACATAGCATTTATGTTTAAGCGGCTTGTTCTTCCCAATGCTCGTAAGGCACATGGGTCACTTCTAAAAAGGGTGCCAAAAGGCCTCTTTTCTTCCCCTATAAATTGGAGACTTGTCTTTGGAGAAATCATCTTCCATATTTGAAAGGCGTAGCCCTAGAAAATTTTCACTTGAATCAATAAAATGCATTTTTGCCTCTATCCTGGCTAGATATCTTTGTGTATGTCTGAGTGTTAGTTTGTGTTTAATTATTGCTTCATGATGCTTCCACAGGTTCAACACCAACATACCTGGTGTCTATAAGGTGCCATTTCTGTAGCTGACAAGGAGAGTTGTATTTGGAAGTGTAAAAATAGGAGAAATTACTATACAGTGTGCCTTTCCACAACACCTTTGGTGAATCTCTATTTTCTATATTTTCCATTAAAAGCCTCCCTACCAAGTTTCTTGCAGCCTAGTCCTTCTGCCAATTTGAAGTGTATGTATGTGTTTATCTAATTTTAAGTGTGAGTGTGAGAAGGTCGAATCATTTTGGTGCATCACCTCCTTTAGAGTAGTTTGTTTTCCTGTAATCTTTCTCCCTTTTCATCCCCCACCATTTTATATATATATATATATATATATATATATATATATATATATATATATATATATGTTAGCACTTACTGGAACAAATCAGATGCATCAAAGGGAGCTAGCCCTTACATAGAGACTCTCCCCTCCAGCTTCGCTGGTCCCACAGGCGAGAGGGGAGTTTTCATTGTTGTGTGTGGAAGGTAGGAGCTCAACCTCCTTACCCCGAGTGCAATCCACTATGTCAACAGTTTTTAGCATGCTCGATGGGACCCAATTTTACAACTCAGTAAGGTTTCAAGATTGATGCTAGTCCTGTTATAGAAAATTAACTATTTACAGCATCTGGTGACTCCACTAGTAAGAACTTCATTTCCTAATCAATGACCAGTCTGACTTCCTATGCCTAAAGTCACCACACAGTCTGCTTCTAAGGGCATCCCTTTTGAATTTGTTGAATTACCTTTAAACTCAACAAAAAGACTGAGATTTGAGAAGACTCATCCTTATTCAATAAACCACCCTCCCAGACCTATTGTAAGGAATGCATACGTAGCAAGGCCACAGTTACATCCCATCCCAGCTATGGCATTACCCTTTGCAGCTTTTCATGGTGGGAGGCCCTTGAATCTCCCACATTATGACCCAATCCCAGGAGCAGCCCTAAAAAATGTGCCTTCTTTCGATGGAGAGGGGCCCATTACAGTCATCGAGCGCATTAGGAATATTGATAACCTCTACAATATTCACAATGTCACAGAAGAAAATATTGCCATCAGATTGTTGGCATTGTCTCTCAAGGGCAAAGCTCTTGACTGGTATGGGACCTTGCCTATAAATTTAATCCATTCTTGGAATGAATTGGGTACTCAATTGATAGACCATTTTGGGGAAAAGAGTGACCACCTCTCACTTGCTAAGCAGCTAACGACCATGAAAAGATCCCCACACAAATATATGTAGGATTTAAACACGCAGTTTCAGAAGACATGGGATAGAATCCCCTTTCTAGTAAGACCAACTGCTAGCTATGCTTTCTTATATTATTTAAGAGCATTAAATAGTGATATTGCTGTTATGATACAATCTCTGGGAGGGCATGTGGTGCTTGATGCCTATGACATAGCCATAGCAGCTGAAAATTGCTTAGTATAGGCTGGGAAGATAGCCCCTAGACCCCATATGCCACTTTTATTAGAAATGATACCTCCAATTCAAACCATTGCTCCCACATTAGCTCCTCTACCTAGCATAGAGAAACCAGGTGCTGCTCCATCTAATGAACTTCATGAAGTTAAAAGTCTGTTGTAGAGTATGTCAAACAAACTTGTAGCTCTTAAAAGGTAACAAGCTCAAAGCAACAGACCAAATCAGGGATACTAGCATTATGGTCAAGCCCCTAGACCCCCATTCCAAAACTAAAATCAAAGACAAGGTCAGCTTACTCAAACTAGACCGTTTCAAGGTTACAACCCAAGCCCCCCTTCATCATCTAAGGTCATGGTGCCTGTTTAAAACAATCTGGTACAGGAACAGCCAAGTTGTTCGACCATGGGATATGGTCAGGAGCAAGCCTTTTATACAAATGAGATGATGGGTTATTACCCAAATGGGCAAGATAATCAGGCAGCCACTCACCCCCAGGTCTTTGAGGCTCTAATGCAACCCAGCACAAGCAACAGTCAGAGCCAACCTAACTCTGCTCTTATGAACCACTTGGAAGGTGAGTTTTATGCAATTAATTATGTGGGTGCTATAAACAATTAGGCTGATTGTGTTGTAGCCAACACAAGATTCAAGAGGAGAGCAATGGGAGAAGCCCAAGCTACTATCCAAATGGAAACAACACCTTCTCCATCACACTCAAATCAAAAGGTCCCAAATTTTAGACTACCATTTTTACCTTCAGCCCCTCAGCCGGCACCTCAGGTTGGAATTAGCCCTAAACAAAACTTGAAGGGAGGTAGTCCTCAAGTCAATGTGGTGGACCAGACGAAGAAGCTGCATCTGAACATCTCCTTATGGGATTCATTGTCTCTACTAGGGCAAAATGACATGCTACAAAGGGAATTGCATGAGCTGGATCGACAAGTTGTCCCAGCAAGGGCTGATAATGTCTTGATGATGAATGGACAACCTTCCACCTTAGGTCAGGTAAAGAAGGAAGAGAAAATTCCCCCTTTCTATGTGTCCTTAGTCATAGGAGATTTCTTGGTGCAAAACTACATCATTGATAGTGGGGCTAGTACCTCAGTGATGCCCAAGTTTAAAGCTGACAAGATGGGACTGAAAAATGAAGAGATGAATAAGGGAGTCCTAAAGTTGGATGGGACACCTACAAAAATATTTGGGATAATGAAGGATTTAAGCTTGACATTACATGCTTGCCCAACCTTCTCAATTCCCCGTGATATAGTAGTGGCAGATGTTCCTCCTTATTTTGCAGTTTGCTTATCCAGGGACTTCACATCAAAGATAGGTGGCTATCTAGCAGTGAATTGGTCCTATCTAGTTTTTAGAACCAAGTATGGGACCAAGGTATAGATCTAATCTGAGCCACTCTATAAGGACCATCTAGAACCATACTTGCTCAAGGCAGTGAACGTCAGCTACACCATTATCGACCCAAAAGAGTCCCAAATAGACCAATCTCTATCCTCTGCTCTTGAAAGAGTTACAGACCTACTCTTGGATGAGTGGGGAAGTGATACCTTCGAGCATGACCCTTACAATTTCATAGAAGAGGCAGGCCTTAGAGTCTACTGCATGCACAAAGAGGGTACCTTCATACCAAATGTAATGAAGGCAAGCCAAGAAGACCTAGGTCTATGGCAACTATACTTTGACTGTTCCAAAAGTAGGTTGGGAGCTGGTGGTGGAGCGATGTTAGTCTCCCCTTCAAAGGAGAGATACTTTTTAGCTTTCTATTTCCAATTTTCTTGCACAAGCAATGTTGTAGAATATGAATCCCTTACCCATGGTCTGGAATGGGTAAGGAAAAGAGGTATCAAGGAGTTGCAAGTTTTGGGAGACAGTGAGCTGATTGTAAATTAGGTGAAAGGCCAAAATCTAACCAAAAATTCCTTGCTAAAGTCTTACAAGCATAGGTTTTGGGACTTGGTGGAAGATTTCCTCACTTTCAATATTGCCTCCATTCCCAAAGAGCAGAACAAACAAGCGGATAGGCTAGCAGCAATTGGTGCTCAGTTTGATGTTTCCAGGGAGATAAGTCGAGACTGTAGTTTATGCTACTTGAAGGTGGTAGTCCAGCCCTCTATCCATGACAACATTACAAACTGGCAAGTTTTCAAAAATGACCAGCAAATAGCTTTCTTCCTACAAGAAGCTGAGTTCACAACAAAGAACTAGGCAAAGCTGTAACAGCAATATGGCAACCAGATTGTTCAATTGAAGAATAATAAGCTCCCTAAAGGTTTGGTCACTCTTGAGAGCATCTTCAATGGAGATGACCAATTGAGAAGTGACAAGGCATGCACCATAACTAAGGAGGAGAATTATGAAAGGGTTGAGATCTTCAAGGGTAAGCTACTTGCACTTGGAAAAGTTTGCACAGTTCAAGAAAGGTAGACTTTCATTTTGTTGTGTCAGGAGTTTGTTGATGTTTTCACGTGAGATTATAGTGATTTGAAGGGTTTCGACTCAAGACTCGCCCAGCACACCATCAAATTAGAAGAAGGTGTCATGCTAGTCACACAAAAGTAGAGACCTGTCAACCCGATGATTGAGCCTCTCATGCAGAAGGAACTAGCCAAATTGATTGAGTCTGGGATTATATTTCCAATCAAACATTCCTCTTGGCTGGCCAATCTTGTTCCCGCTTGAAAGAAGAATGGGGAGATCAAGCTATGTGTCAATTTTAGAGACCTTAATAAAGTCTCTTTAAAATACCATTATCCCCTCTCGAGCATGGAGCAGATCCTTCAGAAGGTAACAGGTAGCGAGTGTTTCTCCCTCTTGGATGTATATTTAGGGTATAATCAAATTCTGGTGCAAGGCTATGACCAGCACAAAATAGCCTTCACTACTAAATTGGGAATGTTTGCCTACAAGAAGATGCCATTCGGGCTGGCTAATGCTGGTGCTACCTTTCAGCAAGCCATGGACATGGCTTTTCGAGGCTTGATAAACAATAATGTGTTGGTATACCTCGATGATGTGATGGTATTCTCCAAGGAAGTGAGCCAACACATGAAAAACCTCAGGTAGATTTTTGAAAGGTGTAGGGAGTTTGGCATCTCTCTTAACCCAAAGAAATGTGTGTTTGCTATTCACGAGGGGAAACTCCTTGGCCACATTGTCTCCAAAGAGGGCTTATCCATTGACCCTGAGAGAGTTTGTTCTATCTTGGAGATGTCCCTACCTAAGCACAAGAAAGGCCTGCAGAGCTTCTTTGGCAGGATAAATTTCATTTAGAGATTCATTCCAAATTTTGTAGAGATAGTCAAGCCACTGACCTCTATGCTGAGGAAGGGTGAGGAGTTCAAGTGGACAACATAAAGGAAGGACAGCTTTGAAGCCATCAAGCAGGCCATAACTCAGGCTCCTACTTTGATCAGCCCTGAATTTAATAAATACTTCAACCTCTACACTTTTGGTAATGAAGAGGTAATCTCCACCATGCTTACCCAAGCAAATGGTGATGACCTTCAGCAACCACTTGCTTTTTTTAGCCAGTGGTTAGAGGATTTCAAAGTCAGATACACGTATGTAGATAAGCAAGTCCTGGCAGTAGTATGAAGCCTGAAGAAATTTAGGCATATGTTGTCCAACAGTAGGATTCACCTCATGGATCCACATCCTAGCGTCAAGGATTCCTGACCAACTGAGACCTAATGAGAAAAGAGTAGGGTGGATCACCAGGGTAATGGAGTATGACGTAGACATCAAGATCACCAAGCTGGTTGGGGAAGAGGCCTGTGTGAACACCTTGTTGTGGACTTCAAGCAGAAAAGGGAAGATAGCTTAATAATTCACGATGCAGCTATAATAGAGGAACTAGTTATCATAAAGGACTAGACATCAGAATTGAGGTGTTTCCTTCTCACTAGTGAGTGCCTACAGGATCTTGATAGGACCAAAAAAAGGTACTTCAGGCTCCAGTCTCTCCCTTATGTTCTAGTTGATGGAGTATTATTTAGGAAGGTTCTCTCAGGGGTCTTTCTAAGATGCATAGACTCAAATCAGGCTGACAAAGTGTTGTCTGAGTTCCATGATGGGCCAGCGGGCAGTCATTTCACTCCTAAGGCTACTGCAACAAGGATAATGAGAGCTAGTTATTTTTGGCCTACTCTTTTTAGGGACACCCATGCCTAGGTACGAAAGTGATAGAAGTGTGCACTTTTTGAGGGGAAGCAACGGTTGGCTGCCATGCCTCTACAACCTTTTCAGGTGGAGCAGTCATTCATGCAGTGGGGCTTGGACTTCATAGGGATGATTAATCCTCCTTCCAGTGCTGGACACAAGTGGGTCCTGACTGCCACAGACTATTTCACAAGGTGGGTGGAGGCTGTTGCTCTGAAGGAGGCAAATGAAAGTGTGGTCTTGGAGTTTTATGAGGACCTGGTGGTGAGGTTCAGGTTTCAACAACCATAATCTCAGATAAGGTGTTGGCTTTTTTGGGAACCAAAACAAGTGAATGGGTGCTGAAATATGGTATATATCTCAGCACTTCATCCAATTATTACCCACAAGGGAATGGGCTAGCTGAGTCCACCAATAAGAACTTGATCAGGATCATCAAGAGGACCATGGAAAAAAATTAGAGGACTTGGCATGCCAAGCTAAAAATAGCCCTGTGGGCAGATAGGGTCACCCCGAAGAGGGTAATTGGCAACTCACCACACACACTCATCTATGGAAGGGAAGCTAGCCTCCCAATTTCACTCAAGTTGCCAGCCTTGGATCTCACTCACTAGCTACAATTAGAGGAAGGAACCAGCATGGAGGTTAGATTATGTGAGTTGATGGAACTCCAAGAGGCAAGGGACCAGGCTATGGCTTCCATGACTAGCCGCCAACAACAAGTAAAGAGACACTTTGACAAGAAATCTTCATCAAAAGGTTTCTCTAAAGGAGATATTGTCTTGAAATGGGATGAAGATCAAGCTAAGCTTGGAAAGTATGCAAATTTTGATGCCCTATGGAGTGGCTCATACATAATCACTCGGTGCAAGTAGCATAATGCATTCCAACTCTCCAAGTTAGATGGTGAAGAACTGCATATCCCAGTTAATGGGATACATCTGAAGCACTACCACTGAGTCTCTTTTCATCTGTATATATTTTCCCTTGTTTTTTCTCTTACTTTCCCTAAGTGCTTTTTGCACATGTTAGTAGTTTTCTTAGCCTTGTGTGTGTTTTTTCTTTCCCCTTTTGAGGTAAATCTACATGTTTGGTTCTAGATTTATCAGAGCTATTGTTGATTTTTAAGTTACAATCTGACCTTGTGCCCAATGGATTTTTAAGGCAACTGACTTCTAGGCATAGCAGGCATGCTTCCCCTGGGAGTCACCAATTTGTTGACCATTATTGCCCAACAGGGCAAAAAATTAGTTCCCTTCTTCCCCTATTGTTCAAGGCCAATTCATTTTTTGATTTTTGCACAAGTCCAAGAATTTCTATAGACTCTACAGAGCTTGGTTTTCTATGGATTCTGCAAGTTTCTGTAGACTCTGCAGGTTTCTACGGACTTCACAAGTTTTTCTATGGACTCAGCAGGTGTAATCCTTAGAGGATGAAGAATCATTTCATAAATTGATGGGGTTTACAAGGCTCTTCTGGGCCTTCATCTGAAGAAAAATTCAAAGGGAGGTTGGCATCTTCAAACCATTAAACCATCACTTCATTTCAAATCCTTGGTTCAATTTGTAGTTTAATCAGCCCTAGTTCATGCCTTAGTTCATCGCTTCAAGTCCATTATTTCAACTTCAAGCCTTGGTTCAATTTGCAGTTCAATCGGCCCTAGTTCACACCTTAGTTCATCGCTTCAAGTCCATCACTTCAACTTCAAGCCTGGGTTCAATCTTCAAGTTCTTTGGCTTTGGTTTAATCAGCTAAGTTCAGTGCTTACTTCATCTAAAAATTTTAACAAAAGGTTCAAGCAGCTTTAGGTTTAGCATTTAGTTCAAGGACTTGGCTCGGCATGTAGTGTTGAACCATTTAACCGGTTCAACGCTTCAGTTCAACATTTTGGTTCAACGCGATTGGTTTAAAGGGTCAGTTTAATGAGCTGCCTCCCAAAGCCAAAGGGAAGGAGCCCTTACGGAGGGCAGTCCAGGTTCAAGGATCCCTTGCAGAGGGCAAAGGCACTTCAAAGAGATCACAAGGGAGGAAAGCCCATAGAATTTGGAGGGGCTGCTTGAAAGACTAAAGCTCATAGAATTTGGAGGTGGCTAATTCCTGTAGACTTTTTATCTGCGAGAAAAAAGGGCCTCAAGCAAAAAAGCCCAGGGAAATAATTCAGAGACCCACCAAAGATCCAAAGGACCCCGAAGTGCAAATGGCCTTGCAGAGGACTCTTGGTCAAAATAAAGGGGCACTTTCCAAAGGTTGACGGGTCACCTTCCCTTCGAGAAGGTGCTAAGAAGGAAAACCCAAAGGAAATAGCCAAGGACGGTGACATCCTAGAAGTTGTCAACTTTAAGAGGATGAACTAGCCGTTGGTTTTCAAGCAATGACAGGTGTGAGAACATCAAATTTAAGCGAGTGAAAAATTCATTTTTTTAATACCCAAGTGCCAACTATGAAAGGAGCCCAAGGAATGTAGCGATCCAAAGGTCGAAGGAGCTAGAAAGAGACAAGGCAGGGAGAAGACAAAGTGTTAAGAGCATGGAATAGGCAGATAGTCTAAGTGGTGAAGGGAGGTGCCAATCCAAGAAGTTACTCCAGCAGGTGAAACAGTATCTATGAATTGACCATTAGAAGGCACGAATGGCCAACCATGTGACCCATTTTTCTTCATTTCACATTTATGAGCAGACAAATCGCATAGGTGCATTCAAAGCCAGGGCCGACACAACATTTATGTTTAAGCAACCTGCTCTTCCTGATGCTCGTAAGGCACATGGGTCACTTTTAAAAAGGGTGCCAAAGGCCTCTTTTCTTCCCCTATAAATGGGAGACTTTGTCTTTGGAGAAATCATCTTCCACATTTGTAAGGTGTAGCCCTGGCAAATTTTCACCTGAATCAATAAAATGCATTTTTGCCTCTATCCTGGCTAGATATCTCTGTGTATGTCTGAGTGTTAGTTTGTGTTTAGTCATTGCTTCATGATGCTTCCATAGGTTCAACACCAACATACCTAGTGTCTATAAGGAAGCTTTGAAATCCTTTCTTATGCTTGGGGAGAGAGAGTGCTAAGATGGTGTCTACCCTTTTAGGATCAATACACAACCCTTCCTCTAAAATTATGTGGCCTAACAGCTTGCCTTCATGGATGGAAAACACACACTTCTTTAAATTCAACAAGATCCCATACTCCCTGCATCTCTCAAAAATCAACCTCAAGTGGTGCATGTGCTCATTGGCATTCTTAGAGATAACCATGATGTCATCCAAGTATACCGACACCATTTGATTTAACAGCCCTTGGAAATCCATGTCCATGGGCCTTTGTAAAGTTTCATCAACATTTGACAAACTTAAGGGCATCTTTTGCTACGCATACGTCCCCCATTTGGTTGTGAAGGCAGTCTTGTACTGGTCCTCCCCTTTTACCCATACTTGGTTGTAGCTTAAATATCCATCCAATATAAAAAAATGTTTTGAATCTACAACTACTTGGAGAATCTATTCCATAGATGGTAGAGGATAGTAATCCTTCAAGAAGACTTTGTTAAAATCTCTGAAGACAACACAGCCTAATCTCTCCATTCTTTTTCCTTATAGGCAAAAAATTGGCTACCCATGAAGAGTGTTTGATGGGAAAGATGATATGGGACTCAATCAACTTGGTTATCTCTTTCCTCATAAGCTCTTCTATTTTGGGTTTGATGGGCCTTTGCTTTTTCCTTACATGCTTAGCATTGGCCTCCAAGTCTATAGTATGCTAAGCTAAAGTTGGATCAAAATCTTTTAGGTCACTGTATTCCCAAGAAAAAATGTTTGTATATTCCTGGCAAAGTGTTATGAATTCATGCCTCTCATCCTTTCTGCTTACCTTCTCAAGCTTGAGAAGATTATCTTTGAAGATGAGGACTCTCTCATAGTTTTTTTATTACATTAATGCTTTTTTTTAATGCAGTCTCCCTCATGGAAAAGGCCCTCAAGTGTAACCAATCCCTTAAGAAGTTTGTTCAACCTTAGTTGAACAATTTGATCCTTATATTGATTATGAAGCTTACTTTGGTTGGTGGAGGAGAACACAGCTTCCTGTTGTAAGAAACAAGCAATTTCTCTGTCATTTTCAAAAACCTACTAGTGGGCTTCATTATCCGATACTAATGGCCTCACCACTACTTTGACATGTGGTTGAACCTTGGCTTCTCTTAGCTTACTCTAAATGTCAAATTGAGCTCCCACAATTGTCATCCTATTAGCATGCTTGTTCTAATTTCTTGGCACAACTGGAATGTCAAAGGCTTCAAAATCTTCAATTAAGTCCCACGCTCTATTTTTGTAGGACCTTATCAAAAGATTCTTTGTATTGTTCAAGCCTATGTCTTGGTTCACTATGAGCTCATTGTCTCCATATGCTTACAACATTTTGATTCCTTTTTTATTAGCCCATTGAAGACCATGGATCAAGCCTTCATACTATAATGTATTTGAAGAGCAGCTAAAAAGGAACCTATAGGAAGAGAAAATCTTATCACCTGAAGGGGAAACCAACATTGCCCTTACGCCACTCCATTTTTGCTCCTTGAACCATCAAATATTAATTTCTACATACCATTGAGGTCTTCTTTAGGTCCAATGAGAGAAGGCATGAGTTGATTTTCTTAATGCAATAAATAGACACCCATATCTCTTTCCTGAACACCTTCCAAAGGGTTTAGAAATTGATTATCTCCCCATAGAGCATCCAAGAATAAGTCTTAAACCTCTTCAAGATGAGTGTTCAGATCTTGACTAATTGTAAACTCATCTTCATCAAGGATAGTACAATTGAGGTTTATGTTATCTGGCTAATGGGGTTTAATGTGGAATCGTGCCATGGGTTCAACCTTGATTGAGACCTTAGTCTAGTACCTTGTTCAGAATGTTATGTAAGACTAATTTGCTACAAGATAACCTGTAATTTTGGTTATAAATTCTCTATAAACACACAACATAAAGTGAGGAGTGGCATCAAGGATCAACATGTCCTACACCATCAAAACACTAAGACAAGCATGTAGGGTTAAGTTCAAATCTTTGATGATACCTAATGGCTTTTTGGAATAACTTTTAAGCTATAGGAATCCCTTGGTATGTAGCTCATATTTAAGGTTTAGTTGATCAGCTATAGACTTTGACATGACTGAAGTGGTAGCCCCACTATCTACCAATCAATTATGCACCAAAGAATAATTGATAATTAGTGAAATGTAGAATGGAGGGGGCTTAGCCACACTACTTGACCTTTCTCCCAAAGGACCCTTGGCTACATTAGTGATTACCTTAGCTTCCTTGTTTGGTTGTCTACCTGTAGCTGTCATAAAACTTATCTTGGACAAACCTTCTTGAAAGATGTCCACTTGACCGAGCATGGAAATCATGTCTCACATTGGTATGCTCATAGTGGATTTCTTCATTTGGTTCACAATGTTGATTGGCATAACACAAGCCTTTGCATAGGTTTTAGGAGCTATTGCTACATGCTTTATCAATGGAGTGATGACAAGAGGATATTTGAAATCTCCCTAGTTGTCATCCATATTCATTATTTTTAATCTTGTGTTTTTTGAGACTAGGATGTGAGCCAGACTGAGGATGCCTTATTGATTATATGCACAACACTCCTCTTGCTCACCGATACCATTTTGGTTTCCAACTAATTTGACACTTGATCTGAGCCGCGCTCTTGTGGAGGCTAATCTGACTTTGTCATCATGGAAACCTCCATGGTTTGGGCCATAAGAGTTTTATTATACCCATAAATAATAGTCTTTGTTCATTGTTCATTGAATGCCTAGTTAGAGATATTAGTTGGGACAATGGATTGCCCAAAAAAGTGATTCCAAGGTATTGTCCCTTTAGCCTCTTGAGCCACATTGTTTTGAATCAAAACTAAGGAATTAGAAGGGCCTGTAGCATTTGGATTATAATTATGTTGTCTAGCATAGTTAGGCTACCCTTGTCCTTGGAAACCTTTGTTTTAGGTTGGCCTATTTGCTTGATAAGGTTGCTGCTAAGGTTGATATGGAGCTTGATATGGTTTTATGTAAGCTTGTTGCCTCTTGACATTGACCACATCATTCCCTAAGGATTGGAGCATGATCTTAAGTTCCAAGTAGTTCTTTTTCTTTTGGGAGTTGTTGGATCCACTAGTGGAGGCCTTCTCTTGCTTTGGTGAAGGCACAATAACAATCTTTGGAGTTGGAATAATAACATCAAGTGGAGGAATGACTATAAGAGGTAGTCTGATCTTAGAGAAAAGAGGCATTGGGGGTCTGGGATTAAGCTTACCAGCCTGAACTAGGCAATTTTATACTTTAATGTCCACTTCATGTACATCTAACAATATATCCCCTCCCATGGATTAGATCGTTACAGCTATATCATTATTTAAAGCCTTTAAATAATATAAGAAAGCAAAGTCTAGGGATTGTATAACAGTAGCTGGAATCCTATCCCAAGCCTTCTGGAATCTTGTGTCGAAGTCTTGCAAGACTTCATGGGGAGCTCTCTTGATTGTAATTAAGAGTTTCACAAGTGACAGATGATCACTCTTATCTGCAAACCTCTTACACAAAGTCATTCCTAGTTGATCCCATGATTAAATAGAGTTAGGATTTAGACCTCTATACCAATCTAACACCTTTCCCTTAAAGGATACAACCAATACCTTAATGGCTATGTTTTATACTGTGACATTAAAAATATTGCATAAATTGGCTATGTTCATGATGTGTTTAGGAGTTATAGCTTGGTCTCTTATGAAATATGGGACACTTTCGAGGTTTGATACTAGCATAAGGTAAAATTTTGGCAAGTTTAAAGGAATTTGGTTGCTAAATCCCATAAAATCTCTTTGGAGAATCATGGTAGCAAGAGGGGCTAACAAGGATCTTCTTGCATAGGTATACCTTATGACTAGTTTAGGAAAATTATACCCTACATATAGGTGAGTATGGATGAACCTTAACCTTCTTGATGAGTTCAAAGGCAATTCAATGAATTCAAAAGGGATACTTCTATAATCTGAACTTGTGGTTAGCTTTGGCATGAAAAATGGATATTATTCTACCACTAGATAGTTGGGTGTTCTTTGGAGTCACCAAATACTGAAAGATGAAAATGACCACTGCTACAAATTTATCAAACTAGTATCAAACCTTACCAATCTTCCTTGGAAATGGAAATTAAAATGGTAGTGCATCCCACTAGGCATGCCAAAAACTGTTGAATCATGGAATTGCAACCTTGTGAGAAAGTTCTTCAGGCTCTCTAACTTTCAGCTACAAGTGTTAGGACAACCTCAGGATGGGGGTATCCTATGGTGAGGTTGAACCTCTAGGATTTTTAATGAGGCTAATTCATCATATACTTCACCAGTGCCATTTGATTTAGCTACCCTTAGAAATCCATGTCCATCGCTCTTTGGCAAGTGGCAACGGCATTTGACAAACTGAAGGACATCTTATGGTATGCACACGTGCCCCATTTGGTGGTGAAGGCAGTATTATATAGGTCCTCCTATTTTACCCATACTTTGTTGTAGACTAAATATCCATCTAATATAGAAAAATGTTCTGAATCTGCAACTACTTAGAGAATCTATTCCATGGATGGTAAAGGATAGTAATCCTTCAAGGAGAATTTGTTAAAATCTCTAAAGACAACACACAGCCTAATCTCCCCATGATTTTATTTATAGGTACCAAATTGGCTACCCATGATGAGTATTTGATGGGAAAGATGATCCAGGACTCAATCAATTTGGTTATCTCTTTCCTCATAAGCTCTTCTATCTTGGGGTTGATGTACCTTTACTTTTGCCTTACATGCTTAGCATTGGCCTCTAATTCTATAGTATGATGGGCTAATTTTAGATAAAAATATTTTAGGTCATTATATTCCCAAGAAAAATGTCTACATATTCTTGAAAAAGTGTTATGAAATTATGCCTCTCAACCTTGTTGCTTACCTTCTCAAGCTTGAGAAGCTTTTATCTTTGAAGATGAGGACTCTCTCATAGTTTTCTTCATTGGTGGACATTACTACTTTTTCTTTTTTTATGCAGTCTCCTTTATGGAAAAGGCCCTCAAGTGTAACCAATCCCTTAGGAAGTTTGTTTGACCTTATTTGAACAATTTGATCCTCATGTTGATGATGAAACTTAATTTGGTTGGTGGAGGAGAACTCAACTTCTTGCTATAAGAAACAAGCAATTTGTTTGTCACTTTCAAAAAGCTGCCAGTGGGCTTCATTATCTAATACTAATGGCCTCACCACTACTTTGACATGTGGATAAACCTTGGCTTCCCTCAACTTACTCAAAATGTCAAACTAAGCTCCCATGACTGCCAGCTTATCAGCATGTTGCTTCTAATTTCTTGGCATAGCTTGAATGTCAAAGGCTTTAAAATCTTCAATTAGGTCCCACACTCTATTTTATTAAGACCTCATCAAAGGATTCTTTATAACATTCAAGCCTCTGACTTGGTTCACTATAAGCTCACTATTTCCATATGCTCTCAACATTTTGATTCCTCTTTTATTGGCCCATTGAAGACCATTGATCAAGCCTTCATACTCTATTGCATTTGAAGAGCAATTGAAATGGAACCTATAGGAAGAGAAAATCTTATCACCTTAAGGGGAAACCAACATTGCCCCTGCACCCACTCCATTTTTGCTCCTTGAACTATCAAAGAACAACTTCCACATATCATTAAGGTCTTCTTTAGGTCCAATTAGGGAAGGTGTGAGTTGATTTTCTTTGTGCAACAAATAGACACCCATATGTCTTTTCTCAACAAATTCCAAAGTGTTGAGAAATTGATTATCTCCCCATAGCTCATCCAAGAACAAGTCTGGAACCTCTTCAGGATGAGTGTTTAGCTCCTGATCAATTGTAAACTCATCTTCATCAAGAATAGTAAAATTGAGGTTTATGCTATCTAGCTGATGGGATTCAATGTGGAATTATGCCATGGGTTCAACCTTGATTGAGACCTTAGTCCTGTACCTTATTCAGAATGCCATGTAAGACCAATCTAATACAAGATAACCCCTAATTTTGGCTATGAATTTTCAAGAAACACACAGTGAAAAGTGAGGAGTGACATCAAGGATCAGCACCTCTTACACCACCAAAACACTAGGGCAAGCATGCAAGGTTAAGATCAAATCTTTAATGATACTTGATGGCTTTATGGAAGAACCATCAAGCTAAAGGACTCTCTTGGTATTTAGCTCATATTTAAAATTTAGTTGATCAACTATACAATTTGGCATGACTAAAGTGCTAGCCTCGCTATTTACCAAGCAATTGTGCACTAAGGAATCATCAATAATTAGTAAAATGTAGAATGGAGGGGGCTTGGCCACACTACTTGGCCTTTCTCCCAAAGGACCCTTGGTTTCATTAGGGAAAACCTCAACTTCATTTCTTGGCTATTTACCTATAGTTTTCATAACACTTATCTTGGACAAACCTTCTTGAAGGATGTCCACTTGACTAGGCATGGAAAGCATGCCCCACATTGGTATGCTCACAATATATCTCTTCATTTGCTCAACAATGTTAATTGGTGTACCACTAGTGTTTACCTAGGTTTTGAGAGCTATTTTTATTGGCTTTGTTAATGAAGGAGTGGTGACAAGAGGTTCCTTCAAAGCTTCTTGGTTGTCACCCATATTCCTTCTTTTGAATCTTGTGTTTGTTGAGATTGGGATGTGATCTAGAATGGGGACGACTTACTAATTAGATGCATAACACTCCCCTTGCTCACTTATAATTTTTGTGGTTTCTAACTAGTTTAACACCTAATCTAAGCCTTTTTCTTATGGAGGTTGCTCCAACTTTTTCATCATGGGAACCTTCATTCTTTAGGCCATAATAGCTTAATTGCACCCATAAGAAAAAACCTATTGCCATTGGTCATTGAATCCCTGGTTAGAGCTATTAGTTGGGAGAATGGATTACCCAAAAGAATGATTACAAGGTATTTTCCCTTCAACCTCTTGAGCCACATTGATTTGAATTGTAACTAAGGAATTGGAAGAGCATGTAGCATTTGAATTATAATTATGCTATCTAGTATAGTTAGGCTACCCCTATCCTTGGAAACCTCCTTTGTAGGGTGGCCTATTTACTTGATAAGGCTATTACTGAGGCTGATATGGATTTCTATAAGCTTGCTACCTCTTGACATTGACCATATCATTCCCTAAGGATTGGAGCATGCTCTTAAGTTCCAAGTAGTTATTTTTCTCTTGGGAGTCGTTGGATCAACTAGTGTAGGCCTTTTCTTGTTTTGGTGAAGGCACAACAAAAATTGTTGGAGTTAGAAGAATAACATCAAGTGGAGGAATGACTATAGGAGGTGGTCTAATCTTAGGGAAAAGAGGCATTGGGGGTATAGGAGTAAGTTTTCCATCTTGAACTAGAAATTTTTTTGCTTTAATGGCCACCACATATGCATTTAACAATATATACCCTCCCATGGATTGGATCATTAAAACTATATCATTGTTTAGATCCTTTAAATAATATAAGAAAGCAAAGTTTGGGGATGGTCTAATAGTGAATGGAATCCTATCCCAAGCCTTCTGGAATCTTGTGTTGAAGTCTTGCATGACTTCATGGGGAGCTCTCTTGATTGTGGTCAACTATTCTACAAGTGACAAATGATCACTCTTATTTGCAAACCTCTTACACAAATTTGTTCCCAGTCGATCCCATGATTGAATAGAGTTATGAGCTAGACCTCTATACCAATCTAACACCTTTTCCTTAAAGGATAGAGCCAATATCCTAATGGCTACATTTTCTACTGTGATATTATGAATATTGTAAAAACTGACTATGTTCATGATGTGTTCGATAGGAATTACAACTTAGTCTCCTATGAAATAAGAGATGATTTTGAGGGATGCTACTAGGATAGGGACATATTATGGAAAGTTTAAAGGACTTTGGTCACTTAAGCCCACAAAATCTCTTTGTGGAATCATGGTAGCAAGAGGGGCTAATAAGGATCTTCTTGCATAGGTATACCTTATGAATGGTTTAGGAAAATGGTGCCCTACATATGGGTTAGTTTGGGTGAACCTTAACTTTCTTACTAAGTAATTCAAAAGGGATACCTCTAGAAGTTGATCTTGTGGTTACCTTTGGCATGAAAATTAGCTACTATTCTACCACTAGGTAGCTAGGTGGTCTTTAGAGTCACCAAATACTGAAAGATGAAAACTATCACTATTGTAAATTGATCAAACTAGTATCAAACTTTACTAATCTTCCTTGGAAATGGAAATAAAAATAGTAGTGCATCCCACCAGGCATGCCAAAAACTGTTAAAGGATGGAATTATACCCTTGTGAGAGAGTTCTTTAGGCTCTCTCACTTCCAATAACAAGCATGGGGATAACCTTAGGATGTGGATATCCTATGGTGAGGTTGAACCTCTAAGATTTTTAATGAGGCTAGTTCCTTAGATGCTTCACTTTAACTCTTGATTCCCACACTAAGATATACTACTAGCTAAGGAAAAGGGATAAGAGAATAACATGAAAGTAAATCTAAGCTAAGGGAGGTGATGCACCAAAATAAATGATCCACTTAGTCTGTAAATCAACACTAATTTAGCTTAAGATAAATTTTTACTTACACAACCTCACAACCAGCTAATTTGCATAAGTATTTCATAAACTAGGCTCACTGAACCATACATGAAGTAAAGAGGGATTTTAAAATCTACACCAAGTGTCTATTAATGGTGGAAAGAGCTTAAGTCCAAACCTATAACTAACTAAAAAACACCTAAAAATAGGTAATAAAGAAGGAAAATGAGCCTATAAGGACACTTATTCACAACACCATTGTGCACAAGCTTGCTCAACATGATTTTTAGACAAAGAGATAGGTAGAAAATTAATCTTTATTACTTCAAAAGGTCTTTTACAAAGCGATTTTGGTAGATTAACTTTATTACTAGTTCAGGGATCATTTCATGGCTCCAAGACCTCTATTTATAATAAAAAAGGGGGAAGAGAAGATGGGAATGCATGAGAAAAACTGGGAGGGAAGCCATAAATTCTTGCAACCACCATCATCATCTTTATTTTACCATGGAGTGAGTCATTCAAGGTCATCTCGATCTCCTCGAGCCCATCCTGCATTCAAGTCACCCTTGGGCAAATTTTGAGGAAGCCATGTCATGAGTGGCTGAGTGTCTTCATTTTGCGTGACTAAATTGATTCTTATATTATAATCATCATGGCAACCTTCCCCTTCATATGTCTTATCTAAAGAATGATGAAGTCTTCATGCCTTTATATTTTGGTCAAACCATGCTACCTTTACATTGAATGACTATTTGTTAGGAGTGGGAGTCATATTGAAGGATGAAAGCCTTTATTATATTTTTAGATACCATCTCTCATCAGTCACTTGGACTCCCCTTTGCATTGATTGGTCATTAGGAGTCACCTAGGATCCTCAACTTGCACCATAGATCTTTCTATCATGGATGCCTATAGATCATTGATCTCCCTGCTAGTTGGATGCCCTTGTGCCACTTGTCCTTGATTGATTTCTTTGAAAATCTAAACTTTGCTCTAGTTTATGCCACATGGCAGCCTCTCATTCATCATTTTTAGGCCTGATGTCTTTGGGTTCCTCCAGCTTGATGACTTTGGACTTTTAGAGCTACTTTACTTATAAATCTCATCAGTAAAGCACTCAAAGAATCTTTAATTACACTATGAAGAGTAATTCAGGTTCTCTAAGCTCTTAAACTTTGAACTTTTCAAGATTGATGTATTTAAGCTTTTCAAGTTAGATTACTTCAAACTTTTTTGGTGAAGTAGCTGATATACCAAAACCTGAAGTCTTAATACTTCAAAAACCCAAAGTCCTCTTTCGCAAGACCAATTTAGGTTTTACATGTCCTCTTACTTACTTCAAGATTTTGGACCCAAGTAACTTATGTGACAAAGCCCAAAGTCTTCCATTGCTGAAAGCCCACGTACCATTGCTCAAGTCAAGTTTGGGTTTTTGGACTTAGCCTACTTCAGGGTTACAACTACTTACCACTTATAAGGTAATTTAAAAGTAGTTCCACTGATGGAAACTGTAATTCTAATGGAGTCTATAGTTATTTTGAACTCCTGATTGAAATGCTTGGTTTCACCATGAAAATTGGTTGAGAACCCTTTTCTTTGCTTTGTAGACCTATCCCTTAGGATTTGACAAAATACACTTTAAGCAATCTTAAAGTGTTTCAAAATATTTGTGAGAAATGTGAGATCTCTCTAGTCCACTCATTTTATTTAGGACATCTATTCATTTTCTCATCCATATCAACTTGATCCACCTAGACATAGCTTGGTATGTGGGCCAAAATTGGCTAATAGGTGTATTACTAACTTTTGGTTGTGCTTTGGGAGACACTGTTGTTGTTTTTTGAATCTATGAGCATTGTGGAAGTGCTGAGACCTTTGAAGTGACATCAAAATTGTTAGGATAAGACAATAAAGTAGTGGTGGCAGGAGGTTCCTTGAATTCTCCCTGGTCGTCACCATATTCCTTCTTTTGAATATTATATTTATTACCACTGGAACACAAGCTTACTCAGTGATGACCATTATAGCATCCAGTTATTTTGGTACCTAATTTGATCCTTGTTCTTATGGAGACTACTCCAGATTTTTCATCATGGGAGTCTTTATGCTTTGATCCATTAAGGCTTGATTATATCCATAAGCAACAACCTGTACCATTGGTCATTAAATGTCTAGTTAAAACCATTAGTTGATATAATGGATTGCCCAAAAGATTGATTCCAAGGCATTTTCCCTTTAGCCTCTTGATCCATATTGTTTTTAATAGGAACTAAAGAGTTGGGAGAGCCTACAACATTTGGATTATAGTTGTTTTATCTAGCATAGTTAGGCTGCCCTTGTCCTTGACCTTGTCCTTGGAAATATCCTTTGTAGGGTGGCCTATTTGATTGATAAGACTACTATTGAGGCTGATATGGAGCTTGATAAGGTTTATTGAACTGATCTTTCCTTTTTACATTCACTACATCATTTGTCAAGGATTAGAGCATGCTTTTAAGTTCTAGGTAGTTTTTTTGCTCTTGGGAATCACTCGATCCGTTAGTGGAGGCCTTTTCTTGCTTAGGTGAAGGTATAGTAGTAATTGTTGGATATGGAAGAATAACATCAAGTGGGGGAACAATTATAGTAGGTGGTTTGATCTTAGAGAAAAGAGGCATTAGGGGCCTAAGAGTAAGCTTGATGGCCTGAACTAGACAATTTTTAGCTTTGATAACCATCTCATAAGCGTCTAGTAATATATCTCCTCCCATGGATTGGATCATTACTGTTATGTCATTGTTTATAGCCTTCAAATAGTATAAGAATGTAAATTTAGGCGATGGTCTAACAATGGCTGGAATTTTGTCCCAAGCTTTTTGGAATCTTGTGCTGAAATCTTGCATAAGTTTATGTGGAACTCTCTTGATTGTGGTTAATTGTTCTACTAGTGACAAATGATCACTCTTGTCTACAAATATCTTACATAAGGTTTTTCCAAGATGATCCCATAATTAAATAGAGATAGGAGCTAAACCTCTATACCAATATAAAACCTTTCCCTTAAAGGATACCACCAATAGTTTGATAGCTACATTTTTTATTGTGACATTATGGATATTGCAAAAATTGGCTATATCTGTGATGTGTTCAGTAGGAGTTATGACTTAGTCTCCTATGAAATATGGGATGCTTTTGAGGGCTACTATTGGCATAAGATCATATTGTGGAAAATTCAAAGGACTTTGGCCACTAAAACCTACAAAATATCTTTGAGGAATCATGGTAGTAAGAGGGGCTAACAAAGATATTCTTTCATAGGTATACCTCACAACTGATTTAGGAAAATATTTTCTTACGTATGGATGAGTATGGGAGAACCTTAACCTTCTTATTGAGTTTAAAGGTAATTCAATAAATTTAAAAGGAATACCTTTAAAAATTGATCTTGTAGTCACCTTTGGCATGAAATATAGTTACTATTCTACCACTAGATTACTGAGTGGTCTTCAGAGTCACCAGATACTAAAATATGAAAGTGATAACCATTTCAAATTGATCAAATCAGCATCAAACTTGAATAATCTTCCTTGAAAGTGGTCCCACCAAGCATGCCAAAAATTGTTGTAACATAAAATTGCACCTTTGTGGCAAAGTTTCTCAGGCTCTCTCACTGCTAGCTATAAGCATTGGGACAACCTCATGTTGTGGGTATCATGTAGTGAGGTTGAACCTCTAGGCTTTTTATGAGGCTAGTTCCTCAGATGCTTCACTTTAGCTCTTATTTTCCATGCTAAAATCTACTACTGACTAAGGAAAAGGGATAGGAGGATAACATAAAAAGGAAATTTGAGATAAGGGAGGTGATGCACCAAATAGAGAGTGATAAGCATGAAATAAACACCAATTCAGCATAAGATAATTCTTGCTCAAAAAACCTCATAACTAGTTAATTTACATAAGTGTTTCATAAACTAGGCTCACTAAACCATACATGAAGCAAAGAGGAATTTTAAAATCCACACTAAGCATCCATTAATGGTAGAAAGAGCTCAAGTTCAGACTTGTAACTAACTTGAAAACACCTAAAAATAGACAAGAAATAAGGACAATGGACATGAAAGAACACTTCTTCACAAGGCCATCATGCACAAGCTTGCTAAACATAATTTTTTGACAAGAGATAGGTAAAAATTGACCTTTATTGCTTGAAAAGGTCTTTCTTACAAATTTTGATAAATTTCTCCTTGTAAAATAAGGATATCTTTTTTATGGGGGAGCTAATGGAGATATATATAAAAAGTGAAGAAGAAAAAGATAAGAGGCAAGCAAACAAAATTCAATAAATGAGATCCAACAACCCTCCATGAATTCTCACCTATATTTAGGTTAATTATAACAAATATTTATTCAAAAAATTAACCACCATTAGCTCCAATAATATTCAAGCCCTCTCATTGGTTGAAAAATACATTAGAAGACAATAAATTATTGAAGATGATGATGTCATAATCCACTAAAAAGAAAAATTCCAAAAATATATTTAATGTTTGAGCTACCTTTTATAATCACCTAATCTTCATCTTTCACTTCCATGCCATCCTTCACTTGTTTACATGTATAAGGATAAAATCGCCATAACTTTGAATATGGATTGAGTCATGTTACCTCTGAATTGAGTGGCTATTTGTTAGAGATGATGGCCATGTCAAAGGATGAGAGCCTCTCCATTAATTGTATAAACCAGCACTTGCTTTAAAATCTGGGCCAAATCTTTTCTATAGATGGAAAACCAATCTAAGGACATTGATTTTTTCTATATCCATTTATGTCAATACAAGTCTATAGATTGTGTAGCTTCTTTTGATCTTTTAAAATGCCAACGACTACTTGCAGGGGTTTAGATTTTGATGTTTATGGGTCCATCAACAATTCCTTTGGATAACTTGTTTTGGTTGTGATCTAATAATTTGACTCAAGAGAGGATGGTTAGTATTGTGTTAGTCCCAAAATATAAACAAAATAAAAGAAACACACTAACTAGTATAACATCTCTAGGCCTAGACACTAGGAAGAGCATAGTTAACAAACATGAATAAAACACACAACTAAAATGCAAAAGAAACCCTCTTTTATCTTCCTTGGATGCTCCAAAATGCTTGTTGTAGTAGTGGCTTTCGCGGTTTGTATTCATGAAGTATTCATCAAAGGAGGCTTGGCTATCTCCTCTTCTCCTTAGCACCTTTTGCTTGGGGCTTAGCTTGGCTTGGAATCAATTTGACATGGTAACACTAATTATGAATACTTTTAAGATATTTGAGCATAATAAATTTTCACCAAAATAACTTAGAAATGATGTAGTAAGGCCTCCTATTTATAGATTTTTGAGAATGTCTAGAATCAGCCTAAACTATCCATCCTGAGATTGAGATGTGTGGTTCAGGATTAGTTCAATTTTTAGAGTTAATTTTATAATTATCCTCATCATGACATTGGAAGAAGGGTCAATTAAGAGGCATGTAAGGCATCATGGAAGGCATTGATGAGGCATGGAGGGCATGAATCCTGATATTTATGGCATTTATGGCCTAAGAAAGTCTGCCAAGAAATGAGGTCACTTGATAATGCAGATATTCAATATTCATTTCTAAAATTAAGTATTCAACAAGTTTCCATGGAATTATTAATTATGCCTTGATTTGGGTTAATTAGCTTGTAAGCATGTTTAAACACTTTGTGCACAAATTACTCAAATTGATCAAAATATCTTGTTATTGGTCCAAATTTTGATTGGATTGAAATTGGAAGGAAATGTCAAATTCATTAAAACCATATTCCCATTTAGGATGTTACCTACAATAAATAATTGAGATCTGTGAGCATCTAATCATTGAATGATGTGGGGAGCTGCACAGGGTGTTCACGAAGGCCGCCACAGCTATTGACAATAATGTGAGTGCAAAAGTTGTGGCTATTGTAGAAGAAGAGGAGGAGCTTGAGGAGCTAGAAGTGGAGAGGGATCCTAAAGGTCCTCCCTACTACCTGGGCCTTAATATCTCTGACTGGGATGATCAGCGCTGTGAATTTAAGGATGTCAGGGCTGCAGGTAGTGCATTTTTAGGGTTTGAGGGTGTGGTGGAGCATGGCCTTTTTCTTGTCATGGCTATGGCCGGTATTATTTCTGGATCTGACGGTGTCTCCGTCAAATCCAAGTGACAGAGAAACCTAGGGTTTTTTGTATAATTTTAATGTCTCAATCTGTTCGATTCTATTTTATAATATCATTGTGGTTTTAGGTCCCAGTAAAACTTGGTTTTATGCTACTCTTCAGTAGGTTTCAGGACTGTTGTTCCTAGTGGTTGTTAATGCTTTATCTTTTTTGATTTCGTTAAAGGGTTTTGGGGTCCCTTTAAAACCTACTTTAAGGTTACAATTCCTTGTGAAATCTAGTGGTTTCAGGTCATAAAACTTGGTTTTGATGAGGTTTCAGGTCCTTGAAAAACTTGGGTACTTTTATTGGTCTATGTTTGTGGTTTCAAGTCCCTGTAAAACCTAATTTTGATATTGTTCTTTAGTAGGTTTCAGGAATGTTTTTCCTGGTGGTTGTTAATGCTTTATCTTTCTTGATTCTGTTAAAGGGTTTTTGGGCCCCTTCAAAACCTGCTTTTACCTTAATCTAAAATAAAGCCATGTGTCTTGTGCAGAATATTTGATAGGAAAGAGGAATCCAGAGCACTTAAGTGCAAAATTGGCAATTTGACTTAGAATAATTTGATCAAAGTTTATTGGCCCATTAATTACATTGCCCCATTTAGGGATACCCTAGCCAAAATCAGCACTTTAATATGTCAGTTTCAAATCATTTAACATGTTTTAGTATTTTTAGGCCAAATTGTGCATTTTGGGTAGAAATTAGCCAAAAGCCTGATTGGAGGTTATCAGTGGCCAGATTTAGCTATCTATAGTTTGCCCCTATTTGGGAAGATGTTGAAAATTATAAGTAAAACAATGTCTTTTCAAGGAATGAGAAATGGCATGTATGCCAAAAAGAAGATGATGGTTGAAGAACAAAGCTTCAAATGATTTTGGGAAGCCTATGATGATGCCCCCTCGAGGGAGTGGTCATCAGATTTGTTGATGGATAGTCCCTCAGAAAGAAGCAAGAAGAAAGGTGAAATTAACCCATGGTTGAGATTAATCCAACTGAGAAAATGCTTAAATGCATTGATTTAAAAAGGATACTAATTTACCCAAAGGCAGTGATAAGTAAGATTAAAAGTCAAAATAATGATTTGCTTATAGGCAGTTATAATCATTAAGAGGACCTAGATTGGCTAAAGATGATTGTGCCCCAATTAGGGCCGATTATCAAGTATAACTCAAGGATATAACCTAGAATATAGATTAAATATGAGTGGGTGCAAGTGATGAAATAAATGAATAAAAGAATAAGATTGATTAGTGTGAATGATTTAGTTGTACCTGTCAATGAGGATATGCTCATCCTGATTAACAATGATACAACTAGAATGGTCATTGGGTTGATTTGATCAAGGGTGGGATGGAAGGATTTTCTAAGGTGCCAAGGAGAAACTTCTATGGCTCCATTGATTATAGACCTTCTTGAAGCTAATTTTTGTTGTAGCATGTGATGGTATGCTTCATGATAGAACACCATGAAGACTTGGCCAAAATATGCATAAGGATTGACTCTTGATATCCAATAAACACTCAAAAATAATGAAACAATGATAAAAACCATGATGACAATGTTTACGCATGAATATGGATAGACTCAAGAATAATGTGCTTGAGGAATCACCCAAAAAATACATATAGACCGAGTCAAGGCAACAGTGTTGAAATCAAACAAATAGGATAGAAAATAAACAAACAAACAAATATAAAAACAAACAAACAAACAAAAATAAACAAATAAATAAAAATCTTGAAAACAAAATCAAAATAAAGCATCCTAACAATGACAATGCCCTAGGAAGGTAGATTGAGGATAATTGACTAGGCTTAGACAAGACAAATATTTTTGGATTTTGAAATATTATGAATGTTTTTGGCATTTTGAGGTATCTTAACTTGTTAGAGAATGACAAAATACCTACTCACAAAATGGTGAGAGTGTTTAGCTTAGGTTGCTCATAAAACAATGAGAGCATATGGAAAGGGGGACTAAGGTGACCTTAGTATAAATTGAGAATGACCCACATAATCCTAAAATGACCTCAAGTCATAGTAATTCCATCTACACAAAAGGTGGGAAAAAACCAACTAGGTCCTAAAAAGTTCTCAAATTTGTCAAATGGCCAGTCAAATGAAAATAGTAATGGCAAGGTGATGCAGAAATGCATGATAAATAAGTGTTGCCCCTAGTTTGTTCATAGGTGGTTATAACTAAGATACAATGGCATAGGTGAATGATACTAATTTTCCCATAAATGGTTATAATTAGTAGCAAGACTAGTGAAACACTAATTTGACCATAGGCAGTTATAATAAGGTTCACATAAACAAACTTGATAGGATGAAATATATCTTGCCAGAACAACTATCACACTTCTTTCATAAACTGTCATTAAAACATGGATTGGATTGATCATTGAAACTTGATTGGAATGCCCCCAAAAAAGGTGTGAGAAGAACCAATTGAAGCAAGATCAAAATATGATTGGGTAGGATGACTGAAAAATAGGCTTTGGTCTAAATAGGAATGGAATAATAGGATGGCATGATCTTGCTAAAGATAATGATGGTTTTTGATAGATTGGATAAAATGGTAAGAGGGTTTCCCCCAAGTGATGGCATAAATGGTAGGTATATACAACAATGGCAAAAGGATATGTAACAATGACAATGGCATGGCAATGTGAAATGATTTGGTACATGTTTTTAGCCTGGATGTGGTTTGTGATTCTATTGTTTTTGTTGATGTGGAGATGCACATCCTAATCAACAAATGATACAAACAAAATACTCAATCATGTTAATTGCTAGTCTACAACTCATCTAGATAGCTTCTCTATCAAAAATGGCCTACAAATTTGGATTTCAACAATGTTGTTGTGATCTTCATTGATCGTTGATTCTGATTCCTTCAAGCGTCGAGATAAGGTATCTTTGTAGCCTCTACAAAGGAAAGTGTGGTAATGGATGGTAAACAAGGAAAAATAATGGATGGTATGTTTGATTGTGAAATAGAATGGAAAATGATAATGGAATATGGAATGGTAGTGAAACAAATGAAGATCAAGACTTTCAGTCAGACGTAAGGTTGTTGATGCCAAATTCAGCATAAATTTAGTTGTGGCAGGGATGAAGACTTGTTCTCTTAATAGGACCACCATATTTTTTTGTTATTTGATCTTGAGAGTAGCTACCATCTGATTAGGTTGTAAATAGGAAGATATTTTGATTTGATATTTGATTTTATCTTCATTCAATAGTGAAGAAATTTTGTGCTTAGCTATTGGTGCCTTAATGAGGTTTTCACCAATGAATTTATCTTGATTGTCCCGTAGTGCCTTCAATAAGGTTTCACTAAGGAATATTGGATTTTGACTTTTATTATCTTCTATCACTTTAAAAAAAAATTCACTAGAAGATGTTGAGTTATGACTTTGATTGTCCCCTAGTGCCTTTGAAAAGGTTTCACTAGGAGAGTGTTTTTCTACTACATGAATGTGGTCTTGCCCTCCTTACTCTTCTTCAACTGCTATGTCACCATGGATGTAGTTCAACAAAGTGTGATTTTATCGATCCCAATTGACACTAGTGGGAGATGGAATGTCAATGATATGGCTATCTTGGTTGATGGGAATGGCATGTAGAATGGTAATGGAATGGAGAGAGGCTACACAATCCTCATAAAAAATACTATAAAAACTTGTGTCAAAGCTAAATTACTCATCCTCAAAAATCATAGAAGGATCACAAATTTATTAAAATTGATCTGAAAGGCATGTGTAACTAATGTTGTAATAGCCATAAACATATTCTACTTCTGAATTTGATTCTAACTCAAAGGAATCTGAATCTGATATTGAGACTGATGTTGATCTAGATTTTGATGATAAATCTGATGTCAGTTCAAGAATAGATGCTGAATCTAACTCTAATTCTACATCTAACATGTACTCTATTACAATGATGTCTTGCTGAATATTTGGTTTTCGATAAGTAATATCTTGTGATGGCATAATGAGCACCACAAAAATTGGTTTGTCAAAGTGGGACTCTTTTAGGATGGGAAAAAGGTCAAGAGACAACTCCTTAGAGACTAGCTTATCAATAAGAGGCTCTTGAAAAATAGGCACATAGTCAAGGTAAGGATTTGCCCAAAGGTGGTTATAAGCATTAAAAAGTGATTCAACAAAGACTGACTCATCACTGTGAGAATCCTTGGCAACTGGTATATGATCAATAGGTAATTTATCATAGGTTGACTTATCACAAATGATTGATTCAATAGAAACATCTCAAATTGGTTGGTTTTCTTGGCCTTGGTTTCTAATGAGTTGGAAAATACCAATTTTGAACACAGCATGGTCTTCAAATGATTGGATTGATTGAGGTTTGGGTAGGATTGGTACTAGATGAGGAATGACTTATGGTTGGCTAATGGTAGGGCCTTGGGGAGCAGGATTGCTTACATGAGCCAAAGGATAAAGTCCTAAGATGGTAATGATAGGGAATTGTGTGGCTTGATTGCTCTCACAAGCCAAAGGACTAGGTCTTAGAATGATGAAGGGGTGTTTTAGATCTTGATTGCTTGCACACACCAAAGGACAAGGTCCTAGTATAAAAATGGTTGGGCATTGTGGAGTTTGGTTGCTCGCACAAACAAAAGGATGAAGCCTTGGTATGGGAATGGTGTGACATTGTGGTCTTGAAATAGAAATGGTATGATGTGGTGGAGATTGATTACTCACATAAGCCAAAGCATCCAAGTCTTCCTCATAAACCATATCATCCCAGTCTTAAGTTGGCTCATAAGTTGGTTCTTTATTGTGTTCCATGTATTGATTATTGTAAAGAGGGTACAGATCCATATCCCAAACAATATTATCTATATTTGGGTCTTCAAAGTCCTCATCACAAGCCTCTTCATGCCAATCAAGGTCTCAAATTAGATCATAAGTTAATTTGTGACTTTGTTCTCATGAATGATTAATATGAGGTAGATAGAAACTTGTCACACAATTCATATTAGCATCATTGGGGTCTTGACAAAAGCCATAAAAGTCATTTTGTGCAGTAATTCTATCATAAATTAGATTTGAAGTGACTCCACCATAAGTGTAGCTAGACATATCCGTGTAAATGATGAAAGCTCAGAAACAAAAGGGCTTAGAGTTCTATAAACTCTAAAAAACTAGGTTCAAAGGACAAATGATTTAAGTTTAGTATAACTTGGTCAAAAGGTGGAGCTATACCTCTAATGTGGTCAAAAAGTGGAGTTGTATCTCCAAAATGATTTGTGCTAAGACTTGGCATAAAATAGCCTAACATCAAATGTCATACACACAAAAGGTCAAGTGTCTGAATAAAAACTGACATGTCAAAGGTATAGGTCAAAGTGTTCCAGACAAGGTCTAAACTGTCAAAGAGAAAAGTTGAGTTACTAGGTCTTTTGTCCAAACAAAGAGTCAAAATATAGGTTTAAAAAAATAAGCATATGCTAGGACTTTTGGCCAAACAGTGTCCAAATCTAGACTTGAAACAAAGGCCGATATGATTTGATTTAATCTAACAAGTTTGAAAACAACTTTGACATAGACCCGACACACAAAATCAAACATAAACATAATCAATTGGCATAAGGCATAAGACAAAAATCTCTTTGATAAAGGTTGTGCTCTCCCAAATAAAGGCACAAACAATGATGAGGCTAGGCTTTAAAGAAACAAACTATCAATAGTTTTCAAATTTGGGTAATCAATTAATCAAAGTTATGCAACCCAAAAGAGAAATATTTGTGTATCAACTCCATGAATTGAGGTCTAAATAGAAATCAATTAATGTTTGGATCTAAACTTAACAAGGCTAATTGAAAATTCAATGTTGAAAATTAGGATTTGACAAAATAAATTAGACAAGATTGGACAGCATGACGACACAAGACAACAATCCAAATGGTATGCATGACAAGGTTTGAAACAAATGGTTTTTGATACAAGGTGAAACAAGTATTCAAAAAAATTGAGTAGCTTAATGGCATAATCATGCTCAAATTATGTGATCAATGCTATTTTTCAAAAGACTTAAAGGCAAAATGGTTTTAACATGTTTTGGGCAGCATAACACTACCCTCTGAAACTCAAATGACACACACACAAACAAGTTTAGAAAAAAATTCAAGGCACAGGTGTGGTGTAAAATGCCCAACATAACACCTCTTTAGATAAAAGGGTAACATATAGACAAATTGGTTTTGACATGGCTTATGAACAAACAAACAAGTTTTAGTCAAAAAACATACCAAGAAAAAATGACCAAAATACACTAAGTATAATCATCCAAAACAAAGTTCCTAATTGATTTTTAAGCTTGAAAAATGTGATCTAAACATGTTTTTATCAAATGTCAAGCTTGGTCCTATAGCAAAAATGTTATCATGTCCTTTAGATTTGAAGCTCTCTTTGGTTTTAAACAATGAACTTTAGAAAAAGAACCCTTAGGTCTATGTTTTAAGAAAAATATAGTGACCGACATCGGTTATATACAATCAATGATGGTTAATTTGACTAACCAATGTCGGTTATCTAACCAACATCAGTTATACCAATGTGACCATCTCAATAGGTATCTAACTGATGTCTATTTTACTAACCGATGTTGGTTAAGCTATACAAATGATGTCAGTCTTACTTGCCGATGTCAGTTATTGTGTAAAATTGTGGCAAACAAAAATGGTAAAATAAAGTTAAAAAAATAATTTGCAAGAGTTTTAAGGGTCCACATGAGTATTTTAAAGTTTCAAAATGATCCTTTTTAGGTGTGAGATGTGTCTAGTCCTACCGGGTGCACCATTATGTGATCTAAGAATTTAACTCAAGAGAGGATGGTTAGTATTGTGTTAGTCCCAAAATGAAAACAAAATGAAATAAGCACACTAACTAGTATAACATCTCTAGGCTTAGACACTAGAGAGAGATTAGTTTAAAATATGAATAAAACACACAACTAAAATTCAAAATAAACCCTCTTTTACCTTCCTTGGATGCTCCAAAATGCTTGTTGTAGTGGTGGCTTGCTTAGTTTGTGCTCATGAAGTCTTCATCAAAGGAGGCTTGGCTATCTCCTCTTCTCCTTGGCACCTTTGGCTTGTGGGTTGGCTTTGATTGGAATAAATTTGACATGGTAGCACTAATTATCAAGACTTTGAAGATATTTGAGCATAGTAAATTTTCACCAAAATAGCTTAGAAATGATGTAGTAAGGCCTCCTATTTATAGATTTTTGAGAATGTCTAGAATCAACCTGAACCATCCATCCTAAGATTGAGATGTGTGGTTGAGGATTAATTCAATTTTTGGAATTAAGTTTATAATTATCCTCATCATTACATTGGAATAAGGGGAAATTAAGAGGCATGGAGGGCATCATAGAAGGCATTGATGAGGCATGGAGGGCATGAATCTTGATATTTATGGTATTTATGGCCTAGGGATGTCTTCCCAAGAAATGAGGTCACTTGATGATGTAGATATTCAATATTCATTTCTAAAAATAAGTATTAAACAATTTTCCTTGGAACTATTAATTATACCTTGATTTGGGTTAATTTACTCTTAAGCATGTTTAAGCACTTTGTGCACAAATTACTCAAATTGATCAGAATGTCTTATTATTGGTCCAAAATTTGATTAGATTGGAATTAGAAGGAAATGTAAGATGCACTGGAACTATATTACCATTTAGGATGTTACCAAAAAAAAATAAAAAGTGTCTTGTGCATAAGATTTGATAGGAAAGAGCAATCTAGAGCACCTAGGTGCAAAATTGGCATTTTGACTCAGAATGATTTGATTAAAGTTAGCTGGCCTATAAATTGCATTGCCCCATTTAGGGATACCCTGGCCAAAATCGTCACTTGAATATCTCATTTTTACATCATTTAGTATGTTTTAGTATTTTGAGGCCAAATTGTGCATTTTTGGTGGAAATTGGCCAAAAGACTGATCAGAGGTTATCGATGGCCAGATTTAGGTGTCTACATTGGCCATTTTCTTTAGACAATTTGCTTAGACCCTTCTTGTGGACAATTTATTCAAAGGAATTCATGTCTTTGAACTTTATGAAAATGCCCCTTTCTAAAAGGGAGGTACCCTTCAACTTTCTTGAAAGTGACCCCTTGTTTATCCTTCAAAATTTTTAAAAAGCCCTTTCGAAGAATTGAAAAGCACCCTTCGGCTTATTTGTTTGGACCTTTTGGAAAGAAGACCACTTCAAAAATTTGAAAATACCCCTCCAAATTTGTGAAAATTATCTTTCGATAAAAATGTTTTGGCCCTTTATGAAGGAAAAGTACCTTTCGAAAAAGTTGAAAAGGTCCATTGCGAAGGAAAAGTACCTTTTAGATTCCTTTGAATGGACCATTGGAATCTGAAAATGCCTTTGGCCTCTTTGAAATAGTCCTTTAGAAAAATTGAAAAGCGGTCCCCTTTTCCTTGAGAAAATATATCTTTCATAACTTTAAAAATAACATTTTCCCTTTGGAAGTGCCCTTCAGAAAAATGCAAGAGCTTTAGTATGTGGGTCAAAAATGGCCAACAAGTCCATGATCATATGTAACTTTTATATCTTGTATCTAACTCAAATAATATATTAAGAACTATGTGCATAAAAAATGTATATGTATATTACAAACATTAAATAATTTTGTAATAATTCTTACAATGGCTTGTTAACATTGTTTAGGCATCATTTTTCTTGTGATATAAATAACACATGTTTATAGGTTTTATGTAGAGGTTTAGTTCTTGATATTATTCCTTGATTGCATGAGTATTTATTTACTTATCTAGGACTAAATAATAAACCTCTTATATATGTAATACACATGACTTGTAATACAATATGATATGGTATTAATGCTAGTCCATTTGGAGTGCCTATAAGAATCATGTAGAGGTATTTTAGATCATAAATATATGGTAGGAAGCATTTTGTGTGGCACACCCCATTTTTGGTTCTATTATGAAATCATAGCCTCATCGTATAAAATCTTATTTATTGGAGTCCATGTGAGGAAGATTTTATTGTGCAGGTGAGGGAATCATGATACTATTAGAAAATAAAGACATTTGTCTTAGACATGGTAGTCTGTGTCACATTTTTAGATGCATCCTGTCAAAATAAAATGCCATCAAGAAGGTTGTTAGATGAAATAAGGGCATGAGGTGCATAGGAATCTGAGAAAATCATGAAGCATCCAAAAGTTACATTCAAGATCCATCTAGTGAAGGCATAATTCATACAACATTGTTAGAAAATGAGAAATAATGCATTTTCTCAATAGCATATAGAAAGGAAATGTAGCCCTATTAGAATCCAAGTCATAAATTTCATGGAAAGTAATGAAACAATAGAAATAAGGTGACGTTTTATTTTAATCTAAAATATTTTCAATAGTTTTAGTTAATAAAAATATAGAGAAAACGTGATTTTTCATTAAGTTTAATATTTTATAAAGTTTATTTGGTAAATTTAATAAACTTGGTTCTAACATGAAAAAAGTTTTATGAGAGTCCAATTTTCTGCTCTACTAGGGTTTTCTCCATACACACCATTGAGTCAACCCTTGGTTCCTTGATTGACCAACCTTATGTCATACCACGACTTTAAGCACCTACAAAAATTAGCATTTATTATTGTTTAGGGTTTTTCACCTTCGAGCAAGGCCAACCTTCATAATGTCTTCTCCCCATTCTATCCTGACTATTTTAGCTACAAAAAATAATGGAGGAGCACCAAAAAATGGCCCCCTATAAGCACCCAAGGAAATTTGTCTTGAAGGTATATTACTATGAGATAATACTTTAGAACATGATGTTATATTTCCTATTCTTGAATTTAATTTTGCATGTCAATGGTTAGAGTAGTTTTGTTTAATAAGATATTTTGTCTGTAGAATCCCCTCTAAAAGTATGCTATGGTCTTGGGTTCAAACTCATTGGGCATCTCACAACATTAAGCAGAGAGAGTCTAGAACATGACTAAGGGTTTCTTTCTCGTATAATTTTTTGGCATGTCCCATGGCAAAGGAATCCTCCATAAGTCTACCACTTTGTATGTCAGGTACTCACTTATGGTTCTCTCCCCTTGGACATGAGACTTTGTAGTCTTAGAGCACTCTGCTCTTAAAGTCCCAATTTGGGTTGAATTTCTAGGCCTCCCATTCCCATGCTGGTAATTTATTCACCAAATAGTGTCCTTCATAAGCCATGTGGTTCATCATGGACAAAATTAGTTATACTTTTTCAAACCAAAAAAAAGGGTATGTATAGAAGTAGACCTCTCCCAAGACCTATAGGAGTTTGTGGAAATCTAGGTTGGGGATGTAAGGTGCTCTTAATGAGTCCTATAAATCAACTTTCCTAACACTTGATTTCATTTCCAAGCCATAGACCATAAGATATGGGATTGTCCCCTTCAAATGGCTTGCAATAATGCATCCAACTACATATCCTCTCCCCCCAAGCCCTCTCTTGAAGCTAGTAAGAGACCAGTTGAGGATGGTTAGACTACGATTGGGAAGAACACTCACACCATAAATGCTAACTCAACTACTTCTCCTAAAAGAGGCAATCCATCTTCAAGTAATGGCCCATAGGAGTAGGATCCTATTGCAAATGATCCCTCACTGACTTTAGCTCCAAAATTAGCAAAAAAGCCTAGGGTGTTCAACACTCCTTTATCGGCTAACATTTTATCCCAAGGTGTCGAGGACTCTAGACCCAATTTTTCATACTCATAGCCAACCACTCTTCCACTTCCTACTTAGCGAGATACACCCAAACACTCTCACATCCCACCTTAGAGGATTGATGAGGTGGAGGAAGGAGATTTTTTGGCTGACCTTGACTTGGGGAAACAATATGAGTTCTTGAGTGCCAACAATGGGCACTTTCTATAGAATCAGTATGATGCCCTGGAAAGGCTAGAATCAGAGGACATGTCCCTTAACACCTGTCATCTATGAATTTTTTTCATGGACTGTTTGGGGTCTCATAAATCCAAAATGCAAGTTTATTGTGCATGATTTTAGAAGGAATTTTCTCAAGATGGACATTCTCTATCTACAAGAAGTGAAGGTGGCAATTTTTTTATTGATGATTGTCAGTAATTCCATCTAGCACAATAGTATCATTCTTCATAGCAACCAAGATGTAGGACATGGAAGGGTGATCACATTCATTTCTCCGAGGTGGTGGGCACACTTAGTGTAATCTGGTGTGGACCCCACCAATTAGTTAGTTTGTTCTCTTTTAAGCATTGAAAGCCACTCCTTTGAATTTATTAATTTGTATTCCTCGAGTGATGCTTTGTAGTGTTCCCATTTATATCAATGGATAGCGGATGATCTCCTCGATGCCCATTGGGTATTATGTGGTGACTTTAATATGGTGGCATCTCTTGAGGATAAATTAGGGCACTTGCCTATGAGGTGGGAAACTGGAGAAAGGGAGGCATAGTTTTACATGTGCACTAAATGGGGCTTTATGACCCCAATTTAACTTGTCATCCTACAAATAGAGTTTGGTACACCTGGAGTAATATCAAGAAAGGCCCTGCTCGGATTATAAAGCATCTAGGTAAGGTAATGATGTCCACCGAACCATACTTCTCTTTTGATAATGACTTTTTTCCTTCGATGCAGGCACTACCAGATTTTGAGATATTTTATCACTCTCCCATTCAGTTTCATGTGACATGGCAGTTTATGAAACCCAAAGTCCACAAAACACAATTCTTCCTTAATACCTCCTTGTTCAACCATGGGCCCATGGTGGCACACATTAGGAGAGTTTTTAATTTATATCCACATCCTTCTCAAGAATATGGTTGGCTTTTCTAGTGGGATGATGCCATCAAGAGGACATCCCACTTTTTATGGATCTATGGCCACCAACTTGCTAAAATTCAGAGACACTCCTACTGTCCTACTACCTCAAAACTGAGCCATTCAGCTCTAGATCTGGAAAAAGATCCCTTTAATGAGATCTTTTAGGTGAGAGTTGCATCCTTGAGGAATCACATTCATATTATAGATAACTATAATGCCTAGGGAGCCCAAGTCAAAGCTAGGCTTTATTGGCTTAAAATAGGGGACAAAGCTTCTAAGGAGTTCTTTCAATTATTCCAAGCCAAAAACTCAAAATAGGAAATCCAAGTCATTACTAAGGTTGGTAACAGACTCACAAAGACTCCACAGATTGTGTAAGCTTTTTTCTACCATTATCAACAATTTTTCAAATCTCAAGAATCTTTGACTAAGCATGAATCTGCCCTTTAGCAATGCCTTTCAATGTGTCATGCAAAATCACTCCTACCCAATGGGTGATTTATGATAGGCTCCTCACTATTGATGATTTTCATGAAGTGGTGTCTCACATGGCTATTAATAAAGCCCGTAACATTGATGTCTTTCCTTGCATATTCTACAAAACTCTTTGGGATCTTGTGGGTAGTGATTTGCATAAGTTTTATCAAGAAGTATTTCACACACATTCACTAGGTAAAAATATAAATAAAGGAAATATAAAATTCATACCTAGGCAAGGAGATCCTGATTTTATCTACAACTGGCATCCCATCACCCTCCTAAATGTTTCCTATAAAATTATTTCTAAGGCTATGGCAATCTGGATATGCAATATGTTTTCTCTCATTGTGCATCTAGTATAAATGGGCTTCATCAGAAGCCATTATATCTTGGATAACATCATTTTCATCTAGGAAGGGATGGATTGGACCAGACAGTCTAACAAAAAATATATGTTCATCAAAATTAATTTTGAAAAAGCTTATGATCGCATCGAATGGCCTTCTATCTTAGTTATGCTTCAGGCTCTAGGTTTCAGGCCCATCTTCATTCAAACTGTGTAGATATTTTTATCTGATACCTTATCTATCTTCTCCATTAATGGAGTTACCTCAAAAATTTGGCTAATTCCATTCCATTTTCCAAGGGTACCCTAAGGCTCCCACCTTGTACATTTTTGTAGCTAAGGGTTTTGGATATTTTCTTAATAATGCCGAAGCTAGTGGCCTTGTTAAAGGAAATTATCTCCCTCTCGATGTAGCTAATCTGCATGAAGATATGTAGTTATTTAATGGCCACTTTAAAGATGACTCTTTCCTTACCCTCATTAAAGATGAAGCCAATGTGGACAATGTCTTGACACCTTCTGCTTGTCCTTTGGCTCCAGCATCCAATGGTAGAAAACTCATTGCTACATATAGTCTTACCTCCTTCTGCCAATGTGGGATACTAAATTTGGTCAGAAGAGGATCCAACATGATGAAATATTTAAATTCTTTGGCATCCATTTTACTTTAAATGCTTCACCACCATTATTATGGCAATATGTTGTTGATAGAGTTTATAAGAAGCTAGATTATTAGGTGACCAAGTCTCTTTCATTAGCAAGAAAATTTTAAATCCGCTAAAAAATTATTGCATCCACCCATGTGTATTATTCATCATGCTAGGTACCTTCTAAAAAATCTTACCAAAAGTTGGATAAATTGCTCTGAGATTTCCTTTAGGCAAATTCCCCACGAGGGAAAGGATTCCATAAGGTCACTTGTGAATATTGTTGTCTCATACATAAAGCTAGAGGGATGGGACTCATCAACATAGATTGACAAGGAACTAACTTATGTTCTAAATAGATTGTGTAGGCCATTGAGGGCCCAAAAGCTTGGAAGGTGTTATTCAGACACTGTATCTCCTTAGGTTTGCCCAAGGGAAAGAAAGCTTGGAAAGGGCTCAACTTCCCCAATTTACTCTTCATCTAGTCTCCCATCCAAATTACTAGATCCTTTTTGGCCAAAATCATTTAAAAGTTTTTGAAAAATATTAATCCATGGCTTCTCTATAATGGTTTCAATTTTTGTAATGGGCTCTCTGCTAACTCCCACTCTCTAAGTGGTCTACCATTTTTTATTGATATGAAGTGCCCCTGGTAGAAGTCCCTTAGATTAATGCCCTCAAGCTTTTTCATATAGGAATTCATTCCATCCAGGATATCTTTTACAGGTGTTCTTGTTCTTGGCTATCTTGAGAGGAGGCAAAATTTAAATTTTGATTAGCCAATGTGGATCAAGAATCTTACCAAGCAATTCTCAATGCCATCCCAGCTTCCATAGTCCATAAAATCTTAATCCATTCCACTCAGCCATGGTGTAAGGATTGGAAATGGTATGTTGAGACTCCTTTCCACAACTACACTCTTTAGGTTGGCTATGCTTGGCTCACCCCCCATTTGCCCATGGTTGACAAGCTTAATGCTTGTTGGGGGTTGCACTCATATGTTAAAACATAGAGCTTTCACTTCAACACTATTTTGGGGGCTTGTGTGGAGCCCAAGATTGCCCACTTTGCTTAGTGTATATTGCACCAAGGCTTCCCTATTGTTAGAAGACTCATTCAGTTTGGAGTTCACCAGCCTACTTGCCCCTTTTATGGCCACCTTGAGATGCTTTCTCATCTCTTTTGGTTTTGTTCCAAAGCTCAAAGGATCTAAACTTGGATCCATGATCTTTTCAGGCCTTTTTATCTTAAATTCTTCCTTTGGAATCATATCCTCCTTGGAGACAAATCTACAATGCCCTTCAAATACATGCAAGTTTGGCATACTTTCAGAGTGGAGATTCTCCTCTAGATTTGGAAAGAAAGAAATAATTATGTATTTAATCATGATTTTATTGATTGTAATGTTTTTTATTTGCAAAAATCTTATATCATCTCCAATGTTCTTTTTTGGATTCAAGTCCAAGCCAATAAAGTGGCTATAGAGCTTGGGTATCTTCATGATCTTCTCTCCCATTGGGGAGATGCTCCTTGTACTATGACTCAAGTTCCACCATCTCCACCCAAGGATCCTAGATTGGATGATAGAGTGCTTCAACCACCTCATGGTGGGCATCATCATAGTCATTCCAAGCACCTCTCTCATAGTAGCACACTATACTAGGGTGTTTCCTCTCCTGGGTAGTAGTAAGGGTGGAAACCACCACCTCCTTACCTTATTGGGAAAGATGATTGGGGTGCTCCTCCTCCTCCTCCTCTATGCCTAGATGCTTGGGGGAACCCACTTGGAGACCATGCATATGTGATGGATAAGTTACCCATGCTCTCTTTGGCTAACCCACCCATTCAAACATAAGCAAATGATGATACAGACACTGCCCAAATTACTAGATGGGAGCCTGTTCTAGATGGCAATGATTTTCCAAGCTTGGGATGGGGTCTTGATGATATGGATCTTCCACTTGTTGGCCTTTCTCTTGCTATATAAAAGTTATATTTTTTTATGACTTTGTGATTTAGTTACTTATTTCTAGGCTTTGCCTAGATGATATTTTGATGATACTGATTATTGCTTAGTTTCGTGAAATTATAAACACTTATCTTGTATTAAAAAGAGTGCATTCATTATGTAATTCAAAGGTAGAGGTAGATAGTAAAATACTAACAATTTGGCACATGACTCTTCTAAAGGTGATAGCTCAAACTGGAAATTTCATTACTATAAAGAGCTTGGACATTTTAAGAGATATTATCATAAAATAGTACTATTAACATGGTAGATTTCACCCTCTAAATGGAGGCTCAGCTCTCTTCATCCACATGACACAATGGAGACATCCATCTTGATGTGGGTGGCAAACATGAGGGATGAATCTCTAGACTAGGGGCTAGCTCCCCTTGATGCACCTTGAAGCCCTAGATTTCCTACTATTAACTACTTGGGGAGGTGAAAAGGGAGAGAAAAATACTAAAATTAGAAACTAAACTATTTGGTGATCTACTCAGCTTTGACATACACTTTAAATGAAGACAAGTTAGCCTACACTTCACTCAAAATGAGGCCTTTCTTATAATAATGTTTCAGCAGGGGGTCCTATGGAGAGATAAGAGAGGAAACAACTAGCACAAAAAGTGTTCTAAGACACACTACTACATATCCTATTCACTTGCCTATACTTATTCAGACACTTCCTATCACTTGCAAAAGAAGAAAACACAAACACTAGACACTGTTGGGGTTAGCACATGAATGTAGAAAAAGAGACCACACTTTCACAAAAATAACACCCAAATGTATGCTCAGTGCAATACTCAAAAGAAGGTAAAATATTTGTCTTCGATTTAGGGTAAATTTTTTTAGGGATTTTCCATACAAGCTAAGATATCCCTTCCTCAAATGAGAAATTACAATATATAGAGTTATGAAACCAGATAGCTGACAAATCCCTAAGAAAGGAGACCCATGATGAGTCAAACATTTGTTGAGATAAGAGGTTATGTTATTGTTGTATTTTCTATATTTGCATATGGAAATCATGTTGTAGGCCTTCCAAACCATTGCCTTTGTTGTCCTTAGCTTACAAACGTATGTGCTACTACTTCCATAAATTGACAAAGCTATTTCAAAGTTGTTGTGGCTAGGCTATTTTTTTTCAATGTTTGGGTACAACTTGGCTACACATTAAAATCTTAGCATGAAAATAAAGTTACCCCTTCTATCATTTTAAAACAAATCCTTCTATTGGTTTTTGGTAGAGACTATTTCACCTAATTGCATTTACTCCTCTTACTGATGACACCTGTGCAACTTGCCTTGGTCTGGTTCATCCTTGGGTCTTTGCTTTTGACTTGTCATGCCACATGGAATGTTTTGAGTTTTTAATTTATTATGTTTCATGGCCACATTCTGGGCTACCCACTTGTTTTCTTTTATTTTTATATTTCCATTTGCCTTGGCTTTTTCCCTTTTGTCTTTAACCATTTGGGTTCTCAAGTGCTTGGTAATGTTGAGTTTCTTTGGACAAAATATCTGAAGGAATTTCTTCAAACATTTTATCTGAAGGGATTATTTTTTGGGATTGCCTTTGCTCCTTTCTTTTTATGTGACTTTGTGTTGTGCTTTCCTTCACACAAAATGTCTAAAGGAATTCCTTTGAACATTTTGTTTGAAATAATTATTTCCTTTGATTGCTTCTTTTCCTAAAGGGCATGTGCCCTTCAAGCCTTTTGTCTTCATCCTCTCTTTCTTAAAGTGCCCTCTACAAAGGCTTATTCCATCCAAAAGTTCCCTCTGTAAGGGTAGGTTCCCTTCAAAACTCTAAAAATGACCCTTCAAGAAAGTGAAAAGAGTCCTCTTTCTTGACCAAGTGCCCTTCGCAAAGACACTTACCCTTTGAAACTTTACAATTACCCTACACACAGTCGAAGTGCCCTCTGAAGAAATTCCTTGCCTTTACGAGCCGCTTAGACTAAATTGGGTCCTTGGAAAGAACTTACTCATAAATTTCCTTGAGTAAGACCCATTAGCAAACTCAATTGCAACTATCTTGACCCATTCAGGTTTTTGGATTGCTTCTACTTATAAGACAAAACAAGTAAAGTCATTTGGAGAACCCAATTTGGTCTAGCAAGACCAAATCAAGTTTTTAAAGTGACTTTACTTATGAACTTTTCACAATTAAAGTGGTTTACAAAACCCAAGATGCACTATGGGGACCAAGTAATTGCATTTGGAAAGCCTAAAGTAGTTCCCCTTGACAAACTTGAAATACACTTGGTTAAATGAAATGAGGTAAACACCTTATTTTTCATGGAACAGGTTTGACAAGGAACCTTGATGAGTGATTTTAGACAAAACATGGATTGAAGACTTATGCACAAAAGAGGGGGTGCCCATTTTTTACTCTAAATGACCAAAAAATGGTCAAGAAATTGGCAACTCATAGGGAAAACATGCTTGCTATGCTTGGGAAGATTGGTAGCCTTAAAGTCCATTGGGAATGGAGTTAGAGTGCATCCTGAGCATGTTAAAATAGCCTTGTAAATACCCTTGATCTAGCAAAGATTTACCTCAAACAACAAGGAAAAATATCATGCAACAAAGGTAAAAAATAACAAACTTGTGCAACAACACTTAGGGAAAATGATGAAAAATAAGGAAAACTATGTACATGAAAAAATAAAATTAGTAAAAATGCTTAAGGTATATTCCATTGATTGGGATATGTAGCTCTTCACCATCCAACTTGGATATTTGGAAATCATTGTGTTGCTTGCATTGGGTGATGACATATGGGCCACTCCACAAAGTGTCAAACTTTGTGTGCCTTCTAGGCTTGGCTTGGTCCTCATCCCACTTCAAGATAATGTCACCTTTTGAGAAGCTCCTTAGCATAGACCTTTTGTCAAAATGCTTCTTTGTTTTTTGTTGGTAGTTGGTCATGGCATCCATGGCTTGTTATCTTGCTTCTTGAAGCTCCATTAGCTCATAATACCTAACTTTCAGGCTATCACTCTCCATCAATTATAGTTGATGGGCAAGATCCAAGGTTGGTAACTCAACTGAGATAGGAAGTCTACCTTACCTTACATACACAAGTGTGTATGATGAATTCCTGATTGCCCTCTTTGGAGTGATCATATCTGCCTAATGAGCTATTTTCAACTTGGCATGCCAAGTCCTTTGATTTTCATCCATTATCCTCTTTATTATCTTAATCAAATTCTTTTTTGTGGACTCGAACAACCCATTTCCTTGTGGATATTAGTTGTAAGAAGTGATGAGATAGATGTCGTACTTCAATGCCAACTCACTTGTCTTTGTTCCCAATAAAGCCAATGCATTGTCTGAAATGATTGTGGTTGGGACCCCAAATCTTGTCACTATGCCTTCATAGAAGTATATGAATACACTCTCATTGGCCTCTTTCAAATATATGACCTCTACCCACCTTGTGAAATAATTTGTGGTAGTCAAAACCCACTTGTGGCCAGCACTATAAGGAGGATTGATCAACCCTATGAAGTCCAACCCCCATTGCATGAATGGTTGTTCCATTTGAATAGGATGTAGAGGCATGGTAGCTTGCCATTATTTACCATCAAATAAGGCACATTTTTTAACAAAATAGGCCAAAATTAACCATACCTCATAATCCTTGTAGTTGTGGCCTTGGGAGCAAAGTGGCCACTATCTGGTCCATCATAGAACTCAGACACTACCTTGTCAACTTGGTCTAAATCAATGCATTTCAAGAGCACCCCTAAAAAGTCTTTTCTAACTATCACTCCATTAAAAATTAAATAAGGAAGAGATTGGAGTCTAAAATACCTCCTCTTGGTCCTATCAAGACCTTATGGACACTCACCAGCTTGAAGGAAATGAACCAGGTCTTGTGCCCAACTCTTCATGATTGTAGGTACAACTACTATAGGTTCATCATAGAGTAAAAAAATTAGCTCATTTAGTTCTTTCAAGTCTTTATAAAGGTGTTCACACACCCCTCTGCCTCTTACCATCTTGGTGGTTTTTATCTCTATGTCATACTCCATTATTTTGGTGATCTAACTTGTCTTTTTCTCATTCAAGTCTCAGTTCAGCAAGAAGTTTTTTACACTAGAATATGGCACCATGATGTGAACTTTGTTGCTAGACAACATATGTCTAAACTTCTTTAGACTTCATATAACTACAACCACCTACTTCTCAACATACATGTATCTAACCTCATAGCCTTCTAAACCTTGGCTGAAAAAAGAAAGAGGCTATTCTAAATTCTCACCATTTACTTGAGTGAGCATATCAGAGATTACCTCTTCATTCCCAAAGGTGTATAGATTGAATTCCTTGGAGAAGTTTGGACTAGCTAGGGTAGGAGCTTAGGAAATAACTTTCTTGATGCCTTCAAATCTTTCTCTTCTTCTTTTTGTCCACGTGAATGTCTCATTCTTCCTTAGCATAAAAGTTAGTGGCTTGACAAGCTCAACAAAGTTAGGAATGAATCTCCTAATAAAATTTATCTTACCAAAGAAACTTTGAAGGCCATTCTTATTCTTAGGCAAGGACAATGCTAAGATGGTGTTCACCCTCTCTATATTAATGGATAGGCCTTCCTTCGAAATGACATAGCCCAAGAGCTTACCTTCGTGGATGGTAAACACACATTTCTTTGGGTTGAGAGAGATGCCAAACTCTCTACACCTTTCAAATAGATGACTTAGGTGCTTCAATTGTTCACTTACCTCCTTGGAGAAGACTATCACATCATCAAGATAAACTAGCACAATGTTATTGATCAAACCTTGGAAATCCATGTCCATAGCACATTAGAAGGTAGCTCCAGCATTTGACAATCTGAATGGAATCTTCCTATAGGAATATGTTCCCTAGTTGGTGGTGAAGGTTGTCTTGTATTGATCACATTCTTGCACTAGGATTTGATTGTACCTAGAGTAGCCATCTAGGAGAGAGAACCTTTCACTGCCCATCACCATCTAAAGAATTGCTTCATAATTGGAAGGGGATAGTGATCTCTCACTGAGACTCTATTAAATTCTCTAAAATTCACACACAATTTGACTTCTCCATTCTCCTTCCTAACATGGACTAAATTAGTCATCCAAGAAGAGTGTTTGATAGAGAAAATGATCTTGGACTTGATCAGTTTGGTGAGCTCCTTCCTCATGAGAGGCTCGATCTTTGGGTTGATTTGCCTTTGATTTTGCTTGATGGTTTTGGCACCTTCCTCTATCTCAATGGTGTGTTGGGCCAAGCTTGGATCAAATCCCTTCAAATCACCATACTCCCAAGTAAATACATCAACAAACTCTTGACATAACATAATGAAAGTATGCTTTTCCTCATTGGTACAAACCTTTCCAAGTACAAGCAGCTTATCCTTGTAGATCTCAACCCTTTCATAATTTTCCTTCTTGGTTGACATGTTTGTTTTGTCTCTCTTTATTTGGTCATATTCATTGAAAATACTCTCAATATTTAACAAAAGTGCTATTTTCTAGTCACTTTCAAACACCTACCAATATGTGACATTGTCTGGAATGGAGGGCTTCACAATCAACTTTAAATGATGTTGATTCTTGATTTGTCTTATCCTCTTTGGGATGTCAAATTGAGCACCAACTATTGCTAGTCTATCAACATGCTTATTATCCTCTCTTGGAATGGAAGTGATGTTGAAAGCAATGAAGTTCTCTACAAGGTCCCACACTCTATGCTTGTAAGACTTGAGTAAGGAGTTCTTGGTTAAGTTTTGACCTCTCACTTGGTTCACAATCAACTCATTGTCTCCAGACACCTACAATTATTTTATTCCTCTCTTCCTTGCCCATTCTAGGCAATGAAAAAGGGCCTCATACTCTACTATGTTTTAGGTGCAAGAGAACTGAAACCTAAAAGTTGAGAAGTATTTTTCCTTTGAAGGTGAAACTAGCATTGCCCCACCAATGGCTCCCAACTTGCTTCTAGATCCATCAAAGAATAGTTGCCATAAACCACAATCCTTTTGGTCTATCTACATCAATTTTGGCATGAAATCATCTTTCTCATGCATGCATTAGACTCCAATACCAACTTCTTAAATAAAATTGTAAGGATCATGCTCAAAGTTGTCATTTCTCCATTCATCTAGGAGCAGGTTAGCAACTCCTACAAGGTAAGAAGATGAAGATTGATCCAATTGGAGATCTTATTCATCAATAATTACATAGTTCACATTTTCCACTTTGGGTGAGTATGGCTCTAGGTGATCCTCATGGATGGGCTCTGACTCAATATTCACTTTAGTTCCATACTTTATCCTAAAAACCATGTAAGACTAGTTGGTTGTCAAGTATCCACCTATCTTGGATGTGAAATCCCTTGAGAAGCAAAGAGTGAAGTAAGGAGGAACATCTACCACTACCACGTCATGGGGAATTGAGAAGGTCAGATATGCATGGAGAGTCAAATTTAAGAATCTTGCCACTCCCAAGGTCTTAACTAGTGATCCATCCAACTATAGAACTCCTTTGGTCATTTGCTCATACTTGAGGCCTAGCTTATTAGTTATGCATTTGGCCATAGCTAAGGTGCTTGCTCCACTATAAATGATGTAATTGAGGAACAAGAAATCACCAATAATTAGGGATAATAAAAGGGGGGTACCTTCTCATCTTTATTTGCTTGACCAGCCATGGGTGGAACCCCATTCACTACCAACACATTATCATTTCTTGCTGGGACAGCTTGCTCACCAACCCATACAATTCCTTTTAGAGTATATCTTTTTGTCTTGCTAGTGCTAAATAATCCCACAATGAGATTTTCATGTGCATCTTATTCATTTGTTCCACCACATTTATTGAAGGATTTCCCCCTTTACAATTCTCCTTGATAACATTCGTAACTTGTGGTGTAACCTACAGAGCTAAAGCTATAACCATTGGCCTAAAATTGGGAAACTTTTAATTTACTTGTGCTCTTGGGGTTATTTTAGGTACACTCCCTACTTGATTGGGTGAAGGAGACGTAGTAGGTGCTTGAGTGGCTACTTGAGCTTCATCAATGGTTCTCCTTTTGGACATGGTGTTGGATACAACACCAAAATTTTGATTACTTATGCTCCCCACATAGTTGACTACATAAAACTCTCCTTATAAGTGATTCATGGGAGTGGAATCAGATTGAGCCTACCTGTTGTCTATCTCAAGTTGTGTTGACATATAAAATTTTGAGAATTGGACTACCTGGTCACCTTATGTAGTCATGCTTTGATTTGGTAGCATATTGGCATAAGCAACTTGTTCTTGGCCATGCTCCAAGGGTGGATAGTTGGGTTGCTCCTACACTAAATTATTTTTAGTGAGGACAAGAGCCTTGGAAGATGAATGGGCATTTGGATTATAGCTTTGATAAGGCTTGACATGTGTAATTTGACATTGCCCTTGATTATAATTCTAGAAGGGAGGCCTATTTTCTTTGCCCAAATTGTTGGTAGCCTTGATTTATTTTATAACTCTGAGCTTGTTATCTTTTGAAGGCAAATAACTCATTGGTAACACCCTTATAAAGCTCTTAACTTCATAGATGTCATTTTCAGGGGTAGCAATTGGCTTCTGTTGATTAGGTAGAGGAGCTAGAGTGGGCAAAGCAAGCTGGACTAAGGGCTGTAAATTAGGAAAGAGTAGAGGTCTAGTAGTTATCTTTCCTACTTGAACAAGGCAATTTTTAATAGCTATGGATATCTCATAAGTATTAGGTAGCGTATTTACATCCATGGACTGTATCATGACAATAATGTCACTATTCAAGGCCTTCAAGTAGTAAAGGAAAACATAGCTTGAGGTTGGCCTCACAAGAATTGGGATCTCGTCCCAAGTCTTTTGGAACCTAGTGTTAAAATCTTGCATAAACTCATGTGGGTCTCTCTTCATGGTGGTTAACTACTCAGCTAGAGATAAATGATCACTTTTTTTCCCAAACCTATTGGTCAAGAGGGTCCTTAACTCATCCCATGAGCCAACTGAGTTCACAGGCAAGGTCCCATACCAGTCCAAAACTTTCCCTTTGAAGGATAAGGCTAGCAATCTAATGGCTACATTTTCTTCAGTGATATTATGGATGTTGCAGAGGTTTGTTATGTTTTTGATATTATCAACAATAGTGATTGGGCCCTCTCCACTAAAAGGAGGAACACTTTTTAGAGTTGTCCTTGGAATCGATCATATTGTCGAAGGTCTAAGGGACTTTGACCATTAAAATCCACAAAAGGGAAAGCTCTAGGGGATAATATGTCTATGAAAGGATTCAATAGGGGTCTCCTTGAGTAGGTATATTTTATGTTTGGCTTAGGAAAATAGCTTCCTACGTAAGGGTGGATATTTGCAAATCTTAGTCTCTTTGTTGAGTTTAAAGGTAACTCAACAAATTCAAAAGGAACACCCCTAAAAGAATATCTTGTTGTGACCTTTGGCATGGTATGTCAGGCTAGTCATTAACCAAAGAATTGGTTCCTAAATGGAGTCGTCAAGTGTTGAATATAGCTGATTTTTTTGGATTTTTTAACAATATCATGACCAACACCAATCCTAAAACTTATAAAAATTGGTCCCACTAGGTGTGCCAAAAACTATTGATGTGGTAGATTATACCCTCTAAACGGAGGCTCAGTTCTCTTCATCCATGAAACATAATGGAGACATCCCTCTTGCTGTGGGTGGTAAACATGAGGGATGAATCTCTAGATTAGGGGTTAACTCCCCTTGATGCACCTTGAGGCCCTAGATTTCCTACTATTAACTACTTGGGGGGATGAAAAGGGAGAGAAAAATATTGAAATCAAAACCTAAACTATGTGGTGATGCACCAAATGGATGGTCTACTCAACTTTGACATACACTTTAAATCAAGACAAGCTAGCCTACACTTCACTCAAAATGAGACCTTTCTTGTAACAATGTTTTAGCAGGGGGTTTTATTGAGAGATAAGAGAGGAAACAACTAACACAAAAGGTGCTCTAAGACACACTGCTACATAGCCTATTCACTTAACTCTACTTCTTTAGATACTTCCTGTGACCTATAAGAGAAGAAAACACAAACACTAGACACTGCTGGGGTTAACACATGAAGGTAAAGAAAGATATCACACTTTCATAAAACTAACACCCAAATGTATGCTCAGTACAACACTCAAAAGAAGGTAAAAGCTTTGTTTTAGATTCAAGGTATAATTTTTCAAGGATTTGCCATACAAGCTAAGAGATCCCTTCCTCAAATGATAAATTACAATATATAGAGTGTTGGAAACAAATAGCTAACAAATCCATAGGAAAGGAGACCCATGCTGAGTCAAACATTTAATGAGACAAGAGGCCATGCTACTACTATGTTTTCTATATTTGCATATGGAAACCATGTTGTAGGCTATCCAAACCACTACCTTTGTTGTCCTTGGCTTACAAAATTATGTGCTACTCTTTCCAACAACAAACAAAGCCATTCTGAAGTTGTTGTGGTTGGACTGTGTTTTCTTCAATGCCTAGGTGTGACTTGGCTACACATTAAAATATTGGCATGAAAGCATGACTACCCCTTCTATTGTTTGAAAACCAATCCTTTTATTGGTTTTTGATAGAGATTATTTCACCTAAGTGTGTTCACTCTTCTTGCTAACAATACCTATACCACTTGCCTTGGTCAGGTTGGTCCTTAGGTCTACACTTTTGACTTGTCATGCCACTTAGAATGTTTTGAGCTTTTAGTTTATTATGCTAAGTGGCCGCATTCTAGATTATTCACCTTATTTTCTTGTATTTTTTTATTTCCCTTTGCCTTGGCTTTTTCCCTTTTGTCTTTACCCATTCAGGTTCTTGAGTGCTTGGTAATGTCAAATTTCTTCGAACAAAATGTTTGAAGGAATTCCTTCATACATTTTGTCTGAAGAAATTCTCTTTTGGGCTTGCCTTTTCTCCTTTCTTTTGGTGGGCCTTTGTGCTATGCTTTCATTTGAACATTTTTTATGAAGTAATTCTTTCCTTTGATTGCTTCTTTTCTTGAGGGGCATGTTCCCTTCAGGCCTTTTGTATTCATCCTCTCTTTCTTAAAGTGCCCTCTATAAAGGCTTCTCCCATCCAAAAGTTCCCTATACAAGGGAAGGTTCCCTTAGAAAAATCTAAAAATAACCCTTTAAAAAATTGAAAAGAATCCTTTTTCTTGACCAAGTGCCCTCCGCAAATATACTTACCCTTCAAAACTTTTGCAATTGCCCTACACGCAGTCCAAGTGCCCTCCAAAGAAATTCCTTGCCTTTGCAAGCTGCTTAGAATAAATCATGTCCTTGGAAAGAACTTACTAATAAATTTCCTTGAGTAAGACCCCTCAGCAAACCTGATTGCAACTGTCTTGACCCATTCGGGTTTCTGGATTGCTTTTGCTTATAAGACAAAATAAGTAAAGTCATTTGGAGAACCCGATTTAGTCTAGCAAGACCAAATCGGGTTTTGTAAGTGACTTATGAAATTTTCATAATTAAATTGGTTTACAAAACCTAGAATGAACTATGGGGACCAATTAATTACATTTGGAAAGCCTAAAGTAGTTCCCCTTGACAAACCTGAAATACACTTGGTTAAAGGAAATGAGGTAAACACTTGGTTTTTTCATGGAACAAGTTTGACAGGGAACCTTGATGAATGATTTTAGCCAAAAAATGGATTGAATACTTATGCACAAAATATGGGGTGCCCATTTTTTACTCTAAATGACCAAAAGATGGTCAACAAGTACATCACATGACAAGTGGTCAAAAGAGATCACGATATGCAAATGTTATTAAAGGTTATGAATAAGGGACAATAGGTAAATTTGCATTTGTGACATCTCCAAACTAGTTAGCCAAGTCTAAAACTTGGTACTTTGACTTAGGTTTATCCTGAAATTATACATGTCTTAGAGACTAGTATGTTAATTTCATAGAATATAATAGTAGTAGTGAAATTATTTCCTTGGGTGATGGTTAGACTCACTATGTTAGAGAGTGTACGTATCACATTGAATTATTTTGTTAGTTTCACTTTCATTAATGTTTGGTATGTTTACAATATGAAAAAAAATATTTTATCTATAAGTGAGATAACTAAGAATGCTAATCTTTGTGTAAAATATCAAGGAAGCAAATGCATGGTCACTACTCTTCATGACAATAGGGTAATTGTTGCTGGTATTAGTAAAAAGGGGTTATATAAAATGGATGATCACAAAACAACAAAAGCACATGAAATAATATTAGTTAGAATAATTATTTTAGTTTGGCATGAGAGGTATGGTAAAATCAATTATTAGTATTTGAATTAACTAAACAAGGTTAATATGGTGGATAAACTTCCATCTATTTAGGACAATTAAAATTTGTGCATAGGGTGTCATATAGGCAAATAGATTTGACATTTGTTTGAGTCTAGTAAGGCATGGAAATCCAAATGAGTCTTGGACTTGGTAAATTCTGATTTTTATGGTCCAAATGAAGACACTTATAACGTCTAGAGCACAATAATTTTTGTTGATATTTGACAATTTTTCTATGAAAACATGGTTTTATTTTCTAAATAAAAATTAATTTTATCTTTCTAATTTTTTTTATGTATGGAGAGATTTAGTATGGAAACATATAATTACATAGGTCAAAGCTATCAAATAATTTAATAGAATCGAGTTCATCTCTAAATAGTTTAAATAATTATGCAAGTAGGAAGGTATACAAAGGAAGTATTCTACTCCGTACACTCCACATCAAAATAGAATCATGGAAAAGGAGGAACATGAAAATTATTGAGGTGGAATAATACATGGTTCAGACTTGGGATGTACCTTATGGGAAATGGGAAGAAGTTGTGAATAAAACCATTTACACCCTTTAAAAAAATCCTTGTAAATCCTTACATAATGTTACTCCCAAGTAAGCATGGTTAGGTAGAACCCTTGTTGTAATTTATTTTCTTGTTTTTAGTTGCATTGTTTTTGAATTGATTCCTAAATAAAAGTGGATTGGTTTAGATGAAAAAATCAAAACATATATGTTTTTTGGTTATAGTGAGTAGCATAACACATACAAACTACTTGATGTTTTTAAAAAAAAATTAGCATGGTGTATAAAGATGTTGTTGTACATGAGAAAATACCATTATTTTTAGTTTATGGGAAGTCTATAATTAATTTTATTATTTTTACTTGCTACTTATTCTAGAACAAGTTCAAGTGTTGACATGAAACATGGCTCCGAGCCAAAAAACATCAGAGGAGTCAAGTTCCAAGGAGATATCTAGTGATGAAAAGAGTGATTATTAGTATTCAAAGAAACATAAAGTAGGCCAACAAAAGAGACTAAAGAGAGATTATGCCATGATAAAAGATGTAAAATAAGGTGAATTTACATAGATAATGGAAGGTTGATCTAAAATATTAGGTAAATTATTTCAAGTGAAGACAAGGAATTTTTTCTCTTACTTTTGTTTCATAGGTAATTCAACCTAACACATTTTAAGAGGCCAAACTCAACCCTAAATGGGAATCTTCCATGAAGATTTGAGTATGTGGTAGGGGCATGTAGATAGATCAAACTATATTATATGTCCCAAAATTAATCAAGGATGGATAAAATTAGGTGTCAAACATTTAAGAGATAGACATAAGAATATCCCTTAGAGGATATAACATGTCACCATGTTATGTTGTTTAGTCTTTGATATATTATGATAATATAACTTGTGTCAGAATCAATCACTGTAACATCAAACATATATGCAACATGAAAACATTAAATATCATACAACACTTTGAGGTACAACAAAGTGAATCCAACAAACCTAGTATTCAAAAAACTTCCAATTTTATTCAGTGGTTTCAATGGCTAATTACCCATATACTCCAGTGAGATAGATTGTCAACCATAGGGACACTTGGTGATATTTGTTGCATTAAAATTGGGATTATACTTTGATTAAGTTTAGGTCTAAACATAAGCATATTCATATTAATGTTGTAATGGCTAAATCATTTGGATTTTATCTAGTTTAGTCATTAAGGGATGGTCTAAAAATAATTAAGTAATATTGTAATAATGCCTACAATGGTTTGTTAGCATTTTTTAGGTGTAGTCTTACTTGTGTTATAAATAACACATGGTTATAGGTTGTTTTATGTAGAGGTTTAGTTTTTAATATTTCCCCTTGATTGTAAGAGTGTTTTTTTTATATCTCTAGGCTTATATAATAAGCCTCTTTGATATGTATGAGACATTGCTTGTAAACCTCTATAAATAGGTGAGCATGGTATGTAATGAAGTGTCACTATGTAACCACCAAAGATTTTTTTTTGTATTTTATTATTTTTTATAAGAATGGAACTAAGCAAAAAAAAACCAAGAGGGGAAAAAACAAATAAATCAATAAATATGCCAAGAGGTAAAAGCAAGTACAAGCAAGGAGACAAAGATAAATTAAACAAGATGTAAATCAAGAGGCACTAAATCAAAAGGAATCGAGAAAGATACAAGATAAGGGGTGTTAAATTAAAAGGAATCAAGTACGACAAAATTGAAAGGGAGAAAAACATGAAGTAACAAGAAGAGGTGAATCCTTATTAACCTACTATAGACACCTAATTTTGGTATAAGGCTTATTATTTTAATGTTATTAGCATTATTTTATGTATATGGATCATTGGTATATGGATCAAATTAAGTAATTATTAGTGATTTATATATTTTTTTAATTGTCTTTTTCTTTTTGTATGGTCATGTGCTTATGTCTTACTTATTTTTCTCTCTCCTCTATGGTTCTCCATGCTTGGATATTTCTACATTTTCTTTCCTCTCTTATTTTTGTGTTTTGATTGTTTTTAGATTAGGCCTGAAAGTGGCTTGACCACCTTTTTGCAGTCTAAAACTAGTCACTTTCCTTTTTGTGGGCTCTTTGCATCTTGTTCTATTTTATCCATTATGTGGACCCGTATTTTCCACCTTTACCTCTTTTCTTGTGTTAGATTGCATGCTAATATGTCCTTAATTAAAATTTGATTATTATATATATACAAAACCTCCTAAGGCATTTCAATAACATGTATCAAGGCACCATACAAGTTTGAGATACACCATACAAATTATAATTATATTCATCAAAAAGTTCAAATGAATTCAAAGTTCCTTATTTTATATACTTTCACCAAAATAAGGACTAAGTAAAAGATCATACTAGGTGTGTTTGATTATCATAGGGAAATAAGGTGGAAACTTATCTCATTCATCAAGACAGGACACTCATATGCATTAGATCTACATTTTGCCCTGATTCAATAATGATATGTAGTTACAATCATTAAGGAACCCTAAGCCAATTAACCTTGCACATATCTTTCTATATTAAATGGTTTACAAGGTGTTGAGTCTGAATTAGGGTTACATCAAAAGGAGACAATATTTTGACAATGACACATACTTATGTGTAATTCTGAGAGAGTCTTCTATGTATCTTCTATTGGTAAAGGTTTATAATAACTTCCAAAATGTGAGGATCAATAAAGCCATTTGATATTAGGTTTTCCACTTTCAATCATGATTGTCACTTTAGACATCGTGCAAATTTGGTTGAACCTTTTCATTTTATAATAAAGTGGTTGTCATCATAGAACATAATATAATTCATGAGAGTTCACACTACATAGTTCTAGGACCCTTTTCTTTTAATTTTAAGCATCTATTAAGGTTTATGTAAGTTATAAATATGTATTTATCTATCTTTTCCTATCTCTTTCATTTTTACTTATTTTTTTCAGTTCAAGGTACTTTATTTCCTTCCCCTTGGTCTTAAGTATATTTGATTTTTTTTTTTTTAGTTATATTTTACTTGTGGCATCATTTTACTTTATTAGCATGGTGTTTTAAACATGTGTGCACCATTTTTATAAAACACCTAAAACTTCCCTTAGTACTTAGCATAAATTGGGGTGGAAGGCCTCAATATAAATGTGATATCATCATTGGGAATATTGTGCAATATTTTGGAATGGAAAACAAAAATCAAAGGCAAGAGTCAAAAAAATAATGCAACTAACATAAATTAAGACGTTGAGAAAATGACATATAAAATCAAAACATGAAATCTAAAGATAATTTCAAAATTTAAATAAGATAGAAGAATCGAGAAGCAATAAACAACTCAAGAGAGGATAAAAATACAAATCTATAAGGAAGTATGACCCTTGGAACTTAGAATACATTGGGTTGGAAGGCCTCAAAATAAATGTGATATCATCATTGGGAATATTATGCAATATTTTGGAATGGAAAACAAAAATCAAAGGTAAGAGTAAAAAAAACAATGCACCTAACATAAAGTAAGATGTTGTAATAATTACATATAAAATTGAAACATGAAATCTAAAGATAATTTCAAAATTTAAACAAGATAGAAGAATCGAGAAGCAATAAACAACTCAAGAGAGGATAACAATACAAATCTATAAGGAAGTATGATGAACCCAAAAGTCACACATGACACTATAGAGAGAAAAAGTAAGCACTAGAGAAACACCAAAAATATAAGAAAATATAAAACAAAGCTATGTGTAATAGATTATTCCATTAAAGCACATGAGATAGGATAACAATTTTATAACCTATAAACCCATCTAAATTCATATTATATGTATAATAATGTAACCACTTATCTTCATGATCAATATCTAAAAATCTCAAAGATCATGAAGCTAAGTAGTTCTGAATGTTTTACCATGGAGAACACATTAGCATTGAAAACACTACACCAATAATGTTAATGAGGTGCACTAGATAAATATAATTAAATACGATCAATTATACCTACTTAGTGCAAAAGGGAAGGAGAATAAAGGTACATCAAATTATAAATGATAAATGAAAGGGAAAATAAATTGATAGATAAATACTTGTTTTTGAATTATTTGGATCTTAACAGTAGGTAAAATTTTAGAAATGAGGATCCTAGAATAGTGTATAATAACTCCATCAAGCAGACAAAAAAATAGATAACATCCAATTCTAGATCATATGACAATAATTAGACTAGACACAAAATATTTTGAAAGTGGTAGTCCTCCTAAAATCAGTTAACCTATTCTAAAAATGGATTTGTAGGTCTAATGGGGTTGAAACATATTAGAACCCTTCACTATCAATAGATTCATATAAACCTCTCTCTAATATTTAAGTTAATGCGCATAAATGTCTAAATATTCTCCACTTTAGTAGGATTCAAGTGCACACTTTATAGGGTATAAAATATTGGTGTTTTGTTTGAGGGGCTTGCCTCGATCAACCCTCTTCGTTCCTTTCTACAAGTTAGAATGTTTTTCACTAAGCACTCATACATTTCAATAAGAAAACATGTGTAATATATCTTCCACACCTGATCCTATGATACCCTGGTTCATAAAATAAAGACTATATGTTCTTTTGCCTAGGCCTTCTCTTGGTAAAAATATATAGAATATATAAAATGAAAAGCCTTGGAGTTGTAGCAATGATTCACTTGATAACTTAAGATTGATTGTGCATATTTAAAATACCTTAGGGTGACTTGTATGTATATACTTAGTCAATTTAAATTATAAACATATTGGTCTGTAAGTAGACATAAGAAAAGATGAAGAAGTTGAAAAATATGGTCCACACAACAAAAAATTGAAAAAAATGGCCAAAAGAGTGAAAACTATAAACACACCATTTTTGGAATGCTCTAAAAAGGGTTAGGCAAGTTCAGGACAATCCAAAAATGGTCAAATACTAAGAATGGAAAAAGAAGAAAAAAAACAAAGAAATAAATAAGCACAAAGACACACAGAGAGGAAAAAAGAATAAAAAACACAAAATAAAGTACCAATAAGCGGTCAATTTTAACCAATGATCCATATGCATAAAATCACACTAATAACATCACAATTCCAAGGCATTGTACCAAAATTAGGCATCTATGTACTTCCCCATTTTAATTTGCATGTAGATTAAAGTAGAATAAACAATGCATTCTATTTTTGTTGTAGTTCTTTTGCTACTTCTAAGTTATGATCATTGTTAGTTATTGATATGAAAGTTATATGAAATTTAAAAGTATGATAGATATTATTTTTTAATACAGTCTAACTCGAGCAACCTGAATTTTTTTTTTAAAAACCCTCTTTTCACTATATGTATGAATGTTCCATCAATGCTCTAATGTTAACATCTCAAATGTAATTGAAAACATATGTGATTGCATAAAATTAAATCATTATCTTGATTAATTAATAACAATGTAACCAAATGAAATAATAAAAAAATGAAATAAACAAAAGGAATGAATACACTTGGTGATATGTGAACCTTGCTCAATCTTTGAAATATAAAATTTCCTTGGGCCTCAATTTCCCTTGCCAAGTGACTTATATTTAAAAATGATGATGGACCTCAATTTCCCCTGCCATGTAGCAAAAAATATAAAACAAACATATGGTAACTCTATGTAACCTATTGGCATCTTGCCATCTTGTAACCTCTAGACAATTAATAACTAGAAAAATATAATAAGCTGACTATCTACCCCATTTTGAGTTGAGTGATGACCCTGCATATAACTCATCAAAAAATAAAGGATCATATGCACTATTTGTAACATATAAAAAAAGCAAAAATAAAATATACTAATGATGAAAGATCATGTACAACATACGTTGATATAGAAACACAAAAAAATATGATCATATGAGCTTATTAGTAACATGTAACCCAATATTAGTATGTTAATATAGAATTAGGGTAAGCAATGCGTGAAAGGTATAAATAAATGATAATCCCCATTGTACCAAGGTGCCCCAATAATATATAACAATGTATAATCGATAGTCATATGTGTGGACCAGGTTCTTAAGTTACCGAGATGTAATTATTGATGCACAAGGATATGATGCCCCTACATTGATAAGTGATACAAGTGCATAGAAATTATTGCTTCCAATGTGGACAAGGTGTAATTGATAAAAGGTATGAATGTGAAACATTATCCAATATAGATAAAGTGTAATAAACAAAGCTCATGATAAATGTAATAAAAATGTGCCCCCATGATGACGAACAATGATTTTTCCAAAATATGAATAAGATAGAATCATTATAATAGTGTAGCATCCTCAATAACATAAGATATGATAGATAAATAAAATGTAAGAATCCATAGATAAGCAATAAAAGTGAAATAAATGTTGCACCCATAATAAATTTTAAACACAATGTCCAAACAAGTTGAATAGGTAGTCATATATACCTAAGTGTGCCTTGGTAGGTGAAATGATATCACTGATGCATGAAAATTATTACTAGATATAGTTGATTTGATTATTGATAAATAAAATTTAGAAAACTACCTAGGGTATATAAATCTAAATCAACGGAGATCTAAGGGATAATTATGGCCACTCGAAGAAATGTTATTTGTAGCCAACCAAATCATGTATGCACTTGGAATTTTTCAAGGGAGTTCATGAAATTGGTGAGTATTGAAATTAATAATTTTTATCAAATTTTTAGAGATTTTTTGCTTTTTCAAAAAAAAATTAAATATAAAAGTATTTATTTTATAATAATTTTTATGCAATTTTGAAATGGTCATGTAGTCCCAAAAGTGAGCAACCCTATCCAAAGTCGACATTGTCTCCCAAAAAAAGGCCATGAATATGGCTTCTTTATCCCAAATATGGTTCATTATTTATAACTTTAAATCCAAAAGTGTTCATACAAAATTTGTTTAAAAAATAATAATTTCAAAGCAAATACTAAAATAATGAATCATAAGTAAATAGTACTCAATGAAATTAATATTTACCATAAAGACATAGCATAAAAGTGTTGAGACACAAATCTTTTGTTTTATTAGAATTTGTAACTAATTAGTGTATTAACTCTAATTAAGATAGAATTAATTGAAATATAACAAATATTGTAAATGACTTTTAACTCATAGAATGAAAGTAAAGTACTAAAAGTGACAAATTTTGAATGAATGAAAGAAGATAAATATTGAAAATCACATGAAGACTTAGCTAATTTTTACATATTATTTTGATTGTATGTAACTTAAATGATCAACTTATACCTGATTATATGTGTGCAACTAAAACTAAAACTATCACTAATCTAGGTCAAGATCGATTAGAAACAATCAAGGTCGACTATCATTTCTAACCTATATGGGTCGACCTTGACCTACACAAAAAATAAGGAAACTGATAATATAATCACATGTGCCTACTTGAAATATGACTTTGGAAAAATTTTGCCTTTGGTTACACTAATGACTTGGAAATGACTCTTAAAATTTGAAACCCTAGCAGGCTTTGTGATAGCTAAAAACCTGCAAAAAGAAAGAGTGGAGTGATATAATAATATCAACATAGTATTAACATATTATTCTATTATTATTATAAATATTATTACTAGTATTAATAAAAATAATAATTACATCCTGATGATGATTGAATGTTTCCTATGTATCCAAAGTACTCTGAATATGGAGTCAAGCTTACAAATTTATCCAACCTGTATTGTTAAGTGTAATAGTGCTCATTTTTCTACATGTGTGCATACAGAAATGGATTGAATACTTAATAACACTTTTCTTGACTTAGATAGAATAGGCTTTTCATCTAGCTTAAGGTTGCTTCAAATGAATAGAATCAAATTTAGAAATAATATTGAATTTTTTTTTAGTATGCAATAGTATAATTGTGTCTCAATAGTGGAATTGCAAGTGGTAGAATAGTTGACTTAGATGTGCATTTATACCAATCCAAAAGGGTGAAATATCATACTACCTATCCTAAAAATTTAGACCAATATGTAAGAGAGGGTTTAACTTTTAAAAAGTGTTATTGATAGGTGAAGAGTAGGATCAACCCGTAAAGTTTGAGATCAACTACCGATCTCGACCAATGCAAGTTAATTCTAACCTATTAAGGGTGATGTTTGATATTATAAATTTAAATTTCCAAACATATGCTTAGAGAGGTACTAGTAATTAAGGATATTTTTTTTAATTTAAAATAAAAACATATAAGGTATGGTCTTGTATAGGTACTTATGATAGAGTGACATGGTAAAATAAGACCAAATTAAATGCTCAATTCAAGTAAGGTAAAAAAGATCCAAAACTAAAGTTATCAATTATTCATGACCAAATTTGAGTGTCTAAATGTTTCTTCCTTTAATATATAAATGAAATTAATAGACTTAAAATAAAAATATACCCGAGTGTGAAAAATAACTTTGCCTTTGTGAGAAAACTCCAATTATGCAAGATGTTTCATAGTAAATCATGCAATGATGTAAAAGTAGTTGATGTCCATATGTGAAATTGAAAATTAAAATATAAAGAATTTGAAAATATTTTAAATAACAAGGAAGGAGTACACATGTATATGTGAAACTTATATTGCTCTTGTATTTTTTATTAAAAATGATACTTCCTTGAAGCAATGGAAAAATTACTCTTCCCATGAAGCACTTGAAAGGATTGGTTCCTTTATTAAACCAATGGTGAATTGAGGGTGATCAAGCCCCAATTTGAAGTGAACCTATATATAAAATATAACCTATTAAGGGACACATGATCCTCAAATTGCATTGTTGGTCTTTGTAGCCCTAATACATGAATAGGTTGGAATCCAAAATGGATTCATAGGTTACAATGTTGGAAGGAATTGAGTCTCTAATATGCATTATGCACTTTAACTAAATCAACCATTGTAAATTTCACATATTCACTTGTCACAGTGTTCCTTAGTTCATGTGATTCTTGTAATAGAAGTTTGAAATTACAAAAGCTCATAGAAGAATGGAATGGTATGCTTACCCTTATCATGATTTTGCACTTATAAAAAATCTGAGTATGAATTAGTATCATGCCCTTGAATTTGAAAAATAGTATATTGTTCATAAATATATTTCAAACCCACATGTGATAAATATAAAATTTGTAACTATATGTAGATGTAATCTTTCTAATTTTATTAATATATATGCACCTAAAATATATAATTTGTACTAACAGATAAAAAATTTAACCATTTTGAATTCTTATAAAATTATATTTTATATCTAAAACAAATTTAAGCTCATATAAGCTTATCTCATGTATGAAAATCCCACTAAAATTCTTCCCTTTTGAGGTGAGAGATGTGTCTTGAAAGTCACTCATCTCAAAATAAAGGTTAATTGTATCATGTGTATCAAGATAAGATCATTAAATATGATAAAATATGTGAAAAATTATGTCATAAAAGTAAGATGTGTATCATTAAAATCATTTATGTAACATATAATGCAAGGCCTAAAGTGTATAATCTACATAAATATATCAATGAAGCTTATATTAGTATTTGTAATAGAAGCATCCTATGCAATAGTTAGTGCATGATATGGGTCATGTCACTTATAAAACTCAACAAGATAGAAAATAAAACAAACACAAGAAGTGAAATGTCACTCGATAAGGTCAATGGCCACATATAAAAGACATGTTCAAATGTCACATCATCAAATAGTACATGAATAAAGCCAAGGGCCATAAATAACGGACATGAATATGTTAGAACAAAAAATGTTGAAGACACACACAAAAGACAATAATGTCACAAATAAAATACATGTTCAAATGTCACACATACCAAGAATAAAAATCATAGAGATGTTCAATCAATTTTTACACACAAGGGCCAAAGGCCACACACAATAGACAAACAAAGTCTAATCTATCATGTACAAGTAATATTATCAATAGAGCATAGAATTATAAATATAATATACACCATGTGAATGTAATGTGATTATATCCTATCAAATATCCTATTCATGTACACAATGAAAGATAGAGATATTAATAAGACATATGTAAAGAGTATATAGCTCAGCACAATATAAGGATTATTGTTGAGCATGATGTCAATATGGGTATTTGAGTATTCATATTAGATTTATTTTATTTAGTATTTTATTAGTTTAGAAAGATATTTTATTTAATTTATATTATATATTAATATTTTATTTAATTTTGGGGCTTTTAAAGAATTGAAAAAATAGTTAAATTTTTCAGTTAGAATGTAGTTCACTGAATGTGTACTTATTCGAGTTCAAACAATTATCCATTTATCCCTAAGAGGTAGAGAATTTTTTTTAAAGTTTAGCTAACTAAAATTAATGTTATTGTAGTTACTTTATTATTTTTTTAGTATTTGGGGTGCCTAACTTGACTAAGTTGCATGAATTGCTTACTTGTTAAGAAAGACTTCTTGCATATTGACCTTGTCTTGTCAATAAGTCAACCTTGTTTTCTTGAGTCTACTTTTAGTTAACTTAGACTCTATTTTTAAGAGTTTATTTTTATATTAATTAAATTTTAACTAAATATTTAAATTTATATTTCACTTTATAGACAACTTTTCATGCAAGTTATATTGTAATAGGTTTGTTTTAGTTTTATTTATTAATAAAGAATTGTGCATAGATAAATACGGCACAATTTTTTTTATTGGAAAACTTTTTTACATGCTTTAAGTTATGATTTTACTATAGATATATATTAAGGAAGATCAACAAATATATTTTTCTATTTTGAAGTTATTTAGTGAAATTTTTAGTCAACAATCTCACTTACAACACAACTAGATTAATTTTAAAATACATTGGTTGATACATAGCTTTAATTTTAAGTTAAACTCAAATTTATTTTCACTCTTTCTATACGTCAAAACTTCCATTTGGTATAAAAGACTCATTAAATAAAGGTTTAAAAATATTTTAGATCATTATCAGGATAATCAATGGCTTAAGTGAATCTTGCTTGCATAAATATTCTCATTTTCAAAGGTGATAACTTTGAATATTGGAGAGATTAGTTGAAAATAATTATTGTATGGAAATGAGTTAAGGATAATCATCTTTATGCATACACACCATATCAATATTGGAATACCTTGACTCAAGATCATAAAAAAGTAAACAAATAATGAAAAAAAGGTGGATACACAAGCTTTATTTTATTTCTAGAGTGCCATAGACCCAAGCATCTATCCAAAAATTGCAAGATGCAATAATCTCGATGAGGCATGAAATATATTATAAAATTCTATCAAGGGTCTAATAAGGTATAATAATCAAAACTCTAAACTCTTAAAATGAATTTTGAAAATTTGAAAATGTCATTTAATGAGGGAGATTAAGAATATTTCAGAAGGATAAATGACTTGGTGTATAGAATAAAGTTTTATAGAGAAATTATACAATATAATGTTATAGTAAAGAAGTTTTTAAGATATTTAAGTCAAATACGATTATATATTATAATCACTCTTGAATAGTGTAATGACATTAACATTATTAGTGTTGATGAGTCGGTTGGTTCTTTCTTGTCCTATGAAGATACAATGAGATTATATATAGAAGATCAAGAACAAACACCTGAAACCAAGGAAAAAGTTTCAAAGATCAAAGAGAAAACTAAAAAATAGAACTAAGGAGTTTTAAAAACTCAAATTCAAAGGGTAAAGTTGAAGCTAACTTCAAAATTAAAATATAAAATATACTTTACTTGTCATTATTGTAAAAAATCAAGACACATGATAAAAGATTACATGATACTAAGAACTAAGTGCATACACTACATTTTGCTCACCTTAATTATTCTAATTAATCATGTTAATTTATCCCCTTTATCATAATCCTATTCATTTATCTAATACCCTTTTATATTATTCTTCATTTATTAACCTTATTCATATCCCATAAATCAATTAATCCTCCTAAATCATGTATTATCCCATCCTAATCCCACTTATCTATTATTTGAGAATTTGAAATTCCCATGACCCACCTACCTACACTAAGCCTATTCTTAAGCTTTTCTACAAGCCTACCTCCACTTAGATTGTCTATAATCACCTATCTAATCCATCCCTAATCATGATTAAACCTCCCAAATAGATTCTAGAGGTTTCCACCTTTAGAACCTTCTCTCCTCTAAAATCATCCAAGGAATTTTTAATTCCTTGGATAATCCTCCACTATAAATCTCAATAGCCAAACTTTGAAATATATCCATTAATCCTCCCTCCCTCTTCTATATAAACAAATTTGATCATATATTTAAACAATTGAATCTATAGAGTCACCATAGCTACATGCTCAACTAGTCCATACATGTCAATGAATCAAGCTACCATAATGCTGCAAATATAAGTATAAGGTAACCTCAATCCAAATTCTTTTATCTTTTTATTGTTCAATCTTGGTTGGGATCAATTATATTTAAGCTTATATTGTTGCATTTAATGTTAATTTATCTATTTGCATCTTATCCTAATGGCTCTAGATGGTTGATAAGTCATAAAGATAGTTTAAACAACTTATATGACTCCTTTAAAATCTAAGTGCAATTGGGAGATATAAATGATGCATGCAATCACCACAAATCAAGATAATGGTGAAATGAAGGATTTTTTTCTCTAAATCTAAGTCACAATCTTATTAGTGTTGGTCAATTAGTAGAAAAGGGTTTCAAACTATTTTTTGAAGATAGTGTTTGTTCTATTTTTTATAAGATATGTAGAAATAGATTGATTTAAAAATCATATATGATAAATAATATGATATTTCCATTGAGAATCAGTATGATGAAAGTACTTGTTTCTCCACCATTGAAGATGTTAACAGGTTTTGACATTAAAGATATGGCCATATCATTTTTAAGAGTTTACATATTCTTGACACAAAAGGTATGGTGAAAGGTCTTCCCAAGATAGATTTCAAGAAAGATGATGCACGCATGTCATGTATTGTTGGGAAAAATCATAGGGATTTTTTACCTATCATCAAATAGAGAAAAAACAAAAATTTGGAACTGGTTCATTCATATTTATGTGGACCAATGTCTTACAAAAATATGTTAATAATTTGTATTTTATTTCTTTCATAGATGATGCTACAAGGTTTATGTAGGTTTATTTGTTGAAAAAAAAGAGTGGAGCCTTTGCATATTTTTAAAAAAATAAATCTTTGACTAAAAATAATGTGGAAATTTTATCAAGTCTCTAAGAACATATAAAGGAGATGAATTATATTCTAATGAATTTCATGGGTTTTGTGTTTCACATAGAATCAAAAGGTAGTTAATAGATCCTTACACACCACAATAGAATGGTATAGTTGAAATAAATAATAGATTCATCATGGAGTTAGTAAGGACTATGTTAGAGAATAAACACTTGAAAAGTTAATTTTAGGTTAAAGTAGTAAAAAGAAAAATCTACATCATTAACATAAGTACTACAATGGCAGTAAAAAATAAGACACCTATGAAGCCTGGTATGATAGAAAACCAGTTGTTACTCATCTAAAAGTATTTGGTTGTTTACCTTTTGTACATGTAAAAAAGAAAAAAAATATATTTCCAAAAAGTCTTCCTCATATTTTCATAGGTTATAGTGATGAAAGCAAAGCATACAAGTTATATAATCATGCTAGTAAATCCACAATTATTTCTAGGCATTATATATTTTTATAAAATAAGGTGTATGTTTATTTTGATCATGTAGCGATAAAGGTCATAAGTGAATGGGACAACCTCTTGAAGTTTATTTTGAGGGATTACAAATTCTTATGTGTTTCTAGTTTAATAGGAAACAATACTATCTCTTCTCAAGAGACTAGTCATCTATTTTCATCATCTCCAAGCAAGCACAAGTGGTTGTTAAATCCACATCCAACCAAACAAATATTAGATCAAAATTATGAGAGAATGATCAAAACAATTCAAAATCATAAGGTTAACTTTTTTAATGATGCTTATGATGAAGAACTATTTTTGCATTGTCATGTGTGGCTAATGAACCTAAAATCTATGCAAAAGCTAGTTAGAAGAAAGAGTGGGTTGATAATATGAAAATTGAGATGTATTTAATTGAGAGGAATGATTTATGGACTCGTATTTAGCCTACACTAAATAAAAATGTAATTATAACCAAGTGGTTGATTGACAAAAACTTATGCATCTATGGCATGTCAAAATACTATAAGACTAATGCTTGATGTATCTACTCATAAATGATGGAAAATAAATCAAATATATGTAAAAGTGCATTCTTAAATGAAGTGATTAGAGAACAAGTATATGTGGGGAAACCAAAAAGTTTTGAGATAAAGGGCAAATAAAAGTTGGTATATAAGTTGAAGAAGAGTCTTTGTGCGCTGAAGCAAGCTCCAAGGTTTTGGTACTCATGAATTGATAGTTGGTTATTGAATCAAGGTTTTGTAGGAATTCAACATGAACCAACTATTTACATACAAGTATTGGGTTATAATGTGTTATATGTTTGTCTGTATGTAGATGATTTGATTTTTATAGGTAGCTCTATAAAGACGTTGAATAATGTCAAAGAAACTAAGAAATAATAATTTGAGAGACTAATATTGGACTTACGAGGTACTTTTTTGGCATAGAAGTTCATCAAAATAAACATAAAATGTTTATTTGTCAATCCAATTATGTCAAAGACATTAAAGAAGTATAATCTTTATGATTCTAAATATGTAGATGATCTAATTACATGTGTAGAAAAGCTAATTAGAGAGGATGGAAGCCCTTATCCAATAAAAACACTTTGAGAAGCATGGTGGAAGGTTTTATATATCTCACTATGACAAGACCCAATATCAAGTATGGGGTTTCACTAGTTTCTAGATCTATGAGTAAAATGTAACTCAAACATTTATAAGAATAAAGAGAATTTTTGGATATATAATAGGTACTTATAATCATGGTATTTATTTTAAACTATTAATTTTTTTATGTATAATTAGATTCACATATTCAAATTAGAAAGGATCTCTTGATGATAGAAATTCAACTTCAGGTTATTGCTTACCTTTAAGAAGTGGGTTGTTTTCATGGTCTTTAAAGGAAAAAACTATAGTTACATTATCATCTACTGAAATTGTATATACTTCCCTTACATCATCTTGCACATAAGTATTATGTCTAAGAATACTCTTAGCTAATTTTAAAGAAGCTCAACTTAATCCAACACAATTTTTTTGTGATAATAATGGGACAATACAATTGTCCAAGAATTTAATTTTTCATGCCATAATTAATCATAATGAACTCAAACATCATTTTCTAAGAAATTTGGTCAATGAAAAATATTTTTTCATTGAATATATGAGAAGTAAAGATCAATTTTATAATTTTTTCACCAATATATTGTTGAAGAAGATACATAGAAGACTTAAAGAAATAATAGATATTTCTCCTTGTTACATCAAAAGAGATAATGTTGAGTATGATATCAATATAAGAACTTGAATATTCATTTTAGATTTATATTATTTAGTATTTTATTAATTTAGAATGGTTATTTAATTTAATTGTCATAAATTAATTTTTGGTCAATTTTAGACACTTTTCAAGAACTTCTTTAAAAATAACTAGAAGTGTTAATTAGAGTGTAGTTCATTGAATGTGTACTTAACTGAGTTCAAATGCTTATCCATTTATTCCAAGAGGTTAGACATACTTTTTGAAATTGAATTAACTATAATTAATATTATTTTAATTGATTTCTTATTTTCTAAGGATTTGAGACACCCGACTTGAATAGGTTATATGAGTTACTTGTTAAGAAAGACTTCTTGCATGTTGAGATTGTCTTGTCAATAAGTCAATTTTATTTTCTTGAATCTACTTTCAATTATCTTGATCTATTTTTTAGGATTGTATTTTTAAATTGCTTAATTGTTAAGTAAAGTCTTATTTTAGATTTCACTTTAGAGACATAACTTGTCATGCAAGTTATCTTGTAATAAGCATGTTTTAACTTTATTTATTAATAAAACATTATGCATAAAGAAGTGTGGCATAATATTTCCTATTGGTAATGCTTTTGCATGTGTTAAATTCTAATTTTATTGACGGTATTTAATAAGGAAGATCAAAAATTATATATTTTCTATTTTGAATTTATTCAATGTAATGTTTAGTCAACAATCTCACTTACAAGTAGTAATTATGGGACATATTGGTTGATACATAAATTTAATATTAGATTAAATCCAAGTTGATTTTCACTCCCTCCATAAATCAAATTTTTTAGTTATAAAATAAAAACACCTTTATATATTATAACTTTTGGATAAAATATTCAAGAATAGCATGGCCATTAGGTAGAGGAAAGTCCAACATATAAATCTATGTGAAATTTGTGTCTTTCATAACACTCATAAATACCAATGAAATGTATGTGTGATAAGAAAATATTAGATTTTATACTAATCATAAGACAAATAACATATGATAATGATGTAAATAGATATCTAATCATGTTTGGGTATTGATTTTAGATGTATAAAATATTTTAAATCTTAGCTTTCCAATGGTTCAAATGGGGAGTCAATTGGAGCTATGGTGTAAAATTTATGGCTCTCTAAAGTTCTGTCATCAATTGGGGTAGAACTGTCACCTGAATTGTCACTTGAATTGTTACTCGGGTCAAATACATAACTCTAGTTAACCCTAAGGGGTTATTTTATTGTGGTATCAGACATAAGGTTCAAACACTTAGAATTAATTATTCTATTAATGTATTATTATTCTTCATTATTCAAAAATAAGAATGTCGTGTTGAAGGCCAACTGGTAAGGGTTAATTGAATCTTAATTATGCTAACCCCTTAGTCAAATCAAATCAGTTTACTGTTGAACAAGTTGAATAAGCTTGATTAAATGGTCACAGCCATGAATGAGACTAGGAACCATATAGCTACCCTTGAACATGAATTTCATGGCCATGTAGAGGAAAAAAATAATGATGAACATGAAGAACATCCCACTGAATAAGACATTCTACATGAGCTTAGGCAAGAGGAATTACCTCAAAATGTAAGAGCAAATATTGTTGCTAAGCTTTTACGAGATATGAAGAAGGTTAATCCACCCAGTTTAATAGAACCATTTTGGGAGATGTATTTGAAGCATGGCTAACTAAGAAAATTATTTTGAAATTTAGAATTATTTTGAGGATATAAAATTATTTTAAGGAGCTTACTGTTGGCTAATGAATTAGTTATATGGTGGGCAAATAAGAAACTAGGTATGAACCTCGACTCTACCACCACCATGTGAGAACAGTTTAAGACCTTGTTCAGATCATGATGGCTACCCCAACTCTATTTCAATCAAAAGCTAATAGATTTTTAGAATATAAAGTAAGGAAACCTTTTAGTAACTGAGTACTATGAATAGTTCTCTAAGCTCTTAAAGTACATTATGCAATATCAAGTGAATGATAGATTTCACATCAAGAAATTTATTATGGTATTAAAACCCCAAATTGAGTCTGAAACAGATGTGCATGGTCCATCTACTATAGATCAGGTCTTTGACAAGAAATTTAAGTAGCAGCAAAAATTGAAGTTACTTATTCAAGTCAGAGAGAAATTTAAAAAAAATTTGGAGGTCTCAAAACAACATTCAAAAAGAAAAATTAGAAGAAGGAAAACTCCAAAAGCTAGATTAAAAATTTGAATGCCAAGTTTAATAGTAATTTAGGGAATAGGAAATTAGGTAATGGTTTCAAAGGAGGTTTCAGAGGTGTTGATGATCAAAATTATCACGTCAACGAATCGACCCTTTCACTTATCATGAAGGTTAAGGTGGAATCGTACCAGTCTAATAGTTAAGGTATGATAGGACATAAAGGATCTAAAAGATACACAAATGGGTTTTAAATATTCTAAAAAATAACAAGTATGCCAAATACTAATCAATATTTCATTATAACTATAGAAATTAAATGGTGAAAAAATAGGTTTACAGTCGAGAGGGGCTTTCTAGATTGCACGGTGGCGATGGTGACCTTGTTGCTCTGATCTATGTTATCTCGTAATATGATGAAAATGGAAGAAAGAGAGAAAGAAGGTGCACGGGGGAAGGAGGGTGCAAAGGGGGAGAGCATAGGTCATAGCTACAGGGCGATGTTGGGAGTGCAGCAGTCGGCCCAGGGAGTGCAGCAATCAACCCAGAGCCTGAGGAGTGCTGGAATGGTTATCCCCCCACTATTTCTAGGTCTAAGTGATGTTGAAGAGCCAACTGGCATGAGACTTTCCAAGATCAATGGATGCCTGGAAAGATGCAAGGAGAGGCCCAAATTGGTCATACCTATGGACATGATTGCTAAGGACATCGAATATTATACAAATCATTCTCTGTATTGTAAGTTTTTGGGGCTCAAGACTTCGTTCCAATTCTTGGAAGCATGGGCTCAGAGGACATGGGATTCAAAAGGAGAAATGGATATCACAATGTTAGCCAATAGTTATTTTATGGTCACTTTTACCTGCTTGACTGACTATGGTAGAGTCTTTGCTAGAGGTCCATACTTTCACAATCAGGTGGAGTTGTTTATCAAGCTGTGGCATGTTGGTTTTATACCTTCAGAGGAATTGCCAAACCATGTTCCAGTGTGGGTTGAGCTACCTCACTTTCTGGTGGAATGTTGTCATGAAGATACCCTGTAATTGCTTGCGTCCCTCCTGGGAAGGTCAGTCGGTTCATCAATGTCAATCCTTGGCAAAAAGGTAATGACTTATACCCACATTTGTGTTGAAATTGATCTTAGTAAGCCAATACCTGATGCTATTGAAATGAGTGTGGGACCCTTTTCCTGGGTATAACAATTGGATTATGAAACTCTTCCCTTTTGTTGTCATCTTTGCCATGCTTATGGTCACTTGTAATGATTGTGTCCCAAATCTAAAACCTTTGAATCTCAGCCTGCTCAACCTGCTCGTAATCCACCTGGAATTGATAAAGGGAAGGGTTCGATTCCAGGTGAGGCACCAAATATTTGATGGTTTTATCCCAGTTAAAGGGAGATATAGAAGTAGGGGTCACAAATGGTCTTTGAAGGAAAGACAGGTAGATGACTTGCTTAACAAATTTGAAATTCTAGATGACCTTAACCAACAGGAGATGAACTCAGGGTTGATGATTTTGGATCAGCAGATTGAGGGCCCAGCCCAGGAGAACAATGTCTCAGTTGATTTAACTAAATCACAGGATGTTGGGGATGGGCACATGGATATGGACCAGCAAATTTTGATATCATATTTTTTGACTTCCTCAATTATTCCCTCTAAAGAAGATGGGAATTTATCTTTAACAGGGAAATCTGGAGAATTAGGAGTAGCAAGGAGTAGTAAATCTTCTTCTCACTTGGGACTTTTGCAAAAAGACCTTAAGAAGGGTAGGGGAGAAATCGGTCGAGCTTGGTAGGAAAAAAGACCTGGAAAAGATGAAACTAATGGGAGAGACTTTGGTGGAGTTAGGGTCAGTGAAGACTCTTGATGCTCACTTTTTAAATCCTTTGAAATGATTGTACTATCCTGAAATGTAAGGGGTTTGAATAGCAGCCCTAGACAAAATGATGTTCACAACTTGATTAGAATTCAAAGACCTGATGTCCTTTTTTTTAGGAGACTAAGCTTTTAGTAGATGTTATGTCTATATTAGCGCCTAAGTTGTGGAGACAAGGGGACTATCAATGCATTGGGGCTACCGGATCTTCAAGAGGATTAGCTTGCCTTTGGAACCCCCGCAAGATCGGCCTCATAGGATGGTTGTCCTCTAAGTTTTCCTTGACTATGATGGCTTCCAGCTTTGAGATGGGGGAAGTCATTCTTCTATCCAATGTCTATGCCCATACTGACTAGCAGGGTAAACAATCCCTATGGGGCCACATTAGTTTTGTTCGTAGCTTGGTTCCCCTCCAACCTTGGATTATGGCTAGAGATTTTAACACTATTTTGGATTTGATTAAAAAATATGGTGGTATGACAAAGCTTGACTCCCTACTTTGCTTATGCAAAATTACATTGAAGTTTTGAATTTAGTCAACATTTGGCCCAACAATGGACAGTTTACTTAGAATAATTGGAGGACTAGCCAACATTTCATTACTGAGAGACTGGATCATTTTTTGGTTTTTGGCTACTGGGTTGGGGTTATGTGGTCTACAGGGTCTAAAATTTTAGACTAGAGAGGATCAGATCATTGGCCTATTAAGATAAATAATGTTTCAAAGTACCAGCCTTGCTCTCCTTCCTTTAGATTCCAACTCATGTGGCTATGAGATCAGTCATTGTTTGAATGTGTGGCTAACTAGTGGAGGTGGGGCAAGCCTGCCCATGGTACGGTGATGTATATTTTTGCTAAATTACTGTAGTTTATGAAGTATAATCTTAAACAGTGGAATCATCAAAGCTTTGGGAATATTTTTCATGCTAAAGCTGATACGTAGGCTAAGCTTGATGGTGTCACAAGAATAATTAGGGAGGAAGATTGACTAAAATCTTACTTCAAGATGAAGCTGAGGCTATGAAAGACCTAGAGGAATGCGAGCTACAGGAGGAAGTGTTTTAGAAGTAGAAAGCTCAAATAGAATGGCTCCAAGAAGGTGATAGAAATACTTCTTTTTTCTTTCAATCTTCCAAAGCCAAGAGGCACGGCAACTCTATCTCGGTCCTGGTCAGTGAAAGAGGTGAGAAGCTTAATTCCTTTCCTATAATGTCAGAGGAGGTGGTGCAGTATTTCTCTACTTTTTTTAGGGAAGATGCGAATGAGGAATTATCAGAAGAAGCACAAGTTCGCTACTACATTCTGCCCCTGGTGACATGTGAAATGAATGAGAATTAAATGAAGGATATCACACTTGGGGAGCTTGAGGTGACTATTTCCTAGATGAAAAAGGGGAAAGCGGTTGGTCCTGATGGCTTCTCGACTGAATTCTATCAAGAATTTTGGGATATTATCAAATTAGATCTTTTAGCTATTATTCAAGAATTTCAATAGAATAAGCAAATGCTTAAGGCTTCAAATGTGACTTATCTCACCTTCATACCGAAATGCGAAGGAGCTGATAGGCTAAGTCAGTTCCACCCGATATCTCTTTGTAATGTTTTTTATAAAATCATATCTAAAATCACTGCAAAAAGGTTAAAAACTGGGCTTAGTGATGTGATTTCTAAAGAACAAAGTGGTTTTGTGGAAGATTGGCAAATTCTTGATGGTATTGTCATAGTGATTGAGTCCATTCACTCCATGGCCAACTCCAAGGATAAGGCTATGTTTATTAAGTTGGATATGGCCAAGGCTTTTGATAAGGTTAGATGGTCATTCCTATTGAAGGTTCTCAAAGCTTTTGGTTTTGCAGTTGAATGGACCTAATGGGTCATGAGCTGCATTTCCTTGGTTTCCTTTTCACTGCTTATCAATGGGGAACATACGGAGTTATTTGGTGCCTCTAGGGGGCTATGACAAGGAGATCCCCTCTCTCTATATCTCTTTATTCTTGTTGTTGAAGGCTTGGGGAGGATGATCAGAAGGAACAGAGAGGATGGGCATATTCAAGGCTGGCGATGGGGGGTGAACTATTGGCACAGTCTCACTTGCAATTTGCTGATGGCATTATTCTGATGGGCATGGCCACAATGAGTGAAGCCACCAATTTGTGCAGGGTTTTGGATGTTTATCTAATGGCCTCGGGGAAAAAGGTCAATGAAGATAAGTCATCCATCTTCTTCTTTAATATATCAGCTCCCATATAGCAGTGAATTGCTCAAACTATGCATTTCTAGGTTAGGACTCTCCCCTTGATTTATCTAGGTATTCCTATTACAGCTGGTCGTATACGTAAAGAATCTTGGCAAAATATTTTGGATAAATTTTGGGCAAAGGTGAATCATTGGACTCATAGTTGGCTTTCTTTTGTGGGCCATGTTTAATTAATTCAATCTGTGGTGCAGGCTTTGCCCATTTATAGATGTATGCTTTAGGTTGCCCCAGTGGGAATTATTAAGGAATTTGACTCGATTACTAGGCAATTTTTATGGGCTGGTACTTTGATGACCTTAAAATGGAGTTTAGTTAGATGGGAGATGGTCTGTATCCCCAAACAACATGGGGGGCTTGGCCTAAGGTAGATGAACTTAAATGGAGTTACTTTGGCAGCTAAGCTTTATTGGCATTGGTGCAATAAACAAGACAAGGCCTACGCCAAAATTCTCTCTCAAAAGTACTATTTGAGGGCCACTCAGAGTGATATTCCTCATTATCCACTCATTGGGAAAGGCTTAGTGATATGGAGGACTCTCAAAAAAGGGGATGCTCTTATTAAGGAAGGCTTATTCTGGATTTGTAAGTGGGGATCCAAGGCTCTCTTTTGGACTAATTCTTGGGACGATAACCCTCCCATTATTTCTCAGTTCCCTAATCTGTCGAACCTTTGCTAGAGATTCCTTGATGTTGGCTGGTCTCGGGTGAGTGACTTTAAATCATACATTTCCTACGAACAGCTGAAGGTGGCAAAATGGAAAGTGCCTGAGGTTTGGCTGGTTGTTGGAATGCAGGAAGAGCATGATGAGTTACTGAACCTCCTTTCTAGATGCTGATGTAGCTCCCTCCGGGAGGAAGATGAGCTTGCTTGGTCTCTCAATCCTAAAGGAAATTACACAGTTGCTTTTGAATATCAGGCTTTATTATTTCAAAGATTGGGCAGGGGAGAAGTGCAATGGTGGAGACAGGTCTAGAATAAATTCTCATGGCCAAAATGTAACTACTTTGTTTGGTTGTTGGCTTGGAACAAGTGCTTGACTTGGGACAATATCCAGAAAAGAGGCTTCCAAGGCCCATCTATTTGTGTTATGTGTGGAGCGGCTGAAGAGGATTCTACTCACCTATTTTTTTGTTTCTCCTTTGCTTTGCAACTCTAGAATTATTGGTGGGACGTATGGCAGCGCCCCTGTCTCCATGTTTCATCCTTGGTCAATTTTTGGAGTGGTGTGGGAGAACCCCCCTCAAGGATGGCTTTTCTGCAGAATGTTTGGTTAGGGGGGCTCATCTTTTTGTTGTATCAGCTCTGGTTGGAGATAAATAGGTGGATATTCCAGAATGAGAGGATTATGGTGCAACAAGTATGGCAAAAAGTCATAGGGATGATTCAGGAGACTGTGCAGGCCAAGAGTGAGGTTTGTCTCCCTTTATCTAAATAAAACACTGAGGTGGTGGCGCGCCTAGGAATCCAGCAATTTGTAGGTAATTCAGCTTGTGTCAGGAGAGGTTGACAGGGCAAAGAGAAGATTCATAGGGACAATTAGTGGCAGTACCCTCCCAATGGGTTTCTCAAGATCAATACAAATGGCTCTTCCAGGGGCAATCCCAGCCTTGCGGGTACTGATGGGATAGGCAGAGACTCTAAAGGTATAGTGATTTTTCCTTTTTGTGGTCCATGAGGGGATGCAAACCAACAACATGATGGAAGGCCAGGATATTCTCTATGCTCTTGAGAAGGCTCAGGCATTGGGTTGGCATAGGATCATTTGTGAATCAGATTGTCAAGTCGTGATCAATCTGCTTGTTAAGAGGAAAGTGTTGGATGTCAATTGGCAATTGGTTGGGATTGTGCAGCAGATTTTGAGGATTAGCTCACTCATGGATACAATTAGGTTTGTTCATACTCCCTGTGAATGGAATAGATCAGTGGATTGTTTGGCAAAATGGGCGTTCGAGCATTTAGATGGTGGTAATTTTGAGGATTGGGAGTCTCTCTCCCTGAAGCTTCGCTTTAATCTGGAATGTATTTTGGAGGAAGATAGGAAGGCTCATATCAACATATAGGTGGGTTCGTCCCTAGTTTTTCTGTGCTTGTTGTTTTCCTTTGGGGATTTCGGTCCCCCATTCTTCTTGTAATGCTCTTGTTCTTTTATTAATATATTTTTACCCTTTTTATTTAAAAAACTATAGAATTTAAATATTCTCTTTAAGTCTGACAAAGGAAACATATGTGAATATATAATCTAACCTATCTGTCAGAGAAGACCTATAATCAAGATAATCTCTCGAAATAAAAATTTATGTTCATTATAAATATATATGTTTTATTCAAATCCCTTGAAATCTTCACATTTCACTCAAAAATGATCCAAAAAAAAGAAATAAATAGACTAAAAGATAAGAACAATATATTGCAATGAATGCCTAAAAATGAAATTGAGATAACAATTAATATAATCTCACAAAACACTAAATCTAAAGAAAGAAATAATTAAACAACTAAATTGAAAATTAAATACTATCCTAAATCTAATACTTAAAATTAAATCTAATCTAAAAACAAATGAAATAAAATATTTAACTCTATTTAATGTAAAAAGAAACTATAACAAAAAAACTAACTCTGTTCTAAAAATCAAAATAAGCTTAAACTAAAAATAAATAAATAACTTAGAAGATAAAATAAAAATATTTAAAACTATAATATCTAAACTATCAAATGAGATCTAATTATTTAAGAAAAAGACTAAAGATTTAAAAAACCACAATAATCTAAACTAGCTAAAGACTAAAAACTAAAAAGAATAAATAGTTAATCTAAATTAAAATCAATTACCTAAACTAAACAAAAACAAAATAAATTAAATTAAATTAAATTAAATAAATTAAAGTAAAAATAAATAGATTGTGAGTCTTAAGAAAGATTCATCTTAACAAAGATAAACTAGATTTTATTGAGAAATAATATTATTAGTCCATAAATATTCGATATAACAACCAATACAATCTATATGGATCAACAACATGTCACATATAACGAAGTATTTATCAATATTCAGGCCAAGTATTTTGGATTCTGCATATATGACTATAAATCTACAATCACCATAACATATTAAACCTAACAACTTCTAGATAATTAGTTTATAAACTTAACATAGAACTTGGATATACCTATGCTAATTAAGTATATTAATTAACTATCAAATATTGTGTCCTTGATTTACTTGAAAAAATTGTTCTATCTCAGTGATGTTGCACAGAAAATAGTATAATGATGAACTTTGAATCAAATCAGAGTCTTCATAAATACCTATGTAATGTTCTCCCTCTCATATATTACTTTTATCTTATTTTATAATCATTTCATCAAGAGATGGTTGAGAGATAAGTTATAACAACATAAGCAATTTAAATGAAGATTAAATACATCTAACATTAAACCATATACATTATCCATAAAGTTCATGTGTTTCACACCAAAATATATATATATATATATATATATATATATATATATATATATATATATATATTGTCTCAATGTTTTAACCACTATGAAATATCAGAATAAAGTTTTAACCAACATTTTAGAAAATAAAGTATCAAAACTAAAGATCACTCAACATTTTACTCCTCATCATAGTTAGATAGCATCTCAATTAACAGATATCCTTTATCAGCTGGATACTCTATATAATTCATTGTTGTAGTAAGAAACTTTATCAGCTTGACACCATTTTCATGATCTTCATCATCAACTTCTAGCTTGACTTTATTAACCATCTTGGGGATAGTTAGAGAGACTGAGGGGCTTGTCTCTCATCTCTTATGGTTAAGAGGTAATGACATTTCTCTTTCAAGTAAATGCAAAGTAAAACTTGTAAGATTTAATTTTGAACAAGTTTCAATTAGATTAATTGGCTTAGGAGATGGAATTTTACATTTAATATGTACTAAGACTTGAGAATTTAATTTAACAATTTACTGCAATTTATTTTTAGGCAAACCCTGATGGTGCTCTAGATAATGGTGAGAAATTGAATTATGCTCAAACTATAGGGTTGTTTACATATGTTGAGTCAAATAATTTAGATTTCCACGTTTAGTAAGATGAGTTCTTCAATGAGGCCTTATCAAAACTTGATTTCATTAAGTTTTTGCAAGGTTGAATGGCAAAGCACCAAGAATATTCTAAACAGCAAGATATGAAGCATTGAAATGAATTGACATATGGGTTCCTCTATTGAAAGTCTTGAGAATTTCCTACCAAGCCTCCTCCCTCTAAAATATTATCCTTTGAGAGAAAAACTATGAAAATATGAATCTTCCCTATCCCAAATCTAATCATTCCACCAAATATTATCATGAAAATTATTAGAATGAGGAGATGTCCAACCTAACATCTTCTAAAATATGAAACAAATCAAAAACCCTGATTACTTGAAATGAAACTATTCTCAAATATATGTCAAATCCATATAAATATATATTTGAAGGAACATATATTTCAATAAAAATATTGAAATTTGAAAATCAACTCATCAACGTTATTTTGATAAATGAGCGATAATTTCCCTCGTGAATTTAAAATAAAAGAAATTTAGCTAAAAAAAAACCTAACTAATATAAACAAATTTTGCTCGAAACCCACTGATTTTCCTTAGAAATTGATATCTAACAAACACTACCAACTGGTAGGATACAAATATTCATAATTCTCTACCTTGCAGTTGACTATGAATATAAAATCAAACCAAAATCATGACATTATCAAACTGAAGACTATAACCTCCACATACTGACTTCATAAAAAATTAACCATGTGAAACCAATAGATTATCCTCAACCAAAAATTATTCATAGTATGGAACAAAATTTTTGAATAAAATAAATTTGTCATACTGTAACTTAATCCTCATATGAAATAATCATATTTTCTTATCAAACTTGCATGTAAGAACATACAAACAATCTCCTAATTTTTTTTATGTATTATCATTTTATAAAACTTAAACCATCTTTAACTTTATACACAAAGAAATATTACTCGTATCTAAAAACCCAACACATTCCTAAATTAAAATTCAATGCACAACATGCATTTGCCAAATCCACTTGCCATTTAAAATTTTCAAACCAAACCAGATGGAAACTGCCATCTCTACTTTGTTGAAAACCCAATATCAAACTGAATCAAGAACAAACATGCAACTTCCAACTATTATTCCAAATTTACCAGCCATCAAACAAAAACCCACATCTTTTTCAAACATCGGATAGCTTTGAAACTAAAACTTGTCTAAGCTTAAAAAACTAATAGAATAAAAAAAGTCATTACATGTATGTGAATTATTTTCAAATAGATAAATAATACCCAATCAAAATCTGCATTTATTTTCCAAATAAATGTATAATCCAAACACTACATGCTCAAACAAACAAAACTTTAGTGTAAACCTTATATATACGTTCATCAAACAATTATGAATCATCATTTATCAAGTAAAAATAAATGTTGAAGGTGATAAACTTAAAAATCCTTATCGTATCTACAAGTTTTCTAAACTTTCTCCTCACTTCTAAAATGTCTCTTATGCCCAAATCTTACCAAAGAATAGCAATCAATCGAATGAAAATGCCTTTTGTATTGTCCCAAGCAACAATAATTGTATTTACTACGTGTTTCAATCACATTGGCTATTGAACTTGTTATTACCTTGCCACCAACCTATCTAACTCTTTTAGTAACTCAACTAATTTAATCATGACTAAAATTTTCACTAAATTATTTGTTAAATTCCTTCAAATGACGCATGTACCTCAGGCTTAAATGCTATAAAATCTTTGGGTTCAAACCAATCTCCAATGTAATCAATGTATCCCCAAGGAATTAAATCCACACAACTGCCAGCTAGCATGATTCCAACCATTACTTAGAGCCCCACAATCAATTAATCACCTAGGTCACCATTAGGTTCCATTTTTGGCACCCTTAAGCCTTCATTACCATTTCCACCTAGGTTTGCTAATATTCGACCCTTAGGTTTTTAGTTTCAATCCATTAGCATCAACCCTTTAGTCATAGTTAGAAAACAATTAAGTTTAAATATAATTCAAACCTAAACCATTTCAATAGTTATATGTTTGAGTTAAAAATCAAAATATATTACAAATTTTAACATTATTCAATATAAATAATGCTGACATAGATTATTCAACATATAATCTTGTGATCAAAATTATCATTTTATCAATCAATCTGTGTAACAAACCATGATTGATTTAGAAATTTTGACCACTAGTATTGTATTCATATGATCAAAAAATTTATTCTTCTATCAATTCTATACATAATAAATGTTTTCATTGAATCCACTTAATGCTTTCAAAAACACTTACAATGCAGTGTAACAATTTCATTAGATTAAGTTGTCATAATAAATATTCAAATGATGCAATGAACTAAGACCTCCATACCCGTAATTTTAGATGTCACAACATAAGTCTTCAATACAAAAAAATCACTTTAAAACACATAGTTTAGAAAAAAAATAGGGGGTGTCAAAAATAGGCACAACAAGAGGGAATCAATAATTTGAAAAGAAAGGACCACCTAGTGGATGCTTCATCTATGAAGGTGATCATTATACAAGGAAATGTACTTGAAGTAAAACAGATGATAATAACAAGGGTTTCACTCTGTAGTACGGATATTTTTAGTAGAGGATTCACACAACTATTGATAATCATCAAACTGAGTTTCAAGCTTCTCCTATTGAGTTATCAAATACTTTATTTGGTTAACCAATTTTAATTTTGATTGACACTGGAGCTACTGAATGTTTTTTTGTTCTGATTATGCTTAAAATTTTATCTAAGAAAGCTGGTGTTATAGCAAATGCATGGTCAATTCAATATGGAAATGAATCCAAGGTTAAGGTAGACAAATATTTGGTCAAAGCTAAGATCAAACTACCAAATTTCACTATGATAGTGGATCTAGTTATAATTCCTTTGGGGTCATATGACATGATCTTAGGAGTAAATTGGTTAGCTCAACATAAATCCAAGGTAGAATATCTACTTAAAAGTGTTGAATGTCTAGATGATTTGAGTAATCAAACACAAATTCAATGAGCTAAGAGGGAGCTTAATCTGAGGTAAAGTTTTGTAATTTAGTTGAAAAAATCTTAGAGGAAAGGATGTCAAGTATTTATTGTAAAAATAAATGAGATGGAAGAATCAAAGGGGCCTTTTATTAAAGATTATCCTTTTCTTCAAGATTTTGTGATGTTTTCCTAAAGAATTGTTAGGTTTAGCTCCTAAGAGAGAATTTGATTTCTCAATCAACATCATCCTAGGGTCTGATCCACAATCCAAAGCCCCCTGTAGACTAGTGACAACCAAGTTAGTGGAATTGAAGGCTCAACTTCAAGAGTTGTAGTTTAAAGGGTTAAATTAACCAAGTGTGTCACGATGGGGTACATTAATGGTGTTCTTTAAGAATGATAGAACTCATCACATGTGTATTGATTATAGGATGTTGAATAAGGAAATGATCAAAAATAAGGACCCCTTACCTTGCATTGAAGATATTTTTGATCAAATGCATGGATCATTAGTTTTCTTGAAGATTGATCTTTGAGCAGGATTTCATCAGTTGAAGATTTATGAGAAAGACATTCTAAAAACAACCTTCATAATTTGATACAAGCATTATGAGTTCATGGTTCTTCCTTTTGGGCTAACAAATGTGTCTCTATCATTCATGAATCTCATCAACAGTGTGTTTAGAGATTATTTAGATCAATTTATATTAGTCTCTTTAGATGATATCCTCATTTATTCACAATCTGAAGAGGAAAACCTGGAGCATTTGAAGTTGGTTCTACAATGGTTGTTAAAGCATAAAGTTTTTTGGAAACTATCAAAGTGTGCATTCTTTTAGACAAAGGTACAATACCTTGGGCACATTATATTTGTAAAATAAATTTTACTAGATCCTTATAATATTAAAGCCATTATGGAATGGCCACCACCTAAAAACATATATGAAATTAAGAGTTTTACGGGTTTGGTAGGATATTACAGGAAGTTTGTTCCAAATTTTTCTAAGATTACAAATCTGATTACTTCTTTTTATTAAAAAAATCATAAGTTTTTCTGGTCAATGAAGTGTGATAAAACATTTTAGGAGCTAAAAAGAAGACTCACCTCAGAACCAGTGTTGATAATTTCCAATCCAAATGGTCAATTCTCTGTGATAACCAATGCTTGAGGAGATGACCTTGGAGGAGTTCTCATGTAAGAGGGTTTTGTTGTAGCTTATGATTATAGTAAGTTGAAATTGTATGAGGTAAATGATGCATCACATGATATAGAATTAACTACAATTATTTGTCTCTTACAAGTTTAGAGGTATTATCTATTGGAAAAATTGTTTGAGCTCAAGACTGATAATTTGGGACTTAAGTATATCTTCACACAACCTAATATGAATGTACATTAGAAATGATGGTTATAGTTATTTATAGATTATGATTTTGAAATTGACTACATTAAAGACAAAGAAAATAAGGTTGTGTATGCCCTTAGTCATTGAAGGTATATAACAGCTTTGAGATTATCAAGAGTACTTTTCATGATCAGATGGTGAAATTCTCTCCAAGAGATGAATTTTATGAATAGGTTAAACTACCATTAGCTCGAAATGATTAGGATCCTATGTTTGAGGGATTAAAATTCAAGGATAATGGTTTATTGAGGTATAAAGGATGGATTTATGTATCGAATAAGGAGAATTTATGGAGTGCAGTACTTAAGGAACTACACAATGATCCTTATTCAAGCCATTCAAGTGTGACTAAGTTCTTAGTAGAGAAAGACACTTATATTTATATAAAATAATCAAGAAAGATGCATTTAAATTTATTTCTTGATGCCTAGGATGTCAATAAGTTAAGGCTAAGCATATGCATCCCATGGGGTTACTATACCCACATTTTGTACCAAAATGGAAGTGGCAGGTCATTAGTATGAACTTTGTCCAAGAGTTGTTGATGTCTTGAAACTAACATGACATGATTTTAGAGGTTGTTGATAAACTCATCAAAGTAGTTCACTTTATTCTTAGTAACATTGTTGATGATGCACGTATGCTTTCAAAAAGAGTCATAAAAGAAGTGTCTAGGCTACACAAGTTTCTATAAAATAGTATTTTAGATAGAGATCCAAAAATGATTTCTACATTCTGGATGACTTTCAATTCAAATTTGGGTACTCAGTTGAACTTTAGTATAATGTACAATTTGAAAATAGATGGACAAATAGAGAGATTTAATCAAGTGTTAGAAGATATTTTGAGAATGTACTGCATGGATCAGTAGTACAGGTGCAAAGAATTCCTTCCATTGGTTGAGTTTACCTATAAAAACTCATATCAATCATCACTAAAATGGCTCCATTTACAACATTGTATAGAAGAAGGTGTAGAACACCAATCAGTTAGGATAGATTAGAAGACAGGGTGGTCTTTGATCTGGATATGCTTCTTAAAATGGAAGAGCAAGTTAAGTTAATAAGGAAAATGTTGGCTGAAGCCAATGATAGATAGAAGAGTTATGTTGATCTGAAAAGAACAATAAGGTAGTTTTCAATTGGAGATGAATTATTTTTGCACGTAAAACCAAAAAAAAGATCAATCAAATTTGGTAAATCAACTAAGTTGTATCCTAGATATGTAGGACCTTTTGAGGTTTTGGAAGTTATCAATCTTGTGGCATACATACTTTTACACCAGCTTTATCACTCATGCATAATGTTTTTCATGTGTCCTGTCTTAAAAAGTATGTTTTGGATCCTTCTCATTGTTGGATTGAAATATTTTACATAGTCTGAATCTTGGGGTGGTCACAGTAAAACCAGTCATAATAATTGACACTTGCAAACTTAGTTTGCTTATCAGAGAGTGTCAAAGTGCAAGGTCTAATGGAACCAATATTCTAAATATAGTGCTACTTGGGAAGATTATGAAGAGTTCCATAAGTTGTTTACTTAATAAATTACTGACATTATATTTTATTTTTTGTTAAATAATGTTTTATTTCATAACTTTTATTAAAATAAATGTCATCAGGATGATGAGCAACTTTAAGGGGGAAGGATGTTACATACTAATTTAAACTTATTATTTTTAATTATGTGGTTAATAATGGGTTTACTTGATGTGTTAAGTAACTCGAATTAGTTGTATGCTGATTCGGATAGTGTTTATTACTTATAATCATGATTGTTAACTAGTTAGTTAGTTGATTGTATTATGTATGGTAAATTTTAATCATGATTAAGTAGTATATTTTGTTATATAAATTATTATGTTCTTTTACATGATTCAATCTAACTATTGTTCATTTGTACTGAGGTGGATGTAAGATGGATTCTGCCTTTTTGACTATGATCGAGGGAGGGTATCATCAAAGAGGATGGTGTAGATGGAGACCTATGGGAAGAAAGAGAATGGAAATAAGAAACCCAACACACACCCCATAGAGTAGTATTGTCTAAAAAAATTTAGTTGATTTAGATTGTTGTAGCATGTGGATGTGATTGATTATTATGTTTACATATTTTCTAACTTGGTAATGTGTTTAAATCTATTTTTATATATGTTGATCATACTCCATTTACTACATTTATGAGCCGTACGATTTACAAAAGTATAGAAAATGCTTGTTGAGGTAAAATGAAACATTTACTTAGTTTATTTCATGAATTAGTAGTTATCACTACATGTGTTATGAAAGTCTCAAATTGATACTATTGTATTGCAAAGTTTTATTCGGTTGTCTTGACATTGATATCATTTTGACTAGTAATGCTTAGTTCAAACTGTGTAATAGAATTATGCCATATTTATAAACATGTTGACTATAGAATATATTTCTTATTATTGAGTGCTTAAATTTAACCTTGGACATATCTTCATTCATTAGTCAAAAAGGGAATTGTATGTAATAAATAAGATTTTTAACTTTGGCATTGTATAATAATATGTTTTGAAAGCATGGTCTTAGAAATCTTAATAAGGGTTATTATTTTTGTTTGGCCTAATATTATAACATAAATAAAGGCATGGTTTAATGTTTTAATATGGCATTATTATTTGAAGTCAAAAAACTTTCGAATAACACCACCCATGTATGGTTATATTTTGACATTCATAAGTCATAGACTTTGAATTATTACCTTTTTTTACATGGTAATATGGTTTGTGAAGATAATGTTATCATTGGAAATTATAAGGTTTAAGTCATTATTTGATTTAGAATATGTAGAGAAATTAAGGTTTTTTGGGAAGATGCTTCGAGATTATTCGATTCATTATGAATCATTTATACTATTTCTTTGGTATGAATGGTAAATGATGGACTTTTGGAGAGTTAACTAGACTGGGGAGATTTTGTGTTGAAATAATGGAAAAAAAAATTGGGAACTAGTTAGGAATAGATGGAGATAAAATGGATCTAGGGATAGTGGAGAATGGAGGATGAATTAGACAAAGAGGAAGAGAGCTCTAGAGGAAAGAAAATTAGAACAAAAAAGGAAATTTGGACTCAACCAGGGGACTGAGGTAGGGTATGTTTAAATTATTGTTTTAGTTTTCATTGTAGTGCAAGGCATGAGTTACTATGAACACATAAATTATTATGGGTTATTTTTTTTTAAGAAGATAAAAATATATATATGTTCAACCCTATGGATGGTTATGACCCACCCAAAGGGTCAACCATATATATATATATATATATATATATATATATATATATATATATATATAAACAAACTCTTTTTTATGGAGCCAGTTGTGTGTATGCATTAGATTAAACTCACTTTTGTAAATAGGTTTTTGTGAGTTTATAATATATATGTAGATGTGTTTTTGACTGAGTTTTAGTTTATTTTATTATTGTGTTAAGGGTTCAAACCCTAGACTAGGGTTGACATTGCCAAATGTTTGTGAATCTCTAAACATTTTCTCTTGCATTTAAATTTTAAAAACATGGAAATATGGACTATTAGAGGGTTACAAATCTCAGTGGGGTTTTTGACCTTGAATGGATTTTTCATTGGGTTTTTTAATATTAGTAAGGAATAAATGATTGTATATATATTTTATTATTATTATTGACTATTGATTTAAACCCAATACATGGGTCAATGTTACCAGTTTGTAAGTCAATATCTACATACTTATGATTTGTGTTAAAATTTTGAACAAGGATTTATATATATTTTTATAGTTTTCAAAAATAGTGTGAGGGTCTTGACCCTTCTAGTCTTGTATAAAATGGAAACTTGTGTTGAGCCCTAAAGGATTGTTTGTTTGATAGTTGAGGGGACATAGCATAGGGCTTTCATTTCAATTTCAAATTATTTTTTTTAATATTAGTAAATAAAATGCCATTTGAACGTGACCCTGGGGATGGGTTTGACTTATCCACAAGGTCAAATTTGAAGGGCCCCTCAAAAATTAAAACCCATTTTTGGGGAAAATTGATAATGGGTTATTATTTAACTGTGAATATCAATTTTTATTTTTATTACCTGGGTCTTGGTCTAATTTGATTAAGAGATTCATGGTTGAATAAAATATACAAGCCATTGTTTAAATAATAAATGTTGAAAATAGTATGTTTAGATTTAAAAATCTATGACAATATTTTCATATAGTTGGGTTTTTAAATTACCTGAGATTTTGACTTCCAGTATTCAAGGAAATTTGTATACATACATGTAAAAATATGGTTAATTTAAAATAGTTTTGTATAAAATTGATTTTCATAGAGGACTGAAACCATATATTATCCTCCATTTTTTATGAGAAGTTTACGTTACCCAATTCTGTAGTTCAATTGGATTAGTTATTAATTGTGGAGGCATGAGTCTTTTGAATTGTTCAGTTAGATTATGATTTGATAAACTATGTTTCAAATTTCTATGCACGCAATGTGAAAAAAATGAATCCCTTTGTATATTATATTTATCACTCTTCAGTTGTGGATTGTTGATATCAAAAAAGTTGAGTAATGTATTTAGACATGGGGAATTATTAAATTTGAATTGAGTTCATTTAGTTATTTTGAGCATTTAGTTTAATGTTAAATAAGGGAAGGTTATTGATTACATTTAGTGAATTTACGTATGTAAATAATTGTGTTGATGTGTTTATAAGCTAAGGACTAACTATATATAATCAAGCCTATAGCTAACAATTAGATATGTGTAGTATGGGAGATTGCATTTTTGTTAATGAGATAATGCTGAACCAGATAAAGAAAATGACTATGTAATAAATACATACATACTTGTATTATAAAGTATAACACACACACACACACACACACACACACACACACACACACACACACACACACACACACACACACACACAATGTATATGTATATATATATGTATATGTGTGTTTGTGTGTGTGTACGAATCAAAACATTTGAATCTGTTATAGGGTATAATAGCTATGTGTGGTTAAATGCTATACTAGGCTTATTATGAATATAAGTCTGGATATTCAAATATGTTTATAATAAAACTGTTGGATGCTTGAAGGTATTATTTTACTTGATTTTGTACTGGATCTTTAAATACAGAATTTCTTAGTATTTTAGTATGCAGTGGAATTTTATATGAGAATTTGTACATTAAATATATTGATTTTAATTATTAAATACAGTGGTATATAAATATGATATTATTGAATTTAAGTAAATGAGAGAGATAGATTTCACTGATTTACTTAGTGCCAATATTAATTAGAATAAATGTAAATTGAATGAGTAATGTGTGTGAAATTGATTGATCCTAGAGATCAAAAAAATATATGAAACCTTTGGACAAAGTAATGTTTATGGTATGAACATTGTCATTTCACCTGTTTGATTTAGTTTGCATGTTTAGCATGATATCATGTTAGAATTTTTTTTTTTATGGTATGTTGCATGTGATAGTTATCTTACAACACACATGTTTCTAGTTGATTTCTTGATTTAAGCATTATCACCATCTGCCAATCCATGAAGGGAGGGCCATTCCCTTGTTGGAATATTGTGCCATGGATTAGTGATTAGTGGTTGTTGTGGAAAATCACTCAGATGATACTCTCCCTCCCCTTCTAATAGTCAACTGATAGAGGCTTCACTGAGATTATTTTTGGATATAAAATAGTTCATTGTGACTTGTATGTTCTATGGAATGTGTTGGCATGAAAATTTGTTAGGAAGACAAATTAGTGACTTCACATCAACATTTTGGGGAGTATAATCTCTCTCCTATTAGCAGGTGGAGCTACCTTTATTGAAAGCAAAAAAATAAAAAGCAAGAAATATTTACAAATAATGGAATGTAAATCATGGGTAGTACTTTAACCCTAAAAATACAAAAACGAGCTTTCAAAAAGGAATATGTATAGAAGGAGAGAGATAAGGGAGAAATTGTTGGAGCAACAAAATCATCAAGTTATAAACCAGAGACTAGATGAAAGTGTTGAGAGAAAATTTTGAGTTTTGAAAGAGAAAAATATCTCTCATTGAATGGGTTGAAAAGACGTAATCATATCTGTAAGGATATGAAACATACACCAAAAGACCATCTGACTCTGATAATAGAAACTAACAACCCTTTGTATTTTCTAATAGAAACAACTAAGAAATTGCATCTATTCCCATCGAGATTTTCACATATATTGGAAATGTAAATTATAACTCAAAATACAAACTTTGTAATCTCATCTCTTATTCTCAACAGTTCAAAATTTATAACAATGTCAATGAAAATAAAATACAATGAATTAAATGAAAGACATAATTCAAAAGATATAACAAATGTAAAGTCTAGAAACATCTTTCTTGTTTTGATTCTGAAGAGTAAAATTGCTGATCTCCTTTTACAATGTTTTGCCAAAAATTATATCTATTTTAAACCCTTATTATGAATCTCTAACTTGTATTTATAGGCTAAAATAGGTGGTTATGGTGCAAAACCACCTATTTTGCCTTTTTACAGAAGTGCTAAAAGATCATTGAGAAATTACAATTTTAAAAAGGTGCAAAAACTCTTTATGCAATTAGCACCACTTGAGAAAATAATTGACATTTTTGCACTCCTTTAAAAATCGTATCATCAACTTGTGCAACTTGAAAAAGCAAGTCGAAAATTTTGAAAAGACAACTTACAAAAATACAATGCACATTTTCAAGAGGAAAAGAGTGCAATTACACAAGTTAGATATAAATAAATAAGAGGAGAGAAAGTATGAACACTGAAAGCAAATCTTGATTCCTCTGGCTGTCATATTAACAATTCTTTTCCTTTCAATAAATCATCGAATCTTTAGAGAATTACCCTGATTGAGTCTTCATCTGGTTGATCTATGTACCTATAGGCAATTTCTACTAAGTAATATAATTCCTTCATTTCCTGATGCTTACTTCTGAGACTGTTGATTTTCATATCCAAATTATCTATATTCACTTAGTACTGGGACAATCGATGAAGTTCTTCATAATTGCATGCAGATGTAGTGGCAATGTTCTAGATTCTTTCTTTGAATTCTCTAATTATGGTCTCAATTGAAATCATATTTCCCTCTTGGTCTTTGTCATTGACAAAATGACAATCCAACTTCTTGACTTTATTGTCAATCTCCATCATTATTTTGGTCCCAAATGACCTTGCATTACTAAATTTTTGAACACATTCTTGAAGAGACTAGATTCTAAATTTGGTGGCCCAAAGAAATTCAATCTGATAGACAATTTCATCTTCATTAATTACCCCTTTTTTAATAAGATCAACAGAAGGAAATTTTGAGAATTCAACCAACTTAGGCATGAGTTCCTCCCAATTTTGTTTTTTTTAGCATATCCATTTACCTTTGTTATTATTTATTCATATTGTGAAAGAATCTTAGAGAATATCATTCTTGTGGCGATAATTCTTAAGACCTCATGATCTGTAACTTTTTCAATCCAGACTTTCACCACTATTGTCAATCAGACTTGCACCCCTATGAAAGTAATTTTAGGCCTTCACAGTTTGTTGAAACATAGAAACAATCCTAGGCTATGGGTGACCTAATCAGTGGATTGAATCTCTATATTTTAAGGGCTAGCTCCCTTTGGTGTATCAATTAGGATCTTTGCTCTATGCTATAAACTAATAGGAAAAGAGAGAGAAACTTGAATGGAAATCTTATCTGATGATGGTGATACACCTATATTTTTTTATTGATCCACTCAATTTAAGCTCTTAAAAACATTGATATAGACAAGAAAAGGGCTGAACTTTCAACTCTAATTGACCAATATGCATAAGTATTTCATGAAAAGGTTTTATCTAGTGATCCAAGCTTGAGGGAAATGAAAGAATAGGCCTGATTTAAGGCACTAACTAGCCACTTATATCCACTTTAAACTTAGCCAAGAGACATCAAACACATAACATGACCTGCATAAACTGATCAACTATGCTACTAGGTAAGAATCAAGACTTGACATCATGAAAATGTTTTATCTGGTGATCTAAGCTTGAGGGAAATGAAATAATAGATTTAATTTAAGGCACTAACCAGCCACTTATATCCACAATAAACTTAGCCAAGAGACATCAAACAGAGAACATGACCTACATAAACTGATCAACTTGTTGCTACGTAAGAATCAAGACTTCACAAGGAAGAGAAATTATATCACTTATGTAAATCATTAACATGAATACACTATACCAGCATTATAGAAAATAAAAATAGTCCTTCTATTAATCTAAAAGAAGGTTACAAACTCAGTATTTGGTAGAATTTTATCTTCTCAAAAGAGGGATACAATTCAAGGCTAAAAATCTAACTTATATAGAAAAAGATACAACAGCTAAGAGGTTGGCAATAAAAATAGAAAAAAATGTCAACTCAGTCCAACTTGTGTTATTTTAGCTTTCAAATAAAATCTATTTTTGTCTTATGCCTTGCATGAAATCTCTTTGGCATTGAAAATGGATGGTGGGCTCAAGTTTGAGTCAAAACTTCCAACACGCATAATGCTACACTAATATCCAAACATGGAACTCCTCTTGAGCTATTGGAAATGTTTGAAAGGGTTTCCTTTGCATGAAATCAACCACCAAAACTAAATTTAGAACTCTGCTTGAAATGATGCAAATATTTGAAAGGCTCGAATTAATGAGAGTGCATGCATGAAATTCTATGTTGAGTTATCCAACATTAAACTCCTTGAGTCCATGCAAATGAGTCTCCATTTTAAAACTGAAGGTGTCATGTTTGAAACAATTACACATCTTGGATGTGTCTAATCCTATTTTGGGCCACTTTGCATGTTGTAGAATGTGTTAATATATTCATTGGTTGTTGAAATCTCTTGCATTTTGTTTCTATTTCTTTTTTTCTATGTATATATTACTCTGGGCCATTTGTTTACCCAGCTTATTTGTCTTTGTTATTTCCTTGATCCAATATTTCTCTCAAATGTTCCTCTTTGTGCATTTTCCTATGGACATTTTCCTTCAGCTTATCTTTCATACCTTGTTTCTATTTTTTCCCTTTGGGCTTATTGCCCATGACTTTTCCCTTGGTAAACCTTCATAAGGAATTCTTTCAGATTTTTTGTCATTTGAATTGTTTCAGGCCCACCTCCTTGTTTATTCCTTTAGACAAAAAGTCTGGAGGAATTAGGTCTTCCACTCTTCCTTTGTCATTTTCCCATAGACAAATTGTCTACAAGAATTGTCTCTCAAGATTTTCTTTTGGCCTTCCCAAATTACTCTTCATCATTTTGTAAAAGTCTTTTTTCAAAGGGCTAATAACCCTTTAAATTTTTGTTTTATAATTTTATGAAGGGCAGATACCCTTCGAGATTTTTTCTCTTGATATTTTTCTGAAGGGATTCTACCCTTCGTAAATCCTTGCAAAGTGACTTTCTCGAAGGGCACATACCCTTCAAAAAAAATTAAAATGTCCCTTCAAATTTTTTGTAATGGCCTTTTAGAATTTGATAATGGCCCTTTAACTTTCTTAAATGTGCCCTTCGAAGAAAATGACAAAGCCTTCAGCTTTTCACATGACCCTTCAAAATCTCCAAGTGGACTCTTTTGAAGGGAAAGAGCCCTTCAGGATTTCTAAAATTTCCCCTCAGGTTTTATTTTAAACTTTCTCAAAGGGTAGATACCCTTCAAATTTCTATAAATGGCCACTTTTGCAAACTTTTTATTTGAGTCATATCCTCAGATCTATTTCCTACAAAGCTTTTATGATGATCCTTTCCTTCAAACAATTTGTCTAAAGGAAATCTGTCTTCGGCCCCTTCTTTCAAATTGCCCCTTGGCATGTTTGGATTACCCTTCAAAATTTTGAATTGGCCCTCTTACCTTTCAAGATTTTGGAAATGTCCCTTGAGATTTTGGAAAAGGTCCTGTTGACGTAGAAGATTGCACCCTTGGCAGGAGGCCGAGCTCCTGCCTTCTTCACGCAACAATGGAAACTCCCCTCTCACTTGTGAGACCGACGAAGCTGGAGGGGAGAGTCTCTAGATGAGGGCTAGCTCCCTCTGATGTATCATTTAGGCCCTAGTTTCTCCTACTGCTAACCAATAAAATGAACAAGGGGGGAATGAAAAGGGGGAAGGAGATGCTGAAAACAAAGCCTAAGCCTAAAAAAGAAAAGAAGTGATACACCCAAAATGTGACCCACTCAAGCACGAACATAAACTTTTCACTGAGAACCAGCTTCCATACACTTCATCTGTCATGAGAAAACCTTCTACATCAATGGGTCAGGGGTCCGTGGAGATACAGGGAGGAAATAACTACAGAGGCATTCTGAGACACACTATAGTAGCCTATCCACTTCACCTATACTCCTTTAGGGACACTTCTGATAGACTTGTAAAAGGAAAACTCAAAAAATGTACCAGACGTGCTAAAATCATTCGATAGAAGCATTAATAAAATGACTTAATACAGAATAAAGGCATAGACACATACTAAAGATGCAAAAAACTCAGAATGGAGGCAAAAATGTTGTGTTTCTATTCAAGGTAAATATCTGGCAGAGCTCTGCCTTACAAGCCCAAGAGATTTTTGGGTAGAGTTTTGCCTTAAGGCTAAGAGTGGATCCCCTTCTCGAATGAGAAGTTTACAATTTATAAAAAAAGGAAGAGAAACTTGGCGCTTCCTGGGAAAGATTTTGGTGCTCATTTTTTGTCAATGGCCCATGTGCATTTTAAATCTTGGGAAGAGGAAACCATTGTTACTGATGTCATTCTTCAGAAGAGGCCTACTGGAACCATGCTGTATAATCATCCAAATTTGACTTTGGCATTTAAGCATTAATGAAACAACATGGCCACCCCTCTTTCCTACAAGTAGACTGTGGTTTGTCTTCTTCCAATGCCAACTATAGAAAAATAGGTCACGCCGCTCATCTACAATAACTCACCTTCCCTTTGCCACTCAGACGCTTTGTATTTTCTACATTTGTCTTCTTCTTGCTCTTTCAGCCCTTGGGGGTGATCTTCTGGCAGGTCGATGCATTCCTTGGGCCTTTTCCATGCTTGATGCTCAAACAGTTCAAAATAATAGATATTTCACTGCATTAAATTTGACATTCACGTGGCCATCACCCAATGGCTAGTTCACATGCTTAAATTTGACGGCTTTCAATACGTCATCATCCTCGATAAAAGTCATCAGGTCTTTTGTTTCAGGCCTTTTCTTACAGATAAAAAGTCTGTAGGAATTGGCCGCTCTTTGTCCTTTTCTTCGGGCTCCTTCACTTTAAACTGGTGGCCTCTTTGAATTGGGCTTGCCCTCTACAAGGACTTTTAGACTCTCGGCTGCCCTCTGGCTATAGGGCACACCCTTGAACCAAGTCGTTGAACCAACCTGTTGAACCAAAATTGGTTCAACAGTTCAATCGGTTCAACGGTTCAACCACAAGGCATTGAACCGAGTGATGAACTCTTGCATTGAACCAAAGGTCATTAAACTGCTGAACTTAACCAAAGCGTTAAACCTAAGCCTTTGAACTGATGCATTGAACCAACTGATGAACTTTGTTGATGAACCTTGTGTTGAACTTGAACTGATTAAACCAAGCGTTGAACTTGAACGAATTGAACCAAGCGTTGAACTAAGGCATTGAACCGGTTCAATGGTTCAAAGACACCAACTTCTCTTGTGATTTTCTTTAGACTAGAGCTCGAAGAAGCCTTGTAAAACTTGGAACTCTTTGAACTAATCCTTCATGTGCCAAAGGACTAACCTACTGAGTCTGTAGAAATTGCTAGAACCTGTAGAGTCCGTAGAAATTCCCAGATTCATGCAAAATTGAAAAATGAAATGGCCTAGAATAGCAGGGACAGAAGGGGATCAATTTTTGGCCTATTGGGAAAAAAATGGTCAATAGATTGGTGACTCCCAGGGGAAGCATGCCTGTTATGCTTAAAGACTAGTTGCTTTGCAATCCATTGGGCACAGAGTCAGATGCAACTTGAACAAAGTTAACAACAGCCCCAAAAAATCCAAGAATCAAACACGGAGCCTTTTACCCCACACACAAAGTGAAACACACAAGGCTAAAAACACTACCTATGCAACTACACTTAGGGAAAGCAGGAAAATAAACTGAAAGCAAACTACTATATATAGCTAACCAGGTGTTCTTGCCTCCCTCCTGGATCAAAGGGAAAACTTCGTAAGTCCCCTCCCTGGCAAGGAAACTTATGGTGCCAACCAAGTGGCTAGATAAAAAGGAGAGCTGGTGGCCTGCTCCTCTTAACTGCCACCTGAGTTGGCTTGTATCTGAGTGGAGATTCAAACATGCTTCTACTGTATATGTACTCTATTTGTTCTTGGAGCTTGCCTCTTGTTGGTTCTTCAAGCTGGTGTATCTCATCAAGAAATCAATTGCTGCCAGCTCATCACCAGAAGCCCCTTGATATGCATCTTGACTGGCTTGTTCTCTTCTACCTCATGCTCGGGTTCCATGGTATGACCATCTTCCTTGATGATTTCAAAGAAGATATCTTTAGATTCACTAACCTCTTAAAGGGGTAAATCTAAAAAACTACAGCCTCTTTGCATGCTTGTTTGAACCCCAATGCTACCTTCTCCACTCTTAGCCAGCTCATATCCCCCTTGAAGAATAGTGTAACCTACCCCCATAACTTCAAACAAATCATTCAAATCATGGTAAAGAAAGTGTCCATGCCCCTCTGCAATGTCTTGCAAAATGAGAAAAGGGGCAAAAAACACCTCTTCATCATCAGAGATAGAGGCAAAAGCTTGTGACTTGTCTTCTTGTTCATCAAAGGGGGTACCTATGGTGATCTCTTCCTCATCCACACTCATGAAGTCTCCCTAATCAATCATGAATTGAGCATACTCCTCTTCACTTGCTTCCTTCAAGATAGGCTCCTCCTCGAGAAGGGGTGAAGTGGAAAGCTGATGGACGAACTCATGTGGAAGAAGAGGCAGTCCTTGAACTAGAATCCAATGATTCTCCTCTTTCCATTTGGTCAGCACTTCACCTATATCAGGCATGGCCTGATATCTCTCTTGGGGATGTGTAGGTGCAGTGTGTTCAAACATGGAATGTGTTGTTGGGTCTAAATCGTCCATCACACACTGGCTGACGAATCTCTCTTTGGATTCCAACTCTACAATCAGCCTGTCTATATCCTCTTGGAAGAGCCTTTTTTAGAGGTCACAATCACCATCAGAAGCAGGAGCAGCCTCATCTTCTTCCAGGTCTTGAGTAAAACCTTTCTCCTCCTCTTCCTTTATGTCCCAAGATTCCACTGTTTGCTTCCAACTCATGATCTTGGGATTGGAAACTTGCTCCTGTGAACAAGCAGCAATTTTATCCTCTTCAAGGTCCTGAGCTGGTTCATGATGTTCCCTCTTCCAGCTCAAAATTTGGAGATCATGTTGAAAGACTTGAGGAGGTTGGGGAAGATTTGGGAGGGTCTGATCATGTACAGGAAGAGTTGTATAAAAAGAGGCATGTTGAAAAGCTAGGCACACGGGATTGAGGGTAGGATCGATTGATGCATCAGATGAGTCAGAATGAGCAAGTGTCATTTGATAAAAAGGATTTGGCATATAAGAGGGAGTTTTCTCTAGAATAGGAAAGGGTAGACCTTGGGCCAAGATTTCTTGATTTTCATCCCTCCACTTTAGATTGGTGAAAGGGGTGTCTTTTGGTGTCGGCTCCTCTACAAAGTCTAAAAACTCCATCTCTCTTTCTCCAAGTAGTCTCATCTTCTTTTCTAATTCCTCAATCTGCTTGGCCAGATCATCCTCATTTTGTACTTCTTGGAGCTCGTGGGAAACACAATAGAAATGGGGAGTGCATGAAGATTTCTATGAAATGCAAGGAGTTTCCTGAGGAAGGGTGGGGGGAACTTGAAAAGGACTAACCTCATCTTGTACCTCACACTCTTGGACAATGTCTTTCACCCCCTTGTTGTTCCATGACTCAACCACTTTAATCCAGCTCAAGAAATTCAGACTGGGCATCTCCTTTGGGGGTGGTGGGGCCACAATGTGAGAGGGTAGTGAAGATTTAGATTCCACTTCCCTCACTGCCAAGATGGACTGCTGCATCTGAAGGTTTGCCAATTCGATATGTCTATCAAGATTAGCCTTAAACACAAGATTTGTTGTTTAAAAACTCTCCTCAACATAATTGGGGAAAGGACTTTGATAGGCTTAACTTGGCTTATAAGTAGGGGCTATATATGACTGATATGATGCTTGGGGTAGTGAGTATGCAGGTTGATAGACTTGGTAAGGCTGCCTCTCATGAACACTCAGCTTCTCCAAAGATGCAATCAAACCACTCACATCCAACATCTCACTTGTAAGCCTATGCCAATTAGCTCTTTCAATATGAGCCCATTCCTTCTTAACCTAATTTAGTGCATTTCTCACTTGATGGATGACATGATCAAAAATTTCTTGGCCACATCCCCTTTTGGTGTCAAGATCTATTACATATTTTTCATATCCCAGCAGTGCTCGCTTGAAGGCAAAAATGGGTTGATTGGCAAAGAGACTGGGTTGAGTGGGAGAAGTGACGTATTGAGAAGACTGGGCATAAGGCTAATATAGCTTATGGCAGGGTTGAGACTAGCCATATTGAACCTAATAAGGATCAATATAAGGCTGGTAAGGATCATAGCCATGCTAGCCAAGGAAAACAAGGTCCATGGCTCTAAACGATGGGGGTATACATACTATAATATTGTTTCTTGATGGTACGGTACTAGAACTACTTAACCAATTGATTTAACTCAGAGTCATCATTTGTGTTTGATGCAAAAGCCTCCAAAGGCTAGTTGGTTGAAGAACACACCAAAAATTCTTTAACTCTGTGGACATAACTTGTCCTTGTTGGTCCCACCGAGCGTGCCAAAAACTATTGATGCAGAAGATTACACCCTTGGTAGGAGGCCGAGCTCCTGCCTTCTTCATGCAACAATGGTAACTCCCCTCTAGCCTATGGGACTGGCGAAGCTAGAGGGGAGAATCTGTAGATGAGGGCTAGCTCCCTCTGATGTATATTTTAGGCCCTGGTTTCTCCTACTGCTAACAAAAAATGTAAAAAAGGGGGGGATGAAAAGGGAGAGAGATATGCTAAAAATAAAACCTAAGCCTAAAAAATAAAAGGGGTGATACACTAGAAAAATGTGACCCACTCAGACCTGAACATACACTTTTCACCAAAAGAAGTGCCTATACACTTCATCCGTCATGAGAGAACCTTCTACATCAGTGGGTCAGAGGTCCATGGAGATACAAGGAGGGAATAACTACTAGAGGCATTCTGAGATGCACTGCAGTAGCCTATCCACTTCACCTATACTCCTCTAGGGACACTTCTGACAGACCTGTAAAAGGAAAACTCAAAATGCACCAGACGTGCTGAAATCATTCTGTAAAAGCATCAAGAAAATGACTTCACACAGAATCAAGACATAGACACATTCTAAAGATGAAAAACTCAGAATGGAGGTAAAAATGTTGTGTTTCAATTCAAGGTAAATATCTGGCAGAGCTCTGCCTTACAAACCTGAGAGATTTTTGGGCAGAGTTTTGCCTTAAGGCTGAGAGCGGATTCCTTTTCCAAATAGAAGTTTACAATATATAGAAAATGAGCACCAAAATATTTCGCAAGAAGCACCAAATTTCTCTTCCTTTTTCTATATATTGTAAACTTCTCTTTGGAGAAGGAATCCACTCTCAGCCTTAAGGCAAAACTCTGCCCAAAAATCTCTTGGGCTTGTAAGGCAGAGCTCTACCAAAAATTTACCTTGAATCGAAACACAACATTTTTACCTCCATTCTGAGTTTTGCATCTTTAGTATGTGTCTATGCCTTGATTCTATGTTAAGTCATTTTCTTAATGCTTTTGCAGAATGATTTCAGCACGTCTGGTGCATTTTTGAGTTTTCCTTTTACAGGTCTGTGAGAAATGTCCCTAGAGGAGTATAGGTGAAGTGGATAGGCTACTGCAGTGTGTCTCAGAATGCCTCTAGTAGTTATTCCCTCCTTGTATCTCCATGGACCCCTGACCCACTAATGTAGAAGGTTCTCTCATGATGGATGAAGTGTATAGGCGCTTCTTTTGGTGAAAAGTGTATGTTTAGGCCTGAGTGGGTCACTTTTTTTTGGTGTATCACCTTTTCTTTTTTAGGCTTAGGCTTTGTTTTTCAGCATATATCTCTCTTTTTTCATCCCCCCTTTTACATTTCCTGTTAGTAGTAGGAGAAACTAGGGCCTAAATGATACATTAGAGGGAGCTAGCCCTTATCTAGAGACTCTCCCCTCCAGGCGAGAGGGGAGTTTCCATTGTTGCATGAAGAAGGTAGGAACTCGGCCTCCTGCCAAGGGTGCAATATTCTATGTCAATCGGTCCCTCCTTCAATAAATTTACCTTTTGGGACTTTGTAAATGGCCCTATCAAAAAATTTGAAGCATTTCAGAGTTTTGTGTTATTGTCTTTCAGCATTTGGTGAATGTTCCTTTTGGCTGATAAAGTGTCCTTTGAGAAATTGTAAAAGGTCCTCTTGACCCTTTTAAATGGTCTTTCTTGTTTGGTCCTCATTAAAAAGTTCTCCTTTAGAAATATAAAATGAACCTTTTCTTTTGAAAAAGAAACCCCTCAAAATTTCACAATAGTCCTCTTTGAAGGAAAAGAACCCTTCATAAAAAATGAAATGATCCCTTGATTTTGAAGATGCCCTTTAGGCTTTCTGCTTAGATAATTCTCTTGAAATAAAGTGACCATTTAGACTTGAAAAATTCCTTTAGACTATTCTAAAATGGACCATTTAAAGACCCCAAGAAACCTCCATGATGTTTTTCCTCACAAAAATCCCCTAAAAACCAAAGTGAATGCCTCAAAAGGCCTACTAACCATGAATCATTTCAAGAACTCTTTAGGACCAATAACTGACTCACAAGACAAAGGCATGATATGCAAAGCTTCAAATGGTAGGGATGACAATTTGACCTATGCGGCAAAATTGTCAACATTTTGGTGACTCAACTGGGGAGCATGCCTACTATGCTTGAGAACTACACCATATACATAACATTTGAACTCATAAAATAATGGTAAATCTGGTCCATGATTGAAAATACAACCTCTGACTTGAAAAATACAAGAAGGGGAACACACAAAATAGGAGAACCTAACTAAGCAAAGCAAATGTGCAAACAAACACTTATTTGGGACAAAACAGACTAAACTAATGTGCTTGAACAACACTTACAGGAAAACAAACTAACAAATAACCTAGCTAACCATGACACAGCATGATCTAACTAGATCAAAAGGGAAATTCATAAACTTAGTCACTCTAAGAGATCGTACAAGTTGCAAGGCAGGATGTTTATTAATCATAACCTTTGATAAGGCATTTTTCTTGTCTACCAACTGTATTAGCATCTTCTCAAATGAGTCATCAACAGTAAACCAGTCACCATCAAAGACAAACTCATCAAGTACTTACTAATATTTTTCATATTTATTGTCATCTACCACCTTGTCAAGTGATATCTCATCTATGCATTATTTTTGAGTGACCACATCCTTCTTATCGATTTCTACAAGTTCATCTAGCTCTTCAAGGAGTTTTGTATAGGCAACCCAATTTGTATTATGATCTTGAATAGGTGGTTCTTGATCAAATTTCTCATAAACATGCTCTTCAATAGGCAACATGTCCCTATAGAGATCATCAATATCCTATAGAGATTCAAGGTATAGCTACCAATCATCTTTTTGTTCCTCATTTTGATCTATTTGAATAGATAGAGCTTGAAAGCTATCTGGATCCTTCTTAATAGGAGATACCTGTAACTCATTTATGACTTCAATTTGTATCAGCTTCTCTTGGAGTTCCTCCACAACAAGATCAACCTTCTCATTCTAACTATAATTATATTCTCGACTACAACCTTAAGTGAAGTATAAATAGGAAAATCTTCCTCAAACACACTTGAAGAATCTTCTACACACTCTGCAATAACTTAACCTGTAGTTCCACCTCTTTTTCAATTTTCCAGAGAATAGGCTCCTCCAAAAGAAGGGAAATTGTGAGAGGGTAATGAAATTCATTTGTTTAAGAGGGAAAATGAAGCATGAGAGGTTGATCATGATTAGATTTTAGAATTTCAAGAATAATGGAATTATCTAGGGAGTTTTGGAGAGGAGGGAAAGAGAAACTCTTGAATACCTTTGTATTATGTTCCTTGGACTTGGCCATTACCTCATCAAAGTCTGAAACCTATTTGTCCTCATGGACAAATTGTGTTTGAGAGGTGAGTGGTGAAGAAATGGGACTATAAGAAGGCTTAATTTCTTGAATAGGCTCTTGAATACAACTAAGAAGCTCCCTTGGCACACATTGGGCATGATTAAGAATTTCATGAGAATAAGGGACACAAGAACCCTTTGTAGACAAGTGGTTCAACTTGATTTTATACCTCTCCCAAGCCTTCATCTTTTCCAATACAAGGATGCATAGCCCATTTATCTCTTTTGCATCATTGGACACATTGAAATAGACCATTCACTTCCTCATACTGAGAGTTAGAACAAACTTTTCTTGTATATGCTAGTATTCTGAGCTCTATTTCATTCTTTCTTTCTTGAAGACAAGACTGCTCATATGCAACATCATAGCCATATGGGAAAGATGAAATTGGGTCCTGAGACTGATATGGTTCACAAAGAAGGTAAGAGTCATGCTCTTGAAAATAAAGATTATGAGAAACTCATAAGGCTCAACATAGCTTTGATAACATTCTTGATAAGGCTGATTAGGCTCATAAAGAGGCTCATAGGTATCATAATAGGGCTGGTATGATCCATCATAGGATGATAAGGAAACATAGCATAGGAATTCTCTTCGTACACAACCATCAAAACTCATTCATGATAATGCAATAAGAATATACTTACATGGAATAGTGCCTAAACTATTAGAAGCAATTGTTTGAGTTTGGAATCACCAAATACTTCATAAACAACATTGTTGCAACAAAAATTTCATCAAGACTAGCTCTAATGTGTCCCACCAGGCATGTCAAAATATATTTTCAATCAAACTTGCACCCCTATGAAGGTAGTTTTAGGCCTTCACATTCTATTGAAACATGGAAACAATCCTAGGCTGTGGGTGACCTAATCAGTGGATTGAATCTCTAGATCGTAAAGGCTAGCTCCCTTTGGTGTATCAATTAGGATATTTGCTCTATGCTACAAACTATCAAAGAAAGAGAGAAATTTGAATAGAAATCCTATCTAATGATGGTGATGCAACTATATTTTTTATTGATCCACTCAATTTGAGCTCCTAAAATCACTGATTTAGAAAATAAAAGGGCTAAACTTTCAACTCCAATTGACCAATATGCATAAGTATTTCATGAAAAGGTTTTATCTGGTGATCCAAGATTGAGGGAAATGAAAGTATAGGCCTAATTTAAGGAACTAACCAACCACTTATATCCACTATAAACTTATCCAAGAGACATCAAACACAGAACATGACCTACATAAATTGATCAACTATGTTTTTAGGTAAGAATCAAGACTTGACGAGGAAGATAAATTCTATCACTTATGCAAATCACTGACATGAATACTATTGACAAAATTTTGTTCATACAAGCCAAAATTGGGCACCCCCTCCTTTTTCTTTGCAAAATTCATCCAATCCATGTTTTGGCTAGATCATCCCTCTACTACCTTGTGTAAAATGTTCTCTACCAAACCTTTCTCATGAAAAATCTAGGTGTTTCCCTCATTTTGTTTTGCCAAGTGTATTTCAGGTTTGTCAAGAGTAATTACTTCACCTACAATAGTGCATTTTGAGTTTCCCAAATGACTTTACCTATGAAATTTTCAAAATTCAAATCACTTGATAAACCCGATTTGGTCTTGGTGGTGTAATTTGGACTTTGAAAATGTCTTTACTTATAAAGGTTTATAAGTAAAGTCACTTGCAAAACTTGATTTGCTCTTGACAGACCAAACCAGGTTTTCCAAGTATCTTTACTTATTTGCCTTATCAGCTGAAGTTAATGTAAACCCTAAAGTCAAAGCTCCTAGGAAGTTTGAAATGGTCTATCTAGTGAAAATTGGGTTTGTGCAGGGGCATTACTTGTCTACTTTTATAAGTAAAAGTGATTGAAGAACACAAAATGGTCTAAGCAGTTCACAAAAGTCAATGAATTTCCTTCAGAGGGCATTTTGATGGCTTGAAAGATGTTTGCAAAAAGTTTGAAGGGTAAGAATCTTTCTGGAGGGCACTTGAGAAAAGAAAGAGGACTTCTTCACTTTTCTAAAGGGTCATTGTAAAATACCCGAAGGATATGTGTCCTTGCAGAGGGCACCTTGGTTGGTGGTAAGACCAAATCAAAAGTTTTGAAGGGGAATTTTGAGGCACAAAGTTCCCTTGTGGAGGGCACCTTAAGAAAGTGAAGAATGAAGACAAAAGGCTTGAGGGGCACGTGCCCTTCAGGAAAAGAGCAATCAAAATAAAGAAATCATTTGAACATTTTGTTTGAAAGAAAGAATAATAAAAAGCTTGAAACAAAGAAGGCTTGATAAGTCAAAGAGCAAGCAAAGAAAAGGCCAAAGAAAAGGAGAAGTTGAAGGAAAGAGACAAAAAATGGGCAAGGACAAAGCAAAAAAGACAAAACAAGAAATAGTTCTAGCTGTTGATAAAGACAAAGGACATAATCAGTGACCACTCAGACTAAGACAAGTGACACAGACAACTCAGTAGAAGGAGTTAATACATTTGGTGAAATATATCTACCAAAAACCAATAAAATAGATTGGTTTTCAAGCTATAGAGGAGAGTAGCCCATGTTTTCATGCTTCACCATTAATGCACAACCAGTTGTGCATGTTGACCAATTTTGGTGCTACAGGCCAAAATTGACCAATTCCTTTCCTTTTCCTTGCAAGGTCTGTTAGCTAGTTTTTGACAAGTTCACCCCACAGTAATTTTATGGGTTTTCCTTCTGACAAACCTATTTCCATGAAAAACTAAGTGTTTCAAGTTTGGCAAGTACTTGGGTTGATTTGGGACTCATTTTGATCCTAGAGTTTTAGCAGAGCAAACATGTTACTTCAGGTGGGCCTTTGATTGGTGAAATAGACCAAGTTTAAAGAGACAAGGGTCTTTCACAAAAATTCTGAAGTGTAGATACCCTTGCGGAGGGCACTTAGGTGCAGAATAGGGCCTTTGTGAATTCTTTTGAAAGGTGACTTCGAGGTCAAAGTGTCCTTGTGGAGGGTAGAAAATTGATGACATGGACCTTTTCAAAAAGCTTGAAGGGTAGCCTTGGGCTCAAAGTGTCCTTGCGGAGGGAAGAAAATCTTCTTGCAAAAGGCCAAGGAAGGATTCCTTTGGGGAACATGAAAAGCAAAAGAAGGAATTCCTAAGAACAAAATGTCTAAAGGAAAGCCAAGAAGGAATGTCCAAGGCACAAATTTCTTCAGACAAAATGTTTGAAGGAATTCCTTTAGACTTTTTGTCCAAAGAAATTCGGCAAGTGAAGAAGCCTAGAGAAATTTGACAAGACAAGAGCCTGAAGGGTAGGTACCCTTTTAGAGGACACTTGACCATAAGAGGAAGACCTTTCCATTTTTTTTGAAGGGTCACTTTCCCTTTAAAAAAGTTTGTTTCCAAAAAGGCCAAGGAAATTGCTAAAGGGTAGTGACAGGCCCACAAACGTCAATTTTAAGGTAGTAAGCTAGCTATTGTATTTCAAATGATAGTGACAGGCCCATGAATGTCAAATTTAAGATGATAGGTTAATCGTTAAAGAGAATCCCAAAAAAGCAATTCTTTCAGGCAAAATGTCTGAAAGAACTCATGAGTGGCAAGCGTAAAGAAAGAATTTCTTTGAATAAAATGTATAAATAAATTCCTTCAGACATTATGTCCAAATAAATTCAAAGGAGGAAGCCTAAAGGGAGACTTGGTGACCCGCCAAGGAAAGAGCCTGAGGAAGGAAAGAGATAGCCCCGAGGATCTAGAATTGCCAAGAAAAGAGAAAGTAGAGTGGGTAATCCAAAACATGGCCATGCACATATAAGAGAAAAACTCAGAACCCACTAGGTGGTGTGGCAATTCAAATGTAGGGATGACCCAGACCAGGGCAGGTGTCATAAGGGGTGTTGATGGAAGAATTAAATGCTTACAGGGGGAATAATTTCCACCAAATAGCCATTAAGAGAGGCTGCATAGGCATTCAAAGTAGTGACCCATTTTTCCTTGTTTTGACATTAATAAGTAGCTAGCTACATGAGGATTCAAGGGAGAGCATGGCCCAAGACATGAGGAGAGATAGCTTTGTCAATTGTTGAGAGAAGCAACCCATACTCTTGCAACAGTGTTTAATACACCCAGGCAACAAAGTCAATATATGAGACACCTACAACATGGCATTCACAGGCACATTTAATGAGAAGCCATAGTATCATAGGTGAATTCTTCACTATAGAAGTGTTTAATGCAATATGGGCCTCTTTCTCTTGACTAGTGAAGGATCTTTCTCCTTTTTATCTATATATTGTAACCTCTCGATTTTAAAGAGGGATCTCTCAGTTTTGTAGGGTGAAGCCTTGAAGAAATTTACATTTAATTAAAGAAGTGTTTTACCTCCATTTATTTTTTGCACTTTTGCATATGCTTGTGTATTGTCTTATGTTTAGGCATTTATTTTAAATGTTTTCATAGGTTGATCCCAGTATATCCAGTGTATTCTAGATCCTCTTCTATAGGTCAACAAGAAGTGTCTAGGTTGAAGTATAGGTGCAGGTGAGAAACCATTCAATAGTGTGCCTTTGGAGTACCTCTAGTAGGTTTTTCCTCATTATACCTCCATAAAACCTCTTGTTGAAGCATTGATGTAGTTGAGTTTCTTATTCAAATAAAGTGCCTATCTGCTCCTTTGGTGCAAAGTGTAGGGAAAAAATTGAGTAAACCAATCAATTTTGGTGCATCACCATTTTAGTTAGGTCCTAATTTTGTAGTATCCCTCTCTCTTTTCACCCCCCCCCCAACATTGTTAGCAGTAGAAGTCTAGGGCCTCAAGGTGCATCAAGGGGAGCTAGCCCTAAATCTAGAGATTCAATCCTTAAACTTGCTACCCATAACAAGAGGAATGTCTCCATTGTGCTGCATGGAAGAAAGGAGCTAAGTTTCCTTTCAAAGGGTGCAATCCACTATGTCAATAGTTTTTGGCACACCTGATGGGACTTTATTTACATCCTATAAGTTCTAGGATTGGTGTTGGTCCTGTTACTATGAGAAAATCCAAAATAAAGAGCTATAATTTAGCATCTGGTGACTCCATTTTAAGAACTTAACCTCTGGTCACTGATTAGCCTAGAAACCCATACCTAAGGTCACCACAAGATCTTCTTCTAAGGGTGTTCCTTTCAAATTTGTTGAGTTGCCTTTAAACTCAGCAAAGAGGCTAAGGTTTGAAATGACTCATCCATATATAGCAAACCAGTTGCCCATACCTACCATAAGATACACCTACTCAAGGAGACCCATGTTGAACCTTGTCACAGCCATGACTTTACCCTTTGTGGCCTTCAATGGTCAGAGTACTTTGAACCTTTTCTAGTATGACCCTATTCTAGGGACAACTCTCAAGAGTGTTCCTCTCTTTAATGGAGAGGGGAAAATCACTGCTATTGAGCATATTATAAACATAGCTAACATTTGTAGTATCCATAATGTTACTAAAGAAAATCTAGCAATCAGGTTACTGGCCTTGTCCTTTAAAAGGAAAGTTTTGGATTGGTATGGGACCTTGTCTATGAATTTAGTTGGCTCATGGAATGAATTAGGCACCCTCCTGACAAATAGGTTTGGAGATAAAAGTGACCATTTGTCTCTAGCTAAGCATTTGACCTCTATGAAGAGAGCTCTGCATGAATTTATGCAAGATTTTAACACTAGATTCCAAAAGACTTAGGACAGAATCATAATTCTAATGAGGTTTACCCTAAGCTATGCCTTCCTTTACTACTTAAAGGCCTTAAATAATGACATTGATATCATGATACAGTCCATTGGTGGATAGGTCCTACCCACTGCTTATGAAATAGACATAGCTACTAAAAATTATTTAGTACAAGCAGGAAAGATCGCTCCTAGACCTCATATGTCACTCTTCCCTGATTTACAGCCCTCAGCTCATCCTATTACACCCACTTTAGCTCCTCTACCTAGTGTGGAAAGGTTGGTTGCCACCCCTAAAAATGACCTCCACAAGGTTAAGAGTCTACTCCAGAGTGTTACCAATGAATTAGTGGCCTTAAAGAGGTAGCAAGCTCAGAGTTATCGATCAAATCAAGGATACGAGTAGTTTGAGTAGACAAATAGACCTCCTTTCAAGAATTATAATCAAGGGTAGGGTTAAATTATGCAATTCAAGCCTTATCAAAGTTATAATCCAAATTACCCTTCATCATCTAAGCCTCTTGTCCCCACTCAAAATAATTTGGTACAAGAATAGACTAATTATCCACCCATGGGGAATGGTCAAGAACAGGTTGATTATACCAATGAGCTACCAAATCAATGTATGACCACACAAGGTGATCAAGGATCCCAATTCTCAAGTTTTGAGGCATCAACACAACCTAGGATGGACAATAGTTAGGCTCAATCTGATTCCACTCTCATAAACCACCTAGAAGGGGAGTTCTATGTAGTCAGTTATGTGGGGACCACAAATAATCATGATGATTGTGTTGCAGCCAACACCAGGTCCAAGAAAAAAGATATGGAGGAAGCTCAAGCATATAATCAAGCATTTATGACACATCTTTTATCACAAGTAAATAATATATTTCCCAATTACAGATCGCTAGTTGCAGCTTCAACTCCTTGGGTTGCACCTCAAGCCACAAATGTCCCCAAGGAGAACTCAAAGGGGTAAAATCCTTCAATCAATGTGGTGGACCAAATGAGGAAGATGCACATGAACATCTCATTATGGGATTCCTTAGTAATTCCAGGATAAAAAGATATACTCTAAAAAGAATTACATGGCCTAAGTGAGCAAGCCATCCCAACAAAGGCTGATAATGTGTTGATAGTGAATGGTGCTCCTTCCATGGGAGGTCAAGCAAAGAATCATGAAAAGGTCCCTCCTTTTTACCTATCCTTGATTATTTGTGATTTCTTGGTCCATAATTTCATCATTGATAGTGAGGAAAGCACCTCAGTGATGCCCAAATGCATAGCTAACAAGCTAGGACTAAAATATGAGCAAATGACCAAGGGAGTTCTATAGTTGGATGGATCACTAGCCAAGACATTGGGTGTGTTAAAAGGCTTGAATCTTACTCTCCATGCCTATCCAACCTTCTCCATACCCCATGATGTGGTAGTGGTGGATGTCCCCCCTTACTTCACTCTTTGCTTATATAGGGATTTTATGTCCAAGATAGGTGGGTACTTGGCAACAAATTGGTCTTACATGGTCTTTAGGACAAAGAATAGAACCAAAGTGAAGATTGAGCCAAAGTCTATCCATAAAGATCACCTATAGCCATACTCACCCAAGGCAACAAATGTTAGTTATGCCATCATTGATGAAGAAGAACTCCAGGTAGACCAATCCCCACCATCTTCCCTTGAAGGAGTTGCTGACCTACTCCTAGATGAATGGGGAAATGATAATTTCGAACATGATCCTTACAAGTTCACCAAGGAGGCAAGTCTTGGAGTTTACTGCATGCATAAAAAGGATACTTTCATGTCAAATTTAATGAAGGCAAACCAAGAGATCTATGGTTTATGGCAACTTTTCTTTGATGGATCTAGAAGCAAGTTGGGATGTGGTGGTGGAGCAATGTTGGTTTCACCTTCAAAGGAAAAATAGTTTTCAACTTTCCAATTCCAATTCTCCTGCACTTGCAATGTCATGGAATATGAATCTCTTGTTCATGGTTTAGAGTGGGCAATAAAAAGAGGAATCAAAGAATTACAGGTGTTTGGAGACAGTGAATTAATTTTAAATCAAGTGAGGGGTCAAAACTTGACCAAGGACTCCTTGCTCAAAGTCTTACAAGCATAGGGTGTGGGACCTAATGGAGACCTTCACTACTTTCAACATCACCTCCATCCCAAGAAAAGAAAACGAGCATGTAGATAGACTAGTAGTAGTTGGTTCTTAGTTTGATATTCCCAAGGGAATAAGGAAGGATAGCAATCAACACCATTTAAAGGTGATAGTGAGGCCTTCCATACCAGACAATGTCATCAATTGGTAGGTGTTTTATAGCGACCAACAGATAATGATTTTCTTTCAAGAGGAGGTTGAGTTCACTTTTAGGAATCAATCCAAGATGCAGTAGTAGTATGAAGGGCATATTGTTTATCTGAAGACCAATAGACTTCCTAAAGGTTTGGTCACTCTTGAGAGCATCTTCAATGATGATGACCAACTCAAGGGCGATAAAGTGAGCATGACAACCAAGAAAGAGAAATATGAAAGGGTAGAGATATTCAAGGATAAATTACTTGCACTTGGGAAGGTATGCAAAAATGAGGAAAGGCATTCTTTCATTTTGTTATGCAAAGATTTTGTTGATATCTTTGCTTTGGAGTATGGCGATTTAAAGGGGTTTGACCCAAGCTTGGCCCAACATACCATTGAGCTAGAAGAAGGTTCCAAACCCATCAAGCAAAAACAAATACCAATCAATCCAAGCATTGAGCCTCTCATGAGGAAGGAACTCACCAAGTTGATTGAGTCTAAGATATTTTTTCCTATCAAACACTCTTCTTGGCTGGCCAATTTGGTCCTCGTTGGGAAGAAGAATGGGGAGATCAGATTGTGTGTTGATTTTAGAGACTTGAATAGAGTCTCATTAAGAGACAACTATCCCTTCCCAAGCATGGAACAAATTCTCCAAATGGTTGCAGGCAGTGAATGATTCTCCCTCCTAGATGGGTACTCTGAATACAATCAAATTCTGGTGTAAGACTACAACCAATACAAGACAACCTTCACCACCAAGTGTGGAACTTTCACCTATAGGAAGATGCCTTTTGGACTGTAAAATGCTAGAGCTAATTTCCAATGAGATATGGATATGGCCTTCTAAGTTTTGATAAATGACATTGTATCAGTTTATCTTGATGATGTGATAGTCTTCTCGAAGGAGGCAGGATAACATTTGAAACACCTGAGGCAAATCTTTGAGAGCTGTAGAGAGTTTGGCATCTCTCTCAACCCTAAGAAATTTATGTTTGTTGTCCACAAAGGTAAACTCCTAGGTCATATCATTTCAAAAAGGGGCTTGACCATTGATAAAAAAAGAGTGCATGCCATCTCAGCATTGTCCTTGCCTAAGCACAAGAAGGGCCTAAAAAGTTTCATTCACAAAATAAACTTTATTAGGAGATTTATCCCTAATTTTACTGAACTGGTCAAGCCACTAACTTCCACATTCAGGAAGAATGAGATGTTCACATGGACAACATGGAGAAGAGATACTTTCGAAGGCATCAAACAAGCTATCACCTAGGCTCCCACCTTAACTAGTCTAAACTTCTCCAAGGACTTCAAAATCTACACATTTGGCAATGAAGATGTAATATTTGATATGCTCACTCAAGTGAATAGTGAAAATCTCAAGCAGCTTCTCACATTTTTTAGCTACAGCTTAGAGGGCTATGAGATTTGGTACACTTATGTTGAGAAGAAACCACTTGCAGTCATATAAAGCATGAAGAAATTCAAACATATGTTGTCAAATAGCAAGATTCACATAATGGTGCCACATCCTAGTGTCAAAGACTTTTTGCTAAGCCATGACTTGAATGAAAAAAGGGTAGGCTAGATAACCAAGGTGATGGAGTATGACATAGAGATCAAGACCCCCAAGCTGGTGAGGGGAAGAGGGCTATGTGAACACCTAGCTACAGACTTCAAAGAATTGAAGGAAGGCATTTTGATACTCAATGATGAAGCTACAACATAAATACCAACAATCATGAAGAGCTGGACATAAGATATGGTTCATTTCCTTCGAACTGGTGAGTGTCCATAAGTTCTTCATAGAACTAAGAGTAGATATTTTAGGCTCCAATCTCTTCCTTATGTCTTAGTTGATGGATTGTTATTTATAAAGGATTTGTTAGGGGTACTCTTGAAATGCACAGAATCAGATCAAGTCAACATGGTACTATTCAAATTTCATGATGGACTAGCTGGTGGTCACTTTGCTCCCAAGCCCACAGTTTCAAGGATTATGAGGGATGGCTACTTTTGGCCCACTTTGTTGAGAGACACTCATGCTTGGGTAAGGAGATGCTAGAAATGTGCTTTTTTTTATGGGAAGAAACAACTAGCTACAATGCCTCTACATCCTATTCAAGTGGAGTATCCATTCATGCAATGGGGTTTGGACTTCATAGGGATGATCAACCCTCAATCTAGTGTTGGCCACAAGTGGATCTTGACTGTTGTAGATTATTTCATGAGATGGGTAGAAGTCGTCACTTTGAAGGAAGCCAACAAGATTGCGGTCTTGGATTTCTATGAAGGCCTAGTGAAAATATTTGGGGTCCCAACCATAATCATTTCAGATAATGCATTGGCTTTCTTGGGAATAAAGACAAGTGAGTGGGTATTAAGATATGGCATCTATCTCAGTACTTCCTCCAACTACTACCCACAAGGGAATGGGTTGGCTGAGTCTACCAATAAGAACCTGATCAAGATCATTAAAAGGACAATGGAGGAAAATCAAAGGACTTGGCATGCCAAGCTGAAGATAGCCCTATGGGTAGCTAGGATCACTCAAAAGAGGGTAGTTGGCAATTCACCATACGCACTTATGTATGGAAGGAAAGCTAGACTTCCTATTTCACTTGAGTTACTAACCTTGGATCTTGCCCATCAGCTGCAATTAGAGTAGAGTGACAACATGGAGGTCAGATTTATGAACTAATAGAGCTTCAAGAGGCAAGAGACCAAGCCATGGATGCCATGATTAGCAACCAACAACAAACAAAGAAGTATTCTGACAAGAGGTCTTCATAAAAAGACTTTTCAAAAGGTGACATTGTCTTGAAATGGGATGAAGACCGAGCTAAACCTAGAAGGCACACAAATTTTGATTCCTTGTGGAGTGGTCCATATGTTATCACCAAATGCAAGCAACATAATGCATTCTAACTCTCCAAGTTGGATGGTAAAGAAATGCATATCCCAATCAATGAGATATATCTTAAACATTGTCACTAACCTTCTCTTGTTATGTACATAGTTTCCCTATTTTTCTTCATTTTCCCTAAGTGATTTTATGCATGTCTGTAGTTTTTTAGCCTTGGTGTGTTCTCCTTACCATTTGGGGTAAAATATTTATTGGTTCTTACTCTTTTTTCAAGGCTATTGCCAATCTTCCAAACTGCATTCTGACTCCATGCCCAATGGACTTTTAAGCCGCTAGTCTTCTCAAAGCATAGCAGGTATGCTTCCCTTATGAATCGCCAAATATGTTGACCAATTTTGGTCCTACAGGCCAAAATTGACCACTCCCTTTCCTTTTCCTTATAGGTTCTATTAGTTAGTTTCTAACAAGTTCACCCTAAAGCAGTTTTATGGCTTTTCTCTATGACAGATCTGTTTCAATGAAAAACTAAGTTTTTCAAGTTCAACAAGCACTTGGGTTGATTTGGAACTCATTTTGATCCTATAGGTTTATCAAAGCAAATAGGCTACTTTGGGTGGGCCTTTGATCGGCAAAATGGACCAAGTTTAAAGAGACAAGAGTCTTTTACAAAAAGTCCAAAGGGTAGATACCCTTGCGGAGGGCACATGGGTGCATAATAGGGCCTTTGAAAATTCTTTCAAAAGGTGAATCTGAGGTCAAAGTGTCCTTGTAGAGGGAAAGAAAGTGATCAAATATACCTTTTCAAAAAGCCTAAAGGGTAGCCCTAGGCTCAAAGTGTCCTTGTAGAGGGTAGAAAGTCTACTTGCAAAAGGCCAAGGAAGGATTCCTTCAAGGAATAGGACAATCCAAAGAAGGAATTCCTTTAGACAAAATATCTGAAGGAAATCCAAGAAGGAACACCCAAGGCATGAATTTATTCAAACAAAATGTCTGAAGGAATTCCTTCAACTTTTTATCCGAAGAAATTTGGCAAGTGAAGAAGCCCAGAGAAATTTGACAAGACAAGAGCCCGAAGAGTAGGTGCCCTTTCAGAGGACACTTGGCCATAAGAGGAAGACCTTTCCATTTTTTTTAGGGTCACGTTCCCTTCAAAAAAAATCATTTGTAAAAATGTTGAGGAAATTGCTAAAGGGTAGTGATAGGCCTGCGGACGTCAATTTTAAGGTAGTAAGCTAGCTGTTAGAGTTCAAATGTCTAGTGACAGGCCCGTGAACATCAAATTCAATGTAGAAAAATAGCCATTGGTTTTCAAATGATAGTGATGGGCCCACAGATGTTAAATTTAAGATAATAAGTTAATTATTGAAGAGAAGCCCCAAAAAGCACTTCTTTCAGACAAAATGTCTAAAATAATTCTTTCGAGCATTTTGTCTTAAAGAACTCATGAGTGGCAAGCATAAATAAAGAATTTATTCAGATAAAATGTCTAAAGGAATTCCTTTAGATATTTTATCCAAATAAATTTAAAGGAGGAAGCCCGAAGGGAGACTTAGCGACCCGCCAAGGAAAGAGCCCGAGGAAGGAAAGAGATAGCCCTAAGGAGCCCGAATTACCAAGAAAAGGACAAGAAATACCAAAAAAAGAGAAATTAGAGTGGGTAATCCAGAACATGTCCATGCAAAGATAATAAAAATACTCAGAACCCACTAGGTGGCGTGGCAAGTCAAACATAGGGATGAACCAGACCAGGGGAGGTAGCACAGGGGACGTCAATGGAAGAAGTAAATGCTTATAGGTGGAATAGTTTCCATTGAATAGCCATTAAGAGAGGTTGCACATGCATTCAAAGGAGTGACCTAGTTTTCCTTGCTTTAACATTAATAAGTATCCAACTGCATGAGCATTCAAGGGAGAGCATGGACCAAGACATGAGGAGAGATGGCTTTGTTAATTGCTGCGAGTAGCAACCCATACTATTGTAAGAGTCTTTAATATGCCCAGGCAACAAAATCAATATATGAGACACCTACAACATGTCTTTCATAGGCATGTTTAATGAGAAGTGACAAAAGCATGGGTGAATTCTTTACTATAGACGTGTTTAATGTAGTATGGGCCTTTTGCTCTTGACTAGTGAAGGATCTTTCTCCTTTTTCTCTATATATTGTAACCTCTCAATTTTAAAGAGGGATCTCTCAATTTTGTAGGGCAAAGGCCTAAATAAATTTACCTTTAATCAAACAAGTGTTTTACCTCCATTTGATTTTTGCATTTTTACATATGCTTGCGTATTGTCTTATGTTCAATCAGTTATTTTAAATGCTTTAATAGGTTGATGCTAGTATATCTAGTGTATTCTAGATCCTCTTCTGCAGGCCAACAAGAAGTGTCTAGGTTGAAGTATAGGTGCAGGTGAGCAACCGTTCATAGTGTGCCTTTGGAGCACCTCTGGTAGGTTATTCCTCATTATACCACCATAAAACCCCTTATTGAAGCATTGATACAGTTGAGTTTCTTATTAAAATGAAGTGCCTGCCCACTCCTTTGGTGAAAAGTGTAGGTAAAAAACTGAGTAGACCAATCAATTTTGGTGCATCACCATTATAGTTAGGTCCTACTTTTATAGTATCCTTCTCTCTTTTCACCCCCCCCCATTGTTAGCATTAGAAATATAGGGCCTTAAGGTGCATCAAGGGGAACTAGAATTAAATTTAGAGATTTAGACCTCAAACTTGCTACCCACATCAAGAAGAATGTCTCCATTATGCCACGTGGAAGAAAAGAGCTAAGTTTCCTTTCAAAGGGTGCAATCCAGTACATCAATGCCTAGCATTTAAGAGAGGATGGTCTAGCCACAACAACTTGAGGATGACTTTTTCAGTTGCTAGAAGGAGTATCCCATGCTTTTGCAGGCCCAAGACAATAAGGGCAGCGATTTGGGCATCTACAGCATGGCTTTCCCATATGCAGTTGGAAGAATATGGTAGCAGCATAGTCTTTTGGTCTCTACAGAAGTGTTTAACTTAGTATGGGTTTCCATTCCTTGATTTTGTAGCTATCTTGTTTCTAATTCTCTATATATTTGTAACTTCTCATTTGAGAAAAGGATATCTCAGCTTGTATGGTGAATCCTTGAAGGAATTTACCTTGAATTAAAAGAAGCATTTTTACCTCCATTTGAGCTTGCACTTTTGCATGTCTATGGTTTTATCTTGTGTTAATTCATTTTCTTTTCATGCTTTCATAAGTTTATTCTAACATATCTAGTGTATTATGAGTTCTTCTCTTGCAGGTCAACAAGAAGTGTCTATCTCAGAGTATAGGCGCATGTAAACCGGTTATCCATAGTGTGTTTTAGAACACCTCTTATAGTTATTCCTCCCTGTATCTCCATAGGATACCCTATTGAAACAATGATGCAAGAAAGGTTCTCATTTGAATGAAGTGTATACTTGCTTATCTCTGGTGTAAAGTGTATGTCAATGTTGATTAGACCAACTATTTTAGTGCATCACTACTTTAGTTTAGGTTTTGATTTCAGTATTTCTCTCTCTTTTCTTCTCTCCCCATTGTTAGTAGTAGGAAATCTAGGGCCTCAAGGTGCATCAAGGGGAGGTATACCCTAATCTAGAGATTCATCCCTCACATTTACAACCCACAAAAAGAGGGATGTCTCCATTATCTTGCATGGAAGAAGAGAGTTGAGCCTCCCTTCAGAAGGTGTAATCTACTATGTCAACAATTTTCTGGCACACTTAGTGGGACCGTCTTTGTGTCCTACAAGTTTAAGGATTGGTGTTAGTCTTGATATTGTTAAGAAAATCCAAAATAAGGAGCTATATTTAGTACCTAACAACTCCATTTAAGAACCATGTCTTTGGTTAATGACCAGCCTAGCACCCCATGTCAAATGTCACTACAAAATCTTCTTCTAGGGGTGCCCCTTTTGAATTTGTTGAGTTACCTTTGAACTCAACAAAAAGGCTGAGGTTTGAAAATACCCACCCTTACATAGCAAGCCATTTTCCTAAACCAACCATAAAATATACCTACTCAAGGAGACCCCTGTTGAATCCTTTCACAACCATGGCAACCCTTAGGGCTTTCCCTTTTGTGGCCTTCAATGGTCAAAGTCCCTTGAACATTCAGTAGTATGACCCAAATCCAAGTCAACTCTCAAAATTGTTCCTCCCTTTAGTGGAGAGGGCCCAATAACAATTGTCGAGCAATTTAGAAACATAATAAACCTCTGCAACATCCTTAATATCACTAAAGAAAATGTAGCCATTAGATTGCTAGCCTTATCCTTCAAAGGGAAAGTTTTGGACTGGTATGGGACCTTGCCTATGAACTCAGTTGGCTCATGGAATGAGTTAGCGACCCTCTTGACCAATAGGTTTGGGGAAAAAAGTGACCATTTGTCTCTAGCTAAGTAGTTAACCACCATGAGGAGAGCCCCACATGAGTTTATGCAAGATTTTAACACTAGGATCCAAAAGACTTGGGATAGGATACCAATTCTTGTGAGGCCAACCCCAAGATATGCTTTCCTTTACTACTTGAAGATCATGAATAGTGACATTGATGTCATGATACAGTCTATGGGTGGAAACACTCTACCTATTGCTTATGAGATAGCCATAGCTACTAAAAATTGCCTTGTTCAAGTAGGAAAGAAAGCTCCTAGACCTCCTCTGCCACTCTTTCCTGATTTACAACCCTCAGTCTAGACTACTTTGCCCACTCTAACTCCTCTCCATAATCAAGAGAAGTTATTTGCTACCCCTATAAATGACATCCATGAAGTTACGTTCCTGTTATAGAGTGTTACTAATGAGTTAGTTGCCCTCAAGAGACAATAAGCTCAGATTTATAGGCCAAATCAAGGCTACCAGCAGTTTGGGAAAACAAATAGGCCTCCCTTCCATAATTATAATCAAGGGCAAGGTCAAATTACACATGTCAAGCTTTATCAAATCTATAATCCAAATTCCCCTTCATCTTCCAAGGCTCTTATCCCCACTCAAAATAATTTGGTCCAGGAGCAGCCCAACTATCCACCCTTGGGGCATGGCCAAGAACAGGTTGCTTATGCCAGTGAGCTACCAAATCAAAGCATGACTGCACAAGATGATAAGGCAGCCCAATTATCAAATATTGAGATGTCAACACAACATGAGATAGACAGTAGGTAGGCTCAATCTAATTTACTCTTATGAATCACTTGGAAGGAGAGTTCTACGTATTCAACTATGGGGGGAGCACAAGTAATTAGAATGTTGGTGTTGCATCCAACACTAGATCCAAAAAGAGAGTCATTGATGAAGCTCAAGCAACCACTCAAGCACCTATAGCATTTCCTTTAGCCAATCAAGTAGGAAGTGTACTTGAAGTAGCCCCAAGACCACAAGCAAATCAAAAGTTTCCCAATTATAAGCCAATGGTTGTAGTTTTAGCTCCTTAGGTTGCACCACAAGTTACGAATGTTCCCATGAAAAACTCTAAAGGGGGAAATCCTTCAATCAATATAGTGTACCAAATGAAGAAGCTACACATGAACATCTCATTGTGGGATTCTTTAGCACTACGAAGACAAAAAGATATACTTCAAAAGAAATTATATGGGCTGGGTGAGCAAGTTGTCCTAGTAAGAAATGATAATGTGTTGGTACTAAATGGAGCTCCTCCCATGGATGGTCAAGCAAAGAAAGATGAGAAGGTCCCTCCATTTTATTTTTCCCTGATTATTGGTTATTTTTTGGTCTATAATTACAACATTGATAGTGGAGCAAGCACCTCGGTTATGCCCAAATGCATAGCTGATAAGCTAGGCCTCAAGTATGAGCAAATGACCAAAGGAGTTCTACAGTTGGATGGATCACCAGCTAAGACCTTGGGAGTGTCAAGATGCTTGAATCTGACTCTCCATGCCTATCCAACCTTCTCAATTCTCCATGATGTGGTAGTGGCAAATGTTCCTCCTTACTTTGCTCTTTGCTTGTCAAGGGATTTCACATCCAAGATAGGTGGATAATTGGAAACCAACTAGTCTTACATGGTTTTTAGGACAAATTATGGAACTAGAGTGAAGATTGAGTCAGAGCCCATCCACAAGGATCACCTAGAGCCATACTCACCTAAAGTGGTGAATGTGAACTATGTAATCATTGATGAAGAAGAGCTCTAGGTGGATCAATCTCCATCATATTCCCTTATAGGAGTTGCTGACCTGCTCCTAGATCAATGGGGAAATGACAAATTTGAGCATGATCCTTATAAGTTCATTGAAGAAGTTGGTCTTGGAGTCTACTGCATGCATGAGAAAGATGCTTCCATGCTAAAAGTGATGAAGATAGACCAAGAGGACTGTGGTTTGTGGTAGCTAATTTTTGATGGATGTAGAAGCAAATTGGGAGTTGGTGGTGGGGAAATGATGGTTTTACCTTCAAATGATAAATACTTCTCAACTTTTAAGTTTTAGTTCTCCTGCACATATAATGTAGTAGAGTATGAGGCCCTTGTTCATGGCCCAGAATGGGCAAGGAAGAGAATAATCATATAATTGTAGGTGATTAGAGACAGTGAGTTGATTATGAACCAAGTGAGAGGTCAAAGATTGACCAAGAACTCCTTGATCAAGTCTTAAAAGCATAAAGTGTGGGACCTTGTAGAGAATTTCATTACTTTCAACATCACTTCCATTCCAAGAGAGGATAACAAGCATGTTGATAGACTAGTAGCAGTTGGTGCTTAGTTTGACATTTCAAAGGGGATGCGACAAAGCAAGAATCAACATCATTTAAAGGTGATTGTGAGGCCCTCCATACCAGACAATGTCACCAATTGGTAGGTGTTTGAAAGTGAACATCAAATAGCATTTGACTTTCAAGAAGTTGAGTTTGCTTCCAAAAATTAGTCCAAGCTACAATAGCAGTATGATGGGTAGATTGTTCAACTAAAGACCAATAGGCTTCCCAAAGTTTTCGTAACTCTTGAGATCATTTTCAACAAAGATGACCAACTCAAGAGAGACAAAGTAAGCATGTCAACCAAGAAGTAGAATTATGAAAGGGCAGAGATCAACAAAGATAAGCTTCTTGCACTTGGGAAGGTGTGTACCAATGAGAAAAATCATGCTTTCATTATGTTATGTAAAGATTTTGTTGATGTCTTCACTTAGGAGTATGGTCATTTGAAGGGCTTTGATCCAATCTTGGCCCAACACACCATTGAGTTTGAGGAAGGTGCCAAACCCATCAAGCAAAAGTAAAGACCAATTAATCAAAAGATCGAGCCTCTCATAAGGAAGGAGCTCACCAAAATGATCGAGTCTAGGATCATTTTCCCTTCCAAACACTCTTCTTGGCTAGCCAATTTGATCCCTATTAGGAAGAAGAATGGATAAGTAAGATTATGTGTGGATTTTATAGATATGAATAGAGTCTCATTGAGAGATCACTATCCCCTTCCAAGTATGGAGCAAATTCTTCAAATGGTGACAAGCAGTGAAAGGTTCTCTCTCTTAGATGGCTACTCTAGGTATAATCAAATCCTAGTACAAGAATGTGACTAATACAAGACAACCTTCACCACTAATTAGGTAACTTACACCTATGATAAGATGCCATTCAGATTGTCAAATACTAGAGCTACCTTCCAACATGATATGGACATGGCTTTCCAAGGTTTGAACAATGACATTATGCTAGTTTATCTTGATGATGTGACAATCTTATCCAAGGAGGCAAGTGAACACTTAAAGTACCTGAGGAAAATATTTGAAAGGTGTAGAGATTTTGGCATATCTCTCAACCCAAATAAATGAATGTTTTCCATCCACAAAGGCAAGCTCTTAGGCCATGTCATTTTGAAGGAAGGCCTATCCATTAATTTAGAGAGGGTGAATGCCATCTTAGCATTATCCTTACCTAAGCACAAGAAGGGCCTACAAACTTTCTTTGGTAAGATAAATTTCATTAGGATAATCATTCCTAACTTTGCTGAGCTTGTCAAGCCACTAAATTTCATGCTAAGGATGATAAATTCACGTAGACATCAAGAAGAAGAGAAAGCTTTAAAGGCATCAAGCAAGCTATCACCCAAGCTCCTACCCTGGCTAGTCCAAACTTCTCTAAGGACTTAAATCTACACACCTTTGGGAATGAAGAGGTAATACTACTATGCTCACTCAAGCAAATGGTGAGAATTTAGAACAACGTCTTGCTTTTTTCAACCAAGCTTTAGAAGGCTATGAGGTTAGATACACGTATGTTGAGAAGCAAGTGCTTGTAGTCATATGAATTTTGAATAATTTTAGACATATATCATCTAGTAGTAAAGTTCACATCATGGTGCCACATCCTAGTGTAAAAGACTTCTTGCTAAACTGAGACTTGAATGAGAAAAAGGTAGGTTGGATCACCTAAGTGATGGAGTATGATGTAGAAATCAAGACCACCAAGTTAGTAAGAGGAAGAGGGTTGTGTGAACACCTCACTACAGACTTGACAAATCTAAAGGAGTAAGTTTTGGTACTCCATGATGAACTTATAGTAGTTGTACCTACAATCATGAAGCACTAGGTACAAGACATGGTTCATTTCCTTCAAACTAGTGAGTGTTCACAAGGTCTTGATAGGTTCCAGAGGAGGTATTTTAGACTCCAATATCTTCCTTATGTCCTAGTTTATGGAGTTATATTCATAAAATACTTTTTATGGGTTTTCTTTAGATGCATTGATTTAGACAAAGTTGACAAGGTACTATCTGAGTTCCATGATGGACCAGTTGGTGGCCACTTTGCTCCCAAGGCCACAGCTACAAGGATTATGAGGGATAATTACTTTTGGACCAATTTGTTTAAATACACTCATGATTGGGTGAGGAAATGTAAAACATATGCCTTCTTTGATGGGAAGCAACAGCTGGTTGCCATGCCTCTTCATCCTATTCAAGGTGAACAACCATTCATTTAATTGGGGTTGGACTTCATAGGGTTGATCAATCCTCCTTCTAGTGCTAGCCACAAGTGGGTTTTGACTACCATGGATTATTTCACAAGGTGGGTAGAGGCCATAGCTTTGAAAGAGGCCAATGAGAGTGTCATCCAGGACTTCTATGAAGGCATAGTGACAATATTTGGGGTCCCAACCATAATCATTTTAGATAATGCATTGGCTTTCTTGGAAACAAAGATAAGTAAGTGGGAATTGAAGTATGGCATCTATCTCAGCACTTCATCCAACTACTATCCACAAGGAAAAGGGCTAGTCGAGTCCATAAACAAGAATTTGATTAGGATCATAAAGAGTGTAATGGAGGAAAATCAAAGGACTTGGCATGCCAAGTTGAAGATAGCTCTTTAGGCAAATAGGATCACTCCAAAGAGGGTAATCGAGAATTCACCATACACACTTGTGTATGGAAGGGAAGCTAGAATTCCTATCTCACTTGAGTTACCAGCCTTGGATCTTGCCCATCAGTTGCAACTGATGGAGAGTAACATCCTCGAAGTTAGGTATTGTGAGCTAATGGAGCTTCAAGAAGTGAGAGACCAAGCCATGGATACCATGACCAGCTGCCAACAACAAACAAAGAAGAATTTTGACAAAAGGTCTATGCTAAGGCACTTCTTAGAAGGTGACATTGTCTTCAAGTGGGATGAGGACCAAGCCAAGCCTGGAAGGCACATGAAGTTTGACACTTTGTGGAGTGGCCCATATGTCATCACCCAATGCAAAAAATGCAATGCTTTCCAACTCTCCAAGTTGGGTGGTGAAGAGCTACATATCCCAATCAATGGGATATACTTTAAGGTTTTTTACTAGGTTTCTTTTGTCATGTACATAGTTTTCCTCATTTTCCCTAAGTGTTGTTATGCATGTGTGTAGTGTTTTTAGCTTTTGTGTGTGTTTTTTCCTTGTTGTTTGGGGTAAAATATTTGCTAGTTCATAGGTCCTTACAAGGCTATTATTGACTTTTCCAAGATGCATCTTGACTCCATGCCCAATGGACTTTATGGCTACTAGTCCTCCCAAGCATAGCAGGCATGCTTCCCCTGTGAGTCACCAATTATGTTGACCAATTTTTGTTCTTGCAAGCCAAAATTGGGCACCCCATCCTTTTTCTTTGCAAACGTCATCCAATCCATGTTTTGGCTAGATCATCCCTCTATTGCCTTGTGTAAAATGTTCTCTACCAGACCTTTCTCATGAGAAAGCTAAGCGTTTCCCTCATTCTATTTTGCTAAGTGTATTTCAGGTTTGTCAAGGGCAATTACTTCACCTACAGTAGTGCATTTTAGGTTTCCCAAATGACTTTACTTGTGAAATTTTCATAATTCAAGTCACTTGATAAACCTGATTTCATCTTGGTGGTGTAATTCAGACTTTGAAAATGTCTTTACTTATAAAGGTTTATAAGTAAAGTCACTTGCAAAACTTGATTTGGTCTTGACAGACCAAATCAAGTTTTCCAAGTGTCTTTACTTATTTTCCTTATCAACTGAAGTTGATGTAAAACCTAAAGTAGAAGTTCCTGGGAAGTCTGAAATGGTCTATCTAGTGTAAATCAAGTTTGCAGGTGCATTGCTTGTCTACTTTTATAAGTAAAAGCGATTGAAGGACCCAAAATGGTCTAAACAGTTCACAAAAGGTAATGGATTTCCTTTGGAGGGTATTTTGATGGCTTGAAAGATGTTTACAAAAAGTCTGAAGGGTCAGTGTCTTTCTGGAGGGCACTTGGGAAAATAAAGAGGACTTCTTCACTTTTTTAAAGGGTCATTATAGAATTTTTGAAGGGTATGTGTCCTTGCGGAGGGCACCTTGGTCAGTGGTAGGACCAAATCAAAAGTTTTAAAGGGGTATTTCGAGGCACAAAGTTCCCTTGTAGAGGGCACCTTGAGAAAGTGAAGAATGAAGATAAAAGGCCCAAGGGGAACATGCCCTTTAGGAAAAGAAGCAATCAAAAGAAATAATTCTTTCAAACAAAATGTCTAAAAGAATTCCTTCAGACATTTTATCTAAAGGAAAGCGCGACAAAAAGTCTAAAACAAAGAAGGCCTGATAAGTCAAAGAGCAAGCAAATAATAGGCCAAGGCAAAGGAAAAGTTGCTGACAAAGACAAAGGACATAATCAATGACCACTCAAACTAAGATAAGTGGCATAGACAACTCAACAAAAGGAGTTAATACATTTGGTGAAATATATCTACCAAAAACCAACACAATAGATTTTTTCTAGCTATAGAGGAGAGCAACTCGTGTTTTCAAGCTTCACCATTAATGCATACCCAGTTGTGCCTAGCAATGAAGAGAGCATGGTCTAGCTACAACAACTTGGGGATGGCTTTGTAAGTTGCTAAAATGAGTATCCCATGCTTTTGTAGGCCCAGGACAACAAGGGCGGTGACTTGGACATCTACAACATGTAGCTCCCATACATAGTTGGAAGAATATGGTAGCAGCATGGTCTTTTGGTCTCTATAGAAGTGTTTAAGTCAGCATGGGTTTCCATTCCCTAATTTGTCAGTTATCTTGTTTCCAAGTTCTCTATATATTTGTAACTTATCATTTGAGAAAGGATATCTTAGTTTGTATGGTGAAGCCCTAAAGCAATTTACCTTGAATCAAAAGAAGCTTGTTTACCTCCATTTGAGCTTGCACTTTTGCATATGTCTATGGTTTTATCTTGTGTTAAGTCATTTTCTTTTCATGCTTTCATAAGTTTATTCCAACATATCTAGTGTACTATGAGTTCTTCTCTTATAGGTCAACAAGAAGTGTCTAGCTCAAAGTATAGGTGCATGTAAACAGGCTATCCATAGTGTGTTTTAGAACACCTTTGTTAGTTCTTCCCTATATCTCCATAGGTTCCCCTATTGAAACAGTAATGCAAGAAAGGTTCTCATTTGAATTAATTGTATGCTTGTTTATCTCTAGTGTAAAGTGTATGTCAATGCTGAGTAGACCAACCTTTTTTTTGCATCATAACTTTAGTTTAGATTCTAATTTTAGTATTTCTCACCCTTTTCATCCCCCTATTGTTAGCAGTAGGAAATCCAAGGCCTCAAAGTGCATCAATGGGAGCTAGTCCATAATCTAGAGATGCATCTCTCACGTTTGCAACCCACAACAAGAGAGATGTCTCCATTGTGTCACATGGCGGAAGAGAGTTGAGCCTCGCTTCAGAGGGTACAATCCACTATGTCAACAAATACACTATACTAGCATTCTAGAAAATAAAAATAGTCTTATTAATCTAAAAAAAAGTTACAAACTCAGTCTTTGGCAGAATTTGATCTTGTCAAAAGAGGGATACAATTCAAATTTGAAAATTCAACTTATATATATAAATAAACAACAGCCAAGAGGTTGGTGTTAAAAATAGAAAAAGAGGTCAACTCGGTCCAATTTGTGTTATTTCAGCCTTCAAATAAAATATATTTTTGTCTTATGCCTTGCATGAAAGCTCTTTGGCGTTGAAAATGGACAGTGGGCTCAAGCTTGAGTTAAAAATTACAACATGCATGATGCTACACCAATATCCAAATATGGAACTCCTCTTGAGCTGCTGGAAATGTTTGAAAGGCTTTCCTTTCCATGAAATCAACCACTAAAACTAAATTTAGAACTCCACTTGAACAGCTAGAAACATTTGAAAGGTTCAAATTGATGAGAGTGCATGCATGAAATTCTATGTTGAGCTCTCCTACGTTAAACTCCTCGAGTCGTTCATGCAAATGAGTCTCTATTTTAGAACTAAAGGTGTCGTGTTTGAAATGGTTACACATCTTGGACATGTCTAATCTTGTTTTGGGCCACTTTGCATATTGTAAAACATGTTAATCTATTCATTAGCTATTGAAATCTCTTGTATTTTGTTTCTAGTTCCTCATTTTAATGTATATATTGCTTTGGGCCATTTGTTTATCCAGATTATTTGTCTCTATTCTTTCCTTGATCCAATATTTCTCTCAAACATTCTTCTTTGTGTATTTTCCTATGGACATTTTCCTTTAGCTTGTCTTCCGGACCTTGATTCTATTCTTTCCCTTTGGGCTTATTACCCATGACTTTTCCCTTAGTAAACAATTCAAAGGAATTCCTTCAGACTTTTTTCCATTTGAATTGTTTCGAGCCCATCTCCTTGTTTATTCCTTTGGACAAAAAGTATGAAGGAATTAGGTCTTCTACTTTTTCTTTGTCATTTTGTCTCTCAATCTTTTCTTTTGGCCTTCCCAAATTACCCTTCAAACTTTTGTAGAAGTCCTTTTTTGAATGGCTAATAACCCTTCAAATTTTTGTTTTGGTCTTTCTCAAAGGGAAAATACCCATCAGGATTTTTGCTCTTGATCCTTTTTTTAAGGGATTTTACCCTTCAAAAATCCTCGCAAAGTGACTTTCCTGAAGGGCACATACCCTTCAAAAAAATAGAAATGTCCCTTTGGATTTTCTGCAATGGCCTTTTGGAGTTCAATAATGACCCTTCAGAGAAAATGACAAGGCCTTCAACTTTTCAATTGACCCTTCAAAATCTCCAAGTGGACTTTTCTAAAGGGAAAGAACCCTTTGAGATTTATAAAATGTCCCCTCAGGTTTTGTTTTGAACTTTCTTGAAGAGTAGATACCCTTTGAGTTTCTACAAATGGTCACTTTTACAAACTTTTTCTTTGGGTCTATTTCCTACAGAGCTTTTTTGATGATCCTTTCCTTCGAACAATTTATCTAAAATAAATCTGTCTTTGGCCCCTTCTTTCAAATTACCCCTCGACATGTTTGGATTTCCCTTCAAAATTTTGAATTGGCCCTCTTGCCCTTCAGGCTTTTGGACATGTATGTTGGGATTTTGAAAAAGGTCCTTCTTTCAAGAAAGTTGCCTTTCAAGACTTTGCAAATGGCCTTGTCAAAAAAATGTAAAATCCCTTTAAACTTTTGAATTTGTTCATTTGAACTTCTTCAAAATGTCCCTTCAGAATTTTATGTTATTGTCTTTTGGCATTTGGTGAATGGTCCTTTTGGTTGATAAAGTGTCCTTCGATAAATTGTAAAAGGTCCTCTTGCCCCTTTTATATGGTCTTTCTTACTTGGTCCTCATCAAAAAAAAGGTACCCTTCAAAAATTTAAAGTGAATCCTTTATTTTGAAAAAGAAACCCCTCAAAATTTCACAATGGTCCTCTTTAAAGGAAAATAACCCTTCTACAAAAATGAAACAATCCCTTGCTTTTGAAGATGCCCTTCGAGCTTTTTGCTTGGACAATTCTCTCAAAAGAAAGTGACCATTTGGACTTGAACAAGTCCTTCAGACTATTCTGAAATGGACCATTTAAAGACCCAAAGAAACCTCCAGGATGCTTTTCCTCACGAAAATCCCTTGAAAACCAAAGTGAATGCCTCAAAATGCCTATTAACCATGAATCATTTCAAGAACTTCTCAGGACCAATATCTAACTCACAAGACAAAGGCATGATATGCAAAGTTTCGAATGGTAGGGGTGACAATTTGACCTATGGGGCAAAATTGTCAACAACCACATTACCCATTTGGCCCACTTCTCTCACTCTTTCTAGTATTTTGGCATGAAGACTCGATGAAATGATAGTTGGTTGAATAGGCCTGACCAATCTATGTATTATTGAGCTTAATTATTCCACTTTCTCTTTTAGTTCTTCTTTCGTCACTTTGTCTTTGTCCATTTTTTCAAATATGGTGTCAATTTCCAGTTGAACATCTCCTTTCATTCCTTCTCTAGTTGATTTTCTCAAATGAACTCTAGATACATGGTAATATTCAACCCCAATTTTTGACTTATCCATTTTAATTGATGGAATGGCCACCTCTGCATTCCTTTTTCCTTTTTCATCTGTCACCATTCATGAAACTATCTTTGCGTTCTTTGGCCTTTTTGAAAAAGAAGATGTCAAGGTTTTAAAATCTATCTCTTCAAGTTCAACATTTTTTTCATTCTTTTTACTACTATAGACAACCAATCTGATGTTGTTGTACTTGAAGAAGATAATGAGATAGAATTCAAAACAGGTGGATCAATCTTGACTACAATTGAAGAAGGTGTAATTAGGACAACCAGATAATATGTTTCAATTTGCTCTTGTGTATTGATTGTTTCAAAAGGGATTCTTGGAGAAGGGGCAATGGGCAATTCAAAATTTGAGGGAGAAGATGAAGAGATAAGATTAACCTCTTATAAATGGAAAATAGATGTAGGAAACATTGTATCATCTGAAGTTAAAAAATTTTGAGTCGTGTTCTCTAGTAATTCTTGAGTGAACGGAAAGCTATCAACTGAAACTTCTTGAGAGACTAAAATTTTAGGAGAAGAAGAAATATTCTCACTAAACCTTTTTATCTTCAGCTTGATAGTCTTTCATGGTTGATTATCTTGTTGAGTAGCTTCAGGATCACGTGCTTCTTTTGTCATGGGAGATTCTCCACTAGGGTCTACCTCATTTGTCTTTTTTGGCTCATTTTGTTGCTTATAAAAGCTTCCAAATTTGTCTTCTCCAGGAGGTGTAGGGAAATCAACATTTGTAACATAAACTCCCTTACCTATCAACCATCCAAGAGTTTTGTCAAGTGCAACCCTTGTCCTAATTTTGAGAGAAGTAGACTCCCTTCTATCCCAATGTACCATAGGGAATGGCTATGTTGCAATGCCTTCTTTTTCAAAGATGTGGTCCAATGTGACCTCATCATTTAACAGCTACTTTAGAAATTTCATTATGCCAAACTTTACTATTTGTCTCATGGTAAACTGTTAAGAGTCTCTAGTTCTCATTACTTTCTCATCATCACAATCCATCCAATAGTATTAAAAATGTGGAACATATTGAAAATAAGATCCAAGATTGTGATCAATCAAGACTTTATTATCAAATGAAGGCATGCTTTCAAATGTCCTGAGGTTATAGTGAGACATGTATTATTCAACTATCTTGGCCTTCACCAATGAAGGGCAAGTATACCTACCAATAGAGATCAAAAACTTGATCCTTATTTTGTATCTACTTGTCAAGAACTTATGTTTTTCAACAAGTTGTCTCACCAATTCCATTAATGCCCATTTGTCACTGACGTATCATAGGAGCATGTAAGGAGATATTTCACAACCACTGATTCTCAAGTAACTGAAAGTTAAGAATTATATAAACCAATCTCCCCACCTTTCTATTTTTGTGGTGGCTACAACGGATATCCTTGAGTTGAAGAGTTCCTTTTCAAACAACTAGATGATGAAATGAACAAAGTAGTCATTAACTCTTTTGAAGTGACAGGTTTTTTTTTCAATGTTAGCTAAGGATATAAATCATACACCATTACTTTCCCAAAGTCACCTACTGTATGCAATCCATCAAAATATCTTTGACTTGCTACAATGTAAACAAGATACGGAGTCGTATAAAAATTTTACGTGTCTTTTACTTCTATGAGTTGCTTGTGAATGGAATTGCTTATCAACTCACCCCAATCAATATATTACTTATTTTTAATGATGATCCAAATGAACCTGTACATCCAATTTTAAATGTTTTTGGTCATTTGATTTCTCACTATCTTGTATAACAAAGTAATTATGTCACTTATCTCATCTTTGAAATCTGATCCTTCAAGATTTTTGGGAAGCCGAGTGGAGGAATGCTTCAGCTTAGTCAACCAGGCCTTGTTGACTTATTTAGAACATGTTATAACATTGTCATCTCAAAATCTTTGGGAGGACTTAGGAGTTAGGTGTATAAAGGTTTCACCATGTGGAAGGTGAAAAATGTTGTCAATTTACTCAGAAGTAAAACTCACTACCAACTCCCCTTGTGGATCTCTTACCTCTCGTGTCTCTAAGTTATAATTATTTGTCATAACCAAAACCAACTTAGGAGACTATAATGATACCAAGAATGTTGATGTTTGTGCTAAAGCACTATCAAAAATACTCTGACCATAATCCATCTTATGTTCCACATTAATTCTTTCCCAAAACTCATCCAAGTTGACGTGACCAAGATCAGTATTTGTGATATTTTTTGTGTTAGATTCCAATGGAAAAGGAGGTATTATACCCTGGAACTAGTATTTCATTATTAGTTTTTCTTTGCCTGTACTTAGAGTCTCTTTTTTCAGAGTATGAGATGAAGACATCAATTTGACAATAAAATTGTCAAATTTGAATTTTGTGTAGAAAAGTACCTGATTTACAAAAAATGATGAAAATGCAAATTAAAGTTATCCTTACAAGTTGATTTGGCAAATTGGTCTAATGTAATTTTAATGCTCCTAATATGAATTTAAATTTTTTCTTTAACCAAATTTCTCGCTTGCAAATGCTCATGTTACAAATCCTCCAAGTAATAGTTTAGGAGAGTGAAAAAAAAAAACCAAAAGAACATTGTCAACCTTTTCAATATTTTTCTCAAAACTGGAATTGTACAAAATAAGATTCCCAAACTTCACTTGATCAATTTTTTCCTTTATATTCTTCACCCAAAAAAATATTTGTTTTCCATTGGAATTTAACAAAAAATCATGAAATTTTATTTTACTAGAAAATTTAACTTTTCCTTTTTATATTTAAACTTACCAATTATCCATCCACTTGGAAAATTTAATTTTTTCTTTTTTTCTTTACTAGAAAACTTTTGGTGAAATTTCATTCATCAAATTAAAACCTTTTATACATTTTTTTCATTTACCCACTGCTCATTCACTTTTTTTCTTTTTTCTTTTTAAGTTTTGACTATTTGGGTGAAAAATCAAAAATGTTAGCCATTTTTTGAATTTTTTTTAAAAATGACTTTTTTATTATCTTTTTTTCCTTTTTCAAAAACCACAACAATAGTTGGCTCTGATTGGGATTCTGAACTACAAAGAATGGAAAGAACTTTTTATTCTTTTGTTTCATAGTCCAACACTTTTTCCATTAGGTAATGGATTCTTCAAATCAATATCAACTTGATCAACTAAAAAATGATTGATATTTAATAAAATGATGGGTCTTTAGGCCATAAAAATGTTGTCACATGTTTAGACTAGTATTTGTGAGGGCTAGATACTCAATTTGATAGATGTTATAATATGTTAATGACAATGTATGTGAGTACCAAGTACTCAACCTGATGTATGCTATCACATATCTCAAAGGATAGTGTATGTGAGTGCCAGGTACTCAACCTGATGTATGCTATCACATATCTTGAAGAATAGTGTATACGAGTGAATTTTCATTATGTGTATTTTTACACAAACTAAAATGTGAAGAGAGAAGTGATTATCTTATCCTAGTATGCCAAGATCTGACCAACTGACAGCCAGTTCTCCCATCTCAATCATATGAAAAATGAACATGTATTGTCACACTAAATTCTCTTATTTGCCTGCAAACTTGGACACACTAATCTGACCAACTGACAGCCAGTTCACCCATATCAATCATATGAGAAATGAACATGTGTTGCCAAGCCAGATCTTCTTTTTCACTTGAAAAGACTAATGAATGACCTATTTTATTTGTCACTCTTACAAAACTTGTAATCACTAATGATGTTCCCAGATAGAGGTTATGGCAATAGGATGTTTCAGCAAGGAAGACTGAATCATGAAAATGGAGGAGCAATAAACACACTATCACCTTTATTGAAAAATAATGTGTACACCAAAACAAAAAGTAGGAAAGAAACACATCCAAAATTGCATTCATATATGTATAGAATAAGGAAACTTCATTTTTATTGGAAATAATGTTTCAAATATTGCCTGCTGAAGGGTAATGGTAGATGGGTTCCATCACGATATGCTAGGTAAAAAGTGTTGTTATCATAAAAGTGTCTGATTTTAAATGGCCCCATCCAAAGTGAATCGAATTTACCATGATTGCCTTTTGGCTCTTCTCAACTATCCCAAAGTAGCACCAAATCTCCTACTTGGATTTCTTTTTTCTTAGCCTTTTTATCAAAGAGGACTTTGACACAAGCCTAATGTTTTATGATTCTATCGGACACCTATATTATTTTTTCTTCTAGTTTTTATAGATAGAAGATTTTATTATTTAATGAGATTTCAAAATTCAGATTTTCTATTGTTCTAGACAATTGCAGGGCAGGTAAATCAATAGTTACAGGAATTGCAACATCTACTCTATATAGCAACTAGATTGGAGACATACCAATAGCCTTTTTTGGATTTATACAGTCTACCCAAAGAACATCATATACCTTTTTATGCCAATTTTTTTAATTCTCATCTACCACCTTGAGCATGATTGTAAAAAGGTTTTTGTTACTTGATTCACCTTGATTTTTACCTTGTGGGTGATAGTTTGATGAATGAGACAAAGAAATACATATCCATAGAAAAATACAATCATCTCTGAAAAAGAAAATTTAGATGCATTATATGTTACAATTTTCTATGGGATTCCATATTGTACCAAGATATTTTCCTTGATGAAGTGGCAAATGACTTTTGAAGTTATTTGTTTCATAGCAATTGCTTCTACCCACTTAGCGAAATAATTTGTCACTGTGAGAATGTGAGTATGACCTTCACATGAATGAGGGTTTAATGTGCCAACAAAATCCAATCCCCATTTCTGAAAAGGTTATTCAATTATTATAGGTCAAAGAGGAAGTGCTACTAGCCTGGGCTTGCCTACAAACGGTTGACATGCTTCACACTTTCTCACCCATTCCTATAAATATTTGAAAAGAGTTAGCCAATACTAATGAGTTTTGAGAATTTTTTATGTTGTTACTCTATTAAAAAAATAACCTCCATAATCCTGATCATGAAAATCTTGCAATAATTTTTTGTCATTCCTTATCCATACATCTTAAGAAAAAACCATCAATTCTTTTCTTGAAAAGAGTATCTCCTATGGCATATTTAATAGCCTATAGTTTGAGCATTATGCATTATTTAGCATCCAAGTGTGAAGGACATTATCCATACATCAGGTAGAGGGCAATGTCAGAAAACCATTCATTAGTAAAAATGACAAACAATACCAAAATAAGCTCTTGATTATCTTATTCACCCAAAACTGTTGAAGATTTTGATCAGATATCTCCTTGTTCTGCCATGAGTTGACATAGTCCTTTTCCTCAAACTAATTTTGTAGGTTTTATTTATAGATCATATTCTTGTACCTTAGTTATCAAATTTCCTAATTTAGAACCAGGTTATTGTTGAGTCAGAATGGATTTGATCACTGTACTTGGTACCATTGCCACAAAATGTGAATATAATATGTAATACCTAAATTGCTTAATGGATTTTACGACTGCATAAGCATGTTTTCTATAGGGGATTATTTCAACTCGTAATTTTGAGATTACAACTCATGAAGGAAATTAGGGATTTGATACCCTCATTGTGTTTTTGAATCAAAATTACTGAGAGTGTATGTTCTAAAGCAAAGCAATAAATAATGAACTCTTTCTTGAAATTGGGACATACCAATATTGGTGCACGAGCAATAATAGTATTTATATTTTCAAATGCTTCGTTACCTTCATTACTCCACTTGAAAATAGGTTTTCATTTCATCATGTCTGTAATATGTCTTGTGAGCTCGGTAAAATCAGCAATGAATCTTCTCAAAAAGTTCACTTTCCCAAAGAAGGAATGTACTCCTGGTTTACTAGTAGGTAAGGAAATATTTTGAATCGCATGAACCCTTTCTAGATCAATCCTTGTTCCTTCTTTTGATACAATATGACCTATGAGTTTACCTTTAGTCATTCTAAAGATAGATTTCTTAGGATTGAAAGAAATTCCATGTAAACAACACTTTCCAAAGACCCTCTATAAATGTGCATAGTGATCTTCTTGCTTTCTTGAGAAAACTGTTAGGTCATCAAGATACACCAAAATGATTTCATACTTCAATTCTTTAAACACCAAATCCATTACCCTCTGAAATTTTATTTCTGCATTAATCAATCTGGATGACATTCATCTATATGCAAAGGTGCCCTAATGTGTTTTGAAAGCCATTTTATGTCGATCTTCCTTATCAACCTCTATCTAATTATATCTTGATAAACCATTAAACATCAAAATCATTTTAGCACTAGTTGTTGCTTGGAGAACCTGATCCATGATTGGTAGTGGATAATTATCTTTGAGAGATGCTTGGTTGAGGTTTTTGAAATCAACACAGATTTTGATTTCACCATTCTTCTTACAAACTAGTACTATGTTAGCTACCCAAGTTAAGTGGTGAATAGGGAAAATAATGTGAGCATCAAGCATCTTTTGCACTTTGGCAAGAATCATCCCTATGATTTTAAGATTGTATTGTCTCTATTTCTATTTGAAAGGTTTTGCATCATGTTTTAGAAGAATTATATGCTGCATCTCATTGGGATGAAATGACTTAAGATCAATGTATGAATATGTGAGTATGTTAATATACTTACGAAAAAGGCTAAAAAACTTTCATTTTTATTTAGGTGAGCAACATTTTCCAATATTGATGAACCTAAGATGTTCCTCTCAACCAATGTGTGCTTTTTCATAGTCAGCAAAATCAAGACTTCTTTTTTGCATTTTATTTTTTACAAATCTATCATGTTTATCAAATAATTCTTCTAAAGAGACCAGACCTCTAGGAATTTTATTTCCTTTCAACTTGATGACACCTTGTTTATCATGTTCATCTATGATTCCCTTTTTAAATGTATGAACTGAAGATCCTTTGTATGAATAGTCATTGCCTTCCAAGTACAAATTTTTGAAAATTTCCACTATCTCAAGGAAAGAGATGATTTTCTGATCATCATCAAAAACTATCCAATTGTCTACATTGTCTAGAACACTTGGTCTATATATTAGTTCAATCGTATATATTTTTAAATTGATATCTGCATGGGGAATCATCAAAGAAGTTGATAATACCAAAGTGTCATATTTAGAGTTATGTTTTATAGGAATTGTATTGTTAGAGAAAGCATAAAAAAAATCAATGTTTTCCCAAACTTTATTCTTATAGAGTCTTAGACGGTCATTTTTCACTTGGTATTGACCTTTCACTTGCTTCACAACTAGTTCAACATCACCTAAAACTTTCAAATTCCTGATTCCAATTTCTTCTGTTGCCTGCAAAGCTTACAAAAGTGCTTTGTATTCATCTATATTGTTGGTGAAATCAAATTACAAGTTATAGGAAAAAGGAAAAATTTCCTTAGAAGGAGATATCAAGATTACTCCTGTGCCTAAACCCACTGACGAACAACTACCATCAAAATCCATTGTCCAAACATCATTTGGATCTGATTGCATGATCTTTGGTAACTCTACATATTTCTATAGAAGATAATTACCAATTTTATCATCTACATACAAGATATCAGCTATTGGATCATCAACTTTTTGAACTGTGTATTTCATTTTCAATTCAGGTTCTAGACATTGTTTGACTCCTTTGACTTGAATCATGGCATGTGATAGATCCAATTAAATTTTGCCTCCCAATTTTTTGCAAAAAATTTTACTCAAAGAATGTCATAAGCTGCTATCATATCCATGACCAAAACATTTATTTTGATTCACATTTGGGGAAAAGATGCCAAAGCTACTTGTACATATTTAATTTGTTCAATGAGGGGAACTTGTTTCACCTCCATGGAATAATAATGCCCAAAGGTCTTAGTGCAGGTTAGTCCAAGAGCATGAGAAACTTTGGTAGGTATTACATTATCTAAGGCTCCTTTGTCAAGAATACAATTATTGACTTTGCATCCCTTGAGGAAAAGGGAAATGTAGAAAGGATCAACTTCATTGCATTTGGAAGTGACTACCACCATAGATTTGACTTGATTGGAAGTAACAAGGTTAGTTAAGATTCCTTTGAAATTAGCATTTTTAACATTTGTATTTTTTCCTTTAATGAAATCAACTAACCTATCCAACTGCTCTAGATATGCTCTCAAGTATTTAGCTTGCGACATTTAAATCTTGGTTTTATTGACGTGATCAATTATTTCAAAAGTCAGTAAATTACCAAAAGGATCTCAACAAGTTGAGAAATGTTGGCTTTAGATAAACTACTTATTATTGGTTGCTTCCCTTTTATTTGTACTTATAGGGTAGTTCCTCATGGGAGAATAAGTTTTGGAGTTTCCTCTTGTGAATCACTAGATTATTTTTTTTAGTTTTGAGTTTTAGAGAAAAATGTAAAGGATTGACTATTCATATCCCCAACATTCTCTTCATATTCATCTTCATCTAAATTATATTCCAAAAATGAGTTTACGAAGTCGCCACTAGGTTCTTTAATTTCACATTCTTGAAGTTCTAGATTTTTTGATTCATTTTCTTCATAAATTTATTCATATCTAAATATTTCCTTAGTTTTTAAGACTACATTCACTGGTGCATTAGTGTTTTGTTGAGGAGGAGGCTCAAGTGCTAGTTTTGGTTGAGGAGTTTGCAGTCTAGGATGATCTCTTTGAAAAATAACTTAGTTTCTTCTAGGAATATATTGGTACAAAGTTGTAATGGCTTTCTGAGGTATTTGCTTTTTAGGGCTATTATATCATTAGCCATTTTATACAAGAGTTGTTCTATTGAAGATTGTCTTGAAATTTGAGATTTATTATTTGAAGGTTCTTTGTTGAGTTTCCCATACATTATCATGTCATCTTCGACTTTAATAGCCAATTTTTGAGATACTTCCAAATTTGCTACTCTAGCCCTTCTTAATTGATAACTTACTTTGGCTAATTGAGATTTCATAAAGATACATTTTTTATTTTCATCTGTAGGTCATGCAGTAGTCAGTATCCTATTTAGCAACTTATTGAATATAGAGATAAACTCTCTCATTGGCTCATATACTTCTTTTTTCATTTATGTAAGTTGATCAAGTAGAGCATGGGCATCTTCAGTTGGTTTAAATCTATTCTCAAATATAGTTTTCATTATATTTCAATTAGTAACAAACACTGGATTGAGATGGTAAAACCAATATGTAGCCCCATCATGCAACATTTTAATGAATAGCCTGATGACAACATCTGCATGCTCAACACCTAAAATGCCACATGTAATATTGAATGATGTAAGGTGTTCATTTGGATGTTGTTTTTCATCTCCATAAAATCTTTTAAAGTTCTTTCTGGACCCTTTTAGAAGGTCATGTAATTAATGGACCAATCACATTTCCCCATGGTAATGCCTTAGATTGAAAAACTACTTGTATGGGAATAATTATTCCTGATAAGATAAGAGCTTGACTTGTCAAAGTACCTCTTTTAGGTTATTTTTTTTAAAGGTTGAGGGAAGACTGGTTGTTCTTTTGATCTTTCTCTGATGTTCAGGGCTTAACTTGAAGCTAGAATGTTATTGTAACTGATAAAAAGGGTCAACTTCATCTTTCAACTTACTAGTTCTAGTGAATCTCTTTTCTACCAGTTTGGAAGAAATTTATTGGCATTGAGGTACAAGTTGAAGTTGAAGAGCTCTCTGAGCTAGCCTTCTTTGTTGTATTCTATGTGCATCCAATGCTTCAACCCTCTATGCTAAAAGTGCTCGATCTTCTTCCAAGATTCTAACTGCTCTATGAAAATGTACCTAACTGATTCTATTATCCCAAGTGAAAGTTTTAAAATCTAATAAAATATCATCTTGAGTTTGTGTTATCTAATCAAGATTAGGTTGAAGAACTGGAGTTTGAGGTGAATGAATTATCATGAGAAGAAACTCTAGTTGCAAAAATTCTTTTATTATCTATAAAAAATAATTTTCACACTTATCTTCTTGAATTAATCTCAAAGTTTATCTAGGAAATTGTAGCATGTGTTTCTTCTATATCTAGTTCTGCTCTAACAATATCGAATTAAGCGTTGCTTGTTTTATTGTCAAAATCAAACGATCAAACTTTTGAAGCTAAATATTCTTTTAAAGCTTCATCCCAATTCAAACTAGGTTGATGATTTGGATTTTGAATGCTTGAAATGGTCATATGTGATTTTACTGATTCTATTCTATTAGATGAACTCTACAAGCTTCTCTTCATGCACGAGCTCTTTCTACTCTTTTAACATGTTCTAACTCTTGATTCAGAATAGCTAGGATGACTTTAAAATGAGTTACAAATATTTCATCAACATCCCAAAAGATTTGTCTAAGGTTTAGCACAATATATAACTGAGTAGATTGCTCCAAGTCTAAATCAAGTTGTTGGAGTGGTCCTTGAGATGATGGTAGAGTCATGTGGACCAGTAAAAAATGGGTGGCATAAAAACTTCAAAAGCATGCCCTACAATGGGTGCTAAAAACTATTTGCATGAAAATTTTTAAGGAAGATAAATCGCTGACTTTGTGTAAACAGTGTGGGGCACAGAGTCCCTCTCTTATCAGCAAGTGGAGCTACCTTTATTGAAAGCCGAAAAATGGAAAGCAAGAAATATTTACAAACAATGTAATGTAAATCATGGGTAGTAATTTTAACTTGAAAGTTCGAAAAGGAGCTTTGATAAAATATTATGTATAGAAGGACAAAGACAAGGGAGAAATTGTTGGAGCAACTAAATCATCAAGTTATAAACCAGAGACGAAACAAAAGTGTTGAGGGAAAATTTTGACTTTTGAAAGAGGAAAATCTCTCTCATTCAATAGGTTAAAAAGATGTAATCATATTCATAAGTATATGAAACATACACCAAAAGACCATCTGACTCTGATAGCATAAATGAATAACCCTTTGTATTTTCTAATGAAAACAACTAAGAAGTTACCTTTATTCCTATTGAGATTTTCACATATATTGGAAATGTAAATTATAACTCAAAATAGAAACTTTGTAATCTAATCTCCTATTCTCAACACTTTGGAATTTATAACAATGGTAATGAAAATCAAATACAATAAATTAAATGAAAGACATAATTAAAAAAATATACCTAATGCAAATTTTAAAAACAACTTTCTTGTATTGATTCTGAAGAGTAGAAAGACTGATCTCCTTTTACAATGCTTTGCCATAAATTCTATATGTTTCAAACCCTTATTATTAATCTCTAACTTGTATTTATAGGCCAAATAGGTGGTTATGTGCAAAACCACCTATTTTGCCTTTTTACAGAAGTGCTAAAATATCAATGAGAAATTATAATTTTGAAAAGGTGCAAAAACTCTTTAAGCAATTAGCACCATTTGAGAAAATAATTGGATTTTTTTCACTACTTGCAAAATCATATCATCAACTTGCACAACTTGAAAAAGTAAGTCGGCAACATTGAAAAGACAATTTGCAAAAATACAATGCACATTTTCAAGAGGAAAAGAGTGCAATTACATAAGTTAGATACAACGAAACAAGAGGAGAGAAATCAGGAATAGTGAAAGCAAATCTTCATTCTTCTTGTTGTCATATTGACAATTATTTTCCTTTCAATAAATCATCAAATCTTTGGATAATTACCCTAATAGAGTCTTCATCTAGTCCATATGTGTACCTATAGGCAATGTCTTCTGAGTAATCTAATTCCTTCATTTCTTGATGCTTGTTTTTGAGACTATTTATTTTCATATCCAAATTATCTACATTCACTTGGTACTAGGACAACCGATGAAGTTCTTATAATTGAATGCAGATGTAGTGGCAATGTTTTGGATTCATTCTTTGAATTCTCCAATAATGGTCTCAATTGATATAAAATTTCCCTCTTGATCTTTGTCATTGACAAAATGACAATCCAACTTCTTGACTTCATTGTCAATCTCCATCATTATTTCATTCCCAAGTGACCTTGCATTACTAAATTTTTGAACACATTCTTGAAGAGACTGGATTCTAAATTTGGTGGCACAAAGAAATTCAATTTGATAGAAAATTTCATCTTCATTAATTACCCCTTTTTTAATAAGATCAACAAAAGGAAATTTTGAGAATTTAACCAATTCAGGGGTGAGTTACTCCAAATTTTATTTTTCTTGAGAATATCCATTTACCTTTGTTATTAGTTGTTCATATTATGATTCAATCTTAGAGAATATCACTCATGGGGTGAGAATTATTAAGACCCCATGATCTACAACTTTTTCAATCCAAACTTTCACCACATTACCCATTTAGCCCACTTCTCTCAATCTTTCTAGTGTTTCGGCATGAAGACTTGATGAAATGATAGCTGGTTGAACTGGCTCAACCCATCTATCTATTATCGAGCTCAATTGTTCCACTTTCTCTTTCATTTCTTATTTCATCACTTTATCTTTGTCCATTTTTTCAAATATGGTGTCAATTTCCAACTAAACATCTCCTTTCATTCCTTCTCTGGTCGATTTTCCCAAGTGAACTCTAGATACATGGTAATCTTCAACCCTAATTTTTGACTTATCTATTTCAACTGATGGAATGGCCTCCTCTGCATACTTTTCTACTTTTTCATCTATTACCATTCATGAAACTATCTTTGCTTTCTTTGGCCTTTTTCAAAAAAAACTTGTCAAGGTTTTAAAATCTCTCTCTTTAGGTTCAACAATTCTTTTCATTGTTTTTACTACTGTAGACAACCAATCTAAGGTTGTCATGCTTGAAGAAGACAATGGGATAGAAGTTGAAATAGTTGGATCAATTCTGACCACAATTGAAGAAGGTGTAATTTGGACAACTTGAGAAGATGTTTTAATTTCCTCTTATGAATTGATTGTTTCAAAAGAGATTCTTGGAGAAGGGGCAATGAGAAATTCAAGATTTGAGGGAGAAGATGAAGAGATTGGAGTAACCTCTTGCAAAGGGAAAGTAGATGATGTAGGAAACATTGTAACATTTAAAGTTAAAAATTGTTGAGTTGTGTTCTCTATTAATTCTTAAGTGAATGGAAAGCTATCAACTGGAACTTCTTGAGAAACTAAAATTTTAGGAGAAGAAGAAACATTCTCACCAAACCTTTTTATCTTCACCTTGATAGTCTTTCATGTTTGATTATCTTATTGAGTAGCTTTAGGGTCATGTGCTTCTTCTATCATGGAAGATTTTCCACTAGGGCCTGCCTTATTTGTCTTTTTTGGTTCATTTTATTACATATAATAGCTTCCAAATTTGTCTTCTCTTGGAGGTGTAGGGAAATCAACATATGTAACATCAACTCCCTTACCTTTCAACAATATGAGAATTTTATCAAGTATAACCCTTATCCTACATTTGACATAAGTAAATTCCCTTCTATCCCAATATACCATAAATAATGGCTTTGTCGTGATGCCTTCTTTTTCAAATATGGGGTCTAATTTGACCTCATCTTCTACCAGTTACTTCAAAACTTTCATTATGCCAAACTCATCTATTTGTCTCACAGTAAATCATGAATAGTCTCTGGTTCTCAATGCTTTCTCGTCATCACAATCCATCCAATAGTCTTCAAAATGTGGAACATGCTGAAAAGAAGATCCAAGATTATGTTCAATTAAGACTCCATTATCAAATGAAGGCCTGCATTCAAATCTCCTAAGGTTAGAGTGAGACATGTATTGTTCAACTGTCTTGGCCTTCACTAATGAAGGGCAAGCAAATCTACCAATAGAGATCAGAAACTTGATCCTTATTTTGATCTACTTGTCAAGAACTTGTGTGTTTCAGTAAGTTGTCTCACCAATTCTATTAATGCCCATTTGTCATTGATGTATCGTGGGAACATGTAAGGATATATTTCACAACCACAGATTCTCAAGTAATTTAAAATTGAGAATTATATAAACCAAGCTCCCCACCTTGCTATTTATGTGGTGGCCATAACTGATATCCTTGAGTTGAAGAGTTCCTTTCAAAATAGCTAGATGATAAAATGAACAAAGTAGCCATTAACTCTTTTGAAGTGACGCATTCTTTCTTTTAATGTCAGCTGAGGATAGAAGTCATACACCATTTTTTTCCCAGAATCACCTACTGTATGCAATCTGTCAAAATATATTCAACTTGCTATAAAGTAAACAAGGTACAAAGTCGTATAAAATTTTGATGTGTCTTTTACTTCTATGAGTTACTTGTGAATGGAATTGTTGATTAATTAACCCCAATCAATATATTATTTATTTCGAATGATGATCCATATAAACCTATACATCTAGTTCTAAAAATTCTTGCTTGTATGATTTCCCACTATCTTTTGAAATAAAGTGATTATATCACTTATCTCATCTTTGAAATCCAGTCTTACAAGATTTTTGGAAAGCTGAGTGGAGGAATGCTTCGGCTTAGTCAACCAGGTCTTGTTGACTTGTTTAGAACATGTTATAACATTGTCATCCCAAAAGCTTTGGGAGGAGTCGAGAGTTAGCTGCACACAGGTTTCATGATCTGGATGGTGAAAAATGTTGTCAATTTACTTGAGAGTAAAACTCACTACCAACTCCCCTTGTGGATCTCTTACCTCTCACGTATCTGAGTTATAATTCTTTGCCACAACCAAAACCAACTCAAGAGACTATAATGATACCATGAATGTTGCTACCTATGCTAAACTACTGTCACAAATACTTTGACCAAAATCTATCTTATGCTCTGCATTCATTCTTTCCTAAAACTCATCCAAGTTGACGTGAACAAGATCAGTATTTGTGATATTTTTTGTGTTAGATTCCAATGACAAAGGATGTATTATACCCTAGAACTAGTATTTCACGATTGCTTTTTCTTTGCCTTTACTTGAAATCTCTTTTTCTAGAGTATGAGATTAAGACATCAATTTGACAATAAGATTGACAAATTTGAAATTTTTATAGAAAAGTACCTGATTTATGAAAAATGATGAAAATATAAATTGAGGTTGTCCTTACAAGTTGATTGTGTAAATTTCTCTAACGTAACTCTAATGCTCCTAATATGATTTTCATTTTTTTTTTAAACCAAATTTCTTGCTTGTAAATGCTCCTGTTACAATTCCTTCGATTAACAATTTAGGAAAAAATAATAATAAAAGAACCCCATCAACATTTTCAATATCTTCTTTAAATTTGAAAATGTACAAAATAAGATTCACAAACTTCACTTGATCAATTTTTTTGGTTTACATTTTTCACCCAAAAAAATATTTGTTTTCCACTAAACTTTTTTTTTTAAATCATGAAAATTTCTTTCACTAAAAAATTTAAATTTTCCTTTTTATATTTAAACTCACCAAATTATCCATCCACTTGGCAAATTTAATTTTTTCTTTTTTTATTCACTAGAAAAAAATTTAGCCAAATTTCATTCATTAAATTAAAACCTTTCATACCTTTTTTTTTAAATTTTATTACCCATTGCTCATTCACTTTTTTTTGCTACTTGTTTTTTTTTTAAGTTTTGACTTTCTAAGTGAAAAATTAAAAAAATTAGTTTTTTTTTTTTAAGAATGATTTTTTCACCAATTTTTTTTCCTTTTTCAAAAATCACAATAACATATTATTATAATCTGATTATTCATATATATATTATTGTAAATTTTTACTTTCTTATGTAAATTGTAAACAATAATAATTAGCTGCAAACTTATTGTACTTAATAAATTACTTAATAAATAATAGCTAAATTATTATTGCTCTTTATAATTTTTTTTAATGAAATCAAATCAATATGCTTAAATCTGATCACTAGCTAAATGAATCAACACTTAAACCCGTTGGTTGGACTTGCAGTTATTTTAATGATGCATTTAGTTAGAGATCTTAATTGTTGTATTATTATTTGCTGAATTAAGGTTTTAATTTTTGTTTACCTAACTCTAGTTAACCTTGAGGAGTTATTTTAAAGGGAAGGGTATCCTTACTCTTATCATGTCTTTGTATTTAGCAAAAAAGTGTGCATGAATTTGTATCATTCTCATTGAATTTTAAAAATAATATAGTGTGCATGAATATGTTTCATAACTCCATGTGATACATGTAAAATATGTAATTGTATGTATATGTAATCTTTGTAATTTTAGTTTGAAGCCTTTGAACATATAACCATGCATATGCACCCAAAATATATGAATCTGTAGTTTATTCTTGTAATTTTAATGTATATACATGGCATTTTCCCCCATATTCTATACCAAAGGCTGCTTTTTTGAACCCTTTTGAATTCTCTAAAAATATATTGTGTATCCAAAATTGATTTCTCATCATAGAGGCTTATCTTGTGTATGAAAGTCCCACTAGAATGCCCCCTTTTTGAGGTTATGGATGTGTTGTAAAAGTCACTCATTTCAAAATAAAGGTTAATTGTATCATGTGTATCAAGATATAATCATTGTATACCATAGCATATGTCAAAAATCATGTCATCAAAGTGAGATATGTATCATTCAAAACATGTATGTAACATATAATGCAAGGGAAAAAGTGTATAATCTACTTAAATATATCAATGAAACTCATAGTCGTAGTCGTAATAGAAGAATCTTTTGTAATAGTTAGTACAATATTTGGATCATGACACTTATCAAAATCAACAAGCTCAACAAAATCTCACATTGATTGAACATCTCTATACAAGTTCCATGTCCCTTCACAAAAATGGACATACAATAAAATGTTCAAGAAAATATCATATCATAGAGATGTTCAATAAAATGTTGCACACAAGGGCCATAGGGCACATATAATAGACAACCAAATTCTAATCTATTATGTACATGTAACAGCTTCAATTGAGCATATAACTAGAAATATATTCTACACCATGTATATCTGATGTGATCATATCATAGCAAATAACATATCCATGTACACAATGTAAGATAGAGAGATTAGAAAGATATTTTTATAGAGTATATAGTTCATTAGAACCAATTGATAGCTCATCTTGATGCATTTGTGTTTTGTTCCTCGCAGAACGAGTCTTGAATTGGTCATTTACATTTACTCTTATTTATAGGTCAATGTGTTGCTTCACTTCAGTAGCATCGACAAGGATATTCTTATTAACATTTATTTTTGTACCTTCTCCATCTCTCTGTTTGATATTTTTATCATCATATCCACTATAGTTTAGATCATCAACCTAGAAACAAAGATGAAAAACCACATTAGTATATAATTTCTTAGATTCCATGCTCTAAAACATCTTAAAACAATATTAGACAATATTGTACCCATTGGATTTTGAGCAAGCCATGGAGACCAATGAGTTTGATATTATAATCCAAAGCTTCATTACCATGGTTAGGCACCTTACAATAGCCATGACACACTCTAACCTACGGTAGGCTAATACCATGGATATCAAGGACTCAAGCCTATCATGTTCTTTTCCAGCTTTGCCCAAATGTTTATCTTAACATATTGGTCCTGATGTAATGGCAAGTAAATATATTTGTATATTTGTGTTTATTTTATAATTTAACTCTATTGATAATATCATATTTAATTTTGTTCAAGTAAGTATTTCATGTTGCTTTTATTCATGATGGGATTTGTAAAACATAATAATGACTATATTTCACTCCCTAAAGTTTTGAATGATTAACACATTATTAACATTCATTTACATGTGCTTAAATATATAGTTGCAACAATAAGGTATAAAAACAGCCTACTATCTCTTAAATTCAAAAATTACATATTCCTAAGTTAATTTTGCTACAAAACTTAAGAACAAAGCAATGGATATTGAAGGATGACTAATTAGGTTTTAATGTTTTTATATGTGACAAGAATGGATCACACACACGTGGGCATTTCATATGGGCTTTTTAAGATGATTTTGATGTTTTTAGTGGTTTTAAATGGCGTCTAAGTCTCTCATCATGTAAACTTCAACCATCCTATAATGTAACACAATATTTTCCTTTGATTATTTATTCACATAATTAATTTTTGAATTAAAAATCCAACCATATTTTAGATTGTCCCATTTCTCTCAAAATTTAATTTTAATTCTTGTCTTCAATATCATACTAACTCCCACAAAGATTTGGCACTGAATGCCCTTGTTATTATAGATCGTACAAGGCTATCATCTTTTAAAATATATATTTTAATATTTATATTAATGAAAACAAGTGAAAAATTTAAAAAAAAATTAAGGGCACTCTATAATTATTAGAATAAGAATAAAAATACTTAAGCTTGTAATAAATTATTTGTCAAGATGGGGGAAGACCTCCTTCACATTTATTTATTGAGGCAATCTTGATAATAAGGACCTTTGCCATAGGGACTTGTTATTGTTTTTTAGTTTTTTAATCTAATTTTTTATTATATTTTAATATTTATATTAATGAAAACAAGTGAAAATTAAAAAAAAAATTAAAGACACTCTATAGGAATTAGAATAAGAAGAAAAATACTTAAACTTGTAATCTATTATTTGTCAAGATGGGGGAAGACCTCCTTAACATTTGTTTATTGAGGCAATCTTGATAATAAGAACCTTTACCTTAGGGACTTGTTATTGTTTTTTAGGTTTTTTATCTAACTTTTTATTTTTTATTATAGATTAAAAAAAAATTGTTTTGTTCCTATGTAGTTTTAGTGCCCAATATCAATGTGATATGACATGCTTCAATATAAACCTTTTATTTTTTATTATTATTGATTTTTGTTTGTTTTGTTTCTATACATTTTTAGTGCCTAATATCAGTGTCACATGACATGTTCTAATATAACTTATTTGTTTGTGAATAATATGTACTATATTTTAATTTAGTATATATATACTTATTTTATTATAAAAATTATCTATCAAGTTATAATTAATTATTATAAATTAATGAATTTAAAATTATTTGTCAAGTTATGATTAATTGTTAATTGTTATAAATTAATGAACTGAGAGTTACAAAATTTATAATATTTAAATATATTTTTGAATAAAATATTATCACAAAATATCTATCATTTTATTAAAAGTATGCTTTTTAATTATTATAAATTATTATATTTTTATTGATAAAAAATAATTTAAAACTTAAGATATTCTTCAATCCTTAATACTAGTCCAAAATTTCAAAAGTGAATCAAAAAAATAAAATGTCAATAATTAATTATTTTACATAATTAGAAAGCGAGCATTAATAAAACACTTTAAACATAGAAAAATTAGGAATAATTGAGTAAGTGTTTTAAGAATTTGTCATATGAGACTAGATAAAGTCAATCAAATAATATGTATGGCACTTTCATGATATCGATAAACCCTAGTAAAATCGATTACACACCAAAATAACTAACAATAATTAAACAAATGTTTTAAAAATTTCTTGTATGAGAATAAGTAAAATCAATCAATTAATTCCATTAATTTAAATTAAAAAAACATAAAATTTAATTTAATAATCACATAAATTATATTTATTTATTTTAGTTTGAACCAATTAAATTTGAACCTTAATTTATTGGACTATATTACTTCATAATCTTTTATATTATATTTTATTATTTAATATAATGAAAAACATTTACAATAATAAAAAAACATTAACCATAAATCTTAAAAGGACTTTCCTTTTTTCATTCATTTCCAGATTTTCAAGGATCTGTATTGGAAATAGTTAAAGCTTTTCTATGTATACAAAATTGTTCTTCGTGTAATGTTTGTATCGCACTTGCATTTTGACTTTGTTTTCTGAGATTCAGAAAGGTTGGAGGATAACATATTGTTGTTGTTGGTGGATTCAATGAAATTTGGGAAGGAATTTGTGGCACAGATGGTGCCTGAATGGCAAGAGGCTTACATGGACTATAACATTCTAAAGCTCCTGCTAAAAGATCTCATGCGTTACAAAACAAGGCCAGAACCTATTTTCAATCCTCCCACAGGGCTCAAAAGGGCCATGACTTTCAGAGGCTTCAGCGGTCTCATCAGACGCGATGGCAACGGTGTTCATTCCTTTCGCAACGAAGAAGAAGTCATACTGGTAAATTAACATTTCCTTTCTTATTATTTTCTTAATTTTTAATTGAGGAACACCTGGTCTAAAGATCATGTTGCTTCTTTGAAGGTGAAAAATATCGAACAGCATGGCAAAGATTGGTACGAAACCATGTTTTTAATGTCTCCGGAGGAAGGGGCAGAATACGATGTGGTTTTCTTCAAGGGATTAGACGAGGAGCTTAACAAAGTCACTACATTTTATCGTAGCAGGGTTGAAGAACTTGTGAAGGAAGCGGCTGTGTTGGATAAACAGATGTCATCTCTGGTGGCCTTCAGAGCCATTGTGCGCAGTAAACCTGGTCAAGATTTTAAAATTAAAACCTCATGTGATATCGACGCAGCCAAAACAACTCCGAACCCTGAAAATTTTTCTGGTATTTATTTATTTTCGGTCATAACCTAATATATTTTCACTCGTAGGAAATCTTGATGAATTTAGCCATCACTCATAGGAAATCCTAATGACTTTAGCCAGATATGCTTCATTTGATTGCAATCGAACACATCTTAGACACAATTATTAGAGATTCCAATGTTATTAAATGAAAAATCTGATCTTTTGACCATTTTCCTTAGGTATTCTTTATTTAATTATTTTGCATGAAGATTTATTTGAGCTGGCTTTGCACAAACTAGTGTGGTGTTTCTTTTTCAATGTTGAAATGTATGCTTACATAATATTTGTATCTTTGCCTGTAATCTGCATTTTTTACATTAGATTATTAAATTTGTGTAGAGCCTGCTCAAATGGAAGTGATAAATAAAGTTGAGAACAACGCGGATGGCACAGTTCAAACTGAAAGAATGCATGGAAGAGCAGAAAGGAAGGCGTTGAATGAAATTGAAATGAGTGGTCTCGGGTTCGAAACTCCGAGGGCCAAATTAGCTCAAGCTGGAAGACAGAGCTCACAGAAGCCGAGGAATAATAATACACTGCATCCCATTGAAATTATTAGGGATGTTAAAAAAACGATCACATCAGACACCCCGTGGTCTACCATACTCAATATACTCAACGATCCGGGAAACAAGACATTAAGCAGAAAGGATCTTAAGCGAGGCAACGAAATGATCCGCAATGCTTTTATTGAATTTTATCAGAAATTGACCCTGGTGAAAAGTTACAGGTAACTCTCTATAATTTGTTGTGGTCTGTTACTGATGTGCAGGTACTTAGTTTTTGAGATATGGAAGCGCAGCGTACTGACTGTGTTGTCTGGTCTTGCGTACGTAATGGTGCAGTTCCCTCAACCTGTTGGCTTTCTCAAAAATGATGAAGAAATACGACAAGGTTAGTATCGCTACCATCCCCGCCGAGTTTTCTATGTTTTTGTTAGTGATAATTACAGTCCTCTTTTAGGATTAGAAACCGTCGCATTCATGGGTTCTTTCCGAGTATATGTGTAAATGCTTTGTTTTCGTAACTTTCTTGTCTATTTTAAATAATTATAGAAATATAAAAGAATATGTGGCATTCATATATCTAGGGTTTCAAACCCTAAAAACATAAATAATTTGAGATTTAATAATATACAATAAATTTTAGCCTTTAAGATTATTTTTAAAAAATGAAAAAATTTAAAAAATATGTAAGGTACCAGGTTCATCAAAATGTAATGTATATAATAAATTACAATTAAATATAATATAAATAATGAATTATAATTTAATTATCATAAATTTTTATAATATTAATATTAAAATAGTATTTGGAAATAAATAAATAAAAAATTACAGTTTTTTAATATTTATTTTGAATAAATAATATTTTAAAGACAATTTCTTAAATATAATCGTGAAAGTATATTATGAACTTTCTTGTTAATTTTATTTAGAATTTTGAATCTTAGGCAAAGTATTTCTAACAATGTCATAAATGTGTTGGCAATGTTAGAAATATGTTAGCAGCAGGTTTTCTTAGATTTGGGCTCATATTTTTTCATTCTAATTTGTGCTTGATGACTAGGTTATCTTAGCTCTGGTCCCATATTTTCTCATTCTAATTTATGCTTTATTATTTATCTACACATGTAATTATATGTTTATTCTCTTGCACTAGAATGGCTTTGGTACATCTGTGATTTTTAAAAACTTAAACAAAACAAAGTAATCATAGAGATCTGTGTTGAGGGTTAGTAAGGTTAACACACCATCTAATTATTAAGTCTAACGGTAAGAAGTGTAATACAAAAATATCTAAAAATAATATATTATGTGAAATAAATAATGTTATAAATATAAAAAATATAGTTTGTACACCAAAAGTGTAATGGATTACAATACTTGTGTATTTATAGATAATTGAATTTAAATTAAGACCCTATACACAAACCCACATCAAATGGTTAGAAATGAAAAATATGGGATGAAAAGGAAAGTGCACCTTAACTTAAAGAAGCCCAAAAAAACAAGACAAGACTAATAAGAGCAAGACTAGAAAAACCAACACTTCCAATCATATGCCAAGAGTGTTGACGCTTTTGAAATCATGTAAATAGAGAAAGAGAAAGAAGTTAAGAAGTTAGAAAAAAAAGGAGAGGACCATCCAACATTTACAAAAATACTAATAACTATTTATTTGGTCTAATACCTTTAAAAAAAAGACATTTACACTAAATATTTACAATAGCTTAAATTTAATTTTAGGTGTCTATGCTAATTACCAATTATATATATAATTATATATTTTACATTATATTTTTTAAAATATACGCTTTTGAAATCATTTAAATAGAGAAAGAGAAAGAAGTTGAGAAGTTAGAAAAAAAAAGGAGAGGACCATCCAACATTTACAAAAATAAAATAAAATAATAACTATTTATTTGGTCTAATACTTTAAAAGAAAAGATAATTACACTAAATATTTACGAAATAATACTTAATAAATACCTTAAATTTAATTTTAGATTATTATTATTTTTTAAATATATGCCCGTACAACAACCAAAAAAGTCAACATTCAATTCTAAAATCTATAAAATCAATTTATTAGCAATTTTTCATAGATCAAAATACAAATTTTGAACTTGAGTGAGTAAAAAGCCCACCCACCTCAACATTTGTTGTATCATTCATGGATGAATACAAATATAATGAAGAAAAAAGAACATATGGTGTCTTCCTGCCTTGTGAATCAGTTAAAGATTTAATATGGGAATCAAAGGGTGCAACTCAGCTTGCAGATTTAGATGTTCATGAATTTTGTGATAATCTTAAATATGTGAGGTGAGTTGGCCATAATCAAGGAGTTGCTTCTAGAAAAGAGAGTGATGAGAATGAGATAGATAAATTTAGAAAAATTGGTGCTATGAATGCACTAAGCCAAAAGGATCCTAACATGCTTCTAAATGTACTAGAAAGTACAATAGACCAGAGAAATCATTGTGAGAATAGACCAATGTAAATTTCAAGAGAACTTTTTGCATGTCCCCTGGTTCTCATTTGGGTACTCAGTCGCCTTCCATTGAGTGCAAATAAAGTATATCATAAATCTATCCCAAAAGTGAGTTGTACAATGCTGAATATGAGAAAAGAAACATGGCATTCAGAATCATATCATAGGGAATGATTACCTCTTCCATTTTAGGGTTATCAAACCATTTTAGTGTAAATGTTATCATGTCCATAAAGGATAAAGAACCACATTCAGTTTGTAAGCAAGACAAAGGTTTGGTGCCTCCATGCTCAACAAACCAAATGATAATACCTACCTCTAAGCAGTTGGTAGTCAGCACAATACAAGAAAACATGGTATCTTTGAGTAGTTGTCAATTAGACTTGCACCCCTATGAAGGTATGCTAGGCCTTCACAGTCTGTTGAAACATGAAAACAATCCTAGGTTGTGGGTGACCTAATTAGTGGATTGAATCTCTAGATTCTAAGGGTTAGCTCCCTTTGGTGTATCAATTAGGATCTTTGCTCTACGCTACAAACTGCCACAAAAAGAGAGAGAAACTTGAATGGAAATCCTATCTAATAACAGTGATACACATATATTTTTTATTGATCCACTCAATTAGAGCTCCTAAAAACACTGATTTAGACAAGAAGAAGGGTTGAACCTTCAACTCCAATTGACCACTATACATAAATATATCATGAAAAGGTTTTATTTGGTGATTAAAGCTAGAGGTAAATAATGGAATAGGCCTGATTTGAGGCATTAACAACCCACTTGTTTCCACTATAACTTCAACAAAAAGACATCAAACATAGAACATGACCTGCATAATCTAATCAGCTAGTAACTAGGTAAGAATCAAGACTTGACAAGGAAGAAAATTTTATCACTTATGCAAATCACTGACATAAATACACTATACCAACAGTTAAAATTTGAAAAAACATTTCTTTTATTAATCTGAAAAAAAAGTTACAAAACTCAATGTTTGGCAGAATTTGATCTTGCCAAAAGAGAGATACAATTCAAGGTTGAAAAGCCAACTTATATAGAAAACATACAATAACTAAGAGGTTGGTGCTAAAAATAGAAAAGGAGGTCAACTCTAACATTAACCAAGTCTAATTTCTATTATGCCAAGATAACAAAGCCTTCTAAAAATATCTTCTTGTCTTTTGTCTCACATGAAAAACTCTTTGGTGTTGAAAATGGACGGTGGGCTCAAGCTTAGACTAATAAATGCATGATGTTATGCCAATCTCCAAATATGGAACTCCTCTTGAGTTGTTGGAATGTTTGAAAGGCTTTTATTTGCATGAAATCAACACCAAAAGTGAATTTACAACTCCACTTGAACTGTTGGAAATGTTTGAAAGGCTCAGATGAATGAGACAAACAAGAGTGCATGCATGATTTTTTTTGTTAAGCTATCCAACGTTAAACTCTTTAAATTCTTCATGCAAATGAGTCTCCATTTTAGAATTGAAAGATTCATGTTTGAAATGGTTGCATGTCTTGGACGTGTCTAATCCTATTTATGGGCCACTTTGTACGTTGTATAATGCGTTAATTTGTTTATTGGTTGTTGAAATCTCTTGTATTTTGTTTTTATTTCTTTTCGGATAAATTATCTATGGCTTTCCTATGTCTACTTTCCTTTGAAATTTATTTGGCATGTCTCTTACTTTGGGCTTATTACCTCTCAGATTTCCCTTTTCCTTCAAACATTTTTTCTAAAGGAAATATATCTTTGAGCTTCTATCTTTGCTTATTTTCCCTCGAACAAATTTTCCACATCTATTCATCCTTCCTGATTGGTATATTCGCTTGGAAATTCTACCGAAAGAATTATTTTGGATAATTTGTCCAAAGGAATTCCTTTGAACTTTTTGAAAGTCCTTCATTTTGTGTCTTTTTCTCTTTAGCTTATCCTTTTGAGTCATTTCTGTCCATTTCCTTTGGACAAAAAGTCTGAAGGAAACATGTGTCTTTCTTTTCTTCGGATAAATCTTCCTGAAAGAATTCTTTTAGACTTCTTGCCATGGACTTTCTTTTCCTTCGAAAAAAAATCTGAAGGAATGGTTTTGTCTTTCCTTTCCTTGTTACCCTTTGGGTTTCAAAACTGCCCTTCAAGCTTTTGCAAAGTGACCCCTTGATTTTGACAATGGACTTTCCCTAAGGGAAGGTGCCCTTTAGGTTTTCTGTAATGGACCTCATGGCCTTTCTAAACTACCCTTCGGAAAAAATGTATTTGTCCATCTACCCTTTAGACTTTTTGAAATGGTCCACTTTTCCACATAATTGACCCTTCAAATTTTTGCGAATGGTCCTTTGGCCTTTTGGGAGTGACATTCTCGAAGGGCACATACCCTTCAGAATTCCTTCAAACAAACCTTCCTAAAGGCACTCTACCCTTTGGGATTCCTACAAATGAACTTTCCCAATGGGAAAGTGATCCTTCATAAGTTTCCAAATGGACCATTTCCTTTGGATTTTTGAACTTTTAGCTTTTCTGAACTGGCCTTCAAGATTTCTGACAAGCTCTTCAAAATTTCCAAGTGGACCTTTCTGGAGGGACTCTAACCCTTTCAAATTCTTGTAAAATGACTTTCCTAAAGGGAAACTATTTTTCGAAAACATTGTTGGAGCCTTTTCAAAATTGTCCCTTTGGACAAATTGTTTTAAACCATTTGCTAAAAAAATGACCCTTTGAGAACTTTGTGAATGACCCTTTCGAAAGGTAACTATTGACTGTCAAGTTTTTTGGAGTGCACCTTTGGGAACCTTGAAATGACTTTTAGATTTGTTATAAAGAACCCTCTCGAAGAAGTGGAAAGAAACCCTTCTTCTTGTAAATCTTATAGTCTTCTTTAGAAAGTTCACCCTTTCAACTATTCTAATCAAACATCAATACTTTCAAAGCAAATTGGCAATGACATGAAAAGATTCAAATGATAAGGGTGGTAATTTTGATCTGTGGGGTCAAAATTGTCAGTAGTAACCCTTTTGGTGAGGTTCACAATGTGAAACATTCTATGGATGGATGTATTGGAACTAATCAAGTGATTGAACTACTAATCATGGGGAATCTACAGTCACTAGCAGAACCTATTAAGCCACTAAATGTGACGTCAGTTGATGTGTCTCTAGATAAAATGAATATAGGAAATCACAAGGACCTGAATCAACATCTAGAGGGAGAGAAAATGGATTTTGAGCCATTTGAAGTGAAAGAGGCATCAATTGTTGTTGTTGCAATATTTGAGAAGGATAAGGTGAAGAAGACAATTTGTAGTGAAGAGCACATAGATCCTTTTGCTCAAATTCAAAATTGTTGGACCATAGTAGTGTGGGATTCTAGTGATACTTTAACACTTGTAAAGGGTAGAGCTTTCGATTTCAAAATCATTACTTCCAATAATGTCATCATTACATGCTCTGAGATAAAAATAAAATCAAAATTCACCTTGGAGGAACATAAGAAATATGTTTAGTGGTTGAAACTCATGGGACAAATGCAACCTTCAAAGATATGTCAACTCACATCCGTGAGTGTTCCCAAAGTGAGTAGCAATGGGACAACTCAAAATTTAGGCAACTAAACTTAGATTTATGTGGCTAGCTTTAGATTTAATATTCAAGCTATAATTACATGGGTAGATGTATATGTTATGGTGATAATAGATGAATGTAGAAATGACTACGTTATAGAAAAGATCCATGGTAATCTATGATAAGAAAACAATGTTCTCCTATCATAACATTTATGGTTAGCTGATAATCATGCACTGGAGAAGAGTCTTTTAACTAAAATGAGTGTTGAGTTCATAAATCCAACAACTAAGGATTCTTGTCAACATGGAAAGTATCTTGGTATTGAGAGTTATAATATTTCGATGATAGCATTGCAAGAAATACTCTTGAGGGCTGATGGGTCTAATTGTGATGAAAATAGACCTTATGTGTCCATCAAAGACAATATTAAAGAAAAGCCTAGTTTCAAATTCCCTAAACAAACACTTGGCATTACTATAGCATCAGTCATTCTTAAACATTCCAGTTTACAATCGCTTGAGCATAAGCCATTTCAGGAAGGGAGGTTTGTAATATCCCAAAACTCAGCCTCAATTAAATCATTGGAATTATCCTTAATTAAATTACTGAAGAGTATTCATCCCTTGATGATCAAATCTCCAACAAATAAGCAAGAAAACACCAACATCAAATCACTAATGTGCAGCCAGATCGCTAATATACAATTAGCAAATGAAATCACATCATAAGTGATAAACAATCAGCGAATGAAATCGTAGCATGGGAAGTGGAGCACCACATTTAAATAAGAAATCAGTCATATGCTAAAATAACAATAATCATCACTTATTAATGAAAGGCACTTATATCAAAAACATTAGTTAATAAAATATTAATTAAAATATCATTAATTAATTATTTGGTAACTTGCATTCATTAAATAAATGGTCACCACTTTTGGAGGAGACACATCTTTTGGTGGAAGCCTATGAAGGTATTTATATTCAACAATTGGTGGGAGGGGGAAATCATTTTCAATCATGTATTCAAATATATAACCATGTACAAGCAACATGCTTTACAATCGCTCTTAAAGATGAAACCCCTTAATTGTGTAATCTGATTCCAAGGATGAAAATCCTTATAATCACAATAACCCAAGGATGAAACCCCTTTAGGATATATATTTTATTATTAATACAACTACATTTTATTATTTAAAGTATTTTTTTAGATAGATTCGGGGTTTTGGTTGGCCTCCAACCATATAATTTTTTTTACAAAGAAGCTAGCCAAAGTTTAAAACGGGCATGGCTAAAACTAGAAATAAACAAAGCCAATTGAGTGGAGAGCCAAAATAAAAACCATACAAATAAAGAAAAGAGTGCTACCAATAGAAAATGGTTTAAAAAACCCAGTGAAGCCCTAAGGCTTAACAATAAAAAATAGATAAAAAAACTAGAGATGACAAAGAACACCATACTTTTACTCATAACGGAGCAATGTCATTGGGGTCTTCAATGAAAATAATTTCCTTTCATTTGAATTTTATCACAGAGGCCTCACTAATTACCGAGCACTTGTGTTCTTGAGAAACAACCTTGCACCCACCCATAAAAGTTGTTGAGTTGTTATCAAGTCTGCCCTATATCGCCTTCGAAACAACCCTTTTTGGTGAGTTTATAAGCTAGTGAGGAGTTGAAATCTTGCCACGGACCACCATTTTAGTCAACATTTTAACTACCTCCACCCTTGCTCTATTATGTCAACTTTCCTTCCATTGAGTGATTTCCACAATAGGGCTTTTGATGTGTGACATGGGTGGTACAGACAAAAAGAGCCCCTTCAAAGATTCTTAAGAACATACCTTTTGCTGAAGTTCTTCAACAAAGCTAACTAGGAGCAAGAAGCGGGTTTTTAATGTGTAAAAGCTAAAATTGGGACTAGAGTAGTTTCATCTGAGTTGGTGAATGGTAATTTGGGAAGAGGACCCAAATCCCACTTGGCAATGTCCTCCATCATGCCACAATTATGCTCTAATTTGATGAAAAAGGACACCAAATTTGTAACCACTTCAATGTCAGAAAGCAAAACCATTAGTTTCAAAGTGAACATAGCAACCACCTCTAAATTGATGCGACTGTGAATGCCCTATTCTAGGTAATCATTTCCTAACACCAGTAAAATTGCCTCAAATAGTTCCTCTATTGGCACCCAAGAAATATTTTTTATTCTTGCCCGAGATATCCCCCCCTCAAATGCCATCTCTTGGATAGAGCTACTGCCATAGACAATAGGAGTGCCAACATAATTGTAACCCCATGGTCCATGATAAAAACCCAAAATCACCAAGAAAAAACAAACCACAACCCAGGTGGAGAGCCACAAGAATACAAAAACACCATTCAACTTAATGATATCAAGCCAAATCAAATCCAATAAATGTGATCAGGGGTCATCATGGAACTATTGTGAGACACACATGCCACTAGATTTGTTGATGCTGTGTATTGCACCCTTGACAGGAGGATGATCTCCTGTCTTCCATGCATCACAATGGAAACTCCTTTTTTGCCTATAGGTCTAAAAAAATTGAGGGGAGAGTCTCTAGATAAGGGCTAGCTCCCTCTAATGCATCTGAGTTGTTCCAGTAATGTTGTTAATACATATATATATATATATATATATATATATATATATATAATGGGGGGTGAAAAGAGAGAAGGATTACTGAAAAAAGAACCTAACCTAAGAGGGCGATGCACCAAACAAGTTTGATCTACTCATACTCACACTCTGAACCATAATAACACATACATACACTTTATCTGATGAAAGGGCCAGACTGAAGGGAGTTTAACAGGGAGGCTTTGATGAAAACACAAAAAAATGAACTTACCATAGGCACTGTAGGGAAAGCACGCTATCTGGTAACCTTCTTCTACCTCTGCACTCCAGATACAGCTCTTCTTGTTACCTACAGGAATGGTGCTTTGTCTATACCAGGTGTATTGGTATCAAGCCTGTGAAAGCATTAGAAAGCAATGACTGAACACAAGTCTAACACTTAGACACACTCAGAGATATATCTAACCAGAATAGAGGTAAAAAATGCGTATTTTATTGATTCCAAGTGAAAATTGGTAGGGCTTCACCTTACAACATGAGAGATATCTTCTTCTCAAAATGAGAAGTTTACAATATATAGAAGAAGAAAAGGCCTTTTGGCACCCTTTTACAAGTGGCCCATGTGCATTCTGAGCATTAGAAAGAAGAAGCCCCTTGATAGATAATGTTGTGTCAACTCCTATTTTGACTTTAGGTATTTAAGATATATTAAACGTCATATATGAAATTATGGGCCGTGTTGTTTGTCTACAAACAAGACCGCTCCTTCAAGGCATTTACGCGGTTTATTTGTTCATCAATGCAAAGTGGAGAAAAATGGGTCACACAGTTCATTGTTCATGCCCCTTGATAACCACTTGGCGGGCACTGTGTCAACCACTGGATTAACTCCTCGAGTCGACACCTTCCTTTGCCACTTAGACTGTTTTGTCCTTTTCTACACTTGGCTCTTTTGTCTCTTCCTAGCTTTGTCTTTTCCTAGTTTTGTCTCTTTCTGTTGGCCTTAAGGTCTTTAAAACCTCTCGAGTTCGTGCCTTTTATTTAAAGACCAATGGTTATTCCATGGTCAAAAAGTTGACATCTACACACCTGTCGTTATTTGAAAGCCAATGGCTATTTTGTTGCCCTGCATTTGACGTCTTCGGGGATATCTTTTGACGTCTGAATTCCAACGACTAGTTCATGATGCTTAATCTTGACGTCTTTGGGCCTATCACCCTCCTTGGCAATTCCTTCAACTTTTTTGTTTGATCCTTTCCAAAGGGGAGGTGTCCCTTTGGCTTTGGAGAAGTGTCCCTTCATTTTTGGCCGAGAGTCCCCCGCAAGGGTACCTGCCCTTCGAGGTCCTTTGGGCTCAAATCCTTCAGAAAAAATGTCTAAAGGATATCTCCCTTTGAATTCCTTGCTTATTCCCTTGGGCTTCTTTTCTTTCAGGCGAATTCCTTTGAAAAAAAGTCTGAAGGAATTCCTTTAAACTTTTTGTCTGAAAGAATTCATCTTGTATTTTGCTGCAAGATTTTTCTCTAAAAAGATTTCTTCAGACAAAATGTCTGAAGGAATTCCTTCAGATATTTTATCCGAATAAATTCTGCCTTTGCTTTTCCTTCTATCTTTGCCTTGCGGAAATTTCCTTTAGACAGAGAGTCCAAAGGAATTCTTTACCTTGGTCTTTCTTCCCTTTAAGTGCTTTCCTACCCTCCGCAAGGGTTCTTTAAGCCCAAAGCTACCCTTCAGACTTTTGCAATGGTCCATTTTGCTCATCACCTACCATCCGTAAGGGCACTTTGGTCTCCAAACTTGCTTTTCAAAAAAGTTACAAAGGTCCTTTTGACACCTAAGTTCCCTTCGCAGTCTGTTGGAATGGTCCAGTTTGACAAGCTTGACTGCCCTCCAAAAGGGCACTTGTCCTTCAGGCTTTGGAAGACTCCTTTAAACTTCTTTAATTGAACCATTGCTTGAACCAACCTGTTTGAACCAAAAGAGTGAACCAATTGAACTAAACTAACTCATTGAACCAAAAATGGTTCAAAGTTCAAGTTCAAATTTCATGGAAAGATCATGCCATTAGATCCCGACGTTGAACCACTGAACTAGTTTCTCCTTTTGCCAAAAGACTTGTGCAAATCAAAATTCAATCGGCTCAGAATAGCAGGGGAAGAAGGAGACTGATTTTGGCCTACAAGGCCAAAATGGTCAACAAAGTGGTGATTCCCAGGGGAAGCATGCCTGCTATGCTTAAAAACTAGTAGCCTCAAAGTCCATTGGGCACAGAGTCGAGATGCAACTTTGAAAGAGTTAGAAACCACCTTGAGATATCCAAGAATCAATCACAAAGGTTTTACCCCCAAAAAGAAATGAAAACACACACAAGACTAAGAAAACTACTAACATGTGCAAAAGCACTTAGGGAAAATAGGGAAGAGCAAGGAAAATATATACATGATGGGAGAAGGGCTCAATGATAATGCTTAAGATGTATCCTATTTACTGGGATATATAGTTCTTCACCATCCAACTTGGAGAGTTGGAATGCATTATGCTGCTTGCACTGAGTGATGACATATGGACCACTCCATAGGGCATCAAACTTTGCGTGCTTTCCAGGCTTAGCTTAGTCCGCATCCCATTTCAAGATGATGTCTCCTTCAGAGAAACCTTTTGATGAAGATTTCTTGTTGAAGTGTTTCTTCGTCTATTGTTGGTGACTGGTCATAAAAGCCATAACCTGGTCCCTTGTCTTGTGGAGTTCCATCAGCTTGCATAGCCTAACCTCCATCTTATTGCCTTCTTTTAACTACAACTGGTGAGCGCAGTCCAAGGCTGGCAACTCAAGTGAAATAAGAAGCCTAGCTTCCCTTCCATACATGTGCGTGTATGGTGAATTACCAATTGCTCTTTTTGGAGTAACCCTATCTGCCCACAGGGCTGTTTTCAACTTGGCATGCCAAGTCCTATGATTCTCCTCCATTGTTCTCTTGAGAATCCTGATCAGATTCTTATTGGTGGATTAAGCCAGCCCATTCCCCTGTGGGTAGTAATTGGATGAAGTGCTAAGATAGATACCATATCTCAATGCCCATTTACTCATTTTAGTTCCCAAAAAAGCTAAAGCATTATCTGATATGATGGTAGTTGGGATCCCAAACCTCGCCACTAGGTCTTCATAAAAATCCAGTACTGCACTTTCATTGGCTTCCTTCAAAGTGACAACCTCTACCCATCTTGTGAAGTAGTCTGTGGCGGTTAGGACCCACTTGTGTCTAGCACTAGAGGGAGGGTTAATCATCCCTATGAAGTCAAGACCCCATTGCATTAATGGTTGCTCCAGCTAAATAGGCTATAAAGGTATGGCAGCCAGCCATTATTTCCCATCAAAAAGTGCACACTTCTATCACTTTCGTACCTAGGCATGGGTGTCCTTGAATAGTGTGGGCTAGAAATAACCAGCTCTCATTATTCTTGCAACTATAGGCCTAGGAGCAAAGTGACCATAAGCTGGCCTATCATGGAACTCAGACAGCACCCTGTCGGCCTAACTTGGGTCTATGCACCTTAAAAAGTCTCCTGATAGATCCCTTCTAAATAACACTCCATCAAACAGGACATAAGGGAGAGATTGGAGTCTGAAATATCTCCTCTTGATCCTATCAAGGCCCTGTGAGCACTCACCAATGAGAAGAAAATGCCTCAAGTCTGATGTCTAATCCTTCATAACAGCTAGTTCTTCTATTGTGGCTACATCATGAATTAGCAGACTATCCTCTTTTTGTTGTTTAAGGTCTACAACAAGGTGTTCACACATGCTTTTTCCCCTCACCAGCTTGGTGATCTTGACATCCACGTTATACTCCATTACTTAAGTGATCCATCCCACCCTCTTTTCATTCAGGGCACGATTGGTCAAGAAATATTTGATGCCAAGATGTGGGACCATGAGGTGAATCCTATTGTTGGACAACATATGTCTAAATTTCTTCAGGCTCTGTATGACTGTAAGGACTTGCTTCTCCACATATGTATACCTGACCTCAAAACCCTCTAGGCTTTGGCTAAAAAATGTGAGTGGTTGTTCAAGGTTATCACCATTTGCTTGGGTAAGCATGGCGGAGATTACCTCTTCATTTTCAAAGGTGTAGAGGTTGAAATCTTTGGTGAAGTCAGGGCTGTTCAAAGTAGGAGCCTGGGCTATAACTTGCTTGATCTCTTCAAAACTATCTTTTCTTTACGCTATCCACACAAACTTCTCGTCCTTCTTCAGCATAAAGGTCAATGGCTTGACTACCTCTGCAAAATTTAGAATAAATCTCTGGATGAAATTTATTTGCCGAAAAAGCTCTATAGGCCCTTCTTGTGTTTAGGCAAGGACAGCTCCAGGATGGAGTGAACTCTCTCTGGATCAATGGTCAAGCCTTCCTTGGAAACAACGTGGCCAAGGAGTTTACCCTCATGGACAATGAACACACATTTCTTCGGGTTGAGAGAGATACCAAACTCTCTACACCTCTCAAAGATTTCTTTGAGGTATTTCTTTAGAGAAAACTGTCACGTCTTCAAGATACACCAGCATAATGTTATTTATCAGGCCTTGAAAAGCCATGTGCATGGCTCACTGAAAAGTGGAACTAGCATTGGACAATCCAACTGGCATTTTTCTATAGGCAAACGTCCCCCATTTGGTAGTGAAAGCTATCTTGTACTGGTCAGAGTTTTGCACCAAAATCTGATTATATCCTAAATGCCCATCCAGGAGGGAGAAATTCTCACTTCCTGTCACCATTTGAAGGATCTACTCCATGCTTGGGAGAGGATAATGGTCTTTCAAAAAGACTCTATAGAGGTCTCTAAAATCTACACATAATATGATCTCCCCATTCATTTTTTAGATAGGAACAAGATTGGCTATCCAAGAATAGTGTTTGATTGGAAATATTATCCTGGACTCAATCAGCTCGGTGAGTTCCTTCCACATGAGAGGGTCAATCTTTGGGTTGACAGGCTTTTGGTTCTGCTTGATCAGCTTGGTGCCTTCTTCCAGCTCAATGGTATGTTGGGCCAAACTTGGGTCAAAACCCTTCAAATCGCTATACTCCAAGGCGAAGACATCATCAAACTCTTGGCACAACAAGGTGAAGGCCTGCCTTTCATGGTCCGTGCATACTTTCCCAAGTGCAAGTAGCTTATTCTTGAATATTTCAATCTTCTCATGGTGCTCCTCTTTCATTGTGATGCTTGCCTTATCACTTTTCAACTAGTCATCTTCATTGAAGATACTCTCGAGAGTGACCAAGCCTTTGGGGAGTTTATTGTTCTTCAGCTGAACAATTTGGTTGCCATACTACTATTGTAGCTTAGCTTGGTTTTTAGCAACAAACACATCTTCTTCTTACAAATAAAGTGTTATTTGCTGGTCACTTTCAAACACCTACCAGTTAGTGATGTTTTTAGGCACAGAGGGCCGGATTACTACCTTCAAATGGCATGGACTGCAATCTTGGCCTATCTCCTTAGGGATATCAAACTGGGCACCAGCTGCTGCTAGCCTATCTGCTTGCTTGTTATGCTCTCTAGGAATGGAGGTAACATTGAAAGCAAGGAAATTCTCCACTAAGTCCCATACCCTGTGTTTATAGGACTTAAGCAAAGAATTCTTTGTCCGATTTTGCTCCTTACTTGATTCATAATCAGCACACTGTCACCAAAAACCTGCAGCTCTTTGATCCCTCTTTTCCTCACCCACTCCAAACCATGGATGAGTGATTCATACTCTGCAACATTGCTCATGCAAGAAAATTGAAACCTAAAAGCTGAAAAGTATTTCTCCTTTGAAGGAGAAACTAACAACACTCCACCACTAGCTCCCAACTTACTTCTTGAGCCATCAAAGAACAACTACCACAAACCTAAGCTTTCTTGGCTTGCTTTCATCAGATTTGGTATAAAAGTACCCTCTTCATGCATGCAATAAATCCCAAGGCCTACCTATTCTATGAATTTGTAAGGATCATGCTCAAAGTTGTCACTTCCCCATTCATCTAAGAACAGGTCAACAACTCCTTACAGGGCAAAGGATGGAGATTGGTCCACTTGGAATTCTTCTTGGTCAATAATGGTGTAGCTGACATTTGCCACCTTGAGCAAGTATGGTTCCAAATGATCTCTATGGAGTGGCTTCGATTCAATCTTGACCTTAGTCCCATACTTGGTTCTAAAAACTAGATAGGACCAGTTTGTTGCAAGGTAGCTGCCTATCTTGGATGCGAAATTCCTGGACAAGCAAATATCAAAGTAAGGAGGGACATCCGCCACTACCACATCATGAAGAACTCAGAAGGTCGAGTAGGTGTGTAGCGTCAAGCTCAAATCCTTCACCACTCCAACTATCTTTTCTGGTGTTCCATCCAGTTGCAGGACTCCCTTAGTCATTTCTTCATATTTTAGCCCCAGCTTATCAGCGATGCATTCAGGCATTACTGAGGTGCTTGCTCCACTGTCAATGATGCAATTATGCACCAAGAAATCTCCTATGACTAAGGATAAATACAAAGAGGGAACCCTTTTCTCTTTCTTAACCTGGCCTAATGTGGAAGGCTACCCATTCATCATCAGAACGTTATCGACTCTTGTTGGGATAGCTTGTTCATTCAGCTAATGCAATTCTTTTTGTAGCATGTCCTTTTGTCTTGGTATTGATAATGAATCCCACAAGGAGATGTTCATGTGCAACTTCTTCATTTAGTCTACCATGTTAACTTGAGATTTGCCTTCTTTCAAATTTTCTTTGGGATTTTTTACAGCTTGAGGCACAGGTAGAGGAGTTGGAGGTGCAACCGGAGGTCTGAAGTTTGAAACCTTTTGGTTTAAATGTGATGAAGAAGGTTGTGATGACGTTTGGGCAGCTGCTTGAGCTTCTTTCATTACTCTCCTTTTGGACCTTGTGCTGGCTGTGACATAGTTGCCCTAATTGTCTACACTACCCACGTAATTGACTACATATAAGTCACCCTCCAAGTGATTCATGAGAGTAGAATTGGGTTGAGTCTGACTGTTGCCCATGCCAAGTTGCACTGAAGCCTCAAAGCTTGGGAATTAGGTAGCTACCTGATTGTCTTGTATATTTGTGTAGTGACTCAACATTTCATTTGTATAAACAGCCTAATCTTGACCATATCCCATGGTTGAGCAACTGGGCTATTCCTATGCCAGATTGTTTTGAGCAAGCGCTAGAGCCTTCGATGATGAAGGGGCACCTAGATTGTAGCCTTAAAAAGGTCTGTCTTGTGCAAACTGACCCTGACCTTGATTGTAATTCTAGAAAGGGGGTCTATTCGCTTGCCCATACTACTGATATCCTTGATTTGGTCGATTGCCTTGAGCTTGTTACCTTTTAAGAGCCACTAGTTTATTTGTTATGCTTTGTAATAGGCTTTTGACTTCATGGAGGTCATTGGATGAAGTAGTAGCTGGCTTCTCTATGCCAGGTAGAAGAGCCAAGGTGGGTACAGTAGTCTGGATTGGAGGCAACAATTCAGGGAAGAGCGGCATATGAGGCCTAGGGGCTATCTTTCTAGCCTGCACCAGGCAATTCTCAGCTGCTATAGCTATGTCATAGGCGGCAAGCAACACATGTCCTCCCATGGACTGTATCATAACAGTGATGTCATTGTTCAATGCTTTCAAATAATAGAGGAAAGCATAGCTTGGAGTCGGCCTTACCAGAATGGGGATTCTGTCCCATGTTTTTTAAAAATGAGTATTGAAATCCTGCATCAATTCATGTGGAGCTCTTTTCATTGTGGTCAGCTGCTCGATGAGTGAGAGGTCTTCGCTCTTTTCCCCAAATTGGTTTATTAAGAGGGTGCCCAAATCATTCCAAGAATCATTTGAATTCATGGGTAAGGTCCCATACCAGTCCAGAACCTTGCCCTTGAAAGACAATGTCAGCAATCTGATTGCAATGTTTTCCTCAGTGACATTGTGAATATTGCAGAGGTTAGCAATATTTTTGATGTGTTCGATAGCAGTAATGGCCCCTTTTCCATTAAAAGGATGCACACTTTTAAGGACTACTCCTGGAATTGGGTCATAACGTAGGATATTCAAAGGACTCTGACCATGAAAGGTCATAAAAAGTAATGCCATAGCTATGACAAGATTCAACTTAGGCCTTCTTGCGTAGGTGTATTTTATGGTAGGTCTAGGAAAGTGATTTGCTGAATAAGGATGAGTTTTTTCAAACCTCAGTCGCTTTGTTGAGTTCAAAGGCAATTCAACGAATTCAAAAGGGACACCCTTAGTAACAGATCATGTGGTGATTTTAGGCATAGGAGGTCAGACTAGTCTTTAATCAGAAACTAATGCTCTTACTAGTGGAGTCGACAGATGCTGTAAATGGTTGCTTTTGCTGTAACAAGACAATCATCAATCTTGGAACTTTGCTAAGTGTTAAAACTTTGAGTCCCATTGGGCATACCAAATTTTTTTGACATTGTGGATTGCACCCTTGATAGGAGGATGATCTCCTGTCTTACATGCATCACAATGGAAACTCCTCTCTTGCCTGTGGGTTTGGCGAAACTGAGGGGAGAGTCTCTAGATAAGGGCTAGCTCCCTCTGATGCATCTGAGTTGTTCCAGTAATGTTGCTAATACATATATATATATATATATATATATATATATATATATATATATATATATATATATACATATATATACATATAGATATATATACATATATATATATATACACATATATACATATATATATATATATACATATATACATATATATATATATACATATATATATATATACATATATATATATATATACATATATATATATATATATATACATATATATATATATATATATATATATATAATGGGGGGGTGAAAAGAGAGAAGGATTACTGAAAATTAGAACCTAACCTAAGAGGGTGATGCACCAAACAAGTTTGATCTACATATACTCACACTCTGAACCATAATAACACATACATACACTTTATCTAATGAAAGGGCCAGAATGAAGGGAGTTTTACAAGAAAGCTTTAATGGAAACACACAGAAAATGAACTTACCATAGGCACTGTAGGAAAAACACACTATCTGGTAACCTTCTTCTACCTTTGCACTCTAGATACAGCTCTTCTTGTTACCTGCAAGAATGGTGCTTTGTTTATACCAGGTGTATTGGTATCAAGCCTGTGAAAGCATTAGAAAGCAATGACTGAACACAAGACTAACACTCAGACACACTTAGAGATATATTCAACCAGAATAGAGGTAAAAAATGTGTATTCTATTGATTCCAGGTAAAAATTGGTAGGGCTTCGCCTTACAACATGAGAGATATCTTCTACTCAAAACGAGAAGTTTACAATATATAGAGGAAGAAAAGGCCTTTTGGCACCCTTTTACAAGTGGCCCATGTGCATTTTGAGCATTGGAAAGAGGACACCACTTGATAGATAATGATGTGTCGGCTCTTATTTTGACTTTAGGCATTTAAGATATATTAAACATCATATATGAAATTATGGGCCACACCATTTATCTACAAACAAGATTGCTCCTTCAAGGCATTTACGCAGTTTGTCTGCTTATCAATGCAAAGTGGAGAAAATGAGTCACATTGTTCACTGTTTGTGGCCCTTGATGACCACTTGGCAAGCACTGTGTCAATTGTTGGAGTAACTCCTTGAGTCAACACTTTCCTTTGCCACTTGGACTATTTTGTCCATTTCTACACTTGGTTCTTTTATCTCTTCCTGGCTTTGTCTTTTCCTGGTTTTGTCTCTTCTTGTTGGCCTTAAGGTCTTTGAAACCTCTCGAGTTCGCACCTTTTATTTAAAGACCAATGGTGACTCCATGGTTAGAAAGTTGACATCCGTGAGCCCATCATTATTTGAAAGCCAACAACTATCTTATTGCCCTACATTTGACATCTTCGAGGACGTCTTTTGATGTCTAGATTCCAACAGCTAGTTCATGATGCTTAATCTTGACGTCTTCGGGTCCGTCACCCTCCTTGGCAATTTCTTTGCCTTTCTTATTTGATCCTTCCCAAAGGGGAGGTGTCCCTTTGGCTTTGGAGAAGCGTCCCTTCATTTTGGGCTGAGAGTCCCCCGTAAGGGTACCTGCCTTTCGGTGTCCTTCGGGCTCAAATCCTTCAGACATTTTTCCTTTAGACATTTTGTCTGAAGGATATCTCCCTTTGAATTCCTTGATTATTCCCTCGGGGTTCTTTTCTTTTGGGCGAATTCCTTCAGACAAAAGTTTGAAGGAATTCCTTCAGACTTTTTGTCTGAAATAATTCATCTTCTTTTGCTGCGAGATTTTCCTCCGAAAAGATTTCTTCGGACAAAATGTTTGAAGGAATTCCTTCGGACATTTTGTCTGAATAAATTATGCCTTTGCTTTTCCTTCTATCTTTGCCTTGCAGAAATTTCCTTCAAACAGAGAGTCTGAAGGAATTATTTGCCTTGGTCTTTCTTCCCTTTAAGTGCTTTCCTGCCCTTTGCAAGGTTTCTTTAAGCCCAAAGCTACCCTTCAAAAATTTTCAATGGTCCATTTTGCTCATCACCTGCCCTTTGCAAGGGCACTTTGGTCTCCAAACTTGCTTTTTAGAAAAGTTACAAAAGTCCTTTTGACACCTAAGTGCCCTTCACAGTCTGCTGGAATGGTCCAATTTGACAAGCTTGACTGCCCTCTGAAAGGGCACTTGTCCTTCGAGCTTTGGAAGACTCCTTTGAACCTTTTTGATTGAACCATTGCTTGAACCAACCCATTGAACTAACCTAATTGAACCAAAACAGTGAACCAACTAAACTAAACCAACTCATTGAACTAACTCATTGAACCAAAAATGGTTCAAATTTCAAGTTCAAAGTTCATGGAAAGATCATGCCATTGGATCTTGACGTCGAACCACTGAACTGGTTTCTCCTTTTTTTAAAAGACTTATGCAAATCAAAATTGAACTAGGTCAAATCAGCAGGGGAAGAAGGAGACCGATTTTGGACTGCAGTGCCAAAATGGTCAACAAGATTACCATCATATAAGCCAATAAGTGGCATCCTTTATATTTATATAAAGATCGTTGTCATGGAAATAATTGTTAGGAATGATTAAAGCAAAAGATTTAACAAAAAAAATAAGCCCATCCACTAAAAATGCAGATAAAATTAGAAACCACCCAGATATAGAAAATAATTTGACAAGAAGCCAAACCTTCCCTCTTTTTTGTAATTGTTTTTTTTATTTTGTTTAAAAAAACTAATAAAGGAAAGGAAATATATGTTAACATCCCAATTTAATGGAGGTCAAGGACAAAAAATCCTCTCAAGCCTTATACAAGTTGTCCACTCTACTTGTTTCAGGCTGGTCAATGCCATAATTGGCCAGAAAGTTAACAACATTTGCTTCATAGTAATAATGTTTAGACTCCAAAGAGGCAAAAATAAACAGTCTATCCCAAACACTAGACAAGATGTTTTCTAATTTCCAAAACTGGCATCCTTTTTTTGAAAAGCAGAGATAATAACCTGACAGTCCCCTTTGATGATGAGCTTGTCGATATTGCATTGAATTACAAGTTCAATCCCATTAACTAGGGCCTATGTTTCTGCATCATTATTGGTTCCATCTGCAAGTTTTGTAGACATTGCCCTTATCAAGGATCTGGTACAATCATGAATATTACAACCAACCCCTAATGCACCCGGATTTCCTCTGAAAGCACCATCAAAATTTAACTTGAACCACTCTGTTGGTGGAGGGGTGCAAGAGCTCTTATCCTTTCTTACTTTTTTACTAGAAACTCCTGTTGACCCATTAACGAGGGTTATTATTTAAATTATTATTCCAAGTGCAATTTTATATTTATACAATATTATTTCAAAAGGAATTCTGAGGAACACAAATTTGCATATAATATTTCCATTAGGGATATGACATCAAAACAAAGAAGTGAATTCAAAACTCATTTTGCCAATTCTATTTCTTTATAACATACTATCCAAAAAGGCAAGATACATTCAAAATCCATGATGCACTTAATTGTACATATCCCATATAGAATCAAAGGATACCTATTTTGTATTTGAACTTATGCCACGGGATACCTACTTTATATTTGAACTTGCACCTCTCTCACTCAAACACAATATAGATATTTTGAACTTAACAAATATTGTAGATCCACACAAATGGGGAAGGTGATGAAAACATTGAGCAAAACATTAGTGAGCACTTCTCCTGAATGTGAAAAGTTTCATGTGAAAGACCTATAATATCTTGAGCATTTGTCTTATGATGTAAATGGAATTTGAAATGGTTTATGTGAATGTTTTTGAATTCCATCCCTTATATGATTGGCATCTCTCCACTTGATGTTGTAGCTCTTCAATCTCTTTTATAAATTGTGAGCTCAATTTTTGTTACAAATGTGAAGCTCTTTTTGTAAGTCGTGCTCAAATCATTATTCACCCATCTTTATGATTTATCTTTATCTTATTTAAACTCTAATCAATGTCACCACATGACATTATTGCAAATGACATTATTTTATCTTATACCATTACTCTATACGGAAATAATGAGTACACTTATTTAAATTGTGTGAAAAAACTCACATATTATAGTTATAAAAAGACCCACTATCATAGGTCAACTGGTGCATATGAGATTGAGGCTCATGAAATGGTTATAACTCGAAAGGGACCATAATATGACTTAACTCAAAATTCATGAAGTATGACTTTTGGAAATTATAGATTCGTGGGAAACAAGTCATGCAAGTAATGATGTTAGACTATCAATCAATCTAACCAAGTTGCCCCATGGGGCATGGCATTAAGTTCCAAATCCATCATACATGTGCAAAGGTGGAGTCGTCTATTTTGGGATGTTTTAAATTCCACTCCAACCCTTGGAGAACTATATATATAAATGTTTTTTGTTTTACAAAAAATCACCAAGACAAAATGAGTGGTACTTATCAAGCACATACTCTGCTTCCTCTAGTTTTCTTAAGGCATGTTGCAAGAGCTCCACATCAATTCCTTGTGAAGAAAAATGGTCTAAATATAAGTCTAAGAGTCTTGAGTAATGTATTGAAAACCAACGATACTTTTTACTACCATAGAGGTGTTAGAGTAACATTGTTTAACCACCTCCTTAGAGGTTTTAGTTTGGTTATGAATGGGCTCCCAAGAGGGTTAATTTACTGCCATGATAAACATAGAAACATATTGAGAACAAACACCTGAATTAGGGTTTGAAATAATATTCTTATTGCTTAAGGCACCCACATTAGGGTTTGAAACTACAATTTTATTGTGGATGGCCTTTTGGTTAATGAAAATGGTCTAGTTGTCTTCCCTGTCTGGTGAGAGCTATCATCCAGTGGCTAAACAAAGTTTGCACAAGTGGAAAAAAGGGACAATCTCTAATTTTATGGGTAGAGGATTGACAATATAAACACGTATTAGGAAATTTGATATAAAAAATCATTTGGACAAGGTGTGTCTCACCAATTTGAATGTCAATTGTTTCTTTGATGTCATCTGAGGGATCAATCTCAATACATACAATTTTTTTAAGAAAACCCATATAAAATTTATTTAGTTAATGACACACAAACTAACCTAAAGAAGAGCCCAAATGGTCACAAAAAGGCCAACATGGAAAAGGAATGTTGTGGAACTCAACCCAAACTAAAACCTTAAGGGCAAACCATTCTGAAACAACAAAATCACAAATCCAAGGGAAAAAACAAGTGAAAATATTCTAACAAATCGATGACCCTTTCGTAGAATAGCAAAAGCATTATGAGCATCAATGAAGTGAAATAAAAACAAATCTTTAGTTATATTTTGGATTGCGTAAAATTTAATTCCCTAAAGGAATCCATGTAAATTACACCCAAATTTTAAGCATACTTTTAGAGGGAAAGTTTCTAACAAAATAACCCATAAAAGTAAATTTTTTAACCATTTACAATAATCATCAAAATTGAGAATTGGAATAATCACATTAGGTGGGGATTCATAGTCATTATCTCATGAATACTTTCATAACAAATTTTTGAGGTTTTTTTACTAGAGGCGCCATCTTCAATAGCTTCACTATCAACAATCACAACTTCAACAACTAAACTATTTAGTGGTGATGCCATTAAATAGGCTAATGACCTCTTGAAGGTGTTGAAACATATAAGGAAAAATAAATGCAAAAAAAAAATCAAAATCCCAATGATTTTCAATAAAAAATCATGGTATGAAACATGGAACATAATGCTAAACAATGGAGGTGCACATTTAAACCCTAGTATCCTCCTCTGCTAACCAAAGCCTTCGTCCAATAAAAAAATTTCTTTAATTAATTGTGATGATATTAAATCTACATATTGTAACCTTAATTAATGCATATCCGTCAAGGGATACTAATAATGATAGCCACCATCTCGAAGCTCTTGTTCATTGATGTAGGAGCATCTAGATTCACAAGCTATCTCGCATCAACCAAAAACATGGGTTCACATTCTTGTGCACATTTTTTCTATGTTGTGTGACTTATAATTTCTTGTGACAACATTGCGCATGTGAAGGGAGATCAATGTCAAGTTGAATAATATCATCAAGAGTCCCATAAGACAAGGAAATGTGGGAAAGATGGTTTATGTTATGTGCCCTTGATTAGAAGGATATTTTATTTGGAACATGATAAAACTAACACGGTAGTTTTGTAATTACTGGTCTACAACAATTGAAAGTTTTGATTGCTTTTAAACAATATGACAAGTAATTTCCAACATCAAACAAACATGACATGAGGATCATTTTCCAAGAAAGATTTAGCTTGAAGGTTGTGGCACGATGTTAGTGTTAGGCCACCAAGATTCGATGTGAGTTTTGGAAGAACTTTGGAGAGTTATCTCAATCTCCCAAGGCAAGAGGAAGGAAGATCAAGCAATTGTGTCCAGCTCGAGAAAAGAGCATACTAGAGATATAGCTTAGAGAAGATCAAAGAGTATGAGAGCATAGCTATGATCTTGTTGAGGAATCCATGTTCATTTTAACTAAATCATTGAACTAAGGGAGTCTTCTTCATTGTCTAAGAGAAAGGAAAGTGTGAGGTGCGTGTGTAATATCTATAACATAGCTGAACATCAATAAATTGAGTCTTAATTCCATTATGAGTCTTATGTCCTCGAGACAGTGAGTGTAATAGAACATTGGTGGGAGGTGAGGCATTAATGTGGTATTCTCATAGTGTGCTTTGATAGTTAGAGGATGAAGAGTGAGTGCTTGATAAGTGACACTTGTTTTGGCTTTGTGAAATTTTGAAAAATAAGCAACATCAATTTTTTCAATGTAGATACAGTGCTCTCCAAGGTTTTAAGGGGATTTTCAAATAACCCAAAATATAAAAACTTAGTTTTTCATAATACTCGTTTATTGCATCATGGCCCCACCCTCCCACATGTATAATGGATTTGTAACTAGTGTCATGTTCCATTGGAAAAAATGGCATGATTAATTGATGGTCTGACATCATTACTTGTTTCCTACAAATAGATATCTACCAATTTGTGCATATACACCAAAATTCCTACTTTTCCATGAACACTAAGTTGAGTCCTATTATAGTGACTTTGGAGTTGTAACCCTTTCATGAGCCTCTTCAACTATAGGTTTTTTGGTTATGGAACCACATTCAAGTTGTTTATGAGTATAATGCTCATATTTCTCATGTCAAAGGCAGTCTCCATTGAATTGATGTTGGTGATAATGTGTCCAAATAATTATTTCATTTGCCAAATGTAAAATAGACCTTGCAACAAATAAAAGCCAGGCAAGTTGATGAATGACTCATTGACTTTCGTAATATTGTGCAAGCATTTATCTTATATTACAAGCAAATTTTTAAAGAACAAGAAACTTTTAGACTACAAGAGAGAAAGCCCTTCAACAATGCTTAGATGTGGTCCCTTTCCAACTTTCTCAAGCACAACAAGTAACCTACGATCAATTGGTCACTATAGATGACCTTCAAAAAGCTATCATGAATATGGCCAATAACAAAACATCTAGGTGCAATGCAGTTCCCTATGAATTATAAAAAGTTATTTGGGATACCATATGCATTGATTTGTTTCAAGTATACTTGGAAGCTTTCCATACTAGAACTCTTAGCTAAATTATCAAAAAAGGGCATATCAAGTTCACACTTAAGGTTGGTGATTCTGAGTAGATTTACAACTAGTGACTCATCACATTGCTTAACATATCTTACAAAATTATATGCAAATACTTGGTTTTTTGCATCTAGAATATCCTTCTAATTACTTTTAGGCCTGAACAAACAAGATTTTATTAAAAGAAAAAATATATTAAACACTGTAATAATTGGTTATGAAAGTATGGAATGGGATCATAGTGCCAATCAACAAGCCATTTTCATTAAGATATGATTTGAGAAAGCTTATGATGGTATTCGATGGCCTTTCATTCTCGTCATGTTGTAAACGTTAGGGTTTGCACCTAGTTTTCTTCATTATTTTCGAATACTTTTCATTGATGCTTCCACTTCGTCTTTATATTATTAACATGCACTCTAAACAATTTGGCCTCTACCATTCACTTCAAAAAGGATCTCCTCTTGCCCTTACACTTTATGTGTTTACTGTAGAGTGTTTTGGATATATGTTGGTGAAAGTTGTTTCTCAAGGGCTTATTAGAGGAGTTTATCTCCCTATGGAGAACTCCCTTCAACTTATCAAAGGTCATTTTATCGATGATTCATTCTTTACCTTAAATGAACAAGAATAAAAATTAAATATGTAATGCAAATATGCCTTGATCTTTATTTCAGCACTAGGTTATAGTATTTAGTGGAGGTATACACAATGCTACAGGGAATCTTTCTCTCATCTCCCTTCCTATGTTCATAAATTTTCCTAAAGGTGGATTTAATATGGTGATTTTTTCATTTTCTTTGTATCCCACTTGCTTTTAAAGCTACCCCTTCCATGTTTTGGCAATATGTCATCGATAGGGTATTAAAAAAATTGCTTACTAGATTACTAAGCTACGTTATTTAGCTAGTAAGTTTCAAATCTATTCTAAAGTTCTCATTATGAGTTATGTGTATTATTATTTATGTTGGGTTCCTTCAAAAACCCCATACAAAAAGCTCAAAAAACTTCTTAGAGATATTTTGTGGGCCAATTTTGAACATATAAAGGGTTTCCCCTAAGCAATATGGGAATATTATTGCCTGCATAAAGAGTTTAAAGGTCTTGGATTGGTTCATTTCCATCAACAAGGCACTACATTGTGCACTAAATGGATAATATGAGCTCTTGAAGGAAATGAGTCATGGAAAACCCTCTTAAAGAATTGTATTGCTCCTAGTACTCCTTAAGGGCAAATTATGTGGGAAGGCTTAAATTTTCAAACCCTTGTGGTCATTTTATCTCTTGTCAATATTGTGAGGACTTTTTTAGCCAAGATAATCAAGAAAGCTTTGGGAAGCTATCAAGCCCTAGCTATTATGTGATGGAAATGGATTTAATAATGGTCTTGATATCAACCAATATCTGTTACAATGACCTTTAGTTATTACCTTTAATAAGGCTCGTTTTGCTGAAAAACCCTAGGTTCATGCCCTCAATTTTTTCAAACGAGGCATTCACACTATTTAGGGCATATTCTATAGATTAAAGCACTCTTGGCTTTTTTGGCCTGAGGCTATGGCCATGTATAATCTTCATAATAAAGACCAAAAGTCCTTCTTGGAGGTTATGATGTCATCCTAATAGAACTTGTGCTTAACATTGTTGTGAATTCTCTTTGGTCTTGGTGGAAAGATTGGAAGTCATATATTGAACCCTCATTCCTTAGCTACACTCCTAGTAAGGGATATTAATGGCTTTCTCCTCGACTACCCATATTTCAAAAGCTTAATGAGAGATGATCTCTCCGGTCTTTTGCTCATGCTTGGGGCAGGAGATTCCAAATTGTTGGAATGTTGTTCTTGAGCCAAGTTTACTCATCTTGCTTCATGTTTTCTCTATGAAGGTTTAAACTTAGGAAATCACCTTGTTCACTTAGGCGTCCTTCATCTCAAATGTCTTTTTTCATGGCCAAGCTATAAATATTAAGCATTTATTTTGGTTTTGCACCAAAGCTCCATAGGTTTGGATGTAGGTTCATGATTTTTTCAAAACCTTTTCAGCAAGAGCCATTTATTTGGTAGATTATCCTTTTGGGGGATTGACATTTGTTTCCTACAACATTCACATAAATTCCGCATATTTTCAGAAAGCAAATTACCTTTTTAATTTGTAAAGAAAGAAACTCAATTATATTTACTAATCTACAACTTACAAACAATTTTCCACATAATAAAGTTATGGTGATATAAAATGTTCTTATGCAAATTCAAGTGCAGGAAACATGGTGGCTCATCTCTAGACCTTACTAGAATATTGGGGCAATACACCTTACATTGTAGCATGTGTTTCACCAACTTTTCCACCAAAAGAGACAAAACTTTACTGGGGGCGGGGGCGGGGGGGGGGGTGGCGCGGGCAGCAGGGGCGCCACCACTGTAATTGCTCTCACCATCGATCTCTTAAGTAAATCGGTTGGTTGTCACCACCTCAAAGGCACTCATCTCCATCTGCTCAATAACATGATTGAGCTCAACCAACTAGACATAAAATAGTCCCACATTTAGGGTTAATTGTATTTCCTTATAGGGATAATCCGTATGATCAATAGGTTGATGCTCTTAACAACATAAAGGCTCTCAATGGAAAAAACTATGTAAATACTAGATAGAAACTTGTACACAAGGGTGATGGCTTTTCTGATGTCAGGAGGGGCTGCAAACTGATGATTATGATCAACACACATCCTTTTTTTTTGTATTGAAAAAATGCAAATTACATAAGGAAATCAGTGCTCATATGAGCCCTTGAAAGAGAGGAACCCCTGACATCATTACAAAAATAGTGCTGGTAGTAAACAGTGTCAACATAGACAATCAAAAACATAATACATAAAAACATTACATCAATAGAGAAGTTGTCAACCATCTGAGAACATATTCGTTATCCCCTGAACAACATTGATCTTCTTGTTGCATAACCACTGGGTAACTTGATATTTAATTTGCTGGATCTGGAAAGCCATCGTTGTGTTCTTAAATTTTACCTGAAAATGAGGAAGACAAGAAGCAAGACAAAAGAATATATCAAAGTAACGCTGAAGAATTACAAACCCCTGATGATCATAGTGATCAAAAACCTCTTTGCATCTGTTCCTCCAGAAGTGCATCAAAATAACATGTCTAACACTATCAACAATAACGTATCCTTACAACGTAATTTCTTTGATACTTTTATAATATTTATATGACTTAGTACTTGATCAAATTGAACCACCTTTTGCTATTCTGTTTTTTTTTTCTTTATGTTCATAATTTCTTTTATAAAAAAATAATAATTAAATGATTTACTAACTAAGCTTTCATAGGAAGAGATCTTAGTGACGGCAAAAATAGTCCCCATAAGTAAAGGAACATATCAAAATTCGTTTAAATTACAAAATATTAAAAGCTTTTAAGGCGCCAAGTGAGCAGGTTCGAAATGTACTTCGAGAATTAAGGGAGATACAGAGGGCTTTTTATTTATTTTTTGTTTTTTTTCTCACTTGGGTTATGGTTTGTACAGATCGCTGGAAGGCGAGCATCACGATCTTACCTCGACGTTGTGGAAAAATCTAATCTTATAAACTCAGAAGAGGTGAGTTATTCCATAATTGATTTTCAAATTCCTTTGCTATCACAGTACACTTACATTTGTTTGCTAATTTTCTTTCCCCATTTCAGATTCATTTTTTTTCAGAATTTTTTGTTCGCATTTTCTATTATGGGTATACTTACTCCTCATTTTGAACAAGAAGTAAAATGAACACCCTTAGTTTGAAACAGAATAACATCTTGCATGACTAATATTAGGTTTATTTTGATTCGTTTTCTTTTTTTTAAGAGAGAAGTTCACATGGAATTCTTTCAATAGTGTTTTCCTAAGAGCCGAAGCACTGCAATTGCATAAGGTGTTAAAAACATGTTTGGGTATTTTGATCACAATTGTTAGCCTTGGGCCTATTTTGTTGTGAGTGGCATTAACGACTGCTTATTAGTCTCTGCCAAGGCAAGTATATGAAGCTGATTTTTATTATTGTTCTTTTTTAAATTAAAGAGAACGTTTGCAATGATATATTATTTTAACAATTATAAAGTTTAGTATATAAAGTTTGGAATATTTTTTGAGGTCTTATTTAAGTATATTCTATTTAATTGTCAGTCATTAGTTTTTTTTTTTTTTAAAAAACAAATTCTACTTAATGTCAGCGACATAAAATGTTATAAAAACAGACCAAATATTATACCTTTCGGAACAATTTTATTGTAGCACCTGATCCCCTAAACTACTTGATCTCGTGGTTATTAAAATCTTTCACTCATTCATTTCTATCTTTTCATTAATTTTGCTGGTTATTAAAATCTTTCACTCATTCATTCATTTCTATCTCTTCATTAATTATGCATTTATATTTCATTCATTCATTCATTTCTATCTATTTGTTAATTATGCATTTTTGTGCTTGCATATATGTCGTGTCGTCTTCAATTTCAGGCACATAATTTAAGGACATCAATAAACTAGCTAGTTATGTTATAAAGTTACTTTTATATGCAGATGATCTTATTCTAATTACGAAAACAGCCCATAGTTTGATAGAACATTTGAAGGCTATAGAGCTCTTCTGTAAAGAGGTGGGAATGCAAGTGAACACTAGTAAAACAAAAGTCACAATCTTTTTTCTATGAAGAAAAAGTAAACAAATTGAGTTTGTTTTTGAAGGAAGTCCACTGAAAGTAGTGGAAGAATACAAATATCTTGGGCTTGATTTCCACAACAAGCTTAGTTGGGAGACTTTCAGGACAAAAATAATACAAGAAGGGTGGAAGGATTTATATTCATTGCAAAATAGGTGTAGGAAAGTAGAATTATGGGATTGAAAAACCAAGAGAACCTTATTTGGTCTACTCGTCACACTAGTGGTCGTATATGGATGTGAAGTTTGAGGCAACAATGTGTCCTATCTAAATTGGGGACAGATAAAGAGAATCCAAAAACTTTTAATCACAAGCAGTGTCAAAGTCAAAACTTCAATTTCATATGAGATTCTATTAGCCAAAACATGTACATTTCTATTGGAAGCATCAACAATGACTCGGACATTAAGTAACCTAAAAAAGATGCAAACTATGGACAACCATGGATGGCCCAAAATGGTAATTAAAGAAGAGCTAAACAAAATGAAAAAAAGTGGATGAAACAAAATAACAAATGGATAAAATGGTAATTGAAGAAGAGCTAAACAAAATAAAAACACGTGGATGAAACAAAATAACAAATGGATGAATAAATGAGACATCAACATGCAAGAATGTCCAAACACCAATGATGAAATAAATAAGTATGCAATAGAGAAATTCAGGACAGCCATGTGGACAGAGCAGTCAGGGCAGAAGAAAGCACATTGCATCAAAGAGTTTAATCCCACATGGGAGCACAATGAAAAAATATACATAGGGGCAGAAATCAAATGCAAATCAAAGATATTGATTGCATAGTTGAGGATTAGCTCGCATCATCTTAGGTGTGAAACAAGTAGTTGGATAGTGCCCAAGAAAGAATGGGAAACGAGAAAATGTTTATTTTGTGATAAGGGGGTAGTGGAGACAGAATGACACTTTATTATGGAATGCACAACCTATAATGACATCCGCACCAAGTACAAAGACAGTTTAAGGGTTGACAACTTCACTGACTTGTTTACAGAGGAAAGGTTAGATAGTACATCAAGTTTTCTAATCAAAATTCATAGTAGAAGAATTAGCATCGAAAAGGGGTTTAGAATTTTGTATGATCAGAAGGACAATGCTCATGTCAGGTAGTTGTGTTAACACGGAACAATTTTGTTAGTCCTCGGTCCCATAGATTGCTTGGTCTTGTGGACATTATTAAAATATTTCATTCATTCATTCTCAATGTTTTTTTGTTCCGCCACGTAAGCACCGATGCCGTTGGCAAGTGTGAGTAGTGGACAAGGGTGGTTTCTTGGATAACTTTTAAATTGCCATCAAGTTTGGCAGTTGGCGGCTTCCTGCAAATTGCTTCCCCAGGGCTAAAATTTGTGAAAAAGTTCTAGTTACCTATTGAACCCATCTAAAAATAACTTCATTGATGAATTGTGCTCTCTTTCGTAGCCCAAACCCAAACAATGACTGACGAAGGCCTTGCTGTCCTTAATAGTCGCTGAAGTAAGCCAATGTTGCATGGGCCCCATGTATCTATGCATCAATTTAGTGGAGCACCAATCATCCTTACTTTATACCATTCTGGCGGAGGGTGTGCCTGCCATGATCAATTTTACCAACATCAACTGCACCAAGCCACAATCAACTGCACAAGGCCACAATCAGTTGCACCAACAACAACTGCACTAGGCCATCCCCCAATAACATAAAACTGCTCATGTTTGCCCTAGTCATGTGCATATTGTCAAGGCTTACCTTAAAGAATAACCCCATCTATGTGTGAACCACTTGTTGCCCATTTTTGGCCCACATACCAAATTTTGCCCAAGTGTGAGAAGGTAGACTTTCAAGCAAAAGTGGCAAGTTCAAACATCTTCGGGTTTTCAAAGGAGCACTACTTAAAAACTTTATAAGTAATTAGCAGTCGAAACCCCAAAGCAAGTAAGAAGGTTTGGAAAGCCCAATTTGGTCTGGACAGTGTATTTCGGGTTTCTGAGGGTACACTACTTAATTTCTTCATAAGTTGTGAGTAGTCAAAAACCCGAAATAAGTAATGAGACATCAAAATCCCGATTTGGTCTTAGAAGTGGTTCTTGGGTTCTCAAAGGGACAAGTCTTCTCCAAGGGTCATTTCCGAAAGGAGGTCTAGGCACAAATCCCGAAGGACTGTTTCATAAACAGAAGTGGTCCTCTTTAAGAAATCCGAAGGGCACTAGCAAGCAGTTAGGGCAAAGAACAAAAGAGACTTGGGAAAATTGTTCAAAAGTAAAAGTCCAAAGTAAGTTGTGAGCAATGGAAAGTTCCGAAAGGAAAATAAAAGAAAATAGTACGGGGCAAAATAGACCAAGGAAAGTAGAAAGGCATTGGAACATCAAGGTCAATGGCCAGTGAATCCAAAGGGCTAATCGATCAAGGACAAGTGGCACAAGGGCATCCAACTAGTAAAAGACCGACGTTTCTTGGGAGTCCAGGCTCAGCAGATCAATGGATAAGAAAAGGTCAAGTTTTCAAAGGGTCTTGGTGGGATTTCGACAGTCAATCAGCAACAAGGACTTCTCCTTTCGACTCTGCATGCAAGTGGTCGGACAAAGATTGGACGCGTCTAGGTGGAGCAACGAACATGCAAGGACCAATTGGGATAGTCCATTGGCCATTTTTGGGCCACATACCAAATTTTGCCCAAGTGTGAGAAGGTAGACTTTTAAGCAAAAGTGGCAAGTTCAAACAACTTCAGGTTTCTAGAGGAGCACTACATAAAAAACCTTATAAGTAATCAACAGTCGAAACCCCGAAGCAAGTAAGAAGGTTTGGAAAGCCCGATTTGGTCTGGGCAGTGTATTTCGGGTTTCTAGGGGTGCACTACTTAATTACTTCATAAATTGTGAGCAGTCAGAAACCTGAAATAAGTAACGAGACATCAAAAGCCTGTTTTGGTCTTAGAAGTGCTTCTCAGGTTCTCAAAGGGACAAGTCCGAAGTAAGTAAGCTTGGAAAACTTGAATTACTTTGCATAGAGTAAATTGGGTTTCTCCAAGTACTTTACTTAAAAAGCTTTATAAGTAAAGGAGCAGACAAAGTTCGAAGTTGGAGATCAAAGAACCCAAATTACTTTGCATAGAGTAAATCGGGATTCTTCAAGTGCTTGACTTAAGCTTGGTCCAGCAACACGAGAGTCATGATGCAATGAATGAAAGGCTGCCACGTGGCGTAAGCTGGAGTAGAAAGGGCCAATCTAAAAAGGACAAGCGGCACAAGGACGACCAATTAGCGTAAAGGGGAGTCCAAGCCGCTGGTAGTTGGGAATTTATGAAGGCTCTTGTCTTTCAATATGGTTCACTCTCGACAAATGACTGTCTAGTTTAAATGCAACATGGGTCGGCTTGAGTTCCCAAGCATGGAGACCAACGTCCTTTTAAGCAAGACATGTGAAGGGGAGGATCGCCATGTTTAAATGCAAAAGATTAATTCAATTGCGCAAAGAAGAGACATCTTAGCTGCTTATAGCATGGCTCCTCAAATACGCCAAAAGGAGACTTGAATGCGGGAATGGCTTGAGGAGATTGGGACGATCTTGGGTGGCGTGTTTCATGGTCAAGGCAGTGGCGACAACAGTGGTCCCAGTTCAACGACTTCCCCTCTCTCCTTTCTACCACACAGCTCTCTCTCTCCTCCCATTCTCTATAAATATCACGCGACTTGCCATTGTAATGGTTCCCAGTTTTTAGACATTTTTTATCTTCTTGGGAGATGGGACGCTCTTAGAGATATCACAAGATATGCTCAGCTAGTTAGGCTCAACCCTGCCAAGCATTCGTAAGAACCACCTCTTATGCAATAAAGGATTTTTCTTTGCTTGTCTCTTGCCTTGGACTTGTGTCTGTTGAGCTACGTACTATGGCATCGCATGAAGGAGAGTCTTCCTCGTCCATGGTCATTTCAGACCTTGTTTAAGGATTTTTCGATGCTGTTTGCAGGTCTGGGTGAGTGTTCTTTCCACCATTAATGTGAACTTCTAGTGAGTCTTAGAACTCCTCTCCGTTTGCATTCATCGCTTCCTTGAACCTCCTCCATGAAATATTTATGCAACCATCTCGATCTTGAGGTTGTGTAATCCAGTATTGTCCTCTGCAGAATTAGTGTGGATTCAAGCTTATGGGAGTTTCCCATTTTAAATTGGTGCATCGCTTGGTTAGCCTTCTTAAGAGCCCTTTTCCCCCTTCTAACCCTTTTCCCCATGCAAGTTGTATTTTAGAAGTAGTTTAGGTGATCCACCGAGAGGAACTAGCCTCTTTAAAATCCTAGAGGCTCAACCTTATCTTAGAACACCCACATCCTGAGGTTGTCGCCATGCTTATGGTTGGAAGTGGGAGAGCCTGAAAAATTCTCTCGCCAAGGGTGCAATTTCAAGCTATAACACCACCAACAAATAACAACTTGAGTTGTATACGATCCTATTTAGTCCCATCATAGTCAATGGCACCTTGGGCATAACGGATGTAAATACCGAACATGAAAACATGGCAAATGGAGCTCTGTCATGTCCCACCTTCCAAATCCTCTTGCCAACAATATCACTGACATACGTATTAACCTCCGGATCTATTGCCACATCATTCACAAGCAACTTTTCATACCCTACAAATTGATGTATTTAAAAAATGTCATTGGCGTGAACAAGGCAAAAAAAAATGATCTTCTTACCTAGACCGTTGCGCTGTGTGAGGAACAATCTTTGCCATGTGGACATATTGTATGCCGCAAGAGCACTATATTTGTACTCCAAGAAACATTTTTATTAATACATCCATTTTCTCTTTGAGGCCATTACAATTTACAATTTACGAGTTATGAATAAATATTACTAAAGTTGGGCAACTTAGCCACTCACTTACTCTTCATAAACAATCTAAAAACACAAAAATAAGCTACAACTTATCATCATCTCAGCTTGATTACATGCAACTAAACCATAAACACTTTTTAATACAAAGGCAAAGGCAGGGACTAGCCGCTATGCGGCCCTTGTATAACATGTTTTTCAGTAGGAAAATAAAATAAAATTTGGTCATTCTAGTCACTGTTAGCTTTAGGATTTGGGAAATTGGGTTGATAGAAATGAAAGTTTCATACTAACTATTTTAACAATTCCCCCTTTCCCATCTCATTAAGAAAAAGAAAAATTATATACCCCACAGTTGATCCCTCAAACTTATGAGAGATGGGTCATAAGAGTAGTGGATCCCTACAATAATATTTAATAACTATTTTAACAATTCCCCCTTTCCCATCCCATTAAAAGAAAAATAAAAATTATATACCCCACAGTTGATCCCTCACACTTATGAGAGATGGGTCATAAGAGTAGTGGATCCCTACAATAAAATTTAGTAAACTAAAAATTAGTTTAGATAGGGGAAGGGTGTGGTTCGAACCAGGGAGAGGGTTTCAATCGTATCAAACCCCTTGATGGCCATCCCAATAGAAACAAAATATGAAATTTATTCCAAAGGAGAGAGATAAGTGAAGTTATGAAAGAATAAATACTATACATGTCCACAAATGGGTAAAGTAGGTCAATGGGATTGGAAAAGTACAACAAATTTTAGAGTATCCAAGATAAGCGATCTAAGCCATACAACAAAAAAAATACTAGAAATTAAGCTATCATCTACAAAATGGGTTAGTATGCAAGAAAAAACTAACTAGAGGACATAGGATACATCTTCAATCATCTTATATTTACGTTGAAATTATTCATTGAACTATCAACTTGAATGATGTCCCCGAGATAAAGCCAAAGAAAATCATTTGCAAAATGGCCCGAACTTAGGGGACATGGCAATTCTATCTTGGGTAGATTTTATTCCTCTGAACGCCCAATGTTGCCGAGTGATTAGTAAATCCAATGAAGCTAGTTAGACGAGTTTCGAAGAGTACCTATGTCTCACATGAGTTTGGACAGTGCTTACCCTATGTTGATGATGATTGTAGAGTGTGTTGAAAGAAATCATAGTAGCATAGTGGCGAGTACACTTCTTAACTAACTTGATATCATCAACATCACCTTAGAATAATTTATTTGTCTCTTGTTACCACTAGCACCAAAAAGGGGATGGAGAATGGAGGTTATCAACCACATAGGCTTATATGGTCCTTGAAGAGTTTCTAAGGGTAATCATCTCTCGAAGGAGGAGAGAAAAACATCTCCAATGAGGATAATCAATAAACATAAGTAAGTTACCTCCAACATATCTGTAAGGACAATACAAAATGGCCTTCAGTTGGCCTAATAATGAAGAACTTGAGCTCTTGGAAGGGAGGTCACAAGTTTGAATCTTGCAGGGCGTACGGTACATACGCCTTGTATTTGAAGCACATTTAGGTGCCTCCTGTATATTGGGAGTATAAGCTGGTCTCATATGCTATAAGCTACTTTTCAAACCTAAAGTACGGTGCCTGGCATTGTGGACCTTAAAAAGGACTTTTCTTTCCTTTCTTTTCCTCAGTTTTCATAGTAGATAGAGTGATGCAGTCAAGGATAGGGGGTCTAATGAAGGACAACTTGCTTGTTGTAGCCTTCAACTCAAACACATACACATGACATGAGTTTGGAATTAAAACATACACTTTTATTGATATTCCTTAAGGAGATACAAAAATTACACACACACGCTCACTTATTCCCCTATGACTACATCGCAAGGGAAGAATGTTGCACATCGCCCTTCCCTAGATTGAACAACACTTTCTATTCCTCAAAGCTTCCTCCTCAAGCACCTACATTAACTTAGAAGATCTCCTCCAACTTTAGCCTTCAAAGCTATTCCTTGCCTTTTGTGCCTCATGGAGTGACTTTTGGAACCCCACTAATTTTGAAAATGCTCAAAATGGATACTTGAATGTTTCCAAGCCATTACTAGGAGTATGCAATTGCCGTAGGCGAAATGTAGGTGGTTTTGTCATGAGACGAGAAATCTCTATCTCATTGACTGAAACCAGTTTTCTCTATTATAGTAGCCCATTGAGGTGTTTTCAGTCTGTGTAGATTGCCTTCGTATTGCCAAGTGAACACTGAAGCTTGTAAACACTGAAGATTTATTTTGGGTGATGCAAGATTTATTTATTTCCCAGATGCTTCCTGAATTTGACAACCAGGGTAAGAATTTGAGGATAGTGCTCAAAAAATTGGGCTAGATGGTAGAACCATACTTTTGTCTTCAATGGTAGAGCGATGGCGTGCCCTTCCGTAGTGTGAGGTATCTCCATGTTTTCTAGCCTCTTGTTGGACCACAAATTGTCCTCCTTTGCCGAACACTTACCATGCTATCTTCATTCCAGCCCCCACTAACCTTGGGATGACCTTCATTGCCTAACCTCAACACCTCTTCCTCTCTTTTTGTCGTACGCACCTGTGATGATAACTAATTTGACCGCCTCATCTTCTCCTTAACTGTAACAAACAGTCCTTTATCCTTTGTTATCTTTGTTCTAGGCAAGAGAGGACATTCCATCTCCTCCTTTAGAAAAACATGCTTGTCAACATGCATGACAAGATGGTTCTTGTGCTCATCCTTGTCTTCCCTTCCATTCAAGGGACTTAGAGTGTATTTCTACCCATCCTTTTTAACACTCATAGTGTTAGCTCTTTCATCATACAACATTTCCCTATCAAACTACCATGGCCTCCTTAACAGAAAATGGCATGCATTGTAATGAGCCTAACCCAATCTGACCTCAATCTCTTCAATTTCCTGCCTTTGTAATTTCGTCAAACAGTTGGTGTGCAAGTCTTTGCTTGTTGATTTGTTGTTTCAGTTGGATATTGTTTGTTTGCAATGAATGCCAAAATGATTTGATTGCTTGGAAAGACTTCTAAGATGTCTAGGAAATGATTTAAATGCAATACCATGTTCTTTTGGATTTTTCAAATGCAAATAGATGAAACTACATGAAGTAAAATGCATCTACAGCCAACTGGCATTTTAACAAACAATTGGCATGCATACTAATAAGCTGAGTACAAATGATATTAGAATGCTCAATTGCAACTATATGTGACCAGCAACTTATATCTCCTTGATTGCAATGAATGTCCAATACAATGTTCATATAAATTGGCCAAGACTCTTGGCAATTACAATGTTATCAAAATATTACAATGCTGGTATAGATGCGCACTTACAGCTGCAACATAAACTATCCTATATGCAATGATATTGAGAACAAATTATAGAGGAACTTGATTGTTTGATGGTGCCCTTGATGATAGTTGATGAAGCAATCAATAACCATGCACAATTATCACTTTCCAAGCCAAATCGACCCTCCAAGCTAGTAGCCCCTGTTCTGATGTGAAGGCAGAAATAAAATAAAATCCAGCTCTTCTCAAGCTCCAATCACACCAAATGGAGTCACCTAGACCCCAAGAGACAAGCACGTCCAACTTTTAGTGAAATCGAACCAACATGAATCCTCCTTATGCAAAATTGTGGCTTTTTCTGCAGACTTCAGATGTCTGTAATTTCTGATATAAAATTCAGATTCTTTCCAATGCAAGTTGCCCTCCTAAATGCCAAGATGAATGAAGACTTCAACACCAAAAAATGTCTCCAACAATCTACCAATCGAACCATGCAAAATTGGCCCTTGGCCACTAATTTTGCCCAGCTGAGATGACTGAAGTATGTCATGTTCCCATTCTCGCTGACATCGTTTAGTGTGCTGGATTTGCCTATCATGGATTCTAATAGGCAGATGGTTTTGGTGAGAGAGTCATCTTGTTGATTATTTGGAGATTAGTTGGTCGTATTTGCTTGTTGGAGAGATGTTGTTGAGCCTACTTTTAGTATTATGTGATTTTCGGGCCTACATGTTATAATTTTAAGTTGAGATTGCACTTTTTATTTTATAAAGTTATTTTATTATAAAGTGCATTATAATGAGATTTTATAACAGATGCTTCTAGAAGTTCTTAGTAACTTCTTAGAAAAGTAAATAAATAGAGGGCATGGCCTCTCATTTGGACAGACTTGATTTGATAATTCTACTACTTTTTCTATGGGCATTTGTGGCACCATCTAGGTCTGCAAATATTCTGCATAATCCTTGAGAACGATACCTCTCAAGAGATTGCATAACTGAGAAGGTGAAAGATCTTCTGAAGGGTTGCACTTTGGAAGTGGTATTCAGCTACTTCAAGTTGGGCTTACTTGTTACTCAGACATTTGTCTGAGGGTTTGTGTTTTCAGTGGGTGGAGCATTGATTTTTCATCTACTCCCCAGGAGGAACACTTTGCTATTACTTGGAGATCATTTCAGTGAATTTTGAGGTCATTCCAGGAGGGTTCGAATTTCAGGCTGAACCCACATTTTGTTCACAGTTAAGACTCAGGTGGCTGGAAAAATCTGAGACTTTGCAGAGGCATTCCTTGCATCTAGGCTATCAGGGTTAAGCCATTTTTCGGCACTTTTTTGGTGAAGTATTTATTTCTGGCAAAAGTTGCACATGTCCGTACTGTACGGCCTGACATAGTAGCAGAGGTACGGCTTTCATTTGGCACTTCCAGTTCAGCCCAGTTTCATCATTGCATCAGCAGCATTCAGTCAAACACCGTTTGCATTATTCCAGGTTCTTCTATATTTGATTGTAAAAGTTAGATGAATGTATGAGTGACATATATGTTATGAGGGTTTGCATATTCAGACATTGCTGTAACAGTCATTGCAAATCATAATATCATCTGTTGTTCATGTGTCAAAAAGGGTTATAAATTCAGTCACTGTTTGTATACAGCTATATGAAACCTTGAATATCTTGAATAAAGGCTAAGTGTAAGTGACAAGACATTCATGATCAGTCCAATCAATAAGGACTCTTTGCATTGCATATTTTATAGTAGTTTCTAATAATTGTAAAATCTGAAAGCTGCAAATGATTGTAAGAGGGTCTTCATCTTTATTGAATGCATACATTGGCACTATTTTTGCATCATTGAGTTGAGTGGATTGGTTGCTCAACAATTTCTACATTTAGACTTTTACCTTTCAGCAGCATAGTTCAGATTGCATGCCAAGTGTTTAATGAAATTACACGGTTCAATATTAGTGGTTTTAGTGATCCTATTGGTAAGGGTCATTACAGTAGTATCAGGGCATTTAAATGATAATTTACGTTTTGAGGTGTTGATTCTCAAGCATTAGAAGCTATCTATAGTCACTTTGAAGTACATATCAAACTGATATCATTAGACCAACAAGTTGGAAGGTTGCACACGAAGTATTTGACAATATTCCTTGTGTCTCAAAAGCACATTTTAGACCTATAAGACCAAGGGATATTACAAAGTACCACCTCCACAACTGCAACCCTTCAAAAGATATTTCACTTCCTCAGTTATGCTATCAATGAGAGTTTTTCGTTCCCAAAGACAATGCTGATATTCTGCAGAAACCCTTGTCTCCACAAGATGCTTATCAAATAGAAATGTCAATAACTGGATGATGAGAAGCAAGCCAACATCTATTTATTCTTTTTCCCCAAGGGGTCGGCTCCTTCTAGAAGCTTCCAAATAAACAATATAATATTATAATATATTTACACTTTATTATAATATAAAAATATAATTCATAAAGTGCAAATATAAAAATATAACACAATGAGTTGTCCAACATCCAAGATATCCAAAGAAATAATTATCCAAGCATCCAATGAGCCAACCAACACCTAGGTAACTGCGGAGAGGACCCTCTATCCATGCCCTATTAGCCTACGAGGGCCACTGATAGGCTAACCATGCTGATATATAAATGTCTAATTGGAAGGGGACATTACAACACCTGTGATGATAACTAATTTGATCGCCCCATCTCCTTAAATGTAACAAACAGTCCTTTATCTTTTGTTATCTCTATTCTGGACAAGAGAGGACATTCCATCTCTTCCTTTAGAAAAGCATGCTTGTCAACATGCATGACAAGATGGTTCTTGTGCTCATCCTTGTCTTCCCTTCCATTCAAGGGACTTAGAGTGTACCTCTACCCATCCTTTTTAACACTCATAGTGTTAGCTCTTTCATCATACAACATTTCCCTATCAAACTACCATGGCCTCCTTAACAAAAAATTGCGTGCATCTATGAGTAAGACATCACACAAGACCTTGTCCTGATATCTACCAATACGTATATCTACTTCATAGGATTTCCTCACAGTGCTAACATGCCTTTCTAACACCCAAGACACTCTATGTGGTATTGGGTGTGGTGTACACACCAAATTCAACGTGCATGCTATTTCATTGGACACAAAATTATCTAAACTTCCACTATCAACCACAACATTGCAACATTTACCTTTTGTCTTGCAGTTGGTTCTGAAAATGTGTCTCCTTTGGGATTTTCCATCCTCCTCAACTTTCAAGACTCTCCTCCTCGCTAGCAAAATCTTTCCTTGTTCCAGTTCCTCTGTATGCTCAGGTAATTCTATGGATTCTACATCTGCTTGTGCAATTTGCACGCTACCTTCACATCGAGCATGAGGGCACTCAAAAGCATGGTGACTGAAGTCCCCACATCTATAGCATGTTCCATGGAACATTGTTCGTCTTTCTCGCCCATTGTTTCCCCTTCTCTTGTGGAGATGGTTCCTCCTCTTGCTTATTGATTTGGCACTTGAGAAATGCTAGATCCTTACTCATTCCACTATAGGTTACCTTCATGGGATGGGTGGCCTCTGCCACTGCTAAACGTCCCTCTTCCCCTTGATACACTTTGTTTACTTCTAGACAACTTCTCTTCCGCCGTTAAAATATATTGATATGCTTCTTCCATCTTGAATACTAAACCGCAGTGTATTGATGTATCTTGCCACCTTTTTCTTGGTTCATCTCAGTATGACCAGCCTGAATTGTAATTTTGTAGAACTCCTCCATGTACTCTTTCAAACTCATCTCATTTTGCCTCAAGTTTAGTACCTTCAGCAAATCCAACTCATTTTTTGCAAGCATAAATTTGCTTTTCAGTTTTGCAACCATCATCTTCCAATGGGTAATCTTGCCCTTACCCCTTTTATTCCTCTCTGTTTGTACCTCCTACCATAGGACTATATGACCTTTCAACTTGGTTTGAGCAATCTTCACCTTCCTTTGGTCATCCACTTCATTAAATTCGAAGTCTTCCTCCATCTCAGTGGGCCAAACAATCAGCTCCTTGGGGTTCAAAGTCATGAAAAACTTGGAACTTTCATCTTGCTTCCTCTCCCAATCTTTGAGATGGCTCTAACAAGCCTATTTTCTCCTTCATCCAACTGCTGAGATTTTGCTTCCACATCTTCCACTTCCAACTTTTCATTTTCTGCACCACTCACATCATCCCTTGGGACAAATCCCCTTCTTCTATCCTCTTCAACAACAATTAATCTTCTTTGCATAACTCTCAACATCTCCACAACCTCGTCTATTCTTCCTGCCATATTGGCAGCCACTGCTCTAGATCTTCCCACTTTTCTTGGAGGCCTATGGAATCTTTCTCAACCTGAGCCTATTGCTGCAATATCTTATTTTCAAACTTACACAAGCCACTCTTTAACCACTTTGGCCTCTACCCACTTTCACAAGAGAACATTCAACTCTCACTTGTCCTAGAGTTGTTACCAGCCCTGATACCAATTTATACAATCAAGGATATGGGGTCCAATAAAGGACAACCTATTCCTTAAAACCTTCAATTCAAACACATACACATGACATGAGACTAGATTTAAAACAACACTTTTATTGATATTCCTTGAGGAGACACAAAGACTGCACAGACACAGCCTCACTCACTCCCTTATGATTACAACACAAGGGAATGCCCCTTCTTGGACGGAACACTACTCTCTGTTCCTCTAAGCTTCCTCTTCAAGCACCTAGCTAACTTGGGAGATCTCCTCCAACTTCAGTTTGCCTACTTCAAAGCCTTTCCTTGCCTTTCATACCTTGTGGACCAACTCTTGGAATTCCCACTGATCTTGAAAATGCTCAAAATCGATATTGGAACATTTTTGGTCCGTTACTGGAAGTTTGCAACTTTTGCATGTGAAACTGCTGCTTAATGTAGAGTGGCAGTTTTGTAACTGTGGGTTGATGTAGACTGGCAGTTTCGTCATGAGTCAATGAACTCTCTGTCTTACTGACTGAAACTGGTTTTCTCTGTTCTAGGAGCTTGTTGAGGTTTTTTGGTCTCTGTAGATTGTTTTTGTAATGCAAAATGAACTTGAAAGCACGCAAACATTGAAGATTTCTTTTGGCTGAATCAAGTTTTCTTGATTACCTAGATGCCCTTCCATCATAGGGTTGCGAAAAATGAAATGCTTGTCATTCTGAATCACACAGAGTGTGCATAGCCTGCATATTCGATCTTCCAAAGGAATATGTTGGTTAGTCTCAATCTTGAGTTGATGTGATTGTACCCTTAATTGGCATAGTGAAATTCTCAAGCCGTAATACCAATGTTGTTGTAATTATCTTGGTCTAACAATACTACCATCTGTGATTTTAAGAAAGGTATCTGCATAAAAGGTTAACTTGGGATTGAGTGGTTGAAGAGGAGAAGTCCACATAACTTGGATGCTTTCCTGTAGATATCACCTCTAACAATGCAATTGATTTCAAACATTGTAGGAAGAAGATGGTTTGAAGCATCCAAGGAGTTTTGAAAATGACGAAGATGATCTAGAGAAATTCCAACAAATTGTAGCAATGTTGCCACCTTTGATTACCAAGACTTTTTTCTCCTCAATGTACTTTGTCAAGGATGTGAATGATGCAGGAGCATCATTCTTTTTGATCAAGTTTGGTTTGTTCTTTTAGTTTTTGAGTCTTTAGGGGGTCTTGGTAGTCTTAGAGATCACTAAGGAGTCATTTCTAGGTCTTAGGATTGAATAAAATTTGAATTGGAGCTCTTTTGGCATTTTCCAGCCAAAACTGCCAATTCAAAAATTTGAATTTCTTCCTTTGTTCCTTTGGTCAAATTCAAATTTTTTATTAGGTTATAATGATGAATTTTGATTTGTTTAGGAGTCTTTATGTTATTAGAATGGTCTTTGGTTGTTGGCCACCTTCTTGGTCATGTTCTCCATATACCACCTTATGTAACACCTAAGAAGGCTAGTTTTCTCAAGCATGGGTGTACGTTGAGGGTTAACAAGAATCAGTTAGAGAGTTTTTAGGGGTTAAAACAATGAATATGTTCGAAATGAATTCATTCCAATGTAGTAAGAAGTGGAGTGATCCAAGAAAACAAGGAGAAGATCAAGACTTTGTAAAAAGAAGACTGTCTGCTTTAAAATTTTGTGTAAGACTGTGTATGTTCTAAGAATGTCAATGAATGGAGGATGCTTTTAGAAAGTATTGTGAATTCATCTGAGAATATTGGTATGTGTGATCATTTATGCATTGTTATTTTCCTTGCTATAGTTGAGTTCTTGAGATTAATCTACATGTGAAGGATAACCAAGCATAAGCCTTGAGAATTGTGTGTTTTGAACACAGTCAAGAACCAAGAGGATGAGCATTCATTTCAAATCCAATTCAAGTGTTGAATGTTGAGGATTGTATTGGAAAATTTCAAATTGTCAAGGGTAATGTTGTCAACCTAGAGTTGCACCCTGGATCGAAGATGTGCTGAAATGGCTAAGTCTCTCTCCAATTGAAACAATGTGATCTTCTCACGAGGTTGGGTGCCTCAATGGTGAGAAGAACCTCCAGAGAATGCTGATTCCTGTAAGATGTATCAATGAGGATCTCTACTCTGTGTTGCGGACTACCATGGAAAAGAGAGAAAGAAACTTGAAGGGGAAATCCTACTTAATGACGGTGATACACCAGAATGTTGATCCACCTTACTTGGAACCTTGAACACTGAACAAACAAGGGAAAAGAAAGATCTTTGATTTCAATTGATCACTATGCATAAGTATTTTATGAGAAGGTTCGATCGAATGACAAAAATGTGAGGGAAAATGATGGAGAGATGTTTGATATAAGACACTTTGCAGCCACCTAACATCCACTTACAGCTTTCAACAAAAGACATATAAAACACTGAACATGACCTGCATAACGTGATAAGCTAGCAACTAGGTACAAATCATAATTTGGGAAGGGAGAGAAATCTACCACGTATGCAAATTGCTGAATGAATATACACTATGCCAACACTTGAAATCTGAAAGTACAGTCCTTCTATTGATTAAAGAGGTTACACAACTTACCAATGGCAAAGTCTGATCTTACCAAGAGATGGATGATTTTACAAGGTTGAAAAGCCATTTATATAGAAAATTACAAAAAGCCAAGAGATTGGTGTTGGAAATAGGAGAGGAAGTTAACTCTTCATTGGCCCAAGTTCAAAGTGCGTTGCATGAGTCTTCCAAATTTGTCTTTCCTTGGCTTATACCTGGCTGTTTTGCATGAAGAATCTTTGGCGTTGAAAAAAAAAGAAGACAAGCTTTGAATGCATGAAATCTACGAATAGATGTCTTGACTTGAAAACTAGTCAATTCCAAAACAAGAGGAGTCAAATTCACTTGAACTGCTGGAACGTTTTAAAGTCTCCCCTTTGCATGAAATCAATGCAAATGCCAAATTAAGAATTATGTTTGAACCGCTAGAACGTTTTGAGCTTTGAGACAAACGAGAGTGCGTGCATGGAATTTCTTTTGTTTGAAACGTTCAATGCTTTACTCGTTCATCATGCAAGACAACTCTATTTTCAGAACTGAAGCATGCTTGTTTTTTTAAATGCGTTCACTTCGTTGGAGTCACTCACGTTAGTCTGCGCATGATCTTTGTTCATCTTGCCTTTATTTCTGCGTTTGTCTTACTTCTTGTTCAGTTTTGGCTCGGTCCTATTTGTGCTTACATCTCTGTTTTTGCGTTTGTTCATGCTCAGTTCACTTCGTGTTCTAGCTTTTCCCATGTTCTGCTTTAATTTGGGATTTATTTTAGTTTTTGTCCTTTGGACAAATTGTTCGAAGGACTCTGTCTCTTCTCTTTCCCGGGCTTGGCATTTCCTTTTCTCTTTTTTAGCCTTTGCTTACGCCGTTGTCTTTTCTATCGGGCTTTTTGTCCTCCCGAATTCCTTCAGACTTTTTGTCCGAATGAATTCCTTTCCTTGCCAATTTTCCCGAATTTATTCTTTTAGGCTCTTATGTCTTGCCTTTTGGTTTTCTTCGGACTTTTGTTGACTTCATATTCTCGCGGATTTCTTGTTTGACAATTATTTCAAAGGATTTCCTTAAATTTTCTCATTTTCCTTCTTTGCCTTTGTTTTTTTATTTCTATCGGGATTTTTTTCCGGGTATATCCTTCGTTGGACCTTTTCCTTGAATTTCTTTGGACAAATAGTCTGAAGGAAATTCTTTTCCGTTTGAAGTGTCCTTTGCTTTTATGAAGGTGCCCTCCGCAAGGGCTTCTGCTTCCCAAAAATACCCTTTAGGCTTTTTGATTTGGTCCTATTCTTGGCTTTGGTGCCCCCCACAAGGGTATGTTCTTCCAGAAGTGCCCTTCAGAAGAATTGTAAAGGTCAACTTCGTTGCAAAGTGTCTCCGCAAGGGCTTCTCGTCCTCAAAAGTGCCTTTTGGAACTTTTGAAAGGGTCCTGCCACCGACCAAGTGCCCTCCGCAAGGGTATGTCTGCCTTCAAAAGTGCCCTTCGGACTTTTTGAAGGGCACTCGGGCTTTTTGAAACTGTCATTCGGAACTTTTGTTTTGACTTGAAAACCATAAAGTGAACCAACTTGAAGGGTACATACCCTTCGAGACTTTTGAATTGGACCTTCCCGAAGGGTAGGTGCTCTTTGGGTCTTTTCAACTGTGCTTTTTTCTTTTTCTTTCGGACAAAAAGTCCGAAGAAAATAAACTTTGAACGAATGCCACTTAGTCATTTTTTCGGACTTTTACACAGTACTTTGAGAGTTCTTTCTCTCGGATAAAATGCCCGAAGAAATAGTCCACCTCTTATAACCTGAAAAAATTCCTTGGGAAGACAAAATAAATAAATTTACAGCTTGTATATCTTGGCTGTATTTGCACATTTGGCTGTAATGAAGAAAGCTCCTTGGAAACCTCTGCATGACTAAAATTCCCCTGGCTGTAGATGGCCACTTGGGTGGCTGTAAATGCTCATTTAAGGACCCCAAAACTGATTCACAAGACAAACTTGGCACCATAGCAAAGTTCCGAAGTGCAGGGGTGACAATTTGCCCTGTGGGGGGCAAATTTGTCAACAGGTAACTCGTTGGAGTGCTTAACAGCCTATTTAGAAGGTAAGCTTTCACTTCATATACCCTTGATTTTACACAAAGTCTGGTAGACAGTCCCAGTTTTCTGTAAAGCTTCAAGTTGTAGACTTTTGGTGTTTGTCCAAGGCTTGAAACCTATTGGAGAGGTTGAGGCAAGTCAGGGTAGAGCTTAAACAATCTTTAGATCCCTTTAGAAGTGAATGAAATGCATTCTAGACCCTTTTATTCCCTCGCGGCCACCTACAGGTATGTGTAAACCTGACCTAGGGTTTGAAACCTTGCAACTTGGATAACTTTGAATGCCACCAGCCAAATTTGTTAAAATTTTGGAATCATATGTTGTTTGCCCAGCTCTAAAGGATTTAGGTCTTTTTAAGTTGGTTCTAGGCCGTACAGTATGATAACCAGCCTTGTGTCAGTGCTTTGACCTTAAGGAGGCGTAAATGCTAGAAGGTCTTGTTTAGTTAGTAGACTTGCTTTGAGAGTTAGTCCATAAAACTTTGTAGGGAGCTATATAGCCTTAATGGGTAGCTAAAACTTTAATTTGTTTGTCTTGAACCCTTGTGTGTTGTCCAAACCAACTAGATAAGTGCTTTAGGAAGGCTACAAGGAATAAGGCCCAATAGAGGCAACTTGCAATTTGAGTGCAATCTTTCTCCCTCTGCATCAGTGAAGCAACCTCTTGTGCAGAGCAAAGAGCCAAATAGATATATCTCTCCTGTCCTGATACAATACCACTAAGAAATTGAAGCCTATGCAAGTAGGAGGTAACCTTGAAATAGTCTCTAGCCAAAGTGGTTGAGCTACAAACTCAGCTTGTACAATAACTCGTGGAATTGGCCATTTACAATGAATCATCCATTGAAGCATGAGAGTTTGAACTCTCTCAATATGTGCAATAGAACCTATAATTATTATTGGAAAATATATAAAAGACCATTGGGCCAAGCCGGCTCTGTGTAGTAGTTATGCCCCATGCCTTAAGCTAATTTATCCTTTAATACATGATTATTTAAGTCAGGGTTCTTTGTTATTGAAATAAGTATATTTTTATGAATACATCCCTTGAAAGAACCAAACATGCCAATTTTGATCGTCATGGTCGAGCAATAACTTGATTCAAATGATGAAGGGTGTATCATCAGAGTAATAACTACGAAGTTCTATACCATTCTTGATAATTTAATTATTTTGGATTAAGTGCTCAATACCCAAGTAAGCTCATTACAAGGAATAAGATGGTCCAAATGATATATTAATCAAGCTTATTTCAAATTTGATCATTATCAACATGTGTTTTAAATCATCTTATTCCTTGTAATGAGCTTACATGGGTACAACACTTAATCCGAAATAATCAAATTATCAAGAATGGTATAGATCTTCATAGTTCTTAAACTAAAGGTACACCCTTCATCATTTTGAATTTAGTTATTGCTTAAGCTAGACGATCAAAATTGGCATGTCCTGTTCTTTCAGAGGATATATTCGTAAAAATACACTTATCCCAATAACAAAGAAATATAACTGGAATGATCTTGTATTAAGGGCTAAATTAGTTAAAGGCATGGGATATCATTATTATGGAGAACCGGCTCGGCACAATGATCTTTTATGTATTTTTACAATAGTAATTTTCAGATACTATTACATGAAGTTTGAACCATAGGTTTAGCAGTTAAATAAATGTTTGAGTTATATGATGTCTCCTTTGGGATATACTACATAAAGGATGGACCCAAAGATTCCAAGGAATGCTCAAGTTTACCCAATCCAAGCCATCACTAGGATGCAAAAACCTATAAAATTGTGTCTATCAATGTATTTAGGATCAGAGTTTATATGATTTTGTGCTAGTTTAGGTTCACTAATAGGTCCTTGAGTTGTGACAAGGTAGTCCAAATATTCAACTTTCTCCTTAAACTTACTAGATGTGGATGATCTTGAATACAACCTCTTCCTTAAAACTTATTTGAAGCAAAATCAAACTAGAGTGCAACTATATTGTAGTTTTTACATGTGTGTGTCTAAGTCATCTTAAGATGACCTCTATGAGTACTTATTACCCTAATGCCATTTCTTTCCTCAGGTATTTTTGGTAATAATCATGTAATGTCACCTTTTTGGGCTAAAAGACTAAATAAGGGTTTTTCATAAAATCCCAATATTATGCACATAAATTCTGAATTCTGAAATTTGAAAAATCAACCAACCCTAGCTGAAAAATAAAGCTTTAACACACCCAATCGCACCAAACCCTTGGTGCCAAAGTACAAGGGATAAATAGACAATTTCTAGCATTCGAATCAACTTTAATTCATCCCAAAATATGCAAATATGAACAACTGAAAATTAATGAAAGTGTACATTTTTTCCACTTGAATGAAGATAAATTTTTGATAAATGCTTGTAGAAAAAATGCCAAAATTATCTGAATAATTTCAGCTCTTTTCTAGGGCATGCAAAGTGACCAAATAACCTCCCAAGTGAAGTCGCCTTAGGACAAAACGCTGAAATAAAATCAGAATTAAATATTCTTCACAAACTAGGGTCTAGGGCACCCTCAAGGACTCTTCAACCTTGCCTAACCAAATCGCCACAGTTAGGAAAAATCATAAATTATTTATGACGGCCAAATCAACATTTCACGAAGCCAAATTCACCGTCAAATTCTATCAAATAAATAAATAATAATTTAGAAAATTATTTATTTTTTTGATCAAATAACCCATGAAAACTTTGTCAATCATTAACAAAACCCAACGCCACACTTTAGAAAATTAGCAATAAATTCCAACAACTAGTTTTGAGCAATTGGACACCCAATTTGTCCTCAAAAGTCAAAACCCTCTCTAAAGATCACCAAGGCAAATTGCCCTACTCCTAGGGCAAGCAACAAAAGTTTCTTTTGTAAGGTGGTGTCAAAAAATACCTTTTTATTGATAATTCAACTCAAGACCACGAGAGCAATTATTGGGCATACATCCCAATCATTCTTCAAGCATGAAGATTCACAAAATAATATTTAGCATGTCTAGAATAAGATTCCACCTTGTATTTGTACCCTTCAAAGGGGGCGAACCACCTTGGGGGGTAAAATATCTCGTAACACCTCCTTGCTAACTTTTAAAGATATATATATATATATATTTTGTTCATCTCTTAAGCTGACATTGCTATTTTTTCCAAAAATAATATTAAATTAATTGCCTTAATAACAAATAGTAATTAAAATTACTTTTAAGCAATAATCCAATAATTAATCTTTTTAATTACCATAGTGATAAAAACCACTTTTTAAATGGATTTTATTAATCAATTAGAATTGTTTTATATGGATAAATAATAAAAATCACTATTCAAGCAATCATAATTAATTAATAAAATAAAACCCCAAAAGTGATCCTTTAGTCTATGGGGAAAGTAGACTAAAGCTCTTCAGTACTTGTTCATAAGTGATTCGGAAATGGGGACATTAAAAATCACAAGGCAAGTTGGGGACCCAATTAGGACACAAGCATTGTAAATATTTGTTAGTAGGGGGAGGAACGACAAATTTAATCAACTGCTTTCAGCTTTTCATCCTCTAGTTTCTTTCCCCACTGAAAAAGATTTTGGTAATTTATAACTCATCCTTGTCTCACAATTCTTACTGTTGTAGGCTAGAATTGCATCCTTTGTGGGAGAGTTTCTCGGGCTCTCTCACTCCTAGCTACAAGCATTGGGACAACCTCAAATTGTGGGTTTCCTGTCGTGAGGTTGAACCTCTAGGCTTTTTAATGAGGCTAGTTCCTCAGATGCTTCACTTCAGCTCTCATTTCCCACACTAAAATCTACTGCTGACTAAGGAAAAGGGATATAAGGATAACATAAAAAAGAAAATATAAGCTCAGGAAGGTGATGCACCAAAAGAGAGTGATCCACATTCAGACTGGGAACCTTAGTGACTACTATTGGTCTTTAACAAAACAAGTCTAGTTGATCCTATTTCAAAGCTACAAGCAGAGTCGTTGTGTGGAGGTCAAAGAGGAAGATGCACTTTGAAGGGCAGGAAGAAATAGGTCTACAGGAGAGACACTATGACTCGTAATGCTTCAGAAAGGCACCAAAAGCTAACACATCACATGACCTGCAAGAAACCAAGAAAACTGAAGCGAGGTGCATAGAGAAATCACAGATGATGAAGAAAAACATACATTCTGCAAGTTAAACTTCAATAATGCACACTTGACTTCAACGGAAATCAGAAAGTTGTCTTGTATTGATTCAAGAGAGTATTACAAGGAAATTTTGACAGTGCCTCTATCACCAGTCGAGGGATCCTTTTTAAGGCCTAGAAACCTGTATATATAGCAGAAAGGGGATGAGAGAAGAGGGGGCCTGTGTGAGAGGACGGAGAGGGGGGATCATAAATGATCGAGATCTTTTTTGCAGCTTCCTCGAATCCTTGAATGCATCAACTCTCCTTTGTCGCCAGGATAAGGCCCCCATACTTGTCTACTTGGTAGCATCATGATCGAACCTGTTTTGAGCGGCAGCTTGCCGAAGGCATGACCGGAAGCATGGCTCCACGTCTTCATTCAAGTCGCTCACCCACTTTGTACAAGTGGGTGTGAACAACTCTTTTGTTTCCTTCAGGTGCTTTAATGACGAGGTCTGGTTCTTGTTGTCGTCTTGGTTCAACTTGAGTTGTCTTTATTCTGCTGTGTTTGCCTTAGTCGTTTGGTCCTTTATGTCGTCGATCTGCTTGGTTTCATCGATCCCACTTATGTATTCGCTTCGTTGGATTCGAATGCATGATCAATCGCGAGCCCTTGGATCCCTCTCTTGACTTGTCGACACGTTCTATTTCTTGCCACATGTCAAATCCTGGAATCCCTTGACCATTTGACTTATTTCGCTCCGTCGATCTGGGTCCGTTTGATCCTGACAAATGTTGCCTCTTTATTTGTTGTTCTCCTTACTGCTTACTGCTTACCTGCTTATTTCTTTGGGCTTCTCATTGCTCATTGCTTACTTCAGACTTATCATTCCTTGCAACTTTCTTCTTTTCGGACTGCTTTTCTGTTAAACTTTTTGCCTTAGAACCTTTTTTCTTGGATTTTTTTCTGCAACAAAGTCTCTGTTGACGCTGTGGATTGCACCCTTGAGAGAAAGCTGAGCTTCTCTCTTCCACGCAGCACAATGGAAACTCCTCTCTTGCCTATGGGTTTGGCAAAACTGAGGGGAGAGTCTCTAGATAAGGGCTAGCTCCCTCTGATGCATTTCTAAGTTATTCCAGTAATATTGCTAATACATATATATAATGGGGGGTTGAAAAGAGAGAAAGATTACTGAAAAACAGAACCTAACCTAAGCTGGTGATGCACCAAATAAGTTTGATCTACTCATACTCACACTTTGAACCATAAGAACACATACATACACTTTATCTGATGAAAGGGCCAGACTGAAGGAAGCTTAACAGAGAGGCTTTAATGGAAACACACAGAAAATGAACTTACCACAGGCGCTGTAGGAAAAACAAACTGTTTGGTAATCTTTTTTTGCCTATTTGCTCCAGAAACAACTCTTCTTGTTGCCTGCAAAAATGGCGCTTTGTCTATACCAGGTGTGTTAGTATCAAGCTTGTGAGAGCATTAAGAAAGAAATGACTGAACACAAGGCTAACACTCAGACACACTTAGAGATATATCCAACCAAAATAGAGGTAAAAATGCGTATTCTATTGATTCCAGGTGAAAATTGGCAGGGCTTCGCCTTACAACATGAGAGATCTTTTTCAAATGAGAAGTTATAGATATATAGCCTTTTGGAAAAGACTTTGGCGCTTTCTAGGAGATAAATGACCCATGCTGCGTTGAAAGCATTGGGAAGAGGAAGGCGCTTGAAAGAGAATGCTGTGTCGGTTGTCAGTCTTGACTTTGTCGTTCAAATATTAATGTGAAAGCATGAGCCGCGCCTCTTTTTCTGCAAACAAGACTGCCCCTTCAAGATATTCACGCGGTTTGTCTGCTCATCAATGCGAAGTGTGGAAAAATAGGTCGCGTCTTCACTGTTCGCTCTCCTTGATGACCACTTGGCAGAGACTGTGTCAACCACTGGAATAACTCGCCTCCCCTTTGCCACCTGGGCTGTTTTGTCCATATTCATAATTTTGTCTCTTCCTTGCTTTGTCTTTTCTTGGAATTTGAGCTCTCGGGACTATCTTATCGTCCTTTGCTGGCTCCTTGGGCTCTTTCATCAGCAGTAGACTCTTCCTTTTGGCGTTAAGGCCTTTGAATTCCTTCGGGTTGGTGCTCAAGCATTTAAAGATCAACGGCTATTTCATTGTCGTAAAGTTGACGCTCGCACGCCCGTCGCCATTTGAAAGCCAATGGATATTCTATTGTCCTGAATTTGACGTCTTCGGAGACGTCATTTGACGTCCGGATTCCAACGGCTAGTTCATGATGCCCAATTTGACGTCTGCGGGCCCGTCACCCCTTTGAATTCCTTCGGCCTTTCTCCTGAAGTGTTCCCTCAGACTTTCTCCCGAAGGATATCTCTCTTCTTTTCTTCTGTCTGGGCCTTTGTTGTTGAAACCTCCCGAAGGGAAGGTGTCCCTTCGGGGCTTGGGGAAGGTCCTTTTGGCAACCGAGAGTCCCCTGCAAGGGCACCTGCCCTTCGGGATCCTTCGGGCTGCCTTGGTCTTGAAATCCTTCGGAAATCTTTCCTTTGTCTTTCCCGCTTGCTGCTTTCTATCGGGCTTTTCTGTCGGGTGAATTTCTTCAGACAAAAGTCCAAAGGAAATCCTTCGGACTTTTTGTCCGAAGGAATTTGCTTTGTTCACTTTGCCGTGGGAAATTTTCCGAAAGAATTCCTTGTTTTCGCCTTGTCTTCACCTTTTTCGAAGGAAAACTCTGTCCCTTTGGCCCTTTCTTCCAAGTGCTTACCTGCCCTCCGCAAGGGCTAAATCAAACCCAAAGTTAGCTTTCGGAGCTTTGTAATGGTCCAATTTGCTCATCACCTGCCCTCCACAAGGGCTGTTTGGTCTCCAAAATTGCCTTTCGGAAAAGTTGCAAAGGCCCTTTTTGTTACCTAAGTGCCCCTCGCAAGGGCTGCTACCCTTCGGGCTTTGAAAATGATCCTTTGGCGAATACCTTCGGACAAAATGTCCGAAGGAAATATTCCTTTAATTCCCTTGGATTTCTTTTCCCTTAGTTCTTTTTCTAAAGGAAAACTTTGACCCTTTTCAAGCGTTTTCTGCCCTCTGAACTTGGTCAATTTTGCCAATAAAAGTCCTCCGAAACAGTTTAATTGCTCTGTCAAACTCGAGAACACATCATGGAGCTCCTTAGACGTTTGAGACACAGAACTTACACTCAACTTTGGGAACTCTCATGAAGCTAGCACCTTTTGCAAACTCCTGTATAATCGCTCCTTCCAACCCTGCTTCTTCATTATCCTTCATGTCTGAGCTTGGAAATGGAAGAAGAAAAGGGAGACCGATTTTGGTCTGCAGGACCAAAAATGGTCAACAGTCTCGGACTACTTTCTCGAAGCTTATTCTTCCGAAAGAATTCCCTTGGCATTTTTCTTAAGTGCCTTTTACAACTTTCCCGGGCCATTTGAATCCAACAGCTACTTCCTTCGGGCCATTACTTTGCTTTACAATTGGTCTTTCGGCTTTGTTCAAGTGTCCTTTCCGAAGGGAAAGAACCCTTCAAAAATCTGCTAAGTGTCCTCTTCCGAAGGGTAACTACCCTTCGGACTTTTGCAATGATCCTTTTGCCCTTTCTGAATGTGCCCTCGGCCTTCTTGAATTGGACTCGCCAAAAGGAAATGGACCGTCGGCTTAATTGAAATGATCCTTCCCGAAAGGCAGATACCCTTCGGGATTTTGTAATTGATCCTTTTCTAAAGGGATTCTACCCTTCGGAAATTTTGAATGGCCTTTTCCTTAGTAAACTTCCTTCGGACAAAAAGTCCGAAGGAATTCTTTCCTTTGCAAATTGTCCCTCGGAGATCCAAACAAACATTTCAAAAAAAATGTAACGGTCCTTTCTTCGGAAAAAAATGCCTCTTCCTTTTGGAAAAGTCCGTCGGAACTTTTGAAAATGGCCCTTCCGAAAGGAACATACCCTTCGAAAAAGTTGAAAAAGTACCTTTCAAATTTTTTGAAGATGACCATTTCTTTTGAAAGTGCCTTTTGGAAAAGCGAAAAATGGCCCTTTGGAAAAAATGTAAAGGACCACTTTCCCGAGAAATGCACCTTTCGGGAAAGATGTATAGGGCATTTTGCTTTAAAGAAAAGATCCTTCGAAAAACCTTGCTTGGACACTTCTTCGAAGAAAACAAGCTTTTGGAACTTTTCTTTTGGACAAAGTCCGAAAAAATGCAAGTAAAGACTTAGCTGAAAATGAGATTTTGCACTTGGCTTTTGCTTGATTGGGTTTTCCACACTTGCCTACTTTGAACTTCTTAGACCTCACTGCTTACTACTTCGGACTTTCCACTGTTTTCAACTTATAAGGCAATTTAAGTAAAGCAACTCTTCAGATGGAGTCCATAGCTCTTCAAATGAAGTTCGTAGATCTTCTGAGGGAGTCTGTAGATCTTGGTATGTGGGCCAAAAAAAATGGCCAACATTTCTGGTGACTCGCAAGGAAGCATGCTTGCTATGCTTGAGAACCCAACTCATTTGCTTCATCCGATCCATTGGGCACGCGACAAGGCTGACCCCGTCCAGAAACTCCCCTGAAGTGACAAGGACAACCAAAACAAAACAAAGTGCCCAAAGCACTTATGAAGGGAAACACACAACAGAAAAGATGTGCTCAAGGCACTTAGGAGAAAACATGAAAAACTATACAAAATGTATAACATATACAATGGCTGCAAACTCTTTTAATAGCAAGGCTTTAGATGAATCCCATTGACTGGGATGGGTAATACCTCTCCATCTAGTTGGGCAAGCTGAAAAGTGTTATGTTGTTTGCATCCATAGATCAAATAAGGGCCACTCCACAAGCTGTCAAACTTGGTATGGTTGTCTGGCTTGACCCTATTTGAATCCCACTTTAGAACTAGGTCTCCTTCCTTGACGTTCCTTGCTATGGCTCTCTTGTCAAAAGCTTTATTGACTTGAGCTTGATGTGACTCTAGTGTTTTCATTGCAAGGTCTCTCGTTTCTTCAAGCTCCATGAGTTCAGCCAGTCTCACATTCATGGGCTCATCTTCCAGCAGTTCTAGCTAATGGGCTAGTTCCAATGCAGGCAACTCAAGAGAAATGGGCAACTTGGCCTCCCTTCCATATACTAAAACATATGGAGAATTGCTAATGGCAGCTTTAGAAGTCACCTTGTCAGCCCACATGGCTGTCTTTAGTTTGGTGTGCCACACTCTCTAGTTCTCCTCCATAGTCCTCTTGATGATTCTCAACAAATTCTTGTTTGTGGACTCAGTCAGTCCATTTCCTTGAAGATAATAATTGGAAGAGGTGCTGAGGTAGATGCCCATCTTGAGAGCCCATTCACTTGTTTTTAGACCAAGAAATGCCAATGCATTGTCATAAATGATAGTGGATGAAACACCAAACCTGGTTACAATGCTGTCATATAAGTCGAGGACTGCACTTTCATTAGCTTCCTTCAACGCGATGGCTTCCACCCATTTGGTGAAGTAGTCAGTTGCAGTAAGCACCCACTTATGCCCTGCACTTGATGGAGGGTTGATCACTCCTCTGAAATCCAAACCCCACTGCATGAATGGTTGCTCTACCTGAATTGGGTTGAGAGGAAAAGCTGCTAATCTTTGCTTACCAACAAAGAAAGCACACTTTTAACACTTCCTTACCTATGCGTAAGCATCTTTGAAGACACTGGGTCAGTAATAACCGGCCCTCATTATTTTTGCTGCTGTGGTACTAGGTGCAAAATGACCTCTTGCAGGTCCATCATGGAATTGCTCTAAGAGCTTGGTTATTTAGTCATTATCTACGCACCTTAGGAGCACTCCACTGAGGTCCTTTATGAATAAAACCCTGTCAAACAATGCATAAGGTATGGACTGAAGTCTAAAATACCTTCTTTTTGCCTTGTCTAAACCTTGAGAGCATTCTCCTGTTAGCAGAAAATGTGCCATATCATGGAGCTAGCTCTTATGAAGTAGAGGTGCCTCTGCCTGTGAGCTGTCTTGAATCACCATGGCAACTTCTTTGTCTTTTTGAAGATCTTCCACCATGTTCTCACACAAACCTCTACCTTTGACCAACTTGGTCACTTTAATTTCCACATCAAACTCCATGATTTTGGTGATCCAGCCAACGCTTTTCTCATTCAGATCTTTGTTGAGGAAATCCCTAACTCCAGGGTGGGGCACCATGAGATAAATCTTGTTGTTGGAGAGCATTGATTTGAACTTCTTAAGACTCCTTACTGTTGCAAGGATCTGCTTCTCTATAAAAGTGTACCTCACCTCATATCCTTCTAGCTCTTGACTGAAAAAGGCAATTGATTGCTCCATTCGTTCACCATTTTTTGGTATCAGCATAGCTGACAAGCTGTCAACATTGGCAAAGGTGTATAGCATGAAATCCTTGGAGAAATCGGAATTTATGAGCGAGGGTGCTTGGGCAATGGCTTGTTTGATGGCTTCAAAAGCATCTTTTCCTTCTCTTGGCCAAGAAAAAACTTAACTCTTCTTTAACATGGCTGTAATAGGTTTGACCAAGCTTGCAAAACCCGGTATGAACCTTCTTACAAATTTTATTTTGCCAAGGAAGCTCTAAACTCCTTTCTTATGCTTGGGGAGAGAGAGTGCTAAGATGGCAGCTACCCTTTCAAGATCAATAGACAGCCCTTCTTTTGAAACGATGTGGCCCAACAGATTACCTTCATGTACAACAAACACACACTTCTTGGGATTTAACGAGATCCCATATTCCTTGCATCTTTCAAAGGCCAGCCTCAGGGGGTGTTGTGGCATGGAATTGCACCCTTGTGAGAGAGTTTTTCAGGGTCTCTCACTCCCAGCTAAAAAATTGGAGCAACTTCAGGTTGTGGATACCTTGTAGTGAGGTTGAACCTCTAGGCTTTTTAATGAGGCTAGCTCCTCAAATACTTCACTTTAGCTGCTCCCACACACTAAAACCTATTGTTGACCAAGGAAAAGGGAGAGAAAGGTAACATAAAAAGGGAAAACCGAACTAAGAAAGGTGATGAACCAAATAGAGAGTGACCCACATAAGCATGAAATAAACACAAATTCAGCATAAGATAATTCTGCTTACACAACCTCACAACCGGTTAATTTGCATCAGTGTTTCATAAACTAGGCTCACTAAGCCATATATGAAGCAAAGAGGAATTTTGAAATTCACACCAAGCATCCATTAATGGCAGAAAAGCTCAAGTTCAGACCTGCAACTAACCTGAAAATACCTGAAAATGGGTAAGGGAGGACAAGGGACATGGAAGAACACTTCTTCACAAGGCCATCATGCACAAGCTTGCTAAACACGATTTTCAGACAAGAGATAGGTATAAATAATCTTTATTGCTTCAAAAGGTCTTTCTTACAATTTTTTGACAGGGTTTTTCGTTGTCAAAATGAGGATGATTTATTTTGAAAAGAATCGAGACATATAGAAAAGGGGAAGACCCAAAGAGAAGAGACGAGTAAACGAAAATCAATAAATGAGACCCAACCACCCTCCATGAATTCTCACCCACACTTAGGTTAATTAGAACTAATCCTTCTTCAATGAAATAACCGCCATTAGCTCCAAAAGTCTTTCAACCCTCTCATTGGTCGAGAAACGAACTAGAAGACAAAACTTGTTGAGGACAATGATGTCATGGTCTGCTAAGAAGGAAACGTTCAGGAACGTCTTAAATGTCCGAGGTATTTTTTCTAATTGCTTGATCTTTATCTTTCATCTCCATGCCATCCTTCACTTGTCTGTTTATGTATGAGGACAAAATTCTTACACCTATAACCCTGACCGAGCCATGCTGCCACTACACTTGTCGGCTATTGGTCAGACATGATGGCCATGTCGAAGGATGAGGACTCCCTATTATCTTCACCTACCAACTCTTGCCTTGAAACCCAGACCATATCTTCCCTATGGATGGAAAACCAATATAAGGACATTGGTTTTCCCGAATTTATCTTATTTATGTTGGTGCGAGTCCATGGTTGCATAACTCTCTCTGGGCTTTTAAACGCCAACGGCTACATGCAAGGGCTCAAACTTGACGTTTGCAGGCCCGTCACCAATTTCTTCGAACTTTCGTTTCGGGCATTGTCTTCGACATCCTTTCGGGCTCTTCTTTCTTGGGCTTTTGTAAGGTACCCCTCGGATTTTTGAAAACGAACCTTCTCGAAGGGAAAGAGCCCTTCGGGTTTCTTGAAAAGGACTTTCCCGAAGGGCAAGAGACCCTTCGGGCTTTGTTAAATGGCACCTCCCGAAGGGTAACATACCCTTCGGACTTTTTGCTTGAGACCTTCGGAAATATTGCAATGGTCTTTCCGAAAGGAACATACCCTTTGGAATCTTTGAAAGCTACTCTCGGAACCTTTGAAATGGTCTTTCGAAAAAGTGTTTGGCTTTTGCGGAGAGAAAAGTACCCTTCGGAAATATTGTTTTGGTCCACTTTCTCGAGAAAAGAACCCTTCGGGAAAGTTGTATAGGGCAACCTACTTGACGAGTTCATTTCTTCGGAACCTTTCTTTCAAACAAATTGTCTGAAAGAATTTCATTACTTAGCCGGAAATGAAAATCCCGAAAAGAACACTTGCCCGAAAAGAAAAACATTCCTTTGAAAAATTGTGTGGACAATTTTTCCGAAGGAAAACCATGAAGTTTAAACCAAAAAAAGGCCAGAGGGAAGAAACACACTTAACTCTTTCAAAGTCCTAAAGAATGAACAAGGACTTAGTTGAATAAACGAACTTTGCACTTAGCCCTTTGGCTTGCAGGCTTGCTTTCGAACATTGCTGCTGGATCCATTTCTAAGCCTTTGACCCAATGTTTCATCAAACCATGCAAGAGCTTCATATGTGGGCCAAAAATGGCCAACATCTTTGGCGGCTCACAAGGGCTGCATCCCTGTCAATGCAAAAGAACTTAGACCATGTTGCCTCGTCGAACCTGGCCTCCGGTTGGTTTGACACATGATCCGAGCCTTGTTCTTGTGGAGGCTGCTCCGGCTTTGTCATCATGGGGATCTCCATGCTTTGAGCCATAAGAGGTTGATTATACACATAAGCAACAACCTACTACCATTGGTCATTGAAAGCCTGGTTAAAACCATTAGTTGGGACAATGGATTGCCCAAAAGATTGATTCCAAGGCATTGCCCCTTCGGTCTCTTGAGCCATATTGTTCTGAACAGGAACCAAAGAATTGGAGGGGCCTACAGTGTTTGGATTATAATTGTGCTGTCTAGCATAATTAGGCTGCCCCTATCCTTGGAAACCTCCTTTGTAGGGTGGCCTATTTGCTTGATAAGACTGCTGTTGAGACTGATATGGAGCTTGGTATGGCTTGCTGCCTCTTGACATTGACCACATCATTTCCCAAGGATTGGAGCATGCTCTTCAGTTCTAAGTAGTTCTTTTGCTCTTGGGAGTCGTTGGATCCACTAGTGGAGGCCTTCTCTTGCTTTGGTGAAGGCACAACAACAATAGTTGGAGTTGGAAGGATGACATCAGGTGGAGGAACAACTTCAGGAGGTGGTCTGATCTCAGGGAAAAGGGGCATTGGGGGTCTAGGAGTAAGCTTTCCAGCTTGAACTAGGCAATTTTCTGCTTTAATAGTCACCTCATAAGCATTTGCCAATATGTCCCCTCCCATGGATTGGATCATTACAGCTATATCGCTATTTAGATCCTTTAAATAATATAATAAAGCGAAATTTGGGGATGGTTTAACAGCGGTTGGAATCTGTCCCAAGCCTTTTGAAATCTCGTATTGAAGTCTTGCATGACTTTATGGGGAGCTCTCTTGATTGTGGTCAACTGTTCTGCAAGTGACAGATGATCACTCTTGTCTGCAAACCTCTTACACAATTTTTTCGAAGGAAAACCATGAAGTTTAAACCAAAGAAAAGCCCAAGGGAAGAAACACACTTAACTCTTTCAAAGCCCTGAAGAATGAACAAGGACTTAGCTGAATAAATAAACTTTGCACTTAGCCCTTTGGCTTGCAGGCTTGCTTTCAAACATTGTTGGATGATCCATTTCTAAGCCTTTGACCCAATGTTTCATCAAACCATGCAAGAGCTTCATATGTGGGCCAAAAAAGGCCAATAGGTGGTCCATGTGGTTGTTGGCATTCTTGGAGAAAACCGTGATGTCATCCAAGTAGATCAGCACCATTTGATTCAACAATCCTTGTAAAGCCATGTCCATGGCTCTTTGGAAAGTTGCCCCAGCATTTGACAAACCAAAGGGCATCTTTTGGTATGCGTACGTGCCCCATTTGGTGGTGAAGGCAGTCTTGTACCGATTTTCTTCTTTTACCAATACATGGTTGTATCCTGAGTACCCATCCAAAAGAGAAAAACGTTCTGAACCTGCAACTATTTGAAGATGCTGCTCCATGGATGGTAGAGGGTAATGATCATTCAAGGAGACTTTGTTCAAATCTCTGAAGTCAACACACAGCCTAATCTCCCCACTCTTTTTCTTTACAGGCACCAAATTGGCTACCCATGATAAGTGCTTGATGGGGAAGATGATCTTGGATTCGATTAACTTTGTTAGCTCTCTCCTCATTAGCTCTTCAATTTTGGGATTAACGGGCCTTTGTTTTTGCCTCACAGGCTTAGCATTGGCCTCCAATTCTATAGTATGCTGGGCTAACTTTGGATCAAAACCTTTCAGGTCACTGTATTCCCAAGCAAAGATGTTTGCGTATTCCTGGGAGAGTGCTATGAAAGCATGCCTCTCAGCCTTGCTGCTTACCTTCTCGAGCTTGAGAAGTTTGTCTTTGAAGATGAGGACTCTCTCAAAGTTTTCTTCATCGGTTGACATTAGCGCCTTTTCTTTCCTCATAGGGTCTCCCTCATGGAAAAGGCCCTCAAGTGTGACCAGCCTTTTAGGAAGTTTGTTAGACTTCAGCTGAACAATTTGATCTTGATATTGATGTTGAAATCTACCTTGGTTTATTGAGGAAAACTCTGCCTCTTGCTGCAAGAAACAAGCAATTTGTCTGTCATTTTCAAAAACTTGCCAATGGACTTCATTATTTGGCATTGATGGCCTCACCACCACCTTGACATGTGGTTGAACCTTGGCCTGTTTTAGTTTATTTGGAATATCGAATTGAGCTCCCACCACTGCCAACCTATCAGCTTGCTGATTCTGGTTCCTTGGTACAACTTGGATGTTGAAGGCTTCAAAATCTTCAATTAGGTTACACACTCTATTTTTGTAAGACCTCATCAAAGGATTTTTTGTGATGTTCAAGCCTTTGACTTGGTTCACTATAAGCTCACTGTCTCCATATGGTTGAAATCAACATTTTGATTCCTATTTTATTGGCCCATTGAAAACCACGGATCAAGCCTTCATATTCTGTTGCATTAGAAGAACAACTGAAATGGAACCTATAGGAAGAGAAATGCTTATTACTTGAAGGGGAAACCAACATTGCCCTTGCATCTCCTCCATTTTTGCTCCTTGAACCATCAAAGAACAACTTCCACATACCATTGAGGTCTTCTTTAGGTCCAATGAGGGAAGGTGTGAGTTGATTTTCTTCATGTAGCAAATAGACACTCATGTCTCTTTCTTCAACACCCTCCAAAGGGTTGAGAAATTGGTTATCCCTACATAGCTCATCTAAGAATAAGTCTGGAAAATCCCTGGGATGAGTATTCAGCTCTTGACCAGTTGTAAATTCATCCTCGTCAAGGATGGTATAATTGATGTTTATGCTATCTGGCTGATGAGGCTCAATGTGCAATTGTGTCATGGGATCAACGTTGATTGATGCCTTAGTTGCATACCTTGTTCTGAATGCCGTGTAGGACCAATCCCCTACTAGACAACCCCCAATTTTGGCTGTGAATTCTCTAGAAGCATAACACAAAGCGAGGAGTTACATCAAGGATCAACACATCTTGAGCCATTGAAACTCTAGGACAAGCATGTAGGGTCATATTCAAATCCTTGATGATACCATATGGCTTTGTGGAAGAACCGTCAAGCAGTAGAACTCCCTTGGTATGTGGCTCGTATTTGAGGTTCAGCTGATCAGCTATGGGCTTTGGCATTACCAAGTGCTAGCTTCACTATCTACCAAGCAATTATGCACCAAGGAGTCGCCAATGATTAATGAAATGTAGAAAGGAGGAGGTTTGAACATATTACTTGACATTTCTCCCATAGGACCCTTGGCTGCATTAGCGAGGACCTCGGTGTCTTTGCTTGGTTGTTTACCTACAGTTGTTGTAATACCTATCTTGGACAAATCTTCTTGAAGGATATCCACTTGACCGGGCATGGAAAGCATGTGCCACATTGGTACGCTCACATTGGATTTCTTCATTTGTTCAACAATGTTGATTGGTGTATTGCTAACTTTTGTTTGTGCTTTGGGAGCCCTTGTTGCTGTTTGTTGAATTTGTGAGCTTTGTGGAGGTGTCGAGACCTTTTGAGTGACAGTAGGCTCGTTAGGTTTGGACAATGGAGTGGTGGCAGGGGGTTCCTTGAACGCTCCCTGGTTGTTACCCATATTCCTTCTTTTGAATCTTGTATTTTGTTGACACTGGGACATGAGCTTGACTGGAGCTGACCTACTGATTGGAGGCATAGCACTCTTCTTGCTCACTGATGACAATTGTAGCATTCGGTTGGTTTGGGACCTGATCAGATCCTTGGTCTTGTGAAGACTGTCCTGGCCTTGGTATCATGGGAGTCTCCATGCTTTGAGCCATTAAGGCTTGGTTATATCCATAGCAACAACTTGTTGCCATTGGTCATTGAATGCCTGGTTAGCAACATTGGTTGTGACAATGGATTGCCCAAAAGACTGATTCCAAGGCATTGTCCCTTCAGCTTCTTGAGCCATATTGTTTTGAATAGGGACCAAGGTGTTGGAAGAGCCTGCAACGTTTGTATTGTGATTGTTCTGCTTATTATAGCCAGGCTGTCCTTGCCCTTGCTCTCTATTCTGACCTTGAAAGTTTCCCCTGAAGGGCTGTCTATTGCCTTGATAAGATTGCTGTTGAGACTGATATGGAGCCTGGTACGGCTTATTGAACTGAGCCTGCCTTTTTACATTTACTACATCATTTGTGAAGGATTGGAGCATGCTTTTAAGTTCTAGGTAATTTTTTTGCTCTTGGGAATCACTTGATCCGCTAGTGGAGGCCTTTTCTTGCTTCGGTGATGGTATAGCAGCAATTGTTGGAGTTGGAAGAATAACATCAAGTGGGGGAACAACTTTAGGAGGTGGTCTGATCTCAGGGAAAGGAGGCATCGGGGGTCTAGGAGTAAGCTTGCCAGCTTGAACTAGGCAATTTTCTGCTTTAATAGCCACCTCATAAGCGTCTGGCAATATGTCCCCTCCCATGGATTGGATTATTTCAACGATGTCGTTGTTCAGAGCCTTCAAATAGTATAAGAATGCAAAGTTAGGGGATGGTCTAACAATGGCTAGAATTTTGTCCCAAGCTTTTTGGAATCTTGTGTTGAAATCTTGCATGACTTCATGGAGGGCTCTCTTAATTGTGGTAAGTTGTTTTGCTAGTGACAAATGGTCACTCTTGTCTGCAAATCTTTTACACAAGGCCTCTCCTAGCTGATTCCATGATTGAATAGAATTAGGAGCTAAGCCTATATACCAATCTAAAGCCTTTACCTTAAAGGATACAACGAATAGTTTGATAGCTACATTTTTTATTGTGACATTATGGATATTGCAAAAATTGGCTATATCTGTGATGTGTTCAGTAGGAGTCACGGCTTGGTCTCCTGTGAAATATGGGATGCTTTTGAGAGTTGCTACTGGCATAGGGTCATATTGTGGCAAATTCAAAGGACTTTGGTTGCTGAAACCTACGAAACCTCTTTGGGAAATCATGTTAACACAAGGGGCTAACAAAGGTCTTCTTGAGTAGGTATACCTTATGACTGGTTTAGGAATTTTTTTTCCTACGTATGGGTGAGTATGGGCGAATCTTAGACTTCTTACTGAGTTCAAGGGTAATTCAACAAATTCAAAAGAAATACTTACAGAAGCTGATTTCGTAATCACATTTGGCATGAAGAATAGTTACTGTTCTGTCACTAGATTGCTGAGTATTCTTCGGAGTCGCCAGATACTGAAAGATGAAATCTACAGCCACTGCAAATTGATCAAATCAGCATCGAACTTGACCAATCTTCTTCAAAAGTGGTCCCATTGGGCGTGCCAGAAACTGTTGTAAGCTAGAATTGCACCTTTTGTGTGAGAGTTTCTCAGGCTCTCTCACTCCTAGCTACAAGTGTTGGGACAACCTCATGCTATGGGTACCCTGTCGTAAGGTTGAATCTCTAGGATTTTTAATGAGGCTAGATCCTTAGATGCTTCACTTCAGCTCTCTTTTCCCACGCTAAAATCTACTGCTAACTAAGGAGAAGGGATATAAGGATAACATAAAAAGGAAAATCTAAGCTAAGGGAGGTGATGCACCAAAAGAGAGTGATCCACATTCAGACTGGGAACCTTAGTGACTACTACTGGACTTAAACAAAACAAGTCTAGCTGATCCTATTTCAAAGCTACAAGCAAAGTAGCTGTGTGGAGGTCAAAGAGGAAGATGCACTTTGATGGGCAGGAAGAAATAGGTCTACAGGAGAGACACTATGACTCGTAATGCTTCAGAAAGGCACCAAAAGCTAACACATCACATGACCTGAAAGAAACCAAGAAAACTGAAGCGAGGTGTGTAGAGAAATCACAGATGATGAAGAAAAACATACATTCTGCAAGTTAAACTTCAATAATGCACACTTGACTTCAACGGAAATCAGAAAGTTGTCTTGTATTGATTCAAGAGAGTATTACAAGGAAATTTTGACAGAGTGCCTCTATCACCAGTCGAGGGATCCTTTTTAAGGCCTAAAAACCTGTATATATAGCAGAAAGGGGATGAGAGAAGAGGGGGCCTGTGTAAGAGGACGGAGAGGGGGGATCATAAATGATCGAGATCCTTTTTGCAGCTTCCTCGAATCCTTTGAATGCATCAACTCTCCTTTGTTGCCAGGATAAGGCCCCCATACTTGTCTACTTGGTAGCATCATGATCGAACCTGTTTTGAGCGGCAGCTTGTTGAAGGCATGACCGGAAGCATGGCTCCACGTCTTCATTCAAGTCGCTCACCCACTTTGTACAAGTGGGTGCGAACAACTCTTTTGTTTCCTTCAGGTGCTTTAATGACGAGGTCTGGTTCTTGTTGTCGTCTTGGTTCAACTTGAGTTGTCTTTATTCCGCTGTGTTTGCCTTAGTCGTTTGGTCCAAAGACAACTCAAGTTGAACCATTGGATCCGAAGGCATGATCAATTGCGAGCCCTTGGATCCTTCTCCTGACTTGTCGACACATTCCATTTCTTTCCACATGTCAAATCCTGGAATCCCCTGACCATTTGACTTTTTTCGCTCCGATGATTTGGGTCCACGTGATCTTGACAAGTGCCTCTTTATTTGTTGTTCTCCTTACTGCATACTACTTACCTGCTTATTTCTTCGGGCTTCTCATTGCTCATTGCTTGCTTCAGACTAATCATTCCTTGCAACTTTCTTCTTTTTGGACCGCTTTCCTGCGAATTGTTTTGCCTTAGAACCTTTTACCTCAGATTTTTTCCTGGAACAAAGTCTCGGACTATTTTCCCAAAGCTTATTCTTCCGAAGGAATTCCCTTGGCATTTTTCTTAAGTGCCTTTTACAGCTTTCCCAGGCCATTTGAATCCAACAGCTACTTCCTTCGGGCCATTACTTTGCTTTACAATTAGTCTTTCGGCTTTGTGCAAGTGTCCTTTTCGAAGGGAAAGTACCCTTCACAAATCTGCTAAGTGTCCTCTTCCGAAGGGTAACTACCCTTCGGACTTTTGCAATGATCCTTTTGCCCTTTCTAAATGTGCCCTCGGCCTTCTTGAATTGGACTCCCCAAAAGGAAATGGACCTTCGGCTTTATTGAAATGATCCTTCCCGAAAGGCAGATACCTTTCAGGATTTTGTAATTGATTCTTTTCCAAAGGGATTCTACCCTTCGGAAATTTCGAATGGCCTTTTGCTTAGTAAACTTCCTTCGGACAAAAAGTCCGAAGGATTTCTTTCCTTTGCAAATTTCCCCTTGGAGATCCAAACAAACCCTTCGGAAAAAATGTAACAGTCCTTTCTTCGGAAAACATGCCTTGCCCTTTTGGAAAAATCCTTCGGAACTTTTGAAAATGGCCCTTCCGAAAGGAACCTACCCTTCGAAAAAGTTTAAAAGGTACCTTTTAAATTTTTTGAAGAGGACCATTTCTTTTGAAATTGCCTTTCGGAAAAGTGTCAACCTTACTATTCGAAAGATGGTCTTATGATAGCAGTTTGTCTTGTAAATCAATTTTTTGGGGTCTTTAAATAGCCATCTACAGCCTTCATATAAAGCATGGGATGATCTACTTGAGGATGATACAGGGGCCCTGGGTTGTGATTGAAGATACATATGTTCTACTTGTTGAGACATACTGCATATCTGGGTTGTTTGAAAAGGCAGAGGTTGTTTTGCCTACGATGCGCAAACATGGTTATTCTTATAGGGTTACTGCATACAATACATTAATGCCTTAGGCAAGGTTAGAAAGAAGCCAACAAAGCAAAGGAAATTAAAAGGAAGGAAGATATCCTTCGGACTTTTTGTCCGAAGGAATACTTCGGAGAATTTGCAAAGAAAAGTCCGCAGAAAATCCATAAGTCCGAAGGAATAAGGACACCTACAAAAAGCCCGGGTGCCCTACAATTTTTTCGAAAAGCCAATTCCGAGAGACACAAGCCTTTGCGGAAGGCACTTGGTCGGCGACAGGACCTTTCCAACTTTCCCGAATGGCACAATGGAAGGACACAATCCCTTGTGGAGGGCACTTGGTCGGTGGCAAGACCATTGCATTTTTCTCGAAGGGCATTCTGCTGGTGGCCAAATAAAGACAAAGGAGTAATTCCTTCGGACTTTTTGTCCGAAGGAATTCATTCGGACAAAAAGTCCGAAGAAATTTGGGGCAAAGAAAAACCCGACAGTTACAAGTCGTTAGAGGTCAAGAAGAAGAATTCTAGGATTAAGCCGCGGAAAAGTGAGAAAACAAAAGTCCGCAGAAATTTGAAGGACAAAGCCGTGGAAAAGTGAGAAAACAAAAGTCCGCAGAAATTCAAAGGACACAAAGCCCGCGGGAAAAAGTCCGAGAAAATCAAAGGGAGATAAAACCAAGGGGAAGCCAAAAAGTCCGAAAGAAATGGATATCCTTTGGACAAATTGTCTGAAGGATTCCTTTGGAAAGCTTGGTCAAAGAAAGGAATGTCCGAGGGCAGAGAGACAAAAGCGAAGTCCGAAAAGAATGAACACGAAGGGAAAATGTCTTAGCAAATAGCCCAATGGATTATCCGAAGAAATAAAACAAAAGGGAGAGGTCCAAGATAATAAAGACCCGAAGAGAATGAACATTAGGCCGAAGGAATAAGTAAGAAGGGAAAGTCCGTGGAAAGACAAATACAGACAGAGGTCAAGAAGAAGAATTCTAGATTTAGCCAAGAGAAACCACAGACAGTTGGGCCGAGAGAAACCCATGCACAAACAAAAGACGGAGTCAATGTGGAATTCCATGCAAGCAAAAGCTAATTACGGTTGACTAGTCAAGGCTTCAGTTGACTGGTTGTTGAAGTCAAGTTTATCTCCAAGGTCAACTCAGCCTTTCAAACGTTCCAACTCGGCTTCCAATAGATCAAGTCAGAGTTCTAGAATTGACATTGGCGTTGGATTTCATGCATGCTATTGTCATCTCATACTTTCAAACGTTCCATCAGTTCATGAAAAAGCTAAATTTAGAGGTGGGCGTGGATTTCCATGCAAAGAGAGGTGGGCGTTTCAATAAACCCAGCTGCCCACTTCATCTAACGCCAAGGAGCTTCATGCAAAGGCAAAGGAAAAATATATTTTATTAGAAGACAAAGTTGGTCTTGAGTTAATCTAAGTTGATCTTTCTCTTCTATTTTTCAACGCCAATCTCTTGGCTTTTGTAATTTTCTATATTAATGGCCTTTCAGCTTGTTGTCCCCCAAAAATATCACTCATTTTTTTGGGACAACATATGAACTATTTTGGTTCAACAGACCAAAATCCTCTCCCCTTTTCAAGAATTGTTCTGAGCATTCAAGTTCTTCATTTTTCAAAGCTTTTCCAAAAATCTACGGACTCTGCAGGGAGGAATCTATGGACTCTACAGGCTTGAATCTACGGACACTGCACGGTTGAATCTATGGACTCTGCAGGCCAAGTTCTACGAGCTTCGCAGGTTGATTTCTACAGACTCTGCAGGAAAGAAGCAAGCTCTCAACACTTAGGTGATTTCAAGGTTGGTTCAACGACAAGGTTCAACCAAAATGTCCATTGGCAAGCTTCTAAGCAAGGATTGAACCATTGAACCATTGAACCTTGAACTATTTTGGTTCAATGGGTTCAAAGGTTCAACGTCATCAGCAAGAGTTAAGTGCATTTGTCAAGGTTCAAAGTTCAACTGCTTCAAGGTTCAACGGCTTCAAAACACTGATCAAAGAGAAGAAGGCTTGAACCATTGAACCGTTGAACCATTGAACCACTTTGGTTCAAAGGTTCAACAGGTTCAATGGTTCAACAGGTTCAACGCGTTTGGTTCAAAAAGATCAAAATGACTTAGCCAAATAAAAAGAATGAACTGATTGAACCGTTGAACCTTGAACCAAAAGGTTCAACGAGTTCACAGGTTCAAAGGTTCAACCAGTCCGATGAAGATCAAAGAGCTTAGAAAGAACAATGAAGTGACGGACAAAGGATGAACCAATGAACCGATTGAACCTTGAACTGAAAGAGTTGAAAGTTCAATGGTTCATGGGTTCAAAGGTTCAAAGGCGGCCTCAGTCAAGGAAAGAAGCAACAAACAGGTGGTTCAATGGATGGTTCAACTAAGGAGCGGGAAAGCGATTGAACCAATAAAACGATTGAACCAATAAAGCGACTGAACCAATAAAGCGATCGAAGCAAGAAAGCGATTGAACCAAGGAGCCGAGAAGGCCGCCCGAACCGTTGAAACAGTCAACCAATGATGTCTCCGTGGACGTCAAATTTAAGGTAATAAAATATCCGCTAAGTTTCAAATGTGGCGCGGAACCTAAAAACAAATGCAGCGACCAGTTGAAGGAGCTGAAAAAGCCGGCAAAGCTAAGAATATAGCCCCGAGGGCTCAAATTCCAAGAAAAGACAAAACCAAAAAGGGGAAAAGATGGCCCTGGAGCTTAAATTCCAAGAAGAGACAAAGCTGGAAAAGACAAAAGGAGAAAGAGGACAAAGAAGAAAATATCTACGCAGTAGTTATTCTGGTAGCTGGAATAGTCTGCGAAATAGATTTTCTAGCTTGCAAACATTGAGGACGCGGCCTGTTTTTCTTCCATGAAGTAAAGGCAAAATGGACAGCTGTGCAGACGTCAGAATGAACAGACGAGATGATCCAGACTCAAGAGAAGACATATGGGATGAAATAACACGCCATAGTTAAGACAGCCGCCCTGTTTTCAACACAGCCCTTTGACAAACCTGGAAATGCATTCAAGGCATTGAATGCACAACATGGGCCGTTCTATGGAACAAAGCGCCAAGTCTTTCTTGGCTGCTATATATTGTAATCTCTATTATTGTTTTAGAGAGATCTTTTGACCACAGAAGCAAAACTCTGTCCAAATTGAAAGGCGAATACTGAGACTTTGAGCTCATATTGTATTTCATATTTTTTTATTTGAATGAGAAAGCAAGTGATTCGCAGACTTTGTGCTATATAGCTTGTATCATTTTAGGAGATTGTTCTTATGTCTGTCTTCTGAATGTGTTCTTGTTTATTCAATTTAACAAGCAGAGCTAGTGGAAGTGATAAGGAAGGTGCCCTGAAGCCAACTACTTTCAGACTTTGTGCTGTCATGGTTGTCTTCAGTGTGTGTTTATTTTTTATTTATGTGTAAAGGACCTTGGGACGACTTTGTGCCCCCATTGTTCTTCGTATTTCACTCTTGGGTAGTCGAGGTGGAGACTTTGCGCTACATTTCAGGCTGCTAGTTACTCTGCACCTTTGGTTACCAGTTATTTACTAGAAAGATTCCTGTTGTTTGCAAGAACAAGCACTTCTTAAAGAAGAAGAAAGAGCCTTCTGTCATTTCACCAAGATTTCTACTATTCAGGAAGGGATCTGGCTCTTGGCTGAACGTTACTTCTGAAAGAAGAGAAGTATTTTCACCAATCACCCAAGATTTCTCCTCTGTTTGTTAGCATCATCTCTGAAAAAAGAGAGATGGATGGTTTATCCCATCTTTGTGTCTTACTTTCTGCTTATATATATAGTATATAGCCTCCGTATATTTTATAGGGAACCTCCCCTTGATGAGAGGAGAGATTTGTCCCCTGTTGATGTAGTAAAACTGCACACCTGGACGACCAATCTCCCTATGCTGTGGTGATAGGAACTATTTCGCTCACCAGTTAGTTGGTCGACAAAATATTCACCCAATAGTTTTTGGCGACTCTGCTGGGGATGAACGTGCAGTCTGAAGCCTCAAGTTTTAGATTGAAGCAGTTCCTTCCCTTATCCATTATATAGACTTTGGTGACTCTGTTCTGTCTTACCCATTATCATTATAGCCTTACCATTTTCCTCCTCCATTATTTTATCTGGGCTGCAAAACTGGAGCTACTGAAAAAGAGTGCGCAGTTTGAAGCCTCAAGCCTCAAGCTGAAGCAGGGCTAGTTTTTTTTCATTTTTGTTCAGCAATCTGACCACTCCACCCAAATTTGTTATCCCTTTTTTTTATAATTAAATCATGGCAGTTCGAGGCCCCTGGGGTAACTTTTTTGGCCCACTCACCTTGACTCCACCTTTGCATGAACTTCCACGCAGCTCAAGAAAGAACTTCCCCAAATTCTTTGGAAATGGGAGAGTTCACCCTGATGAACACATTGCAGCCTTCAACATAGCCTGTGGTGTGATAGGGGTGGAATTTGAAGACGTGGCAGTCAGGGTTTTTGTAGAGACCCTACAAGGTGCTGCTACAGAGTGGTTCTACCATCTGCAAGCTGGATCAGTGACTGACTGGAACACACTTAAAGCCAAGTTCGAAGCAAGGTTCAAGCCTGCAGAAGATGCACATGCCTTGCTAGCCTAGCTCACACAGATGAAGAAGAAGCCCCATGAACCTATGCGGGACTTCATTGCCAGGTTCGATAAGCTGAGGCACAGGGTTCCTATGATCACCCAGCCGACACCTCAGAATCTCAAGTGTTTCTTCATCAACTCACAGCTCCCTGAAGTGAGTTTCTTGCTGAGACGGGCTAGACACATAGACCTTGTTGCTGCTCAAGACTTGGCAACTGAGCTAGAAGATGACCTTATTTTGGCAGGAAAGATAAGGAGAGATCCTAATGGAGGTAAATCCTCTTCATCTTTTGAGTATCTATCTACAAGCACCACGGATGAGATGGTGCAAAAGCTGGCAAATGAACTGCTAGCCTTGAAAAGGCAAATGGCCCAAAGTATGTCTGCTCCTAATCGGGATATGCCAAGGAGGGCATTTCAGAATCAACCATATCAAGGCAATGTCGCCAGGAATCAAGGGCAGCCAAATCGTCTTCCTCCCCCATAGAGGAACCTTGTCCTTGAAGCACCTCCAACCAACTCAGCAATTGGATATCTGGAAATAGAACATGCTTTCTCTTTCCAACCTGATTTGAGCAAGAAAATGACGCTGATCTCTTCACGTAGGATCAAGAAGAATCAGCTGGCGACTCCCACATTGGTTTCCTGAATTACCAGTATGAACCCAAAAGTGAAGGTGAAGCAGTCGAAGGATCATATGCAGTATTCATTCGGTCCGAGAATCAGTCAGCCCAGCAGGTCGACAAAGAGAAGACAGAGAAGCGACTTCAACCAACAATCTCAATTGCTGAGCAGAGAACCTCTCTTCCTTTCCAGTCGAAGGACCTGGTGATTGCCAAAAAATTAAGTGCATCAAACATCTCTACACCTTCTACTTCAACTTCGCAGATCAGTCCTCTCCCTTCCAAAAACCAAAAGGATGAACTCCCATCCTCTCTTCCAAGTCCATCTCAGTCATTCGACATGATTGATCATGTCAAGAAATCCAAAATTCAAATGACTGAGTTTGAATCCCTGCAAGCCAATCCTGAGCAATTGGACATTGGTGGAGAACTAGGTGTGGACCTGTCTGAGGCAAAAATTGTGGTCATCCAAACGTCAACCCCTGCAACTCAAATTCTGTTTGAGCCATTAGGCAGGGGTAATTACTTCTTGACCACAGAGGATGCTCATGTCTCAGCTGGTGAAAGTCTTGTAGCTGGCAATCCAGGATTTGATCCAAACAAGATATCAGAAGAATTGGTAGGGCGCAGTACAAATCAAGAAGGATCTTCCATCTCCAATGAAAAGAAACCTGGTAGAAGATCAGCTTCTGATGATACTTGGATCCTGAAATCCGATGGCAGCAATTATTCCACTCATGCTGGATGTGGATCTCTGTTGCTCGGATTGAAGATTGCTCAGGATGAAGAGATCAAACTCCTTCACACCAAAGTAGATGCTGAGCTAATGGTTTGTCAGGAGTTTGAGGCTGACAATCAAAGCATGTGTTAGACTGAACCAACAGAACAACAAGCTATGGTGGTGGACCATACTGCTGTACTCCAAAGTCAGCAAAAGAAACTCTTCGCCAAGAGAGCAAGGAGTTATGGTTTTCAGTTTGAAGACCACGTCTTGCCATGGGGCAAAAAGAAGAAAGAGCCAAGAGCCAAGAGGAAGATGCAGAAAATTGGTTTTCTGGTGGAGAGTTCCATTCGCCCGTCACCGTTTTTAGGGACAAAATGGTTTCCTGCTGGTTTATCAGGATGGCACACCATTTTCACTGTCTCACAGTGGGCGGCATCTGAAGCGCTTCAAATCTTGAGGCATTAGATAAGATCATCTTTACATATGTATATTTGTATAGTCTTTAGTTCTGTTTTGTGCTTTTCGTTTTCGTTTTTTGGAGCCTTTCTTTTTGGGTAGCATGACTCTATAGCCCAGTGGCATATTTCAAGGCACTGGAGATTCTGGTTTCTACTCCCCTCAGCTGTTCCAAGTTTTCAACTGAAGGAAGTTCCCCAACTAGAGCCAGCTGTTGTCCCCCAAAAATATCATTCATTTTTTTGGGACAACATATGAACTATTTTGGTTCAACAGACCAAAATCGTCTCCCCTTTCCAAGAATTGTTCCGAGCATTCAAGTTCTTCATTTTTTAAAGCTTTTCCAGAAATCTACGGACTTTGCAGGCAAGAATCTACAGACTCTGCAGGCTTGAATCTACAGACTCTGTAGGCTTGAATCTACGGACTCTGCAGGCCAAGTTCTATGGGCTTCGTAGGTTGATTTCTACGGACTCTGCAGGAAAGAAACAAGATCTCAACACTTAGGCGATTTCAAGGTTGGTTCAACGACAAGGTTCAACCAAAATGTCCATTGGCAAGCTTCTAAGCAAGGATTGAACCATTGAACCATTGAACCTTGAACCGTTTTGGTTCAACGTGTTCAACGGGTTCAAAGGTTCAATGTCATCAGCAAGAGTTAAGTGCATTTGTCAAGGTTCAAAGTTCAGCTGCTTCAAGGTTCAACGATTTCAAAACACTGATCAAAGAGAAGAAGGCTTGAACCACTGAACCGTTGAACCATTGAACCACATTGGTTCAAAAGTTCAACGGGTTCAATGGTTCAACAAGTTCAACGCGTTTGGCTCAAAAAGATCAAAAGGACTTAGCCAAATAAAAAGAATGAACCGATTGAACTGTTGAACCTTGAACCAAAAGGATCAACGAGTTCACAGGTTCAAAGGTTCAACCAGTCCGATGAAGATCAAAGAGCTTAGAAAGAACAATGAAGTGACGGACAAATGATGAACCAATGAACCGATTGAACCTTGAACCGAAAGAGTTGAAAGTTCAATGGTTCATGGGTTCAAAGGTTCAAAGGCGGCCTCAGTCAAGGAAAGAAGCAACAAACAGGTGGTTCAACTAAGGAGTGGGAAAGCGATTGAATCAATAAAGCGATTGAACCAATAAAACGATTGAACCAATAAAGCGACTGAACCAATAAAGCGATCGAACCAATAAAGCGATCGAAGCAAGAAAGCAATTGAACCAAGGAGTTGAGAAGCCTCTCAAACGGTTGAAACAGTCAACCAATGACGTCCCCGAAAAATGATTTCTCATTTTTGGGACAACATATGAACTATTTTGGCCCTACAAGACCAAAATTGTCCCTTCCCTTTACAAAAATTTGTTCTGAGCTTTCAAATTCCTCATTTTTCAAGCTTTTCCAGTAAAGGGATTAGCGGGTTCAAAGGTTCAACATCATCAACAAGAGCTAGGCGTATTTGTCAGAGGTTCAAAGTTCAACCATTTCAAAGGTTTTGCAGCTCCGAGCACTTAACGAGTTTCAAAGGCTCGAACTGTTGAACCATTTGGTTCATCGGTTCAACGGGTTCAACGATCAAGAGGTTCAACGCGTTTGGTTCAAGAGAATATCAAAGGGGCTTAGCCAAATAAATGGAATGAACTGTTGAACCTTGAACCGCTTCAAAGTTCAATGGTTCATGGGTTCAAAGGTTCAAAGGCTGGCCCAGTTAAGGAAAGAAGCGCGCGCAAAAGCAAGAGTCAGGCGGATGCTGCCAAGTGTCGTCAGCTGAGCCCATTATACTTTGTTTCGAGAATTGGCGAACGCTGCCACCTATACCTTAAAGAGATCGGCGGAGGCCGACACGTGTCATTGTCCGTGAGAGCCTAACTGAGCTCCAAACGTTTTTATGGTGTTGCAAAAGCCCGAGAGCGAAAAGTGCCAAGTGTCAATGGCGGAATGTTTCAGTAAGAAGAGGCGGAAGATGCCATGTGTCAAAGGACGGGGCCCCCTCAAATGCAAAGACATAGAATCAAAGGGAGGTGACTTCCTTCGGACAAATTGTCCGAAGGAAATAAAGGGACCAATAGCCCTCCGAAGAAATTGAAGCTCGAAGGCCACCTGGAAGATCCTAAAGGGCAGATACCCTTGCGGGGGGGAACACTCGACACACATGAAACGAACCTTTTTCAAGACCCCGAAAGGCATGTTCCCTTTGGAAAAGGTCAAAGCATCAAAGCACAGTGAAAGCTGCCAAGTGTCGCGTACCGAGACACAGTTTCAAATGAAGCTTCAAAGCGCGAAACTCGCCACGTGTCCCGTCCTAGTGCAGCGGAAGCTGCCACGTGTCTGCATCCGCGCCCCCAGCCTTTAACAGTTTCAAAGCTTATTCCGATAAGCTTATTTCAAAGACACGGATGCCGCCACGTGTCCTCACCAACGTCACAGCAGGATGACAGGTTCGCGAACGTCAAATTCAGAGCGATTGGCTAGCCGTTAACCTTCAATCGAGGAAAGACCCGCGAATGCCAAATTGGCTGCAATTGTCTGTTGATTTTTGCGGACTCAAAAGGTGAACCCAGATGCATCTAAAGAGCCTAAGGCCGGGACATAGAGAAGGAAGAGACAAAGAGGGAAACTCAGCAGGAGTTATTTCTAGTAGGTGAAGCAGTTCGCCAGGTAAATATTTGGGGCCTCCAAACATTGAAAGCGCCGTCTGTTTGTTCCCTTTGAGATAAAGGCTGAATAGATAATTGCGCGGCTAGTAGGTGATGGATTGAGCGATTCAGGCTAAGGAGTAGATAAAGGAGATAAACCAACACACCACAGTTAAAGCAGCCGCCCTGTTCTAGCATGACAAAATCAAGAATGCATCCAAGGCATTAATGCGCCGAATGGATCACCCAATGGGAAAAGGCAGCAGGCCTCTCTCTGCGTCTATATAATGTAATCTTTCGTATCATTGAATGAGACTTTCATTTTTACAAGAGCGAAACTTTGCCCATTTTGAAAGAAGACTGAGACTTTGAGCTTAGATTGTAATTTCATTTCATTTTATCTGAATGAGAAAGCAAGTTGTTTGCATACTTTGTGTTGTTTTGGCTTGTGCTATTTTAGGAAATTGTTCTTATGTTTGTTTCCTAGAAGCATTCTTATTTATTTAATTTGACAAGCAGAATCAACGAAAGTAATTAGTAAAGTGTCTTGAAATCAATTGTGAGGAAGACTTTGCGCTTTCACATTTGCTTGCAGTTTGTGGTTTTTTTTTCTTTCTGTGTTGAGGATTTTGGGACGACTTTGTGCCCCCATTATCCTTTGTGATATACTCCTTGGGTAGTTGAGGTGGAAGCTTTGTGTTTTGTTTCATCTTGCTGGTTACTGCACCCTTTCGCCATCAGTTACTTTTACTATCTGAAAGAAACTTTTGCTGTTTCCTGCAAAAACACTTCTGAAAAAAGAGAAGTGCCTTCAGTATTTTCACCAGGATTTTCTTCTTTGTCTGTGAGCATCATCTCTGAAAGAAGAGAGATGGATGGTTTATTCTGCCCCGATGTGTTATTTTCTGCTTATTTATATAGTATATAGCCTCCGTATATTTAATAGGGAACCTCCCCTTGATGAGAGGAGAGATTTGTCCCCTTTGAATGCGGTAAACCTGCAACATTGGACAACCAATCGCCCTATGCTGTGGGGATAGGCACTATTTTGGTCACCAGTTAGCTGGCTGACAAAATATTCACCCAACAGTGTTTGGCGACTCTGCTAGAGGTCGAACAAGCAGTTTGAAGCCTCAAGCTTCAAATTGACGTGAGACTAGTCTTTTTCTATTTTTGTTTCACAATTTGGCAACTCCACATTATACCAGAGGCCAGAAATCCTAAGGTGTTGTTGACCCTGCTTTTGAGTTGGTGCAGCAGAGTAATTTTGAGTTGTTTCTTCCACAACCTCACCTTAGACAAACTACAAGTCTTCCTCCTAGCCCTACTAGGCCACCAACACAAGGCATAACTTCTTTTTCTGCTGCTAGTCAAGCTTTGCCTATCCAGACTCTACCTGGATTAGTGATCCCACTTTTACATAATCAAATCATGGCTCAAGGCCCTTGGGGTAACTCTTTCGGTCCACTTAATTTGACTCCACCTTTGTATGAGCTTCCACGCAGTTTAAGGAAGAACTTTCCCAAATTTTTCGGTGATGTGAAAGTTCACCTTGATGAACACATTGCAGCTTTCAGCATACCCTGCGGTGTAATAGGGGTGGAGTTTGAAGACATAGCATTCAGGGTGTTCGTGGAGACACTACAAGGCGCTGCTGCAGACTAGTTCTACCATCTGCAAGCTTGATCAGTGACTGATTGAGACACTCTGAATGACAAGTTTGAAGCCAGGTTCAAGCCTGTAGAAGATGCACATGCCTTGCTGGCTCAGCTCACGCAGATGAAGGAGCCCCATGAACCTATGAGGGACTTCATTGCCAGGTTTGACAAGCTGAGGCACAGGATTCCCATGGTCGCCTAGCCGACACCTCAGAATCTTAAGTGTTTCTTCATCAACTCCCAACTGCCTGAAGTGAGTTTCTTGCTGAGACGAGCTAGACATATCGACCTTGCTGCTGCTCAAAACTTGGCTACTGAAGTAGAAGATGACCTTATCTTGGCTGGAAAGATAAGGAGGGACCCTAATAAAAGTAAATCTTCTTCGTCTTTTGAACACTCATCTACAGCCACCACTGACCCGATGGTGCAGAAGCTGGCAAATGAAGTGCTAGCTCTTAGAAAGCAAATGGCGCAAGGGATGTCATCTGCTCCTGTATACAGAGATATGTCCAGGAGGACATTTCAGAATCAGGCGTACCAAGGCAATGCTGCCAGGAATCAAGGATAGCAAAATCGCCTTCCTCCTCCACAGAAGAACCTCGCCCTCGAAGCACCTCCAACCAACTCAGCAGTTGGATATCTTGAAGCTGAATCGGAATTCTCATTTCAACCTAAGTTGAATTCCGAAGATGACGCTAATCTCTTCACTGATGAAGAAGAAGAATTCGCTGACAACTCCCATATTGGTTTCTTGAACTATCAGGATGAACTCAGAAGTGAAGGCAATGCAGCTGAGGGGTCATACGCTTTTTTTACGCGGTCCAAGGATCAATCAGCTCAACAAGCTAATAAGGAGAAAGCAGAGGAGCAACCTCAACCAACAATTTCAATTGCTAAGCGGGGATCCCCTCTTCCTTTCCAGCCAAAGGACCCGGTGATTTCGAGAAAGGTAAGTACCCCAAATGCCCCTATGCCTTCTACTTCAAATCCGCAGTCTAGTCCTCCCCTTTTCAAAAATCAAAAGGATGAACTCCCATCCTCTGCTTCTAGCTCGTTCCAGACATTTGATATCATTGACCATATAAAGAAAACCAAACTTCAAATGTCTGAATTTGAATTTCTGCAGTCCCATCCTAAGCAATTAGACAGACTGGTTCAATGTGTTAAAAACCAAAACATCCCTGTTGAACAAGCAATTCCCAAAGTGACACATGATCTTGCCAGGAATGCACCCACCAGGAACAACCTTGTCATTGCTCCCTCCGCTGCTCCTGGCAGAACTGAACCTTTTTATGTCTCATTGCTGATAAATGGACATCAGCTGAATAATTGCATCATTGATTCTGGAGCTTTAGACAATGTCATGCCTGCTAAAGTGACCGAATCCTTTGACCTCACATTGACTAAGACTTTTGGTAGATGCTTCTCCATGGAGAACAAGCAAGTGCCTTTGCTGGGACAAATTAAAAATGCCCAATTTGCGTTTGCTGCCTTTCCAGACAAAAGAATCAAGATGATTGTTTTGGTAGCAGACATCCCAACATCATATGGCATCTTTCTTGGGCGGAATTTCTACAGGGATGTTGGAGGTGAATTGAGCATGGATTTATCAGAGGCGAGGATTCCGGTCAAAGGTGTTATGAAGAGGCTGCTCCCCGAGAAGGAAGCGAAATATGTGGTTACCCAGACCTCAGCGCCTGAAGCTCAAATTCTGTCTGAGTCTTCAGGCATGGGTAACTACTTTCTGTACACGGATGGAGTTCATGAGACATCTGATGAAGCTCCTGTAGATGACAGCCTGGAAATGCATTCAGCTGGAACAACAAAGGAATTGGCTGAGCACAAGGCAAGTGTGGAAGTATCTCCACCCCCGAATGAAGAAGAATCCAAAGAAAATCAGTATCAAATGAGGTATGGATTCTTGAATTTGATGGCAGCTGCTCTTCCACTGGTTCAAGAGCCGGAGTTGTGTTAATATCTCTTCAAGGAGATATTTTTCCCTCATCTTATAAATTGCAATTCAGCAACACGAATAACACAGCTGAATATGAGTCTCTGTTGCATGGATTGAGAGCCGCTCGAGACAAAGGCATCAAGCTCCTTCATGCTAAAGGAGATGCCGAACTAGTGGTTTGTCAGGTGAGGAACCTGTATCAAACCAAGAATGAAAGATTGCGTCATTACCGCAATCTAGTTTGGGACCAGCTTGAAGACTTTGACGCTTTCAACATCTCTGCAATTCCCAGAGAATTCAATGACCGGGTGGTTGCACTGGCTGTTTCAGCTGCTCTCTTGGTCCTCCATCCAGATTTCAAAGGAGATAGGTACACGATTGAGCTGGTCTTTCGGCCAAGTGTACCTGATAATGCCAGTCATTGGCAAGTATTTAACAATGACAACCAAATCATTGCCTTCTTGGAGCAAAAAGACGGCTTTGAACGGTTGCATTTTGAAGGTAGTGAATCTCAGAAGTGTGAAACAACTCCTGAATCAAATGCAGACATGGGTGAAAAGTTCTTGCAACTCAAAGGGAATAAGATTTCAAAAGGCCTGGATTTCCTTGAGAAATTGTTTGATAAGCATGATAGATTCATCAGACAGCAGCCAATGGATTCAAGCTCATCTCAGGAGTTTGATCAAGTAAATTTGAGAACCAAGGAAGACCCCAAGATGGTGAACATTGGGAAATGTTGTACTCCTGAAGAGCGTTTCAAGTTCACCTCTTTGCTCAACGAATACATGGATGTCCTAGCGCACTCCTATGCTGACCTAAAATCACTTCGACCTTATAGGGAAAAATCCAGGCATTATAATTCGAAAATATCAGGTACTATTTTATCTGAGATACAAAAAATGCTAAATGCCAGGATAATCTTCCCAATCCATCATTCCACATGGGTTGCCAATATAGTGCCTGTGAGAAAGAAGAATGGTGAAATTCGCCTTTGTGTGGATTTTAAAAATTTGAATCAGGCATCCTTGAAGGATAATTATCTTTTGCCAATCATGGATCAAGTGCTGTAGACAGTGATGGGTTCGGAGATGTTATCAATGCTAGATGGCTTCTCAGGATATAATCAGGTTGAAGTTGGTGAAGCAGACCAGCATAAGACCGCTTTCACCACACTTTGGGGCACGTTTGCATATAGAAGAATACCTTTTGGCTTGATAAATGCTGGCGCTACTTTCCAAAGAGCAATGGACCTTGCCTTCAAGGATGAGATGGGTAAGTTCATTGTAATTTATCTTGATGACTTGACCGTCTTCTCTAAGCATTGCCCAGATCATGTGAGCCATTTGCAACAAGTGCTGGAGCGCTGCCGCTAGAATGACATTTCCTTAAACCTCAAGAAGTCAGTCTTTGGAGTAAGGGAGGGGAAACTTCTCAGACACGTGTCCAAAGGAGGCATAAAGATTGACTCAGACAGAGTCAAGTCTATCCAAGAACTTTCCTTGCCCACAAGCAAGATTGCTGTTCACTCTTTCTTTGGAAAGGTGAATTTCTTACGGAGGTTCATCCCCGAGTTCTCCGAGAAGACTAGGTACATTGTAAACATGATGAAGGTGTTGACCATTTTTGGCCCAACAGGACAAAAAAATCGGTCCCCCCTTTTTTTTTATGCTGTTCTGAGCTAGTACTTTTGATTTTGCATGAGTCTTGCAATTTTTACGAACTCTGCAGATTTTCTACGGACTCTGCAGGTCCATTTCTACGGACTCTGCAGAGCTTGGATTTCTACGAACTCAACAATAAAGCTTCTTCCGACTCTTGTCTAGAAATTCACAAGGAAGGTTAGCATTTTTGAACCATTGAACCGGTTCAATGCCTTGGTTCAACGCCTAAGTTCATCGGCTCGGTTCAAAGGCTTGGTTCAATTTAGTTGGTTCAACGCTTGGTTCAATCGGCAAAGTTCATCGCTTTGGTTCAAAGCTAAGTTCATCGGCAAAAGTTCAATGCAAAGTTCATTGGCAGGTTCAATCAAATGGTTCATCGCTTCGGTTCAAAGCCTTGGTTCAATCGGCAAAATTCAATCACTCGGTTCAAACATTCGGTTCGACGCCTTGGTTCAACAACTGTTTGAACCATTGAACCGGTTCAATCAATTGGTTCAATGGTTAGTTCAAAGGAGTGGTTCAACGGTTGGTTCAAAGGAGCAGTTCAATCAAAGAAGTCAAGCGAGCCTCCCGAAGGACAAGTGTCCTTGCGGAGGGCACTTGGTCGACAAAGACACCCTTCGGAAGGGTCGATTTCAATAAACCCAAGGGGCACTTTGAAAGCAGCAGAGGGAATTCAAAACGCGCAAAAGACTAAGGCATTGAATGAATTCTTTCGGACTTTTTGTCTGAAGGAATTCCTTCGGACAAAAAGTCCGAAGGAATTCGGAAGGCCGCAGGAAGTGAGCCGAGAAACTCCGAAGAAATAACAATCTACCGAGACAATTCTCATGGACTTTTTGTCCACGAGAAAATGTCCGCGCAAAAAGCCCGATGGAAAAAAGGCCCACAGAAAAGGCCCGAAAGAATTTGCCAAGGACGGTGACGTCTCGGAAGCCGTCAAATTCAAGGAGACAGATTAGCCGTTGTTTTTTAAGCGATGACGGGTGCGCGGGCGTCAATTTTAAGACGGTGAAATAGCCGTTTGATTTTAAAATGCTTAAGCGCCAACCAACAAAGAGTCCAAGGAATGCAACGACCCGCCAAAAGATAGCCCCCGAGGGCTGAAGGAGCAGAAGGAGACAAAGCAAGGAAGAAGACAAAGTGCAGAAAAAGACAAAGCATCCAAGTGGCGAAATGAAGTGTCAACTTAGGGATATATTCCTGCAGTCGGAACGAGTTATTGCTAGATGGTCACCAAATGGCGCAAATAGTAAACGGCGCGGCCTATCTTCTCCAATTTGCATTTATAAGGGGACAAACCGCGTGAATATTTGGAAAGAGCACTTTGTTCGCAGGAAAGAGGCACGGCCATGTTTTCACATTAATGTGGAACTCCAAAGTCAAAGCAGGAGCCGACAATCAAACGGCTTCCTCTTCCCAAGGCTTAGAGTGCACATGGGCCAGCTTGCAAAAAGGGCGCCAAGTTCTTTTCTCCTTTCTCTATATATTGTAAGACTTCTCATTTGAGAAGGATCCATTCTCTTAGCCTTAAGGCAAAACTTTGCCCAAAAATCTCTCGGGCTTGTAAGGCAGAGCTCTGCCAGATTTTACTTTGAATCAGGACTTAGCATTTTTACTTCTATCTGGACTTGCACTCTAAAGTATATATCTGTGTTCTTCTTTTGTGTTAAGTCATTGTCTTTCATGCTTTTCACAGATCGATTACAGCATGTCTAGTGCATTGTGAAGTCTCTTTTCTGCAGGTCTGCCAGAAGTGTCTACAGCAGGAATATAGGCGCATGTGAATAGGCTGCCCAAGTGTGTCGCAGAGCACCTTTGGTAGTTCCTTCCTCCCTGTATCTCTACGAACCCCTGACTCACTGAAATAGAAGAGTTTTCCCATGTCAAATGAAGTGTATGGGTGCTTCTTCTTGGTGAAAAGTGTATATCCGGGCTGCGTGGGTCATCATTTTGGTGTATCACCTTTATTTTATTTTTAGGCTTAGGTTTTGTTTTCAGCATCTCTCTCCCTTTTCATCCCCCCCTTTTTCCATTTTATTTGTTAGCAGTAGGAGAAACCAGGGCCTAAAGGATACATCAGAGGGAGCTAGCCCTTATCTAGAGACTCTCCCCTCTAGCTTCGCCGGTCCTACAAGTGAGATGAGAGTTTCCATTGTTGCGTGTGGAAGGGCGAGAGCTAGGCGTCCTGCCCTCGGGTGCAATCCACTGCGTCAACAGAAGGGAAAAGCCACTTTCAACTAGACTGAAGAAGATAAGTCGACATTTGAGGATATCAAGACTGCTATTGCCCATGCTCCAATTCTAGCTTGTCTAGACTATAGCAAAGAGTTCACCATTTACCGCTATGCTTCAGAACATACGCTTTCAACAATTCTGGTTCAACAGAATAAAGAAGGTATGGAATCTCCCATTTCCTTCATGAGCTGTCCTCTCAAAGCTCATGCGCTGAAGTACTCAAATATGGAGAAGCACGCTTATGCAGTGGTGAAGGCTGTAAAACATTTTCGTTTCTACATCCTTAATTCTCGGGTTACTGTCTTAGTCCCTGACACCACAGTGAAATCTATACTGACTCAGCAAGAGTTTGGGACGAAAAGAGGCAATTGGGTTGCAAAGATCCAGGAGTTCGATTTGATCATCGAGCCAACAAAGTTGGTACGTGGAAAGGGGCTATGCCAACTAATTGCTGATAACAAGCCAAGAGGAACAGAGCATGAAGAACCAGAGGTGGATGACACACCAACAGTCCTCTTTGTCTCCACCACAAATGAGTGGTATTCAGGTATTGCTTATTTCCTTATGGTGAATGTCCTGCTCACCTCTCTTATAAAGAAAGGAGAACCATCAAGCTGAAATCTGCTAATTTTGTCTTCTGGGACAATGGCTTATACAAGAGGAGCCTTGATGGAACGTTCCTTCGCTGTGTGGACAAGGAACAACAAAGCCGACTTCTGAAGTCTTTCCACAATTCGACCTGTGGACATTTTTCTGCCCCTGTGATTGCCCATAAGATCCTATGAGCTAGGTATTATTGGCCAACTGTCTTTCAAGATGCATACAAGTGGGTTAGGGGATGTGAACTGTGCCAGCAGTTTGTTGGAAGGCCCAAGTTAGCTGCCCTACCCCTCGAACCAGTAATCATAGATGAGCCATTCCAGCAATGGGGGATTGATTTTATTGGAGCTGTAAACCCATCATCAAGTGCTGGACATGACTATGTCCTCACAACAACAGACTACTTCACCAAATGGGTGGAAGCAGTTCCAACCAAACATGCTACTTTAGAAGTAGTATGCAATTTCCTCAAAGAAAACATCATGTCCAAGTTTGGGGTCGCAATCAAAATTGTCACTGACAATGCCGCCTATTTCACTTCCCAGGAGATTACACAATTCTGTTTCCACTACGGAATCACACTCTCCCACTCTTCTGATTACTTTCCACAAGGGAATGGATACGCTGAATCAATCAATAAGAACCTGGTGACTATCATCAAGAAGCTGGTGGATGATAACCAAAGGACTTGGCATAAGGCATTGGTTGATGCTCTATGGACAGACAAAATTACACCCAAGAGGGCAATTGGTATGTCTCCCTTCCAACTTCTTTATGGTGTCAATGCTGAGATACCAATCACCTTGGAATTGCCAGTATTGAAATTGGCTAAGGCGATTGAGGATCAAACGTACGAGAGCTCACTTGAGAAGATGATCATCTGCCTTGCTGAGTTGAATGAGCAGAGAACTGCAGTGGTGGACCGAATTGCCGCCCATCAAAGTCTGGTGAAGAAGCTCTTAGATCGGAAAGCAAAGAATCGTGATTACCGGATTGGAGATCAAGTCCTGCTGTGGGACAAGAGAAGAGAACCAAAGGGGATGCACGAAAAATTTGATTCCCTGTGGAGGGGCCCTTTTACTATTCATCAGCTCAACGGTAAAAATAGTTTCCTGTTGAAGTATCAAGACGGCACTCTCTTTTCTCTGCCCGACAATGGGCAACATCTGAAGCACTTCAACTCTTGAAGTATCGGATGAGTTTCCTTGTACATATGTATATTTAAGTAGTCTTTTGTTCTTGTTTTGTTCTTTTGTTTTCGTTTTTGGAGCCTTTCTTCTTGGGTAGCGCGACTCCATAGCCCAATGGCACACTTCAAGGCACTGGAGATTTTGGTTTCTACTCCCTTCAACTGTGTTTCAAGTTTTCAACTGAAGGTAGTTCCCCAACAGGAGCCAGCTGTTGTCCCCGAAAAATGACTTCTCATTTTTTGGACAACATATGAACTATTTTGGCCCTACAAAACCAAAATTGTCCCTTCCCTTTACAAAAATTTGTTCTGAGCTTTCAAATTCCTTATTTTTCAAGCTTTTCCAGTAAAGGGATTAGCGGGTTCAAAGGTTCAACATCATCAGCAAGAGCTAGGCGTATTTGTCAGAGGTTCAAAGTTCAACCATTTCAAAGGTTCCGCAGCTCCGAGCACTTAACGAGTTTCAAAGGCTCGAACCGTTGAACCATTTTGGTTCATCGGTTCAATGGGTTCAACGATCAAGAGGTTCAACGCGTTTGGTTCAAGAGGATATCAAAGGGGCTTAGCCAAATAAATGAAATGAACTGTTAAACCTTGAACCGCTTCAAAGTTCAATGGTTCATGGGTTCAAAGGTTCAAAGGCTGGCCCAGTTAAGGAAAGAAGCGCGCGCAAAAGCAAGAGTCAGGCGGATGCTGCCAAGTGTCGTCCGCTGAGCCCATTATACTTTGTTTCGAGAATTGGCGGAAGCTGCCACCTATACCTTAAAGAGATCGGCGGAGGCCGACACGTGTCATCGTCCGCGAGAGCCTAACTGAGCTCCAAACGTTTTTATGGTGTTGCAAAACCCGAGAGCGAAAAGTGCCAAGTGTCAATGGCGGAATGTTTCGGTAAGAAGAGGCGGAAGATGCCATGTGTCAAAGGACGGGGCCCCCTCAAATGCAAAGACATAGAATCAAAGGGAGGTGACTTCCTTCGGACAAATTGTCCGAAGGAAATAAAGGGACCAACAGCCCTTTGAAGAAATTGAAGCTCGAAGGCCACCTGGAAGATCCCGAAGGGCATATACCCTTGTGGGGGGGAACACTCGACACACATGAAACGAACCTTTTTCAAGACCCCGAAAGGCATGTTTCCCTTTGAAAAAGGTCGAAGCATCAAAGCACAACGGAAGCTGCCAAATGTCGCGTACCGAGACACAGTTTCAAATGAAGCTTCAAAGCGCGGAACTCACCACGTGTCCCGTCCTAGTGTAGCGGAAGCTGCCACGTGTCTGCATCCGCGCCCCCAGCCTTTAACAGTTTCAAGGCTTATTCCGATAAGCTTATTTCAAAGACACGGATGTCGCCATGTGTCCTCACCAACGTCACAGCAGGATGACAGGCTCGCGAACGTCAAATTCAGAGTGACTGGCTAGCCGTTAACCTTCAATCGAGGAAAGACCCGCGAACGCCAAATTGGCTGCAATGGTCTGTTGATTTTTGCGGACTCAAAAGGTGAACCCGAATGCATCTAAAGAGCCTAAGGTTGGGACATAGAAAAGGAAGAGACAAAGAGGGAAACTCAGCAGGAGTTATTTCCAGTAGGTGAAGCAGTTCGCCGGGTAAATATTTGGGGCCTCCAAACATTGAAAGCACCGTCTGTTTGTCCCCTTTGAGATAAAGGCAGAATAAACAATTGCGTGGCTAGCAGGTGATGGAATGAGCGATTTAGGCTAAGGAGTAGACAAAGGAGATAAACCAGCACACCATAGTTAAAGCAGCCACCCTATTCCAGCATGACAAAATCAAGAATGCATCCAAGGCATTAATGCGCTGAATGGATCACCCCATGGAAAAAGGCGCTAGGCCTCTCTCTGCCTCTATATAATGTAATCTTTCGTATCATTGAAGGAGACTTTTTCATTTTTACAGGAGCGAAACTCTGCCCATTTTGAAAGAAGACTGAGACTTTGAGCTCAGATTGTAATTTCATTTCATTTTATCTGAATGAGAAAGCAAGTTTTTTGCAGACTTTGTGCTGTTTTGGCTTGTGCTACTTTACGAAATTGTTCTTATGTCTGTTTCCTAAAAGCATTCTTATTTATTTAATTTGACAAGCAGAACCAGCAAAAGTAATTAGTAAAGTGTCCTGAAATCAACTATGAGGAAGACTTTGCGCTTTCACATTTGCTTTCAGTTTGTGTTTTTCTTTTCTTTTTGTGGTGAGGATTCTGGGACGACTTTGTGCCCCCATTATCCTTTGTGATATACTCCTTGGGCAGTTGAGGTGGAAACTTTGTGTTCTATTTCATCCTGCTAGTTATTGCGCCCTTTCGCCATCAGTTATTTTTACTACCTGAAAGAAACTCTTGCTGTTTCCTGCAAGAACACTTCTGAAAGAAGAGAAGTGCCTTCAGTGTTTCCACCAGGATTTTCTCTTTTGTCTGTGAGCATCATCTCTGAAAGAAGAGAGATGGATGGTTTATTCTGCCCCCATGTGTTATTTTCTGCTTATTTATATAGTATATAGCCTTCGTATATTTAATAGAGAACCTCCCCTTGATGAGAGGAGAGATTTGTCCCCTTTGGATGTGGTAAACCTGCAACATTGGATGACTAATCTCCCTATGCTGTGGTGATAGGAACTATTTTGGTCACCAGTTAGCTGGCCGACAAAATATTCACCCAACACCGTGGATGTCAAATTTAAGGTAATAAAATATTTGCAAAGTTTCAAATGTGGCGCGGAACCTAAAAACAAACTCAGCGACCAGCTGAAGGAGCTGAAAAAGCCTGTAAAGCTAAGAATATAGCCCCTAGGGCTCAGATTCCAGGAAAAGACAAAACCGGAAAGGGGAAAAGATGGCTCAGGAGCTTAAATTCCAAGAAGAGACAAAGCTAGAAAAGACAAGCAGAAAGAGGAAAATATCTATGCAGTAGTTATTCCGGTAGCTGGAATAGTCTGCGATGTAGATTTTCTAGCTTGCAAACATTGAGGACGCGGCCTGTTATCAGGGAATATTTGGTAAAGTGGAGAGATTTGCCAGTGGAGGATGCTACATGGGAGAGCGAGGATATTCTGCAGCATCTGGAGTTGAGATTGCTTGAGGACAAACAATTTGAGGAGTGGCGGACTGTCATGTCCCCTTCCAGTTGACATCTCTCAGAGCTGATGATTAGCCTATTATGCGACCCTCGTAGGCTGATAGGATGGATAGAGGGTCTTGATGGAGCTTGGCTTGGCTTCGACTGTCAAAATTTTTTCATTTGATTTTTCGTTTGGGCTCTTTCAGACACCGTTTGCCTGAGTTGCTATTTTTTAGGGGTATTTGGCACTCAGCGGAGCACCCCTGCTATGGTCGGGTCATGTATGGAATCACTCCCTTGTTCACCAGCTTCAGACGATTCGAGAATCGGATATGTTTTGAGGGAGATATTAATATTTAATTGATTTAATTAAATATTAATCTTTTGGAGCTATATTATAAAGTTATAATATTTTAATATTATGACTTCAATATTTTGACTCAAGGGGGCGATCACTATGAAGGGGGCCGTTTTAATTACATTTTGTAATTAAAATGTGTTTTTAAACTATTGGAAAAGAATTAAAAGAAGTCTGAATTTTTATTGATGAAACCCTAATTAGGGGAAATCGCACTTTTGAAGAATATAAGGGTTTTCGTTGGGAATTGAGCCATTCATGATTGAAGTTAATTTTTTGCTAAGTATTTTCTCTGAAGATAGAGCCAAGGGTTCCAGTATTCAATTTGCATTGGAGAACGTGTAATCTTCAGTGTGTGCAATTCAGAGGTTGTGAAATACCAGCCGATCTATTGCCAGGGAGAGATAACTTTATACAGAGGTTATCACAGAGCTTCACAGAGGTTTATTTCATCGGGGTTTGATCCGAAAACCATCAAGAAGGAGATCTACAATATTGGCGCTTCTTATTTAATAGCTGGGGCTTAGCTTTCAAGCCGTACTGTATTTATTACTGTTGTTACAGAGGCCGTACAGTTCTGTACCAGGACGTACCATCACCAACAGGGACGTACTTTTCTTCTTGGGCAAAATGCCTTCTCTTTGACCAGTCTGCCGATTCCAATTGGGGCGCCTATACATCTGGCATCATTTCGAATCATTAGAAGGAGGGAGAAAGGTTTATTTATTGCAATCGTACCATATCTAGGTCATCTTCAGCTTGCAGAAAATCAAGTTTTTGAGACAATATTTTATATTATTTTTGTACGCATGACAGAGATCGCCTATTGTAATCATTTGAAATAAATAATAGAATCATAGATTAGCTAGTTACAAGGTTTACTGCTTCAATATTCAATTGTTTTGAATTTATATAAATTTCTTGCAAAATCGCATTCAATTCGTATTCATGAAAAAACACCCCAAAAAATCAAAATACACAAAAACAGTCCAAAAACATAGAGTTCCAGAATTCAGGGGAAACAGGGGTTTCTACAGTCTTTCAATGTCTACTTAAAATAAAATTATTAGAAAATTATAACATGCTCATTATCTCCAATTACATTTTGGAGGCTAGCATAAACACATTTATCAATGATCTTGTATTTGTTCAATGCATCAACTCGTGCTAGTGCCTTTTGCGACTATCTTCTCCTTCCCAACCTTTGGGTTTTGATTAATTTAATTCTCAATTGATATCTTCTAAGTCCATCAATCTACCATCGTCCATTGTGTAGGTGACCCTTATGATCCTTTCCCCATAACTTACATGAACATGCAACTTGTCCATTGTTTGGAAGTTCATCTTTTTTGCCTGGTTTCTAACTTATTACAGTACTTGAAGCCATGATTTAATAAAGTGGATTCTTTTCAAACCTGCAACATCTATGCTTCTACCGTAAAGAACCATTATTATTGGATATCACCACTATTGTCATAATTTGGAAAATCTTTTTCCATGATCTTTCATAAATTAGACCTCCCTCATAAAAATTGGCCACATTGTAACCACATGGGGACCATCTCATGTGCAACTTTACTAATTGTAAGCAAATATGTAACATACTTGACACTCCATTTCATGGGAGATATTTTAGTACCAATTCCTTACCAATAACTTGTTAATTTCCTCCACTTTTTTTTGGAGATGTTAATTTATATGATCCCATGATCCATGCTAGTTTACAACCCATTTATAAGGTTTTAGAGTTTGGCTTCTATTATCCCCCAATTTTGAAACTTTGGGATAACACCCCAAATTGTGCTTCTAAAGGCCATTGGAGGTCAATTGCAATTAATGCATTTACAATCTACGAATTGCGACACCAAAATACATGTGTGTCACTCTTCTCATTTGTTAGTCACTCCAAACGGACCCATTATTCAATCATCATTATGGTCAACAATGCCAAATGCAGGGTCCGTTTTCAAGTGCAAATAGGTAGTCTATGCATCATGGATCAAAATCAAGTGTTTCATAGAGGGCAACCATAAAGGGAAACCATTGGGGGCAACCACAAGAGGGCACCCAGGGGTTTGTAAGGAAAAATTGCTGACCCTTTCGTCCAATGGACAAGGCTTGGTGGGCCTACACAGTGTGCAAAACAGTTTACTTCTCTAATGCAGTTGTCAAAGAAGATTTGGCACTTGCAAGTGTCACAGATAAAACTTGTCATTCTGTCATGTAATGTTATCCAATGGTCTGTCATGCAATGTTATCCAATGGTACATATGTCTCTGGGTGTGTCAAGGATATTAATGTGTTAATAGTTCAGGGGTCCAAATCAAGGATATTAATGTGTTAATAGTTCAGGAGTCATTAATTCTTTTAGAATTAATTGATTTTTGTGCAAAGTCATAAAGTATGTAAGTCATGCCATGGGTAATTCACTTCTAGAATTGCCCTGAACATGTAAAACATGAAAAGTGGGCAAGTCAAAGTTGAGTCAAAGGGGCTAGTTGTAACAATCCTTGCCCAATCTGCTCTTAATTATCTCAATTTGCTGCCTTGTAATTTTTTCAAACACTTTGTAAGCAAAGTGCTTATTGCTGGTTTTTGTTACAGTTTTGATGATTTGTTTAAATGATGATGGATTAAAGCTTCAAGAAATTTTAAGAATGACAATGCTGAGTTCTAGATGCAGATTTTGTTCTTTTCTATGCAATTAGATGAATTTACAAAGCAAACTAATCACTTACAGCCAATGGACATTTAGTCGAACAATTGGCATGCAACCTACTGTCTCAATTCAAATGCTCAAAAGATAACCTTAAATGATTAGCAACTTGTGATGCTTAATTGTATTGATGATTTGATACAATGATCCACTAAACTAGCCAAGACTCTTGACATACACTTACAGCTGCAAATATAAACTATACTAAATGATGGATTGTATGCAATGAACCCTGGTGGGATTGAGGCACCCTTGAGAATAGATGAAGGAGCAAGCAATTTCCCAGTGAAAGGATGATCTCCCAAGCCAAATCGAATTTTCTAAGCCAGCCGCCCCTGTTTTGGTCTGATCTCAAATTTAAAATAATATGCACTGAATATGCATTGCCTCAAGCATCGAATATCATCTCCATGCTCCAAGGAAGTGGACGCACCAAGCCAAGCAGAGAATCGATGCAAAATAGAACCCCCACAAGCAAAAACGTCCCTCCTAATGGCATCCTTCTTTGACTGTAAATACCTGATTTTTATATCAGCTTTCTCTACAATGCAATCTGCTCTCTTAACCAAGGAAAAATTGATGCCAAGCTATATAAAAACCAACACCAAAGAGATAGCTATGCAACCTCCACAAATTCACCAAATCGATTTCTCCAAAATTGGCCAGTGGCCACAAATTCTACTCCAATTGAGATCATTGAAATGTCACCTCCAAAATGCAACCCTTCAAGAGATATTTCACTCCCTCAGTTATGCTATCAATGGGAGTTATCATTCCCAAAGATAAATTGATTCATTGCAGGAAACCCTAGGCTCCACCAGCGTACCACAACAAAGACAACATTAAATCGGGATAATTCATAATGGCAGCCCACACCTCCCTTTATACTCTTTTTCATTTGGGAAGCTTCTAGAAACATCATAATATTTTATTATTATTTTTTCCCTTTTAATATATTATATTTGCACTTTAATATAAAATAATGAATTATATCATAAAGCACAAATATAACATCATCTTGTAACATGAGGTTTCTAAAAATAGAACATTCTAATAAATCATTAGAAAACCTCCAAAATATGTCTCAACTTCCCCAAAGAAACCGATTGCCATTTGGGTAACTGCGGAGAGGACCCTCAAACCTTGCCGTATTAGCCTACGAAGGCCACTGATAGGCTAATCCTATTGAAAGTACAAGGTCTAACTAGAAGGGGACATTACACTAGTGTCATGGTTCCATAATCAAACACAAATGACTTCGTAAAGTGCATTAAATTGGTTCTTTTAGAATTAATTAATCTTATGTGCAAAGTTATAAAAGCAATTTAGCATTGTGTCTTTTGTAAAAGTGCCCAAATATCTAAAAAATAGAAAAATGGGAAAAACTCAAGCTAAGATAGTGAAGTCTTAGGTTGAGTCAAGTAAAAGGTGGTTGGGCAACTAGCTCAAGAGGGGAGAATGGGTACAAAGGGTGTGATTTTGATGGTAACAAGGTTCCTTTATCCTCTCAGCCTTAGAAGAGGGCATGCTACAACTTTATGTAATGTGTTATTTTCCTAGGATAATTAATGGAAAATGAGTAAATATCATATCAATTTATAGCTGTGTAGGTGTTTGATGTTTTCTATTGATGGAATTTGCTTTTTTGCTCATAGATAGATAAACCCATTAAATCCTTGTATTTTCTAGATTGTATGCAAAACATTGGATTTTGAAAACTATGGTTTGTGGACCCCTATGAATGGACTTTGTGCCAAATGCATATAACTGATTTGATAGAAGACTTTTGGCTTCTAGGCAACTTTTTGTTCTCAATGTATCTGTTGTCCATATGTCCATTTTCATGCGAGAGGAAGGGTTCTAATTTTTTTATTCAACCTTGAGTAATCCGAGCGGTTCTCTGTGTGTAATATTCCAAATCGGAATATTTTACAAGAATTCGCATTTCTCGTAATTCTGTTTAAATAAAATATAGATTTTATAATTGAAATAATAATTTAAATAGTTATGTTGAATTTAATATAGAGTTTTCGGATCTCAAACAAAATATAATTCCACAGGGGGTTTCGTCCTTGGGTTTGATAACAAAGGGTTTTCGTCCTTGTATCTAGATTACGCAATTTAAGGGTTTTCATCTTTAAATGCCATTGTAAAGCAGCTGCTTATATAAGTTATATATCTGAATTCATTATTCGATGCTTCAGTCTTCCACATCTCTTCTCCTTCATATAGTCTTTAAAAACTTCTCCCAAAGGAGGCGTCCCATCCAAGAGGCACCTCTTCACCAAAAGATGTGACCATTTACATTTCCATTCATTTCTGGCAACAATTCCATTTGACACTTCCGTTCACTTTCAACAACAATTCTGTTTGACATTTCCATTCATATCCGTTTAATGATTGTTGTATTAAATGGCAGCGCTGCTCCTTGGCAGCGATTTCTCCTTGGCAGTGATTTCTTCATGTGAAGTGGCAGCGCCTCCTCTCGAATTCAGCGATCACCTTCTTGGGGATATTACAATGTGTTTATCCCATTGTGGGTTTCCACCCTTCTCCACTTTATTCCATTTTCCTTCTGCTTTCTTCCATTTCCTTTTCCTTTTGTGCCTTTTGGTTAAAAGTACCAAAAAGCCCAAAAAGCCCCTATCATATGGGGGATCGGCTCCTCTCCAAAAAGGGAAATCATTGGTCCCTTGGTGATATTTGCATATCCATAGCACTTTATGCTGCCGCCTGATGGGCAAGTCATTGAAATATTCAAAAGAATTGCAGTGACATAAATGTTTGCTAACAGCTTCTAAACTAGTAATGTTCCCTAAACCAATGCTAAAGGTTTCTAAATCTCAACTGATTTTTTTGTCAGTTCAAAGGGCTATCCCACAAAGGATAGGTTCAATATTATTAAAAATTTGTATGAACTGATGCTTAAAGCCAATGAATTGTCTATACAGGAACTAACACACAAATCTAATGCAATTAAATCTATATTTACATAAAAGAGACACTTAGATTATTAAAAAGTTATGCACAAAGTTATGGCATGCTGTTAAGGCTATCTGCTATATATTTCCTTTGGAAAACAAGATGCAAGGCAACTTTTCAGGAGGCTAAGTCCCCACTTTGCTTGGAGAAATCGAATATTTGTAAAGCAAATTTGGCTGTACTTTTTAAAACTGGAATCAGTTGTTTGCAAAAGGATGTTGGCTCTTTCCCTCTAGGGGCACAGGTTCAGGTGTTAATTATCCTTACTTTCATTAGACAAGATTTTGACTCACCATGCAATTCTGATGCTCAACTTATGTAACTCTCATGCTTTTAGGTGAAATATAAGATGTATTTTTTCAAGAAAAAAAAAAAAAATCATTACTTAGTTTAATCATGTTGCAAGTATGAGCAGAACCACTTCTCTTGTTAGATAGTTTGTAAAAAAAAATTATTTGAAATCAAGGAATGGCATTATTTCCTTTGTTTTATTAAATTGTTACCATATAAGTGAATGGCCAAGTATAAAATTTCCAAAGGGGCCTTTGGTTCATTTGAATTTTGAGAAAACTACAAATTGTATGCATACTTTGTTTAGTGACCAGATTGTTTGTCTATTGATTTCTTTTTGTAGGTTAATAAATTATTGGAGAGAGTTGAGGAAACATTTACAAAACATTTTGCAATTGGAAATCATAGCAAAGCTGTGAAAATATTGAGGCCACCAAGGAAAGGACAAAAGCATGGACTAACCTTTTTTATAGGTGAGCTATATGATTGTCCAATACCAATCTGACTGTATTTTTTGTTTGGCAGTTAGGTCTTCAAAATTGCTAATAGAACAAGGACAATTATCTTATTAAGTATATAGATGCGTCAAGCTGAAACGTTTAAAACTTCTCCATGCTTTAAGCAGTTCACAAGAATATTACCTTTGCTATGTATGAATGCCCTAAAAAAAATATATTTCATAATCAATTTTGTAAATATTTTTTTGTGATCCATGTTGGGTGATAAATTACTAATACTTGTCTTTGAACTGAAAGTAAAAGTGAAGAAGAATGCCAAATTTTTAGGAAGATACATTCAATATACATGTTTGCTAACGTGTACCAGCCAATCAAACAATATAAGAAGTCTCAAAAATAGTGAACCACAATGCACATATTCAGAGACAAGGTATGTGTTCCTTGTGTCCTCCATGTTTTGGGGATGTGGGACACGTGGGAAATGCTCCCTGCCATCCCTAATATTTGATTGATGCCTTGGGATTGTCTTGAGTATATTTTTTGTGGACAACAAACATCCTGAGATTCTCTTGGGGATGTTTTACTAGTGCCCCTGTGAACAAGGGTACATAGAGCTGCTCTTGTTCCATGAGGGATGCCTTGATGTCCTGCATGGGGCTACCTCTAAATGAACACTAAAAGAAATGATGCTGACTTATTTGTAAATATATCCCAGTTGGAAACTCCATGCCCCACTACATTGTAACCGTAAAACTAACCTTCCCTAAAGCCCCATGAGGCAAAAGCAAATCAAAACTTACAATTTTTACAGCAGCATCATTTGCACAGCAGGGGTTTTCTTGGAGCAGATTTTGACTTGGAGCAGCTTAGACTTGTTTTAAACTTGGATTTTCAGGTTGGGAAGTGGCTAATAAGTCTATCTACTCATTTTCCTCAACAAGTTTTTTAGTTTTCTGCTTTCAATTTTTCAAAATTAAGAAACTTTAATACCCTACCCTCGATCAAAATAAGTCAGTCAAGCAGCATAAAAGGAGGGGCTTTTGCTGCTATTATGAATTTTAATATTAACCATTTCTGACTACTTGCATTCAATGATAAAATACAAAGAAACTACAAAACACTTGTTGGTATTGGTTAGTAAGAAAACAAACAAGGACTAGTATGGTGGATGGCCGTCAACCAAGCCACCTGTAGACAGCTGTCCCTTGATGTTTTTAGTGAGTTCTCCTGTTAGGGATACTTTACCTCGCTAAACTGGTATATATAAACTGCGATCTTGTTACTTTTTTGTTGGAAATATTGTCATTGATGTCAAAGGGTAATCGTGAATCTAATTGATGGCAAAGTATTTCGATAAAAGAATTAATTAAATAAAGAATATTTCATTTTAATCGTGCAAATAACGGTCATATCTTTGCGTAGAATCGAAGATAAATTGACTATGTCTAACGGGCTTAAAGAGATAATTATGGCGAAGGTTTCAAGGCAATTTTACAGGCTCAAATGGTCCCCAACCTTGGCCGACCTGATTTGGAGGAGTTGTGACCATTCGAATGGACCTTTTTGTTTGAAGAGTCACGACCTTATTTTGTGGCCTTTCATGGGTTATAAATAAGTGCATTGCGAGTGACAAATTTGTATGTTCGAAAGTAGAAGAAGTAAAAGAAGAGCATAAATATTTGAAAGGAGAATTTTGTGAGAATATTGAAAGGAAAAATCAGCAAGTATAAGGCAGAGCATAGCAGCAAAAACACTCAAGTGTAGATCGAATTGAAAGGAGAGAAAGCAATATTCTATCATCCATTGTATTAGCAACAAATCAGAGATAGAAGAGTGATTCTTGTGAGAAGGTTGGTGCCTACGAATATTTATATTGAGAAATATTTCTCCGTGGTTTTCTCCCAAAAGGGTTTCCACGTATATCTGGTGTCACTTTGCATTGTGTTATCTTGTGTTGTGATTTGATTACTTTGAATATCTTAATTGGAATAAGTGATTAAGTGTTAGAAAAGAAAAGAATATATAATACTGATTCGCCCCCCCTCTCAGTATTAGCTTGTGCTCAACTTTTTTTTGATCTTGGTGCAATAAGCTCATGCCTTTTTGTTTTCATTTGGGTTAGGAATTTTTGTTCAACATCTCGTGTTTCATTTGGACCAAGTATTTTCATCTGTTCTTTATTCCTATTTGGATAGGAACTTTCATCTATCCTTTTATTCCATCGTATCAGGAATTTTCATTTGGCCCATATTTCATTCCAATAAGAGTTTTCATCTGTCTTCTTTATTCGTTGTCTAAAATGTTTTCATTTGACTTTTATGTTCAATTGGGCATGAATTTTCATCTGCCCTTTTTATTTATTCGTTTGGACAGTACTTGTTATTTAGACCAAGCTTCATCTTTTTAGAACTCAAGTATGGCAGCATGAAATGACTAATAAGAAGACATTTGCAGTCCTAAATGAAGGATGATAATGTCAACACATGCTTGATATTGCATAACAGAATTTTGTGTCAAATTAGATCAAGTTTCCAGGAAAGGAACGTCTTCTTAGATATGTTAGAAATATTTATTGATTGAAGTTATACTAAGCAAGAGTAAAATATTAGGTTGATTTCCTACAACACTTAAAATTCCAAGAACTAATATGAATCTCTGTTATGAATATAGGTTTTTTCACCGGTTGCTCTATTGCCCTCTTAGTAGCACTCATTTTGCTTATAGTGGTTCGAAATGTTTACAACCGTAATGGGGCTATGCGCTATATGGATTCTGTTTTTCCTCTATACAGGTATGTTCTTATATAGTCCACTTTATTTGAAGATGGTTTGCATTGTAATTGTCCAGTTTGCAATCAATAATACACTATTTGTGGCTTCCTAATAAAATGAATAAATAAATAAATTGGTATGAAAATATTCTGCTCTGAGGATTGTACAAGAAATGCATTCCACACCTTTTCTAGGCATGATCCATGATTTGTACTGGTGTTTGCTTGGCACATGAGAATTTGGAAACAATTTTCATTTTTTTCAATCTGGTTTTTTGTTTCTATTTTCTCAAGACCACTTTCATGTATTCCCCAGATTTTGAGTTTGTTTGCGCTTCCGGTATTATAAACCTGATTAGGGAATAGTGTCTCTTGTTTTGGATCAATGTGATAACCTGTAAAACAGCTATTAAGCATAGAACCATGCAGAAAAGCCTAGACATAGGGTATAAATAAAACAAACAGAAATCTTTGAGAAGTTTCAGTCATTTAATTATAAAATGACATGAAGCTTGTGTTCATATGATTATCGGATTATCATTATCTTTCCTGGGAATGATTTGTCTTTCCAAGTTTCAACACCATCTTGATATGAGTGTTCTTGTTTTCAACTTGGTTGCAACTTCCTATAGTCTGCTATGCTAATGTTGTTTTTTTACGTAGTTTAGATTCTTAAAAATAAAGAACATGTATAACTTGTAGGCTTACAAGGTAAAAACCATGTATAGAAGTGCAAGGGCATCTATTTGGGCCTCAATTTTATCTTGTCTACAGAACACACTTATTGTTCATCAAGGTCAAAGCAAAGCACATATTGTAGCAGTCAAACATGAGGTGCGTTCTTATTGGACAAAGGCACTACTAGAGACCATACAAGAGAAAATGTAAATCTGAAGATAAAATCCCTGGAATCCTCACTGATATGGCAGGTTGAGGGATTTTGGTTTTCTAATTGTGTTAGTGGATGCTTTATATTAGATGTCTTCACTTCAGACTTATCACCCAAATCTTATATTTGCCTTTGAGTTGATATAATTGATTGCTTTTTATTGCAGCAAACCAACAAACTTGGAGTATTTCCTTCCTTTGAGCCATTGCTTTCAATATGTTGTTGGTTGTTTGATCAAGCTTTGATTACCTTTTGCACCTCCTCTGCCAGATTTTTCTTAGGTATATTAAGATTCTGTTATAGCTTCCTACTTCTGTTATGGCTTCCTACAATCCTGTAAAACTAGCTTTGTAGGGCCACAATAGTCATTTGATAATGTTCATATAGACCTAGAATGCAAGGAATCACACTAATGATAATGTACTTACCATGGTTAGGGTTTTGGTTAATGATACATCTTCCTCCACAAAATACAAAACGACTGGTGAATTGCATCATGGCACATCTCAATGGTAGATCATTTGTTGTTAATATGTATAACATGGCAGAATACAATAATGCTAGTGAATTTTAATAAATATAGAATACAAGAGAAATATAAAGGCATTCGTGTCAATAGTATGTATGCCAGTAAGGGATATTTTCAATAATGTGGTTTCCTTTTTTGGTCGTTAACCCCTTGTTTAATCATTACTGGTCAAATAGAGGTTTGGAAACAACTCTATAAACAGGGGTGCTGTGATGTCCCCATTTCCACATCATGACTAAGTAGGTATTGAAAACTTTTAGTCTATTTCACCATAGACTAAAAGAATCCTTTTGGAGAATTATATTTTACTAGTTAATTATTAATTGTCGAAATAGTGATTTTTATCATAAGACAATTATTATTTAATTAATAGAATATTTATTTAAAAAATAGTTTTTACCACTAAAGTGCTTAAATGAATTAATTATTAATTTATTTGCCTTAAAAAGTAATTTTAATTACTATTTTTATAAAGGCAACTAATTAATATATAATTCGAAAAAAAGAATGTCGGCGTGGGAGCTAAAGCAAGGAAAATAAAAGATTTTCTAAAAAAGAGCAAACAAGCTTATGATGTATTTTATGTTTCCAAGGTGGTTCGTCCCTCTTTGGAAGATACAAATACAAGGTAAAGACTACAATGGAAGATATATTGAATTTTGATAATTGTTCTTCATGCGTGAAGAAACTATTGGGATGCATGCCCAATAGAGGTTCGCTGTTTTGGTGTTGATCAATCTAAAAAATGTGTTTTTTGACACTACCTTTGCTAAGGAGATCTTGTTCTTGCTCTAGAAGTGGGGTGATTTACTTTGTGGAGTTCTTTTAAAGTTTCGTAAGGGTTTTGAGGCTCATTTTTTGCATGTTAACCTTAATATTTATCCTATTTTTGCTAGTGGAACGGACCACTTTAGAATCTTGGATCGAGGGTTTGGAGGCCTCTTTTGGTCTATTTTATGCAAATTAAATATTCTGATTTTATTTGCTAATTTTCTACATGTTGGCATTAAGTTTTGGAGGAGTTTCGTAAAGGGTTTGAAGCTCCAAATCAATAAAAAATTAAATAATAATTTTTAGAATTATTATTTATTTTTTTGGATATATTTTGAAGACTTTTTCACTTGCTGAAGGCAAGATCTCGCTCTACTATTTGTTTGCTAATTTTTCTACACTTGGCGAGTTGGGCGATTGGCTGGGAGGGCAATATTTGGCCATTTCTATGCCCTAGAAAGTTTGCTGGAATTTTTTAGTAATTTTTGGGCACTTGTAGCAATTTTTGGCAAGGGTTTGAAGTAGAAAAATATTCAGAACAACAGTTGTGTTTTTGGAATTAAATCAGATTTTTCAGCCATTATAAAATCCAAAAGGGAAAGGAGGTGCCTCCATCTTAGTTAATCCTAAATGGAAGGAATTAGTGGTTGATTATAGTTCGTCCCCATGTCACAGAGTTGTGTGGATTACTGTCAAATGTGAGAACCAGGTATTTGGGATTTGCAATATCTATGCTTCTAATGACTATAGAGAAAGGGCTATTTGTGGAATTGGCTTGCTGCTAATCTGAAAGACATTTTGTGGATTTTGGGTGGGGATTTTAACATGGTTGACGAAAAAGAGGACAAATAGGGGGTGATCCGATTTCATGGAAAGGAAATGAACTGTTTTTAAAATCTAAACTCAAGTGGTTTCACAAACTCTCTGATCCTCTTAATCGAGGTAAAAAGGATAGCACGAGCATATGGTTTACATGGTGCAATAACCAGGGCCTTCGTAAGAGAGTCTACTCTAGACTTGACATATTCTATTTCAACAAGAATGGCTTTGAAGTTTTGCACGAGTGAAATTCTGTGAAGGTGCTCCCATTCACTATCTCAGATCACCATCCCATTGAAGTCTCTATTCTTCTAAAAAATAAGCTGGAGGTGAGTGCTCCTGAATGGAAAGACCTGTATAAACTGAATGTTTCACACTTGGATAAATTAGATTGTAAAGGAGGCATCCCTTCTGCATGGAGCATTGGTAAGATCGCAACGGATTCCTCCTCCTCTATTGACAAGTAGAATTGCGATATGAGCTTGTGTAAAATGTTTACACATACCTATGGAAAACACCAAGCCATTTTGAGGAGGAAGATTGCTTGTATTGTTTAGGTGTAATGTCCCCATTTTGAAAATAAAATAATATTATTACTAAAATAAGATGCATTTTTAAATACTTAAAATGAAATAATAATTAAATTTTCACTTAAGTTGGGGCCTTTTTAAGGGTGATGGGCACTTAAGGCCTAAAATGAAATTATAAGGAGGTTCCTTTAATATTTTAAAAAAGAGAGTTTCCTTCCTATTTTGGACGCCGTAGTTGGGGCATGGATATAAAAGGAAGGTGAGATGTTCATTCGAAGGTTATGCAATTTTTGATATTAGAATTCTTGTGCAAATATGTCAAACTTGAACAAGTGACTTGAGGACAAAAACCTTCAAGTGCACCAAGGAGTTTGAGGACGAAAACCTTCATTCTTCTACCAGGTCAACGATATTCAGGGGTTGTAATTGCATCATAATTGTGCATAAGTGTATGCAAGAGGATCTTCAAAGGTGTCTTTGGACACCACTCTCAACAAGGAATTAGCATAATCCTTCAGAAAGTTTAAAATATTCAAATTGCAGGTCAAGGAGGTGGGCGAACTGGGTGGAGGAGCCCAAGACGAGCTTGAAAGCTATCTCAAAGGTGGCGATCCCTTACAAGAGGTCAAGTTGGTCTTTGGAACCCTCTTATAGGGTTAAGGTAATTTTCATAATTTATTTCAATCATTTGGTGATTTGTGTGGATCAATTTGCATATGCGAAGGGTCCTAAAATATTTCAAAATTTATTATAATAGTTTTGACACTTGGGCGACTTGCTTGGAGAGACTTGGAAGGTGAATTAGGAGAAAATTCCAAAGAATAATATTCAGAATTATTTATTCTATTTTTATGAAGTGTGGCGACCCACTTGTGAAGATATTTGAGGTGTTCTAGTGTTGAAAAACTCAGCTGTACATTCTGTTGGGTGAATATTTTGTCACTAGCGTACTGCTGAGCAAAATAGGTCTGATCATCCACAGCAAGAGAGATTGGTCATCCAAAGTTGCAGGTTTACCACATCTAAAGGGGAAAAATCTCTCCTCTCATCAAGGGGAGGTTCCCTATAAGTATGAGACGCTATATATATATATATATATATATATATGCAGAAAATAACACTCAGGAGTAGGATACACCATCCATCTCTCTTCTTTCAGAGATAATGTTCACAAACAAACGAGAAAATCTTGGTGAAAACACTGAAGGCACTTCTTTTTTTTCAGAAGTGTTCTTATAGGAAACAACAAGAGTTCTTTTAGGTATGATAAGTGATTGGTAACAAGGTGCAATAACGGGCAGAATGAAGTGTAGCACAAAGTCTCCACTTCAGCTGTCCAAAGAGTGAGATACAAAGGATAATGGGGGCACAAAGTCGTCCCAGAATCTTCAACACAAAAACAAAAAATAAATACACACTGAAGACAACTATAACAGCACAAAGTTTGAAAGTAACTGACTTCAGGACATCTTCCTTATCACTTTCACTAATTCTGCTTGTTAGATTAAATAAACAAGAATGCGTCTAGAAGACAGACATAAGAACAATCTCCTAAAATGGCACAAGCTATAACAGCACAAAGTCTGCAAGTAACTTGCTTTCTCATTCAAATAAAATAATATGAACAACAATCTGAGCTCAAAGTCTCAGCATTCGCCTTTCAATTTGGGCAGAGTTTTGCTTCTGTGATCAAAAAAATCTCTCTTGTATCAAATCAGAGATTACATTATATAGCAGCCAAGAAAGGTCTGGTGCTTTGTTCCATGGAACGGCCCATGCTGCATTCAATGCCTTGAATGCATTTTTAGTTTTGTCAAGGAGGGCCATGCTAGAACAGGGCGGATGCCTTAACTATGGCATGCTAATTCATCTAATATATCTCTTCCTTAGTATGGACTGTCTGGTCCTTTTCTTGGTGTCTGCATAGCTGTCCCTTTGCCTTTACTTCATGGAAGAATAAAAGGCCGCATCCTTGATTTGACATGCTCGAAAGTCTGCTTGATCCATTGTTTCACCTATTGGAAATAACTCCCTTGAAGATATTTTGGTCTTTTCCTCTTTTTGCTACGATTTGAGCCCTCGGGCTATCTTTTCCCTTTCTGATTTTGTCTTTTCCTAGCATTTGAGCTCTCAAGGCCATATCTTCGGCTTTGTTGGCTCTTTACGCTCTTCCATCAGCGGTTCTTCCCTTTGGCGTTGAAGGTCTTTGAACGCATCTGGGTCCGTCATCCTCAGCAATTCCTTCGTGTCTTTCCCGCTTGCTTTGGCCGCTTCTCGCTGATCTCAACAAGTGACACATGGCGTTTTCCACTTTTGAGAGTCCTGCGGAAGATGACACGTGGCAGCGTCCGCCGAGCTCCTCGAAACACTGTAGAAACATTTGGGACTCATTTTGGATTCATGCGGACGATGACACTTATCGTGCTTTGCTTAACCTTAGCAACTCACTCGGGGCCCACCACAGTCCTTACGGAACAAAAGGGAGAGACTGTGGATGTTGACACTTGTCGTGCTCCGTCGAGCTTTTCATGGGACACGTGGCGTGTTTCGCTGCTTCTTGGAAATAAACTATAAAGTGTCTCGGCAGACGACACTTGGCAGCTTCCGCTCTCGGGCTTTTTCCTTTCGGGCATTCCTTTCCTTAGCTGCTCATTCCCTTCAATTTCTTCGGGCTTTCTTCCTGGGTGAATTCCTTGGGACAAAATGTTCAAAGTGTCATGTCCCCTTCTCAGTGACATCTCTCGGAGCACAGGATTAGCCTATCATACGACCCTTGTAGACTGGATAGAGGGTCACATTGGAGCTTGGCTCAGCTTCAGTTGGCAGAGTTTGATCAGTTGGCTTTCGTTTGGGCTCGATCGGAGACTTCTTGTAGAAGTTACTATTTTTAGTAGTTCCTGGCAGTCAGAGTGGGACCCCTGCTATTTTTAGCAGTATGGATTGACAACGTTCAGAATCACTTCAGTATATGACAGCTTCAGACGGTTCAGTCATCGGGTGAGTAACGAGAGAAATATTAATATTTAATTGTATTAATTATGCGAAGACAATTATATTAAGTTATAATTAAAAATTATAACTTAAGTGATTTTAATGCTGAGGGGTCGCCCATCATCAGGAGGGGGCCAATTTGTAATTATATCTTATTATAAAATTGGCCAAGACTATGGAAATATTAAAATAAAGAGAAGTGCGAATTTTTAATTAAAAACCTATCTTTGAGGAAATCGCACCCTTGAGCTTATATAAGCATGTTGCCTTGGGAATCGAGCCATATGATGTCTATTGAATTTGAGAATTGATCAAATTGATCTGAGAAAGAGACTTCAGGGTTTCAAGTTTGATTTTCCTTGGGGAACGAGCCATCTCCATTGGAAGCAATTCAGAGGGTGTGAAATAACACCTGATTTATTGCAACAGAGGTTTTTTCATTCAGGAGGGATCACAGAGCCTTCAGAGATCTATTATCTTCAGAGTTTTTTATCAGTGTGCATCCAGGGAACCTTCAACCTACTAGGCGCATCATTTTCGAGGGTTTAGACATTGATTTGGGGGAGGCCGTACTACTATACTTGTTGCTGCTGACAAACATGTACTTCCCTGTACCTGGCCGTACAATGTATCAGGCCGTACTTCATCTTTGAGGGATACGCAACAAACTTCACCTACCAGTTGTTACCAGCATTGGCGCCCCTGTTTTTGAGATCATTAGACACCAATAGTCAGAGGGAGAAGGACGCATTTAATGCAGTTGTACTGAATCTGTACTTTCAGTTGCTACAAAAAACCCAGGGTTTTACAAATATTAAAAACATTATTTTTCTTATTACATGTCTGTAGATCTTTCCTGTAATCGTTCCAGAGGATCAATAAATAGTCTGGGATCCGTATTCTCAGTAGTTTTTATCCATTCCAGAGTTATATGATTTTATTTGAATTATTTATTCAATTCTTGCAAAATCGCATTTCCTTCATTACATGCAAAAACCACAAAACATCAAAAAAATCAAAAAAAATTCAGAAAAATACAAATAAACAGTCAATCTTCAGAATCAGAGGAAACTAAGAGTTTTTACAGTGGTATCAGAGCTAAATCCTGCCATCCTACGGGTTTAGCTATCTTATGCAGCCAGATCAGATTGGGTCACCCAGGTATTACACGCACAGGCGAGCTCTGATTGACAGGCAACAGAGCTTGAGCAGGCAGCTGGGAAATATGGCTGACAAAACAGATATACCTAGGACAGAACATAATGACAGAGATCAGGAGGGTGCAGAGTTCATGCATACACTCAGAGATCTTCGTGCAGGACAACGGCGGTCCAATGAGGTATTACAGCAGGTGGCAGTGGCACTGCAGAGATTGGGTACTTCGAGGAGACCGTCACCTCACCGTGACGATGACAGAAGTGATGCACGGTCACGGAGAGCTCTTAGGACAGCATCACGGACAGCAGATAGGCCTACTTTCACGAGACAGGAGCCCGATAGGGCTATACCAGATGAGGAGCATGATGAATTGTTCGCTGATACCCTTATGGCAGCGCGTGCAGAATGGGAGTTGGTACCGCCTGTGGTCCAAGAGATGATCTTTTTGACCGTTTTATTACACAGAGGCGAGAACACAACAGAGCTCGACAGGATAGGAGACCTCGACAGCAGAATAACGATCTAAAACATGCTACGACCGGCTCACATTGGCGACATTCGATGGTAGTGGTAAGATGACAGCCCAAGCTTGGATTAGCAAGCTTGATACATTCCTTACACTGCGCCCGATGGCTGAGAGTGACGCCATTAGATATGCTACATTGCATCTCGAGGGAGTAGCCTACGACTGGTGGCACCACGGCATGGTGACGTTACAGCATGACAGGATCACTACTTACCAGGAGTTTGTGGATAGATTAGTGGAGAGGTTTGATAGGAAGGATCCGGAAACCTACTTCCGAGACTTAGCACAGTTGAGGCAGAGTGACAGTGTAGAGACCTACATAGGTGACTTCCAGAAGTTATCCGTTATGGTCCCTAACATCTCAGAGAGACGCTTGGTAGTACTCTTCATGGAGGGGTTGTCAGAGCCATTGCGAGGTTGGATCAAAGCTTTTGATCCTCCTTCGTTACAGGAGGCGATGAAGAAAGCTCGAAACATGGAGTTAGCAGCACCATCGAGTAAATTCAGCTCCAGAGGTTCTTCATCATTCAGGGATAACAAGGGCTTTAACAGAAATAAGGATAAGTCTGATTTTAATAAAGAAAAATCAAACTCTAGAAACGATCCAAAAGGTAAATCAGCAGCCCCACCTTTGGATCATGAAGCCCTTAATGACCTACGCAGGAAGAAGCTTTGCTTCTACTGCAAAGGACCATATGACGCCAATCACGATTGTCCTCTAAGACCTAAGGGCAAGGCAAATCGTATAATGTGGGCGTTCTATGAGGACTCTGAATCAGAAGATTTCGAACAGTGGGAGAGTTCCGAGGATTCAGAGCCAGAGGCTCCAGAGCCTAGAGTTGAGACAGAGCCCGAGCTTCAGGTACAGGAGGCCCGTTTATCTAGCATTCAGCAGGAGGGTTCTTTCAGGATTCGTGGTGTGTTGGCAGGACAGAGGGTCATTACCCTACTTGATACAGGAGCCACGCATAATTTCATAGATGCTAGATTCGTTCAGAAACGTGGACTCATCACTGAGGAGTTCGAGGGCATAAGAGTCAAAGTGGCCGATGGGTACACTTTGAGATGTGAACGCATGATTAAGGATCTCCCTTTATGCTTGAACAATTATGAGTTCAAGGCAGATTACTATGTTGTTAATATGGGGGACAGTGATTTGGTCTTGGGAATGAAGTGGTTACATTCATTGGATGAGGTCACACTTCGTCTCAAGGACATGGAGATCCGTTTTGATGTTGACGGGAAGACACACATACTTAAGGCAATACGGGACAGCAACATCAAAACAATTTCTTTCCACCGGATGGAGCGGCTTATGCGTCACGACATGGTAGAGTGGGCTGCTGTGTGTCATTTAGCACCTATACAGGAGGGACAGCAAAAGATAGAATATCATCCGGACATTCAGAAATTGAGAGTCAAGCATGACAAGGTGTTCAGTGATATTCCGCCAGGTAGACCTCCAGACAGGGGCATAGAGCACATCATTGAGCTTGAGGAGGGTGCGAAACCAGTTATGATAACTCCTTACAGGCATCCAAAAAGATTGAAGGATGAGATAGAAAAGACAATAAAGGAGTTACTTGCTATGGGTCACATTCGGCCTAGCAAGTCACCATTCGCTTCTTCGGTTGTTTTGGTGAAGAAGAAGGATGGAACATTACGCATGTGCATTGATTACAGGATCCTGAATAAGAGGACAATCAAGAATAGATATCCGATACCGAGGATTGACGAGCTTATTGATGAGCTCCATGGGGCATGTGACTTTACTAAGATTGATTTACGGTCGGGATATCATCAGATTAGAGTCCGAGAGCAGGACATAGAGAAGACTGCCTTCCGATGCCATTGTGGGCACTTTGAGTTTGTAGTGATGCCATTTGGGTTCACTAACGCACCAGCCACTTTTCAGTCTACGATGAACAGGGTTTTTCATTCATTGCTGAGGAGGTTTGTGTTGGTCTTTTTCGATGATATCCTTATATATAGCAGGACTTGGCAGGAGCACTTAGCTCATTTGGAGACAGTGTTGAGTATCTTGGAGAGGGAGTCCTTGTACGCCAAGGAATCCAAGTGCGAAGTGGGGATGACCGAATTGCTATATCTCGGTCACATCATCAGTGCAGATGGAGTGCGTATGGATCCTGAAAAGATCCGCGCCATTATTGACTGGCCTACACCGGCAAACCTGACGCAGTTGAGAGGGTTTCTCGGTTTATGTGGCTTCTACCGCAGATTCGTGAATGGTTATTCACGACATGCAGCCCCGATGACAGATTTATTGAAGAAGGGGGCATTTGTTTGGACTTCAGAGGCACAGGAGTGTTTTATGAAGTTCAAGGAGTTGATGACCACATGCCCTGTTTTAGCACTACCCGACTTTACGAAGCCGTTCGAGCTTCAATGCAATGCATCAGGTGAGGGCATTGGTGCGGTGCTTATGCAGGACAAGCACCCGATTGTATATGAGAGCCGCAAGCTCAGAGGACCAGAGAGGCTGTATAGCATATGTGATAAGGAGATGTTCGCGATTATGCATGCCTTAGCAAAATTTCGGCAGTATCTTGTCGGCAGCAAATTTTGTATTAAAACTGATCATAACAGTTTGAGACACTTCTTAGGGCAGTGAGATCTCAATGATAGGCAGCAGAAGTGGGTCAGTAAGTTGCAGGCTTATGACTTTGATATCTCATATATCAAAGGTACACAGAACATAGTGGTTGATGCACTTTCACGTAAGCCATATTTGAGCACTATGGTTCATATCTTAGAGGATTGGAGGCATATGATAGTGGCAGAGTATGCCAAGGACAGTTGGGCCTCCAACATTGTTGAGGGATCAGCAGTTGACACCAGGTATACACTTGTGAATGATTTGATCATTTACAAGCACATGATATATTTGATCCTAGGGTCAGAAGTGAAGAACATTGTTATGTGAGCCTTTCATGACATGCCTACAACAGGACATCCTGGATACTTCAAAACCTAAAGGCAGATTCGGGAGAGATTCACTAGGAAAGGACTCAAGGCAGATGTTCTTCAGTATGTGCGTGAGTGCCCTGTTTGTCAGCAGAACAAGCAGGAGAACACGTACCCGGCAGGTTTGTTGCAGCCACTTCCGATTCCTGACAGGAAGTGGGAATGCCTGTCGATGGATTTTATCACGGGCTTGCCTAAAGCCCAAGGGCGTGATTGCATTTATGTAGTTGTGGATCGGCTTACGAAGTATGCCCACTTCTTCCCGATCACCACGACTTACACAGCTACACAGGTAGCAGAGGTATTCTTTCGCGAGGTATTCAGACTTCATGGGTTGCTTCAGAGCATTGTGAGCGACAGAGATAGTCAGTTCCTGAGTAACTTCTGGCAGGAGGTTTTCAGACTTTGTGGGACCGAGCTCACTCCGAGCACTAGTTACCACCCGTAGACTGATGGGCAGACGGAGATTGTAAACAAGTGGGTGGAAGGTTACCTCCGAAACTATATAGTAGGGCAGCAGAAGGCGTGGGTCAAATGGATACATTTGTGAGTATTTCTATAACTCGACATTCCATATGACCATTCAGATGTCACCTTTCATGGCGTTGTACGGGTATGAGGCGCTGAGTTTCCTTGATTTGCTACTGAGCGACAGTAGAGTGCCGAGTGCAGGAGGTTGGTTGAAGGAGAGTCAGGCCACTATGAGGGCTCTCAAGGAAAATATAGCTAAGGCACAAAATCAGCAGAGACAGTATGCGGATCAGAAGAGGATGGAGAGGCATTTCGAGGTGGGTGACATGGTTTACCTCATGCTGCAGCTCTACCGTCAGTCCACTTTTAGGAAGAGTGGGTCAGAGAAGCTTAAGCCACGCTATTACGGACCTTTCAGGATCTTGAGGAGGGTTGGCGAGGTGGCTTACGAGCTTGAGCTTCCAGCAGAGAGCAGGGCACACAACGTTTTTCATGTATCACGCTTCAAGAAGGCGTTGGGTCATCATGTGGTACCGTCTGCGGTTCTACCTCCCTTAGATGATGAGGTTTAGTACCTGAGTCCATCCTGGAGTATAGGGAGAGGCAGTTACGCCGAAGGACTATCAGGGAATATCTGGTGAAATGGAGAGATTTGCCTGTTGAGGATGCGACATGGGAGAGCGAGGATATTCTGCAGCATCCTGCATTGAGATTGCTTGAGGACAAGCAATTTCAGGAGGGGCGGACTGTCATGTCCCCTTCTCAGTGACATCTCTCGGAGCACAGGATTAGCCTATCATACGACCCTTGTAAGCTGATAGACTGGATAGAGGGTCACATTGGAGCTTGGCTCAGCTTCAGTTGGCAGAGTTTGATCAGTTGGCTTTCGTTTGGGCTCGATCGGAGACTTCTTGCAGAAGTTACTATTTTTAGTAGTTCCTGGCAGTCAGAGTGGGACCCCTACTATTTTTAGCAGTATGGATTGGCAGCGTTCGGAATCACTTCAGTATATGACAGCTTCAAACGGTTCAGTCATCGGGTGAGTAACGAGAGAAATATTAATATTTAATTGTATTAATTAAATATTAATTATGCGAAGACAATTATATTAAGTTATAATTAAAAATTATAACTTAAGTGATTTTAATGCTGAGGGGTCGCCCATCATCAGGAGGGGGCCAATTTGTAATTATATCTTATTATAAAATTGGCCAAGACTATGGAAATATTAAAATAAAGAGAAGTGCGAATTTTTAATTAAAAACCTATCTTTGAGGAAATTGCACCCTTGAGCTTATATAAGCATGCTGCCTTGGGAATCGAGCCATATGATGTCTATTGAATTTGAGAATTGATCAAATTGATCTGAGCAAGAGACTTCAGGGTTTCAAGTTCGATTTTCCTTGGGGAACGAGCCATCTCCATTGGAAGCAATTCAGAGGGTGTGAAATAACACCTGATTTATTGCAACAGAGGTTTTTTCATTCAGGAGGGATCACAGAGCCTTCAGAGATCTATTATCTTCAGAGTTTTTTATCAGTGTGCATCCAGGGAACCTTCAACCTACTAGGCGCATCATTTCAGAGGGTTTAGACATTGATTTGGGGGAGGCCGTACTAATATACTTGCTGCTGTTGACAAACCTGTACTTTGATTCTCTTCCATTGTTCTCTGATTCTCTTCCATTGTTCTTTTGACAATCCTGATCATATTCTTGTTGGTGGATTCGGCCAGCCCATTCCCTTGTGGGTAGTAGTTGGAAGAAGTGCTGAGTTAGATGCCGTAACTCAATGCCCATTCACTCATTTTGGTTCCCAGAAAAGCTAAAGCGTTATCTGAGATGATGGTAGCTAGAACTCCAAACCTTGTCAACAGGCCTTCGTAAAAATTCAAGACTGCACTTTCGTTGGCCTCCTTCAAAGCAATAGCTTCTACCCATCTCGTGAAGTAGTCTGTAGCGGTCAAGACCATAGTTACCAGGTTCGGAAATTCGAATGCGTTCGGGAGGCGGAAAAAATGCGGAATGCGGAATTTTTGAAAAAATCCGGAAAAAATCCGGTAAAATCCGGTTCAGAAAATAAAATTATATATATATATATATGTATATATATATATATATGCAAAATATTTCAATCTACTAAGGAATGAACATAAATTTAACACTTGCAAAAATGAGAAATGCATAAGAATTTCAAACTTGAATTACATTAAAAGATAGCAAAATATTCATAGTTTAGAGCCTAAGCTCAAAATTGATATAGAACTTAAGTTTCAAACATTTGCAACATCAAACCCAGCTTCAAAATCAAAACTAGCACTAGCACCATCATTCATTCATTCATTACTTCAAAGACAAAATGTACATTCAAATCTAGAATAAATCATCTCGATTGCCCACCAAATCATGAATGCCACTCCCATTATTTTTCAACTTTATCATTTACTGACACTTTCTCTCACAAGGGCTCATCAGTGCATTGAATCTCACAGAGTGCATGCCTTAAGGGGTGCACTGGGAATGGGGTGGGATCGGCTTGTGGCACTTTGCAAGAGATATTCTCATACTATTCTATCATGCATACATCCCTTCATGAAGCCTTCATACCTCCTATGATGTCTCTTGAAATCTTGAAACCCTGAAATATGGCTAAGTTTGAAACCTTGAAACCCTGGAATCTAACTAACTCTGAAATATGATAGGATCCTCCAAAACCTAGAATTTGCATTATAGCTCCTAGCGGTCCGAAACCCCTCTCAAACACCCTGAAAGTATATAAATAAAATATAACTTAAAGTATAAGAAACTTAAAATATAACTTCATGTAAATTTATACTTAAATGTTTATTTTATTTATATACTATTGGGTTCGGACTAGATTTACATTTTCTAAATTTTTTTGTTGACTTCCATTGTTTCTCCCTGGCGAACCGAATTTATTAATCTGGAAGCCCGCAAAAAATGCGAAACGTTCCGAATTTCGGCCAGATGCGGCCGAATTTGGTAACTATGGTCAAGACCCATTTGTGTCCAGCACTGGAGGGAGGGTTAATCATCCCTATGAAGTCAAGGCCCCATTGCATGAATGGCTGTTCTACTTGAATAGGTTGTAGAGGCATTGTAGCCAGTCGCTGTTTCCCATCAAAGAGAGCACACTTTTGGCACTTTCGTACTCAGGGATGGGTGTCTCTGAATAAAGTGGGCCAGAAGTAACCAGCTCTCATAATTCTTGCAATTGTAGGCTTAGGAGCAAAGTGACCACCAGCTGGCCCATCATGGAACTCGGACAACATCCTATCGACCTGACCTGAGTCTATGCACCTTAAAAGTACTCTTGAGAAATCCCTTCTGAACAACACTCCATCAATCAGGACATAAGGGAGAGATTGGAGTCTAAAATATCTCCTCTTGGTCCTATCAAGGCCTTGCGGGCACATACCAGTGAGAAGGAAACGTCTCATGTCTGATGTCCAATCCTTCATGACTGCTGGTTCTTTTGTTGTGGCTTCATCATGAATGAACAAACTGTCTTCTTTCTGCTATTTAAAATCTGCAGCATGGTGTTCATACAGGTCTTTTCCTCTTACCAGCGTGGTGGTTTTGATGTGTGTTGTCCCCCAAAAATATCACTCATTTTTGGGACAACATTTGAACTATTTTGGTTCATCGGACCAAAATCATCTCTCCCCTTTTCAAAAATTGTTCTGAGCATTAGGGTTCTTCATTTTTCAAGCTTTCCATAAATCTACGGACTCTGCAGGCTTGAATCTACGGACTCTGCAGGCTTGGAACTACGAACTTCACAGATGGTTTCTACGGACTCCGCAAACAGATGTCTACGGACTCTTTCAAGGTTAGAGAAAACTACGAACTTGGGTTCTACAAACTCTGCAGGCAGACTCAAATTTACGGACTCTCAAGGTTGGTTTCTACGGACTCTGCAGGAAAGAAACGGGTTCAACACTTAGCCAAATAACGAAGAATGAATCGGTTGAACCATTGAACCAAAGTTGGTTCAATCGGTTTGTTCAATCGGTAGGTTCAAGGGGCTGCCCCAAAGCCAAAGGAACAAGTGCCCTTACGGAGGGCTGTGAACCAAGCCAAATGCCCTTGCGGAGGGCAGCGAGCAAAAGCGGACAAAGTGAACTCCTTCGGAAAAGTGAACAAGGCAAAAGACAAAGCGAAATCCTTTGGACAAATTGTCCGAAGGAATTCGCCCGAAAGACAAAGCGAAAGCCCGACGGGAAGGATGCAAAAGGAAGATTTCCTTCGGACATTCTGTCCGAAGGACATAAAGGATAAATCCCGCCGAGAGAAAGAAGCTCGAAAGCTGCTACGTGTCCATTATAAAGCAGAGCGGAATACATCACGTGTCTTGTTATGACTCTGCGGAGCGTGACAAGTGTTTGCATCCGTGTTCCCCTTTTGAAGTTGCTCGGGCAAGACGTGTCATGGATCCCATTTTCCGTGAGTTTCTAATGAGTTTCATAACAACGGAACTTGCCACTCGTCAAAGACGCAGAAAGGACCCCCCAAAGACTTAGACAAGAAGGGCTATAAAGGACAAAGAAGCAACATGGACGATTCCAAAGGCAAGTTCAATTAAAGCAATGGTTCAACCAAAGGGCGAAGAAGCGATTGAACCAAGAAGCGATAGAACAAAAGAGACAGAATGAACCAATGAACCAATGAACTTTCAGTGGTTCAACGGGTTCAAGGTTCAACCTGGATCAAGTGATCGACTGAAAAGAGAGCCCGAAGACTCAAATAGAGAAGATTGATGCAAAGGACCAGAAATGTCTTCGAGAGAGTTATTTTCAGTAGGTGGAACAGTGGATCGAGTAGAATTCTGAGTGCACCAAACCAAGGACGCGGCCTGTTTTCTTCCATGAAGTAAAGACAAATATGCAAAGGACCAGACGGTCCATATTAAGGAGGAGACATATTAGATGAAGGGACACGCCATAGTTATGGCAGTGCACTGTTCTCAGCATGGTCTCTCTAGACAAAACTGGAGACGCATTGAAGACATTGACTGCAGCATGGGCCGTCCCATGGAAAAGGGTGCCAATCCTTGCATAGTGGCTATAAGTTTGTTAATTCTCTCATTTGTAAGGGAGACTTTCATTTTACAAGAGCGAAACTCTGCCCATTTTGAAAGAAGAAGACTGAGACTTTGAACTCAGGTTGTAATTTCATTTTCATTTTTTCTGAATGAGAAAGCAGGTTTTTCACAGACTTTGTGTTCTGACTTGTGTCATTTTAGAAGATCATTCCTACGTCTATCTTCTGAAGGTGTCCTCTTTCATTTAATTTGGTAAGCAGAATTAGTGAAGGTAATAGGGAAGTGTCTTGAAACCGACTGTGGAAAAACTTTGTGCTTTCACAATTGCTTTCAGTTTGTGTTTTTCTTTTTTTTTGTGTTGAGGATTCTTGGGCGACTTTGTGCCCCCATTATCCTTTGTGATATACTCTTTGGGTAGTTGAGGTGGAAACTTTGTGTTCTGCTTCATCCTGCTGTTACTACACCCTTTGGTTACCAGTTTACTATCTGAAAGAAACTCCTGCTGTTTTCTGCAAGAACACTTCTGAAAGAAGAGAAGTGCCTTCAGTGTTTACACCAGGATTTTCTCCTCTGTCTGTGAGCATCATCTCTGAAAGAAGAGAGATGGATGATGTATTTTGCCCCTGTGAAATAATCCGAGCCAATTTTTTATTTTTTTTAATTTCCAATTGCAATCAGCAGAGCAATACACAATAGTTAGAGTTAGTCTATAACCCAAACGATGCTGAAGTAACTCTAACCAGAATGTACACCAAGATTCCGAAGAGGCCAAGGTGTGAGCATTGGTCAGAGGATCTGAATGCAGAAACAGAACTTGAATGAACTCTAACCAAGAATGGTGTCGATGATGGCGAGCATATGGTCAGAGGGTCTTCTACTACTACAAGTGCTGAAAGAGAACTCAACACCAAGTATGTGCTACCCAATCCGATATGGAGTTGAGGCGACCATATGGTGGAGTAATAAAAATTACAATACTTAAAAAAACTCAACACCAAGTATGTGCTACCCAATCCAGTATGGAGTTGAGGCGACCATATGGCGGAGCACTACTTATTAAAATGCTTTGAGAGGAAATGAACAAGAATGCTAAAATACTCAACGTCAAGAATGTGCTTTCCAACCCGGAAGGATATGGAAGCTACCATATGACGGAGATGTAAAGTATTACAATGCAGTCTCAGACTAGATGATTAGCATTATAAAACATGATTAAACAAACTTAAGATCTGTTGTCAGTACTACTGTCAGCTTACAATATGTAGAGAATTAACCTGCCAAGAGCATAGCATTATAACCATTCAAAGAGCATTGTAACAGAGCATTTTCCTTGCTTGAATGGAAATGCCGAAACCGATTTCTTCTCTTCAAAAGACTGATTCAAGATTTTGGTCTGTCCAATACTGCACTTTTAAATGTCAACCCAGCCACCTGAAATCACACTAAAATGGACATATCTCTCTCACAAGTCATCTAAAAGACATGAAACGAAGCACAAAAGACCCTAATGATCAAGGCGCCCAAAATTGGAACACAAACAGACCCAAAAGTTTCTATACAAGTTTTGCATGGATCCCAATGTCCACACAAGTACAGTCCAGCAAGGGGGGTGATTTGCTTTTAAAAATCACAGCAGTCATCAAAAATTCCACAAATTACAGAATAGGGGCGCCCATTATCAACAAAGAGGATTAGCCAATACCTACAATGAAATTTTTAGTATTTTTTTATTTGTGAACAAAACATAGCGTGCTGTATTGAATAAGAAAACCCTAAATTTTTCATAAACTGATCTATAAAACACACTGAATACCATGCACAAATCCTGCATACAAAGCAATCAAACTACACTATCTCACCACTAGTCGCTATCTTTCAAGCAAACAGCAATGCCAAGCTAGGAGGCTTTCATTCCTCGAAGCAATCCCAGGCCAATCCGGCAGCATAACATTCCTGTAGTTCAAGATGATACAAGTGAGGACCAATGGCTTCCTTTTATAATTTCCATTTGACCCTTCTAGAAACCCTATCCTCCAATAGGTGGCGTCCAACTTAAGCTTAGATTAATTATTCAATAAGAATTATAATTAATTCTTTCAATGAGGTGCCCACCCCATAAAAGACATCTTTTAAAAACAACTTAAAGTGAAGTAGCTAGGCCAAGGGGAAAGTCAATGTTAAAATATAACATTAAAACATGACTTAATTATAATAATTCGAGTTATTTCTCCATTTGTGCCCCAAAGCCGAAAATTGAGTAAGCTGATGGATCAAACTGACATGGAAAGCCAACCGTGCCGAAATCAACAGGACCACTACCAGAAATAGAATTTACTAGAAATAGTAAATTCTTGAAGATGCTCAGAATACCAAAAAGAACATATCACTGCGAAGCTCTCTGAAAACCCAGAAAGAATCCACCATTGAATCAACCAACCTCAAGCAAGAGCATCCTTCAAACAAGAAACCCTCATTTTACCTTCCGAGTAGCCTATGGGTCTCAGGAATAGGCCAACGGTCACTGGAAAGATCATGCTCGAGAAGGGGACATTACACCCTGTGTCTTACTTTCTGCTTATTTATATAGTATATAGCCTCTGCATATATAATAGGGAACCTCCCCTTGATGAGAGGAGAGATTTGTCCCCTGTTGATGTAGTAAACTTGCACACCAGGACGACCCATCTCCCTATGCTGTGGTGATAGGAACTATTTTGGTCACCAGTTAGCTGGCCGACAAAATATTCACCCAACAGTTTTTGGCAACTCTGCTGGGGATGAACGTGCAGTCTGAAGCCTCAAGTTTCAGATTGAAGCAGTTCCTTCTTTTATCCATTATATTACGGACTCTGGGGACTCCGTTCCATGTCTTACCCATTATCATTATAGCCTTACCATCTTCCTCCATCTCCGTTATATTATCTGGTCTGCAAAATCAGAGCCGCTGGGAAGAGCGCGCAGTTTGAAGTCTTAAGCTTCAAGTTGAAGCAGATCCTGCACTTTTCCATTTTTTGTTCTGCAATCTGGCAACTCCACATTATACCAGAGGCTAGAAATCTCAGTGTTGTTGACCCTGTGTTTGAGTTGGTGCAGTAAAGTAATTTTGAGTTGTTTCCTCCACAACCTCCCCTTATACGAACTAGGAGTCTTCCTCCTAGCCCTACCAAGCCACCAACACAAGGCAGAGCTTCTTTTTCTATTGCTGGCCGAGCTTTGCCTATCCACGCTCCACCTGGATTAGTGATCCCACTTTTGCATAATCAAATCATGGCTCAAGGCCCTTGGGGTAATTCTTTTGGTCCCCTGAATTTGACTCCACCTCTGCATGAGCTTCCACGCAGTTCAAGGAAGAATTTCTCCAAATTCTTTGGTGATGGAAAGGTTCATCCTGATGAACACATTGCAACTTTCAGCATAGCCTGTGGTGTTATAGGGGTGGAATTTGAAGACATGGCAGTCAGGCTTTTTGTGGAGACACTGCAAGGTGCTGCTGCAGACTGGTTCTACCATCTGCAAGCTGGATCAGTGACTGACTGGGATACACTCAAAGCCAAGTTTGAAGCCAGGTTCAAGCCTGCAGAGGATGTGCATGCTTTTCTAGCCTAGCTCACTCAGATGAAGAAGGAACCTTATGAGCCTATGAGGGATTTTATTGCCAGGTTCAACAAACTGAGGCACAGGATTCCCATGGTCGCCCAGCCGACACCTCAAAATCTCAAATGCTTCTTCATCAACTCACAGCTGCCTGAAGTGAGTTTTCTGTTGAGACAGGCTAGACACATAGACCTTGAGGCTGCTCAAGACTTGGCTACTGAGCTAGAAGATGACCAATCACCCATTGACACATGGCAGTCTGTTTTTATACATTCGTGTAAAAATCTGGTTTGGTGTTTAGTTTCAGCCTCCGATCTTTGACAGGCGATTGCATGGAGAACCGTGGGCCGCGCTATTGGCTCACTGGGGGCCCTTAGTGAGGGTCGACACACTTGATTAAGGAGGGGTGCCTTGGCCTCCATCTCACAATGCATTATATTTGTATTTTCTTTTAAATCATAATTTTGTACCCACCGGATGCATGTGGGACAATTAAATTATACGTTTTAAAGCTATGTAATTAATTCATTAGTAATTCTTTAAACCTTACTATTACCAAGCCCCATTACGTCACATGGGAGAAACACAGTTGCCACGCCAAGTCAAGCTCGAGATTGAAGACCGAGTCAATATTCCCTATGCTCAAATATTGGATACAAGACCGAGCCATATTTCATGCTTCGAGCCGTTGCACCCACATGGAGGAGCCACGTAACACCATTGCCAAGTTCAAGGACCGAGCACACCGCCCAAATTAGCCAACATAACCATTGGTCGTGGCATATGCCTTAGCCAAAAGGCATCGACGACCATTATGGTAGAGATTCAAACTATTACAGGTTTGAATTAGTTGAGATATATTCAATGTGGGACTAAAGATAAACCCATGAAACAAAGGCCTAGCTATTAAAAGACTTAAAAACTGTGTTATTTGTCCAATATAGGATAAAAAGATAAGTCTAAAGCGCCCACAAAGGAGGCCGAAGATTTGAACTCCTGACCTGCTGTGTAAAAGGATAAGAGCCTGACCGACTCGCCCGTGGGAGCCAACATAGAAATAAACCCATGAACTTCTATTTGAAGGTAAGGATTTATCCGACTGTGTATGGAAGAATTATAGACCAGTTTGTTGTATTTGGTCATTTTGGATCCCTTAGAGGCTGAACCAGAGCTCGGAGTAAACTACAAACTTGTTTAGAATTTCGATACGCTCTGTGTAGTATATTCATTTGCCCATTTTGGAGAATTGGTGTCATCATTTTGAGCTACGAAAGTTGCCAATTTCGATTTGGAGAAGCCTCTGCATGTGATTCAGGAAGGTGAAGGATGTCCCGAGTCAGCCAAGGTCTTTCGAAGGTCTGAAACATTGTTTTTGCAGAGAATAGATCTATTTTGTTGATTGTAAGTATTATTTTGGCTTGCAAATTTAACAACATTAATGGATCGGTTCGATAAGAACTCGGGGACATAGGAATTCCGAACCCCGTAAACAATTTTTGTGTTTTGATCTTTGAATTCATTTTTGCATTTCAGTTTCAGTTAATTTGCAGATTATAATTCAGATTTTAATCAGAATGCAAAATTTAATCATTTGATCATTTATGAGAAATTGAGTAAATCGAGAATTTGAAAAAATCTGACGGTTTCAATGGATAATTGATGTGAACTTTCATTTCACCTTTATTTCAATTTTGAAACTTGATTTGGATCAGATTTTCATCAGTTTTAAATCATTCCAACATCTTATAAGTTGAGAAATTTCGGCTTCAAATTCAGTTTAAATTTTGGAATTGAAAACTTAAGAGATCTTGGTAAACATTTATAAAAAGTAGTGAAGTTCCTACTGGTGTTTACGGATCAACCTTTAAATAATTTGGTGCAAGATTCAGGTTGGCAGCCCTCAAATCTCAATGATGTTCAAAACCATAACTTGGTATCACCGAACATCACTATGCCACAGATGATACAAGAAGAGTTCTCTTTTCAAGGGGGTCAATATCAAGATACAGCTTTGACATCACAAGGAGCGACTCAAGGGTAGCCTGATGCTATTAATGTAAATTCACAAGTAGATGATCATGTCACTTTTACTCAGGATGTTAAAACTAACGTTTCAAATGTTTAAGTTGCAGCTATAACCTATCAAAAAACTGAAAGAAGTGTTGTTGAGGAAGCTCAAACAGTAGCAAATACTTCAAGTGCTCCTAGTATTATTGTTCAAGGTACAAAAGAGCAGCTTGCTACTCCGACAGCCAAAAAAATCAAAATATAGAGGTTAGTAAAGTGCAGCAAATACCTAATCATGAGCAGCAAGTACCACAAAAAACGCAATCAAAGGTTAGTGCATCTCAGTTCAGTATTGTAGATCAAATGAAGGAGTCTAACATCAGCATTAGCATGTGGGATTGTCTTTCAATTCCAGGGCAAAAGGATAAACTCATTCAAGAACTTTCAGCTTTTGAATTGTCTCCAAAACCTGTTGAGAAAGAAGGTATTGTCTTGACAAATTCAGGTCAGCCAACTAAGCAACAGGGGCAGCAAGGAGATAAAATATCAAAAGTAGACAAAATTGAGGTAAAAATGAAGAAAACTCTTTTTTATCTTTCTTTGATAGTGGGTGATACTTTGGTTCATAATTGTATGGTGGATAGTGGAGCTAGTAGTATAGTGATACCCAAACAGATTGTAGACAAGTTCGGCTTTGTTTATGAGCCAAATACTAAAAATGTATTGCAGTTGGATGGTTCACTAGCAAAAACGGTAGGCATTATCAAATATTTGAAATTGACATTACATGTCTGTCCTAATGTTACTATTCAGCAGGGCGTTGTAGTGGTGGCCCTGCCTCCTTAATTTGCTATGTGCCTTTCAAGGGATTTCACCTCAAAGATTGGGGGATATTTATCCATTGATTGGACCTATTTTCTGTTTAGAACTAGATATGGTACAAAGGTAACAATTTATTCAGAGCCTATTGCACGTTTTCATATGGAGCCTTACACGTCAAATGTGGTCAATGCAAATTGTATCATCTCAGATGAAATACTACAAACTAGTGATGTAGAAAAGGACTTGGCTTAGGATGGAGTTCCAAATTTGTTTCTTGATGAGTAGGCTTCCACCTTGCATGAGCATGATCCATTGAAGAAGGTCTTGTGTTTATTGTCTTCATGAGAACGATGCATCAATTTCAGCCATGGTCAAAAAGGACAAATCTAATGAAGGCTTGTGGCAATTATACTTTTGATGGATCAAGAAATAAGCATGGGACCGAAGCTAAAATGATGTTAATTTCTCCTACAAAACAAAGGTATTTCTCCTCTACTAAATTTCAATTTGGCTGTTCAAACAACGTTGCTGAATATGAAGCACTAGTTCACGGTTTGCAGTGGGCTAGGAAGATGAAAATAAATTGTTTGCAAGTGTTTGGAAATAGTGAACTTGTAGTCCACCAAGTAAGAGGTTTAAATATATGCAAAAATCCGTTGCTTAAATCTTACAGACACAGAGTTTGGGATTTACTTGAATATTTTCAGGTTTTAATATTCAGGCAATACCAAGAGATATGAATAAACATGCTGATAGGTTGGCTGTTGTTGGGGCAAAATTTGATATCCCAACTGATGTAAAAAGTGACATTTTTCAGTCACATATAAAAATAGTTGTAAGGCCTTTCGTTTCGGATAACCAAGAAAATTGGCAAGTGTTTGAAAACGACGAGATTTTTGCAGGAAGAGGCTTGAGTTTTTTTTTAAGAAATCAATCGAAACGCTTACAGCAGTATGGTGATCAGATTGTACAACTGAAAACTAATAAGCTACCCAAGAGATTGGTCACTCTTGAAAATATTTTCAGTGAAGATGATGAGCTAAGGAAAGAGAAACCATCCTTGTCAACAAAGGAAGAGCACTATGCCAATGTAGAGATTGTAGTTGGTAAGATTTTGAAATTGGGCTAGGTATGCACTCCTCCACAAAAGAAAGCTTTCATTGATTTATGCACAAGTTTTGCTGATATATTCGCATGGAAGTATAGTGATCTCAAAGGTTTTGATCCAATTTTGGCTCAACACACTATTGAGTTAGAAGACGAAACTAAACCAATAAGACAAAGACAGAGGCCAATCAATCCAAAGCTTGAGCCTTTGTTGGAAATATTGTCATTGATGTCAAAAGTCAAGCATTATTGGTGATAAAGGCCCCATTGCATTTAATGATGTTTGTAATAGATATATCTTGGCTAATGTGAGTTAATATTTATTTAATATTAATGAATATATTTTTGGTTGCATATGAGACAAAAGAAGGGCCCATGGAGAAGTCCAAGAGTCACGAGGTAAAGACAAAAGAAGAATGGGACGCATTTTTCCATGAAGAGTCATCTTGGGGAATTCCAAGAGTCACCAAGTGAAGACAAAAGAGGAAGGGCACAATTTCTCATGAAGGAACACTTTGAGGAATATGAAAAGTCACCAAGGTAAAGACAAAAGAGGGAAGGACGTTTTTGATCATGAAGGGTCATCACATGACTTTTCAAAGGCAAGGATATGAAGGGTCATACAAGTTTGGTGCCATTTTCCATGAGGATTGAAGGGTCACAGAGGGGGAAGGCCAAAGGTCATTTGGAAAGCTATAAATAAAGGCTTGAGAAGCCATTTGCAATATAAAAAATAGAGTTTGATTTGATATTGTAATATCTAGCTTATAAGAGCATTGTGAGAGATGAATATGATTTGTATTTGTTATATCTAACTTAGAACAACAAAGGTGAGAGAGGAAAGAGATATTGTAATGAACTATCATTTGTTGAGATAGCAACATTGAGAGATAGTTGTGTGGTATACACAAAAGGGTTGGTGCTCCTATGGGTTGGTGCTCACGGATTGTTGCTGTGTTGGTGCTCCTGTGAGTTGGTGCTCACGAATTGTTGCTGTGTTGGTGCTCAACAAAGGGGTTGGTGCTCCTGTGGGTTGGTGCTCCTCTGAGTTGGTGCTCACGAATAGTTGTGTTGGTGCTCAGCAAAGGGGTTGGTGTTCTTGCAAGTTGGTGCTTGTGAATATTGTTTGAGTTGGTGCTCATTCATATACTTGAGATTGTTGTTCGTGGTTTTTTCTACATTGGGTTTCCACGTTATATCTGGTGTCTCTCTCTATGTTGTGTGGTGTTTATTGTTTTAGTTTTATTGCATATCTTGAATGTTTGGTTAAGTGGAATTTGATTAAGGGAAAGCTTTATAAGATATATGACATATTGATTCACCCCCCTCTCAGTATATCCCGTGCTTAACAAGAAGACAAAACTAAACCAGTAAGACAAAGACAGAGGCCAATCAATCCAAAGCTTGAGCCTTTGATGAAAGCTGAGCTTCACAAGCTCATAGAATCAGCTATCATATTTTCAATCAAGCACTCACCTTGGGTGGCGAACATCGTTCTAGTACGAAAAAAGAATGGTGAGATTCGTTTGCATGTTGATTTCCATGATTTAAACAGGGCTTCGCTCAAAGACCACTATCGATTGCCATCAATGGAACAAATTTTACAGCTTGTTGCAAGTTCAGAGAGGTTTTCCTTATTGGATGGATATAGTGGTTACAATCAGATTTTGGTCAAAGAAGAAGACCAATTCAAGACAGCCTTCACGACTAAGTGGGGGACATTTGCATACAGAAAGATGCCATTTAGTTTGTCCAATGCTAGAGCAACCTTTCAAAGAGCCATGGATATGGCCTTCCAAGGCCTTCTTAACAGGTTTGTGCTTGTCTATTTGGATGTTATAACAATATTTTCAAAAGATGTAGAAGATCACATGGTTCACCTCCAACAATTTTTTGAAAGGTGTAGGCAATTTGGGATATCTCTAAATCCCAAAAAGTGTGTATTTTCAGTTCATAAAGGTAAGCTTCTTATACATGTTTCAAAGCACGGTTTAAATAAAGATTCTGAAAGGATTCAATCCATTTTTGCACTCTCATTGCCTAAGAGCAAAGAGGCTTTGCAAAGTTTCTTTGGAAAAATCAATTTTATAAGGAGATACATTTCAAATTTTGCTACTATAGTTAAACTACTTACAGCCATGTTAAAGAAAAATCAGAACTTCAGCTGGTCCAACGAAGGAATAATAGGGTTTGAAGATGTTAAGAAAGCCATAGCAAGTGTTCCTATGCTTTTAAATCCAGATTTTACGAAAGATTTCATTTTGTATACGTATGCTAATGTGGACACCATTTCAGGCATTCTTATGCAACAGAATCATGAAGATTTGGAGCAACCAATAGCTTTCTACAGCCAAGGCTTGTAGGAGTATGAGACAAGGTACTCTTTTGTTGAAAAACATGTCCTTTCAGTTATAAGATCTCTGAAGAAATTTAGTCACTTGTTGTCTAATAATAAAATACATCTAATGGTTGCTCATCCAAGCATCAAAGAATTTCTTCTAAACAAAGACATAAATGAGAAAAGGGCTAGTAGGATAACCAAAGTAATGGAATATGACGTAGAAATTAAAGTTACAAAGCTGGTTAGAGGCAAAGAACTTTGTGAGCATTTAGCTTAGGGCTTGCAAAAAACTACTGAAGCTGTTTTAGTGTCAAATGATGAAGAGATCGCTGTTGTTCAAACCTCACCTTCTAGCTGGTTTTGTGATTTGGTAAGCTATGTGCAAGATGGTTGTTACTCTTCTCACCTAAGTGATTCAAAAAGAAGGTATTTCAAATTGCAATCAATTCCATTTTTGCTTGTTGACGGTGTATTGTTCAAAAATGATATTAATAGAATGTTACTAAGGTGTGTGGAACCAAGCCAAACTCAAAGATCACTTGAAGAATTCCATGATGGACTTGGTGGAGGACACTTTTCTACAAGAACTACAACACTTAAAATCATGAGAGGTGGGTACTATTGGCCTACTATATTTGACGATTGCCATACATGGGTTAGGAAGTGCAAACAATGTGCTATGTTTGTAGGAAAAGTTAAACTTGCAGCCCTACCCCTTCAACCAATTGCAGTGGATCAGTGTTTTGTCCTTGGGGATTGGACTTTATTGATCTCATTAATCCTTCTTTGAGTTCAGGGCATAAATGGATTCTAATAGCCACGGATTACTTCACACATTGGATGGAAGCAATTGCATTGAAAGAAGCAAACGAACTAGCGTTCGTGATTTCTATGAAGGTTTGCTTACTAGGTTTGGACTTCCTTCGACCATTATTTCTGACAATGCAATGGCTTTCGTGGGATCTAGGATCAATCAATGGGCTGTCCAACATGGAGTTTATCTCAGCACTTCATCGAACTATTATCCACAAGGAAATGGCCTTGCTGAATCTACAAACAAGAACTTCTTAAAGATCATACGAAGGACTATTGAAGACAATCAGAGGTCATGGCATCTCAAGTTGAAGTCAGCTCTATGGGCTGATAGGATCACCTACAAGAGGTCAATAGGCAACTCTCCCTACAAGCTAGTCTATGGTAAGGAAGCAAGGTTACCTATTTCTCTCGAGTTTCCAGCTTTGGAACTAATGCATCAACTATGGAGATTAGGTATGCAGAGCTTATGGAGTTGGAAGAGACAACAAATCAAGCCATGCTAGCCATGAAAAGTCATCAGGTACAGGGGAAAAGAACATTTGACAAAGGAGCTTCCTCACGAAGCTTCAACGAAGGAGATTTGGTCCTCAAGTGGGATGAGGATCGAGCCAAACCAAGAAAGCACACAAAGTTTGATTCCCTTTGGAGTGGACCATACACGATCTCCAGCTGCAAATCCCACGCCTTCCAACTTGCCAAGATGGACGGCCAAGAACTTCCAATCCCAATCAATGGGATACATTTGAAACATTGCTATTGAAGAGCAAAACTCTATGTACCTAGTTAGTTGTTTTTGCTTCCCTCCAAGTGTTGTTCAAGCACAGTAGTTTGCTTCAGTTTTGTCCAATAAGTGTTTTTGTGCACATTTGCTTCTTAGTTTTCTTGCTTTCGTGTGTTTCCCTTCTTATTTTGAAGGAGGAAGGTTACTTCAGCCATGGTCAAGAGGAGATTGTCAGTCAGAAATCAGGTTTATCATTGTTTCGGGAGTTCGAATAGCATGTACATGGTCTGAGTTCTCAAGCATAGTAGGCATGTTGGGCCAGTTGAGTCGCCAGAAATGTTGACAATTCTTCCACAGGCCACAAAAATTGTCAACCTTACTATTTGGAAGATGGTCTTATGGTACCAGTTTGTCTTGTGAATTAGTTTTGGGTATTGAATAATGAAAAGGAAAAGGTTTTGCAAAGTTCAATCAAGCCTAAATGCATACCTCCAGCGACCCAAGGAGCCATCTACAGCGAGGTATAAGCCAAGGAAAGAGCCTACAACCAGGTAAAGTTTTTGTCATTCAAAGGATTCGAAGGGGTGTTCTCATTTTCAGATTTGGCAATGTCCACTGACAACCATCGTTAAGGTTAACCTACAAGCTTGTAGGTTCGCTTATGAATGAAGGCGAGTGTTTTCTTTCGGACACCTATGGATTACAGGTTTGTTTTTTAGACTTACAACGACTATTCTCTTTCCCAAGTGTTTTCTTTCCAAAATGTTGTCTTCTCAAAATTTTGTCGGGCTAAGAGATGGACAATTTCCTCGGACTTTTTGTCTGAGGGAAAAGATTTTTCAAAGGACTTGGGAGAAGTCCGAGAGAATTTCAAAGGGATAATTTACAAAGTATTCAATTCCTTTAGACTTTTTGTCCAAAGGAATTAAGGAGACAAAAAACTCTGGTTCCCTACAAAAACCCGAGTGCCCTTCAATTCTTCCAAAAAGTCAGTTCTGGAGAGACAGAAGCTCTTGCGGAAGGCACTTGATCGGTGACAGGGCCTTTCCAATTTTCTCGAAAGGCACAGAGAAAGGACACAAGCCCTTGCGGAGGCACTTGGTCAATAGCATAATAAAGACAAAGGAGATTAATTTCTTCGGACAAAAAGTTCGAAGGAGTTCAGGACAAAGAAAAACCCGATGGAAAATAAACAAAGGCAAAGAGGAAAAAAAATTAGAGGAAGGATATCCTTCGGACAAAAAGTCAGAAGGAATTCCTTCGTATTTTTTGTCTGAAGGATTAATTCGGGACAATTGCATAACAAGAAGTCCGAGAGAATATAACCCGAGGAAATACAACCAAGGTAAGGCTAGGGAGATAAACAGAAAAGTCCGCGGGAAAACTTTGTCAAATGAAAATTCTGAGGAAAATCAAAGGGAATAAGCCAAGAAGGAAATCCAAAAGGTTCGCAGAAAAACAAATGTCCACAAAAAATAAAAATCCAATACGAAGGTGAAGTCAACGAAAAGCCCGGAAATAAAATCTGCAGACAACAAAGGCAAGACAGAATTCCGAAGGAATAATTGGACTTGGACAGAAAATGAACATGAATAGGCAGACCAAAATAAAAGGAAAATCCATGCAAGCAAAGGCTATTTTCGGTTGACAAGTCAAAGCTTCAATTGACTGGTTGTTGAAGTCAAGTTCATCTCTGGATCAACTCGTGCTTTCAAACACTCTAACTCAGCTTTCAACGTTTCAATTTGAGTTCTAATTTTAGCATGGCATGGCTTTCATGCATGCTCTCGTTATCTCGTGCTTTCAAACGATCAAACGGCTCAAGAGGAAGTACATATTTGGAGGCGAGCGTAGCATTTTTGCATGATAAGAGTTTGACTTTCAACAAACTCACTGTCCATTTCCTCTAACGCCAAGGAGCTTCATGCAAGGCAAATAGACTTTTTGTAAAGGTTGAGTTGGACGGATTTAACCTCTCTCCTATTTTTCAAATGCCAACTCTTAGTTGTAATTTTCTATATAAGTTGACTTTTCAACCTTCAATTGTATCCTTCTCTTGGCAAGACCAGACTTTGCCCTTGGTGAGTTGTGTAACCTTTTCAATCAATAGGACTGTACTTTCAGATTTCAAGTGCTGGCATAGTGTATATTCATTCTGTAATTTGCATGTGGTAGATTTCTCTCCCTTCCCAAATTCTGATTTGTACCTAGTTGCTAGCTTATCATATTATGTAGGTCATGTTCAGTGTTCTATATGTCTTTTGCTGAAGTTGTAAGTGGATGTTAGGTGGCTGCAAAGGGTCTTGTATCAGACCTCTCTCCATCGTTTTCCCTCATGTTTTGGTCATTGGATCGAACCTTCTCATGAAATATTTATGCATAGTGATCAATTGAAATCAAAGGTCTTCTTTTTCCCTTGTTTGATTCAGTGTTCAAGGTTCTAAGTAGAATGGTCAGCGTTTTGGTGTATCACCGTTATTCGGTAGGATTTTCCTTTCAATTTTCTTTCTCCTTTTTCCATGGTAGATTTGCAGCACAAAGTAGAGATCCATTGATACATCTTACAAGAATTAGCCTTCTTTGGAGGTTCTTCTCACCATTGAGGCACCCACCCTTGTGAGAAGATCTCATTGTTTCAACCGGAGAGAGGATTGACCATTCCAGCATGTCTTCGATTTAGGGTGCAACTCTAGGTTGACAACAGTTCCAATTACATTCTTGTCCTTTGGTCTAGAAACAAGTTCTTAAGTTTCATTTTTCTCTATTTGGTTCAATTATTTGTCCATGGTATTGATCCAATACTTATCATTGTTGGCTTCTGAAAAGCTTTTCGGTTCTATGTTCAACAATAGAGAGAAGTTTACATTTCTCAATATATTCATTAACCTTCTCCTAGTTTGCACTCTAGCATCAATATCACTGATGATTTGATTTTCTGCATGATTTTTTCAACAAATCTGGATGGTGCCCTTGTATCTTCCCTTTCTTCTTCTTCTTGACTTTCTTTTGCTACTTTTGTCTTGAACTCTAATTCTTCTGAATGTGTATTAGTTGGTACACTCACTTGTTTAGGCCTAGTTTCATCCATTCTAACATTGACACTCTCTACAATTGTATGGAGCCTTTTATTATAGCATCTATAGGCTTTACTCTTTGAGTAATAACCAAGAAGAATACCTTCATCGGCTCTTGAGTCGAGCTTCCTCAAGTATTAATCATCTCTTTTGATGTAGCATTTACTTCCGAACACTTTGAAGTGTTTGATCGAAGCTGGTCTCCGTTTCCACAACTCATAGGGTATTTTACTATTGTTTACCCTGATTTATCCTCTGTTCAAGATGTAAACTGCAGTGTTGACTGCCTCTCTTCAATATCTATCTAAAAGCATGGATTTGTTTAGCATTGTTCTTGCCATTTTTTGCACAGTTCGATTCTTTCTCTCTACAACTCCATTTTGCTGTGGAGTCTCAGTAGCTGAGAAATGTTTCTTTATTCCATGCTCTTCACAGAATTCATTGAATTCATTTGAGAGGAACACACCCCCTCGATTTGACCTTAGGCATTTGATCTTTAGATCCATTTCATTTTCAACCAAAGCTTTAAAAGTTTTAAACTTTTTGAATGCGTCGGATTTCTCTTTTAGAAAGGCAACCCATGTCATTCTAGAATAATCATCAATAAGTAGCATAAAATAACTCTCACCTTGTATGCTTTGTGTTCTTGTGGGTCGACACATATCTATATGGATCAATTCCAATGGCTTGGTTGCCGAGTACTTTTTTAATCTGAAACTTGCTTGTGTCTGCTTCCCATGCTGACATTGCTTACAAATAGTGTTTGAAGGTTTTGTGATTTTCGGCATGTTTCTTACAGCATTATTAGTGTTGTTTTTCACTAAATTGTCAAAATTCATATGTCACATTCTATTATGCCGTAGCCAACTTTCATCAATTTGACTTATGTAGCATTCCTCTCCTTTTACTTTACTGAGTATGTACAAATTATTTGATGTTCTGTTTAAATCTGCAACTAATTTTTTGTGTCTGCTCTCCCGATCTCGTAGCCTTGAGCATAAAATGTGAGTGTGTGTTCTTGATCACACATTTGGCTGACACTCAATAGGTTATGCTTCAACCCTTCAACATACAAAACATTTTCAGTTTTTGTCTTTCCATTATCAAGGCTGAGGGTACCTTTTCCAACAATCCTAGCCATAGCATTATCCCCAAACTTTACGGTACCTTCACTTATTTTCTTCAAAGTGAGAAATTTGCTTTTATCACTTGTCATGTGGCTTGAATACCCACTGTCAATATACCACTGCTGTTCTTCGTCTTGTGCATGAATCGATGTTTGAACATGCATAGATTTTTCCTTTTTTAATTAACTTCCTCTTGATTCTCTCTCCATATTTTTGTAGATTCTTTTTTCTTTATGATGGGGGTATTCACCTTCTTGTTTTGTTTAGGGGTTTCTATGAAACCACTCTTACAAAATTGTGCTATATGAGAAAAGTTATTGCAATTATAGCATTCAATGTCACTTTCTTTGTAATTCGATAATGGTGCAAATGAGTTATAGTTTCTATTGGAAACTCCATAAGTGTCTTTTTCATAGTTCCATGCATATTCATTTCTTGCATGTGCATTGCACTCTATTGCTCTATGACCAAATTGATTGCAAGAATAACAATAACCATAGAAGTAGCTTGTGTACCTTATCACATTGTTCTGCCTTGATGGAAATGATCTTCTGAAATCTCTAACAAGGATGTTATTACCTCTATTTTCTCTGAGGAGAATTGACATGCTGTCTTCTTTTCTCTTTCTATTTTCACAAACCTCTTAAGTACATCCGCATAGCTCTTTGGCTTCTCCACATGTATCCTCTTAGGTGGTTCTGTAGTTTTTGCACTCTACCCTTTAGTGCTCTTTTAGTTCTCTTCATAACCAAAACAAGTCTTGGATTATGATGACCTTTGGCAATTGAGAATCTCATCCAGTACTTTGGTGCTTTTCAATTTAGCACATGTCTTCTCTAATTCCTTCTTTAAGAAATCAACTTTTGATTCAAGCTTGGCAATGTGGTTTTCTTTTGCCTTAAGCTGGACTCTTACTTTCTCCTCTGTCTTCTTGGCTTCTTCTATTTCAGTCTTTAGACTAATGATGACCTTTTCTAACTCTTCAAGGCTGTGAGACATTTCTGTTTTTAAATCACGATTTTCTTCTTTGTATTTTTGAATCTATAATCTTTGTTTTAGATTCTACTTAAGAATTTTTATCTCACTTAAAACACATGAGTTCTTCTTTAAGATTTACTTCTCCTTCATCCTCAACATCTTTCTCCTCTTTCAAGGTGTATTCACTTGTAGAGGCATCATTTGTTATTCCTATAGCCATGAATAGAGTTTCCTCCCTGTCACTATCTGATATTTCTTCATCGCTCTCCTCGACTGAGCTGCTATCCTTTTTGGAATAGAGGCTTTTCTTGTACTTACTGGAATTTTTCTTCAACCCACTTTGTTTGAAGTTTTTCTTGAAGTGAGGCTTGCTTTCCTTCTTTTTCTTTTCATTGTTATTATTTTCTTCATCTTCACTATCATCCTCATGAGGACACTTGGCGGCAAAGTGCCCTATTTTACCACAATTGAAACACTTGAAAGGTAGCTTACCTTTGTATTTGTCGGATCCCTTTTTAAGATTTCTGACAAATAGGGCCTCCTCATCTTCTTCATCATTGGTGCTATCATTTGATTCAGGCTCTTTATATTTCCCTTTTTTAGAAGCTTTGAAGGCTGCTTCCTTTTTAGATGATTTTTCGTATTCAGTCCTCATCTCATATGCCATGAGAATTCCATGTAACTCATCCATTGTTAATTTGTTTAGATCTTTTATTTCTTTGATCGCAGAAATTTTTGCATCGAATCTTAAAGGTAGAGACCTTAGTACCTTTTGGACGATTAAAGATTCTTCGACTTTTTCACCAAGCCCTCTGATAATGTTGACAATTTCATCTACACGAAGTAGATAGGCCGCAATGTTTTCATCCTCTCTCATTTTCAAACTTTCAAATTGTCTCCTGTGAGTTTGAAGCTTAGCCATCTTTACTTTGTTATCTCCCTGATAGATGGTCTTAAGTTTAACCCACATCTCCTTAGCCGATTCGCACTACATTAGTTTTACAAACTCATATTCTGACAAACCACACGGAATAACATTCATGGCTTTTGCATTATTTTCACTAGCCTTCTTCCATGCTAAATCTATTGGTGGAGTCTGTGGCAATGTGTATCCATCCACAACTGCTTGCCAAATGTCAAAACCAAGGGCCCTTAGATATGTCCTCATCCTTATACTCCAGAATGCGTAATTTGTCCCGTTGAACAATGGAGCCTTGGTGGAGAAACCTTCTTGAACCCAATGACTAGCCATGTGTGCTTTTGGGATATGCCTTCCAGTGGTTAAACTAATCCTGAAGGAACCTTGCTCTGATACCAATCTTTGAGCACACACCACACTGAGAGGGGGGGTGAATCAGTGTGTAATAGTAATTTACTTTCTTTTTAATTAACTTTCATAAAGAAACCATTCACATAAGAACAAATAAATACTCAACACAAAATTTACGTGGAAAACCCTTGGCGGGGAATAACCACACTTGAAAGGCTGCTTGGATCTACTATCCAAATCCAACCATAAGATTAATAATTCCTTTTACAAAAATCTGTAGGCACCAACCTACTTGGAGACACCAATCCCCAATGCCAAGCACCAACTTAGCAAGAGACATCGATCTCTTTGAATTGAAGCATCAACTTCACTGCCAAACACCAACTTAGCGAAAGACACCGATCCTTCTGTTCTGAGGCACCGACCTCACTTAAACAATTTCCACCTTCTCACTGTTGCTTTGTCAACAAATAATAGCCCAATCAAGTTTCGTTCTTCTCTCTCTACTCTCTCTTTTCCCTTTTCTTCTCCTTGTATATGATAGAAAGAATTATTTCAACACACATAACTCCCATTCATTTCTCTTTTATACCTTCCTTATGCCTCTTCGAAAGGGTGAGATTTCTCTCAAGGGATAAGACCTCTCCAAAGGTGGTCGACCCTTCATTTTGGATTATCATTCATTAGACTTGGTCGGCAATTCTTATTGCCAACACATGGACGCTAACAAAGGTGGTCAGCCATCATTTAATACAAATGAATTTAACTCCATTCCAATGTTGCTCTTCATTCTTCAATCGCTGCTCTTCATTCTAGGTGAGTCTGGAGTTGCTAATTGGGCGAATCCGAAGCTCTGGGCAAGTTCAAAACTACTGAGTGAGTCCGAAGCTCTGGGCGAGTCCAAAGCTCTAGGTGAGTCTGAAGCTACTGTAGCTTGCCCTTCACTTTGCCTTTGACATCAATGACAATATTCCAACAATCTTTTTGGGCGCCACACTTGGAGGGCTACAACAGTGAAGAAGAATCATTTGGTGAGGGCATGTCATGTTTTGGATATTGAAAATTTGGTTTATTAGCATGCAAACACTAAGCCAATTGCTTTGAAGACAAAACCCTTCAAGCAAACGAAGTTAGGAGATGAAAACCCTCTTCCTTCTTTAGGGTAACTCCATTCGGGGGTTATCATTGGATTCATTTTGTCATTCAAGGGTGTTTTAGACACCATTTGTCATTTGCAAGTTGGCGTCTTGCTATTGGGAGAGTGGCGACTTGGTTGGGGGAGTGAAATCTCACTGTTTGATGAATTTTGTGCCCTAGGGGCAATTCTGAAATTATTTACAAATTTCTGCATAGTGGTGATTTTGTTTGGGAGGGGTTTGGACCTCTTGCTTTGGATAATTCATCTTGAATTTAATTCTGCAATTTTTTCTCATATTTTCCAGCGTGGCGATTTGCGGTTTTTGTGCGTTTTAGCCATCCAAATATCCTGAAAATTAATTAAAAATTCTGCCTTTATTTCAAGTATATTTTATGCAATTTAGTGATGGTTTGATAAGTTTTTTTGGGCACAATAAGCATCTTCAAATTTCAGATTTATTTTATAGCCAAGGACGCCCAGGGTTTGAAGAAGCAAATCTGATTTTGGGGGTCAATTTTTGCATATTTCGAACAACCACTAATTGCTTAGGGTTTGGCATAATTTCAAGCTAATTTTGAGATGTTTTTGAAAGGTTGTTGGCAGTTAGGGTTTGCTGTAATTAAATCAAAAAATTTCTATTTTGAAGTAGGGTTAATAGATATTCCTAATTTTTTAGCTATTCATCTTTTTTGGGGACATTACAGTGGTATCAAAGCCAAATCTTAGCTAGTTGTGGGTTTTGCAGTGATACATGCAAGAAGGTGAAGGAGAAATAAGATATTACTTGAGAAGCAAGAAGAAAGTGGGGGAAATTTCGCACACAAAAGACATGTTTGACCAAGATCAATCAAGGGAATAGGTAGAAAATAGAGAGGAACAAAGGCTTGATAGTTACACACAAGCCCAAGAACAAATGACGGCCATGATGTTAGAATTTGTGCGAACTATGGAGGAGTTGAAGGGTGACAAGCTATCCAATGGGGATGATAGTGCTTCGAGAAGTCACAAAGTCATGGATCAGCCTTCTAAGGGTATTGGATGAGCTTCGCATAGTCCTAACTAGCCTACCTTTTGCAAGAAGAGGCAGTCATTCCTGAGAGAGAAGCACAATCCTCATTGAGGGACACTTTGTTGAAAGATTATGATGAGAACATGACATATCCAGCCCTTTTTAGGGATCAAATGGATTCTTAGCTTTCACTTCTTGGAAGCATGGTCAAATGGGAGCCAATAGGGCTGGCCAAAAAGACAAGGGCAACCAAGGAGGACTCCGCCATGCTTCGGGTAAGCTTGTACTTTTAAATTTTGATGGTTCCCCCAAAAGTTTAGCTAGGGCTTGGATCCAAAAGGTGGATGCATATTTTTTGCTAAGGCCTATGTTGGAAAAAGAGGCCATTTAGTTTGCTACTTTGCACTTGGAAGGGGCTGCCCTTGAATGGTGGTATCATGGTTTGGTTACTCAAGGCCACCAACTCATTTCGTCATATGAGAAATTCAATAAGAGGATTATTGAATGATTTGATAGGGCTGATCCGAAATTGCATTTTAGAGAATTGACTCAATGCCATGTCCCCTCTTTAGCTCGGTCTAGCAGAGACATGTGAGTCAGCTTATTATGGGGTCTTGTAGGTTGACATTGTTGGATAGAGACCTAGTATGGTTATACAGTGTTGGGGACTTGGTGTTCTGGCCATCGCTGATCAGTTTGGAGATGTTCCTTATTTTTAGGAGGCAGTTCCTAAATTTATGGGGGTTATCCCTACTTTTTAGTAGGGTATGATCATACCCAGGGTTGGGTCTCCATGAGATTATTCCTTGGGTTCAGTTTCAGAGGATTAGGGTTTGTTTCCTAGTTTCTAGGAGCATCCCTAGATTTTAGGGATGAGATTGTCAGTGCATCCTTGATTTTCGACTTCAATCACAGATAGGTGGCAGGGTGACTTTCTGGTTTGTGGTGTCATTGGAGCATTTTGTCGCTATTTGGGTTATATTTTTAATATTTCCTAAGTTAGCGTTTTTTAATTAAATAAGGCTAAGTTTATAATCATTTTGGAGTAACAAGGGGTTTTTGGCCTCATCTGGATGCGTATCCGATGGTGTAATAGCTCGTTGGAAAGGTCTTGGACTTTTCTAAATATTTCTCTCTTGACTTAGATCCTTTCGGTGAACGGATTTCTCTTTATTTGAAAAAAGGGTTATTTTCTATGTACTTGACCATTTAAAAAATGAGAAATATAACATTTTCTAACTCAACGCCACATTGAGTTGCTTTTAGGGTTCGAGCTGATTGTAAAGGGGTTATAAGGAGGTCAAGACCAAATTCTAATTCATTCTTGACATTTTATATTGGGATTTGCGATTTGGCTCTGGAAGAGCTTTCAGCATTTGGGACGCCAACTCCAATGCCTTGCCTGTTTGGGACGTAGCCCCCAATTCAGTGGTTGTTGATTTGCTCAGTAGCATCTTGGAGAGTGTTCAGTATTGCTTCTGGTTGGCGCAGTGGGTGTGACAGAGTTCAACGTGGATTTGAGAGTTCATTTCAGTTGAGAGGACATTGCAGTTGTACGATTGTACCTGGCAGCCCTTGTAGCTGTACGGCTGTGCCTGGCAGCCAACTTCCTTCCCACGTGTAGCGCATTGAGGGCTGGAACCTTGCCGCGGCTTCCTTCTGGGTTACAATTCTCCTTCAGCCTTTAGGTTGGGTCTATTTATGATTGTAATCTTACTGAAACTATTGGAAATTTGTATTTGGTTCCCTATTTGGTTTAATATCCCGAATTTTGCCTATAAGCGAATTTGTTTTGGTTATATTTGGTATTTAATTTCAGAAATTGTTCATGTTCTTGTACTTCATTATTTACTTGGTGAAAAATCATCAAAACACAAAAACAATCAAACCTTTCTGCAACTTCCGTCTATTTCGAAAAGAAAATATTAACAAACAGGAAAAATAAATTTAAAATAACAAAAATTACAGCAGATCAGCCGAAGAGATCCATCAGGGATCTTTCAGTGGTATCAGAGCCATGCTTCTTGCCAGCCTGTAGGGGTGAATATATTTTATTTCTATGCATACGGGAAGAGTTGATATAAATAGGTATTATACACACAAAAGAGCTCAGTACGAGCGTGAGTTTGGAACAAAATAGGAGCCTATTATGGCAGAAGAACAGGGGGATGCTTGGAGAAATCAGGATGAGGAAGAGAGAGAGATGGTGAGGACTCTCATCACTACTCAGCTCAACATCGTTTAGGCTTTAGACAGATTACAGGATACCTTGGAGAGGTTGGAGGTGGATAGACACAGAGGTAGGCGAAGTAGATCAGTTTTAGTAGCAGGCAGTCAGCATAGCCATCAATCCCATTCTTCAGTTGGGAGCTCCCTTCATTCCTCTAGGCAGAATCGCCATCGTACACCTACTTTGAATAGACCATTGCTTCCTCAGTTTTTACTAGGTGAACAGCCAGCACAGGTGGAGCCACCAGAGGTTGGGTTCCAGGAGTCCGTTTGGCAGCCACAGCAGAGTGGAGAGCTCTACCCCCAGAGGTTAGGGATGTTTTCCCTCTTCCCCAGTACTGTGCGCAGCGTAGAGATACAGCTAGATTCAGGGGAGATCATGGTTATAGACCACCCCAGCAGCAGAACTTTGACCTCAATAGAGCTACTGGGAAGATCACATTGGCTACATATGATGGCTCGGGTGATACGAGTGCACGAGCTTGGGTGCACAAGCTGGACATATATCTATCCTTGCAGCCCATGCCTGAGCGTGAGGCTATTTAGTTTGTTGTGTTGCATTTAGAGGGAATTGCATATGATTGGTGGCACCATGGATTGGTCACCCAGGATCACGCCTTGGTACGTTCCTATGCCGAGTTCACTGAGCGACTCATTACACGTTTTGATCGTAAGGATACAGAGCTCTACTATAGAGAGTTGGCCCATCTTAGACAGACTGGTCATGCAAAAGCTTATATTAATGAGTTCCAGTGTATTGCGGTTATGGTACCTGATATGCCCCAGAGACGGAGTGTGATGTTATTTATTGAGGGATTACAGGATAAACTTAAGGGTCTAGTACGTGCTTTCCAACCAGCCACTCTTAAGGAGGCCATTGATGTGACATTAAGACTGGATAATGTTCCCACTTCTTATCAGGAAGATAAGAAACCATTCAGGGACTCTCGGCCTGCACAAAAGGTCAACACACCACAGAATAAAGGAGGGTCATCTTCTAGAACCCCTTGGATGAATCAGGAGACGAGGAACGAATTGAGAAGGAAAAAATTATGCTTTTCTTGCAAAGAACCTTGGGAACCCGGACATCGTTGTATGGGTAAAGGAAAGGTTCATTTGATTGAGGTGACATTTGAGTTAGGGGATGAGGAGGTACCTGACACTGATATTGAAGATAGCATGGAGGATGTTGAGCAGGTACAGACATAGTTGGAGTTAGATACCCCTGAGCCCATGGCGTTAACCAAAGTAACTATGGCTACCCTCTCCAGTTATCCTAAATTTCATGCCTTTCGGTTGAAAGGTACACTTAAGGGCAAGCGGGTCATGAGCTTGGTAGACATTGGTGCTACGCATAACTTTATTGACCAGAAGTTAGTGGAGAGGTGTGGATTACAGTATGAGGAGTTTGGTGGTTTTGGAGTAAAGGTGGCAGATGGTGCAGTTTTGGGTTGTACCAAACGGATTTCACAGCTTAGTATTCAGATGGAGGATTATACTCTGACCGATGATTTTTATGTGCTTCCCTTAGAGGATTATGATGTGGTATTGGGCATGCAGTGGTTGCAGGGTATCGGGCGTTACATTATTGATCACCACCGTATGCAGTTAGAGTTCCTTTCTGGGGGAAAGAAGACTATCTTGAGGGCGACGTTAGATGGTGGAATTAAGGAGGTGTCGTCTTGCAGGATGGAGACTATTATTAGACATAATGATGTGATTTGGGCTACACATTGTTTGGTTAAGTCCACAACCCCCACACCTCAGGATAGCCGGGTATTTCATGTTGATATTCAGTCAGTAATGGACCGACATGGGAAAGTATTTGGTGACATACCTTCAGGAGTACCTCCAGATAGAGGTTTTGAGCATGGCATAGAGATGGAGGATGGAGTGAAGCCAGTAATTACTACCCCATATCGTCATCCCAGGGCCTATAAGGATGAAATTGAGAAGACTATTCATGAATTGTTGGATATGGGTTTCATTCGGCCTAGTTCTAGCCCATTTGCTTCTTCTGTAGTACTTGTTAAGAAGGATGGGACTCTACGGATGTGTATAGACTACAGAGTGTTGAATAAGAAAACAATCAAGAACAGATATCCTATTCCACGCATTGATGAGTTGTTGGATGAGCTTCATGGAGCTATCTACTTCTCAAAGATTGATCTCCGTTCAGGTTACCATCAGATACGTGTACGAGTAGAAGATGTACACAAGACTTCCTTTCGTTGTCACTATGGGCACTATGAGTTTCTGGTAATGCCCTTTGGCCTTACCAATGCACCAGCTACTTTCCAGTCTTGTATGAACCATATCTTCAACAAGCAGTTGAGGAAGTCGGTTCTAGTGTTCTTTGACGACATATTGATTTACAGCCGTACTTGGGAGGACCATCTCAAACATGTTGAGGAGGTACTTAGCATAATGGAGAGCCAGTCTCTATTTGCTAAGCTATCCAAATGTGAGTTTGGACTTAGGGAGGTTTTATATTTGGGCCATGTGATCAGTGCTGATGGGGTGAAGGTGCATGAGGAGAAGATTCAGGGAATTTGGAATTGGCCCAGCCCTCAGAACATTACTGAGCTGCGTGGGTTCCTTGGTTTGTGTGCTTATTATAGAAGATTTGTGAAAGGTTTCTCTCAGTTGGCCGCACCTTTGACAGATCTCACAAAGAAAGGGGCGTTTAGATGGACAGACTAGGCACAGGGAGTCTTTGATAGACTCAAGGAGGTTATGAGCACTTGTCTAGTTTTGGCATTACCGGATTTCTGCAGCCATTTGTCTTAGAGTGTGATGCTTCAGGCTTGGGTATAGGAGCCGTGTTGATGCAGAACAGACACCCCATTGCCTATGAGAGCAGGAAGTTGCAAAATAATGAAAGGTTGTACTCTACTTATGATAAGGAAATGTTGGCTATTATGCATGCTCTAGCCAAGTTCAGACAGTATCTTGTTGGCAGCAAATTTGTGGTAAGGACTGACCACAACAGTTTGAAATATTTCCTAGATCAAACAGAGCTCAATGATCGACAACAAAAATGGGTGAGCAAGATTCAGGCTTATGATTTCGATATCGAATTCATAAAGGGGAAGAATAACACTGTGGCTGATGCACTTTCTAGGAGACCCTCATTGGCTACCCTATGTTCATTGAGCGAGATTTCAGCAGATTGGAAAGCTCAACTTTTAGTTGAGTACTCCAAAAATCAGCACGCTTGTGAGATCATAGAGGGTTTGATAGTGGATAACAGATAGAGCGTAGTAGATGATATTATCTACTACAAGAGCAGGGTTTATCTTGTTCCGGGTTCACAATTGAAAGAACAAATTTTGCATGCTTCCAAAGATACTCCTATGGCAGGACGTCCAGGGTATGTTAAGACCTACAGGGCGGTTCGAGAGAGATTCTCGTGGAAGGGTCTCAAAGATGATGTTTTGCGGCATGTCCGTGAGTGTATGACTTGTCAGCAGAACAAGTCGGATCATACTTACTCTGCTGGATTGTTGCAGCCCTTGCTGATACCGGAACAGAAGTGGTCTGGAATTTCTATGGATTTCATTACAGGTCTTCCACGGGTGCAAGGGAAGAATTGTATTTATGTGGTGGTGGATAGGCTAACAAAATATGCCCACTTCTTTCCCATTGCAATGGATTTTACAGCATCTCAGATGGCTGAGTTATTTTTCAGAGAGGTGTTTAGACTCCATGGTCTTCCCAAGACCATAGTGAGTGACAGGGATAGCAGGTTCATGAGTTCCTTCTGGCAGGAAATTTTCAGGCTAACAAGCACTCTGTTGACACCTAGTACGAGTTACCACCCTCAAACTGATGGACAGACCGAGATAGTCAACAAGTGGGTTGAGGGATATTTGCGTAACTATGTGTCAGGGCAGCAAAAAGCATGGGTACGCTGGTTGTATTTGGGCGAGTATTGTTATAATACCATGCATCATATGTCCATTGGCATGACGCCTTTCAGAGCTCTTTATGGATATGAGGCATTATCTTTCATTGATTTGGCACTTAGTGACAATAGAGTTCCTTTTGCCTAGGATTGGTTACAAGAGAACCACGATGTCATGAGATCTCTCAGAGAGAATTTACAGCAGGCTCAGAATCAACAAAAGATATATGCTGACCGGCATAGGATTGAGAGAGCATTTGAGGTGGATGATATGGTATTTCTGCGCTTACAACCATATCGGCAAAGCACCCTTAAAAGGGGGGAGCTGAGAAGCTCAAACCACGTTTTTATGGTCCATACAGGGTACTCAAGCGAGTGAGAGAGGTTGCTTATGAGGTTGAGTTACCACTTGGTAGTAAAATGCATAATGTATTCCATGTTTCTTCCCTGAAAAAGGCCCTTGGACAGCATATTACAGTTTCACTCGAGTTGCCTCCCATGGATGAGGAAGGTACATTGATTTTGGTTCTGATGAAATTCTTGAGGTGAGGGAACGGCGGTTGAGAAGCAGGGTGTTTCGAGAGTATTTGGTACGTTGGAGAGATCTTCCCATAGAGGATGCCACTTGGGAGGGTGAGAGCATTTTACAACATCCAGCTTTACAGTTGCTTGTGGGCAAGCATCTCCGAGAGGGGAGGACTGTCATGTCCCCTCTTTAGCTCGGTCTAGCAGAGACATGTGAGTCAGCTTATTATGGGGTCTTGTAGGTTGACATTGTTGGATAGAGACCCAATATGGTTATATAGTGTTGGGGACTTGGTGTTCTGGCCATCGCTGATCAGTTTGGAGACGTTCTTTATTTTTACGAGGCAGTTCCTAAATTTATGGGGGTTATCCCTACTTTTTAGTAGGGTATGATCATACCCAGGGTTGGGTCTCCATGAGATTATTCCTTGGGTTCAGTTTCAGAGGATTAGGGTTTGTTTCCTAGTTTCTAGGAGCATCTCTAGATTTTAGGGATGAGATTGCCAGTGCATCCTTGATTTCCGACTTCAGTCACAGACAGGTGGCAGGGTGACTTTCTGGTTTGTGGTGTCATTGGAGCATTTTGTCGCTATTTGGGTTATATTTTTAATATTTCCTAAATTAGCGTTTTTTAATTAAATAAGGCTAAGTTTATAGCCATTTTGGAGTAATAAGGGGTTTTTGGCCTCATCTGGATGCATATCTCATAGTGTAATAGCTCGTTGGAAAGGTCTTGGAATTTTCTAAATATTTCTCTCTTGACTCAAATTCTTTCGGTGAACGGATTTCTCTTTATTTGAAAAAAGGGTCATTTTCTATGTACTTGACCATTTAAAAAAGGAGAAATATAACATTTTATAACTCAACGCCACATTGAGTTGCTTTTAGGGTTCAAGCTGATTGTAAAGGGGTTATAAGGAGGTCAAGACCAAATTCTAATTCATTCTTGACATTTTATCTTGGGATTTGCGATTTGGCTCTGGAAGAGCTTTCAGCGTTTGGGACGCCAACCCCAATGCCTTGCCTATTTGGGACGTAGCCCCCAATTCAGTGGTTGTTGATTTGCTCAGTAGCATCTTGGAGAGTGTTCAGTATTCCTTCTGGTGGGCGCAGTGGGTGTGACAAAGTTCAGCGTGGATTTGAGAGTTCATTTCAGTTGAGAGGACCTTGCAGCTGTACGGTTGTACCTGGCAGCCCTTGCAGCTGTACGGCTGTGCCTCGTAGCCATCTTCCTTCCCACATGTAGCGCATTGAGGGCCGGAACCTTGCCGCGGCTTCCTTCTGGGTTACAATTCTCCTTCAGCCTTCATAAATTTGTATCTAGTTCCCTATTTGGTTTAATATCCCGAATTCTGCCTATAAGCGAATTTGTTTTGGTTATATTTGGTATTTAATTTCAGAAATTGTTCATGTTCTTGTACTTCATTATTTACTTGGTGAAAAATCATCAAAACACAAAAACAATCAAACCCTTCTGCAACTTCCATCTATTTCGGAAAGAAAATATTAACAAACAGGAAAAATCAATTTAAAATAACAAAAATTACAGCAGATCAGCGGAAGAGATCCATCAGGGATCTTTCACTCAACTAAAGCAAAAAGACATAGTGGAAGGTTATGTGATTGAATTTCAGAGGGTTTCAATCATGGTGACGAATGTTTCGGAAAGAAGGTTAGTGGTTCTTTTCATGGAAGGTTTGACTGATTTGATTAGAGGTTGTGTCAAGGCTTTTGATCCTTCCACTCTCCAAGGAGCCATTCAAAAGGCTCTTGATCTTGAGTCCTTAGTGCCACAAGGTGAAATTCTGCCCTTTAATTTTCAGAAAATTAATTCTTATAAGCCTTATGGACAGCCAAAAGATAACAAATGGGGGCAACCAAGGTGAAACACTTTTGGGCCACCTAGATCAGCTCCTCTGGGGCAATTGTAAAAGCCTATTCAACACGGTATAGGGCAGTTCGGAAAGCTAAACCAGCAAGGTTTGCGGCAGCAAAGAGAGCTGCCAAGAGGGAGTTTCGAAACAAGAAATGAATTGAGAAGGAAGAAGTTATGTTTTGATTGCAAAGACCCTTGGTCACCATTGTCGTGGGAAAGGTCAAGTACACTACATCGAAGTGCATTTGGATGGAGAAGATAAGGATGTAGAGGAAGGGGCAGCCACCTATAATGAGGAACACTTGGACATTTTCGGTGAAAAAGACTTGGAGGGCACTTTTGCTTCCCTATCGGGAACCCCTAAGTACTACCCCTTTCGTGTAAAGGGTAGTTTAAAAGGTATGGAGGTCACTATTCTTATTGATAGTGGAGCCACACATAATTTCATTGATAATAAATTAGTGGCTTTATGTGGTTTGCAATCTATTGAATTTAGTGGTTTTTGTGTGATTGTGGGGGATGGCTTTACCATACTTTGTACCACTAAAATCTCCAAGCTAAACATAATGATGGGAACACACCTCATTGAAGATGATTTTTATGTGGTTGGTATTGGAGAAACTAACCTTGTGCTTGGTATACAATGGTTGCTCTCTCTTGGGGAGTACACCCAAAACTACCAAACAATGGAGCTCAAATTTGACGCCAATGGGAAGGAAGTGATATTACATGGGTTGCAAGATACGACACCCAAGGGGGCTATGTCCAAAAGAATGGAGAGCATGATACATGAAGAAATTCATGTAGGGGCAGCTACGCAATTGGAATTTTCTAAGTTAGAACAGCCAACTTTCATGAAGGAAAAAAGTCTCATACATGACACATGGAGTGAAGGAAAAGTGGGAAAGGGTTTCTCATACAAAAATTTCAATATTGGGAGCTCAAGGCAGCCTCTAATGTATGAAAAGGACTTCCAAATTTTTCTTTGCATAAGCTGATTTTTTAAGTACGCTATAATATGGATCCTAAGGCATGATAAGGAGAAAGGTTTGGTGAGAGGAGTCAATGCTATTTGGTTCCCAAGGTATGGAAAGGATTAGTCAATTCCTCTTTTTCTTGACAAGTCTGAAAATTTGTGCTAAAAATTGGTATGTTGGGGAATTAGAATTCCATGTTTGGGGAGAATTAAGAAATCTGAAAATGACTTAAGGAGAAATTCGCAAGTACATTCAGAAAATTCTGAGTATTATGTCATTCTAGCCTAGCAGACAATTTGGAAACATGCCCGATAAAGTGTCAATTCAGTTGGTTAAAAACACTCCAAGGGTTGAAACCAAAAGGACACTTGGTGATGATAGTAATGAGGAAATAAATGGGCCACTACAGCTGAATATGTGCGCTTGGAACAAAGTAAAAATGGGCAATGGGCAGCCCCCTACAAAGTTTGATGTTGCAAAGATAAGTAAATTTCCTTCTAAGGGTAAGGAGCCAATTATTGCTTTACTCTTCGAAGATGCTAAAGAATTGTTGAACAACACTTTGGTAATGAATAGTTTAACCTCAACAAAGAATTGCAGGGTTATGGAAAATCAAGATAAATGGTGAGCAAAGGAGTTGGTTCACTCCAATACAAAGATACAAATGAACTGGTGGGTCAAGGGTGGAATTGACATTTTTGCACATAAGTTTTCATCCCTTTGCATACATCATTGGAAGAATTTGAAGAAAAAAATCAAGAGTTTTTGCAACTGTTATGAGTTGCATACAACAGGTTACACTTGGGTCAGCAAAATGGTAAATGGAAAAATCATTGGAGGGATAAGGAGGTTGATAGGGGGATGCATCCTTCATGACATTCAAAAATTTGCAGCCATACTTCCCAAACAAATCTTGGTCAACACCACCAAAAAGAAGGGAAAAATGATTGTTTTGACTAACATGTTTGCTTTCATGTGCAAATAAGGACATAGGGGCAATCAAGGCCCTCACAATAGAAGACTACCTAGCTGGAATACCATTTTCTAGCCACCTTTGTGATGAAAAAATCGTGGAGTTTCTTGCTTTCAACATCTTAGGGGCATGTTTTGAACATGTGGTTTCAAGAATTAGAGTTGACAACATGAGGTGCTGCTGGTTTTGCATTTTCAGCTTGCTTAAGCAACACAAAAACTTCATATGCAGTGATAGAAGGCATCACCAAGAGGGGTCTTTCCTTTGAAAAGGGCCTAGGTTTGAGTTTGGCACAAGACCCACAATAGAGATAGCACTTTGGTTACATATATTGCTTGAGGACAAGCAATTTAGGATAGGGAGGATTGTCATGTCCCTCTTTTGATGGGGACATGGTGGAAGACCCTTAACCTTAAAACCCTTTCCAGGGTCTAAGGGACAAGTATAAAGGGAAGTGAGTATTGTTGACCATTTTGGTCCTGCAAGCCAAAAATTGGTCCCCTTCTTTCCCTGCGGTTTTGAGCCAGTTCATTTCTTGATTTTTCACAACTTAGGTCCATTTCTACGGACTCTGCAGGTCCATTTCTACGGACTCTGTAGGTAGAGACAAATTTGACACTTAGGCGCAAAATGGACCATTTTAAGTGCCCTTGCGGAGGGCAATTCGGGACTCAAGAGCCCTTGCGGAGGGCAGGAAACACTTTCAAAAGAGGCCACAGAGAAAGGCCGAAGAGGTAAGTTTCTTTCGGAAATTTGTCTAAGGTAAAGGAAATACCCTTCGGAAGGGTCGTTTTCAATTTTCCCGAAGGGCACTTTTCAAAGGCAGTCGAAGAAGCAAAGGAAGAAATCCTTCGGACTTTTGTCTGAAGGATTTCGAAAGGTGTGGAAAAAGACTAAGGCAAAGGTGAGAATAATTTCTTCGGACTTTTTTTCCGAAGGAATTCCTTCGGACAAAAAGTCCGAAGAAATTCAGAGGAAGGCCGCAGGAGGAAAAGCCCGAGAGAATTTCCGAAAAGACTAAGGCAAAGTGCTCGAAACAATTCTTGTAGACTTTTTGTCCTCGGGAAAAAGTCCGCGGGAAAAAAGCCCAAAGACAGTCTTTGAAGGATCGAGCAAGACAAATCTTGCGGACTTTTGTTTGTGGGAAAATGTCCGCAGGTAGTTAGCCGAGGACCAAGGGAGCCGAAGGACCTCGAAGGGCAGGTGCTCTTGAGGGGGACTCTCGGCCAAAATGAAGGACACTTCTCCAAAAGCCGAAGGGTCACCTTCCCTTCGGGAGAGTCCAAAACAAGAAGCCCGAAGGAAAGGGAGCAGAAGAAAGTTCGAAGGAATTGAGAAAGGCCAAAGAAAGTCCAAGGGGTGACGGGCCCGAAGACGTCAAAATCAAGCATGGAAAACTAGCTGTTGGTTTTCAAACAGTGACAGGGCCGCGAATGTCAATTTTACACCAAAAAAAGCTCGAGAGCAGAAGCTGCCATGTGGCAACTGCGAAAGGTTTTGATATGTTTTCTAAGAGCAGCGGAACGTAACACGTGTCCCTTGTAAAGCTCGGTGGAAGCCGACAAGTGTCATCGTTCATGGGAATCCGAATGAGTCCCAAATGCTTCTGTATTGTTTCTAGAACTCAGCGAAAGCTGCCAAGTGTCATCTTTCGCTGGACTCTAAAAAGGTGTCTAAAGCTTCTATCAGTTAAGCGGATGCTGCCACGTGTCCTGCCCGTTTCATAGCGGAATGCGCCACGTGTCACTTATTGAAATCAGCGGAAAGTGGCCAAGGCAAGCGGGAAAGCGCGAGGAATTAGCAGAAGATAGCCCCGAGGGCCGAAGGAGCCAGAAAGAGACAAAACCAGGAGGAGAAAAAGTGCAAAAACAGACAAACAGTCCAGGTGGCAAAAGGGGAGGCGAGTTATTGCCAGGTGGTCATCAAACGGCGCAAACAGTAAGCGGCACGGCTTGTTTTCTCCATTTTGCATTTATTAGCAGACAAACCACGTGAATATCTAGGAGCAGTCTTGTTTGCAGAAAAGAGGTGCGGCCCGTGCTTTCACATTAATGTTTGAGCGCCAAATTCAAGACCGGCGATTACACAGCTTGGTTCCTACAGGGCTCTTCTAGAAGAATGACATCAGCAACAGTGACTACTTCTTCCCGATGGTCTCAACGCACATGGGCCAACTTGTCAAAGAGCGCCAAAGTCTTTTCCAAAGGGGCGCCTTTACTTCTTCTCCTCTTTCTATATATTGTAAACTTCTCATTTTGGAGGAGGATCCATTCTCTTAGCCGTAAGGCAAAGTTCTGCCCAAAAATCTCTCGAGCTTGTAAGGAAGAACTCTGCGGGATTTTACATTGAATCAAGACTTAGCATTTTTACCTCCATTTGGATTCGCACTCACGCATATGTCTATGTTTTCTTTTTGTGTTAAGTCATTTTCTTTTATGCTTTTCACAGAACGATTCCAGCATGTGTAGTGCATTGTGAAGTTTCTTCTTCTGCAGGTCTGCCAGAAGTGTCTACAGCAGAAACATAGGCGCATGTGAATAGGCTGTCAAAGTGTGTCTCAGAACACCTTTGATAGTTATTCCTCCCTGTATCTCTGCGGACCCCTGACTCATTAATACAGAAGAGTTTCCCACATCAGATGAAGTGTATGACAGCTTCTTCTGGGTGAAAAGTGTATGTTTGGGCTGAGTGGATCAAACTTTTTGGTGTATCACCTTTTTAGTTTAGGTTTAAGTTCTGTTTTCAGCATCCTTCTCCCTTTTCATCCCCCCCTTTTTTCATTTATTTGTTAGAAGTAGGGAATCTAGGACCTAAAAGATACATCAAAGGGAGCTAGCCCTTATCTAGAGACTCTCCTCTCAGCTTTGCCGGTCCCATGGGCAAAAAGGGAGTTTGCATTGTTGCATGTGGAAGGCAGGAGCTCGGCCTCCTGCCCAAGGTGCAATCCACTGCGTCAACAGTTTTTGGCACGCCCGGTGGGACCAACTAGGACATGTTTTGTCCAAAGAGTTGAAGAATTTTTGGTGTGTTCTTCAACCAACCAGCCTTTGGAGGGTTTTTTTTAATTAACACCAATGGCGACTCCGAGTTGAATCAGCTGGTTAAGCAGTCCAGGTGCCATCAAGAAATCACATTCTTTGTATGTATAATCCCATTGCTAAGAATCATGGACTCTGTTTTCCTTCATATGACTTTGATCAAACTCAAAATTTTCATGCAATCACCTCAAGCAGCTCTTCTAGTTGCCCTTTAACAATAAGGGAAGTGGCGTTAGAGTTTGAGAAGCATGTAATGGAAATTGACAGACTGGATATGCAGTATGGATATTAGTAGGAGCTGATGTATAAAGAGGATTGTTTGTTCAGGCAAGCTCAGGCCTTGCAATCCATGGAGGAGGAGGTAGCAAAATGGAGGAATCCATTCACAGTTTTTGGCACGCCCGGTGGGACCAACTAGGACATGTTTTGTCCAAAGAGTTGAAGAATTTTTGGTGTGTTCTTCAACCAACCAGCCTTTGGAGGGTTTTTTTTAATTAACACCAATGGCGACTCCGAGTTGAATCAGCTGGTTAAGCAGTCCAGGTGCCATCAAGAAATCACATTCTTTGTATGTATAATCCCATTGCTAAGAATCATGGACTCTGTTTTCCTTCATATGACTTTGATCAAACTCAAAATTTTCATGCAATCACCTCAAGCAGCTCTTCTAGTTGCCCTTTAACAATAAGGGAAGTGGCGTTAGAGTTTGAGAAGCATGTAATGGAAATTGACAGACTGGATATGCAGTATGGATATTAGTAGGAGCTGATGTATAAAGAGGATTGTTTGTTCAGGCAAGCTCAGGCCTTGCAATCCATGGAGGAGGAGGTAGCAAAATGGAGGAATCCATTCATGCAAGGCAACCAGCCTTGCGCGCCCCCTCCTATTCTAAAGAAAACCTCCTCTTGTGCACCAAATCCTTTTCTATCAGATGGCACTTGCTCATTCTAGCTCATCTGATGCATCAATCAACCCTGCTCTTGATACCGTGCGCCTAGCCTTCAAGCATCAAAGGGAACTAGAGCAAACTCCCATGGAGATGAACCTTCTAAATTCCTTAGATTGTGAATCTTCCTTTGGGGGGAACATTATGAACCAGCACATCTCTCTCAAAATTGCTCCTACTCATCATGATGATGTTGGTGACTTCCAAGAAAGGCTCTTCCAAGAAGATCTAGCCAGGAGTATTGCAGAGTTGGAATCCAAAGCGAGATTCTTCAGCCAACGTGTGATGGACCTGTTTAAATACACCCCATCTACACACCTCCAAGAGAGTTATCAGGCCAAACCTGATATAGATGAAGTGCTGGCCAAATGGAAAGAGGAGAATCATTCGATTCTAGCTCAAGGACTGCCTCCTCTTCCACATGGTTTTTCCACTTCACCCTTTCTCAAGGAGGAACCTGTTTTGTAGGGGGAGCGAGGAAGAGAAGATCCAATTTGTAGCTCTCCAAGAGGCTATCATGAGCGACAATGAAGAAGAAATCATCATCGATGCTCCTTGTGAAGACATCATCAGCAATGGAGAAGACGCAGGGCACGCATACATGCAGATGTTCCAGCAATACGAGGAGGAACTTAAGCATGGTGAGCTCTCTCCTCCTTTGTTTGATGAACTTCCTTGTTGCTTCGATGAGGAGGACGACTATGCCAAGGAGCCTGAATTGGAGAAGGATCAAATGGATGTCTTTGAACAACTAGAGACTCTGATCCTTGAGCAAGAAAAGGAGAGGTTGGTTCACCTTGAGAACAGCCTTGAAGAAGAGAGCCTTGAGCAAGAAGGTGATGTTCTGTGGGATGAGCAATCAGTTTGTGATTCCATTTTAGACATCACAACAGTCACCCTTCTTCAAGAAAGCCTTGAGGGAGTAGAGGATGAGTCTGATAGGGTCTTCAATGAAGCAGAAGGGAACGAGTCAAACCATGATGCACTGCGAAGAGACCATGCACATCAAAGGGCTTATGGTGATGAGCCAATAGCCATTGATTTCTGGATAAAACGCACCAGCAGGAAGAGCCAACATTCAACAAGCTTCCAAGAACAAAAAGAGTACGTATATGTTGGAAGCATGTTCGATTCTAGTCCACTTGGATGCAGGCCAATCAAGGTGGCAGGAAGGAGGAGCAGGTCACCAAGTCTCCATTCCATTCAGCCACTTGTCTGGCACCGTAAGTTTTCTAACTAGGAAGGGGACTTAACTTTTTTTTCCTTTGATCCAGGAGGGAGGCAAATATACTTGGTTAGTTGTACATAGTAGTTTGCTTTCAGTTTCTTTTCCTGTTTTCCCTAAGTGCAGTTTGCACAAGTAGTGTTTTTTAGCCTTGTGTGTGTTTTCCTTTGTGTTTGGGGTAAAAAGCTTCATGATTGATTCTTGGATTTATCGGGGCTGTTGCTAACCTTTCAAGCTGCATCTCGACTCCATGCCCAATGGATTTTTAAGGCAACTAGTCTCTAAGCATAGCAGGCATGCCTCCCCTGGGAGTCACCAATTTGTTGACCATTTTGGTCCTGCAGGCCAAAAATCGGTCCCCTTCTTTCCTTGTTGTTCTGAGCCAGTTCATTTCTTGATTTTTCACAACTCTGCAAGTTTCTACGGACTCTGCAGGTCCATTTCTACGGACTCTGCAAGTAGAGACAAATTCGACACTTAGGCGCAAAATGGACCATTTCAAGTGCCCTTGCGGAGGGCAGTTCGGGACTCAAGAGCCCTTGCGGAGGGCAGGGAACACTTTCAAAAGAGGCCACAGAGAAAGGCCGAAGAGGTAAGTTACTTTTGGAAATTTGTTTAAGGCAAAGGAAATACCCTTCGGAAGGGTCGTTTCCAATTTTCCCGAAGGGCACTTTTCAAAGGCAGTCGAAGAAGCAAAGGAAGAAATCCTTCGGACTTTTGTCCGAAGGAATTCAAAAGGTGTGGAAAAAGGCTAAGGCAAAGGCGAGAATAATTTCTTCGGACTTTTTGTCCGAAGGCATTCCTTTGGACAAAAAGTCCGAAGAAATTCGGCGGAAGGCCGCGGGAGGAACAGCCCGAGAGAATTTTCGAAAAGACTAAGGCAAAGTGCTCGAAACAATTCTTGTGGATCTTTTGTCCGCGGGAAAAAAGCCCGAAGAAAGTCTTCAAAGGAACGAGCAAGACAAATCTTGCGGACTTTTGTTTGCGGGAAAATGTTCGCAGGAAGTTAGCCGAAGACCAAGGAAGCCGAAGGACCCCGAAGGGCAGGTGCCTTTGCGGGGGACTCTTGGCCAAAATGAAGGACACTTATCCAAAAGCCGAAGGGTCACCTTCCCTTTGGGAGAGTCCAAAACAAGAAGCCCGAAGGAAAGGGAGCAGAAAAAAGTTCGAAGGAATTGAGAAAGGCCGAAGAAAGTCCAAGGGGTGACGGTCCTGAAGACGTCAAAATCAAGCACGACAAACTAGCCATTGGTTTTCAAACATTGACGAGCCCACGAACGTCAATTTTACACCAGAAAAAGCCAGAGAGCGGAAGCTGCCAAGTGGCAACTGCGGAAGATTTTGACATGTTTTCTAAGAGCAACGGAACGTAACACGTGTCCCTTATAAAGCTCGGCAGAAGCTGACAAGTGTCATCGTCCGTGGGAATCCAAATGAGTCCCGAACGCTTCTGTATTGTTTCTAGAACTCAGCGGAAGCTGCCAAGTGTCATCTTTTGTAGGACTCTCTAAAGGTGTCTAAAGCTTCTATTAGTTAAGCGGATGCTGCCACGTGTCCTGCCCGTTTCACAGCGGAATGTGCCACGTGTCACTTATTGAAATCAACAGAAAGTGGCCAAGGCAAGAGAGAAAGCGCGAGGAATTAGCAGAAGATAGCCCCGAGGGCCGAAGGAGCTAGAAAGAGACAAAACCAGGGGGAGACAAAGTGCAGAAACAGAAAAACAGTCCAGGTGGCAAAGGGGAGGCGAGTTATTGCCAGGTGGTCATCAAACGGCACAAACAGTAAGCGGCGCGGCTTGTTTTCTCCATTTTGCATTTATAAGCAGACAAACCGCGTGAATATCTAGAAGGAGCAGTCTTGTCTACAGAAAAGAGGCGCGGCCCGTGCTTTCACATTAATGTTTGAGCACCAAAGTCACGACCGACGATTACACAACATGGTTCCAGCAGGCCTCTTCTAGAAAAATGACATCAGCAACAGTGACTTTCTCTTCCCGATGCTCTCAACGCACATGGGCCAACTTGTCAAAGAGTGCCAAAGTCTTTTCCAAAGGGGTGCCTTTACTTCTTCTCCTCTTTCTATATATTGTAAACTTCTCTTAGCATGTCTAGTGCATTGTGAAGTTTCTTCTTCTGTAAGTCTGCCAGAAGTGTCTACAACAGGAACATAGGCGCATGTGAATAAGCTGCCAAAGTATTTCTTAGAACACCTTTGATAGTTCTTCCTCCCTGTATCTCTACGAACCCCTGACTCACTGATACAGAAGAGTTTTCCACATCAAATGAAGTGTATGACAACTTTTAGGTGAAAAGTGTATGTTCAGGCTGAGTGGATCAAACTTTTTGGTGTATCACCTTTTCAGTTTAAGTTTAGGTTTTGTTTTCAGCGTCCTCCCTTTTCATCCCCCTCTTTTTTTATTAATTTGTTAGTAGTAGGGAATCCAGGACCTAAAAGATACATCAAAGGGAGCTAGCCCTTCTCTAGAGACTTTTCCCTCAGCTTCGCCGGTCCCACAGGCTAGAGGGGAGTTTCCATTGTTGCATGAGGAAGGTAGGAGCTCGGCCTGCTGCCGAGGGTGCAATCCACTATGTCAACAAGTATTAAATGTTTTAATTGAATATGTGTAAAAATACCTTTTTGAATAGTACTTTATGTTTCTTATTTCACTTAAAGAGGGACCTTTAAGGGTCTTAAAGACTTCAAATGATTTTAAGAAAAGATTATAAAGAAAGGTCTTTTAAATCAATTTTTATATTACCCTCCCTTCCTCTTTTTGGGCACCACATTTGGAGGGCTACAAAAGTGAAGAGGAATTATTTGGTGAGGGCATGTCATGTTTTGAATATAAAAAATTTGGTCCATTAGCACGCAAATGCTAAGCCAATTGCTTTGAAGACGAAACCCTTCAAGCAAATGAAGTTAGAGGACGAAAAGCCTCTTCCTTCTTTGGGGTAACTCCATTCAGGGGTTATCATTGGATTCATTTGGTCATTCAAGGGTGTTTTAGACACCATTTGTCATTTGCAATTGGTGCTTTGCTATTGAGAGAGTGGCGACTTGGTTGGGGGAGTAAAATCTCACTCTTTGATGATTTTTGTGCCCTAGGGGCAATTCTGAAATTATTTACAAATTTCTGCATAGTGACGATTTTGTTTGGGAGGGGTTTGGACCTCTTGCTTTGAATAATTTGTCTTGAATTTAATTCTGCAATTTTTTCTCATATTTTCCAGCTTGGCAATTTGGGGTTTTAAGCTTTTTAGCCATCCAAATATTCTAAAAATTTATAAATTTTTTTGCCTTTATTGCAAGTATATTTTATGCAATTTATTGATGGTTTGATATGGTTTCTTGGGCACAAGAAGCATCTTCAATTTTCAGATTTATGTTACAGATAAGGACGCCTAGGGTTTGAATAAATAAATCTGATTTTGAGGGTCAATTTTTGCATATTTCATACAACCACTAATTTCTTAGGGTTTGGCATAATTTCAAGCTAATTTTGAGGTGTTTTTGAAAGGTTGTTGGCAGCTAAGGTTTGCTGCAATTAAATCAGAAAATTTCTATTTTGAAGTAGGGTTTATAGATATTCCTAATTTTCAGCGAATCATCCTTTTTGGGGACATTACACTTTTGGTACAGATTTTTGATATACTTTTTTTGCACTTAGTGGAAGGCAACTGAGTACCCAAATGACAACCAGGGGACATGCAAAGGTTTTCCCCTGAAAGTTGCATTGGTTTATTCTCATAATGTTTTCTCTGGTCTGTTGTACTCTTCGGTACATTTAGAGGCATGTTTTGATCCTTTTGGCTCAGTGCATTCACAGCCCCAGTATTTCTAGATTTATCTATCTCATTCCCATCACTATCTTTTCTAGAAGGAACTCCTTGATTATGGTCAACTCGCCTCACAGATTTAAAATTATCACATAATTCCTGAGCATCCGAATCCGCAAGCTGAGATGCACCCTTTGATTCCCATATTAAATCTTGAACTGATTCACAAGGTAGGAAGACACTGTGTGATGTTTTTTGTTGTTCCTTGGGAGGAGAGCAGTTATCATGGTTCTCCTATGTCTTCTCTTTATGTAAAGTGAGTTTGCCTTTGCCATATGATTGTGACTCACATACTCCCTTGATAACACTTTCACTTTCCTCTATGGCCTGAAATGTTTTGACAAATTTCAGGGTATTTGATGTTAAAAGTGGTAGCTTTCCACTCAAACCATATATCGAAATTTTAAAAATGCATGTTCCAGTCGCATATATTCTGCTATTTGACAGAGCCACGTCTACTTGATACGAAATCTCTTGAAGAAAATCCAAGAATAGTGAGGCATACATTTTGCTTAGTACGTTGGATTTTACCAGTGAAAAGATTGATGCATTATCACCATTTATGATGAAGTAGGCCTCTACATTAGGAATATTATTCACTTCATTATGCCATACTTTGATCAAATGATCATCTACTGCATATTTTTAATTTCAAGGTCCTATTCAAAATTCTTCAAGCCAATTAAGTTTGTTGTACAATAATGCTCTAAAATATAATCATTTTTAAGTGATAGATGTAAAGTGGAGTCTTTCAACAAGGGCTTTTTCTAGTCCTCTAAAATAGAAAATGGAATATCTTTAATAATGTAAGGGACACCAAACCATGGTTCATGTTGGACATTTGAAAATTCACAGGGCAATGATTTGGTCACTATGTCAACTCTCACATTTTGTGGCTTTAAAATGCTTAATTTCTCTGATATCAAGTTTGGGACCTGTTGGCCATTTTTGGCCCACATACTCAAGATCTTGCATTTTTCTGAAGGACTATTGCAAAGAGGCTGAAGGCATTTTCAAATTCCAATGGTCCATTCAAAGGAATCCAAAAGATAAGCCAAAGGGTGCTTTTCAATTCTTCCGAAGGGCTTTTTCAAAATTCCGAAGGATAAAAAAGGGGGTCACTTTCAAGAAAGCCGAAGGGCACCTCCCTTTCAGAAAGGGGCATTTTCGTAAAGTTTGAAGACATGAATTCCTTCAGACAAATTGTCCGAAAGAATTGTTCAAAGCAAAAAGTCCGAAAAAATAGCCATTGGGATTCAAATATCCTGTGATGGGCCTGCAAACGTCAAAATCTAGCCCCAACAAATAGCCTTTCGAATTTGAAATCCTGAGACATTCTCGCAAACATCAAAGATGGGTCTCGTCAAGTAGTTGTTTGCATTCAAAAGAGGTCAAAGGGAGTCAACGAATCTCAAGGGCAAAAGTGTACATGATAGGTGTTAAGGACGCATTCAACTAGCAGGAGATCGACGACTCGTAGAGATCCATGTCAGGCAGATCGACGGTGAAAATTAAGGATCCGAGTCAGTTTTTAATGACCAATCAAAACAAAGGAAAGCCCAAGCGACTGGCAGGAGCTGGTAGGTGGAAATTAATGGAAAGGCTCTTGTCCTTCGACATGGCCATCATCTCTGACAAATAGCCACTCAATTCAGAGGCAACATGACTTAGTCCAGATTCAAAGTTATGGGGATTTTTTCCTTATATGTGGAAGACAAGTGAAGGATGGCATGGAAGTGAAAGATGAAGATCAAGTGATTAGAAAAGGTAGCTCGAGCATTAAAGACGTTCCTAGACTTTTCCTTTTTAGTGGATCATGACATCATCATCCTCAACAAGTTCTTGTCTTCTAGTGTGTTTTTCAACCAATGAGAGGACTTGAATACTATTGGAGCTAATGGTGGTTAATTTGTTGAAAAAGGATTAGTCCTAATTAACCCAAATGTGGGTGAGAATTCACGGAGGGTGGTTGGATCTCATTTATTGAATTCTGTTTGCTTTCTTCTTCTCTTTTTCTTCCCTTTTTTTCATATATCTCTATTGGCTCCACCATAAAAAAGATATCCTCATTTGACAAGAAGAAACCCTATCAAAATTTGTAAGAAAGACATTTTGAAGCAATAAAGATCAATTTTTACCTATCTCTTGTTTGAAAATTGTGTTTAGCAAGCTTCTGCATGATGGCCTTGTGAAGAAGTGTTCTTCCATGTCCATTGTCCTTTCTTGCCTATTTTTAAGTGTTTTCAAGTTAGTTGCAGGTCTGAACTTGAGCTCTTTCCGCCATTAATGGATGCTTGGTATGGATTTTGAAATTCCTCTTTGCTTCATGTATGGTTTAGTGAGCCTAGTTTATGAAACACTTGTGGAAATTAACTGGTTGTGAGGTTGTGTGAGCAAGAATTATCTTATGCTGAATTAGTGTTTATTTCATGCTTATGTGGATCACTCTCTATTTGGTGCATCACTTCCCTTAGCTTAGATTTCCTTTTTATGTTATTCTCCTATCTCTTTTCCTTTGTCAACAGTAGATTTTAGCATGACAAATAAGAGCTAAAGTGAAGCATATGACAAACTAGCCTCATAAAAAGCCTAGAGGTTCAACCTCACTACAGCATACCCACAGCCTAAGGTTGTCCCAATGCTTGTAGCTAGGAGTGAGAGAGCCTGAGAAACTCTCCCACAAGGGTGCAATTCTACGCTACAACAGGTCCCATGTTTTAAGTAGAAACTTTCCATGAAGAATGTCCTCTTCCCTATACACTAACAAAATTTTAACAATTTTAGATGGAAAGCTGAGTTCAGACTATTGAGACTCTTGATACTATAACTCGGAGAATATGAATTTTAAATTATCGATAACTTCAAAAGTTTGATCATCCAATAGATGCATGAAGTGTGATTTTGTCTCATCTAGATTTGCAAATCGAGGTGGTACATCTTTCCCTAGGTTTCGAATTGTAATCAGGGCTAGATTAGGAAGAGAGAAAACCCTGATGTTATGTTTTTTCCACAGTCCAATGACTACAAACTCACCACGCATTGGATTGTCACCAAAAGGATTTATATCAAGGCAAGATACATCATACTCAATCTCAAAATGTTTGACCTCAGTTAGGGATCCTTCTATTTCCATGTAAACAAGATTTCCCCCTCTAATGGCTAGGAAAACCTAGGTAGCTTTAGCTGTGACTACAGTGATAGAATATCCAGATGGCACTCTCCATCCAGTCAACAACGTTTGTGATGATGTACTTACTAACCTCATAGAATTGGTTGTTTCCTGAACAAGCTGGTCATGAATGGCATCATGACAAAATGATGACTGAGCATTAGAGTCAAATCCTTCTATTTTTATTTCTTCCAGTTCATCTTTCGTTGTGGATGATTGTGTGCAATTTGTCTCCAATTCACAACCTTTATTGACTTCTGAATTTTTTAAGCATACCTCTTAAAGCTCTCCATGTTCAACATGTTAACTTCCTATTTCTTTAGGATAGCCAGGCGATTCTAAAAGCAAAGGTGCACATGCAGTGTCTTGTTGGTTATCCATAATACCATTGAAATTTGCTTCGGTATCCTTCAATAGGTGAGGTACATTTAATGACTTTCTATCTTTCAGGGCATCAAGGTTATCTTCCTCATAGTGCCCTGTTCCATTTCGTGACTTAACTCCATAAAGTCTAAAAAAGAGATTTCTTTTAATCTTTGCTGAAAGAGTTTTGTATTGATCAAAACTAGCCGGAATATGCTTGTGTAGTGACCCCATAGTTCATAGGCTGGTAAGAAAACAACTTTGATACCACTATAATATTTCAAATTGGAATATTATACAGTAATTTGGATTCCTCAGAATTCTTTTTGAGACAATGTTTTATAAATATAGCACTTAAAAATAATAATTTAAATAATAAAATGTAATTGATTAATGGTTTACTTTAGAGTTTCAGATTTAAAATAATGGAATGTAAATCCTCAAGGGGTTTCATCCTTGATTAGAGAGATGACAAGGGTTTCCGTCCTTGAAATCAGATTACACAATTAAGGGGTTTCGTCCTTAAGAGCGATGTCAAGTTGTTGCTCGGACATGATTATTTATTTGAACACGTTATTGAATGATTTTCCCCTCCCTCCAATTGCTGAATATAAATACCTTCATAGCCTTCCACCAAAAGATGCATCTCCTCCAAAGGTGGCAACCATTTGTCTAATGAATGCAAGTTCCCAATTAATTAATTAATTAATGATTATTTAATGTTGTATTAATTAATGCTTTATTAACTAATGTTGTTGATATAAGTGCCCTTCGCTAATAAGTAAAGATTGTTGTTATTTTAACACTCGTCTTATGAGTGATTTCTTAATTAATTGTGGCACTTGACTTCCCATGTTGCGATTTCATTTGCTGATTGTATATCACTTCCCATGCTGTGATTTCATTTGCTGATTGTATATTAGCGATCTGGCTGCACGTTAGTGATTTGATGTTGGTATTTGCTTGCTTATTGATTGGTGATTTGATCATCAAGGGCTGAATACTCTTCAACGATTTAATTAAGGATATTTCCAGCGATTTAATTGAGGCTGAGTTTGGGGATATTACAGGATGATCATTGATAGATGCAAATTGCTTGGAACAATTCAGTTGTTTGCTATTGGATTCTTGTGGAGAGGAAGGTGTAAGGAATCCTTTCACAAGACACTACACCTCTAAGTTTGGGGGAATTCAGGATCTTTAAGCATGAATTGGTTCTGCTTATTGGGCCTTTAGGTACAGTTCAAGATATCCCGTAAAGATGTTGAACCTTCACTTCTTGGAGCACATGTTTAAATGTTAGCATCATAGAATTTTTGTGAAGAGGCTTTCCTTTTGATCTTCTTGTTATATTGATACGCTTCTTCATTCCTTAAAGTAAATATAAGATGCATTCTCAAACAAAATACAGAGTCTGGCAGATGTTAATTTTTCCATCTAGTTCAGCTCGTGGTAAATCTCAAGCATGCTGCACTAGCCCTATCAAAGATAGATTTACTTCGGAAATTTTGAAGAATGTGCCTTATTATGAAAAAGAAGAAAATAATTCATGGTTCCAAAAATTTGAAGAACATGCTTAAGTATGAAAAACGAAGAAAATAATCCATGGTTCTGACATCTCCTAAGGAATGCTAGATTTGTAATCTGCTTTGAGAGTCTAATCCTTAGATTCTCAAGGAATCTTGCTTTGAAGAACAAATACCTTCTGTGTAGCAAAAAAAATAGAGTCCAAGCTTCCACAGTCCGTAAATTATTAGAAAGGGAGATTACGGGAGAAATTTTGTAGAAAACAAAGTTGGATCGATGTTGTAGGACACTCTTTGTAACCCGTCATTAGGATGAGTGATAGATAGGATTACAAATTGGAGCTCCATTTAGAACAAGAGATGTGTAACCTTTGGCCTAACCTCTGGAACATAAGCATCACCAATTATAAATGTATTAAATGCAAAATGGTCCTTAATCACTTCAATATTAGATGACTTATATTGCATCGTGTTCATAACTTGTAATATTAAATTCACATTCCATTTGATACAAAAAATTCCTTGTTTTAGTATTACAAGGTACTAGAAAGATTATGTATTCAGAACCTTGTTTTAGTAAACTTCAAAAACCATCAAAAGTTAATCTTGTTTGCAACTGGAATATGTAGATGTTCTTTCCTACCTCACGTGCATATGTTCTCAAACTATTTTAATTTCCAATTGATTTATCAATGATGCATTGGTGGAAACAATCATAAATTAGCTTATATATGGTACTAATTCTGAGATCATTGTTAGAAGATGAATTATTGGAAGGAGATGAATACAGGCTCTAATTATTTGAGCTTTCATGTCCTTCAGGTACAAGCAATAGGGATATTTGAGTACTTTATTTGCTACTATGGTTGGGGAGACTTTAAATCAAGAAAGCAGCATTGTCAAGGCAATAATGTGTATAGGACCTTCTATTTTATTGTTGCAGTTATTCCTTATTGGATTCGATTTCTTCAGGTGGTCCTCTAGATATATATTTCTCTTCTAAAAGTATGCATGCTTATGCGTGGGCATATGTTTACGACATGATATTATTTTTGGATGTAATTTTAAGTATTGGGTACTATTTCCATGTATAGTATTAAGAAAATTCAGTGGTCAATATGCAATTCATTTACAGCATGGCAACCACTTATAGTTTGGATAATGTGTTGCAGACTATTCGGCGCTTGGTTGAAGAAAGGGATGCAATGCAGGGATATAATGCTTTAAAATACTTTTCAACAATCGTGGCAGTTATAATGAGAACGGCATATAGTCAGACAAAGCATAATGGCTGGAGAATAACATCTTTCTTGACGTCATCTATTGCAACAGTTTTTAGTACATATTGGGACCTTGTTATTGATTGGGGACTCTTACAACGCAACTCACAAAATCCTTGGTTGAGGGACAAGCTTGCTATCGAACAAAAAAGTGTATATTTCATAGCCATGGTGAGCTATGCTTTAATCCTAAACAAGTTGACTAATTCTATCCACTCACCACCATTTATTTACTTTAAGAATTATTTATTTATTGTGTTGCCCATGTTTATTTTCTTTAACCCCAAAGGTGTTCAATTTTACCATTTGTTGAAATTTTATTTTATATCATCGATATAGCATCTAATTTAACATATGTGCAGTCTTTGATTAGTAATAGTTAGCTTCTAATTAGTTTCAATAGTTTTTTTTTCTCTTAATTCCCATCTGTTATGTACCCATGAACAGATGTTATATGTTATACACCTAAGTAATTATCATTGGTATGTATCCTTAGTATGACAGGATTTATCTAGTTAATATTAGCTAGCTTGCGCATAAAACTAGCCTCACCCTACGTTTGTTATTAAGGGAACTAGTTGTTGTTTGGATTTCTTGGATTTTCTCTATGGTGGAACTTGAGAGTTGACCCTCTTTATTGGCATGCCTCAAATATGTCTAAGCTATTTTTATTTGTTATTATATTGTGTTTACATCTCTTGCTGTCCCATTGGCTATTCTAAAGATTGTCTTGGAGGATCTTATCAAGTGGTCTCAAAGTGCTTTTGCAGTCTTGATAGTTTGGCTGTTGGCTTTGTTCTCATCCTTCACTATTGGGTAAATATGATATCATTGTTAATTGTTGGTAGAGTTGGATCGGCCTTTAGAAGTTTTTGAAGCTTGGGATGAATTGTAGTTATTTTGGATTCATTCTTGTCCTTGTGCTTTCTAAATCCACTGCTATCTACCTCTTAGCTCATTTTTTGATGCATCATCTAATATATTATACTCTTCATTTTCTTTCTTAGCCTTATTCCATTGGGTCGTTTTCTTGTCAATGTCTGGTTTCAATGTTCTATCCTCTATTCACTTCCATATGGCATATTTTTCACCATCACAATCGTCTATCTATAACTTTATTTGAAACTCATTCCCACTATTTTATCCTAGCTGCTGCTAGTCTTCATTTCTTCCAATGTTTTCAAATCAATCCATAGGGAAGATCATGGCTCTTAAGAGTCAATATATTGATAGAAATTGTCTTCATTGTTGACCAAATCAACCCATCTTCTATCTCAAGAACATAGTTAGGGTCTATTCTTAGTAAAGGAAAACTACAACATATTGTCTTGTTCTAGTTTAGTCAGTAGTTTTTGTTCCTTAATGACGGTTAACGACATTGCAACATCATCTTGCTTATGTAACTTTGTCATTAGAGAGTGTTGTGTTGATCAAGATGTGAACTCAAATTTGGTTAAGTCCCGAGTCACTTCATAGTCCATGCCTAACTCACGCTTGACTTTGGCAACAATTTTTGCATTGGGATTTCTGAGAGTGAGGTTTTTGTGCACCAACATCTTTAGTCACAGCAAAATATTTTTGGTGTCACACATGGTGATATATTTCATGCCAATATTCATGCAACCCATTTAACCAAAGCTCACTTTTGCATGATTTGTGCCAATCCCAACATTTATGCGACATCCCTCCTAACATTGGCTTCACCAATGTCAATTTTGGCACCAATGCCACAAGTGCCAAACTCCACATTAATGCTGATTTAATATCAGCAGCTTGTGCCAAATAGCTGTCGCTAATTCCCTCTACATTCAATGCCAAGCCTCTCTACTAAGTTTTTGTTTGCACCAAAACCTTGCACCTTGTCACGTTAACTTAGTTACAGATCCAATTTCTTGATGTTAAAGTTATAATGTTAGCGTTATGTTGTGTCTGATGTCAAGCAAGACATAGTGGTTGCCCTTGGTGTTGGGAAAGATGGCTTGTATAAGCACATTGACCCAACAAAAATTAGTGTACATGCACGTGTGGAGGCAGAATCCACCATATAGGATGTGTAGATAGATGATAATAGGCTTGTTGACCCTAATCCAGTCAACTTACATCCACTAGTAGTGGAGGGAATATCCACTATCAAGGACGTGCAAGAGGATGCAATTCTTGAATCTCAGTTACATGCATAGGGAGTTGTGCAAAATGCACAAACAATTGTGCAAGTAAATGATATGACAAAGTCACCAACATTGGCTCATCTTGTTGTGAATGGCTTTTCACAACAGAGGAATAGATAAGGAGATGGTTTCTTCTCATGTTGCGGAGTTGGTTGTTACTCCCATTGTTACTAAGGAGTTGGTTTTTACTCCTACGAAGATGATGGCATTTCGGTTGCTTCTCTCCACAACAACTTAGTTTGGATTTGTGTGCGAACATTTGGACGAGGAGGTCTTCATGGTCAGGTTTTCAGGTTGGTTGTGATCATTCGGTTTGTAAGATGGTTAAATCCCTTTATGGGCTTAAACAGGGTCCACAAGCTTGGGATATTTTGTTTGAACATCTCTAGAATTCTGGATAAAGTATGGAGATCGGGTTGAAGTTTTCAGCCAAAGATGGTTTTGTTGTTGACTATCCTTTTCGGTTGTTGTTTACACCGAAGTTTCCGCATTGGACAACAACAAAATGTCAGCAAACTGCAGATTCCATGTTGATATGTTTAAAACATTTTGTAATTGTATTGACTAAACTCTTTGGTCCCATTGTATTTGTAAAATTTTAGGACAAATTTGGACTATTCCACTATTTAGCAATTAAGGGAGGGTGTTAAAGTTATAATGCTAGCGTTATAATTTTCTATTAGTTAGTGCTTAACTAATGGTGGTTATGAAACCTCCCAACTGATATAACCTTCAAATGAAATATTTCCAAGACCAATTATTAGTGATCCACAAAAAGGTGGATGATGATGATATGATGGCATTAGTGCTAAACAGTTTACCTTCCTCCTTTGAATCTTTCGTGGAGGCTTTACATTTGATGACAGAGAGTAACAACCTGATGTTTGATCAGTTCAATACTTATTTAAAGCACGCAGACAAACACATAACGAGTCTAGTGTTGGACAAGCAAAGAGTACATTAGCCACTCAATCAAAAGGGATGTGGAAACATATTCCTACTAGTCCATCTTCTAAATATCAAGTAAAGTGCTTTTACTGTCATAAGGATGGGCATCTTAAAGATTGCCGCAAATGATAGTATGCACTTACCCAACACAATAGTGAAGTGGCAAATGTGGCAGTGGTTGATGAAGGGCAAGATTCTGAAGAAGAGTATGCCCTTGTAGTATTATACTCAAAACATGGTACTACTAGTTTTTGGTTCATCGATTCTAGTGCATCCTGACATTTCACATGTTGTAAGGATTGTTATGTCAAATTGAATTCAAGTACAAATCTTTCTGATTGATTTTTATTAGTTGAGAGAAAATTATATGCAATAGAGGGGATATGAGAAATTAGCATTGTATTGAATAATGCTAGAAAGATCATAGTAAGGAATGTTAGGTATGTTCCTATCATGAACAAAAATTTCTTATCTGTTAGTTAGTTAACCGAGAATCCCAACATTGTTGTACATTTATCTAGAAAACAATGTGTTGTGTTTGATGTCAAACACGACAGAGTGGTTGCCCTTGGTATTGGGCAAGATGGATTATATAAGGTCATTGACCCAACGACAGTCAACATACATGCACGTGTGGAGGCAGACTCCACCATACAGACTGGGTAGACAGATGAAAATCCACTATAAAGGACGTGCAGGAGGATGCAATTCTTGAATCTTAGTTACATGCATAGGGAATTGTGTAGGATGTGCAAGCAAATGATATGATGAAGTCGCCAGCATTGGCTCATCTTGTTGTGAACGACTTTTCACAAGGGGGAATAGATGAGGAGATGGTTTTTTTCATGTTGCGGAGTTGGTTGTCACTCCCATTGTTACTAAAGGAGTTGGTTTTTACTCCTACTGTGAAGATGATCGCATTTCAGTTGCTTCTCTCCACAACAACTCAATTTGGATTCATGAGTGAAGATTTGAAGGAGGATGTCTTCATGGTGCTTCTTGAAGGTTTTCAGGTTGGTTGTGATCATTCAGTTTGTAGGATGGTTAAGTCGTATGAACTTAAGTAGGCTCCACAAGCCTAGCATATTTTGTTTGAACATCTTTGGAATTTTGGATGCATTTTTGCCATTTGAATTTTGGAAGTGTTGTCAACCATGAGAAGTATTGATGAAACTTGTTGTTCTTGCAAATAATAAAGAACCCTTCTGAGCCACAAAATTTCTCTAGTTGCCTCTAAATCGGCCATATACTCTGCTTTTACCGAAGAAATTGCTGGCATTTATTGCTTCTTTGATTTCCAACTGACAACTATTGTTCCCAAGTTCATCAAAAAACCTGTGGTGGATTTCCCATTTTCATGATCACTACATAGTCAGAATTTTAACATCCAACCAGTTTGAAGTCTTATTCCGTAGAGTATTTGAGTCCAAAATTATGTGTTCCTTTGAGATATCTAAGGACTCTTTTTGATGCTACCCAATGATTGTCTCTGTGTTGTTGCATGAATCCTGAAAGTACATCAACAACAAAAGATATATTTGGTCTTGTTGTGGTCACATAAATCAAACTTCCAATGAGTTGTCTGTATTTAATGGCATCGACCAAATCTATTGTATCTTGTGATTTAAATTTGAGATTCTATTCCATAGGCGTGCTGAGAGGCTTAAAATCTTTCATTCTGAACTTGCTTAGAATGTCACCAATGTACTTTTGATGTGTGATAATGATATACTTTAGTTTCTGAATTACTTCAATACTCAAATAGTAATGAAGATAACCCAAATCAGTCGTTTCAAAGCTTTTCATCAACTTTGATTTGAACTTTGCAGTGTATCGTTCTTTGTTCCCTATGATGAGCAAATCAACATACACTACCACAAATACAATTGTTTTGTCAAATGTTTTGATGAAAAGAGTTGCATCTTCAAACTCAAAATGTTTGAAATTCATGTTCATGAGGTGTTCAGCTAGTTTATCATACAATGCTCGAGGGGTTTTTTTCAAACCGTACAACAATTTTTCAAGTTTGCACACCTTGTGCTCTTGGTCGTTTACTGCAAAACCTTCGGTAGTGTCATGTACACTATTTTCTTGATGTCACCATTCAAAAATGTAGTTTTGATGTCCATTTGGTGAACTTTCCATCCGTTATAAGATGCTAGAGCCATCATGGTTCAAATGGTAGTCCATTTTGCTGCATGTGCAAAGGTTTCATTTTAGTCAATTCATTCCTTTTGAGCATATCCCTTTGCAACAAGCCTTGCTTTGTGCTTTTCAGGTGAGCCATCGGCCTTGTATTTGTTGTGGTAGACCACCATTTGCAGCCAATTGGTTTGCAACCATATGGAAAATCAACCAATTTTCAAGTCCCATTTTTGACCAATGCACTATACTCAACTTTCATTGCTTTTCTCCAAGGCTAAAGCTTCTCAACTTGTTTGAAAGATGTTAGTTCTGAATCAAACGCAACATTGAGTTCTTCTAGATAATCATTTAAGGTGAGTTTTTCAATCTTATCTGTAATTTATTTAAGGAACTTGTTTAATTGTGATGAGGTTGCATGTGCATTTCTAGTCCCTATTTTCCCAACTTCATCAGCTCTAATGTAATGTCCCTTTCCGAACAAATTTGAACAATTCCGAATTTTACGCAAAGCCTTGTTTTCTAAACTGGTAATTAAATAAATGATTCTACAATTGATTTCAAAGATATAACAGAATTTTAATTTCAAAAGAAAGTATCAACGTTATTTCAATCATTTAATCTTTTTATAAAATGGTTTATCACCAAAATCAGATTACAAAGGAATGCTAACTGTATTTATGAAATTCCAACTTTATACTTGCTGCTAGAAGGGCAGCGTGTGGCTGATAACATGATGGAATCTATTTGTTTTTCTTATTTCTGCAAACCCTAATCTTTAAAAGGGCAGAAGAATATTTTATGAAACCCTTGTGATCCCCTGGTCAACTCTGGAAACCCTACTATTAGCAGTGTTCTCTGTACTGGGTGGATGAAACCCTACTATAGGTTGTGATCTTATTTATTATGATGTGCATTTCTAAATGTTTGAAGACCTAGCTGGCCTACTCCACCCTTTTTCCTTATTTATTCCCTTGGGAATTGGGGCGTGGGAGGAATAAAGGGAATATTTGGACCCTTTGGTGCATTTAACTTTATATTTTGATGTGGAGGATGCCATTAATGCACTTTATGTTATATTTTTACGTTGAAGTGCTTTAAGTCATAACTTTTGACTAGGAAAAATGTTATTGCCCCCCTATAGGCATTGGATCCTTAATGAGTATTTATTACTTATTATTTTTTTAAGGGGACGTTAGAAAAGGTGAAAATTTTAGGGTTTGGAGGAGTTATAAACGGAGAATATGAGGATCATTATGTTCATGGCTATTATTCTCTGAAAACGTTTACTGAGCCTATGTGTTCATTTCTATTGCTCAAGGAGTGAAATCCCTTGGGATCCCTGGTTTCGGTGTAGAGGAGACTTTAGACCGTAGCTGGAAGGGTTATTTCGGTGAGAGGATTTATCCTTGAACCTTAGTAATTGCATTCATAGGTACTGAGGATTATTTTCAGCAAACTGGCAATTATTCTAGTACTGGCCATATAGATTGGGAAGATATCACAGGTTATTTGTCATAGATTGGGCACAAAAGGTTGACGTCATAGTTGGAGGATTGGCGTGTTGATTTGGAGGAAGTGTGGGAGCTTTGGGTGCAGGCCGTGGGGTTTCCCAAACCCATATATTGTTGGTTGCCACATCACCTGTGGGTGCATGGGTATCTTGGAGGCATACGTGAGTATTGGAAGGGAGGCACAACATAGGAAAAGAGCCGTTTCAGAGCTATAAGGAGTTATTCCCAAGCTATATCTGCCACTCAAGCAGTTGTCCATCCTTCTACGTCAGATTAGCCTTCATTCCTAAGTGTGTTTGATTTTATCTTGGAGGTCAAAAACTAGTATCCTTCATTCCTGTACCTCTGATTTTCTAAGACAACATATATATATATATATATATATATATATATATATATATATATATATATATCATTCTGGCATGGTTTAATGATGAATATATTCAGCAAGACAATGGATGCATACAAAATGTTAAAATGTCAATGACTTGTTTCATGCATGACATCTATTTGTAAATATGCCCTCGATCAATAATATAATTGCAGTCGTTTAAGTGATTGAAATCATAATTCCTTCATAATAGATTGCATACAAACTGTTTGACAAAATGCCTACAAGTTAAAAAACAGAATTTTGCAAGTTTGGAACAGTATTTCTTGGTTGGATATATTTCAATGGTTCAGAGTTGTTGATCTTGCTAGCGTGTTTGGGAAGCTTACCCTATTGTAGATCCACAGTTGAGGAATAGAATTTTAGCCTTGCATGTTAGTGATCAGCACTTGCATGTCAAAGTTGAGATCAAATTTTCACTTGCATGTCAAAGTTGAGATTGAATTTTCAGTTGCATGATAGGGATCAACACTTGCATGTAAGAGTTAAGATTCAGTTGAATAACTTTATGCAAAATATAACTTTCATATGCAGCCAAGTACATGTGTGAATCGTTATTATCTAAGAAGACTGTTGAATCCGGTAGGTAATACAGAGGGAGTTCCTACTGATATTTTAGTTGGGAACGTGATTGAAGAAATCGTTGAGGACAAAAGTAAAGAGGCAGTTGTAGATGATCCTGATGATTTATTCATGAAAAAGGTGCTCATAATTGTGGTCAGGTAGTAGGAACAAACAAATTTATACTCGAGTCAGCTTACACATCATTCAGGGGTACACAACAATGATGGTGGTGGAGCTGCAAATGGAGAGACAAGCCATACTATCCATCGCACGACTAGTTCACCTAGTGTGCTACCAAGACCATTTATGCCTACCTTTTTGTAGGAGGTAGGACTAGATAGACCAGAGCAGCTAGAGGAGGCTATGCTTTGGAGAGTTTATCAACAGTTGGGGCCTGACTTTCAGGCAGCTATGCCTTTTCCAGATTACTGCAGATGGAAGTCTAACACTAGACCATGACAAGATAGAGGTGGTCCCAATCAAGATATACCGAGACGTTTGGGAAAACTTACCCTCCCAAACTTTGATGGTTCGTGAAAGTGCACAGCAAGGGCATGGGTCTAAAATATGGACATATATTTGGAGTTGAACCCCATGCATGAGATAGAGGCGATTAAGTTCGTTACCCTTCATCTAGAAGGAGAGGCACATGACTCATGGCACCATCGGTTGGTAACCCAAGGGCACAGGTCCATTGATACGTATGGAGAGTTAACATAAAGGCTGATAGACAGGTTCGATAAGAAGGATCCTGAGATGTTTTTTAGAGAGCTGAGACATCTGAACAGATTGGCACACTTGATGCCTACATTTTGGAATTTCAAAGGTTGTTAGTCATGGTTTCGAATGTTTTCGAAAGACAACCTCCTTATTTATCAAGGGATTGATAGAGCCTTTGCAAGGTTGGGTGAAGGCATTGGTCCACCTTCACGACAAGATGCTATCAGGGGAGCATGGGACTTGGAGTTCTCTACTCCCAAGGCAAGATTTCTATCGAAATTATTGGCTAAACCTTTTCCACAAAAGTAGGACAAGGGACCTAATTTGCCAAAGAAGCCTTACATGACGAATGAGACTAGAGATGAGTTGCAGAGGAATAAGCTATGTTTCACATGCAAAGACCCATGGGAATCGAGACAGATGCAAGGGAAGGGGAAAATGCACTACATTGAGGTGTTTTCGGAAGAGGATAGTGAAGCTTCGGATAGTGATGTGTCGGAGAATCATATTGAGCATGAGGAATTGGAGCCTACATCGACACAACAACCCACATCTGGAGGTACTATTGCTACATTGTTTGGTACTACCAAGTACAATGCATTCAGGGTTCGTGGTGTATCTCAGGGCAACGGGTGTGTGTATTGATTGATAGCGGGGCAACCCACAACATCATTGACGAGACATTAGTCATGTAGCAGGGGCTAGAGGGTGAAGACTTTGAGGGCTTCAACGTGGTTGTAGCAGATGACTTTATTATGACATGCACCAAGCACGTTCCGCAACTCAGTATTGTATTGGGCAATCATACAATGACTGATGATTTCCATGTGGTTGGTATTAGGAGCACCAACGTTGTATTGGGTGTTCAATGGCTACATTCGTTTGGGGAATTCATTTAGAATTTCCAGACCATGGAGCTGAAATTCAAAGTGAATGGGAAACATGTGGTGTTGCAAGGAATGTCCAATGGGGCTTTGAGAGTGGTTATGACCAAGAGGATGGAGAGGACATTCAAGGATGGTGATGTAATGTCCCCATTTTAAGCGGTTGGCTTACTCAGTTTCCAGCACACTTACTCTTTGTAGCAAGTTAATAGGACGCAATGGAGGCCAATTTTGATGATTGGATTTGATGCTCCTTGCTGAGAGCTTTCCGGCAAGCCATCATTTGCACCATTCGGAGTCCGATTGCTAGTATTTTTGCGGGCCTGAAGTGTTGCAAAAAGGTAACATTTAACCCAGTTGAAAGACATTGAGTGTCACTAAAAACATTTACTTTATGAGGGACTGTTGCACATTCTTTATCCCACTTTGCTCAAGTGAGTTGAGTCGCCCCTTGGAGAAAGGATAAAGGGAAGTGCTTGTGGTTTTTTTGGGTATGTTGGATAAGAAGAAAAGAATTGTTGCACTTGCAGCTTATTTGGGCATTTGAGAACGTCCTCATTTGTAGCACTCTAGACATCAATCCTTGTGATTGGTCTTTGGAGTTTGTGCTCTCAGCCATTGTAGCAGCCACGCCATTGTAGCAGCCGCACCACTGTAGCAGCTGTGCCACTATAGCAACCGTACTACTGTAGCAACCGTGCCACTATATCAGCCATACTACTGTAGCAGCTCGTCACTGTAGCAGCTCCATCACTGTAGCATCTATATGCAGTCAGGTGAGTCCGTAGTTTCTGCCTAGTCCGTAGTTTATTGCCTGCAAAGTCCGTAGTTTTTTGCCTGCAGAGTCCATAGTTTTCTGCTTGCAGAGTCCATAGTTTCCTGCCTATAGAGTCCACAGTTTATTGCTTGCAGCGTCCATAGTTTTCTGCTTGCAGAGTCCGTAGTTTTCTGCTTGCAGAATCCGTAGTTTCTTGCCTGCAGAGTCCGTAGTTTTCTGCCTGCAGAGTCCGTAGTTTTGCAGCCAAGTGAGTCTGTAGAAGCTTCTGCAAAGTCTGTAGATTTGGCTGCAGAGCCGTAGAAGTGGCCTGCAGAGTCTGTAGATCCAGACTGCGGAGTCTGTAGAAAAATAGCCTGCAGAGTTCGTAGTTCCGTGGGTCGGAGACACAAGTAAGCACCTTCAGAACTTGCTGGGATATCTGCTTGAAATAATGTTTGTACGATCACCAGGGGATCTAATGAGTCACCACGTGACCGGCATTGCACTCGTTTACTCATTTTGTAATTAATACAAATATAGGGTGTTGGTTATTTCCGCTGTGTATCTATGCTTGCAATTCTATATTTATGTTACATGCATCAGTCTTTGTAAAACACAAAAAAAAGCAACACCAAAAATCTACTGGAGTCGTAAGGGGTCCCTGCTAGGCTAGTTTTGGGCGCAACCGAGGTGCCCATTATAGTGGTATCAGAGCTTGTTTTTCCTGCCATCCTGTGAGGTTTCATGCATCCAACACACCAGTACTACTTGAGGAGAAACCGAACAAACCCAGACTTACAAATTTTTTCAGAGATTGAAGAGGAGGGTGACCCTTTTTCAATACCAACCATGGGTGACAGAGATGAGGAAAGGGGAGAACCCAGCACCAGGATGATGCTCAGTGATCTTGCCAAGGGGCAAAGGGAGCTACAGACCACATTGCAGCAGATGGCTCTAGCAATTACACAACACCTGACTAGAGCAGATCAGGGCAACAATGCCAACCAGGGTAATAATGCTAACCAGGTAGGTGGACCGGGTAATGGAGGTAAATGAGATGCATCGATTAAAAGAGGAGCTCGGACATATGCTAGAGCAGGTTCCTCTACAAGGCCACTCATGCCACAATTCCCTCCAAGACAGAATGACCAGGATAATGCTGGTCCTACATAGCAGGAGATACAGGACCAAATACTGGAGGATTGGAGAAATGCTGGACTAGATTTCTAGGGTGAAATGTCCTTCAGGGAGTATATGGATGTTAGACTCAAGCATATGCCCATGAGAGGGAACAGGCAACAAAATTATGAGATGAGGAAAAAGTTGGGAAAGTTGTCCATTCCATACTATGATGGTACAGGAAAGACTTCAGCGCGATCGTGGGTCCATAAATTAGACACTTATTTTTGGCTTAATCCCATGCCTGAGGAGGACGCGATTAAGTATGTTGCATTGCACTTGGATGGAAGTGCCCACGAGTGGTGGCACCACGGTATGGTCACGCTTGGCCATAACCAGATAGATACTTATGCAGAGTTTATCGAGAGACTCATTGATAGATTTGATACTAAGGACCCTCAGTGGCCTAAGGGGGAAACTAAAGGGTTGGACAGTGATACCCTCAACGAACTCAGGAAGAGAAAACTATGTTTTCATTGTAGGGAGCCATGGAACCTTTCCCATGAATGTCCGCTTAAAGCGAAGGCTAAGCCCATGAAGTATTTCTCAGCAGACGAATCACCTTTCGAAGACAAGGGTCAACATTCAGATTCGGAATCGAGTTAGGGCGATAGCACTGTTGAGGAGAGTTCGGATGATGAGAAGTCTATTGCTCAGCTGATAGGCGTTCAGAAGGCCATGACCTTTAAGGTAAGAGGGCTGATTTAAGGGCAGCACGTGGTTTCCTTGATCGATATAGGGGCAACTCATAATTTCATCGACGCAAAACTGGTGGCCAAGAGGGGTCTTCAGACCGAAGAGCACGCAGGGTTCAAAGTCATGGTGGCCAATGGCCACAAGTTATTATGCACCCGGAAGATTTCAAAACTTCGCGTCAGATTGGGAGGAGATTATGAGTTGGAGGACGATTTCTACGTAGTCGACATGGGCGATTATGATGTCATCTTGGGAATGACGTGGATGGCTTCTCTGGTAGAGTTCACCTTCAACTTGGCTAAACTGGAGATGAGGTTTCAACATCAGGGCAGGAAGGTGGTGCTCCGAGGTTTTACCTAATGGAGGGCTCAGGGTGGTATCCTTAAAAAGGATGGAACAGTTGTTTAGACATGACAATATCGAGTGGGCAGTTGAATGTCTGATCATGCCTATGCCTCCAGAGCAGCTGGTAAAGAGCTATCACCCAGATGTACAGGAGATCATTGCTAGGCATGATAAGGTGTTTGGTAGCATTCCACATGGGGTCCCTCCTGAGAGGGGTATAGAGTATGTTGTCGAGTTAGAGGAAGGGGCTAAACCAGTCATCATCACCCCCTACCGCCATCCTAAAAAGCACAAGGATGAAATAGAGAAGTCAATAAAGGAGCTATTGGAGATGGGGCATATTAGGCCCAACAAAAGCCCCTTTGCTTCAGCGGTTGTTTTGGTGAAGAAGGATGGGACAATGTGTATGTGCATTGATTTTAGAGCTCTCAATAAGAAGATAATTAAGAATAGGTACCCCATCCCTAGGATTGACGAGCTGATTGATGAGCTGCATGGAGCACAATATTTCTCTAAGATAGACTTACGTTCAGGATACCATCAGATCAGGATGCGAGCGGAGGAATAGAAAAAACTGCTTTCCGGTGTCACTACGGGCACTTTGAGTTTCTGGTTATGCCGTTTGGGCTAACCAACGCTCCAGCTACCTTCCAGAGTTGTATGAATCAGGTGTTTAGAGGGCAGCTCCGAAGATTTGTATTGATATTCTTTGATGACATCCTGGTAATCAGTAGGACGTGGGATGAGCACCTACAACAATTAGAGGAGGTGCTGGTCATTTTGGAGGAGTCACTGTATGCCAAGGAATCAAAGTGCGAGTTCGGCATGACCAAGCTGCTCTACCTTGGCCATATTATCAGTGTTGAAGGAGTTCGGGTGGATCCAGAAAAGATCAAGGCGGTTATTGATTGGCCCACTCCAACCATCCTTACATAGCTCAAAGGATTTTTTGGATTATGTGGATTTTATAAGAGATTTGTGAAGGGCTTTTCACAGACTGCAGCACCATTAACAGACCTCATCGAGAAGGGTGCTTTTGTATGGACAGAGGCAGCGCAACAGTGTTTTGAACATTTTAGGCCGGTGATGTCTTCATGTCTGGTTCTAGCTCTACCCAACTTCACGAAGCCTTTTGAGCTCCATTGTGATGCATCGGGTGATGGGATTGGAGCAGTACTAATGCAAGAGAAGCACCCCATTGCTTTTGAGAGTAGGAAGCTCCGAGGGGTGGAGAGGAGCTATTCTATTTATGATCGGGAGATGTTAGCCATCATGCATGCCTTGGCCAAATTCCGATCCTACTTGGCTGGAGGGACGTTTGTGATCAAGATGGATCACAACAGCATAAAGTATTTCATGGGTCAGCAAGACTTGAATGACAGGCAGCAGAAGTGGGTCACCAAATTGCAAGCTTATGACTTTGACATTGAGTTTGTCAAAGGAAAGAAGAATGTAGTAGCTGATGCCTTATCCAGGAGACCTCACATTTGTGCTCTTGCAGAGATTTTAGGAGATTGGCGGGCTAAGATTATAGCAGAATATGCTGGAGATGCTTGGGCATCAAGACTGGTTTCAGGCACTATACAGGATGATCGCTATGACGTGATAGATGGATTGATCAGGTTTTAGGACAATTTATTTAATTCCGTCATCACCCTTCAGAGAGACGATATTGAGGGCATTTCATGATGCACCCACGTCTGGACATTCGGAGTTTTCAAGACCTACAGGCAGATCCGAGAGCGGTTCTCATGGAGAGGGCTCAAGGACGATGTTCAGAGGTATGTCAGGGAGTGTGCAGTTTGTCAACAGACTAAGGAAGAGCACATGTTTCCTGCTGGTTTACTACAGCCCTTACCCATTCCAGACCGGCAGTGGGAAAGCATTTATATGGACTTCATCACTGGCCTACCCCGAGTGTGTAATGGGCACCCTGGTTGCACCCAAAACTAACCCAGCAGGGACCCCTTATGACTCCAGTAGATTTCTAGTGTTGCTTTTTTTTGTGTTTTACAAAGACTGATGCATGTAGCATAAATATAGAATTGCAAGCATAGATACACATAGCTGAAATAACCAACACACTGTATTTGTATTAATTGCAAAATGAGTAAACGAGTACAATACCAGTCACGTGGTGACTCATTAGATCCCCTGGTGATCGTACAAACATTATTTCAAGCAGATATCCCAGCAAGTTCTGAAGGTGCTTTATTTGTGTCTCTGAACCACGGAACTACGAACTCTGCATGCTGTTTTTCTATGGATTTCGCAGTCTGGATCTATGGACTTTGCAGGCCACTTCTACAGACTCTGCAGCCAAATGTATGGACTCTGTAGAAGCTTCTACGGACTCACCTAGCTGCAAAACTACAGACTCTGCAGGCAGAAAACTAAGGACTCTGCAAGCAATAAACTACGGACTCTGCAGGCAGAAACTACGGACTCTACAAGCAAAAAACTACGGACTCTGCAGGCAGAAAACTACAGACTCTGCAGGCAGAAACTACGGACTCACCTGGCTGCATACAGATGCTACAGTGATGGAGCTACTACAGTGACGAGCTGCTACAGTAGTACGGCTGCTATAGTGGCACGACTGCTACAGTAATACGGCTGCTACAATAGTACCGCTGCTACAGTGGCTGAGAGCACAAACTCCAAAGACCAATCCCAAGGATTGATGTCTAGAGTGCTACAGATGAGGACGTTCTCAAATGCCCAAATAAGCTGCAAGTGCAACAATTCTTTTCTTCTTATCCAACATGCCCAAAAAAACCACAAGCACTTCCCTTTATCCTTTCTCCAAGGGGCAACTCAACTCACTTGAGCAATGTGGGATAAAGGATGTGCAACAGTCCCTCATAAAGTAAATGTTTCTAGTGACAATGTATTTCAGCTGAGTTAAATGTTACCTTTTTGCAAAACTTCAGGCCCACAAAAATACTAGCAACTGGACTCCGAATGGTGCAAATGATAGCTTGTCGGAAAGCTCTTAGCAAGGAGCATCAAATCCAATCATCAAAACTGGCCTCCATTGTGTCCTATTAACTTGCTACAAAGAGTAAGTGTGCTAGAAACTGAGTAAGCCAACCACTTAAATGGGGACATTACAGTCCGCCCCCTTGAAATTGCTTGTCCTCAAACAATCTCAGCCCAGCCTGTTGAATTAACTTGCTCACTCTCCCATGTAGAATCCTCCTCGGACAGGTCTTTTCATCTGATCAAATACTCCTTCACTATCCTGTTTCTAAGTTTCCTCTCTCTAGTGTCCAGAATAGCCTCGGGTTCTAACACGAGCCTCCCTTCCTCATCCAAAGGGGGTAAATCTGCAGTAGGCACTACACCCTGACCAATGGCCCTCTTAAGCCTAGATACATGAAATACATTGTGCACTCAGTTGCCCTCTGGAAGCTCAAGTTCATAGGCGACTTCACCCACTCTTCGAATCACCCTGTAGGGACCGTAAAATCTAGGCTTAAGCTTCTCTGCTCCTCTCTTCTTGAGTGATGATTGTCTATATGGCTGTAGCCTCAAATACACCATGTCCCCTACCTCGAAATTGCGCTCTACCCTATGCTGATCAGCATACAACTTCTGCTGATTTTGAGCCTGCCGTATATTCTCTTTGAGTGCTCTCAAGATATCCTGACTATCCTTCAACAGGGCTTTAGCTTTGGGCACTCGGCTGTCCCCCAAAGCCATATCCATGAAGCTTGGAGCTTCATACCCATACAATGCCATAAATGGAGTCATCTTGATGGTCATGTGATGCGTGGTATTGTAACAATACTCCCCCATGTGTAACCACTTAACCCAGGCTCTTTGCTTTGTAGTCACATAGTTTCGCAAATAACCTTCCACCCATTTATTTACTATCTCTGTCTGCCCATCTGTTTGGGGATGGTAGCTCGTACTAGGTGTAAGGTCTGTACCGCACAGCCTGAACAACTCCCGCCAAAAAGCACTCATGAACTTGCTATCCCTGTCACTGACAATAAATCTCGGTAACCCATGCAGCCTGAAAACCTCCCTGAAGAACACATCTGCCACCTGAGCTGCTGTATAAGTAGAGGGGATAGCAAAGAAGTGAGCAAACTTCGTCAATCTGTCTACCACCACATAAATGCAATCTCTTCCCTGCACTCGGGGTAGCAGAAAACGTGTGCTTTTCCTTATTATGTTGACAAACTGCACACTCCTTGACATACCTCTGAACATCATCCTTGAGCCCTCTCCATGAGAACCGCTCTCGGATCTGCTTGTAGGTCTTGAAAACCCCCTGATGTCCAGACGTGGGTGCATCATGAAATGCCCTCAGTATCGTCTCTCTGAAGGGTGATGACGGAATTAAATAAATTCTGTCCTTAAACCTGATCAACCCATCTATCACCTCATAGCGATCATCCTGTATAGTGCCTGAAACCAGTCTCGATGCCCAAGCATCTCCAACATATTCTGCTATAATCTTAGCCTGCCAATCTCTTGAAATCTCTGCAAGAGCACAAATGTGAGGTCTCCTGGATAAGGCATCAGCTACTACATTCTTCTTTCCTTTGACAAACTCAATGTCAAAGTCATAAGCTTGCAATTTGGTGACCCACTTCTGCTGCCTGTCATTCAAGTCTCGCTGACCCATGAAATACTTTATGCTGTTGTGATCCATGTTGATCACAAACGTCCCTCCAGCCAAGTAGGATCGGAATTTGGCCAAGGCATGCATGATGGCTAACATCTCCCGATCATAAATAAAATAGCTCCTCTCCACCCCTCGGAGCCTCCTACTCTCAAAAGCAATGGAGTGCTTCTCTTGCATCAATACTGCTCGAATCTCGTCACCCGATGCATCACAATGGAGCTCAAAAGGCTTCGTGAAGTTGGGCAGAGCAAGAATCGGACATGAAGACATCACCCGCTTGAAATGTTCAAAACACTGTTGCGCTGCCTCTGTCCATACAAAAGCACCCTTCTTGGTGAGGTCTGTTAATGGTGCTGCAGTTTGTTAAAAGCCCTTCACAAATCTCCTATAAAATCCACATAATCCAAAAAATCCTTTGAGTTGTGTAAGGCTGGTTGGAGTGGGCCAATCAATAACCGCCTTGATCTTTTCTGGATCCACCCGAACTCCTTTAGCACTGATAATATGGCCGAGGTAGAGCAGCTTGGTCATGCCGAACTCGCACTTTGATTCCTTGGCATACAGTGACTCCTCCAAAATGACCAGCACCTTCTCTAATTGCTGTAGGTGCTCATCCCACGTCCTACTGAATACCAGGATGTCATCAAAGAATATCAATACAAATCTTCGGAGCTGCCCTCTGAACCCCTGATTCATACAACTCTGGAAGGTAGCTGGAGCGTTGGTTAGCCCAAACGGCATAACCAAAAACTCAAAGTGCCCGTAGTGACACCGGAAAGCAGTTTTTTCTGTCCTCCGCTCACATCCTGATCTGATGGTATCCTGAACGTAAGTCTATCTTAGAGAAATATCATGCTCCATGCAGCTCATCAATCAGCTCGTCAATCCTAGGGATGGGGTACCTGTTCTTAATTGTCTTCTTATTGAGAGCTCTAAAATCAATGCACATACGCATTGTCCCATCTTTCTTCTTCACCAAAACAACCGCTGAAGCAAAGGGGCTTTTGTTGGGCCTAATATGCCCCATCTCCAATAGCTCCTTTATTGACTTCTCTATTTTATCCCCTTGCTTTTTAGGATGGCGGTAGGGGGTGATGATGACTGGTTTAGCCCCTTCCTCTAACTCGACAACATGCTCTATACCCCTCTCGGGAGGGACCCCATGTGGAATGCTACCAAACACCTTATCATGCCTAGCAATGATCTCCTGTACATTTGGGTGATAGCTCTTTACCAGCTGCTCTAGAGGCGTAGGCATGATCAAACATTCAGCTGCCCACTTGATATTGTCATGTCTAAACAACTGTTCCATCCTTTTTAAGGATACCACCCTGGGCCCCCCATTAGGTAAAACCTCGGAGCACCACCTTCCTGCCCTGATGTTGAAACCTCATCTCCAGTCTAGCCAAGTTGAAGGTGAACTCTACCAGAGAAGCCATCCACGTCATTCCCAAGATGACATCATAATCGCCCATGTCGACTATGTATAAATCGTCCTCCAACTCATAATCTCCTCCCAATCTGATGCGAAGTTTTGAAATCTTCCAGGTGCATAATAACTTGTGGCCATTGGCCACCATGACTCTGAACCTTGCATGCTCTTCGGTCTAAAGACCCCTCTTGGCCACTAATTTTGCATCGATGAAATTATGCGTTGCCCCTTCATCGATCAAGGAAACCACGGTTGCCCCTGAATCAACCGTCTTACCTTAAAGGTCATTGCCTTCTGGACGCCTGTCAGCCGAGCAAGAGACTTCTCATCATCCGAACTCTCCTCAGCAGCGCTATCGCCCTGACTAGATTCCGAATTTGAATGCTGCCCCTTGTCTTCGGAAGGTGATTCGTTTGCTGAGAAATAGTCCATGGGCTTAGCCTTCACTTTAAGCGGACATTCATGGGAAAGGTTCCATGGCTCCCTACAATGAAAACATAGTTTTTTCTTCTGAGTTTGTTGAGGGTATCACTGTCCAACCCTTTAGTTTCCTGTCATGTCCCCTCTTTAGCTCGGTCTAGCAGAGACATGTGAGTCAGCTTATTATGGGGTCTTGAAGGTTGACATTGTTGGATAGAGACCCATTATGGCTATACAGTGTTGGGGACTTGGTGTTCTGGCCGTCGCTGATCAGTTTGGAGACGTTACTATTTTTTAGGAGATAGTTCCTAAATTTATGGGGGTTACCCCTACTTTTTAGGAGGATATGATCATACCCAGGGGTGGGTCTCCATGAGATTATTCTTGTAGTTCAGTTTCAGAGGATTAGGGTTTGTTTCCTAGTTTCTAGGAGCATCCCTAGATTTTAGGGATGAGACTGCCAGTGAATCCTTGATTTTCGACTTCAGTCACAGATAGGTGGCAGGGTGACTTTCTGGTTTCTGGTGTCATTGGTACATTTTGCCGCTATTTGGGTTATATTTTTAATATTTCCTAAGTTTCCGTCTTTTAATTAAATAAGGCTAAGTTTATAGCTATTTTGGAGTAATAAGGGGTTTTTGGCCTCATCTAGATGCGTATCCCATGGTGTAATAGCTCGTTGGAAAGGTCTTGGACTTTTCTAAATATTTCTCTTGACTCAGATCCTTTCGGTGGACGGATCTCTCTTTATTTGAAAAAAGGGTCAATTTCTATGTACTTGACCACTTAAAAAGGGGAAATATAACATGTTATAACTTAACGCCACATGGGTTTGCTTTTTGGGTTTGAGCTAATTGTGAAGGGGTTATAAGGAGTTCAAAACAAAATTATGATTCATTCTTGACATTTTTATCTTGGGATTTGCGCTTTGGCTCTGGAAAAGCTTCCAGCATTTGGGACGCCAAACCCCAGCGCTTTGCCTATTTGGGACGTAGCCCCCAATTCAGTGGTTGTTGATTTGCTCAGTAGCATCTGAAAATTGTTCAGTATACCTTCTGGTATGCGCAGGGATTGTGACAGAGTTCAACTGGAATTTAAGGGTTTATTTCAGATTGAGAGGGTCTTGCAGTTGTACTGCTGTACCTGGCAGCCCTTGCCGCTGTACGGCTGTACTTGGCAGCCAGCTTCCTTCCCACGTGCAGCTCATTAAGGGCTGGAATCTTGCCGCGGCCTTCTTCTGGTGTACACTTCTCCTTCAGCTTATCAGGTTGGATCTATTTGTGATTGTAATCTCCCTGAACTATTGAAAATTTGTATCTGATTCCCTATTTGGTTTAATATCCAGAATTCTGCCTATGTGCGAATGTGTTTGGTTATATTGGGTATTTAATTGCAGAATTGTTCATGTTCTGTATTTCATTATTTGCTTGTTGAAAATTCATCAAAACACAAAAACAATCAAACCCTTCTGCAACTTCCGTATATTTCGGAAAGAAAACATTCACAAACAGGAAAAATCAATTTAAAATAACAAAATTACAGCAGATCAGCCGAAGAGATCCATCAGGGATCTTTCAGTGGTATCAGAGCTTTGGTTCTGCCATCCTGTTGGGTAGAGTGGACATTGAATCAGTTAGTTAATCATGGTTACTTCAAGTACTCAAAAGCAGTGGGACAGGAATATGGAGAAGCTTAAACAAAGTTTGAATAAGTTGGATGAAAACCGGAAGAGGATGAATGAATTGTTTTCACACCCTGCAAACATAGACAAAGCAGCTCGATTTATGGCATCCATTTTTAAGAGGTCTACATCACAAAACAAAAAGGAGGAACAAAAGGTCTCTATAGGTGAAGTATCTAGAAACCTCTACAATGAATTTTCAGCAGTTAGTGACCAGCATTCAGCTGATCCTATGGAGAATAAAATGAACAAAGGTGATGAGCAGGAGATGCCTTCTTTTGGGTTACAGGGTCCATCTTCTCTCCAGGAGGATAGCAATGGTATGGATTCTTTTAATGATTCCTTTGGGGCTGTGTTAAATGCACTCACGAAAATCCAAAGAGAAAACTAACAGGGGAAGTATGGACCAGTAGTATTGAGATCGGGGCTATTTTAGTTGATCTTCACCCAGTTGATGTTACAGAAGGTAGAGAGGACGAAACATTGGATCCTACAGGACAAGGTTGCATGGGTCTCCTAGTTGGTGACATGGAGGTTATGATTGGGGACTCTTTTGATTGTCCTAAGAGTGATCTTACCTCTCTGCATAAGTGTCATGTCCCCTTCCAATTGACATCTCTCAGCGCTGATGATTAGCCTATTATGCAACCCTCGTAGGCTGATAGGATGGATAGAGGTTCTTGATGGAGCTTGGTTTGGCTTCGACTGTCAGAATTTTTTCAGTTGGCTTTCGTTCGGGCTCTTTCGGACATCGTTTGCCTGAGTTGCTATTTTTTAGGGGTATTTGGCACTCAGTGGAGCACCCCTGCTATGGTTTGGTCATGTGCGGAATCACCCCTTTGTTCGCCAGCTTCAGTCGGTTCGAGAATCAGATACTTTTTGAGGGAAATATTAATATTTAATTGATTTAATTAAATATTAATTATTTGGAGCTATATTATAAAGTTATAATATTTAATATTATAACTTAAGGGTTTTGACTTAAGGGGGCGACCAGCATTGAAGGGGGCCGTTTTAATTATATTTTTTTAATTAAAAATGTGATTTTTGAACTATGGAAAAAATTAAAAGAAAAATCCGAATTTTTATTAATGAAACCCTAATTAGGAGAAATCGCACTTTTTGAAGACTACAAGGGTTTCTCTTTGGAAATCGAGCAATTTATTCATTGAAGTCAATTTTTTGCTAAGTATTTTCTCAGAAGACAGAGCCAGTGGTTCCAGTATTCAATTTGCATTGGAGAACATGCAATCTTCAGTGTGTGCAATTCAGAGATTGTGAAATACCAGCTGATCTATTGCCAGGCAGAGAGATAATTTCATACAAAGGTTATCACAGAGCTTCACAGAGGTTTTTATCAATAGGGTTTTGATCTGGAAACCGTCCAAAAGGAGATCTTCAATATTGGCACTTCTTATTTAATATCTGGCTCTCAGCTTACAGGCCGTACAGTATTTATTGCTGCTGTTACAGAGGCCATACAGTTTTGTACCAGGCCGTACCATCACTAGCAGGGGCGTATTTTTCTTTTGAGGCAAAACGCCTTCTCTTTGACCAGTCTCTCGAATCCAATCAGGGCGCCTATACATCTAACATCATTCTAGATCATCAGAAGGAGGGAGAAAGGGTTATTTATTGCAGCCGTACCATATCTAGGTCATCTTCAGCTTGTAGCAAATCAGGTTTTTGAGACAATATTTTATATTATTTTTGTACGCATGACAGAGATCTATTGTAATCATCTGAAATAAATAATAGAATCATAGATTAGCCAATTACAAGGTTTACTGCTTCAATATTCAATTATTTTGAATTTATATAAATTTCTTGCAAAATCGTATTCATTTCTTATTCATGCAAAAACATCAAAAAAATCAAACTACACAAAACAATCCAAAAACACAGTTTTCAGAAATCAGGGGAAACAGGGGTTTCTACAATAAGGTTAGCAATTCATCATCCATTGAGTCTATTTTTTGGAGGGATGATGAGGAGTTAGGGTTGGGAACTACTACTGCTCTAGTTCCAAACCAGCATGAGGACACTTTAGAAGAATATTTTGATGAGAGGCAAGCTCTCCATTGGCAGCCCACAACTTCAACTAATGAATTTTCCTTGATCCCTAAGTCTGATTTGGAGAACCAACTAAAGGTTGGTGAAGCTAAGATTATTACAGCGCTGTCCCATTTTGATCATTCCCACAAGATGGGGGAAATTCATCTATGGAAGGTCCAGCTTGAGGGGAGACACAGAAGTGTTGAAGAGGCTTCATCAATTTCTGATTTGCAAGCGTTTAAGACAGCCATGGAGATTATGAAAAATAACTATTTAACTCTTTTTTCCGATAGAGATCACCTACTTGAATTGGGTGTCATATACTCAGATGCATTGAAGAGGAAAGAGGAAGAGGTTGATCAACTCACCACGGAGCTAGTGAAGACTAGAAAATCTTTGGAAGACTCTCAAATGGCTCTCCTTATGGCAGAAAATCAGATTGAGGAGTTGAATGTGGAGTTGAGTTTGGCTCATGCTTCACCAAAGAAATCAGAAAATCAGTCTTCTATTGCAGCCTCTTTGGATGGGCAAGAATCATGTGTTGTGCATATGATTGAGGGACAAGGAAATGAGGGAAAAGAGGAGCAAGTGATGGGTGAAGACAAACTAGTTACATTAGAGCAGCTACATGAAGATATGGTTTCTTGTGATGAGTCTAGCATTGCTTCATCCTATCGTGGTAAAGAATTAGATGGTGCTTCCATGAATGCTATTCGTCCATATGAAAGTCCATTGAGGGTCCCAAATATTAAGGTGGATGTGAAAGTTGATCCTTTGCTTAGTGGAGCAGCCACTAGTGTTTTGAATACACATGATGAAGAAGACATTTTACAATGGCATGATGTCATCACTGATTGGTTTGAGGACAGCAGCATTATGTCCCATCATTCTTGTGAGATAGGAGCTTGTGATCGTGAGAAAGCCAATGATATGATATCACCCATTGATGGCAGCCCTGCACCATTTGGTAGACATGAAGATATCCAGGATAAGAGGACTGATTTTGTATATTTTGGCATCAAAGAGGTAAAGAAGTCCAAAAAAATTAATGAAGAATGGTTGCAAAAAGCCAAAAAGGCTAGATTAGTGGCTGCCAATGCAAGACAACATCTTCAAAAAGTGAAAGATAAGATCAATCTCATCAACATGGCAAGACAAAAAATGATAGATAACATTATTCAAATGAGAGATGAATCTGAAAATACACTTGATCCCCCTAAGGTTAGTTCCATGTCAAGTGATAGAAAGCAGGACTATGATGGTCAACTCTTGACGGAGGTTGGTGCTTTTTACCATGACTACATAGTGAGGAGAGTTCATCACCTTTCTTTTAGTTCACATGCAGATGATTGGTTGATGCATTGATGTGGGTTGATGGGGGGCTTATACCATCCATTGTGGGATGAAGAGTTACCATCTATAGAAGATGGAACTAGAGTCTGCAAGTACTCGACTCAGTTGTGTATGAGGAATTACTTGCAAGGACAGCAGTCAATTATTCATCATGCTATTATGTATCCGATAAGGTTTGCTACTTCTATGTCATAGAGATTTCGCATAGATACATGGTTATAGGATGATTATGGGGGCAGTAGGTATGATGGCTTGGTTAGTCAGCACGTCCATAGGAATTGGGCAGAGGATAGAGGTTGTGCTTTCATGCTTGCTAGGCAATTGTATGGTGCACTCGTGAGGGAAGAGGCATAGATATCCACTTCCATTGATGCTGAGAGGGATCAACCCTCCACAGTTGCATTGATTAGTGCAACTGGCTTTATGAGTTGGTGTCAGGAGCACTCTTCTTTCAGCTTTGGTAGTTGGAGTATTGTGGGAACACCAACATTTGCAGATGAGTTAGGAGATACTCATCTTTTCTGGCAGTTGTTTGGGTCCATAACCCACAGGTCTCAGTATCAGGGAGTAGCCTCTTGGCATATTAGTGATCCAGTTGCAGACAGTACGGTGCAGTAGGTGCCACCAGTTGTCATTGGTAGTGGATTGCTGATTCTATTTTGGGATCCTGGTGGTGACGTGTTTGATTCGTCACTCTATTTTGATCCTGATGAGGTGTTCCACCACTCTTGGTGCGATGTCAGTTGTTTATGTAGAATGGTACAGTGGAAGTCAACAGGTGCGCTTTGTGACGGACTTCCAGTTTGGCATTGGGACCCAAGGATTGACATCAGAAGTGATATGTTTATTTCAGCTACAACATTGCACAGTTTGCTGAGTTTTGGCAGGTTTTATGGCTGCAGCTGTTTTCAACGAGATTCTGATGCAGTTCCTTATAGATTCATTTGGGATCTAGGCATTAGTTGTGGGATACTCTCCAGTATATTGAGGAATCCTTTGTGTGCATCAGGGTTCCAATCAGGGTTCACTGTTGAGTTTTTCAGTGTGTATATGAGGGTGTTTTGAGAACATTTTACAACATCCAGCTTTATAGTTGCTTGTGGGCAAGCATCTCCGAGAGGGGAGAACTGTCATGTCCCCTCTTTAGCTCGGTCTAGCAGAGACATGTGAGTCAGCTTATTATGGGGTCTTGTAGGTTGACATTGTTGGATAGAGACCCAGTATGGCTATACAGTGTTGGGGACTTGGTGTTCTGGCCGTCGCTGATCAGTTTGGAGACGTTCCTATTTTTTAGGAGACAGTTCCTAAATTTATGGGGGTTACCCCTACTTTTTAGGAGGATATGATCATACCCAGGGGTGGGTCTCCATGAGATTATTCCTTGAGTTCAATTTCAAAGGATTAGGGTTTGTTTCCTAGTTTCTAGGAGCATCCCTAGATTTTAAGGATGAGACTGCCAGTGACTCCTTGATTTTCGACTTTAGTTACAGATAGGTGGCAGGGTGACTTTCTGGTTTCTGGTGTCATTGGTACATTTTGTTGCTATTTGGGTTATATTTTTAATATTTCCTAAGTTTCCGTCTTTTAATTAAATAAGGCTAAGTTTATAGCCATTTTGGAGTAATAAGGGATTTTTGGCCTCAACTAGATGCATATCCCATGGTGTAATAGCTTGTTGGAAAGGTCTTGGACTTTCTAAATATTTCTCTCTTGACTTAGATCCTTTCGGTGGACGGATCTCTCTTTATTTGAAAAAAGGGTCAATTTCTATGTACTTGACCACTTAAAAAGGGGAAATATAACATGTTATAACTTAATGCCACAGGGGTTTGCTTTTAGGGTTCGAGCTAATTGTGAAGGGGTTATAAGGAGGTCAAAACAAAATTATGATTCATTCTTGATATTTTTATCTTGGGATTTGTGCTTTGGCTCTGGAAGAGCTTCCAGCATTTGGGATGCCAAACCTCAGTGCTTTCCCTGTTTGGGACGTAGCCCCCAATTCAGTGGTTGTTGATTTGCTCAGTAGCATCTGGAGATTGTTCAGTATACCTTCTGGTGGGTGCAGGGATTGTGACAGAGTTCAGTTGGCATTTAAGGGTTTATTTCAGATTGAGAGGATCTTGCAGTTGTACCGCTGTACCTGGCAGCCAGCTTCCTTCCCACGTGTAGCTCATTAAGGGCTGGAATCTTGCCGTGGCCTTACTTCTGGTGTACACTTCTCCTTCAGCGTATCAGGTTGGATCTATTTGTGATTGTAATCTCCCTGAACTAGTGAAAATTTGTATCTAGTTCCCTATTTGGTTTAATATCCAGAATTCTGCCTATGAGTGAATGTGTTTGGTTATATTGGGTATATAATTTCAGAATTGTTCATTTCTGTATTTCATTATTTGCTTGCTGAAAATTCATCAAAACACAAAAACAATCAAACCTTTTTGCAACTTCCGTGTATTTTGGAAAGAAAACATTCACAAACAAGGAAAATTAATTTAAAATAACAAAATTACAGCAGATCAGCCGAAGAGATCCATCATGGATCTTTCATTTCCCCCTTAGGCCGCTGAGGGTCCTTCTGAAACGTCTTCCTTTCCTTATCCTTCTTAAAACGAGAGTCCTTAGAGTGGAGTTTACTCCTGTAGGAAGAAGATGCTAGGTCTCTTGTTTTCTTAATAGCTTCTTGTAGTGAAGAGGGGTTGTGTCCCTTCACCCATCCTCGCAAGGGGTCGGAAAGCCCATTGATGAAAAGAACAACCAGTCTCCTTTCTGATATATCCGTCACCAACACTGCCAGCTTTTGGAACTCGGTGATATAGGCCTCCACAGAACCCCACTGTTTAAGCTGAGCTAGCTCCTTGAAATGCAATTCTGGGTCCTTAGTATCAAATATGTCAATGAGTCTCTCGGTAAACTCTGCATAAGTATCTATCTAGTTATGGCCAAGCGTGACCATACTGTGGTGCCACCACTCATGGGCACTTCCATCCAAGTGCAATGCAACATACTTAATTGCGTCCTCCTCAGGAATGGGATTAAGCGGAAAATAAGTGTCTAATTTCTGGACCCACGTTTGCACTGAAGTCTTTCTTGTACCGTCATAGTATGGAATGGACAACTTTTCCAACTTTTTCCTCATCTCATAATTTTGTTGTCTGTTCCCTCTCATGGGCATATGCTTGAGTCTAACATCCATATACTCCCTGAAGGACATTTCACCCTGGAAATCTGGTCCAGCATTTCTCCAATCCTCCAGTATTTGGTCCTATATCCCCTGATGTGTAGGACCAGCGTTATCCTGGGCATTCTGTTTTGGAGGAAATTGTGGCATGAGTGGCCTTGTAGAGGAACCTGATCTAGCGTATGTCCGGGCTCCTCTATTAATTGATGCATCTCCATTACCTCCATTACCCTGTCCACCTACCTGGTTAGCATTATTACCCTGGTTGGCATTGTTGCCCTGATCTGCTCTAATCAGGTGTTGTGTAATTGCTAGAGCCATCTGCTGCAATGTGGTCTGTAGCTCCCTTCGCCCCCTGGCAAGATCACTGAGCATCATCCTGGTGCTGGGTTCTCCCCTTTTCTGATCTCTTCACCCATGGCTGGTGCTGAAAAAGGGTCACCCTCCTCTTCAATTTCTGAAAAAATTTGTAAGTCTGGGTTTGCCCGGTTTCTCCTCAAGTAGTAGTGGTGTGTTGGATGCATGAAACCTCACAGGATGGCAGGAAAAACAGGCTCTGATACCACTGTAATGGGCACCCTGGTTGCGCCCAAAACTAACCCAGCAGGGACCCCTTATGACTCCAATAGATTTCTGGTGTTGCTTTTTTTTGTGTTTTACAAAGATTGATGCATGTAACATAAATATAGAATTGCAAGCATAGATACACACAGCTGAAATAACCAACACATTGTATTTGTATTAATTGCAAAATGAGTAAACGAGTACAATACCAGTCATGTGGTGACTCATTAGATCCCCTGGTGAACGTACAAACATTATTTCAAGCAGATATCCCAGCAAGTTCCGAAGGTGCTTTATTTGTGTCTCCGACCCGCAGAACTACGAACTCTGCAGGCTATTTTTTTACGGACTCCGCAGTCTAGATCTATGGACTCTGCAGGCCAGTTCTACGGACTCTGCAGCCAAATCTACGGACTCTGCAAAAGCTTCTACAGACTCACTTGGCTGCAAAACTACGGACTCTGCAGGCAAAAAACTACGGACTATGCAGGCAGGAAACTACGGACTCTGCAGGCAGAAACTACGGACTCTGCAGGCAGGAAACTACGGACTCTGCAGGCAGAAACTACGGACTCTGCAGGCAGAAAATATGGACTCACCTGGCTGCATACAGATGCTACAGTGATGGAGTTGCTATAGTGACGAGCTACTACAGTAGTATGGCTGCTACAGTGGCACGGCTGCTACAGTAGTACGACTGCTACAGTGGCACGGCTGTTACAGTGGCACGGCTGCTACAGTGGCTGAGAGCACAAACTCCAAAGACCATTCCCAAGGATTGATGTCTAGAGTGCTACAGATGAGAAAGACGTTCTCAAATGCCCAAATAAGCTGCAAGTGCAACAATTCTTTTCTTCTTATCCAACATGACCAAAAAAACCACAAGCACTTCCCTTCATCCTTTCTCCAAGGGGCGACTCAACTCACTTGAGCAATGTGGGATAAAGGATGTGCAACAGTCCCTCATAAAGTAAATGTTTCTAGTGACACTCAATGTCTTTCAGCTGGGTTAAATGTTACCTTTTTGCAGCACTTCAGGGCCGCTAAAATACTAGCAACCGGACTTCGAATGGTGCAAATGATAGCTTGCCGGAAAGCTCTCAGCAAGGAGCATCAAATCCAATCATCAAAACTGGCCTCCATTGTGTCCTATTAACTTGCTACAAAGAGTAAGTGTGCTGGAAACTGAGTAAGCCAACCGCTTAAAATGGGGACATTATAGAGTGCAGGGAAGAGATTGCATTTATGTGGTGGTCGACAGATTGACGAAGTTTGCTCACTTCTTTGCTATCCCCTCTACTTATACAGCAGCTCAGGTGGCAGATGTGTTCTTCAGGGAGGTTTTCAGGCTGCATGGGTTACCGAGATTTATTGTCAGTGACAGGGATAGCAGGTTCATGAGTGCTTTTTGGCGGGAGTTGTTCAGGCTGTGCGGTACAGACCTTACACCTAGTACGAGCTACCATCCCCAGACAGATGGACAGATGGAGATAGTAAATAAATGGGTGGAATGTTATTTGCGGAACTATGTGACTACACAACAAAGAGCCTGGGTTAAGTGGTTACACATGGGGGAGTATTGTTATAATACCACGCATCACATGACCATCAAGATGACTCCATTTATGGCATTGTATAGGTATGAAGCTCCAAGCTTCATGGATATGGCTTTGGGGGACAGCAGAGTGCCCAAAGCTAAAGACTTGTTGAAGGATAGTCAGGATATCTTGAGAGTGCTCAAAGAGAATATACGGCAGGCTCAAAATCAGCAGAAGTTGTATGTTGATCAGCATAGGGTAGAGCGCAGTTTCAAGGTAGGGGACATGGTGTATTTGAGGCTACAACCATATAGGCAATCATCGCTCAATAAGTGTGGAGCAGAGAAACTTAAGCCTAGATTTTACGGTCCCTATAGGGTGATTCGAAGAGTGGGTGAAGTCGCCTATGAACTTGAGCTTTCAGAGGGCAGTTGAGTGCACAATGTATTTCATGTATCTAGGCTTAAGAGGGCCATTGGTCAGGGTGTAGTGCCTACTGCAGATTTACCCCCTTTGGATGAGGAAGGGAGGCTCATGTTAGAACCCGAGGCTATTCTGGACACTAGAGAGAGGAAACTCAGAAACATGATAGTGGAGTATTTGGTTAGATGGAAAGACCTGTCGGAGGAGGATGCTACATGGGAGAGTGAGCAAGTTATTCTGCAGGCTGGGCTGAGATTTCTTGAAGACAAGCAATTTCAAGGGGGCGGACTGTAATGTCCCCATTTGAAGTGGTTGGCTTACTCAGTTTCCAGCACACTTACTCTTTGTAGCAAGTTAATAGGACGTAATGGAGGCCAGTTTTGATGATTGGATTTGATGCTGCTTGCTGAGAGCTTTTCGGCAAGCTATCATTTGCACCATTCGGAGTCCGGTTGCTAGTATTTTTGCAGGCCTGAAGTGCTGCAAAAAGGTAACATATAACCCAGCTGAAAGACAGTCACTAAAAACATTTACTTTATGAGGGACTGTTGCACATCTTTTATCCCACATTGCTCAAGTGAATTGAGTCTCCCCTTGGAGAAAGGATAAAGGGAAGTGCTTGTGGTTTTTTTGGGCATGTTGGATAAGAAGAAAAGAATTGTTGCACTTGCAGCTTATTTGGGCATTTGAGAACGTCCTTCTCATTTGTAACACTCTAGACATCAATCCTTGTGATTGGTCTTTGGAGTTTGTGCTCTCAGCCACTGTAGCAGCCGCGCCATTGTAGCATATGTGCCACTGTAGCAGCTGTGCCACTATAGCAGCCGTATGACTGTAGCAGGTGTCCCACTGTAGCAGCCGTACTACTGTAGCAGCCGTGCCATTGTAGCAGCCGTACTACTGTAGCAGCTCCATCACTATAGCATATGTATGCAACCAGGTAAGTCCGTAGTTTCTACCTATAGAGTCTGTAGTTTACTGCCTACAAAGTCCATAGTTTCCTGCTTGCAGAGTCCATAGTTTTTTGCCTGCAGAGTCCGTAGTTTACTGCCTACAGAGTCCGTAGTTTTCTGCCTACAGAGCCTGTAGTTTCCTGCCTGCAGAGTCCGTAGTTTTGCAGCCAGGTGAGTCCGTAGAAGCTTCTGCAGAGTCTGTAGATTTGGCTGCAGAGTCCGTAGAAGTGGCCCGCAGAGTCCGTAGATCCAGACTGCGGAGTCCAAAGAAAAAAAGCCTGCAGAGTTCGTAGTTCCGTGGTCGGAGACACAAATAAGCACCTTCGGAACTTGCTGAGATATCTGCTTGAAATAATGCTTGTACGATCACCAGGGGATCTAATGAGTCACCACATGACCGGCATTGTACTCGTTTACTCATTTTGCAATTAATACAAATGCAGGGTGTTGGTTATTTCAGCTGTGTGTATCTATGCTTGCAATTCCATATTTATGTTACATGCATCAGTCTTTGTAAAACACAAAAAAAAAGCAACACTAGAAATCTATTGGAGTCATAAGGGGTCCCTGCTGGGTTAGTTTTGGGCACAACCAGGGTGCCTATTACAAGTGACATAGACTGGGCAGTTCATTCCTTCATTTCGACGAAGGATACAGGTAGTGGTGAGCATGATTACCACATTGACATACAGTCCTTGTTGAATAAGCATAGTGGGGATTTTTGTGAGATGCCTCTAGGGAGACCACCTGATAGAGGGTTTGAGCATGTGATAGAGCTTGAGGAGGGGGCCAAGCCAGTTATACCTATTCCTTATCGTCATCCTCGATGTTTTAAGGAAGAGATCGAGAGGACTATCAAAGAGTTGCTCGACATGGGACACATCAGGCCTAGTTCTAGTCCATTTGCTTCTTAAGTGATGTTGGTGACGAAGATAGATGGGGCTTTGAGGATGTGTGTTGAATACCGTGCACTCAACAAGAAGACTATCAAGAACTAGTATCCCATTCCTAGGATCAATGAGTTACTTGATGAGCTACATGGAGCGGAGTACTTCTCCAAAATTGATCTATGTTCAGGATACCATTAGATTAGAGTGCGGAAGCAGGACGTGCACAAGATAACTTTCAACTGCCATTATGGACACTGTGAGTTCTTGGTGATGCCGTTTGGGTTGACTAATGATCCAACTACATTTTAGTCTTGTATGAACCATGTGTTGAACCGCCACCTACGGAAATTTGCCTTAGTGTTCTTTTATGACATCTTGATATACAATAGAACATGGGAGGATCAACTTAGACACCTTGATGAGGTCTTGTCTATCATGGGAGCACAATCGCTTTATGGGAAGGCTTCCAAGTGTGAGTTTGGGATGATGGAGGTCCTCTATTTTGGCTATGTGATTGGAGCAGGAGTCAAAGTGGATCAAACAAAGATGCATGTGATTATTGAGTGGCCGCCACCGAAGACTCTGACTCGTTTGAGAGGCTTCCTAGGACTTTGTTGCTATTACAGGAGGTTCATGAAGGGATACTCTTAGTTGACAGCACCATTGATAGATTTGACCAAGAAGGGGGCATTTGTTTGGTCAAAATCTTCAAAATAGGTATTCAAGCACCTTAAGAAGGTGATGAGCACATGCCCAGTGTTAGCATTACTAGATTTTTCATAGCCCTTTATTCTTGAATGTGATGCTTTAGGGGTGGGTATCGATGCAGTAATGATTCAAAATAGGCATCACATTGCTTATGAGAGTCAGAAGTTGAGTATGGTAGAGCGTGGGTACTCTACTTATGACAAGGAGATGCTGGCTATTTTGCATGCCTTGGTCAAATTCCGACAATATTTGGTGGGCAACAAGTTTGTGGTTCGGACGAATCACAATAGCTTGAGGTATTGCATGGAGCAGAAAGACCTCAATGATCATCAGCATAAATGGGTAACCAAGATACAAGCCTATGATTTTGATATTGAGTATGTGAAGGGAAAGAACAATGTAGTAGCTGATGCCTTACCTAGGCAGCCATCCCTTTGCTCTATGTCAGAGATTTTAGTTGACTAGAAGGCTCATATATTGGTTGAGTATTCCAAGAACCAGTTTACTTGTGAGATTATGGATGGATTGATACAGGGGGACATGTACAAGGTTGTGGACGATGTGATATACTACAAGGGTAGGGTATACCTTGTGCCAAAGTCAAAGATGAAGAAGATCTTGAGTGTCGTACATGACACACCATTAGCAGGTCATCCAGGGTACTTCAAGACTTATATATATATGAGAGAGATTTGCATGGAGAGGATTGTAGGACGATGTCCTTAACCATATTAGAGAGTGTGTGGTTTGTCAACAGAACGAATCCGAACACTCATTCCCTATAGGATTACTTCAGCCATTACCCATTCCAGACCAGAAATGGGAGAGTATATCCATGGACTTCATTACGGGCTTACCCAAGGCTTAGGGTAAGAATTGCATTTATTTGGTGGTCGACAGATTGACAAAGTATGCTCACTTCTTTGCAATGTCGTTTGAGAACAATGCACCGCAAGTAGCAGCATTATTCTTTGAGGAGGTTTTTAGGTTACATGGATTGCCTAAGAACATAGTCAGTGATCGGGACAGTAGATTCATGAGTACATTTTGGCAAGAGTTGTTCAGGTTAGCCGGTACAGCATTGATGCTGAGTACTAGTTATCATCTGCAGACCAATGGTCAAACCGAGATTGTAAATAAATGGATAGAGGGTTATTTGCAGAATTATGTGGTAGGGCATCAGAAGGCATGGGTTAAGTGGTTGTACTTGGGCGAGTATTGATACAATATGACCTATCATATGAGCATCGGCATGACACCATTTCGAGCACTTTATGGGTATGATGCTTCATCATTTTTTGATTTGGTGATTGTTGACGCTGTGGATTGCACCCTTGAGAGAATGCTGGGCTTCTCTCTTTCACGCGACACAATGGAGACTCCTCTCTTGCCTGTGGGTCTGGCAAAACTAAGGGGAGAATCTTTAGATAAGGGCTAGCTCCCTTTGATGCATCTTTGGGTTATTGCACTTCTACTGCTAATATATATATATATATATATATATATATATATATATATATATATATATATATATAATGGGGGGGTTGAAAAGAGAAAAGGATTACTAAAGTAGAACTTAAGCTAAGACGGTGATGCACCAAAAAAGTTTGATCTACTCATTTGCTCACACTTCAAACCATAAGAGCACATACATACACTTTATTTGATAAAAGGACCAGATTGCAGAGAACTTAACAGAAAGGCTTAATGAAGACACACAGAAGATGAACTTACCACAGGTGTTGTAGGAAGACACACTGTCTGATAACTCTCTCCTATCTTTGCGCTCCAGATACAACTCTTTTTGCTACCTACAAGAATGGCGCTTTGTCTATACCAGGTGTGCTGGTATCAAACCTGTGAAAGCATCATGGAACAATGATTGGACACAAGGTTAATACTAAGGCACACTCAGAGATATATCCAACCAGATAGAGGTAAGACACTTTTTATCGATTCAAGGTGAAAATTTGGCAGGGCTACGCCATACAAAAATGAGAGATCCCCTTTTCTCAAATGAGAGATTACAATATATATAGAGAGAGGAAGTAAAAGCGCTCCTTTGGAAAATACTTTCACGCCTTTGTACAATTTGGCCCATGTGCGTTGAGAGCGTTGGGAAGAGGAAACGTTGAAGGAGAATGATGTGTTCGCTGCCAATTTTGACTTTAGGCATTTAAAATATATTAAACGTCATGTGTGAAAACATGGGCCACGCCGTTTGTCTACAAACAAGACCCCTTCTTCAAGACATTCACGCGGTTGTCTAACCATTAATGCAAAATGAGGAAAAAAACAAGCCGCGCCGTTCACTATTCGTGCTCCTTGATGACCATTTCATAGGGACTGTTCCAACCGCTGTAATAATTCTCCTGCTGACGCCTCCCAATTGCCACCTGGGCAGTTTTGTCCATATCTCGTTATTTTGTCTCTTCCTAGCCTTGTCTTTTCTTGGAATTTGAGCTCTCGGGGCTATCTTCTCGTCCTTTGCTAGCTCCTTGGGTTCTTTTATCAGCAGGTCGCTGAGTTCGTTCTTAACTTTCGTCCTTTTCCAACTTTGTCTTTCCTGGCCTTGTCTTTTGTCATCTCTTTTGTCTTTTCCTGGCCTTTCTTTTTTGCTCCTTTCTCGGCGGTCTCATCCCTTTAGCCTTAACCCCATTGAATTTCCTTAGGTTCGCGCTCAAGCATTTGAAGATCAACGGCTATCTTGTTGCCCTGAAATTGACGTCTGCTGGGACATCATCTGACGTCCGGATTCCAACGGCTAGTTCACAATGCTCAATTTTGACTTTTTCGGGCTCGTCACCCCCCTGGCAATTCCCTCGGCTTTCCTTCTTTGGGCTTTCCTTTCCTTGTCTGGGCCTTTGTCTTTTAACCCTCCTGAAGGGAAGGTGTCCCTTCGGCTTTGAGAAAGGTCCCTTTCACGTTCGCTGAGAGTCCCCTGCAAGGGCACCTGCCCTTCGGGGTCCTTCGGGCAGCCTTGGCCTACCAATTCCTTCGGGCAAAATGTCCAAAGGAATTCCTTCAGACATTTTGTCCGAAGAAAATGTTCATTTGAATGCTTGACCCTTTCTTTCGGACAAATTCCTTCAGACAAAAGTCCGAAGGAATTCCTTCAAACTTTTTGTCCGAAAGATCTGTTGATGCTGTGGATTGCACCCATGAGAGAAGGCTGAGCTTCTCTCTTCCACGCGGCACAATGGAAACTCCTCTCTTGCCTATGGGTCTGACAAAACTGAGGGGAAAGTCTCTAGATAAGGGCTAGCTCCCTTTGATGCATCTCTGATTTATTCCAGTACTATGGCTAATATATATATAATGGGGGGTTGAAAAAAGAGAAGGATTACTAAAAAAACATGACCTAACCTAAGCTGGTGATGCACCAAATAAGTTTGATCTACTCATACTCACACTTTGAACCATAAGAACACATACATACACTTTATCTGATGAAAGGACCAGACTGAAGGGAGTTTAACAGGAAGGCTTTGATGGAAACACACAGAATATGAACTTACCACAGGCGCTGTAGGAAAAGCACACTTCTTCTGCCTCTGCGCTCCAGATACAGCTCTTCTTGTTACCTGCAGGAATGGCGCTTTGTCTATACCAGGTGTGTTGGTATCAAGCTTGTGAAAGCATCAAGAAAGAAATGATGGAGCACAAGGTTAACACTAAGACACACTTAGAGATATATCCAACCAAAATAGAGGTAAAAAATGCATATTTTATTGATTCCAGGTGAAAATTGGCAGGGCTTCGCCTTACAACATGAGAGATATCTTTTCTCAAATGAGAAACAAATATATAGCCTTTTGGAAAAGATTTTGGCACTTTTTGGAAATAAATGACCCATGCTGCGTTGAAGGCCTTGGGAAGAGGAAGTCGTTGTTGCTGATATCATCCTTCTAGAAACGCCTTGCTAGAACCATGTTGCGTAGTCGCCAGTCTTGACTTTAGCGCTTAAAACATATTAAACGCTATTGCAGAAGCATGAGTCGCCCGATTGTTTTAATGACAAGGCTGCCCGTTTTGTCTGCAAACAAGACTGCTTCTTAAAGAGATTCACGCGGTTGTCTGCTCATTAATGCAAAATGAGGAAAAACAAGCCACGTCATTCACTGTTTGCATTACTTGATAACCACTTGGCAGAGACTGTTTCAACCGCTAGAATAACTCCTTGTGCCGATACCTTCTTTTGCCACTTGGACTGTTTTGTTTGTTTCTACGCTTGGCTCTTTGGGCTCCCTTTTTGGTGGGTCGTTGAGTTCACTCTTGACTCTTGTCTTTTTCCAACTTTGTCTTTTCTTGGTTTTGTCTTTTGTCATCTCCTGGCTCCTTCTGGCAATCCGAGCCCCCCAGGGCTATCTTCCATCAATCCTTGGCTGGCTCCTTAGGCTCTTTTCTCACGGTGTCTTCCTTGGCCTTAAGGCCTTTGAATTCCTTTGGTTTCGCAGTCAAGCATTTAAAGATAAACGGCTATTTGCTGAGGCAGAAGTTGACATTTGTGCAATTGTCATCAATTTCTTCAAATCATTTCCTTCGGACCCTGTATGTGGGATTTTGTTTGGGACACCTTCCAATAGAATTGAGCTTTCAGGCCTTTCATTTGGTCCACCTCGTTGTTGAAAGATCCTTTGAAGGAGATGTAGAGGACACTTCCCTAAGAAACGTATCCTTCGGGGAAATTGTCTAGGGCACTTTCTCCATAAGAATTTGGCCTTTAGAACTTTTTGCATTTGAACAATTCCTTCGAGACTTGTGTGGAGCACTTGGTCAAGGAAAAAAGCGCTTCGGAAACTTGCAAGTGGACCGTTTCTTTGAGAGACATCCCCTTCGGGTCTTGAAAAGGTCCCTTTCACGGGCACCAAGAGCCCCCCGCAAAGGCACCTGCCCTTCAGGGTACTTCGGGCGGCCTTGGTTTTCAAATCCTTCGGACATTTTGTCTGAATGAAATGTCCCCTTCAATGTTTTGGCCCTTTCTTTCGGGCGAATTCTTTCGGGCAAAAGTCCGAAGGAATTCCTTCAGATTTTTTGTTTGAAAGAATTTGCCTAGTTCGTTTTGCCGCAGGATTTTCTCCTGAAAGAATTTTGTTTGTTTCCTTGCTTTGTGAATTTCTTTGGACAAAATGTCCGAAGGAATTCCTTCGGGCAAAATGCTTGAAGAAATTCAATCTTTGTGAATTTCTTTTGCCTTAGCATTTCTGAAGGAAAACTCACCCTTTCTTTGCTCTTTCAAATCTGTTCCCTGTCCCTCACAAGGGCACTTCTGGGTCCAGAATGGCCCTCCGTAGCTTGCTAGAATGGTCCATTTTATTCCTGACTGTCCTCTGCAAGGGTACCTACCCTTTGGGGCTTTGCAAACCCTTTGCATTCTTCGAACTGGTCCATCTCTTTGCCGAAAGGCTTGTGCAACCAAATTCATGACTGATGGTTCAGAACAACAGGGGAAGAAGGAAACTGACTTTGGCCTACAGGACCAAAATGGTCAACAGGATCAAGCCGCGGGATTTTCTTCAAAAAGAATTTCTTCAAACAAAATGTCCGAAGGAATTCCTTCGGACATTTTGTCCAAAGAAATTCAGCCTTTGCTTTTCCTTTTGTCTTTGCCTTGTGAAAATTTCCTTCAGACAGAAAGTCCAAAGGAATTTGCCTAGTTCGTTTTGCCGTGGGATTTTTTTCCCAAAAGACTTCCTTGTTTGTTTCCTTGCTTTGTGAATTTCTTCGGACAAAATGTCCGAAGGAATTCCTTCGGGCATTTTGCCTGAAGAAATTTAACCTTTGTGAATTTCTTTTGCCTTAGCATTTCCGAAGGAAAACTCACCTGTTCTTTGCTCTTTCAAATGTGTTCCCTGCCCCTACAAGGGCACTTCTGGGTCCAGAATGGCCCTTCGCAGCTTGTTGGAATGGTCCATTTTGTGCCTGACTGTCCTCCGCAAGGGTACCTGCCCTTTGGGGCTTTGCAAACCCCTTGCATTCTTCGAATTGGTCCATCTCTTTGCCGAAAGGCTTGTGCAACCAAATTAACGATTGGTGGCGCAGAACAGCAGGGGAAGGAGACCGATTTTGGCCTACAGGACCAAAATGGTCAACAGTGATATCAGATAGTCGAGCTCCCAAAGCTCGTGATTGGGTTCAGGAAAATCAGGACATCATGAAAACCCTCAAGGAGAATATGCAACGGGCACAAAATCAATAGAATATGTATGTTGATAGGCACCGGTTGGAGAGATCATTTGACGTGGGAGATTTGGTGTTCCTTCGCTTACAACCTTATAGGCAATCCTTCTAGAAGAAGAGTGGTACAGAGAATTGAAGCCACAATTCTATGGGCCTTGTAGGATTCTGAGATGGATTGGAGAGGTTGCGTACAAGTTGGAGTTACCTGAGCATAGCAGGATCCACAATGTTTTCCATGTGTCTTGCCTCAAAAGGGCACTTGGACAACATATTGAGCCATCTACTAAGTTGCCACCATTGGACAAGGAGGGCAAGTTGATTCTAGTTCCAGAATCAATTCTTGAGGTGCAAGAAAAGAAGCTCAAAAGCCGAGTCATCATAGAGTATTTGGTGCAATGGAAGGATTTGCCATTAGAGGATGCTACGTGGGAAGGTGAACAGATTTTGCATCATCCTAATCTATAGTTTCTTGGGGACAAGCAATCTTGGGAAGGGAGGATTGTAATGTCCCTTGCAAAATGTTTGGAGACCTAGCTGGTCTACTCCGCCCTTTTTCCTTATTTATTCCCTTGGGAATTGGGGCATGGGAGAAATAAAGGGAATATTTGGATCCTTTGGTGCAATTAACTTTATATTTTTATGTTGAGGAAGCCATTAATGCATTTTATGTTATATTTTCACATTGAGGTTCTTTAAGTCATAACTTATGACTAGGAAAAATGTTATTTCCCCCCTATATGGATGTTGGACCCTTAATTAATGAGTATTTATTACTTATTATTTATTTATTTTTAAAGGGTGCTTTGGAAAAGGTGAAAATTTTAAGGTTTGGAGGAGTTATAAAAGGAGAATATGAGGATCATTATGTTCATGGCTATTATTCTCTGAAAAAGTTTGGCGAGCCTGTGTGTTCATTTCTATTGCTCAAGGAGTGAAATCCCTTGGGATCCCTAGTTTCGGTGCAGAGGAAACTTTGGACCTTAGTTGGAAGGGTTATTTCGGTGAGAGGATTTATCCTCAAATCCTAGTAATTGTATTCATAGGTACCGAGGATTATTTTCAGCATAGTGGCAATTATTCTGGTACTAACCGTACAAATTGGGAAGATATCACAGGTTATTTGTCATAGAGTGGACCAAGAAGGTTGACGTCGTAGTTGGAGGATTGGCATGTTGATTTGGAGGTAGCATGGAAGCTTTGGGTGTAGGTCGTGGGGTTTCCCAAACCCATATATTGTTGGCTGCCTCATCACCCGTGGGTGCACGGGTATCTTGGAGGGATGCATGAATATTGGAAGGGAGGCACAACATATAAAAAGAGTCGTTTCAGAGCTATAAGGAGCTATTCCCAAGCTATATATGCCACTCAAGTAGTTGTCCATCCTTCTACGTCAGATTAGCCTTCATTCCTAAGTGTGTTTGATTTTATCTTGGAGGTCAGAGTCTAGTATTCTTCATTCCCGTACTTTTGATTTTCTGAGACAACATATATATAATTCTAGCATGGTTTAATGATGAATATATTCAGCAAGATAACAGATGCATACAAAGTGTTTGTTAAAATGTCAATGACTTGTTTCATGCATGACATCTATTTGTAAATATGCCCTTAATCAATAATATAATTGCATAGTTTAAGTGATTGAAATCAGAATTCCTTCATAATAGTCTACATACAAATTGTTTGACAAAATCCCTACAAGTTAAAAATCAGAATTTTGCAAGTTTGGAACAATATTTCTTGGTTGGGAATATTTCATTTATGCACCTAGTGGAAACTAAACCTAAAACCCTAATGCTTTGCTGAATTGATGTTTGGAGATTTTCGAGTAGCACACTTATAATTTCTAGATGAAATTACCATAAAAGTTTAGAGGGTTTTCGTCCTCAAACCTAAATCTGAATGGTGAGGATTTTTGTCTTCACAATTCATTCCAACTATAAGGGTTTTCGTCCTCATGTTGGAAATCAATGAACTTGAAGGCTAAATCAATTGAGAAATATTGATAATAAAAATTGAATGATTTATAATGAGGACTCTCAATATATAGACTCAATTGTCACTTTTAGGGTTAGGGTCATAGTTTTAGTTTTAGGGTTTTATTTTTCACTTTTACCCTTTTATTTTATTTTCACTCTTCCCTTTTCTCACCCTTTTATTTATATTAATAATAAAATAATATTAAATTGTCACTTTTTTTTAATAAAATAAGAAGAGAGTCACCTAGACAACTTAAATTATTAACTTTATTATTTTTTACTTTATTTGAAAAGGGGACATGACATCTAACATCGTTCAATGATTGGGTGGCCCACTTAGGTATCTTTTTTTGTGGTTTAGGTGCTTCAATTTCATCCTCTGAAGTTCCTTCACTTTCTATCCTCTATTCTTGTGGCCCCTGTTCATTGTCTGATGAAGTTGAACTTTCTCCTTTAGGAGAAGTTTCATTCTCTTGTATAGGAGACAATAAAGAATAAATGGATTTCCAATTGTATGTCCCCCACTTATTGTTTGGAACATCCAAATCACTCTTCTTGTAGAAATCAAACTTTGCATGTTTATCAAGTTGACTCAATTGTTGACCATTGCTTGCTTTGTCCTTTGTGGTTTCACAAAAGACAACTCTTGCGAAAAAAAACTTCTTTTTCTCATCATATAGCATGTATGTCTTGGAGGATTCAAAATATCCTAAATGAATGCATTTGTTACTCCTGTGGCCCAACTTATTCCTCATCTCTTTTGGAACTAATGCATAGCAAGTGGATCCAAAAATCTGAAGATTTCGCATTGAAGAAAGATAACCACACCACATCTCATATGGAGTCTTGAATTGGAGCGATGTGTTGAACACACTATCTACTGAGAGGCGTGGTGATTCAGTAGATGAGCTAAAACCTGGGTCTTAAAACTTTTAAACAGGATACTTAAAGTACATGCAAAGTAAATTACAAAAACAGGGATCATACACCACATAAGAATGCTCAACACCAGATTTTTACGTGGAAACCCCAAAGGGAAAAACCACGGTGAGAAAAGCTACTAGAAGCTACTGTTCTAATCCAGCCTTACAGAAAAGAAATCTCACAAACAAACTTCATTGGTTACATTCAAGAGCACCCACTCTAAGGAAGCGTCAACTTCCTTACTGAGCACCAACTCAATTTTTCTGATGGCATCAACCTATCAGAGAAATGAAGTTGCAACTTCAAAATATAGAAGAGATTCAGAATGAATCTTGTTCACTTTTTTGTTACAAGTTTAGTCTGTAACTGCACCTTCGCTGTGTGCCTTCTCGACTTATCTGCGTCTATCTAGATATCTTCTATACTGACACAAATTATTTTTTTTCCTTTTTACGCTGTCTACATATGTCCTCACTCGACAATTTTGAGTTAACACTCTAATTATAATCGCAGCAGCGACAAAAGACCTATTCAAATGTTTTGTTCGTAGCATATATAGACAAATGCATCTTAGGGTTTTCTATCTATGAAGTGTTCACACTTCAACTCTTCTTAACCAGTTCAAGCTTCTGATCTGCATTCAATGTGGCTTTGACTTTATGTCTACATTCATGCTTCACACGACAACGTTCAAATTTGTTTATTATCTTTGACATCTGCACTTCTACTGTTCTTAACTGCCCCGCTTCCTTGATCACTTCTGATCTGTACTCCACATGACTGACTTCGTGTCTCGATTGATGCTTCAAACGACAACATTCAAATGTCTTCACCATCTTTGGCATCTGCACTTTTACTTAACTGCGCTGCTTCCTCGATCACTTCGAATGAATTATCTCGAGCTCTGTGAAGATATATCGAGTTCATCACCAGTTCTAGTTGTTCCTTTACAGACAATTAGAAGACATTGACTGCGGGCTTTTTATTTCTTTCGTCGCGCCAAGTTCACGTTCTTTTCTTTGTTGGATCTTTCCTTATGACCTTTTGACACTTGTCAAATGCGCGTGCACTCGGAAGATCATTTGAGTTTGCTTTGCACCATTGGATCTAATGCACCGTTAGACATGAGCCGTTGATCTTTTAAAGTAGCATTAGTTTTAATTCTTGCTTTGCCATTAACCATCGAGCTTCTTTTCTTCCCTTTTTGCATCTCGTTGCTTTCTATATCAAGGGTTTGCTTTTGCTCCTTTCGATTGTCCTCGATATGCTCGATCTTTACCCTTTGTATTGAGCATTAAACTTCGGCATGTTGGCGTGATCTTATTTTCTTCGGCAATCTTGTAATGTTCCTAGCAACATCAATCCTTGAAGACTTGCTCGTCTTTTAACCTTGCTTTAATTCCTTTGGAAGGTTCCTTTACACAAATTGTTGCGGGCCTTTGTGTCTTCGGGACAATTTTCGTGAACATTTTGTCCGGGTCCTATTCTTCCTTAAGTGTCCTCCAATTTCTCCGAAAGAATTCGTCATTGGCTTCTAATATGAGATGTCCTTCGGAAATCTTTTCTTCGGACTTTTTGTCCGAGACATTTCTTTGGACTTTTTGTCCGCGAGACATTTCTTCGAACTTCTTGTCCGCATCATTTCTTCAAACTTTTTGTCTGAGACATTTTTTTGGACTTTTTGTCTGTGAGACATTTCTTTGGCATTTCTGCAAGTGTCCACATACCCTTTGCAACGTTCAAAAGATATCCTTTGGATTTTCTGCAATCTACCCTTCGGCTTTTCTGCAAGTGTCCACATACCCTTTGTAATGTTCAAGAGATACCCTTTGGACTTTCAAATTTTCTGCAATCAAGAGATAAGCTTATTGGAAGGTAGGTCCAGCATTTGACAGTCCGAATGGCATCTTCCTATAGGCGAAAGTTCTCCACTTGGTGGTGAAGGTTGTCTTGTACTGGTCGCAATCTTGCACCAGAATTTGATTGTACCCGGAATAGCCATCCAGGAGGGAGAATCTTTCACTCCCTGTCAGCATCTAGAGAATCTGCTCCATACTTGAGAGGGGATAGTGATCTCTTAATGAGACTCTGTTCAGGTCTCTGAAATCCACACACAATCTGATCTCCCCATTCTTTTTCCTAACGAGAACCAAATTGGCCAGCCAAGAAGAGTCTTTGATAGGAAAGATGATCTTGGACTCGATCAGCTTGGTGAGTTCCTTTCTCATGAGAGGCTAAATCTTTGGATTGATTGACCTTTGTTTTTGTTTGATGGGTTTGGCACCTTCTTCCAACTCAATGGTGTGTTGGGCCAAGCTTGGGTCAAACCCCTTCAAATCTCCATACTCCCAAGCAAAGACATTGGCAAACTCTTGGCATAACATAATGAAAGCATGCCTTTCTTCATTGGTGCATACCTTCCCAAGTGCAAGCAACTTATCACTGAATATCTCTACCCTTTCGTAATTCTCTTTCTTGGTTGACATTCTTGCTTTGTCGCTCTTGAGTTGGTCATCCTCATTGAAGATGCTCTCAAGAGTGACCAAACTTTTAGGAAGTTTGTTGGTCTTCAGCTGAACAATCTACCCCTTATATTGCTACTGCAGCTTGGATTGATTCCTAGAAGCGAACTTAGCTTCCTCCTATAAGAAAAGTGCTATTTGTTGGTCACTGTCAAACACCTACCAATTGGTGACATTGTCTGGTATGGAAGGCCTCACTATCACCTTTAAATGGTGCTGATTGTTGTCTTGTCTTACCACCTTGGGGATATCAAACTGAGCACCAACTGTTGTTAGTCTATCTGCATGTTTGTTCTCCTCTCTTGGGATAAAAGTGATGTTGAAAGTAGTGAAGCTCTCCATTAGGTCTCACACCTTGTGCTTGTAAGACTTGAATAGGGAGTTCTTGGTCGAGTTTTGGCCCCTCACCTGGTTTACAATCAACTCGTTGTGTAATGTCCCCCTTCTAGTTAGACATTGTACTTTCAACATGATTAGCCTATCAGTGGCCTTCATAGGCTAATACGGCATGGTTTGAGGGTCCTCTCCGCAGTTACCCAAATGGCAGTTGGTTTCTTTGGAGAAGTTTCGACATATTCTGGAGGTTTTCTAATGATTTATTAGAATGTTCTATTTTTAGAAACCTCATGTTACAAGATGATGTTATATTTGTGCTTTATGATATAATTCATTATTTTATATTGAAGTGCAAATATAATATTTTAAAAGGGAAAAATAATAATAAAATATTATGATGTTTCTAGAAGCTTCTCAAATGAAGGGAAAAAAAATAGTATAAAGGTAGGTGTGGGCTGCCATTATGAATTATTCCGATTTTATGTTGTCTTTGTTGTGGTATGCTGGTGGAGCCTAGAGTTTCCTGCAGTGAATCAATTTGTCTTTGGGAACGATAACTCCCATTGATAGCATAACTGAGAGAGTGAAATATCTCTTGAAGGGTTGCATTTTGGAGGTGATATTTCAGTCATCTCAATTGGAGCAAATTTTAGAGAAATCGATCGATTTTCCTTGGTAAAGAGAGCAGATTGCTTTGTAAAGAAATTTGATATAAAAATTAGATATTTACAATCAAGGAAGGACGCCATTAGGAGGGACTTTTTGCTTGTGGGGGTTCCATTTTGCATGGATTCTCTGCTTGGCTTGGTGCACCCACTTCCTTGGAGCATGGAGATGATATTAGATGCTTGAGGCAGCGCATATTCATTGCATAGTATTTTATATTTGAGATCAGACCAGAACAAGGGCGGCTGGCTTGGAAAATTCGATTTGGCTTGGGAGATCATCCTTTCACTGGGAAATTGCTTGCTCCTTCATCTATTCTCAAGGGCGCCTCAATCCTACCAAGTTTCATTGCATACAAGTCATCTTTTAGTATAGTTTATATCTACAACTGTAGGTGTGCGTCCTTCATACCAGCATACCATATAATTGTAATTCTTGTTTATGCCAAGAGTCTTGGCTAGTCTAGTGGAGCATTGTATCAAATCATCAATACAAATAAGAATCACAAGTTGCTAGTCATTTATAGTTATCTTTTGAGCATTTGAATTGAGATAGTAGGTTGCATGCCAACTGTTCTACTAAATGTCCATTGGCTGTAAGTGATTAGTTTGCTTTGTGAATTCATCTAATTGCATAGAAAAGAACAAAAAAAAATAAAAAATAGAAGGCATTCCTACATCTAGAACTTAGCATTGTCATTCTTGCATTGTGCTATAAACACTTGAAGCTTTAATCCATCGTCATTTAAACAAATAATCAAAATTGTGACAAAAACCAGCAAGAAGCACTTTGCTTACTGTTGACAAATCTTCCACAAAACAAATTTCCTCTTGCCACCAGAAAAATTTCTACGGACTCAAGCATAAAATTTTCTACGGACTCACTAAGGAATTTTCTACAGACTCAAGCAGGGAATTTTCTACGGACTCAGTCAGATAAGGAAAACCTTCGGACTTTTTGTCCGAAGGAATTCCTTCGGACAAAAAGTCCGAAGAAATTCGGAAGACCACAGACAAAAAAGTCCGCACAAAAGAAGCCAAGGATTAATTCGGAAAAGAGACAGTTTCAAGAATTCCGAAGGGTAGGGTACCCTTCGGAAGGGTCACTTCCAATTTTTTCGAAGGGCACCTACCCTTCGGGCAGGAGGAAGACCAAATTCGGAGACTTTTGCAAAACCCTGGGTGCCCTTCAATTTTTCCGAAGGGCACGGGCGGAGGACACTTGGTCGGCGGGATGGACCATGACAAATTCCTGAAGGACACAAGCAAAGGAAAAGACAAGGGGAAGATACCCTTCAGACTTTTTGTCCAAAGGAATTCCTTCTGACAAAAAGTCCAAAGAAATTCAGAAGTGTCCACGGAGAGAAAGACAAAAGACAGGCAAAAAACAAAGGAAATGAATTCTTTCGGACTTTTTGTCTGAAGGAATTCCTTCGGACAAAAGGTCCGAAGGAATTCGGAGAAAAGACCGACCAAAAAACCCGAAAGAATTCCAAAGGCATAAGACTAAGATAATTCTTGCGGACTTTTTGTCTGCGGGAAAGATGCGAAGGGAAGAAAGCCGCAAGAAGGAGGCGAGACAGAAGTCTGAAGAGGGACGTGGGAAATAAAGCCTAAAGAATTCTACGGAAATAAACCCGAAAGAAATTGCCAAGCAGAGAAATCCGTCTGAAATAAGAAAACTAAGGGTGACGTCCCGCAAGCCGTCAAATTTTGACTGCGGGAAGTAACCGTTGGAACAGGATAAAGCCAGAATTCTGCAAGAAAATATAAATCGGGTATAATTAGACTAACACCATCCGAATATACAGAATCCCGCCAGAGATAGATACGAATAGGAAAACCAGAATAGTACGAAATACATGCAAACATCGGAGCTATTTTCAAAGATAAGAGCTATTTTCGAATAAACGGTCAAAGTTTCAGTTGACTGATTATTAAAGTCCTGTTCATCTCCATTCAGCGCATGCATCCGAAGGTCTAATCCAGCTTCAGCAGGAATTCTGAATTCGAACAACGAGTTGACTATTCCAGATTTAGAGTTAACTAATTGATTAAAACGCTGCTTCACTAGAAGCTTTCATGCGAAGGAAAATGATCTCTTCGTCCAATTCAGCTTAAATAACTCTTAACTCAGTTTTCAAACACTACAACTCGGCATCAAGCAGCTCACGTGGAGTTCTAAAATTGACATCTGCGTGGATCTTCATGCAAAAAAGAGGTGGGCGGCTCATGACAAAGATAACTTCGCTTCATCAAACAAAGAAACTTCATGCAGGGACAAAAAGGAATATATATTTTATTAAAAGGCCAAGTAAAGCTTGGAGTTAACAAAAGTGAATCTTTCTCCTCAAGTTCTACGCCAATCTTTGGTTTCTTGTAATTTTCTATATAAAGGCTTTCAGCCTTTGAGTAAAATGATCCAATCTCTCTTGGTTAGACCAGACTCTGCCATTGGTGAGTTGTGTAACCACTTTGATCAATAAAGACTGTAGTTTCAGATTTCAAGCATTGGCATAGTGTATATTTCTTCAGCAATTTGCATAAGTGGTAGAGTTCTCTCCCTTCCCAAATTTTGTTTCATACCTAGTTGCTATATTATCCTTATCCAGGTCATGTTAAAGTGTTCTTTATTGTCTTTTGCTGAAATTGTAAGTGGATGTTAGGTGGCTGCAAAGTGTCTTGTATCAGACCTCTCTCCATCGTTTTCCTTCAGGTTTTAGTTATTGGATCGAACCTCTGCATGAAATACTTATGAATAAGTGATTAATTTGAAGTCTAAGGTCTTCCTTCTCCCTTGTTCGTTCAGTGTTCAAGGTTCCAAATTGAGTGGATCAAAATCTTGGCGTATCACCCCTTTTAGGTAGGATTTCCCCTTTAAGTTTTCTTTCTCTCTTTTCCACGATAGTCAGCAGTGTAAAGCAGGAATTTTCATTGATACATCATACAGGAACCAGCCTTCTCTAGAGGTTCTTCTTACTATTGAGGCACCCACCCTCGTGAGAAGATCCCATTGTTTCATCCGGATAGAGGATTGGCCGTTCCGCGCATGTCTTCGAATCAGGGCGCAGCTCCAAGTTGACAACACCTACAAAGTGTTTGAAAAAATTACAAGGTAGCAAATTGAGACAATTAAGGGCAGATTGGGCAAGGATTGTTACACGTTGTCTCCAAACACTTGCAACTCTTTGATTTCTCTTTTCCTTGCCCACTCTAGACCGTGAATAAGAGATTCATACTCTGCTACATTGCAAGTGTAGGAGAAATGGAACTTGAAAGCTAAGAAGTATTTCTCCTTTGAAGGTGAAATCAGCATTGCTCCACCACTAGCGCCCAACTTGCTTCTAGATCCGTCGAAGAAAAGCTGCCACAAACCACAACTCTCTTGATTTGCCTTCATTAAATTTGGCATGAAAGCATCTTTCTCATGCATGTCGTAAACTCCAAGACATGCCTCTTCAATGAACTTGTAAGGATCATGCTCAAAATTGTCATTTCCCCATTTATTTAGGAGCAGGTCAACAACTCCTACAAGAGAAGATGATGGAGATTGGTCTACCTGGATCTCTTTTTCATCAATGATGGCATAGTTGACATTCGCTGCCTTGGGCGAGTATGGCTCCAGGTGATCTTTGTAGATGGGCTCCAACTCAATCTTCACTTTGGTTCCATACTTTGTCCTAAAAACCATGTAAGACCAATTTGTGCCAAGTACCCACCTATCTTGGACATGAAATACCTGGATAAGCAAATAGCGAAGGGGAAACATCTACCACTACCATGTCATGGGGAATTGAGAAGGTTAGATAGGCATGAAGAGTTAGATTCAAGCCTCTTACCACTCCCAAGGTCTTCGCTGGTGATCCATCCAACTGCAAAACTCCTTTGGTCATTTGCTCATATTTGAGTCCTAGCTTGTCATCTATGCATTTGGGCATAACTGAGGTACTTGCTCCACTATCAATAATGCAATTGTGGACGAAGAAATCACCAATAATCAAGGATAGATAAAAAGGAGGGACCTTTTCATCCTTTGCTTGACCTCCCATGGGAGGAGCCCTATTCACTATCAACACATTAACATCCTTTACTGGGATAGCTCGCTCACTTAACCCGTGCAATTCCTTTTGGAGCATATCTTTTTGCCCTAGCATTGCTAAGGAATCTCACAATGAGATGTTCATGTGCAGCTTCTTGATTTGGTCCACTACATTGATGGGAGGACTGCCCCTTTTGGAGGTCTCCTTGGGGATGTTTGTAACTTGTGGTGCAACCCAAGGAGTTGAAAATGTAACTGGGGGTCTGTAATTTGGAAACCTCTGATTTACTTGTGATGGAGATGCTGCAGATGCTTGAGTAGCTGCCTGAGTTTCATCCATAGCTCTCTTCTTGGACCTGGTGTTGGCTACAACACAATCATCCTGATTATTTGTGCTCCCCACATAATTGACTGCGTAGAACTCCCCTTCTAGGTGGTTCATAAGAGTGGAATCAGATTGAGCATGTCTGTTGTCCATCCCAGGCTGTGTTGGCACCTCAAAACTTGAGAATTGCGCTGCCTGATCACCTTGTGAGGTCATACATTGATTTGATAGCTCATTGGTATAAGCACCCGATTCTTGACCATGCCCCAAGATGGATAATTAGGCTGCTCCTGTACCAAATTATTTTGAGTGGGAACAAGAGCCTTGGAAGATGAAGGGGCATTCGGATTATAACTTTGATAAAGCCTGACTTGCATAATCTGAACCTGCCCTTGATTAGAATTCTGGAAGGGAGGCCTATTTGTTTGTCCGAACTATTGGTAGCCTTGATTTGGCCTATAACTTTGAGCTTGTTGCCTCTTGAGGGCAACCAGTTCGTTGGTGACACTCTGCAGCAGACTTTTAACTTCGTGGAGATCATTTGCAGGGGTGGCAGCCGGCCTCTCTACATTAGGCAAAGGAGCTAAAGTGGGCGCAGCACGCTAAACTGAGGGCTGCAAATCAGAAAAAAGTGGCACATGAGGTCTAGGAGCTATCTTTCCTGCTTGAACTAAGCAATTTTCAGCAGCTATGGCTATTTCATAAGCAGAGGGTAGAACATGTCCACCCATGCACTGTATCATGACAAGAATGTCACTATTCAAGGCCTTCAAGTAGTAAAGGAAGGCATAGCTTGGAGTTGCCCTCACTAGAATTGGGATTTTGTTCCAAGTCTTTTGGAACCTAGTGTTAAAATCTTGCATAAATTCATGTGGGGCTCTTTTCATAGTGGTCAGTTGTTCAGCTAGAGACAGATGGTCACTTTTCTCTCCAAATCTATTTGTCAAGAGGGTCCCTAATTCATTCCATGAGCCCACTGAATTCATAGGCAAGGTCCCATACTAGTCCAAAACTTTCCCTTTAAAGGACAAGGCCAACAATTTGATGGCTACATTTTCCTCTGTAATATTATGGATGTTGCAAAGGTTGGCTATGTTTCTAATATGCTCAATAGCAGTGAGTGGGCCCTCTCCACTAAAGGGAGGAACACTCTTGATAGCTGTCCCTAGAATTGGGTCATACTGCAGAAGGTTCAAGGGGCTTTGGCCATTGAAGGCCACAAAAGGGAGAGCCATGGCTATGAAAGGATTCAACCGGGGTCTCCTCGCATAGGTGTATTTTATAGCAGGTCTGGAAAAATGGTTTGTTGTGTAAGAGTGAGTAGTTGCAAACCTTAGCCTCTTTGCAGAGTTCAAAGGCAGCTCAACAAATTTGAAAGGGACACCCTTAGAAGATCTTGTGGTGACCTTAGGCATGGGATGCTAGGCTGATCACTAACCAGAGATTGAGTTCCTGAAATGGAGTTGCCAAATGTTGGATTATAGCTCTTTCTTTCAGATTTTTTACAGTAACAGGACCAACACCAATCCTGAAACTCGCAGGACGCAAATTTGGTCCCACCGAGCGTGCCAAAAACTATTGACGTTGTGGATTGCACCCTCTGAAAGGATACTTAGCTCCCTTCCTCCACGAGGCACAATGGAGACATTCCTCTTGCTGTGGGTGGCAAATTTAAGGAATGAATCTCTAGATTATGGGATAGCTCCCCTTGATGCACCTTGAGGCCTTGAATTTCTACTGCTAACAATGGGGGGGTGAAAAGAGAGATATACTATAAAACAGAACCTAACGAAAGTGGTGATGCACCAAAACTGATTTGTCTACTCAGCTTTCACCTACACTTTACACCAAAAGGAGTGAACAAACACTTCATTTGCATAAGAAACTAACTGCATCAATGCTTCAACAAGGGGTTTTATGGAGGTATAAGGAGGAAGAACCTACCAGAGGTGTTTTAAAGACACGTTGTTGGATAGTTGCTCACCTGCACCTACACTTCAATCTGGACACTTCTTGTTACCCTGCATAAAAGAATTTTCAATACACTAGATATGCTAGTATAGACTTATGAAAGCATTAGAAGAAATGACTGAACATAAGACAAGACCGCAGGGATATGCAAAGTGCAAGCTCATATGGAGGTAAAACACTTCTTTTGATTAAAGGTAAATTTCTTTAGGGCTTCGCCATACAAATGCTGAGAGATGCTTTCTCAAAATGAGAAGTTACAATATATAAAGAACTTTTTGGAAAAAAGGTCCTTGACCAGTCAAGGGAAAGAGGCCTATACTGCATTAAACACTCCTGCAATGAAGAATTAGCCCATGTTGCTGTTGTTTTTCCTATGAAAGCCATGTTGTAGGTGCTTTAGATATTGACTTTGTTGTCTGGGCCTGCAAGAGCATGGATCGCTTCTCCTAGCAACCGACAAGGCCATCCCTCCTCATGTTCTGGGCCATACTCTCTTGAATGCTCATGCAGTTGGCTAATCATTAATGTCAAAACAAGGAAACACGGGCCGCTCCCTGGAATGTTTGCAACCAACTCTCTTAATGGCTATTCGGTGGAGACTATTCCACCTGAAAGCATCTACTTTTCCCACTGACGACTCCTGTGCCACCTGCCTTGGTCTGATTCGTCTACGCTTGACTTGCTATGCCACCTGGAGCGTTTTGAGCATGTCTTCTATGTGTGTGGCCATATTCTGGATTACCCGCTCTACTTTTCTCTTTTCTTGCTATTTCTTGTCTTTTTCTTGGCAATTTGGGCCCTCGGGGCTTACGAAATTTCTCTCAGGGTCCTCCTTTGATGGGTCGCTGAGTCCTCTTTCGGGCTCTCAGGGTTTTGAATTCCTTCGGACAAAATGTCTGAAGGAATTTCTTTGGGCTTGCCACTTTTGCATATGCCTCCTTTGACAACCCTTTAGGCCTCCGCTCATGAGTTCATTCGGACAAAATGTCCGAAGGATTTCTTTCGGACATTTTGGCCGAAAGAATTGCTCTTTGGCTTCTCTCCAACGGCTAGCCCATCATCTTAAATTTGACGTTCGTGGGCCTGTCACCTCATTTGAAATCCAACAGCGATTTCACTACTTTGAATTTGACATTCACGGGCCCGTCACCAGACATTTGAATTCCAACGGCTAGCTTATTACCTTAAAATTGACATTTGTGGGCCTGTCACCCCCTTTTGGCAATTCCTTCAGTTTTTTTGGCAAACGGACTTTTCCGAAGGAAAGTGACCCTTCAAAAAAAATGAAAAGGTCCTCTTTTCAAGGCTAAGTGCCCTCCGCAAGGGCACCTACCCTTCGGACTTTTGTCTTCCGAATTTCTTCGGTTTTCTTCAATTGTTGAATTTCTTCGGACAAAATGTCCGAAGAAATTCACTCTTTGGGTGTTCTTCTTTGGATTTCCTTCGGACAAAATGTCCGAAGGAAATCTCTCTTTGGCCTGTCAAGTTTCCCGAAGGGCAAGTCCCTTTCGGGCTTTCTGCCTTGACCTTTTGCTTCGACCATCTGCCCTCCACAAGGACACCTTGAGCCCAAAGTTGCCCTTCGGGCTTTTTGAAAATGTCCATTTTGCTGATTCCCTACCTCCCGCAAGGGCTTTTTGGCCTCTAAGTCGCCTTTCGGAAGAATTGCAAAGGTCCGGTTTGGCACCTAAGTGCCCTCCGCAAGGGTACCTACCCTTCGGACTTTTTGTAAACGACCCCTGGGCCTTTGAACTTGGTCCGTTTTGCTGATAAAAAGCCCTCCTAAGTAACCCGTTTGCCCTGCTAAGCATCCAAGATCAAAATGAGTTCCAAATCGACTCATGCTTGCCAGACCCAAAGCACTTGGCAACCAGAAGAAGGAAACACTTGGTTTTTTCATGGAAAAAGGCTTGTTAAAGAAAGGCCCACAAGGCAGCTACGGGATGAACTTGTCAGACCCTGGGCTAAAAGACCCTGCAAGGAAAAGGAAAGAGGGGTGCCCAATTTTGGCCTACAGGACCAAAATTGGTCAACAGATATCATATAGCATAGTTTTATACATTTTAATGCTTACTGCAAACTTTGAAATCCTCTAACTTGTTATTAGGTGATATTGCATCTTTCATGTTTCACCTCTATTTCTTGGCAACTCATTCAATCAACTTGAGCGAATTTTTATATGCATAAAAAGCTGCATACATAGAGACTTGTTTGACATACCTGCCCACTTGTGAACATACACACTTATGTTAAAAAACTTCAATGAAGCATTATAAACCATGAAACATGAGTACAGGCATAAATGAATATGCATATCGGCAGAAAACAAGTTTACAGTGGACACTGATTTGGAGGGAATCGTGAGACATTTTTATATTAAACATTCCCATGGTACAAGGAATATCTGCCGACAATGGGCACCAATGTCTCTTGAATGAATTCCGCATTTTAATACAGCACATCCATCCCCTTTTCTGTATTTCCAGTTACATCAAGAACCTATTCCCAAATGTATTAACCAAATATAAAGAACATAATAATTGTAACAATATATACAAGAAAGCTATGTTTTTTCTGAATATCTTAACAACTCTAGATTATGTGATTTTAATCAACTACATCCCATTAATAAAATAAAAATTGTTATTGCTAGCCTTCCAAATAAATTCTGGCCTATTTTTCTTTAAATAGATAATGTCTCAACTTTTTATTATCTTTCTTTGCCTGTTTTCTTATTAAAAACGTGGAGAACTTATTTTCAAGGCCATGCACTAATTAAGTATTCAGTTTTGCGTTCATTTTGTTTGTCTGTAAACATTGTAAGTGTGCTGAGATACGTAAGTCTTAAAACGTACACATATCTAACTAGTGTGGAAAAATTCAGATTTTAAATGTACTGCTCAGATTTGCCTGGGTTCAATCAGTTACGAATTTCAACATATCAAGCCTCAATCTAAATGCAACTACTGCAATCTTTGCATGTCTGGAGATCATTCGACGCGGGGTTTGGAATTTCTTCAGGTTTCTCAAATGCCAATTTTTTGTTATTATCATGCCACCAATATTTTACTTAACTAGTGTAGTTAATTCATTGGTATATTCAAACTCTGCAGATTCTAATAATTGCTTTTTATTTGATCAATTGAGCAGGTTAGAAAATGAGCACTTTAACAATGTTGGAAAATACAGAGCATTTAAATCAGTGCCACTTCCTTTCCAATATGTTGATGATGAAAATGATGAATGATAATTTTGAAGGAGTTCTAAACGAGAACCTACAAGATATCCCCACTGAATGAAAATGGAAGTCAATATTGATCTTACAAAATATCTTGGTAGATGAATGAGTGAATGCCTCTTCTTCAATGCGCAAACAGCAGTTTGGTTGTCATGCATTCATGAGGACATATTATACAGATCCCATGTCAAATTGGTTGTACCATGAATGAATGTACCAATGACTTTCTAATAGCTATTGGTAACAATATTGCCATCAAGTAGCAAATTATTGTGCAGTTTTTTAGTATTTTTAGTTTGTTATTCAAAATGTCTTAATATAAATCATTGTGAAACATTTTGTCTCTCTTAAGTTTATTAAAATTGTGAAGTCTCTTCCATTAAGCTTCGCTTCTTCGTTGCTTTATGAACACTCTTCTTACCATAATCATGGTACGCTATAAAAAAATCAATCAAATATGACCTCACAAAGACAAACAAGGGATCAAAACCATTCTATGAAAATAACAAAATACTGTACAAGTGCACGTTCTAGGAAAAGGTACAAGTTCCCCACTAGAACAAGAGAACCTTTTTAATAAGGCTCCTCAATGATGTGTTCACCATCCACCTCTCTCCATGTAGAATCATCGAAGAAAGCCTTATTGGGTCAGCTATCCTTTAATGTTGTCTCATTCTCATCCTTGGAGATGAAGGTCTAGTTAGCTATCTCATGCTCATCATTCCCTAAGTCTATTTGAAAATCACATTATCTGAATTATCTTATGGACCCTCTTTATTGTTACAATCATTAGGTATTGACACAAAATATATAATGCCATCTTAGTGGTCCTAAATTCTGGTTCAATAGGTCAACAGTACCCTTCCAATAGTTTCTGAGTCCACCTCAGATGTACCCAATTGTCCGAAGAAACTCCAACCAAATCCTATTATGAACTTTTTGGATCTATGGCATCAATTGACAACTGGTGTATGAGCATTGTATGAGGAGCCAAAATCTTATAAGAAAAAACATGTTCCCTATGTAAGGAATCATCATCCAAAGAAGATTCATGATATTAATCATCATCTAAACAATCATATAAAGAAATACCATCTCAGGAATCAATGGCACGTGAAGAACTTTGTAAGGATCCACTATCCAAATCATATGAGCAATCATGCGAGGGAATGTTTTCCTTTGAGATTATCATCCTTTGAAGTATCACTAGAGAAGGTGTGATCATGAGAATAAGATTTCTGGAGTATTGCATCTTCAGGTCTCTTAAATTTCTGCTTGATCACTTTCATTTCCTTCAAAAAAGTATCATAGTTTGGCCCAACGTCTTCATCAACGCAAGTGAAAATCCTTTTGAGATACATCATGAAACTTGCTGCATTTGTATAAATTTTCATTGTTGTCAAGAGGACCACAAGCTACAATCTTGAAATTAATTTTTATTTCTTTCACTGTAAATTTATTTGTCCAAAATTCAACTTTCTTTTCAGTTTGAATTATTTGAGAGATAGATAACAAGTTGGCACTCAAGCTCAGAATGGGTGATGCACATCATTCACAAAACCAAGAATGTGAATGGCACAATTGTTTACAGCAAATATTCTATTATCTTTTCCTTGACTAAGGTGTTGGAATAGATAAAGTTATCCTTAAGTTACACTCAACTCCACAAGCAATATTCAACTTTAAATTAAAGAGAGATGAAAGATAGATTATGGATGAAGCACACAATGCACCAAATAACACTTGAGCTCTTGAATCATGAATGATAGATGAGAGACGATTTCCATATGATTATACATGTGAATGCCTTATCATTGGGTGGCTATTTCTTGAAGGTAGGCCTCCATTGAATATATCACGCCATAAACTAGACCCTTGTAAATAATGGATCCCAAGGTACACAAAGCTTGTGCATGATTGGGTCCACTAAGACACAATTGAAATAAATCTGTGTTGGTGCCTCATAGGGTTTATACCTAACCATTGAATGCTTTGAGAAAACCCACTATCGATGATCTAGGAGCCCGACTTGGGTGGAAGAAAGAAGATGGAACCTTGCAAAGTATCTCCCCAAATAAATCTATCACTGAAGCAGTTGGGGAACAAAAGTCCTCCATATTGTATAGCCAAAGATTACACTTTCTCAACGTTGGTAGAACATGAAAGTCTCATAGTCAACTCTATCAACTCTCAATCACCTAGATCTAAGGATCACAAATACTTTGCAAGAAACTTATAAGACTGATGAATCCAATTCAATCTCCTAGATTTTGGACCAAACACTACAAAAGAAGCACAAATAAAATAAAGATGTTAGTAACAACAATTGCAAGCACTCTGAAATTGAAATATTGAGATCACAACCCTAAACCATAAGAGTTTCACTTAGTGACTAACTTTGCTCCAACCTAAACCAAAAGGGGCTTGCCTCGTGAGCAAAGAAAACCTCCATAGCCTCTAAATAATCATATTGATACCAAATGTGAAGTCAATCAGGCCAATGAATAACATCATAACCCACTTGAAGTAAATTTGTCTAGGGTAAACTCATGGTAAGAAGAAATTGCATAATTGGGCAATGCATGTGTTATGAAAATACTATATTGCAAAAGGAACATAGACTCTAGAAAGCATTATATCAATCTAATGGTGTAAAAAAAATAGGATAACATCAACAATATCATCAAAGAACAATCATTCATCCTGAGTAACAACAACGATTCAATCCAATATGCAAGCAGTAATGTAAAATAGGGCACATCTAATATGTAAGTGATGATGTGAGCCTAGAACTACAAAATAAAAGTAGTATAAGCACAATGATGCTTGGAGGAGGCAACCTCCTAAAAAAAATGTAAATCATGAGGATATAACTCTAATGTTGACACCTTATAGTTAACTACCTAGCCTCTATTTATAGTTAACATTAGGTTGTGGCATCTCCATAGTCTCAATGGAGTTGACTTCATTGAAATTGGCAATTCTAAAATCTACCATTGACTAGGCAAAAGTTATGTGCACCACATGTTAGCTACTTTGAAACCCTACATTACACATGATAACAAGAAAATAATGAGGTGTGCTACATAATGCCCTCCCCTTTCAAAACATGTTGTCTTCAACACTTAACAACTAGTGTTTCCACAGAAGAATGTTATCTTTCCACAATTTGTTTTCCTCTGGTAAGCTCTTCCACTTGATTAGATGCTTTGATGCAGGTACATCCCAAGCGAAGAATAACCCTACAAATGGATAAATATAGTTTTGCATAGCATAGGCATGAATTTGCAAATAAATTCAAACGTTGAAGACAACACATAAGTAAAGAATAAAGGAACATGCAAAGGATGAATAAAGCACACAAAGGAGGTAGAGTCTTAGTTTGTGCACAATTACACAAGGTAGACCATACATAGTTGCACAATGTCACACCTTACAGGCATGGCAAAATAATGGTTCCCACTTAGTAAGAGTTACACACAATATATGCACCTGTTAGCATGCATGATTGGTATGCACAAATAAATAGTAATGCAGAGACAAAAAGGGTGGACAAAGGGTAATAGACACCTTGGCAGAGTACTTATAGTTCAATGCTGACATAAAGGTTAGCCATGTGGGCCTACAACTAGGCAACTTAGGAAGGGGGTTGGAAGGTTCCAAGGTGCAATGTGGAAGATTTGAATTTAAATTATAACCGCCTAATAAGTGGGTGGAGGCTGCTAGATATCTACATGCCAAACAATCACAAATTTAAATTTAAAATGATAGTGGGAATATGTCTAACATTAATGCCAGATGATGAACCAATGAATAATCCAGAGCAAGGAAACATCTAAAATCCAAAACTATATAAGTGGATGCAGGGTTGAAGATCAACAACATAATCTAGAATGTTAAGGAAACTCAGCCAAATGTTTGAGAGATTGAAAGTGAGCCAAGAGATAAAGAACCATTGTCATGAGTGTGTATAGGCATCCAAAAGAGATATAATTATTGTATTAAACCTGCATAGTCTCGGTTCAGAGTGACATGGTAGTTTATGGAACCCAAAGTCCACAAAACACAATTCTTCTTTAACACTTCCTTGCTCAAACATGAGCCCACAGTGGCACACATTAGGAGGGTTTAGAAATTGGATCCACGTCCTTCCCAAGAATATGGTTGGATTTTTTGGTGGGTTGACACCATCAGAAGAACCTCTCGCTTTTTGCGCATCTGTGGCCGCCAACTTGCTAAAATTTGAAGACACTCTTACTCTGCTACTACCTCAGAGTTGAGCCGCGTGGCTTTAGCCCTGGAAAAGGATCCCTTCAATGAGATCTTGCAAATGAAAGTTGCATCTTTGCACACCGCATTTAGATTGTAGACAACTACAATGCCCAGGGAGCCCAAGTCAAACCCAGGCTTCATTGGCTTAAGATAGGGGACAAAGCTTCAAAGGAGTTCTTCCAAATGCTACGAGCCAAGAACTCAAAGCATCAAATTCAAGTCATCTATGAGGCTGGCAACAGACTCACAAAAACCCTACAAATGGTGCAAGCTTTTGTCTATCATTATCAACAAGTGTTCAAAGCTCAAGCGTCTTCGATTGAACGTGAAATTGCCCTCCAACAATGCCTCGCAATGGTGCCATGCAAGCTCACTCCCCCCCAATGGGTGGTTTGCGATAGGCCCCTCACTATTGATGATTTGCAAGAGGCAATGTCTTACATGGCTAATGATAAAGCTCTTGGCATTGATGGCTTCCCCTACGAATTTTATAAATCCCTTTGGGACCTTGTGGGCAGTGACTTGCATAAGGTTTATCTAGAGGTGTTTTGTGCACATTCGTTGTGTAAAAATATAAACAAAGGAAATATTAAATTCATACCTAAGCATGGAGATCCTGAGTTGATCTGCAATTGGCGGCCCATCACCCACCTGAATGTTTCTTATAAAATCATTGCCAAGGCTCTGACGATCCGGCTGTGCAATATGTTTCCTCTCATCATGTGTCCAGAACAAACGAGTTTCATCAGAAGTCGTTATATTTTGGGTAACATCCTTTCCATCTGGGAAGGGATGGATTGGGCTAGGCGGTCTAAGCAAAAAGTTATGTTCATTAAAATTGATTTTGAAAAAGCTTATGACCATATCTAATGGCCATTCATTCTATCCATGCTTCGAGCTTTGGGCTTCGAGCCCATCTTCATCCAAACCATCCAAATGCTTTTTACAGATGCCTCAACCGTCCTCTTCATTAATGGAGTCACCTTTGAGCAGTTTGGCTTGTTTCGCTCCATTCGTCAAGGGTGCCCGTTGGCTCCCGCCTTGTATGTGCTTGCAACTAAGGGTTTTGGATATCTTCTTAGCAATGCCCAAGCTAGGGACCTTGTTAAGGAAATTTATCTCCCTCCTAATGCCGTGACCCTGCAAGAAGATATACAACTGCTTAATGACCATTTTGCAGATGAGTCTTTCCTTACTGTCATTGAGGATGAATCTAATGTGGACAATGCATTACAGTGTCTCAACACCTTATACCTAACCTCTGGCTCCAACATCCAATGGCAGAAAACTCATTGCTATAGACAATCTTACCTCCCTCCGCTGGCATGGACTGCCAAATTTAGTTGGAAGTGGATCCAACATGATGAAATCTTTAAATTTCTTAGCATCCTCGTTGCTTTTTATGCTTTGCCACCCCTGTTGTGGCAATATGTTGTTGATAGAGTTGCTAAAAGCTAGAATATTGGGTGACCAAGTCTATTTTGTTAGCAATAAAATTTAAAATCTACTCTAAAATTCTTGTGACCACTCATGTGTACTACTCATCATGTTGGGTTCCCTCTAAAAAATCTTACTAGAAGTTGGAGAAATTGCTCAAAGATTTCCTTTGGGCCACTTCTCCCCAAGGTAAAGGATTCCACAAGGTGGCTTGGGAATATTGTTGCCTCATGTGTGATGCCAGAGGGATGGGGCTCATTGACATACCCCGGCAAGGAACTGTCTTATGTACCAAATGGATTGTGCAGGCCATTGAGGGCCAAGAAGCTTGGAAGGTATTGTTCAGACATTGTATCTTCTCAAGCTTGCCTAAGGGTAAGAAGGCCTAAAAAGGGCTCGGCTTCCCCAATTTACTCTTCATTCAACCCCCTGTTCAAATCATAGGGTCCTTTGTAGCCAAAAGCATCTAGAAGGCTTGGGAAAGGATTAAGCCATGGATTCTCTAGAATGGTTATGGATCCCGGAATGGGAAATCTGCTAATGCCCATTCTCTTTGGTGGTCTCCCATTTTCAATCTCAATAAAGTGCCCTTGGCATAAGTCCCTTGGATCAAAGCTCTCAAGCTTTTTCGCAAAAGAATTCATACCATCCAGGATATCTTTTGCAGGCGATCTCGCTCTTGGCTATCCTAGGAGGAGGCAAAAGCTAAATTTTGGTTAGCCAATGCGGACTAGGAATCCTACCAGGAGATTCTCAATGTCGTGCCAGCCTCCATGCTCCACAAGATCTCGATCCACTCCACTCAGCCATTATGGAAGGACTAGATGTGGTATGTAGAGGCCCCTTTTCGCAATTACACTCCTCAACTTGGCTATGGATGGCTCACCCCCCATTTACCCATGGTGGACAAGCTTAATGCCTGTTGGGGACTGAACTTGTTTGTTACTACATGGAGCTTTAGCTTCAACACTATTTGGGGGGGCTTGTGTGGAGCTCAAGCTTGCTCATTTTAATTGGTGTATACTGCACCAAGGCTTACCCATTAGCAGAAGACTCATCTAGTTAGGAGTCCACCTGCCTACTTGCCCTTTTTGTGGCCACCTTGAGATGCTTCCTCATATTTTTGGGTACTATTCCAAAGCTGAAAGGGTTTGGACTTGGATCCATGATCTCTTCTTACCTTTCCAGCCTGAATTTTTCATTGGCAGCACATCCTCCTTGGAGATAAACCCATGATGCTTTTAAATATTCACAAGTCTAACATACTTTCAAAGTGGAGATTTTCTTCTGGCTTTGGAAAGAAAGAAATAATTCTATGTTTAATAATGCATCTATTAATTGTAATGTTTATGCTATAAATAAGTCCTCTATCATCTCCATTGTGCTTTTGCAGATTCAAGTCTAAGCTAATAAAGTGGCTATGGAGCTTGGGTATCTTCAAGATCTCCTTTCCCACTGGGGAGATGTTCCTTGTACAATGGCTCAAGTTTTGTCATCTCTGTCCAGAGATCCTAGACTAGAGGACAGAGTGGCTCTATCGCCCCATGGTGGGAATCGTCGCAGTCATTCCCGATGTCACTCTCACAACATCACCCCATACCAGCGCATGACCCCTCTTGGGCAACAATGAGAGTGGCAGTCGTCGCCTCCTTCCTCGGTTGGGTAGGATGGCTGGGATGCTCCTCCTCTACACGTGGATGATTGGGGGGTGCCCCTTGGAGGCCGTTCAAATGTGTTGGACAAGTTCCCCAGGTTTTCTCTGGCCATTTCGCCCACTCGAACACAAGAAGAAGATGATAGGGACACAACTCAATCTTGGGCTAGGGTCTAGATGATATGGATTTGCCATCTTCTAGCCTTGCTCTTGCATCTTAAAGTTGTTTTTTATTTGACCTTTTCCTAGACTTTGCCTAGTTGTTTGTGATACTTTCGTTTCTGGCTCCTAGGCTTTGCCTATTGTGACTGCGTGGCATGCTCTCATACTGCATATATTTTTTTGTGAATTATTTGTATATTTATATTTAGTTAATAGATGGATATATTCATAAAAAAAAACCTGCATAATCATGTTGTGAAAAAGCTAAACCTATAGCTTAAGCTTTGTAAGTTTGTAAATTATAATTTTGAGTTCATTAATAAAATAAATCCCATTTTTGTGCTAAGTTTTGAGTGTATTTATATTTGTGTGGTCTAAGGCAGTTATTAACAGAACCCCCAACCAAAACGTTGTCAATTTGATATCAAAGTGAAGGTTTCAAAATTTGGAGTGAGGTGTGAGTATATTGTTTGCATAGGACTATGAGTGGGCATATCATAATAGTAGAAGTCCATGCTAGAGAGTGTGAAGATGTCTCCGAGAAGAGTTGGAGGAAGTGTTATGGTAGCTAGTGTGGTTGGAAGGTTGGAAGAAGTGATGGACATGTTGTGAGCCATGCAAATATGACTAGATGTTGTGGAAGATGTTAGACATCATGGTTTTGAGCCAAGATATCATCTAATCAACAATGAGGAAGAACAACATGAAGAAGGTATGAAAGGAGAGAATGAAAACAACACATTGTGAATGGACATTGGCGAGAGCAGGCTGTTGAAGCCTATTTCACGTATTGGACGAGGCACAAAAGTGGATGTGCCATGTTTCTTAGGGTCTTTGAATCTAGAGGAACTCATTATCCAACTCATAGACATTGAAAAGTACTTTGAATTTGACGAGATTTGCAACCCACAACGTGCAAAGGTAGTGCAAACCAAGTTGAATGGTCATGTGGGGCTATGGTGGAGAGAAGTGCAAACTAAAAAGTAGAGAAAAGACAAGGAGAAGATCACTAGACAAGATTGAATGGTTGCGAAGTTGAGACTACTAGATGGAGTTATTCAATAAATTTCAGACCCTAAAGCAAAAGGACATGAGTGTCAAGGAGTATATTGAAAAGATCTACAAGATCACCATTAGATGAGGTCATACTAAGGTCAACTAGGAGAAGGTCACAAGATACTTGAATGCACTAAGAATTGGGATCCATGAGGAGCTAAGTATGACTCAGAAGCCTATCAGTTTGCAATAAAGGTAGAAGAGAAGTTGTCTCATAGACAATCGAGTACCACACAAAGAAAAGGAAGTTTCATGCGTGGGTGAGGCAAAGGTAACCTTGGGAGGATCCAACCAAGACAAGGAGAGAGTAACACTACAGACAACTCAAGGCACACACAAGAACAAATAGAAACGTGCAATGGAGAATAAGGATGCACATGAGGGAGATCTTAATTTTCCAAAGGGTGAGAAAGGTACGGTCAAGGAAGGGGAAGAATATTCCTATGAACATGCTTCAGATGTATAAAAATTAGACACTAAGTGAGCAAGTGTACATAGGCTCAAAGCGTACAAGGTTGAAGGACCAAGATCGGTGCACACTGTACACATAAAATGAAAGATTCCATTAGATCAACAAGAAGTTTTGGGGAAGGACCAAAGTGCATAGAGTCCCTAGTGATGAAGATAATCGTATTGAAGCCACCGAAGAATAATAATGAGCTAGTGCAAAGGAAGAGCCATTTTTGAATGATGTGCAAGTCGAGAGGCAAATGTTATAAAGTGATAGTGAGTAGTGGCATTACAGGTAACTTAGTCTCATGCAACATGGTCAAGAAATTGGGTTTGAAGAAGGTAGCGCATCCAAACCCATACAAGGTGTCATGTTTTTTTAAGGGCCATCAGGGGTTGTTGAATGAGCAATGCCTTGTGAAGTTCCATATAGGCATATACAAGGACAAATTCTAGTGTGACATTATGACAATGGACATGTATCATTTTTTCTTGGGGAGGCCATGGAAATATGATCGAAAGGTTGTACATAATAGAAGAGTGAATGTAATGTCCCCTTTTTAGAATTAAACCAATCAGAAGATCCGTAGCCTATTCATTATTTCCCAAGGGCTAAGGGATTAAGTAGGAAAATAATTTAATAGTATTTTTAAGTCATCCTAAAGTTACTTTATTTTATAACATGGAAAAAGACACTTGGGTATTATTATTAAGGGGGCCAAAAATTAATTCATTAAGTGGGGAAAAAATTAAAATTTATTTAGGACAACTGGAAAAAGAGAAATTATAGAAGAAGAGCTAAGCTCAAAAGGATTCATTATTCATCTTTGAAATCAAAACCATGTTCTAGGTTGTAGCTTTTGTATTGAACTTTTCTATCTGAGGATGAAAACCCTTCAGTGTACAGGGTTAGAAGATGAAAACCCTCTTACCCATTGAGGTGATTCCATTCAGGGATCATAATTGTGTTGATAGATCGAGTTTAATTTAAGCTTTCAACTAGCTAGAGGTTGTTATTAGTTTGCAAACTTTTGTGAGGGATTATATATATATATATATATATATATATATATATATATATATATATATATATATATATATATATATATATATATATATATATATATATATATATTATCAGGGTTTATTGTTGTTTAGGGGTTGTCATACCCTAGAGAGGTCGTACAATTGAGGGACACAAATCGTTGTCTTTAGGATAACTACACAGGGATTTGTTAGGGTTTCACGCAGTTTTAGGGAAATCTCCAACTTGGGATAATGATGCATACCTTGTTGGCCACCATTCATCTACAACAATTGCCTTGTTGCACTCCTCTACTACTGTAAAAAAGAAATTGTTATTGTAATCCAACTGTGAAGGTTTTCTATTATCATTAATTATTGATTCAACATCATTAGGTTTGGATGTGATACATTTATTATTCAATAAATAATTTTATCAGTATTGTGTGTATTCAGGCAATCACAATAAGAATTACAATGTAATCTTCAATATCATTATTGAGTGTTGTTTTAATATTTAATTAATGCTCTAATTTTAGGAAAAAATATAAAAAAATCAAAATTCAAAAAATTGCCCAAAAAGTGACATTTCAGTGGTATTAGCGTTGTGATCTTGCTAGTTTGTGAATTGGATGGGAAATCATGAGAAACAAAAAAATAAATTACCTACAAAAGAAATGAATTCCTTGCATGAAGCCATCAATCAAAGTCAAAGAGATTTGATAAGGACCTTCCCGAGGACAGTGAAATAATCCATGACAAAGATGATACAAGCCTTGAAGAATATAAATTAGGAAACAAGGCTACCCAAGGAGTCCAACAATTAATCAACCCATGGTTCTTCAAGAAAATTTCTTACAAAGGGAAGAAAATGTAGATCATATTCAAGAGATGTTGATTAAAATACAAAAGGACAAGGAAAAGTACAAACTTGAGGCCACCAGAATCCTTGACCAGCATCAAGGGATGTCTGATAGTTTTAAATCCCACTTTGATGATTGCTTGGGGTTACTCAAAGTGAGGTATCTAAATAAAAGAGGTTTGTATGAATACATACAAAGGTTGAGAAATAAAGAAGAAAATCAGAGCCAAAATAATTTAAGGAGTAGGAGCCAAAGAATATGTTCCTAAAAAAATAAGAGAGAACGAAAACAAATGTCTAACATGCTGCTGAGGAATCCACCATGCAAGTTGAAGGTAAGGATATTTTATCAAATAAAGATATTTCATTGACTTCTAAGATTGAATGCTAGTTGTTGATGCAGTGGATTGCACCCTATGTAGGAGGCCGAGCTCCTGCCTTCCACACGCAACAATGGAAACTCCCCTCTCACCTGTGGGACCGACGAAGCTGAGGGGAGAGTCTCTAGATAAGGGCTAGCTCCCTTTGATGCATCTGAGTTATTCCAATAAGTGCTAATATATATATATATATATATATATATATATATATATATATATATATATATATATATATATATATATATATATATATATATATAATGGGGGGGATGAAAAAGGAGAAGGATTATAGGAAAACAAAACCTAGTCTAAGGGGGTGAAGCACCAAATAAATTCAACCTACTCACATTCACACTTTGAACCATAAAAACACATACGTACACTTTAACTGGTAAAATGACCAGGCTGCAGGAAGCTTAATAGGGAGGCTTTAATGGAACACACAAAAAAAGGGACTTACCATAGGCACTGTAAGAAAAACACACTATTTAGTAACCTCTTTCTGCCTATGCACTCCAGGTACAGCTCTTCCTGTCACTTGCAGGAATGGCGCCTTGTAGATACTAGATGCATTGGTGTCAACCCTGTGAAAGCATTAGGAAGCAATGACTGAACACAAGACTTAACACTCAGACACATTTAGAGATATCTAACTAGAATAGAGGTAAAAAATGCATTCTTTATTGATTCCAGGTGAAAATTGCCAGGGCTTCGCCTTACAATGTGAAAGATAGATCTCCAAATGAGAAGTCTACAATATATATAGGAAGAAAAGATGCATTTTGGCACCCTTTTTACAAGTGACCCATGTGCGTTTTGATCATTGGGAAGAGCAAGCCGCTAAAACATCATATGAGAAATTATGGGCTGCGTCGTTTGTCTGCGAACAAGACCGCTCCTTCAAGGCGATTACGCGGCTTGTCTACTCATTAATGCAAAATAAAGAAAATGGGTCACATCATTCACCATTCACCGTTCGCGCCTCTTGATGATCAATTCACAGACAATGTATCACCTGCTAGAGTAACTCCTTGAGTCGACACCTTTCCTCGCCACTTGGACTGCTTTGTTTGTTTCTACACTTGGTCTTTCTCTTGGCCTTAAGCCTTTGAATTCCTTTGGGTTCACACTTAAGTTTGTGAAGATCAACAACTACTTCATTTCCACAAATTTGACACCCTCGAGTCCGTCGTCCTTCTTAGCAATTTGTTCTTATCTTTCCCGCTTGCCTTGGTTACTTTTCACTGATTTCAATAAGTGACATGTGGCGTGTTCCATTGCTAAAATAGGCAAGATACATAGTGGCATCCACTCTCTTTAGCAACAATACGAAAGCATTTGGGGCTCATTCAGATTCATCATGGATGATGACACTTGGCAGCTTCCGCTCTCTTCAGCGGTTCGTCCGGGGCCCACCACAGTCTTTACTGAACAAAAAGGAAAGTCTGCAAATGTTGACACTTGTCAGCGTCTGCCAAGCTCTAAAAAGGACATGTAGCACATTCCTCTACTCTTAGAAAAGTATGTCAAATCCTTTTGCGTTTGCCACTTGGTGCCCCCTGTAGAATTTCTAAGGGAAGCTTGTTGAAGGGAGCTTTGGGGAACTCGGATGCAGACACTTGTCTCGCTCTGTCAGGTTTTGTAAGGGACACGTGGCATGTTCAGTTGCTTTTAGGGGCAAATTATCATGTGTCCCTGCAGACGACACTTGGCAACTTTCGCTCTTTGGCTTTTCCTGGTGTAAAATTGATGTTCGCGGGCCCGTCACTATTTGAAAACCAATGGCTAGTCTATTTCCCTGAATTTGACAGTTTCGGGGACGTCACCGCCCTTAGCAAGTCCTTCGGTCCTTTCTCTTGATTCGGCCTTTTGTCGCTCCCCTTTGAACCTTCCCGAAGGGAAGGTGACCCTTCGGCTTATGGAGAAGTGCCCTTCATTCGGCAGCCGAGAGTCCCCCGCAAGGGCACTTGCCCTTCGGGGTCCTTTAACGGCCTTTGGTTTTGAAATCTTTCGGAGCTTTCCCACGGACTTTTCCCCGTGGACTTTTTCCCATGGACAAAAAGTCTACAAGAATTGCCTTGTCTGCTTCTTTGGGTTTTCTTCCCAGGCCTTTTGGCTCGTGGCTTTCTCAAATTTCTTCAGACATTTTGTCCGAAGGAATTCCTTCAGACAAAAAGTCTGAAGAAATTATTCTTCTTGCCTTAGTCTTTTCCGCACCTTTCTTCGGGCTTTCTGCTTTGGACCCTTCCAAATTCCTTCAGACTTTTTAGCTGAAAGAATTCCTTTGGACAAAAAATCCGAAGGATTTCTTCCTTTGCTTCTTCGACTGCCTTTGAAAGTGTCCTTCAGGAAAATTGGAAACGACCCTTCCAAAGGGTACTTCCTTTGCCTTAAACAATTTTCTGAAGGAAACTTACCTTTTCGGCTTTTCTCTGTGGCCTCCTTGAAAGTGTTCCCTACCCTCCGCAAGGGCTCTTGAGTCTGAAATTGCGCTCTGCAAGGGCTCTTGAAATGGTCCCTTTTGCGCCTAACTGTCGGGGACTCGTCTCTTTGAAACAACCCGTTGAACAAAAGCATTGAACCGACTGTTGAACCGTGCCATTGAAACAAGCTGTTGAAGCAAAAATGATGAATCAGGGACTTGAAACAAGCACTTGTCCATTTTGCACCTAAGTGTTGGGAACCCATTTATTCTTTGTAGAGTCTGTAGAAAACATACCTGCAGAGTCCATAGAAATGGACCTGCAGAGTCCATAGAAATGGACTTGCAGAGTCCGTAGAAGTCCTTGTGGAGTCCGTAGAAATTCCAGACTTGTGCAAAATCAAAAATGAAACTGGCTCAAGACAGCAGGGAAGGAAGGGGACCGATTTTGGCTTGTTGGACCAAAAATGGTCAACAAATTGTGACTCCCAGGGGAAGCATGCCTGCTATGCTTAGAAACTAGTTGCCTTAAATTCCATTGGGCACGGAGTCAGAATGTAACTTAAAAGATCAACAATAGCCCCGATAGATTCAAGAATCAATCACAGAGATTTTACCCCACACACAAAGGAAAACACACACAAGGCTAAAAACACTACTTGTGCAAACAACACTTAGGGAAAACAGGAAAATAAACTGAAAGCAAACTACTATGTACAGCTAACCAAGTATATTTGCCTCCCTCCTGGATCGAAGGAAAAACTTCTTAAGTCTCCTCCTTGGTTAGAAAACTTATGGTGCCAAACAAATGGCTGAATGGAACGGAGATTTGGTGACCCGGTCCTCTTACCTATCACTTGGATTAGCTTGCATCTGAGTGGATCAGATTCAAACATGCTTCCAACATATATGTACTCTTCTTGTTCTTGGAAGCTTGTTGAATGTTGGTCCTTCATGATGGTGCATTTCACCAAGAAATCTATGGTTGGCTCATCACCATAAGCCCTTTGTTGTGCATGGTCCCTTTGTAATGCATCATGAATTGGCTCGTCTCCTTCTGCCTCATTGAAGACTCTGTTAGACTCATCCTCTACTTCCTTTTGGCCTTCTTGAAGAAGGGTGACTATTGTGATGTCTTAAATGGAATCACAAACTAATTGCTCATCCCACAAAACATCACCCTTTTGTTCAAAGTTCTCTCCTTCAAGGCTTTCCTCAAGGTAGACAGGCCTCTCCTTTTTCTACTCAAGGATCAGAGTCTCTAGTTGCTCAAAGACATCCATCTGATCCTCCTCCAACTCAGGCTCCTCGGCATAGTAGTCCTCCTCATCGAAACAACAAGGAAGTTCATCAAACAAAGGGGAAGAGAACTCACCATGCTTACGTTCCTCTTCGTATTGTTGGAACATTTGTATGTATGCATGACTTGTGTCTTCTCCATGGCTGATGATGTCTTCACAAGGAGCATCGATGATGATTTCTTCTTCATTGTCTCTCATGATAGCCTCTTGGGAAACTGTAGATTGGATCTTTTGCTCCTCACTCACCTACTGCAAAATAGGTTCCTCCTTGAGAAGGGGTGAAGTGAAAAAAACATGTGGAAGAGGAGGCAGTCCTTGAGCTAGATTTGAATGATTCTCCTCCTTCCATTTGGCCAGCACTCCATCTATATCAGGTGTGGCCTAATAGCTCTCTTGGGGGTGTGTAGATGGGGTGTGTTCAGACATGGAATGTGCCGTTGGGTCTAAACCGTCCATCACACATTGGCTGAGGAATCTCTCTCTGGATTCTAACTCTGCAATTCTTCTGGTTATATCCTCTTTCTTCTCCTCTTTCTTGCCCCATGATTCCACTATTTCCCTCCAAGTTAGGATCATGCCATCGGGATCAGTGACCTGAGGGAGTTGAGGAAGACTAGGAAAGTTGCTTGAGGGGATTGCATGAAAAACGTGAGTTTGATCATGGTAATATGAAGGAACACAAGGCCCATGATGCTGGGCGAAGGGATTATACATACAAGAGTGTGATTTCTTGATGGCACTAGGACTGCTTAACCAGCTAATTCAACTCAGAGTCGCCATTGGTGTTGATGCAAAAGCCTCCAAAGGCTGGTCGATTGAAGAACACACCAAAAATTCTTCGACACTTTGGACACAACTTGTCCTAGTTGGTCCCACTAGGCGTGCCAAAAACTATTGATGCAGTGGATTACACTCTGTATAGGAGGCCAAGCTCCTACCTTCCACACGCAACAATGGAAACTCCCCTCTCACCTGTGGGACCGACGAAGTTGAGGGGAGAGTCTCTAGATAAGGGCTAGCTCCCTTTGATGCATCTGAGTTATTCCGATAAGAGCTAATATATATATATATATATATATATATATATATATATATATATATATATATATATATATATAATGGGGGGAATGAAAAAGGAGAAGGATTACAGGAAAACAAAACCTAGTCTAAGGGGGTGATGCACCAAATAAATTTGACCTACTCACACTCACACTTTGAACCATAAAAACACATACGTACACTTTAACTGGTAAAATGACCAAGCTGCAGGAAGCTTAATAGGGAGGCTTTAATGGAACACACAAAAAAAGGGACTTACCATAGGCACTATAAGAAAAACACACTATTTAGTAACCTCTTTCTGCCTATGCGCTCCAGGTACAGCTCTTCCTGTCACTTGCAGGAATGGCGCCTTGTAGATACTAGATGCATTGGTGTCAACCCTATGAAAGCATTAGGAAGCAATGACTGAACACAAGACTTAACACTCAGACACATTTAGAGATATCTAACTAGAATAGAGGTAAAAAATTGCCAGGGCTTCGCCTTACAATGTGAAAGATAGATCTCCAAATGAGAAGTCTACAATATATATAGGAAGAAAAGAGGCCTTTTGGTGCCCTTTTTACAAGTGACCCATGTGCATTCTGATCATTGGGAAGAGCAAGCCGCTAAAACATCATATGAGAAATTATCGGCCGCGTCGTTTGTCTGCGAACAAGACCGCTCCTTCAAGGCGATTACATGGCTTGTCTGCTCATTAATGCAAAATAAAGAAAATGGATCATGTCGTTTGCTGTTGATGCCTCTTGATGATCAATTCGCAAACATTGTATCACCTACTGGAGTAACTCCTTGAGTCGACACCTTCCCTCGCCACTTGGACTGCTTTGTTCATTTTTGCACTTGGTCTTTCTCTTGGCCTTAAGCCTTTGAATTCCTTTGGGTTTGCGCTTAGGTTTGCGAAGATCAACAACTACTTCATTTCCACAAATTTGATGCCCTCGGGTCCGTCGTCCTTCTTAGCAATTTGTTCTTATCTTTCTCGCTTGCCTTGGTTACTTTTCATTGATTTCAATAAGTGACATGTGGCATGTTCCACTGCTGAAACAGGCAAGATACGTGGCAGCATCCGCTCTCTTTAGCAACAATACGGAAGCATTCAGGGATCATTCAGATTCATCACGGATGATGACACTTGGCAGCTTCTGCTCTCTTCAGTGGTTCGTCCGAGGCCCACCACAGTCTTTACTGAACAAAATGGAAACTCTGTGAACATTGACACTTGTTGGCCTCTGTCGAGCTCTACAAAAGACACGTAGCACGTTGTTTGCTCTTAGAAAAGTATGTCAAATCCTTCCTCATTTTCCACTTAGCGCCCCCCGTGGAAATTTTGAGGGAAGCTTGTTGAAGGGAGCTTTGGGGAACTCGGATGCAGACACTTATTGCGCTCCACTAGGTTTTGCAAGGGACATGTGGCACGTTTCATTACTTTTAGGGTCAAATTATCGTGTGTCCTGGTAGACGACACTTGGCAGCGTCTACTCTCTGGCTTTTCCTGGTGTAAAATTGACGTTCGTGGGCCCGTCACTATTTGAAAACCAACAGCTAGTCTATTTCCTTGAATTTGACAGTTTTGGGGATGTCACTACCCTTGGCAAGTCCTTCGGTCCTTTCTCTTGATTCAGCCTTTTGTCACTCCCTTACCTTCAAACTTCTTGTTTTGAACCTTTCTGAAGGGAAGGTGACCCTTTGGCTTATGGAGAAGTGCTCTTCGTTCGACAGCCGAGAGTCCCCCGCAAGGGCACTTGCCCTTCGGGGTCCTTCGGTGGCCTTTAGTCTTGAAATCTTTCGGAGCTTTCTCGCAGACTTTTCCCCGCGGACCCTTTTTCCGCGGACTTTTTCTCATGGACAAAAAGTCTGCAAGAATTGCCTTGTTTGCTTCTTCGGATTTTCTCCCCGGGCCTTTTGGCTCGCAGTTTTCTCAAATTTCTTCGGACATTTTGTCCGAAGGAATTCCTTCAGACAAAATGTCTGAAGAAATTTGAGAAAGCCGTGAGCCAAAAGGCCCGGGGAGAAAATCCAAAGAAGCAAACAAGGCAATTCTTGCGGACTTTTTGTCCATGAGAAAAAGTCTGTGAGGAAAAGTCTACGAGAAAGCTCTGAAAGATTTCAAGACCAAAGGCCGCCGAAGGACCCCGAAGATTCCTTCAGACAAAAAGTTTGAAGAAATTATTCTTCTTGCCTTAGTCTTTTCCACACCTTTCTTCGGGCTTTCTACATTGGACCCTTTCGAATTCCGGAATTCCTTCAGACAAAAAGTTCGAAGGATTTCTTCCTTTGCTTCTTTGATTGCCTTTGAACGTGTCCTTCAGGAAAATTGGAAACGACCCTTCCGAAGGGTACTTCCTTTGCCTTAAACAAATTTCTGAAGGAAACTTACCTTTTCGGCTTTTCTCTGTGGCCTCCTTGAAAGTGTTCCATGCCCTCTACAAGGGCTCTTGAGTCTAAAACTGCCCTCTACAAGGGCTCTTGAAATGGTCCCTTTTGCGCCTAAGTGTCGGGGACTCATCTATTTGAAACAACCCGTTGAACCGAATGTTGAATGAAAGCATTGAACCGATTATTGAACTGCGCCATTGAAACAAGCCGTTGAAGCAAAAACGATGAACCAGGCACTTGAAACAAGCACTTGTCCATTTTACACCTAAGTGTTGGGAACCCATTTATTCTCTGCAAAGTCCGTAGAAAACATACCTGCAGAGTCCCGTAGAAATGGACCTGCAGTGTCCGTAGAAGTTCCTGTGGAGTCCGTAGAAATTCTAGACTTGTGCAAAATCAAAAATGAAACTGGGTCAAGACAGCAGGGAAGGAAGGGGACCGATTTTGCCCTGTTGGACCAAAAATGATCAACACTAGCAACAAGTTTGTCTTAATGAAGCCAAGGAGGAACAAACATTACTTGTTAAATGCAAAATTGTAAAAAATGTTCCTATAATTTCTAAGGGTGTCCACAAAACAACTCTCAAACTCAGTATAACCCCATTATGATCTCCATAAAAAAGGCATATACTAATTGGTAGAAACTCAGAGCTCATAACAGTTAACAAGTCACAAAGGGGTCAAATATCTTAGCTATAAGCCACAAATCAGTAGCTACAACAACAAAGCATTCATTATCAACAAGGTATGGTTCATGTTGGAAACCATAGAAAGGTATACCAAAATAATCAATTGTTGTTTTCCATGTTTGGTTGATTGATCCTTTGCTTCATCCTTATCCCAAAAGACCAAATAAAATTATGCTATTAGAATTAAATTATAAATAAGATTTCTAATTGGACCACAAATACATGTGTGCACCTTTTGGAGGAACCAAAGGAAGCATTCAAGTTATCTAATTGTAAAGAGTAAGTATTATGGAATGCATGTATTACATGATATGCTCAAAATAATTTTAATGAAGAGACCCTGAGACTCATGATTTCAATGTAAGTTCCAAAGGCATGTCACCTCAAATCTGATAGATCTCTCCAAGCAAGTGAAAATGGAGCAACTCAATTACAAGGTAAGAAGAGTCATACATATGTCATCTTGGTTGGATTCAAATTTGATATTTTGATAAAGAGTGTAATTTCCCAAACCATGGTCATATTTACAAATGCATATGTCATAATATTTGTCATTATGGTTGGCAGTAAGTGGGGAAATGACTATTGTCCATACAGAGTCAATGGCATGCTTGGTAGGGAAACAACAATTTCCTTTTCTCATATTGATTTTGATCAGTTGCTAGTATTTATGATTTGCCACTCAACATTGGCATAACATTTACCATGTGACATGTGTAATAGACTGGATTTATGTGGAAGTAATGGCACATTCAGGAAGATTCTGCTTAACTACACTAAGGAAGAAATTATTGGTAATCCTTATGAACCACCATTTGTGGTAAACATTTAATATGGTAATTCACTAAATGCTTCTTGGTGTAGACTAACATATGATACTGCCTATGAACATAAATGCCAAAAATCTTGTCATCATGGGAAGCATTCTAATAAGGGTGAAAATGTGAAAGGGCACATATATCCTTTTGCACAAGGTAGCTTATGCATTTGGATATGGGATTCAGATGATATTTTGAAACACATGAAGGAGAAATTGGTGATGATTTCAATATCATTATTGTTAATAAGTTATATGTTACAAATACTAACCTGGGCATGGAATTTCAATGGTTGTAGTTCATGGGACACTACTCATAGAATCCTCAATCCAAGGAGGTACACTTTACTTTAAAAGGGAAAGTTATTATGTTTATAAAAATGGAAGTAGTAGGGGCAACAAGATTTTTGGTTTAGGAAGGCATTTGTACCTTCTCATTTTATGGTAAGCTAGATAAACACCATTTTGATATTCAAATTTTTTTGAATAAGTGGTGTTTAGTTATTTTCCCCTAGAATCATAGCAAAATAAAGGAATTCCACATCATAAGTTTAGATTCAAGCTCCAAACATGTTAGCCACCCCATGATGCATAAAGGAGAAATTGCAGAAGATGAAACACTACAAATTACATGGAGGGGAATCTTGTGGTTTCATTGGTTGCAAAATTAGAAGTCATTATTTGAAACATTGCATATGGGAGAAGATTAAATATGCAGATTTGAATAGATGCAGGAAAAAGTTTAGTTTCTTATGTCAATTCACAATAAACATTTTTCAATGAATCAAGCTTATGATTTTGATATAGATTATATTAAGGGTAAAATCAATATTGTAGATAATACTTTATCCAAAAACTAACTCTATGCTCAATGTATAAAATATATGATGATTGGAAGGTTGCTATAATAGCATAGTATGCAAAGAATATATTTACAGTTGATATCATCGAGGACAAAATACAAGATGTCTTGTACAAGGTGGTAGATGATCTCATCCTTTATAAGGGTGGAATTTATCTCATCCCTAAAAAAAAAAATGAAGCATAAGGTCTTGAGGGCAATACATGATATACCATTGGATGGTCACCCATGGTATTTAAAGACTTATATGCAAATTAGGGAAATATTTTTCTGGAGAGGACTCAAGGGAGAGGTCCTCTAATACATTAGAGTGTATTACATGCCAGCAGAACAAATTTGAATAGGTATTTCCAAAATTTTTGTTGCATCCCTTACCAATTCCAAATCAGAAATGAGAGAGTATTTCTATGGATTTCATCACGGGTCTTCCAAAAGTTCAGGGTACGAGATGTATGTATGTATGTTGTATTTGACTAACTTATAAAATACACACACTTCTTTACTATTTCAATCGATTTTAAGGCACCACATGTGGCTGATTTATTTTTCGGAGAAGTTTTTAGGCCTCATGGGTTGCCTAAATACATAGTAAGTGATAGGGACATCAAGTTCCTTAGCCTGTTTTGAGAGGAATTTTTTTGTTTGATAAGAACTAAGTTGACTCCCAATACCAGTTGTTGTCAATCAAAGTTACACCCTTGTGAAGGTGGTTTTAGGGTTTCACAGTCTATTGAGACATGGAAATAATCCTAGGTTGTGGATGACTTAATCAACGGATTGAGTCTCCAGACTCTAAGGGCTAGCTCCCTTTGGTGTATCAATTAGGATCTCTACTCTACGCTACAAACTGCTAGGGAAAAGGGGAGAAGGAAAAGGAAAGAAAACTGAAAGAAAATCCTATCTAACGATGGTGATACACCTAAACTTTGATTGATCCACTTAATTTGAGCTTCTAAAGACACTGATCAGATAATAAACAAATTGAATTTTTAACTCCAATTGACCCCTACACATCAGTATTTCATGAAAAGGTTCTATCTTGTGATCAAAGCAAGAGGGAAATGATAGAATAGTCATGATCCAAGGCACTAAACAGCCACTTATATCCAATATAACTTCAACGAAAAGATATTAAACATAGAACATAACCTGCATAATCTGATCAACTAGTAACTATGTAAGAATCAAGACTTGATAAGGAAGAAAATTCAATCACATATGCAAATCACTGACATAAATACACTATACCAACACCTTGGAGTTTGAAAATTATTCTTCTATTAATCTAAAAAGGTTACAAAACACAAATTTTGGCAGAGTCTGGTCTAGCCAAAAGAGGATATAAATCAAGGATGAAAATCCAACTTATATAGAAAAATATATAACAGCCAAATATTGGTGCTAGAAATAGAAGAGGAGGTCAACTCTTACATTAACCAAGTCTAGCTTATGCTAGCACAACCTTCAAATAATATTTTTTTTGTCTTTTATCTTGCATGAAAAGTTTTTTGGCATTGAAAATGATAGAAAGCCCAAGTTTGAGTCAAAACTTTCATCATGCATAATGCTACGCCAATATCCAAATATAGAACTCCTCTTGAACTACCTAAAACAAGAGAACAATCTCCTTTGCATGAAATCAATGCCAAAACTGAATTTAGAACTCTACTTAAATTGTTGGAAATGTTAAAAGCTTTCAACAAGATAAACAAGAGTGCATGCATGAAATTCCATGTTGGCATAGAAGGGATGAGGTGGACCCAAGTTTGATAAGTCAAACTTTTGCATGGAAATCCACACCACAATCTTCAGATAAAAATGCCTCTTGACTAAACTTGAAGCTAAGTTAGATCTTGAATGCATGAGATGACTAGGAGATAAGCTTGAATTTAACAAACAGTTAATTAAAGCTTCGACCAATCAACTATAGATAGCCTTTGCTTGCATGAAAAAGACCTTGATGAGTGAGAGGTGCATTCGGATTGAACTCCTTGTTATTTCTCAACCTTCTGCTCTCGGGCTCTTCGCTTTTGTGCATGTGTTTCTTTGGGCTATTCATTTTCCTCTTTTACACAGACTTATTTCTTTTGGCTTTTCTGCTCAGTATATTTCTTTTAGAGTGGTCAATTCAAATTTATTTCCTTCGGACAAAAAGTTTGAAATAATTTTTTTTGTTTCTTTACTATTGTCAATCAGACCTACACCCTTGTGAAGGTAGTTTTAGGCCTTCACAGTATGTTGAAACATGAAAACAATCCTAGGTTGTGGGTGACCTAATCAGTGGATTGATTCTCTAGATCTAAGGGCTAGCTCCCTTTGGTGTATCAATTAGGATCTTACTACTCTATGTTATAATCTGCCTACAAAAAGGGAGAAAGAAAACTTGAAAAAAATCCTACCTAATGATGGTGATGCACCTGAATGATTGATTGATCTACTCAATTAGAGCTCCCAAAAAACATTGATTTAGGCAATAGAAAGGCCAAATTTTTAACTCCAATTGACCAATATGCATAAATATTTCATAAAAAGGTTTGATCTAGTAACTGAAACTTGAGGGAAATGAAAGAATAGGTCTAAATGAAGGCACTAATTAGCAACTTGCATCCACTAAAATTCTAGCCAAAAGACATTTAAGCATAGAGCATGACCTACATAATTTGACTAGCTAGTAACTAGGTAAGAATTAAGACTTAAAAAGGAAGAAAAAATCTATCACTTATGCAAATCAATGACATGAATACACTATACCAGCTTGTTAGAAATTGAAAAAAATCCTTCTATAAATCTAAAAAAAATGTTACAACTCAATCTTTGACATAATTTTGTCTTGCCAAAAGGGAGATACAATTCAAGGCTGAAAAGCCAACTTATATAGAAAAATACACAACAGCCAAGAGGTTGGCATTGAAAATAGAAGAAGAAGACAACTCTTTCTTTAGCCCAAGTCCAATTTTTGTTATACCAAAATAACAAATTCTTCTAAATTTGTCTTTTCTTGTCTTTTGTCTTGCATGAAAAACCCTTTGACATTAAAAAATGGAAGGTGGACCTATTTTGGACTAATTTGTTCCATACATGGAAATCTACACCAATCTCCAAATAAAGAACTCTACTTGAACTGCTTGAAACAAGAGAAGAATCTCCTTTGCATGAAATCAACACTAATACTGAACTTAGAATTACATTTGAACTGCTGGAACATTGAAAGCTTTAGATTGCATGAAAACTAAGAAGTGTGATCTTGACAAACAGTCAACTAAAGCTTTGACCAACTGAAAATAGCCTTTCACCATTAAGTTCCCCAAGCTTTTCATGCATTTGAGTCTTTGTTCTAGAACTGAAAGAGTCATGCATGTCTTGGACTGATTTGATTATTTTGTTTATTATTTGGCATTCTTTTTGTTGCAGTCTCAGACTATAGATCTTCCTATAGACAGAATAACGATATATTTGTCTTTGCATGTTCCTACATGTATCCTTCGGCATTCATTTTTTGGTTTATTTGCTCTATTTATTCCTGCAATATTTTCCTTTGTCTATTTATCTCGAGCTGCTCTTGGATTTTCTTTCTTTCTATTTATTTCTTCAAACAAAAGTCTGAAGGGATTCTATTTACACGGGCTTTTCATTCATATTTTCCTTCGACTTAGCTCCTTGTCCAAGTCTCCCGAAGGAATTCTTTCAGACAATTTGTTCAAAGGAGTTCTTTTGGACTTTTGTCCATGACCTTTCTCGAAGGGAAAAAGCCCTTCAAGATTTTTGAAGTGTCTCTGTTGCTCCAAATGACCCTTCATAAATCTTCGACCACCCCTCAGATTTTTTGAAATTGACTTGCACTTTGTAAAGTGCCCTTCGGGCTTTTTGGAAATGGTATGTGCATCCCTTCCAAAGGGTAGATACCCCTTGGAATTGTTGAAAGCATCCTTTTCCTTTGAGAAATGCCCTTTGGGCTTCATGAAAAGAACCATTCGACATCTGAAATAGCCTTTTGGGCTTTTATAAATGGTCCTTTCCTGAAAGACAACCTTTCAACATATTTGTGATGAACTTTCTCGAAGGGCACATACCCTTCGGGCTTCTTGTAATGTCCCTTGAAACTGTGCCTTTGAGCTTTCCCAAAAGGTACATACACTTTGGGCTTTTTGAATGAACTGTTTCCTTTCCTTCAGACAAAATGTCTAAATGATTTGAACCTTTCTTTCCCGCAAGCTTTCTTCCGAAGGAATTCTTTCTAACAATTTGTCCGAAGGAATTCCTTTGAACTTTTGTAATGTCCTTTTTTAAAGGGAAGAGCCCTTCGGAATTTTTGTTTTGAACTTTCCCGAAGGGACTCTAACCCCTCAAAAAAATTGTAAAAGTCCTCCTTCCCTTTCAAATGGTCTTTCAAATTTCTGTGATGAACTCTCCTGAAGGGCACATACCCTTTGGGCCTTTTGTGAACTATCCTTCTTTTGAAAATGACCCCTACAGGTTTCTTTTGATCAGTGTCATTTCCTTCGAATAAAATGTCCAAAGGGATTGAATCTTCAGCTAGTGATTCTTCGAACAAAAAGTCCAAAGGATTCAAACCCTTTGTAACTTCAAAATGATCTTTGCCCCTCTGGAAAACCATAAAATCATGTTCTCTTTAGAATCTACTCCTTCAACTGCTTGAATATACATCTATTCTTTTCTTGTAAGGCAAAAAATTGTCAACTTTTCTTTCACCTTGAATAATTCTTTCGAGTTTTTAACAATGGGCTATTCCTTCGAACAAAATGTCTAAAGGAATTCTTGTCCTCGGACCTTTGTAAAGTCTTTTCTTTCAGGTAAAAATTTGAGACTTTCCCCTTTGCCTTGATCAATTCCTTCAGACAAAAAGTCTGAAGGAATTTTATCTTTAAAATTCTTTGCAAATTGCCTTTAGGCTTTTCGAAACTGCCCTTCGGCACTCTAAAAATGCTCCAATTTTTTTGGCACAACCTTTCCTGAAGGGAAAGAGCCCTTCGGGATTCTTGAAATGAACCTTCCTGAAGGAATTCTACCCTTCAGCATTTGTGGCATGAACTTTCTTGAATGAAAAGAGCCCTTTGGGATTTTTAAAGTGTCCCTCGGCCTTTCGAAATCAATTCTTCAAAAATTACAAAATGAACTTTTTCAAAGGGAAAGTGACCCCTTGGCCTTTTGTAAAGGTCTTTTTTCCCTTTCCAAGTGTCCCTTCGAAACTCTAAAGTATCCCTTTGGATTTCTAAAAAGTGTCCCTTTGAAACTTTGAACAAACCTTCCCGAAGGAATCCTACCCTTCGGGTTTTCTCAAAAAGAACTTTCCCAAAGGGATTCTACCCTTCGGGTTTTTAATATGATCCTTCAGCTTTTTTGATGGTCCATTTCCTTTAGAAAAAAATTCTAAAGGAATTATATCTTCAATATTCTATCTTTGTTTATTTTATTTGGACAAAAAGTTCAAAGGAAATCTTGTCCTTGAAACCCTTGCAAGTTGCCCTTCAGCAAAATTGTATTTGTCCACTTACCCTTTGGAAAAGTTGAAACGGTCCACTTACCCTTCGAAAAAAATGTCAAGGTCCTCTTGCCCTTTAGAAAAAATGTGAAGGTCCTCTTTCCCTTCGGCAAAATTGAAATGGTCCTTCGGGATTATAAACAAGCCCTTGGCTAATTCTTCAAAAAAACTGTCGTGAACCTTTTTTTTGAAAAAATTGGCAAGCCCTTTCCAAATTGTCCCTTTGGATTTTTGACACTACCCTTCGAGATTTTGTAAATGGTCCTTTCGAAAGGTAAGAGACATTCAGAACTTTTGGAATGTTCACCTTTTCAAAAAATTATAGAGGGCTTCGAAAAAATAAAAGAACCCTTCCTTCGGCTTTTTTGCTTGACACCTTTTAGACAATTTGTCTGAAGGAATTCATTTCTTTGGATTTATTGGAAATGTCCCTCTAGACTTATGCAGATGACCCTCAGGAACCTTTTGAAGATGGACCTTTTCGGAAGGAAAAGAACCCCTTGAACTTTATGAAAATGCCCTCTTTTTAGACCCAAAGAAGCCTCCATAATGCTTTTCTAAAAAAAACCTCTGAAAATCGAAGTGAACCCTTTAAAAAAGGCCTATTAATCATGGATTATTTCAAAGACTTTTCAGGACCAATAACTGACTCACAAGACAAACTAGCATGATATACAAAGTTTCGAATGAGGGTGGCAATTTAACCTATAGGGTCAAAATTGTCAACATTTTGGCGATTCAACTGAGAAGTATGCTTGCTATGCTTGAGAACTTAGACCATATGCATGATATTTAAACTCATAAAACAATGGTAAATCAAGTCCATGACTACAAGTACAACCTCTGATTTGAAATAAGACAACCTTCATTCCCCAAACAAGAAGGGAAACACACAAAGTAGAGAAAACTAACTAAAAAGCAAATGTGCAGACAAGCACTTATTGGAACAAAATAGAAAGAAACTACTGTGCTTGAACAATAATTGGAGGAAAGCAAAACGAACTATGTACAAGGAGCTTTGTTCTTCAGTAGCAATGTTTTAGACATATCCCATTGACTGGGATTGGAAGCTCCTCGCCATCCATCTTTGTAAGTTAGAAGGCATTATGGGATTTGCAGCTGGAGATTGTGTATGGGCCACTCCAAAGAGAATCAAACTTTGTGTGTCTTCCTGGTTTAGATCTATCCTCATCCCACTTGAGGACTAAATCTCCTTCTTTAAAACTTCGTGAAAAGGCTCCTTTGTTAAAAGCTTTATTCACTTGTGCTTGATGAAATTTCATGGCTAGAATGGATTGATTTCTTGTCTCTTTTAGCTCCATAAGCTCAACATACCTGATCTCCATAGGCTCATTCTCCAACAAATCAATTTGATGCATTAGCTCTAAAGTAGAAAATTCAAGAGAAATGGGTAACCCTGCTTCCTTACCATATACCATCTTGTATAGAGAGTTGGCTATTAATTATTTGTACGTGATCCTATCAGCCCATAGAGCTAACTTCAAATTGAGATGTCATGACCTCTAATTGTCTTCAATAGTCCTTCTTATGATCTTCAATAGGTTCTTATTTGTAGATTCATTAAGGCCATTGCCTTGTGGATAATAGTTTGATGAAGTGCTAAGATAAATTTCATGTTGGACAGCCCATTGACTTATCCTAGATCCCATAAAAATCATTGTATTATCATAAATAACAGTTGAAGGAACTCCAAATCTAGTAAGCAAACTTTCATATAAATCTAGAACATTGGTTTCGTTTGTTTCTTTCAATGCCACTACTTATGTCCAACGTGTGAAGTAATCTGTAGCAATTAGAATCCATTTATGTCATGAACTTGAAAGAAGATTCATGAGACCAATAAAGTCCAATCCCCATTGGACAAAGCGCTGATCCACCACAATTGATTGAAGAGATAAGGTTGCAAGTTTCACTTTTCCTAAAAACATAGCACACTGTTTGCACTTCCTAACCTATGCATGGCAATCACCAAATATACTAGACCAATATTACCCGCCTCTCATAATCTTAAGCGCTATAGTTCTTGAAAAAAAATGTCTCCACCATGTCCATCATGAAATTATTCAAGCAATCTTTGAGTTTGGCTTGGCTCAATATATCTTAGCAACATACCATTGATGTCTTTCTTGAACAAAACACTATCAACAAGCAAAAATGGAATTGATTGCAGCCTAAAATATCTTTTTTTAAGCACTTAGATGAGAGGAATAAATACCATCTTGGAGATAGCTTACCAAGTCATAAAACCAATTGGAAGGTGAGGTAAGACCAACTACAACCTCTTCATCATTTGACGTCAAAACAACCTCATTAGTCTCTTGCAAGTCTTGATCTAGATGCTCACAAAGTCCTTTGCCTCTAATCAGCTTTGTAACTCTAATTTCCACATCATATTCCATTACCTTGGTTATCCAACTAGCTCTCTTCTCATTTATATCTTTGTTTAAAAAGAACTCTTTGATGCTTGGATGAGAAACCATTAGGTGTATCTTATTGTTAGACAATAAATATATAAACTTTTTAAGAGACCTGATAACTAAAAGTACATATTTTTCAATAAAATAATACCTTGTTTCATACTCTTCCAAGCCTTGATTAAATAAGGCTATTGGTTGCTCCAAAGTCTCATGATTTTGTTGCATAAGAATGCCTGAAATGGTGTCCATATTAGCATATGTATACAAAATAAAATCTTTTGTGAAATCTGGATTTATAAGTGTAGGAGCACGAGCCATGACATTCTTAATATATTCAAAACTCTGTATTCCTTTAGATCAGTTGAAGCTCTGATTCTTCTTTAGCGTGGCTGTAAGTGTCTTAGCTAAGATGACAAAATATGAAATATATCTCCTTATGAAGTTGATTTTCCCAAAGAAGCTTTGCATAGCTTTTTTGTGTTTAGGTAATGAGAGTGCAAAAATGGAGTCTACCCTTTCATAATCTATGCTTAAACTAGACTTTGAAACCACATGGCCAAGGAGCTTACCTTCGTGAACCAAGAAGACACACTTTTTGGGATTTAGAGATACCCCAAATTGCCTACACCTTTCGAACACTTGCTTGAGATGAACCATGTGATCTTCTGCACTCTTTGAAAACATTATTATATCATCCAGTTAAACAAGTACAAACTTGTTAAGAAGGCCTTGGAATGCCATATACATGGCTCTCTAAAAGGTTGCTCCAACATTAGATAAACCGAATGGCATCTTTCTGTATGCAAACGTTCCCCACTTGGTTGTGAAGGTTGTATTAAATTGGTTCTCTTCTTTGACCAAAATCTGATTGTAGCCACTATATCCATCTAAAAAAAAACCTTTCTAAACCTGCAACTAGCTGTAAAATTTATTCCATTGATGGCAATGGATAATGATCTTTAAGTGAAGCCTTGTTCAAATCATGGAAGTCAACACACAATCTAATCTCATTGTTCTTTCGTACCGGAACAAGTTTTACCATCCAAGTAGAGTGTTTGATTGGAAATATAATCGCTAACTCTATGAGCTTGTGAAAGGCTCAAGCTTAAGATTGATGGGCCTTTGTCTTTGTCTCACAAGTTTAGTTTCAACCTCTAACTCAATGGTGTGTTGAGCTAAACTTGGGCCAAATCCCTTGAGATCACCATATTGCCATGCAAATATATCAACAAAACTTGTGCATAACTCAATGAAAGTTTCTTTTTTTGGAGGAGTACATACCTTACCCAGCTTCAAATTTTTACCAGCTACAATCTATACATTGGCATAGTGGTCTTCCTTTGTTGACAAGGATGACTTCTCCTTCCTTAACTCATCATTACCACTAAAAATGTTCTCAAATGTGACCAATCCCTTGGGTAACTTATTTATTTTTAGTTTCACAATCTAATCACCATAATGTTATAAACACTTTGATTGGTTTCTTGAAGAAAACTTAGCCTCCTCTTGCAAGAATCTCACAATTTGATTGCCATCTTTGAACACCTACCAATTCTCATGATTATCTGAAATAGGACTTACAACCACCTTTATATGTGACTGAATTTTTTTCATTTTTTATATCAGCTAGGATACTAAATTGTGCCCTAACAATAGCCATCCTATCAATATGTTTATTCTCACATCTTGATATTGCCTGAATGTTAAAAGCTTGAAAATCCTCAAGTCCCATATTCTATGTTTGTAATATTTAAGAAATTTTTTTGCATACATTCAAACCTCTTACTTGGTGGACTATAAGCTCACTATCACCAAACACTTTCAAAGAATTGACTTTCATCTTCTTAGCCCACTGCAAATCGTGAACTAGTGCTTCATACTCAGCAACATTATTTAAACAACCAAACTAAAACTTAATAGAAGAGAAATATCTTTGCTTTGTTGGAGAAACCAACATCATTTCAGCTTCAATTCCATGCTTATTCCTTGATCCATCAAAGTACAATTGTCATAGACCTTCACTAAACTCATCATCCTTAACCATGGCTAGAATTGGTGTATCATTCTCATGAAGGCAATACACACCAAGTCCTTCTTCAATCATCTTATAAGGATCATGCTCATGAAAATTAAAATCCCACTCATCAAGGAACAAACTTGGAACTCCATCCAATGGTGATTCACTTTTTACTTCACTAGCTTCTAGTACTTCATTTGAGATGATACAGTTAGTGTTCACAACACTTGGCATATATGGCTCCATATGAAAACATGTAATAGGTTCAGAATAATTTTTTACCTTAGTACCATACCTAGTTTTGAACATTAAATAAGTTCAATTAGATGATAATATCCCCCAATCTTTGAGCTGAAGCCCCTTGAAAGGCACATAGCAAAGTAAGGAGGCAAGTCTACCACAATAACATCTTGCTGAATAGTAACATTTGGACAAGCATGTAACATCAACTTCAGATCTTTGATGACGCATACCATCTTTGTTGGTGACCCATCTTACTATAATACCCTTTTAGTATTTGGCTCATAAACAAGGCTGAGCTTGTCTGCAATTTGTTTAGGCATGACTGTACTACTAGCTCCACTATCCACCATACAATTATGAACCAAAATATTGCCTAGTATCAAAGAAAGGTAAAAATGAGTTTTCTTTGATTTTACCTCAGTTTTGTCTACGTGTGTCATCTTATTTACTTGTTTTACCTGTTGCTTAGTTGGCTGATCCGAATTAGTCAAGACAACACCTTTCTCGATTGATCTTGGAGATAATTTGAGAGATGAAAGCTCTTGGATGAGCATATCCTTTAGTCCTAGAATGGAAAGAGAATCCCACATGCTAATGTTGATATTAGACTTCTTCATTTGATCCACTATACTAAAATGAGATCCACTAACCTTTGGTTGTACTTTTTGAAGCACTGGCTGTTCTCAAACTAGAAGTAGTTGATGAACTTTACTAACCTCTATATTCTAATTTTTTTGAGTTGTAAGGGCAGAAAATTGTTCTTTTGTACTCTTAGAAATAATATTAGGAGTAATTGAAGCCTTTGTCACCTCCTACAATTCATCAATGGCTCTTCTTTTAGCTCTAGTTATAGTTGCAACTTGACCACTTATACTGTTAGTTTCAACACCCTAATTAAAAGCAACATGATCATCCAATTGCCAATTTACATTAATGGCATCAGGATACCCTTGAACTTATTGAGTCTCTCATTGTGATACCAAACCTATATCTTGGTACTGACCTCCTTGAAAAAAAAACTCATCTTGTGTCATTTATGGCATAGTGATGTTTTGTGATATTGTTATAGATTGGATTTTCACCCTTGTGAGAGAGTTCTTCAAGCTATCTCACTTTCAACTATAAGCATGGGAACAACCTCAAGATGTGGGTGTCCTATGGTGAGGTTGAACCTCTACACTTTTTTATGAGGCTAGTTCCTCAAGTGTTTCACTTCAGCTCTTTAGGTTTCTACATTAAACTCTACTAATGGACAAGGAAAAGGGGAGAGAGATTACTTGAAAAGAAATCTTGTAGACACGTAAAACTGGCCATCGATGACCTCCAACCAATATTTTGACCAATTTCCACCTAAAATGCATAATTTGGCCTTAAAACACTAAAACACGCAAAATGATGTGAAAATGACATATTTAAGTGCCAATTTTGGCCAAGATATCCCTAAATGGGGGAATGCAGTTTATGGGTTAGCTAACTTTGATCAGTTTATTTCGAGTTAAAATGCCAAATTTACATCTAGGTGCTTTGGATTGCTCTTCCCTATTAAATATTTTGTATAAGACATGTGCCTTTATTATTTTTTGTTGGCAACATCTTGTTGACCAATTTTTGCCCAATAGGCCAAAAATTTGGTCCCCCCTTTTTTTCATGTTGTTCTGAGCTAGTACTTTTGATTTTGCATGAGTCTTTCAATTTCTACAGAATCTGTAGGTTTTCTACGGACTCTGCAGGTCCATTTCTATAGACTTTGCAGGTGTAGTCTTTTGGCAAATGAAGAACCAGTTCAGAGAGTGCAGGGTTTTGTAAAGCTTCTTTAGACTCTTGTCTAGAATTCACAAGGTTAGCATTTTTTGAACCATTAAACTGGTTCATTTCCTTGGTTCAATGCCTTGGTTCAATGCTTCGGTTCAACACTTGGTTCAATCGGCAAGGTTCATCACTTTGGTTCAATCAAACGATTCACCGACTTGGTTCAACACGTTGGTTCAACATTTTGGTTCAATGCTTCGGTTCAATCAAATGGTTCAATCACTCGGTTCACTCAATCGGTTCAACACCTAAGTCCATCGACAACGTTCAAAGGCTCGACTCAATTCAAATAGTTCATCGCTTGGTTCAACGCTCAGTTCAAAGCCTTGGTTCAACAATCGCTTGAACCATTGAACCGGTTCAATCAATTGATTTAACAGTTGGTTGAAAGGAGCGGTTCAATACGAAAAGTCAAGAGAGCTCCCGAAGGACAAGTGCCCTTGTAGAGGGCACTTGGTCGGCAAAAGCACCCTTCAGAAGGGTCGATTTCAATAAACCCAAAGGACACTTTGAAGGCAACCAAAGGAATTCAAAATGCAAAAGACTTAAGGCATTGAATGAATTCTTTCAGACTTTTTGTCTAAAGGAATTCCTTCAAACAAAAAGTCTGAAGGAATTCGAAGGAAGGCCATGAGCTCAAAAGGACCCGGGGAAAACCCCGAAAGAAATCAAAGTGGCCAATTCTCACGAACTTTTTATCCACGAGAAAATTGTCTGTAAAAAAAGCCCGTAGGGAAGAATGCCCAAAGGAAAGTGGCCAGGAGGAAACCTAAAGGAATAAGAAAAGGCTGAAGCAAGAAAGCCGAAGAAGTCCAAGGGGTGACGGGCTCGAGGACATCAAAGTCAAGCACGGTGAACTAGCCGTTGGTTTTCAAACTGTGACAGGCCTACGGATGTTAAATTTCACACCAAGAAATCCAAAGCGTGGAAGGCACCAAGTGGAAACTACAGAAGGCTTTGACATGCTTTTCTAGGAGCAACAGAATGTGCCACGTGTCCCCTATAAGGCTCGATAGAAGCTGATAAGTGTCAACACCCACAGTCTCTCTCTTTTGTCCCACGAGAACTGTGGTGGGCCTTAGATGAATTACTAAAGAGAGCAGAAGCTGATACATGTCCTCTTCCATAGGATCTTCAAAGGGTGCCTAAAGCTTCCATGAGTCAAGCAGATGCTGCCATGTGTCCTGCCCATTTCACAGTGAAATGCGCCACGTGTCACTTATTTTAAAATCAGTGGAAAGTGGCCAAGGCAAGCAAAAAGAGCCCAAGGAATACAGCGACCTGCTAAAAGATAGCCGCAAGGGCTGAAGGAGCCAGAAGGAGACAAAGCAAGGAAGAATACAAAGTGTAGGAATAGACAAAGTAGTTCAAGTGGCGAGGAGAGGCGAGTTATTGCCAGGTGGTCATCAAATGGTGAAAATAGTGAGCAACGCGACCTGTTTTCTCCATTTGGCATTTATGAGGGGACAAACAGCAGTCTATTTTTAGAAAAGAGGCACGACCATGTTTTCATATTAATGTGGAATGCCAAATTTAAAGCAGGAGCTGATAATTAGACGGCTTCCTCTTCCCAAGGCTTAGAGCGCACATGGGCTAGCTTGCAAAAAGAGTGCCAAAGTCTTTCCCAGAAAGTGCCAAGTTCTCTTCCTCTTTCGATATATTGTAAAACTTCTCATTTGAGAAGAATCCCTGACTCTCTTAGCCTTAAGGCAAAACTCTGCCCAAAAATCTCTCGAGCTTGTAATGCAGAGCACTACCAGATTTTACCTTGAATCAAGACTTAGCATTTTTACCTCTATTTGGACTTGCACTTTAAAGTATATGTCTGTGTTCTTCTTTTGTGTTAAGTCATTGTCTTTCATTCTTTTCACAGATCGATTACAGCATGTTTAGTGCATTGTGAAGTCTCCTTTCTGTAGGTCTGCCAGAAGTGTCTACAGCAAGAATATAGGCACATGTGAATAGGCTATCAAAGTGTGTCTCATAACACCTTTTCTATTTCCTTCCTCCATGTATCTCTACAGACCCCTGACTCACTATTGCAGAAGAGCTTCCCTCTTCAGATGAAGTGTATGGGCATTTCTTTTGGGTGAAAAGTGTATGTTCGGGCTGAGTGGGTCAACTTGTTTTGGTGTATCACCTTTTCATTTTTAGGCTTAGGTTTTATTTTCAGCATCTCTCTCTCCCTTTTCATCCCCCCTTTTTTCATTTTATTTGTTAGCAATAAGAGAAACCAGGGCCTAAAATATACATCAGAGGGAGCTATCCCTTATCTAGAGACTCTCCCCTCCAGCTTCGCTGGTCCTATAGGTGAGAGGGGAGTTTCAATTGTTGCGTGTGGAAGGACAGGAGCTAGGCGTCCTGCCCCGGGTGCAATCCACTGCATCAACACATCCTAAATGAGAATACGTATCCAATGCATCTGACATTGCCTTCCAATTCCAATCTAGTCAAATTTTGGACCAATAACAAGACATTATGATCAATTTAAGTAATTTGTGCACAAAGTGCTTAAACATGCTTAAGAGCTAATTAACCCAAATCAAGGCTTAATTAAGAATTCTATGGAAACTTGTTGAATATTTATTTTTTAAATAAATATTAAATATCTGCATCATCAAGTGACCTCATTTTTTGAGAAGACATCTTTAAGTCATAAATGCCACAAATATCAAGATTGATGCCCCCCATGCCTTCCATGATGCCCTCCATGCATCTTAATTGCCCCTCTTTTCAATGCCATGATGAAGATAATTACAAACTTAATTCCAAAAATTTAATTAATCCTAAACTACACATCTCAATCTTGAGATGGATGGTTTAGGTTGATTCTGATCAAATCCAAAAATCTATAAATAAGAGGCCTCACAACATCATTTCTAAGATTTTTTGATGCAATGTTGTAATGCCAAATTAGTATCAAAAGCTTTAAGCAATTAGTGTTACCATGCCAAATTGATTCCAAGCCAAGCCAAGCCATAAGCCAAAGGTGCCAAGGAGAAGAGGAGATAGCCAAGCCTCCTTTGATGAAGACTTCATGAGAACAAGCCAAGCAAGCCACTACAAAAAGCATTTTGGAGCATCCAAGGGAGGTAAAAGAAAGTTTTCTTTTGCATTTTAGTTGTGTGTTTCAATCATGATTGTTAACTAAGCTCTCCCTAATGTATAGGCCTAGATATGTTATGATATTAGTGTGTTTATTTCATTTTCTTTTCATTTTAGAACTAACACCATAATAACCATCCTCTTGAGTCAAATTCCTAGATCACAAAACTAAGCTAAGGGAGGTGATGCATCAAAAGTAAGTGATCCACCTGGCTTGAAAAAGACACTAATTCAGCACAAGACAAGTTGGCTTACACAACCTCCTAATCAACTAACTTGTATAAGTATTTCTTAAGCTAGGCTTACTGAACCACACATGAGACAAAGAAGAATTTCAAAATTCACACCAAACATCCATTAATAGATGAAAATCACGAGTTCAAACCTAAAATTAACTGGAAAGTACCTAAAAACAAGCAAGAAAGAAGGGCAACAAGGTTGGAAGGATGATTCTTCACAATGATAGTAGTGCACAAGCTAACTCAATGCAATTTTCAGATAAAAAGATAGATAAAAACAATCTTTATTACTTCAAAGGTCCATTACATAGAGATTTTCATAGAGTGATTTTATCACCAATCTTAGGATACATTTTTAGGCTCTAAGGCCTCTATTTATAAATAAAATGGGGAAGCGAGAAAGGGAGGAAAGAAGAAGTCGTAGATGGCTAGAACCTCTTATTGTCCTTGATGTTCATAAATGCACTATTCTAGATCGCCGCCCAATACTCTCAAGCCCCTCCCATATATAAGACTTTATTTGGTGCATCTGAAAAGTCATGATGTGAGAAGCTGGAATATTTCTTCTTTGTATGACGCATTTAAGCATCGAATTGAAATTGTAGGTAATGAACCATGATGGATGAGATACTTCATAACTTCCAGCTACCAACTGCTCAGACTCTCTCATGTTTATTGAACATCCTTGTGCCACTTGTCTTTTATTGATTGGCCCTTTCTATTCCAATTATGCCATGTGGCATCCTTCCATTCATTTCATCATGATTCTAGCATTGTTGGACCAAGCTTAATTCAAGCCCTTAGAGAATTTTGATTTACTCTATGCAAAGTAATTTGAGTTCTTTCACCTCTCCAACTTTGGACTTTCTCATATCTTCCACTTATAAAGCCTTTTAAGTAGACTACTTGGAGAAACCCAATTCACTCTATGCAGAGTAATTCAGGTTCTTCAAGTCTACTTACTTCAAACTTGTCCACCCTAAAGTCTTCTCACTTTGTTGTTTCTCAAGCTTTAAGACTTCGAGCTTTTCAAACCCAATTACTTCTAATGGCTAGTTGCTTACCCTGGTTTTGATGTCCATTGACTCGTCATTTCTTTTAGACACTTTGTCTCATGTTTCTCTTTCGGCTTATTTCTTTTGGGAAAATCTCCCAAAAGAATTTTTTTGAATAATTTGTCCGAAGGAATTCCTTTGGACTTTTTGTCTATGTTTGTCTTTGAAATTACCCTTCGATATTTTCACAATGGACTTTTTGGAAGGGTAAAAGACCCTTCAAAAAAATTAAAGTGTACCTTCAGAATCTTGTGAATGATCCTCTCAAAGGGAAAGATACCCTTCAAGAATTTTGAAATGGTCCCTCTGAAGGGTAACATACCCTTCGAGAAAATTACAACTTTCCACTTGGAGAAGAAAAATCTCTTCAAAAAAATTGAAGTATACCTTCAAAAAAGTTCACTAGTCCCTTTTGCCCTAAAATCCCCTTCGAATTTTTTGAAACAAAATTAGGAAGAATTAGAAAACTACAATTTTAATTATCAATAATAAATAATTAAGAGAAAGATACAATTTTAGAGGTATCTTCAGAGGGAAAGATACCTCTGAAGATTCTCCATCCTCCAAGTGGCATAAGAGTTAGACACTCAGCTTGACACCTTGATCATCTTCTTGAAAGTTACCCTTTCTTACATAATTCAATATAATCTCATAAGAAGAATTATTTTGAATTTAATATTGGTTAGGTATAACTTAACTTCAAGGTGTGGAAGTTAAGTGATTTGAGTAAAATTCATGTGGAAGCTTTACTTTTGTACCCCAATACATTAAATCATACTTTTTAATGGAAGTCCTTATATTATAAATGGTTAAAAAAAATTGGTTTATTATTCACGACAAACTATGAGCCGTAGTCTCATGATCATGCTAGCCAAAACTTGCTTTCTATTAAGTTTTAGATTATAATTCTTTTTATTTCAAAAGGTGATGTTTGTCATGATGAAGGGTATGTTTGTCTTTACTATTATAGTTGATCAAATAAAGTCTCCTTAAGGTTTGTTGAATCAGATTGAGAGGCTGAATCTGATCCACTTTAACAGTTATACCCTTTTAATTGAGTGGGAATTTTTTTAATAAGATAATTAGTCTTTATGTAGTTTCTAAAGGATTTATCAATTGATGATTGTTAAAGTGGATCAGATTCAGCCTCAAATACATCTTGTACAATGAGACTTAGTGATTATTCTACAAACCTTAAGGAGACTTTATTTGATGTCTACATTGGGTATCTTAGGAGCCTCTATGAGGAGTATGATTCCAAACCACCACTCATTGACATCATTAAAACATTTATTATGAATAATTCAGTTGAGAAACTTTGTTGTTTCTCAAGCTTTAAGACTTCAAGCTTTTCAAACCCAATTACTTCTAACGGCTAGTCGCTTACCCTGATTTTGATGTCCATTGACTCGTCATTTCTTTTAGACACTTGGTCTTAGGTTTCTCTTTTGGCTTATTTCTTTTGGGAAAATCTCCCAAAAGAATTTTTTTGAATAATTTGTCTGAAGGAATTCCTTTGGACTTTTTGTCTATGTTTGTCTTTGAAATTACCCTTAGAGATTTTCACAATGGACTTTCTCGAAGGGTAAAAGACCCTTCAAAAAAATTGAAGTGTACCTTTAGAATGTCATGAATGATCCTCTCAAAGGGAAAGATACCCTTCAAGAATTTTGAAATGGTCCCTCTGAAGGGTAACATACCCTTCGAGAAAATTACAACTTTCCACTTGGAGAAGAAAAATCTCTTCAAAAAAACTGAAGTATACCTTCAAAAAAGTTCACTAGTCCCTTTTGCCCTAAAATCCCCTTCGAATTTTTTGAAAAAAAATTGGCCACGATAAAGTATGATCATGGCCAAATCCTATAGAATTTGGCTACAACAACAGGAGCTAGATATTATATTTGGTGGACTTGAGTGCTTTATCAAGTATGCTTCAACATCTTGTTTTTGGTGATTATCATAAATTTACAGTTATAATGATGAAAGATTTTATTTGAACCTGCATCATATGGTTGGTGAACTCTGTGAAAGTATGCATGCAAAAGTTTTAAGAAGTTATAATAGTTTTCTTTGAAGGGTCTGAACTATAAAACACTATCAAAGAAAAAGATGAACTATTAACATACCCTTATAATAGTTCACTTCCATAATAATGGATGCTACATTAAAAATCCATTATAGTACTTACATATTAATAATATATTAATGTTTGGTATATATAGTACCCTCTTTTATTTATTAAAAAAAATGACAAGGTAAAAAGAGACTATAATAAAATAATTGGTGTAGTACCACACAATTAGAAGAAAAGGTCATGAATTTACTCAACTTTGGTGGGTTGAAATCGTCAAATTAGAAGAGGGTATGATAAATTTGGAACCTAAAGTGAAAACAAAAACAACAAACTTAGGTTAACCATTTAATATTGAGTGTGGCCAATATTAAAAACACTTTAACCTAAACCAAAGTGGTAAAGGTTTACTGAATATTGAGAAGTGGCCAATATTCAGTAATGGTTAACTTAGGTTAGCCATTTATTTATTTGACTACTTGGGTGTAAAAACACTCTAACCTAACATGTCCACCTTTGTGTTACCTTCATGCCATGCTATTTGTTTCATTTTAAACCCTAACTATAGACATGTGTCTTTATCCTATGCTCCCTATAAATTTGATCAAATTTTCTCCATTGATCTTATTCAGAAGTCTTCTAGTTTTGACCTTCATTTATACCATTGATCTGTTGTTTAGATTCAAGATTATGACACTTATCATCCCCACATTCCTTTGATCTTAGATTTTGATAATGTGACACTTTGTGGTCTCATGTGCTTATTATGGACCCTATTGTCAGTCTTCATGTAGTTAATGTGATTATTACATGTTTTTATTTTCTATCAAATGGTATCAAAGCCCATGGAGAAGAAGGTTTAGAGCTAGCTTAACACTCTGGCCTTGGAAGGTGAAGTGTTGCCAATGAATGCAGCCAGTGAAAGAGCCTGTTGAGATAGGTAGTTTATGGGAGAAGCAGTAGCAACAACTGCTAAGCATTCAAAAAAGAGCAGCCTGCATATAGAAGCGCAGTTGCTTAAGAACAAATGAGCAGTCTGGCAGATCGTGGGAAGGAAGCCATATAGGAAAAGATACATTTCAAGAATTTTGAAATGGTCCCTCTGAAGGGTAACATACCCTTTGAGAAAATTACAACTTTCCACTTGGAGAAGAAAAATATCTTCAAAAAAACTGAAGTATACCTTCAAAAAAGTTCACTAGTCCCTTTTGCCCTAAAATCCCCTTTGAATTTTTTGAAAAAGACTCGTCCCTTGAAGAACCTGAGAAGCACCATTTTTCAAGACCAAATCCCTTTGAAGGGTAACATACCCTTTGAGAAAATTACAAATTTCCACTTGGAGAAGAAAAAGATCTTCAGAAAAGGGTGGATTTAATATTTAATATTCATTTAATATTGAGGTTAACCATTTAGAAATTGTCTAAGCAATGAAGAGGGTAGATTCAGAATTTAATTGAAATCTAGGTATCTTCAGACCCTTCATTACTCCATTGTTGTATACCACCTAGTTTTTTAGTGTGGCCATTAAAAATCCATTATAGTACTTACATACCCTTACTTATAGTATTTTTCCTTCAAAGTTGGTATACCTTTCCATACTCACTTCCATAATAATGGATGCTACATTAAATATTTTCACACTTTAGTTCAGACCCTTCAAAGAAAACTATTATAACTTCTTAAAACTTTTGCATGCATACTTTCACAGAGTTCACCAACCATATCATGCAGGTTCAAATAAAATGTTTCATCATTATAACTGTAACTTTATGATAATCACCAAAAACAAGATGTTGAAGCATACTTGATAAAGCACTCAAGTCCACCAAATATAATATCTAGCTCCTATTGCTGTAGCCAAATTCTATAGGATTTGGCCACGATCATACTTTATCGTGGCCAATTTTGTTTCAAAAAATTCAAAGGGGATTTTAGGGCAAAAGGGACTAGTGAACTTTTTTGAAGGTATAATTCAGTTTTTTTGAAGAGATTTTTCTTCTCCAAGTGGAAAGTTGTAATTTTCTTGAAGGGTATGTTACCCTTCAGAGGGACCATTTCAAAATTCTTGAAGGGTATCTTTCCCTTTGAGAGGATCATTCACTATTAAAAAATTTTGCATGCATACTTTAAAAAAACCCATGAACTATTAAAAAATGTTTCATTTTATCATAAAGTTACAGTTATAATGATGAAACATTTTATTTGAACCTGCATGATATGGTTGGTGAACTCTGTGAAAGTATGCATGCAAAAGTTTTAAGAAGTTATAATAGTTTTCTTTGAAGCGTTTATTGATTGTAGAGGAAGACCTTATAACCATTTAAGAGCATACTCTTTGAGACTTCTTGGGAAAATCATTGTCGATAATTTATCATTATTTGTATAGTATAGACAAGCTACATGGAATGCACACCAATGTTGTTTAGGATCACCTTTGACTTCATAGAGATAAATTTTTGGAGATAAAAATCAAACTGGTAATGGATAAGATCCAATTTAGGTATCAAAGGGTTATGTAAAAATGTACATGAATCTAAATAATTGCTAGCATGAGAAATGGTTTTCTTAATTTGGGATAGAACATAGTTGGTAAGGTAAGAATGGTTTACTTAAGAGTGGTGTTGGTAGAGGTAATTAGAAGATTATAAGTAATATGAGTAAGCATAGGCATGGTTAATTTTTGGGAACCAAATGATGTTACCAAGCCAAGTTCTAAATGGCATAACATAAGTGAAATTGGCCAAGAAGAGAACTACACCACTTTGGTTTAGGTTAAAGTGTTTTTAATATTGTCCACACTCAATATTAAATGGTTAACCTAAGTTTGTTGTTTTTTTTTTCACTTTAGGTTCCAAAGTTAACCTTAAGTGAAAACAAATAGTAACATACCCTATAAATAGTCCAATTTGAATAAAAAGGGTAACCTATGAATAAAATATTTCAATCTGGTTTTGATTTTTAAACTTATTATTTAAGTGTATGAAGTAATATGGTAACTCAAACTAGCATGGCTTCACCATACCAAATGTGGATATATTATAAGGCCAAGAGTGGCTACTTATATAGAGAATTGGGAAGAGAGAGAGAAAGGGGTGTAGAAGGAAAATATTTCCAAGTGTCCATATGAGATTTAAAAATAAGGAGTTATGAATAGTCTAGAAAAACTTCTAAATCCATGTGTTTATCCTCTGAAGGTTCTCCATCCTCCAAGTGGCATAGGAGTTAGAAACTCAGCTTGACACCTTGAACATCTTCTTGAAAGTTACCCTTTCTTACATAATAAGAATGACAAATGGAATTATAAATAGTCAATTATCCATGAATTCCTTTATAAATTCATGGGAGCTTGCTGTAAGTATTATAAAGTGAAGATACCTAGGTTAACCAATGATTGGTAAATGATGAATCTCAGAATTTAAAATACCATACAATATTAAATTCTCGATCCCAAGCTTACAACATTATTCATTTTGTAAGTAAAAGCAACATGTATTACCAAGAAGGAACGTGACAAGGGTGAAGGTAAAACAATGGATAGCAATCACTCTTATATTTCACACTATTAACCATGACACATAATGAACCCCTTCTGTGAAAACAGGCGAGATAATTTTAAAAAGGTACAGTTATACCTTTTTTTAATTATTGAGGAGGAATAGCAGTTATACCTCTCTTAGTATTAACTTTTAGATCAACATAACTTTTAGATTAACATTACTTATCCATGAGATTGTACTATATATACCAAACATTAATCTAGTATTGGTATTGGATAAGTAATGGCCTTTTTTTTAATGGACCTATCTTCCTTTTTCCTATCATTGAAGAGTCTCACTTTGATAAACTAATCTTTATAGAGCCCATCATGACATCATAGGCCATTACTTATCCAATACCAAACATTCAACAAGAACTAATTATAGAAACATCCAAACTAGATGAAGAATCAGACTTATAGTCAAGTTCTATTCTTGAACCAACATCATATTTAACATTAAAAGTAAAATCACCATCAATCTCAACAATAGAATCAGAGTCCCTTGAGTCAGAATCATCTTCAAAATCAAAATCCATTTGTATTTGTTACAACATTGGTTGTGCATGACTTGCAGATCAGTTTGAATACATTTGTGATCTTTACATGGTTTTTGAAGATGATTACTTCATATTTGACACAAGTTATCCTAGTATCTTCTATGAGGATTGTGTGGCATCTTCCTATTCCATTACCATTCTACATGTCATTAACACCAACTAACCTAGCCATTATATTGACCTTCCACTTCCCATAAGTGTCAAACATCACCTTTTGAAATAAAAAGAATTATAATCTATAAACTAATAGAAAGTAAGTTTTGGCTAGCATGATCATGAGACTACATCTCATAGTTTGTCGTGAATAATAAACCAATTTTTTTTAACCTTTTATAACATAAGGACTTCCATTAAAAAGTATGATTTAATGTATTAGGGTACAAAAGTAAAGCTTCCACATGAATTTTACTCAAATCACTTAACTTCCACACCTTGAAGTTAAGTTATACCTAACCAATATTAAATTTAGAATAATTTTTCCCATGAGATGTATACTGAATTATGTAAGAAAGGGTAACTTTCAAGAAGATGATCAAGGTGTCAAGCTGAGTTTCTAACTCCTATGACACTTGGAGGATGGAGAATCTTCAGAGGTATCTTTCCCTCTGAAGATATCTCTAAAATTGTATCTTTCTCTTAATTATTTATTATTGATAATTAAAATTGTAGTTTCTTTCTAATTCTTCCTAATTTTGTTTCAAAAAATTCGAAGGGGATTTTAGGGCAAAAGGGACTAGTGAACTTTTTTGAAATAATACTTCAGTTTTTTTGAAGAGATTTTTCTTCTCCAAGTGGAAAGTTGTAATTTTCTCGAAGGCTATGTTACCCTTCAAAGGGACCATTTCAAAATTAAAGTCTCCTAGATTATAAGAATTAATTTTATCATGACATATTTAAAAATGTAATGTTGTCAACATGTGGGTAAGATGTCCTCATTATAATTTATATGTCCTCATTTTTTGACGAAATATCTTCAAAAAAATTGAAGTATACCTTCAAAAAAGTTCACTAGTCCCTTTTGCCCTAAAATCCCCTTCGAATTTTTTGAAACAAAATTAGGAAGAATTAGAAACTACAATTTTAATTATCAATAATAAATAATTAAGAGAAAGATACAATTTTAGAGGTATCTTCAGAGGGAAAGATACCTTTGAAGATTCTCCATCCTCCAAGTGGCATAGGAGTTAGAAACTCAGCTTGACACCTTGATCATCTTCTTGAAAGTTACCCTTTCTTACATAATTCAGTATACATCTCATAGCAATAATTATTCTAAATTTAATATTGGTTAGGTATAACTTAACTTCAAGGTGTGGAAGTTAAGTGATTTGAGTAAAATTCATGTGGAAGCTTTACTTTTGTACCCCAATACATTAAATCATACTTTTTAATGGAAGTCCTTATCTTATAAAAGGTTAAAAAGAATTGGTTTATTACTCACGACAAACTATGAGATGTAGTTTCATGATCATGCTAGCCAAAACTTGCTTTCTATTAGTTTATAGATTATAATTCTTTTTATTTGAAAAGGTGATGTTTGTCATGATGAAGGGTATGTTTGTCTTTACTGTTATAGTTGATCAAATAAAGTCTCCTTTCCACTTGGAGAAGAAAAATCTCTTCAAGAAAAAAATTACAACTTTCCACTTGGAGAAGAAAAATCTCTTCAAAAAAACTGAAGTATACCTTCAAAAAAGTTCACTAGTCCCTTTTGCCCTAAAATCCCCTTTGAATTTTTTGAAACAAAATTAGGAAGAATTAGAAACTAAAATTTTAATTATCAATAATAAATAATTAAGAGAAAGATACAATTTTAGAGGTATCTTCAGAGGGAAAGATACCTCTGAAGATTCTCCATCCTCCAAGTGGCATCTTTCCCTCTAAAAAATTTGAATAGTGTTTAAAAAATTCGCACTCAAAGGGTTCCTCTCCCTTCGAGTCTAACTCCTATGCAACTTGGAGGATGGAGAATTCAAAAAATTCACACTCAAAATATTATCTAATGATGGTGATACACCTAAACTTTGATTGATCCACACAATTTGAGCTTCTCAAGACACTGAACAGATAATAAACAAATTGAATTTTTAGCCCCAATTGACCCCTACGCATTAGTATTTCATGAAAAGGTTCTATCTTGTGATCAAAGTTTGAGGGAAATGATGGAATAGGCTTGATCCAAGGCACTAACCAGCCATTTATACATAACTTCAACCAAAAGATATTAAACATAGAACATACCCTGCATAATCTGATCAGCTAGTAACTATGTAAAAATTAGGATTTGATAAGGAAGAAAATTCTCACATATGCAACTCATTGACATAAATACACTATACAAGTAGCTTGGAGTCTAAAAATTATCATTCTATTAATCTAAAAGGGTTACAAAACACAAATTTTGGTAGAGTCTGGTCTAGCCCAAAAAGGATACAAATCAAGGCTAAAAAGCCAACTTATATAGAAAAAGATACAACAACCAAAAGATTGGCATTGAAAATAGAAGAGGAGGTCAACTCTTACATTAACCAAGTCTAACTTGTGCTATCACAGCCTTCAAATAATATTATTTTTGTCTTTTATCTTGCATGAAAAGCTCTTTGGCATTGAAAATGATGGAGAGCCCAAGTTTGAGTCAAAATTTTTATCATGCATAATGCTACGCCAATCTCCAAATATATAATTCCTCTTGAACTACCTAAAACAAGAGAAATATCTCCTTTGCATGAAATCAATGACAAAATTGAATTTAGAACTCTGCTTGAACTATTGGAAATGTTAAAATCTTTCAACAAGATAAACAAGAGTGCATGCATGAAATTACATGTTGGCATAGAAGGGATGAGGTGGACCCAAGTTTGACAAGTCAAATTCTTGCATGGAAAGCCACACCACAATCTTAAAATAAAAATGCCTCTTGACTAAACTAAGGCTGAATTGGATCTTGAATGCATGAGATGACTAGGAGATAAGCCTGACTTCAACAAACAGTCAATTGAAGCTTTGACCAATCAACTATAGATAGCCTTTGCTTACATGAAAAGGACCTTAATGAGTGAGAGGTGCATTCAGATTAAAATCCTTGTTATTTCTTAGCCTTCTGCTCTTGGTCTCTTCACTTCTGTGCATGTGTTTCTTTGGGATATTTATTTTCCTCTTTTCCATGAACTTATTTCTTTTGGCTTTTCTACTCTGCTTATTTCCTTGGAAGTGGTCAATTCCTATTTATTTCCTTTAGACAAAAAGTTTGAAATAATACTTTCTGTTTCTTTATTTTGCCTTGAATAATTCCTTCAGATTTTTAATAATGGACTATTCTTTCAAAAAAATGTTTGAAGGAATTCTTGTCCTCAGACCTTTGTAAAGTTCTTTTTTCTTTTGAGCAAAAATCTGAGACTTTTCCCCTTTGCCTTGATCAGTTCCTTCAGACAAAAAGTCTGAAGGAATTCTATCTTCAGAATTCTTTGTGAATTGCCCTTCGGGTTTTTGAAACTTTCCTTCAGCACTCTAAAAATGATCCTTAGGATTTTTTGGCACAACCTTTCCCGAAGGGAAAGAGCCCTTTGAGATTCTTGAAATGAACCTTCTCGAAGGAATTCCACCCTTCGGCTTTTATGGCATGAACTTTCCCAAAGGGAAAGAGCCCTTCAGGATTTCTAAAGTGTCCCTCGACATTTCCTCCAAGTGACTTTCCCAAAGGGAAAGTGACCCCTTAGCCTTTTGGAATAAATTCTTCAAAATTACAAAGTGAACTTTCTCGAAGGGAAAGTGACCCCTCGTCCATTTGTAAAGGTCATTTTGCCCTTTCCAAGTGTCCCTTTCAAACTCAAAAGTATCTTTTTGGATTTTTAAAAAGTGTCCCTTTAGAAATTTGAAGGAAGCCTTCTCGAAGTAATCCTACCCTTCAGATTTTCTCAACAAGAACTTTCTCTAAGGGATTCTATCCTTCAGGTTTTTAAAATGATCCTTCAACTTTTCTGATTGGTCCATTTCCTTCAAACGAAATGTCTATAGGAATTATATCTTCAAGCTTCTATCTTTGTTTATTTCATTTGGACAAAAAGTTTAAAAGAAATATTTTCCTTGAAACCCTTGCAAATTGCCCTTCGGCAAAATTGTATTTGTCCACTTACCCTTTGAAAATTTTGAAACGGTCCACTTACCCTTCAGAAAAAATGTCAAGGTCCTCTTTCCCTTCATCAAAATTAAAATGGTCCTTTATGATTATGAACAAGCCCTTGGCTAATCCTTTGAAAAAACTGTCATGAATCTTTCAGAAAAATTGGCAAGCCCTTTCCAAATTGTCCCTTTAGATTTTTGACAATGCCCTTTAGGATTTTGTAAATGGTCCTTTCAAAAGGTAAGAGACCTTTGAAACTTTTGGAATGTGCACCTTTTTAAAAAATTATAGAGGGCTTTAGAAAAATAAAAGAACCCTTCCTTCGGCTTTTTTGCTTGACACCTTCCTTTAGACAATTTGTTTGAAGGAATTCGTTTCGTTGGATTTATTGGAAATGTCCCTCTGGATTTATGCAGATGACCCTCAAGGAACCTTTTGAAGATGGACCTTTTCAAAAGGAAAATAACCCCTTGAACTTTATGAAAATGCCCCTTTTTTGGACCCAAAGAAGCCTCCATAATGCTTTTCTCAAAAAATCCTCTGAAAACTGAAGTGAATGCCTTAAAAAAAGGCCTATTGATCATGGATTATTTCGAGGACTTTTTAGGACCAATAATTGACTCACAAGACAAACTGGCATGATATATAAAGTTTTGAATAATGAGGGTGACAATTTGACTTGTAGGGTAAAAATTATCAACACCAGTTACCACCCCCAAATAGATGGGCAAACTGAAATTATGAATAAGTGAGTTGAGGGATATTTGAGGAACTATGTAGTAGGGAAACAAATAGCTTAGATAAAATGGCTCTATATGGAGGAGAATTACCACAAATAGTAGAGTCCTAGGGGCAAGAAATTTGGTCACACAGAGTCAATAAATATTGGAGACACTCAAGGAAGACCTTTAATGTGGACAAATTCATAAGAAGTTATATGCAGATCAACATCATATTTAAATAAATTTTGAGGTTGGAGACATGGTTTTCTTGAGGTTGTAATCCTATAGACATTATTCTTTCATAAAAAGTGGAGCTGAGAAGCTCAATTGTCATTTCTATGGCCCTTACAGGATTAAGTGAAGGATTGGGGAGGTCACTTATGAGCTTGAATTTCCAAAGCACATTAGAATACATAACATATTTCATGTTTCATGCCTCGAAAGGTTAATTGGATAACATATCATTCTTTCAATTGAGTTTCCTCCTTTGGATGATGAAGGCAAATTAATCTTGGTTCTGAAATTCATCATAAATATCAAGGAGAAGAAAATAAGAAACATGAGCATAACAAAATATTTGGTGCGACGGAATACCTACCAATAAAAGATGCTACATGAGGGGGTAAATATATTCTTTAGCATCCTAATGTGTATTTGATTAAAGGCAAATAAACTTAGGAAGGACATACTATAATGTTCCCTTTCTAGAATTAAACCAATAAGAAGACCCTAGCTGATTCATTATTTCCCGTTGGCTAAGGGATTAAGTAGGAAAATAATTCAATAATATTTAAAAGTCATCTTAAAGTTATTTTATTTTATAATATGGAAAAATGACACGCATTATTTTTACAAAGGGGGCCAAAAATTAATACTTATATAAAAGTGTTTTAAATGCTTTTAGGGTTAAGGCAACTAGAAAAAGGCAAATTATAAAATTAAGAATTGGGCTCAAAAGGATTCATTAATCATTTTTGAAATCAAAAACCTATTCTAGGTTGGAGCTTTTGTGTTCAAATTTTCCAATTGAATATAAAACCCTCTAGTGTATAGGTTTAAAGGATGAAATCCCTCAAACATAAAAGTTTAGAGGATAAAAACCCTCTTACCCATTGATGATATGTAAACTGGAAATACAAGTGTAGTATATTTGAAAATCACTTGTCACGTTTAAGAGATCCTTCAATTTCTCACTTTTATGCTTAATTTTGTATAAAGAAATTAAAACCAGATATAAAATGAAGATCAGAACATAATAAAAATAAGAGAAAATTCAAAGAATTCACCAGCATATTGATAACAGAGTTCGGCTTCAATAGCCTAGGTCTCCGGGTCCATTCAAAGTGAGGACCATTCTCATTAATTTTGTGCAACAAATGGCTTCCAAAATCAATACAAGTATTCAATTCACCTTCTATGATCTTTGTTTGCCTATAAAAATCTCTCAGACCTAAAAATAATGGCCCAAGGTTGTACAAAGCAATAACAAGTCTCTAACCTTCTTAAATCTCTTTACATAGTTTGCTTTTCATGTCTGTTCAAGTATAAATTAGTCCCTTTTATAACACTTCGACCCCCATGGCTGAAGTGGTCAAGGAATTAATCTTTTAGATGACAGGTCAGGAGTTCAAAACCTTCTCCCACCTTTCTAGGTGCCTTGGCATGAGGAAGGGCACGCTCAACATGAAATTTGAAATGATTTCCCTCCTTTTTTGGCACCTATGGACTTGGTTTTGTCCCACATTTGCTGAGAATTCAGTTTTCAACACCTTAAATAGAAATGTTTGACCCCTCTTCAAATGCCTAAGACAAAGGCACCCACTTAGGCCGCTGATTTGACTTGGTTCATGCTTGGTTGGTAGGATGGGTGATGTGGTAGTTTCTTTGGTGCCTTTTGTTTCAAAGTTTGAAAATTTCAAATAATATGTGAATAAAAACAACAAACCAACATTTTTTTTGCACTAAATTATCTTGCCATTTGTCAAGTGGCTATTGGTCCACTTGGCATGTTTTCAATAGTGCCACGTCACTTTTGACACCCCATGTCATAAGATTTCTTCAACTAGCCATATCTTGAGCATCGAGACTCCATTTTTCGAACCGCAAAAAGAACTCGAAAGCTCTCGATGAGTACTACAATGTGAAAATAATTTGAATAGAATTTGAAGACTTTTTAAAAATAGAATGGTACATAGATCCAATTGGATCATTCCTCCCCATTGGGAACTTTTGGACCTCCGAAAGTTAAAATTAATTGGTAATGAGGTGAGGGTATTTTTCCCTCACCTTTCTGACTTCCATCCATCTGGCCTTGCTTGGATGCATCCCTTTGAGACCAACATGAAGATATTTAACATTACCTCTTTGCGAAGTCTACATATTCCTGTCAAGTATAGTATCTTCCTGCAATTATGTTAGATATTTAGGAGAAAAATCATCAATGGAAGGAATGGATACACTTTCATCATGATCAATTATCATTGGAGGCTCATACAATTTCAAATTTTCCACATTTACAACTGAATAAATATGCATGTAAGATGGTAAATCTAATTGGAAAGCATTTGTGCCAATTTTTTCTGTTATCCGAAAAGGTCCATACCGGATTGGTTTCAACTTTTTACCTTCACATGCCAGTCTTTCCTTACTAATGTGAAGCCATACCATATCCACCTATAACAAATTGGTGATCAATACGATGTTTGTCATGCTTGGCTTTGTACTTGGCTTGACTTTTCTCCAATTGAGTACGAACGGTTTGATGAATAATTTGTATTTGTTCAATGAACTTCTTGGCTCGAATGGCTTCTTTTGGTTCACCAATAGTTGTATCCTGTCCGTAGCAAACATCTAGAGTAGATTTAGGCAAGTATCCATAACAAACTTCAAATGGAGATTTCATAGTAGAAGAATGAAGTGCCCAGTTATATGCATGTTGTATGTAACACATTTGTTCATCCCATAACTTTGGATGTTTATTGCTATAACCCCTAAGAAAATGTACCACAATGTGGTTCACAACCTCTGTTTGTCTATCGATTTGTGGATGAAATGCAATGCTCTTTTTTAATTAATGTCTTTTACTCCCCACAAAGTTGACCAAAACTCCCCAATAAATCGAGAATCCTGATCATAAATAATTGAAGTAGGCAAACCAAAATGAACCCATACATGTTCAAAGAACAAGTGTGCAGTACCCTCCCCAGTAATTTGCTTAGTGCAAGGAATCAAAACACACATCTTGCTAAATCTATCCACAACCACATATAAATAGTCATGTTTTCTTTGTGTCATAGGCAAACCCCCCACAAAATCCATGGAGATATTTTCCCATGGGTGAGTAGGAATAGGCAGAGGAGTGTAAAGTCCTAGTTTCCTGTTACTAGGTTTGCTTTTGGCACAAAGAATACATCCTTTAATATATTTAGCAACATTTTCCTACATACGAGGCCAATAAAAATACATCTTCAAATGTGCAACCATTTTAGCAACTGCAAAATGACCAAAAATTAGAGAAGTATGTGCTTCTCTAATCATGTGCACCCTCTCATTTTGAGGAATACATAGTTTACCTAAATGATACAAAAGATCATTGTGTACATGATAGTCCAATTCTTATACTTGTCTACTACTCATCAAGTCTTTATAAACATCCTAAAAATCAAGATCGTTCACATATTGTTCTTTATAACTTTCATGAGACAAAGAACCATGTTGTAAAAGAATAGATGCAACAACCATAGGAGGCCTAGATAGCATATCTGCAACCTTGTTCTGAATTCATTTTTTATACTTGATCACAAGATGAAATTGTTGTAAGAAACCCATCCAATGAAAATGTCTAGACTATTGTAATTTAGTTTGTGATTGGAGATACTGTAAGGGATGATGATCTATATGTATTATTGTTTCTTTGCCCATTAAGTAATGTTTCCATTTTTTAACACTTTGAACCAATGCATACAATTCCTTATCGTAAGTTGGATATTTTCTTACTGCACTTGTAAATGTTTCAGAATGATAACAAATTGGTTTCTTACCTTGCATTAAAATAGCTCCCATAGCATACTCACTTGCATCCGTCTCAATCTCAAATGGTTTTTGTATATCAAGAAGTGCCAAGACTAGAGCAGTACTTATCTTTTTTTTCAAAGTGTTGAAGGCTTTTTGATGTTTGTCTCCCCACTGAAAGACATGTTTCACACCTATCAAAGAATGCAAGGGTGATGCAATATATGAAAATTGAGCAATAAAATTTCTCCAAAATTGTACTGCACTAAGAAAACTTCTAACCTTAGTTGTGTTAGTGGGTGTAGGCCAATTAACAATGACTGCCACTTTTGTAGGATCAATTTTCAATTTACCATGTCCTACAATGTAACCCAAGTATATTAAAGAGGTCTTGCCAAATTCATATTTTGACATTTTTAGATAAAGTTTTTCCCTTCGTAATGCATCCATGACTTTCTTAATGTGGATGACATGCTCTTCTTATGACTTGCTGAAAATCAATATATCATCTAAGTAAACTATAACAAAATCATCAAAGAATTGTCTAAAAACATCATTCATCAATCTCATGAATGTAGCCGGGGCATTACACAACCCGAAAGGCATAACAAGCCATTCAAACAATCCCTATTTTGTTTTGAAGGCGGTTTTCCAAACATCACCTTCATTAATTCTTACTTGATGATATCCACTTCTCAAATCCAGCTTAGTGAAATAAATAACATGTTTTAATTGATCCAACAAATCATCAATATGAGGAAGAGGGTAATGATTCTTAATAGTAATTTTGTTTAAGGCATGAAAATCAACACACATTCACCAAGTGCCATCTTTCTTTGGCACCAAAATAATTGGCAAACCAATAAGAGATGAACTTGGACGAATAACACCTCTATCCAATAGATCCATTACCTATTTTTTGATTTCCTTGTTTTCCACCATTGATAACCTGTACATGCCAATGTTAGGGAGAGGAGAATCCTGCAATAGCTGAATTTCATGTTGAACTCCCCTTTTAGGGGGTAAGCCCTTGGGATCCTGAAATACATCATCGTAAGTAGAAATGATTTCAACCAATTCATTATTGTGTCTAGGATCACACTTTTCCAAAGCTTGAGAATATTCTTTTCCCTTAGAATTAATCAACATGAGACAAAAAGTCTTGCTTGAATTAACTAGTCTTTTCATTTGCCCTGTTGTAACCAAGGAAAGACTTGTTCTAATGTGATGTGCTCTAACTATATATTCAATGCCATCCTTAACAAGCAAGTACTTATTCTCCTCTCTATAGAAGATTTCTTTTCTATCATAAAGATATGAGCTTCCCAAAATAATCCCACATATGTCCAATGGAACAACATCCAACTCAACCTCATCTACAAACTTGGATGTGATGGCAAACTTTAGCCTACAAGTTTGTGAGACTTGTAGCTTCACATTGTCACACACCCAACCTAGTGGATAAGGATTCAGATGGGGATTGGTTTGTAAGCCTAGCTTCTTAACAACCTCTTTAGAAATTAAATTTGCTTGTGAACCACTATAAAATAGAGTGTCAATCTTAGTATGCTTTGAAACAATTCTAATGTGGAACAATTCATTTCTTTTCTTATCAACATGCACAAAATTATGTTTAGAAGAAGATGTAGCATTAATGCTAGAAACTGAAAGAGAAAAATTATTATGTAATCCCATAGCTGTGATCTTAGTTTCATCACCTGAATCTGAACCTAAGTCTTGAACCATAGCATTAGCCTTCTTTTCTTTCTTTTGATACCTCTTAGGCCTTAACTCAAGATGTAGTTTCCAACATTTAGACTCATCATGATTTTTCTTGCAATGATTACAAAATGGTTTTCCTTCTTCTTTTTTAACAATATAAGTGGATTTCTGTTTACCCTTTCTTGATGAACTTTCTCCTTTGGATTGCTTAACATTAGATTGCTTACTTTTTACTTTAGGAAAATATTCTTTTCATTGTTTTCCTCTAGCCTCTAAATGAGTGGCTTGAACACATACTGCATCTAAATTAGTGGGATGGAACATAAGAATCATATGTCTTATGTAACTATGCAACCCACCTATATATTTTACCAGTGTTTTTTGTGTGTATAGAGGAACATTCAAAAGTAAATCTTTTTTCCTAAAATCTTGTGTATAATCTTGAACACTTTGGCCTTTTTCTTGTCTAAAACTTTGCCAATCCATCATGGCTTGTTGCATATAGCCTAAAGGATAGAATTGCTTTCTGATTTCTTCAATAAATTCATTCCAAGTAGAAATCGAGTTACCTTTTTGAAGCTCAGTTTCCTTCAACTTACTTTCCCACCAGATGAGAGCTGTGCCTCCCATACGAAGAGTAGCCAAATGAATTTTTGACTCATCCCTTGCAATCTTTTGGACCTTGTAATAAACTTCAATCTGCTTGACCCAATTATCCAACTTTTTGGCATTAACTTCACTATTAAATATTGGTAATTCAAACTTAATATCCAATTTTAGTGAAGGGAGAGATTCCACAATTTTTTTACCATCATCCGATGGAGAAGGTTTTTCAATTTCTTTACCTTTTGATTCTCGTGAATCACCTTCTTTTTCATTCTCGTATTTCCTTTGTTTGTCACGGTAATGTTTCTCAACCATGCTTCTCGTGTCCATGAAGGCTCAGTGAAAAGCTTGTTCGGATTCCATCTCTTCTTTGGCCATCCTTGAAGCACGCCTTGAACCAATCTCTAGATTATACTCAATGAGTTTTCCTTCACCTTTTTAGGATTTAGACCTTGTCAACATACACTAGCAATCATTGTTAAATAACAATTGTTCTGATAACAAAAATATGATTTGTAACCTGAAAATACAAGTGTAGTATATTACAAAATCACTTGTTCACGTTTAAGAGATCCTTTAATTTCTCACTTTTTTGCTTAATTTTGTATAAAGAAATTAAAACCAGATATAAAAAGAATATCATAACTAAATAAAAATTAGAGAAAATTCAAAGAATTCACCAGCAAATTGATAACAGAGTTCGGCTTCAATAGCCTACGTCTCCGAGTCCATTCAAAGTGAGGACCGTTCTCATTAATTTTGTGCAACAAATGGCTTCCAAAATCAATACAAGTCTTCAATTCACCTTCTATGATCTTTGTTTGCCTGTAAAAATATCTCTCAGACCTAAAAATAATGGCCCAAGGCTGTACAAATCAATAACAAGTCTCTAACCTTCTTAAATATCTTTACACAGTCTGCTTTTCGTGTATGTTTAAGTATAAATTAGTCCCTTTATAACACTTCAACCTGTGGCTGAAGTGGTCAAGGCATTAATCTTTTAGATGATAGGTCAGGAGTTCAAAATCTCCTCCCACCTTTCTAGGCACCTTGGCATGAGGAAGGGCTCGCTTAGCATGAAATTTGAAATGATTTCCCTCCTTTTTGGCGCATATGGACTTGGTTTTGTCCCACATTTGTTGGGAATTCAGTTTTCAACACCTTAAATAGAAATTTTTGACCCCTCTTTAAATACCTAAGACAAAGGTGCCCACTTCGGCCACTGATTTGACTTGGTTCATGCTTGGTTGGTGGGATGGGTGATGTGGCAGTTTTTTTGGCCGCCTTTTGTTTCAAAGTTTGAAAATTTCAAATAATATGTGAATAAAAATAATAAACCAAAATTTTTTTTGCACCAAATTATATTGCCACATGTCAAGTGGCTATTTTTCCACTTGGCATGTTTTCAATAGTGCCACCTCACTTTCGACACCCCATGTCACAAGATTTCTTCAACTAGCCATATCTTGAGCATCAGGACTCCATTTTTTGAACCATGAAAAGTGCTAGAAAGCTCTCGATGAGTTCTACAATGTGAAAATGTTTTGAACAAAATTTGAAGACTTTTTAAAAATAGAATGGTACATGGATCCACCTAGATCAATTGAGGTGATTCCATCCAGGGATCATAATTATGCTGACAAATTGAGTTTAATTTTAGCTTTCAATTCGCTGGAGGTTGTTATCTATTTCCAAAATTTTGTGAGGAATTATTAGAGACATATACATGGTTTATGTTGTTCAAGGGCTATCATATAATTGAGGGACACAACTCACTGTCCTTAGGACAATTATGCAGGATTTGTGAGGGTTTTAGGGGGTTTTAGGTCAATCTATGAGAGTGATGCCCTACCTTGTTGGCCACCATTAATCTATAATAGTTGTCTTATTTCACTCCTCTACCATTACAAACATAATTATGATATTGTAATCTTGATGTAAAGGTTTTAGATTATCATTAATTATTGATTCAACATTATTAGGTTTGGTTGTGATACATTTATTATTCAATAAATAGTTTCGTCAGTATTATGTGTATTCAGGGAATTACAATATTAAATATAGTTCAATAATCAATATCATTGTTAAGTGTTGCTGTATTAATATTTAATTGATGCTCCAATTTAGGAAAAAAATATGAAAAATCAAAATTCATAAAATTACCTAAAAAGGGACATTTTAGTGAACACATAACCTTGGAGAAGGATGGTGAGAAATACATGCTACATTTGCTAGTGGACCAAGGAGAAGAAAGGTGCAATAATACATGTACTCACAAATTGATGATAACAAGAAAAGAGATCATGCAAGAGGTGTAAAAAGAGAAGTCATGTTTTTCACTCATGCCCAAACCAACACAAGAAAATTGCACAAACTCATAGGAGGAGGAAGTGTTTTGCAAGATGAAGGCACTATTAGAAAAATTCATAGACATTGTTTTGAGCAATCTACTGAAGGGATTGCCACCCATGTGAAGTATCATACATCATATGGATTTGATACCGAGAGTGAATTTTTTGAATAAAGCCACATATTAGATGATGCCTCAAGAGAATGAAGAGATACAAAGGTAAGTGTGTGAGTTATTGAGCAAGGGAATGATCATAGAAACTTTGATTCCATGCACAATACTTGTGGTATTAGTACCAAAGAAAGATGGAGAGTGGTGCATGTGCATAGAGTCAAGGGCCATCAATAATATCAATATCAAGTACCAGTTTCCATTATCGTGCATGGATGACTTAATAGATTGTCTAAGTGGTGTGAGGTATTTTTCCAAGATTGATCTAAAGAGCGGATACCACCAAATCCAAATCATAGAAGGCAATGAGTGGAAGATAGAATTAAATGATATATGAGTGGTTAGTGATGCCATTCAGTTTGATGAATGAGCCAAACACATTCATGAGGATGATTAATGAGGTGTTGAATCCATTTCTAGGTAAGTATGTTATTGTATACTTGGATGATATTATGGTGTTCAACAAGACTAGGGAGGAACACCTAACACATCTATGGAATGTGTTGTTGAGGTTGTTTGAAGATAATTTGGTTATTAATTTGAAGAAGTGTAACTTTATGAAGTAAAATATTGTATAATTTGTTTTAGTAGTTGTTGACACAGAAAATTGTACCCTTGGCAGGAGGCCGAGCTCCTACCTTCTTCACGCAACAATGGAAACTCCCCTCTCACCTGTGGGACCAGCGAAGCTGGAGAGGAGAGTCTCTAGGTAAGGGCTAGCTCCCTTTGATGCATCTGATGTGTTCCAATAAGTGCTAACATATATATATATATATATATATATATATATATATATATATATATATATATATATATATATATATATATATATATATATAATGGGGGGGATGAAAAGGGAGAAAGATTGCAAGAAAACAAACTACTTTAAAGAGGTGATGCACCAAAATAAAGTCAACCTTCTCACATTCACACTTAAAATAGACAAACACATACATACACTTTAATCTTGGCAGAAGAACTAGACTGCAAGAACAGGCAGGGAGGCTTTAATGGAAAAGATAGAAAATAGAGATTCGCCAAAGGTGCTGTGAAATGCACACTATATAGCAATTGCTTCTATTTTTGTACTTCCAAATGCAGCTCTACTTGTTAGCTACAGAAATAGCACTTTATAGATAACAAATATGTTGGTTTTGAACCTATGAAAGCACCAAGAAACAATGACTAAACACAAACTGACACTCAGGACATACACAGAGATATCTAACCAAGATAGAGGTAAAAAATTGCATTTTATTGATTCAAATGAAATTTTGCTAGGGCTATGCCTTACAAATGTGAAAGATAATTCTCAAAATGACAAGTCTTGAATATATAGAAGAGGAAAGGAGGCCTTTTGGCACCCCTTTTTACAAGTGGCCCATTTGCGTCCTTCTCATTGGGAAGAGCAAGCTACTCAAAACATCAATGAGCTATGCCCTTTGTCTGTTTACGCTTCCTAATGGTCAATTCGTAGGCACTGTATCATTTGCCAAAATAACTTCTTGAGTCGGCATCTTCTTTCACTACTTGAGCTATCTGATAGTTCCTCCACTTGGCATCTCTCTCTTTATTTCCTAGGATTTTTTCCTTTTCCTACTCCTTCAGCCCTCGGGGGCGATCTTCTGGCGGGTTGCTGCATTTTTGGGCCTTCTCCATGGTCGACGTCTTTTAGTTTGAAAGCAAACGGCTAATTTGCTGTATGAAATTTGACATTCATGCGGCCATCATTGTCCTCATCAAATTCCTTTAGGCTTTTCCTTTTCATCCCTTTTTGTGGGTCTTTGTTTATTTTAGACCTTTTTTTGTGGATAAAAGTCTGCAGGAATTGGTGCTTTGACTTTCCTCGGGTCTTTGTTTTGGCCCTTCATTGAACTAACCCATTGAACTGAATTTGGTTCAACGGTTTAATGGTTTAATGTTGTGCACTGAGCCGATTGAACCAAACTCATTAAACCACAGCCCGTTAAACCATAGCCCATTGAACCAAGCTCATTGAACCAAATTTGGTTCAACAGTTCAATGGTTCAAATGATTGTTGAATCGAGGTGCTCGAACTGAATGATGAACCCTTTGCTGAACTAAAAGACACTGGACCATCCAATGAGCTAAGTGGAGTGTTAAACCAAGGTTGAACCAAGTGCTGATGAACTCTATGCTGAGCTTGAAGCATTGAACCAAGGCCTAATGATGAAGCGATGAACTATCGATTGAACCAGGCGTTGAACCAAACATTTGAACTGGTTCATTGGTTTAACCATGCTGACTTTTCTTGTGATTTTCTTCAAACCAGAGCCTGAAGAAGCCTTTTAAACCGTAGCATTCTCTGAACCAATCCTTCTTGTGCCAAAAGACTAACCCGCTGAGTTTGTAGGTTTTATTGGATCTACACAAAATCAAAGAAATGGCCTAGAATAACAAGAGGCAGAAGGGGACCAAATTTTTTGCCTGTTAGGCAAAAAAGGGTCAACAAATTGATGACTCCCAGGGGAAGCATGCCTGTTATGCTTAGAGAACAGTTTCCTTGTAGTCCTTTGGGCACAGAGTCAGATGGTAACTTAAGAACAACAAAGCTTTGATAATTTTAGAATCAACTCATGTAGATTTACCTCCACGGAAATGAAAACACACAAGGCTAAGAAAACTACTAACATGTGCAGAAAGCACTTAGGGAAAGCAGGAAAAAATAATAGAAATATGTACATGACAAAGAGGGGGGTCAGTGGCAATGTTTAAGATGTATCCCATTAATTGGGATATACAATTCTTCACCATCCAACTTGGAGAGTTGGAATGCATTACGTTGCTTGCACCGAGTGATTATGTATGGGCCACTCCATAGGGCATCAAATTTTGCATGCTTTCTAGGCTTAGCTCGGTCTTCATCCCATTTCAAGACAATGTCTCCTTTAAAGAAATCTTTTGATGAAGATTTCTTGTCGAAGTGTCTCTTTGTTTGTTGTTGGCGACTGGTCATAGAAGCCATAACCCGGTCCCTTGTCTCTTGGAGCTCCATCAGCTTGCACAGTCTGACCTCCATGCTACTTTCTTCTTCTAATTGAAGCTGGCGAGTGAGGTCCAATGTTGGAAATTCAAGTGAGATGGGAAGCCTAGCTTCCCTTCCATATACGAGCGTATATGGAGAATTTCCAATTGCTCTCTTTGGAGTGATCTGATCGACCCACAGAGCTATTTTCAGCTTGGCATGCCAAGTCCTCTAATTTTCTTCCATGGTCCTCTTGATGATCCTGATCAAGTTTTTGTTGGTGGACTCTGCCAGCCCATTCCCCTATGGGTAATAATTGGATGAAGTGTTGAGATATATACCATACCTCAGTGCCCATTCACTTGTTTTAGCTCCCAGAAAAGCCAAGGCATTATCTGAGATTATGGTGGATGGGACCCCGAATCTTATCACCAAGTCCTCATAAAACTCTAGGACCACACTTTCATTTGCCTCCTTCAGAGCAATAGCCTCCACCCACCTTGTAAAATAATTCATGGTGATTAGGACCCACTTGTGTCCAGCACTGGAGGGAGGATTAATCATCCCTATGAAGTCCAGGCCCCACCGCATGAATGGCTATTCTACTTGGATAGGCTATAGAGGCATAGCAACCAACCGTTGTTTCCCATTGAAAAAGGCATATTTTTGACACTTTCTTACCTAGGCATGGGTGTCCCTAAAAAGAGTAGGCTAGAAATAGCTAGCTCTCATTATCCTTGTTGCAGTAGCTCTAGGATTAAAATGACCACCTTCTAACCCATCATGGAACTCAGACAGCACCTTGTCAGCCTATTTTGGGTCTATGCATCTTATAAGGACCCATAGAAGATCCTTCCTAAACAATACTCCATTAACTAGGACATAAGGGAGAGACTGGAGCCTGAAAAACCTTCTTTTGGTCCTAGTAAGACCCTGCAAGCACTCGCTGGTGAGAAGAAAATGCCTCAGGTCCGATGTCCAATCCTTCATGACACCTGGTTCTTCTATTGTGGTTGCATCATGAATTAGTAAGTTGCCTTCCCCTTTCTGCCTGAAGTCTGCAGCAAGGTGTTTACATAAGCCTCTTCCCCTCACCAGCTTGGTGATCTTGATGTCTACATCATACTCCATCACCTTGGTGATCCATCCCGCTCTCTTCTCATTTAGGTCATGATTGGTCAAGAAACTTGATGCCAAGATGTGGAACCATGAGGTGAATCCTGCTGTTAGACAACATATGCCTGAATTTCTTCAGGCTCTGTACTACTGCCAGGACTTGCTTCTCTACATAAGTGTATCTGACTTCAAAATCCTCTAACCCTTGGCTAAAAAAAGCAAGTGGCTGCTCGAGGTCATCATCATTTGCTTGGGTAAGCATGGCAGAGATTACCTCTTCATTGCCAAAAGTATAGAGGTTGAAGTCTTTGTTGAAGTCAGGGCTGATCAAAGTAGGAGCCTGGGTTATGGCCTGCTTGATGGCTTCAAAGTTGTCCTTCCTTTGTGTTGTCCACTTGAACTCCTCACCCTTCCTTAGCATAGAGGTTAGTGGCTTGACTATCTCTACAAAATTTATAATGAATCCCTAAATGAAATTTATCCTACCAAAGAAGCTCTGTAGGCCTTTCTTGTGCTTAGGTAGGGACATCTCCAGGATAGAACGAATTCTCTCAGGGTTAATAGATAGGTCCTCTTTGGACACAATGTGGCCAAGGAGTTTCCCCTTGTGAATAGCAAACACACATTTCCTCAGGTTAAGAGAGATGCCAAACTCCCTACACCTCTCAAAAATTTTCTTGAGGTGTTTCATGTGTTGGCTCACTTCCTTGGAGAATACCGTCACATCATCGAGGTATACCATCACACTGTTGTTTGTCAAGCCTCAAAAAGCCATGTCCATGGCTCGCTGAAAAGTAGCACCAACATTAGATAGCCTGAATGGCATCTTCTTGTAGGAAAACATTCCCCATTTAGTAGTGAAGGTTGTTTTGTGCTGGTCATAGCCTTGCATCATAATCTAATTATATCCTGAATATCCATCCAGGACGGAGAAATGCTCGCTGCCTGTTACCTTCTGAAGGATCCGCTCCATGCTTGGGAGGGGGTAATGGTATTTTAAAGAGACTTTGTTAAGGTCTCTGAAATTGACACATAGCTTGATCTCCCCATTCTTATTTCAAATAGGAACAAGATTGGCCAGCCAGGAGGAATGTTTGATTGGAAATATAATCTTAGACTCAATCAATTTGGCCAGTTCCCTCTGCATGAGAGGCTCAATCATCGAGTTGATAGGTCTCTACTTCTGTGTGACTGGCTTGGCACCTTCTTCTAATTTGATGGTGTGTTAGGTGAGTCTTGGGTCGAAACCCTTCAATTCACTCTAATCCCATGTGAAAACATCAGCAAACTCCTGACATAATGAAATGAAAACCTACCTTTCTTGAGCCATGCAGACTTTTCCAAGTACAAGCAACTTATCCTTAAAGATCTCAACCTTTTTGTAATTCTCCTCCTTAGTTATGATGCATGCTTTGTCATTTCTCAATTGGTCATCTCCATTGAAGATGCTCTCAAGAGTGACCAAACCTTTAGGGAGCTTATTGTTCTTCAATTGAACAATCTAGTTTCCATATTGCTGTTGTAGTTTTGGTTGGTTCTGTGTTACACACTCAGCTTCTTCCTGCAAGAAGAAAGCTATTTGTTGGTCATTTTTGAAAACCTGCTAGTTTGTAATGTTTTCAGGGATAGAGGGCCGAACTACCACCTTCAAGTAGCATGAACCATAGTCTTGACTAATCTCCCTGGAAACATCAAACTGAGCACCAATTGCTGCTAGCCTATCCGCTTGTTTGTTTTGTTCTCTAGGAATGAAGGTGATATTAAAAGCAAGGAAATATTCCACCAAGTCCCAAACCCTATGCTTTTAGGAATTTAGCAAGGAATTCTTGGTTAGATTCTGGCCTTTCACCTGATTTATAATTAGCTCACTATCTCCCAAAACTTGCAACTCCTTGATCCCTCTTTTTCTTGCCCATTCCATGCCATGGATAAGGGACTCGTATTCTGCAACATTACTTGTGCAAGAAAATTGAAAACAAAAGGCCAAGAAGTATCTCTCCTTTGAAGGGGAGACTAACATCACCCCACCACCAGCTCCTAACCTACTTCTGGAACCATCAAAGTATAGTTGCCATAGACCTAGGTCTTCTTGGCTTGCCTTCATTACATTGGGTATGAAAGTACACTCTTCATGCATACAGTAGACTCTAAGGCCTACCTCCTCTATGAACTTGTAAGGATCATGATTTAAGTTATCACTTCCCCACTCATCCAAGAGTAGGTCTGCAACTCCTTCAAGAGCAGAGGATGGAGATTGGTCTGTCTGGGACTCTTCTAGGTCGATAATAGTGTAGCTGACGTTCACTGCCTTGAGTGAATATGGTTCTAGATGGTCTTTGTAGAGTGGCTTGGATTCAATTTTTACTTTGGTCCCATACTTGCTTCTAAAAACTAGATAGGACCAATTCACTGCTAAATAACCACCTATCTTTTATGTGAAGTCCTTGGACAAGCAAATTGCAAAATAAGGAGGAACATCTGCTACTACTATATCATGGGGAATTGAGAAGGTTGGGCAAGCATGCAACATCAAGCTTAAACCCTTCAAAATCCCAACTATCTTTGCAGGTGTCCCATCCAACTGTAGGACTCCCTTTTTCATCTCTTCATATTTCAGTCCCATCTTGTCAGCTATGCACTTGGGCATCACGAAGGTACTAGCCCCATTGTCAATGTTGCAGTTGTGCACCAAGAAATCTCGTATGACCAAGGACACATAGAAAGGGGGAATTTTCTCTTCCTTCTTTACCTAGCCTGAGGTGGAAGGTTGTCCATTCATCATTAAGATGTTATCAGCCCTTGCTGGGACAACTTGTCAATCTAGCTCATGCAATTCCCTTTGTAGTATGTCCTTTTGCCCTGGTAGAGACAATGAATCCCATGTCATGTCCCCTTTTCAATTGACATGTTCTGAGTTCATGGTTAGCCTATTATGCGACCTTCGTAGGCTAATAAGATGGATAGAGGGTCATAATGGAGCTTGGCTCGACTTTGATTCACAGGATTTCTTCATTTGATTTTCATTCAGGGTATTTCAGACACATTTGGCCTGAGCTCCTACTTTTTAGGGATATTTGATATGCAGCGGAGTGCCTTTATTGTGGCATGGTTATGTGCAGAATCACTCCCTGATTCACTAGCTTCGATCGGTTCGTGGATCCGACATGTATTGAGGGAGATATTAATATTTGATTGATTTAATCAAATATTAATTATTTAGCCTAATTTTAATTAGAAACCCTAATTCTAATTTAAGAAACCCTAATTAGGGCAAGCATATCTTTTTGGAGGGTATAAGGGTTTCTCATGGAGGCCATTGAGGATTATGCTATTGATTATTGATATTGATTTTGAGAATTTCTTCTATGAAGACTGAGCCTAGGGTTCAAGGATTCCATTTGCATTGGAGAACATTCCCTCTTCAGTGTGTGCAATTAAGAGGTTGTGGAATATCAGCTGATCTATTGCCAAAGTGTGAGATAGCTTCATCCAGAAGTTATCACAGAATTTCAGGTTTGAGAGATAACTTCACACAGAAGTTATCACAGTTATTCCAGGTATTCTTTTATTCTTGTTTTGATTCAATAAATTATACAGCTAGAGATCTTCTGTGCTAGAAACGTATATTTCAGATCAGGGGTTGAAAATAGGGAAGTTGTGCTTAATTGGTGGCCGTACAAAGTCCGTACAGGTCCGTACTGATCCGCTTAGGAACCGACCTCGGCAGACGGAGGGTTGCAGTGACCGACATCGGTCGACTGAAGACCGACGTCGGCAGAAACGACTGACAGAGACCGACGTCGATGAGATATCGACCGACGACGGCGACTGTGTGTCGACACAGAAGGGTCGAGACCTCCCAGAATTCAATTTTCACTTCCAATTTTGATGAGCCAGGGTTTTTAAGACTGTATTCCATATTTATATGCATGTGAAAGGACTGCAATTGTAATAGTCTAGAAGGACAAGTGATACAATCTGTAATTTGTTATTAAGAGACTATATTATTGTGATCATTCTGAATTTATTCAACAGAAGTTATATCTTGTTCAGAGTTTTTTTGTGTTGCTATATTTCCTATTTTGGAGGGAATATTACAGTGGTATCAGAGCTAAATCTTGCCAGCCTGAGGGTGTATAGATCTTATGCAGCCACAAGAGTTGGGACCACACAAGTATAACACACGCAGCCGAGCCTTGCTTGAAGGTACTCAGGTGTTAGATCAGCCACCGACCATCATGAGTGACAGACGTGAGGGCAGCCCACCTAGGGGCCACAGGTATGATGCTGATCAGGGCACCAGAGAATTTCAGCATGCTATGATGACAAGCCAACAGCAGATGGCTCAGACACTACAGGCACTTATGACTATGATAGAGAGAATGAACACACCTGATGGACAGAACGGGGACCAAAGAGATGACAGGAGTGCTACGGTTAATCAGAGGCCACAACAGATTCACTCCAGAACAGCTGATAGACCTACACGTCCTACTTTTGTTCAAGAAGAACCAGAGGCACCAGCAGAGGAAGCAGGGAATAACCCATTTGCAGATGTTTACATGGCTGCAAATGATGAGTTGGACTTATTACCTCTTCATGTCCAAGAGAGGATGACCTTTGATCATTTTGTCAATCTTAGGAGAGAGCACTACAGATTGGTTAGACAGGACAGGAAGCCTAGAGTTCAATTCAGTGAGCTGCAGAAGGCTACTGGTAAGCTTTCTTTGACTACTTTTGACGGCAGCGGTAAGATGACAGCTCAAGCTTGGATTCATAAGCTTGACACCTTTTTGGCATTGAGACCAATGTTAGAGATAGATGCCATCAAATATGCCACTTTGCACTTGGATGGAGTAGCACATGATTGGTGGTACCATGGTATGGTAACACTTCAGCATAATCAGGTAACAGAGTACCAGGACTTTGTGGATAGATTGGTTGAGCGGTTTGACAGGAGAGATCCCGAGGTTTACTTCCGAGATCTGGCACAGTTGAGACAAACAGGTAGCTTGGAGTCCTTCATTGGTGAGTTTCAGAGATTGGCAGTCATGGTACCCAATATTTCAGAGCGTAGATTGGTAGTTCTCTTCATAGAGGGATTGACAGAGCCATTGAGGGGTTGGATCAAAGCCCTTGATCCTCCTTCATTACAGATAGCTATGAAGAAGGCACGTGATATGGAGATGGCAGTCCCATCCAATAAATTTAACGCCAGAGGTACTTCTTTTAGAGACCATAAGCACTCCCACGGGGATACGGAGAGACCGGATTTTAACATAGATAAATCCGGGGTAAAAAATGATTCAAAGGCCAATCTAGCAGCACCACCTTTGGATCGTGAGGTGCTTAATGATCTACGCAGGAAGAAGCTTTGCTTCTACTGCAAAGGTCCATATGATATCCATCACGATTGTCCTTTGAGGCCTAAGGGCAAGGCGAATCGTATGATGTGGATATATTATGAGGATTCTGATTCTGAGGATTTCGAACAGCATAACAGTCCTGAGGGGGCAGAGGCAGAGGCTTTAGGGCCTAATACAGAGGCAGAGTTAGAGCTTCACCTATAGGAGGCACGCATATCTAGCATTCAGTCGGATGAGTCATTCAGACTCCGTGGAGTTTTGGCAGGGCAGAAGGTTATCACCCTTCTTGATACAGGGGCCACACATAATTTCATAGATGCTAGATTTGTGGAGAAGCGTGGACTCACTACCGTAGATTTTGAGGGCATCAGTGTTAAGGTAGCCGATGGTCACACTCTTAAGTGTGAGCATATGATTAGAGACCTCCCATTGCGCTTGAACAACTATGAGTTCAAGGCTGATTATTATGTGGTAAATATGGGGGATATAGACTTAGTCTTGGGTATGAAATGGCTTCATTCATTTGAGGAAGTTACTCTTCATCTCAAGTACATGGAGGTTCTCTTTAATGTTGATGGGACAACACATATTCTTAAGGCAATACGAGGCAGTAGCTTCAGATATATGTTTTTTCATCGGATGGAGGTACCTATACCACATAACATGATGGAGGGTGATGACGAGAGCACATTGGCACCAACACAGGAGAGGTATGAGGACGAGCTTGGTCTTGAGGTGAGTTCAATTTAGGAGTTGTCACATATGGTGAGGACTCAACTTTTTGTTACAGTCGGGACACAGGTTGATGATGATATGACTATGTCTAGCCTTCACAATCCTGTTTTAGATGTTATTCAGGTACGGAGTTTGCTTGCAGATTTTCATTTATGGATTGGATGTTGGGATGGACATGGCATGGGGTTCGTGTTAATTGACAGTGGTGGAGATCCTAACTACATTTGGGATCCAGGTGGATTGATTGATTTGTCATTCAGTGATTGCTTGAGGGCAAGCAATTCCAGGAGGGGCGGATTGTCATGTCCCCTTTTCAATTGACATGTTCTGAGTTCATGGTTAGCCTATTATGCGACCTTTGTAGGCTAATAAGATGGATAGAGGGTCATAATGGAGCTTGGCTCGACTTTGATTCACAGGATTTCTTCATTTGATTTTCATTCAGGGTATTTCAGACACATTTGGCCTGAGCTCCTACTTTTTAGGGATATTTGATATGCAGCGGAGCGCCTTTATTGTGGCATGGTTATGTGCAGAATCACTCCCTGATTCACTAGCTTCGATCGGTTCGTGGATCCGACATGTATTGAGGGAGATATTAATATTTGATTGATTTAATCAAATATTAATTATTTAGCCTAATTTTAATTAGAAACCCTAATTCTAATTTAAGAAACCCTAATTAGGGCAAGCATATCTTTTTGGAGGGTATAAGGGTTTCTCATGGAGGCCATTGAGGATTATGCTATTGATTATTGATATTGATTTTGAGAATTTCTTCTGTGAAGACTGAGCCTAGGGTTCAAGGATTCCATTTGCATTGGAGAACGTTCCCTCTTCAGTGTGTGCAATTAAGAGGCTGTGGAATATCAGCTGATCTATTGCCAAAGTGTGAGATAGCTTCATCCAGAAGTTATCACAGAATTTCAGGTTTGAGAGATAACTTCACATAGAAGTTATCACAGTTATTCCAGGTATTCTTTTATTCTTGTTTTGATTCAATAAATTATACAGCTAGAGATCTTCTGTGCTAGAAATGTATATTTCAGATCAGGGGTTGAAAACAGGGAAGTTGTGCTTAATTGGTGGCCATACAAAGTCCGTACAGGTCCGTACTGATCCGCTCAGGAACTGACCTCGGCAGACGGAGGGTTGCAGTGACCGACATCGGTCGACTGAAGACTGACGTCGGCAGAAACGACTGACAGAGACCGACGTCGGCGAGATATCGACCGACGACGGCGACTGTGTGTCGACACAGAAGGGCCGAGACCTCCCAGAATTCAATTTTCACTTCCAGTTTTGATGAGCCAGGGTTTTTAAGACTGTATTCCATATTTATATGCATGTGAAAGGACTGTAATTGTAATAGTCTAGAAGGACAAGTGATACAATCTGTAATTTGTTATTAAGAGACTATATTATTGTGATCATTCTGAATTTATTCAACAGAAGTTATATCGTGTTCAGAGTTTTTTTGTGTTGCTATATTTCCTATTTTGGAGGGAATATTACATCCCATAAGGAGATGTTCATATGCAGCTTCTTCATCTAGTCCACCACATTGACTTGGGGGCTACCTCCTTTCAAGCTTTCTTTGGGGCTAATTCCAACCTGAGGTGCAGGCTGAGGGGCTGAGGGTACAAATGGCGATCTAAAATTTGGGGCCTTTTGATTCGAGTGTGATGGAGATGGTGCAGCTGTCGATTGGGTAGTTGCCTGGGCTTCTCCCATTGCTCTCCTCTTGAACCTTGTGTTGGCTGCAACATAGTCAACCTGATTGTCTCTAGCACCCACATAATTTATTACACAGAACTCACCTTCCATTTGGTTCATGAGAGTAGAGTCAGGCTGACTCTGACTATTGCTTGTGCTGGGTTACATTGGAGCCTCAAATACCTAGGGTTGAGTGGTTGCCTGATTGTCTACATTCTAGAAATAACTCATCATCTCACTTGTATAAACAACCTGCTCTTGACCATAACCCATGGTCGAACAATTTGGCTATTCTTGGACCAGGTTGTTCTGAATGAGCACCATGACCTTAAATGATGAAAGGGGACCTGTGCTGTAGTTTTGTAACAGCCTAGTGTGAGTAAGCTAATCTTGTCCTTGATTGTAGTTTTGGAAAGAGGGTCTAGGGACTTGACCATAATGTTGGTATCCCTGATTTGGTCTGTTGCTTTGAGCTTGTTGCCTTTTAAGAGCTATAAGTTCATTTGACATACTCTACAATAGACTCTTAAATTCATAAAGCTCGTTGGATGGAGCAGTAGCTAGTTTCTCCATGCTAGGTAGAGGAGCTAATGTGGGAGCAATGGCTTGGAAATGAGAAGGCATTTTTGGGAAAAGTGGCATGTGGGGTCTAGGGGAAATTTTCCTAGCCTGTATTAAGCAATTTTTAGTTGCTATGGCTATGTCATAGGCAATAGGTAGCACATGCCCTCTCATGGATTGTATCATCACTGCAATATCACTGTTCAATGCCTTAAAAAAATATAGGAAATCATAGCTAGTAGTCGGTCTTACCAGGATGGGGATTCTATCCCAAGTCTTTTGAAACGGCATGTTAAAATCCTGCATATACTCGTGTGGGGCCCTCTTTATGGTCGTTAGCTGCTCAAAAAGAGAGAGGTCATTACTTTTTTCACCAAAATGGTCTATTAACTGAGAACCCAATTCATTTCAGGAATGGATCAAATTTACAGGCAAGGTCCCGTACCAGTCAAGAGCTTTGCCCTTAAGAGACAATGCCAACAATCTGATTGCGATATTTTCTTTCATGACATTGTGAATATTGCAGAGGTTAGCAGTATTTCTAATGTGCTCAACAACTGTCATGGGCCCCTCTCCATCGAAATAAGGTACATTTTTTAGGGCAGCTCCTGGGATTGGGTCATAAAGTGGGAGATTCAAGGGGCTCTGACCACGAAAAGCTGTAAAGGGCAATGCCATAGCTAGGATGGGATGTAATTGTAGTTTGCTGCATATGCGTCCCATGCAACAGGTCTGGGAGGGTGGTTTGTTGAATAAGGATGGGTATTCTCAAACCTCAGTCTTTTTATTGAGTTTAAAGGCAACTCAATGAAATTGAAAGGAACACCCTTAGAAGCAGACCGTGTGGTGACTTTAGGCATAGAAAGTTAAAAAATTGGTCTTTGATTGGAAAACTGAAGATCTTACCAATAGAGTCACCAGATGCTAAAAATCTTTGATTTGTTGTAACAAGACCAACATCAATCTTGAAACCTTACTGAGATGTCAAACTGGGTCCCATCAGGCGTGCCAAAACTGTTGACACAGAAAATTGCACCCTTGGCAGGAGGCCGAGCTCCTGCCTTCTTCACGCAACAATGGAAACTCTCCTCTCGCCTGTGGGACTGGTGAAGCTAGAGGGGAGAGTCTATAGGTAAGGGCTAGCTCCCTTTGATGCATCTGATGTGTTCTAGTAAGTGCTAACATATATATATATATATATATATATATATATATATATATATATATATATATATATATATATATATATATATATATATATATATATATATATATATATATATATATAGTGGGGGAGATGAAAAGGGAGAAAGATTGTAGGAAAACAAACTACTCTAAAGAGGTGATGTGCCAAAATAAAGTTGACCTTCTCACATTCATACTTAAATTAGAAAAACACATACATACATTTTAATCTTGGCAGAAGAACCAGACTATAAGAACTGGCAGGGAGGATTTAATAGAAAAGATAGAAAATAGAGATTCACCAAAAGTGTTATGAAACACACACTATATAGCAATTTCTTCTATTTTTGCACTTCCAAATGTAGCTCTCCTTGTTAGCTGTAGAAATAGCGCTTTATAGATAATAGATATGTTGGTGTTGAACCTGTGAAAGCATCAAGAAACAATGACTAAACACAAACTGACACTCAGGACGTACACAAAGATATCTAACCAAGATAGAGGTAAAAAACTGTGTTTTATTGATTTAGATGAAATTTTGCCAGGGCTATGCCTTACAAATGTGAAAGATAATTCTCAAAATGACAAGTATTGAATATATAGAAGAGGAAAGGAGGCCTTTTGGCACCCCTTTTTACAAGTGGCCCATTTTCATCCTTCTCATTGGGAAGAGCAAGCCGCTCAAAACATCAATGACCTGCACCCTTTATCTATTTATGCTTCCTAATGGTCAATTCACAGGCACTGTATCATCTATCAAAATAAATTCTTGAGTCAGCATCTTCTTTCACTACTTGAGCTATCTGACAGTTCCTCCACTTGGCATCTCTCTCTTTGTTTCCTGGGATTTTGTCCTTTTCCTACTCCTTCAGCCCTCAGGGGCGATCTTCTGGTAGGTCGCTGCATTTATGGGCCTTCTCCATGGTTGGCATCTTTTAGTTTGAAAGCAAATCACTATTTTGCTGTATGAAATTTGACATTCACATGACCGTCATTGTCCTCAGCAAATTCCTTCAGGCTTTTCCTTTTCATCCCTTTTTGCGGGTCTTTGTTTATTTCAGACCTTTTTTGTGGATAAAAGTCCACGGGAATTAGTGCTTTGACTTTCCCCAGGTCTTTGTTTCGGCCCTTCATTGAACCAAATTTGGTTCAATGGTTTAATGGTTCAATGTTGTGTGTCGAGCTCATTGAACCAAACTCATTAAACCACAGCCTGTTGAACCAAGCTCATTAAACCAAATTTGGTTCAACGATTCAATGGTTCAAACGATTATTGAATCGAGGTGCTCAAATTGAGTGATGAACCTTTTGCTAAACTAAAAGCCTTTGGACTGTCCAATGAGCCAAGTGGAGCATTGAACCAAGGTTGAACCAAGTGCCGATGAAATCTGCGCTGAGCTTGAAGCATTGAACCAAGCCCTAATGATGAAGCGATGAACTACCGATTGAACCAGGCATTAAACCAAATGTTTGAACTGGTTCATTGGTTCAACCATGCCGACTTTTCTTGTGATTTTATTCAGATTGGATCCCGAAGAAGCCTTGTAAACCCCAACATTCTCTGAACCGATCCTTCTTGCACCAAAAGACTAACCCATTGAGTTCGTAGGTTTTACTGGATCTGCACAAAATCAAAGAAATGGCCTAGAACAACAAGAGGCAGAAGGGGACCAAAAATTTTGCCTGTTAGGAAAAAAAGGGTCAACAATAGTATTGCAAAAAGGTTTGAAGATGGACCCAAAATAAATATGCGCAATAGTGGATTGACCATCACCAAGAAGTGCATTTGAAGGGAGAAGTTTTCACAGTCTCATAAAATTTTATTGGAAGTTCATTATAAAATTTTATGGGACATGCACAATAATAATGGAGGTGTTATGAAGAGATCACAATAATGTTGTTTGGAATGCAAAAGCCAAACGTAACTTTTAAGAATTAAAGAAGAATGTGACTAAGCAACCAATGTTAGCACTATCAGATTTCAACAAGGTTTTCAAGTGGACTATTATGGGAGTGGAAGAATGATCAGTGCAATATTAATCCAAAAGGTAAGGCTTCTCACATACTTTAATGGGAATCTAAATTCTACTAAGAAGAAGTATTTGGTTTATGATAAAGAGTACACCATTGTACAATCATTGAATAAATGGAGGGATTTTTTACCTCTAAAGGAGTTTATTCTGTATATCGATCATTATGCACTATAGTTTATCAATATCCAAGGGAAACTAAATTGATGAAACATGAAGTGGGTTGAGTTCCTATAGAATTACACATTTGGATTTAAACATAGGAGTAGGGGGTCATATGGTTGTGGACTTATTGAGTAATATAACACTAGTATTGAATGAGATGCAAGTATAAGTCTTTCGATTTAATTCCATGAAGAAGATGCATGAAAAAGATGAGTATTTACATGATGCATGGAGAGAATGCACAAATCCAACAAGTCTTAATAGGGTACCATGGCTAGATTAATTTATGCAAGATGGGATGTTATTCAAGGGATCATAATTATGTATACCCAAAGGTTTTATGCACAAAAAATCCTAATAAGTGAGAAGCAAAGTGAAGGAATGTCAGGACATTTTGGTTGCGACAAAACATTAACACAGTTAGTATTAGGGTATTATTATCAAAGTATGGGCATAAATGTATGAGAAGATGTGCAAAGATGCCAAGTTTTCTAGATGGAAAGGGGAGGATTCAGAACATAGGGTCATACCAACCATTACGTATACTAAACAAATAATGGGATGACATTAGCATAGATTTTGTGTTGGGATTACCAAGGAAGTAGTGAAGGAATGATTCCATATTTTTAGTGGTGGATAGATTCTCTAAGATGGTGCTTTGCATCACATGCAAGAAGACAAGTGATGTGACAAACAACACCAATTTAATATTTAGAGAGGTGGTGAGGTTACATGGTTTTCAACATAACATAGTGTTAGATAGGGACACCGAGTTTGTAGGCCATTTTTAGAAAACTTTGTTAAATAATTTGGTGGCAAGGCTGAATTTCACTTCAACGTATCATCCTTAGACCAATGGATAAATCAAGGTAGTAAATAAAATCCATAGGAATTTATTATGATGCTTGGTTGGAGATAGGCTTGAGTAGTGGAACATGGTGTTTATGTAAGCTGAATTTACGTACAAAATTTTGATAAATCAAATTATTATGAAAACACCTTTCTAGATCATGTATGGAAGCAGCCTGAGAGGAGTCACATAATTGTGATATGTAAGGCATAAGAAAGAAGCATAGAAGCATAGGACTTCATAGAATATATGCACAAACAACATCAATAAGTGTGCAAGAAATTGGAGTAGAGTGGCTTCAAGTATAAGGAATGTGCATATGCAAAATGAAAAAGAAAGGAATTTGAAGTGGAAGACTTAGTAGTGTCACATTTATGTAAGAATACGTTTCCATGAGGAATGTATAACAAGCTGAAAATGAAAAAGATATGATTGAATAGAATAATGCATAAGTTTTTAGCAAATGTGTATGAGGTTGAATTGCCTGAGTTAGATACATCACTTATATTCAATGTGGCAAAATTATATGACTATCATGGAGGGCATGGAAGTGATGATGATGAGGAAGAAGTAAGAGCACAAGTACCTGACTAGAAGGTGAAAATATTAGAAAAAAGAAAAGGAATAAATAGAGGCCATTATAGACTCTAAGGTGATAAAGGAAATGCATGGGAAATAATATAATAAATATTTGGTGAAGTGGAAATAGTGGAGGATGCAACATGGTTGGATTTCATAAATATTGGTCGTTATGGCCATAGTCTTGAAAATTTCATCATGTGAGCAGGAGCTCACAAAGATCTCAATTGCCTAAGGTGTCTAATGCAAGAGCATCCCAAGCTATGAATAATCTTGAAAATGGATAAGTATATTTTTGAATAGCATATGCGTGAAGGTGAAAATAAATTTGAACTCAAAATACAATGCAGAAAAGCAAATAAGGAAGGAACATATAATGGATGAATAAAGCACACAAATGAGGCTCAAAGTATTAAGTTGGGCATGGTTGTGCAAGTTAGACTATGCACAATTGTGCAAGGTCACATAATGCAATCATCACAGAATAATGGTTTTCACTTGGGAAGAATCACACATGGTATATGCATAGGTGTTAAGACACACAAGTTGGAATACAAAAAGAAATAGAAATGCATAGATATAAATGGTATACATAAGCTAACATACACTATGGTAGAATAATTATAGTTCAACCTGACATAAAGGTTATCCATGTGAGCCTATGATGAGGTGACCTAGGAATATGATAAAAACAAAGGGGACTAGAAGGTTCTAAGGTAGGGTGTGGAAAATTCTAATTTAAATTATAATCCTTTGATAGGTGGTGGAGGTTGTCAAATATCTACCCACCAATGATACCAAATTTAAATTGAAAATGTTAGTGGGAATATAACTAACATTAATGACAAACGATAAACCAAAAAAGAGTCTAGAATAATAAAACATATAGACTCCCAAAACTATATAAAGGAATATAGGGTTGAATATCAACAACATAATCAAGAATGCTAAGGAAACTCTGCCAAATTTTTGAGTGAAAGTGAGTTGTGAGATAAAGGAACCACAGTTGTGAGTGTGTATAAGCATCCAAAAGAGATTCCATTGTTGTAATAAACCTTCATAATCATTTTGTGAATGAGCTAGGCTTGTGGCTTAAGCTCTATAAGTGTGTAAATTGTAATTTCAAGATCATTAACATAATAAATCCCATTTATTGACATTGATAAGTGTTTATTTCCAACCTGCCAAAATGTAGGGGGTTGACTGAGGTGGACCCTTAAAAATAAAACTGCATTTTTATCTCCTTAAGAGTTCATGATGTAGATTAGGACTTGATGAAATAAGAAGGTATTTTGATGGTTTCAAACACTAATTCATTGATATGAGAGAGGTTTTTATCAATCAAGAATAGACAAAATGATTTAAATAGTTTCAGGTTGATTTGATCTACACAACCACTATTAGAATAAGAATGCCACTTTAGGATTCATTGTCACTATCAGAACAATGTGATAATGCTAAGATTCTATCAGGACACTCTGATTTTTGCCACTATTTCATATCAGTCATTTTTTTATTCTATTTTGAACTATTTATGGACCTTTTTCTTAGCATTTTTAGCCTTTGTTAGAATTTAGGTGTGTCAGAAATCAAGAATATGCTTATAAACCCCCATTGCCAATTATCAATTGTTCTAGGTACTTTAATTCAATTTTCACACATAGGTAAGTCTTTATTTACTATATTTTACTATATTTAGATCATTGTATAATTTTAGTGGATTAATATACTTTTAGTTAGTGTAATATCCCTTGTGAATTTTTACATTAAAACATTTTGGTGACCCTGATCCTTTTGATCATTAAACCTTAGGGTTTTATGAGTTTATCCCCTCTCTAATCTGATTTTGATGTTATTTGTTTAGATTTGGTTTTGATAGGGTATTTATTAACCCATTCTTTGTTGTGAATTATCATTAGGATTCTCCTTAATTTGACCATGATAGATTTTATAAGCCTTGGTTCTCCCTCCATTTATAGATTATGTATATTCTTTTACTTGCTATCTTTCATCATGGATAGTTATGATTTAGGTATAGTGTGTGTTTCTATGATAGTATTTCATAGAGGGTTTTCATATTTTATATGTTATTATGCATGATGATATGGTTGATATGAAAATGTTTATCAATGATTATGTTGTTTGAAGAATGACAGGGTTGTGTGTGATAATGATGTTTTGTGTTGATACCCTTATAAATGATAACTTTGATTTAGTTCCTCTTAGTGATAGATAATGTGTATTTTATTATATGGTGGCTCATTATGATTTAAACACTTTAACAACTTGAAGGATCAGGGCACATAATGCCTATATCCCTCTTATTTATTATCAACCTCAATCTAAGGTTAAGTAAAACACCCATCCTAACCTTCATCAAACTCCTAGACTTAGAGTGCATTATGCTAAAGATTATAATATCATAGATAAACTTAAGAATACTCATGCAAAGATATATATCTTGTAATTTATTATAAGGTCAAATGTTTATAAGGACATACTTTATGAAGCCTTTCATGACACTACCTTACCACATTACATTGGAAATTTGTACCACCTTCTATCATTAAAACCTAGATGGAGAGTGATAACCTCATATATTTATAGTCAAAGGACTTACCTTCTAAGGATATTTTGGTTCAACATTTACTACTTGTATATTCAAGTTATCACCAACATTAAGGAGATTAAATAGGTTCTAGTGGACAATGGTTTGGGGTTAAGAATTTATAGTGAGGTATATATTAGTGCATTTGAAATCTAAATACATGCTCTTAAAAACTCCAATATGATTATAAAATGTTTTAAAAATCAACCAATAAAGGTTCTCAAATAAATTACATCGATCATAAGTGTTAGACCACAAACTATAGCTATAGAATGTTAAGTGATATCTAATGATGCGAGTTTTAATATCTTAGTATGTCATTTATCCATGTCATGTGTGTATTCCCATATATGTTACATAGATTATTTAAAAAAAATTATGAGGGATTCATAAATACTTATCCTATGGATGATGTTCCTTTCCAGTTTTGAAAAATGGTAAAACCCACGAAGATAATTATTATGATTCTCAATACACCTCAGCCATCCGATATGGAAACTAAAAAGTCTATTTGAATAGACCAAACACACAAATTTAAATTTGATAATGTTAATAATAATTGAGATGATAATGAGGATGATTATAAATATGATAAAATAGATGAAAAACTGTCTAAGTTAAGCTTCACTCCAATTGGCCTTGGGGAATATAAAGATGACATGCATACCTTTGATATTTGTCAAATTTATCTTACCCCACATGATTATGGTAGACCTATTCAATAATTTATACCTATTGATACACGATATTACAATGATAAATGTAAATAGCCTATGATAGAAAATTATTGAAATATTGCTAAATCAAACAAACTTCTTAGCCTTATTCAAGCATCATTGAAACAATATGGATTTGGACTCAAAAGTACAAAAAAAGAAATATATAATGGTATACATTTAGGAAAACATGAGAAAGGTATCACAACATATTTTTTCAACTTATCATCATTTTTTTTAAAAAATATTGGATATAGTGAATATTATTGAGTGGAAGATTTACCTTTTCAAATTAATTACAAATAGCTCAAACTTACAATCATGAAAATACCAAAAAAAATTATATAATAACTTTTTAAAATACAAGAAACATCATGAAAAAAAGTGAATAAATTCATGACTATCCAATGTTATACCATCCAAAATGATTCAAGTTTTAATGACCATGTGCTTTAAAGGAATGATACTAAGAAATCAATCAATAATATATAAAAACTATAAAAAGACCCAATGACCTTTTACAAGAAATGCAATTGATTTACTAGATGTGTTGGTAGCCTATGCATAATTTTGAATAATTAAATTGATTATAACATGATTACTTTTCCACCTACCAAGATAAATGACTATTACGTGAGTATCATAGAGTTTTTCATTCAACAAAATTATGTTTTAATTTAAAAAACAATTTTGGAAACTTATCAACTATGGTGATATTAAAGTCATGGATAAATAAATACTAAGTCATAAGTGTCACCAAAATAAAAAATCACCACATAAAAAATATAAACCCATGATTTTTTTTAGACTTTTCATAGATGGTAACATAGTTCACATACCATCATGTGTTTTTTTTTACTCTTTATTTTTTTTTCAAAATCATTTGATTAGTTACATTATTATATGTTTATTGATACAATATTTTATTTATAAACATTCATATTTGTCTACAGGTACACTTGAGATGTTGAAATAGGATCATTGGTGATCATTCATGAAACCTTGATGGCAATCAAGACATTCATGTTGATAGTGAGGAGATAAGGTTTTTCTATTTTATAGGTTGTTAGAGTTTCTCTAATATAAGGTAACCTATCTCCTCCTTTTAACTTTCATATCAATTTCATATCTAGTATTAGCTTCAAGCATAACTTACAGGTAGTGAGGTGACCATAGTAAAAACAATATCCACCCTTGTTTGATTTTATTTCATATATATGCAAACACAAATTAAACTAGGGAATTATGTAGAAACCTAATTTTAGTACAGGCCTTATATTTATAATGTTATTATAATGTTTCTATACATATGAATCATTGGTTCAAATCAGTTTCTTATTGACACATTTTCCTATGTTTTTTCCCATATAGCCTCCCCTTATCACTATTCACTCCTAAACATATTTTTATTTGCCATTTTTTTGCGTCAAGTTCCTCCAAGATATTTTTATAGTTTATCAAGTCTCTATTTTTAGGGTTTTATTCATCTTGAAAACTATCACATCATTTTGATAATGGTTTGATAACTATTGGAACATTCTAATAGTGGTCATATTGATTGTGGATCTTTTGGTATGCTTTCCCCATATTCACCATGTTTTTCATGCTTGAACTTTAGATTTACAAATTTCACAATGTGAACTTGCACACTAATAAGGCCCCAGTTTGAATTTGGGAAGTCTATATCTACACAAGCACCCTAATGAGGACCATATACTCAATGAGCGATTGATTTTCTGAGGAATAAGTTGCATATTGGTCTACAAGAGACTTGCAACAAATTCTCCTTACTAAATGAAATTGAAAGCTTGAATGTGAAAGTCAATTTAAATGGTAAAATTAATTGTATTCACAAATTGGAAGCCTTTAAATAGGTTTTTACAAGTAACTAACTTTCCTACAATCTAAGAAGTTTTGCTTACCATTTATTGGGATTTCCAATGTGAGAATAGAAATGAAATAATACATCCATAGTGAGTAGGGAAACTCAATATAATATCCTTGAAGATATCTACCTATAGATATTTAACTAACCACCTATTGACTAGGCATAATAGTCATTTGTACACTTTTTACAAGTGGGTAACATACATAGGGTGAAATACAATCTATGTGCACTCTTAACAAGTCTATGTCAATTAAGTTCATGACCCATTAGAAGGGAATCAATTTGAATTTTCATTTTCAGAAGATGTATGTCAAAGCTCACTTTTTTTGGAATATAAGTCCCATCTCATGTTTCAGAGCTATAAGACTAACCTTAAAACCTTCCATGTAGACTGATCAATGTGGAGAGTCTATGACTTTTGATAAAGTTAATCAATGCAGGAAGCTTTCTTGGGATACTTTAGATTTTCCTTCAAGGCTTTTTTCTTTTATAGGAATGCCTTATAGAAAAATAATCAATGCAAGAAGTTTTTTACTATATTTGATACTTTATATAGCCATCCTTTGATGGAGTGGTATACAATTTAGGATATATGCTTGTGTAACTATCCTTTAAGGGATCAATATGTGATTTTATGTCTTTTCGTGAATAGTTGTTCTTAAAGGGAATAGTCTATAATTTTGCCCTTTTGCTTTAATGTTTTTAACCCTAAATTATTGATTTGGATTAAGGTAATCTAGGCTAACTTAAATCTATTTACCTTAAATTATATTTCTATCCCTAAAATAATCTTTTTTAGGTGAGAGATTTCAGGAAGTAATGATTTTGGGCTCCTTCCTATTACAGACAGAGCTTGTCCATTTAGAAAATGTTATGAATAGGGTTGAGGTGATCATATTTAAGGTTAGGGAAGGTATGATGCTAGATATCTACATGATTTTTTATCATTATTAGGTATTTTTAAAGTGATAGGAGGTGTGGTTTTAGTTTGTTTTTAAACCAAAAGATGAGAACCTATGCTAATTGTAGTTTGTTTTAAATTTATTAATAATAGAAAAGATGCAGATGCAAAGCATTAAGAAGTTCACGTTTTAGTTTTATTTCAAGTGAGGCCAAATGATATGCCCCAAATTCATATTTATGAGTAATAATATATGGTCCAAGCCAATTTGGATAAAATTTTCCTTGCTTACTTTTTTCCATATTTGTGACATGTTTATTTTCCTTAAAGACAAGGTCACCAGTATTAAACTCTCATTCATTTAGACGTTGATTACATGAGTGTTTAATTATTTCTTGATATACATGGAGATGATCGAGGGCCATAGATTGACACTCATCTAAGAGTTTAATTTGTGCTAATCACTCTTGATGATAGTCCTCTTCAGAAACAATGTATCTAAGAGAATTCCTAACAAAATAAATTTGTACATATAGAGGGAGGACAACTTCCATGCCATAGACTAAAGAGAAATGGGTAAAACCCATAGGGTTAGAATAGTAGTGTGATAATACCATAAGGTGAAAGGAATGTGAAGATTTCAATTCTTTCTAGCCTCATTGACTACTTTGGTTAGCATTTTGATAAGGGTTTTGTTAGATGCTTTGGCCTATCTATTGGATTACGGGTAATAAGGCAATTAAAAACTCAGATTAATGTTAAAATAGTTACAAATTCTTTAGACTTACTTATTTTTAAAATATTTCCATTATATACAATGATCTTATGAGAGACACCAAAGCAATAGATAATATGACAATTAATAAAATCAACAATCTTGTCTGCTTTGGTTGATATAAGGGGAATAGCCTCCACCCACTTAGTGAAATGTTCAATGGTAGTAATGATAAAACTATGTTGTTGGGAAGATTTGGGATTAATTTATCCTATAATGTCTATCCCCCATTGATAAAATGGAAAAAATTCTTTAGATACCTTAATGCATGACTAGGGATGTGTGATAGATTAGCGTGTTGTTGACATTTTACTCATTTCTTGACATATTCACAATTATATCAATTCAGAGTGGGTCAATAATAACCTATTTGTAGAATTTTCTTGGAAACAGGTAGAATGCTAAGGTGTCCACCACAAAACCCATCATGTGTTTCTTTGATTATGAGGGTAGCCTCAAAATTTTGGAGACATCTAAGGAGTAGACCATAAAATCCTAGCTTATAGATAACACCCCCCAATATAACATAACAGATGGCTCACTATTGAAAAGCACATTTAAACTTTTTAGATAGATCAGGAGGGATAATACCTTTAGATAAATAATTGAATGTCTATGTGTACCATAGATCAACATGATTTTCTTCCACATTGTGGACAAAAGGTAGATCAGTTCTAGTATAAGAAGGTTGGTTTATTTTGTGGATGAAGACAAAAAGTTTGGATTCCTAAGAGTAAGATGGGATAAAGGAAGCTAGGGAGGCCATAGTATCTACAAATTTATTGATTAACTGAGTAGTGGTCTAATAGCATAGTGATCAAGGGTGGCTAATAGATGATCTATTAACAATTGGTACTTCTAGAGGATGTTATTCTTGCACTAATACATGTCATTGATCTGATTGACTACCAACTAGAAATCCCCATAGATACTAAGTGACTTAACTCCTAGGGTTAAAGTAGTTTGAATACCTATGATTAGATATTCATTTTTTACCATGTTATTAGTGCAATAAAAATCAAGTTTGAAAGATAAAGGTATAGTAGTGCCCTATAGAGGTATCAAAATGATTCCATCACCCCCACCATGATCACATTTGGATCCATCAAATAATAAAGTCATATGATAATTAGGATCCACCTAGGATGTGGAAGCAATAGATTCATCAATAAATTCAAAATTAAATGGTTGACTACCTGTAAGAGGTGGATAGGCTAACTAATTAGTGATGGTCTGGCCTTTAGCCAACTTTTGATGGAGAAAATCTAGGTCAAATTCATCTAAAAACATGAACCATCTAGCCATACACTAATTCTAGTAAGGCTTCAAATACATGAATTTAAGGGGATCAATGTTTCTGATTACATAGGTCTTGTGATTAAGAAGATAATGGTGAAGGTTAGAATCCACAAAAATTAAATCCAGGCATATTTTTTCGTATGTGTATAGTGTGTCTCATATTTAATGAGAGTATGACTTATGTAATAAATTTCCTATTCTCTATGTTGCTCATCATGATGGGAAAGAATAGCCCTTAGAGCATGATCTGTGGTTGAAATATATAAGAAGACAGGTCACCCTTCCTTTGGAGGAATAAGAATGGGTGGGGAGAGGAGATATTTTTTGATAGCTTCAAAGGCCTCTTGACAATTAGAGTCCCAGATGATCTAGGTATCTTTCCTTAAAAGGTGATGGAACAATTAACATCAATTAGATAACTAAGAGATAAAACAATGAATGGACTGTAATATTCCCTGTAGGCTATGGAGTTGTTTAAGATTTAATGGGGGTGGAATATTTATAATATCCCTAATTTTAATGGGATCAACCTCTATACCATGAATGGAGATGATAAAACCTAGGAGCTTACTAGTCAAGACTCCAAAAACACACTTTTGGAGTTGAGATAGACACAAAATTGGATTAAGTGATCAAAGATTATTTTAAGAATAGAGAGATGGTTTGTTTGGAGATTTTACTTGTCAATAAGGTCATCCACATAATATTTGATGATTTTTTAGATTGTATCATGAAAAATATAAGTTTTACCTCTCTGATAAGGAAGTCTTATTTTGGTCCTCTAGGGTGATAAGGATTTGATTATATCTAGAAAATCCATCCATAAGTGACAACATTTCATGGCCAGTTGTTAGGTCCACCAGTTGATCAATTTTAGGAAGAGGAAAGTCATCTTTAGGACAAGCGAGGTTGAGGTCTCAAAAATTGGTACAAAGGTGGAGACCCCCTATGGGATTTATGACAGGCACAATATGAGACACCCATTGAGGGTAATAAATAGTCTGAATGAAATTAATAAATAAGAGGCATTATTATTCTTTGACTAAAATTATAATGTAAGGATGAATCTTCCATAATTTTTTCTTCATCGCTTTGGCTCTAGGGATGGTGACAATATTGTGAACGATGATAGTAGGGTCGATACCTGCCACATCACTATATGACCAAGCAAAAACCTTGCTATGGTATTCTAAGAATGTGGAAAATTATTGATGCTAATGATGGTCTAAATACTTATTATTTTTAACAATGTACAAGGTGTCCTGAGACCCTATGTTATGTCTAGGGTAGCTTCATTTAGAAGACTAGATGTTTTAGTTGATAGAGAATTGCATAAGTGCAAGTTTTCTATGCATAAGTAAGTTAAGATAGAACTATCATCCTAACACTGAAGAATGGGGATGGTAGTCTAATATTTTTCTAACACATTAGGGCAGATAAGTGGAATGGATTTAGTTTATCCATTAATATGATAGGTGAGAGGTCCTAGGTCGATAATATTGACTAAAAAAAGTTTGAGGGGATGGAAATGACATCATCTATTTTGGGGGAACTTTAGATGGTGGCACTATGATATTTTATTCAAGATTAGATAAAGGGGTGACTTCAAGAATGGCTTTAGTATTTTCATTAAACCCAAGACTATATTTTTTGTGGGGTTTCCTAAAATCTCCTAGTGTGACATTGTGTGGTCCCTGTTCATAACATACTATACTAAAGCCTTTTCAGGCATATCATTATAAGTACATCTAAGTAAAATTTGGTTTTTATAAGAATGATAAATTTGAGGAAAATGGTTTGGCCTGAGATTGGACATCAAGACATGAAGGGGATTGATCGATCCCTCTGTATACTAAATAAGACTGGAAGAAAGGAGGACCAAAGGGAATAACATCTCCAAGGTTAAGATGATAGTCACATTGTTTATCTGGGTGCCCATGCTCTTGAGGAGTATGAAAGGTGTCAATTGTCAATAACTAGTACTCTCCTACTAAAAGTTACTAGGATATGGAGTCTAGGTAATACTTATTAGGGATTCATGATGAAGGGATTTATGAACTAGTCGATGCTTTGTTAGATGATTTTGATGGGGTTACATTTTTTAGATGGAGTAGAACATTGTTAGGTAGAAAGGTTAAGTTGTAGGTTTTAAATGGATGAGGATCAGCTAGGATGATATGGACTTGGACCTCATGTTCATATTTGATGCATCAGTGCAAGGTGGATAGAACATAATGCATAGCATGGATCCAAGGATGTCCTAAGAGGATATTATATTAGAAATCACCTTTTATAACATAAAATAAATCATAAAGGATATGAGAACCTACTTGGATAGGGAGGATAATGGTTCTCAGAGTAAAAGCCACTGCATCATTAAAATCCCACAAGATAGCTGGGGATTGGGCCACAACTATTTCTAGAAGTTGGAGTTACTTAAACGTGTGTGAGGAGATAATGTTAACACGAGCCCCATTTTTAATCATAACTATTGTGATCTAAGTTTGATTAATTTGAGTAGTGATAAATAGGAGAAGGTTCTGGTCATCAGATGGTAATGGGACTATTTACAAATCATTAAAATTGATAGATGAAGCCATCTACAAAGCTCTAATGAATGATGTCAGAGGTTGGGGTTCCTTAGGTTGCATTTAGATGCCCTAAAGTAATTATATCATGACTTGACAATGTTGTGGGGAATTCTCAATGATTTCATTTAGGGATATATTTACTGGGGTTTGATGTAATTGCTTTAGAAATGATATCTATATGAATTATGAGGAATTATTCTTCTGTGTTTACCCTAAAATGGAGATTTTTAGTTTTATAGTGGAGGGTTTGGAGGTTTCTATGGTTGGAACAGGGGCTTTGGCTATGGAAATTTTGTCTTTATTTTTTTTTAGATTTTGGGGGCTTGTGTTTGAGACCATGTAGCTATGTTTATCGTATCAATTTGAAATAGTGGAAGATTTTTCAAAATTATAGATTTATCCATGATTAAAGGTACCGAGGGGAAGTTGGAAAGGGGTTGATCAAGGACAAAGTCAAGAATATTAATCATGCTTTTTTATGCTTATTTTGGTTTTCCTTGTAAAATATTTAGGGTATATACTATGTTAGTCTTAAGAATGGTTTAGGTTTTAGTGTTTGGGGCAAAGAGGGGATCAGATCAAGGTTATTCAATTAAGAGATCATAGTCATCCAAAACATTACGGGTTATGACATTAAAAGCATTCTATATTTTAGTGTCATGTTCAGGTATATTATGGTAAGCATGCACATTGTTTTCTTTGTACCATGTTGGTTTTTGTATACAAGGATTAACTAGTTTGATAGGAGGTAACATGATAAGGGAGGTTTACTGAAGTTGATCAAGGATGGTGGAATAAGATCCTCGTAAATGATCTTGGTGTGGTTTTCTCATATTTTGGGGTATCATTTTTTGAATCATGTTTAATTTTTACTTTTATATTTTTATGGTGGTGGTACGAGTGGTTTTAATGAGTGTTAAGGGTATTTTAGATAAGTTCTAGGGATAATAAAAGTTTGCAGGGTTAATATGAGGTATTGGTGTTGGTAGTATAGGCAGTGGTTTTTGAGCTAGTTTAGATCCCTTGAGAGATGATTCTGTAATTGTGATCTTAATTTTAGAGGAAGGATGGGGTCCTAATATAGATGACTTAGTCTATTCTTAGGGCATAGTCATGTTCCCCTTTTGAGCATGACTAGAGGTTGCAGGAGTTTTTTTATGATGATCCTCATTTTTTGATCTTTGGGGGAGTTTAAGCCTTATAAGTAGGTGTTGTAAATATTTACCCTTTAGAATACCAAGGCACTTATCCCATGTGGTTGGATTAACTTTTTATCTTCCATTTCACATGGGTGAATTCCAGTGTGTTTGGAAGACCCTTCTTCTAGAGGATCCCATGTAATGAAATCAAGAAGGCATGAGTAGATGGAAGAAATGGGTGTAGTTGTTTTATATGGTTCAAAAGTATCTCCTATAAGGACATCTAGTATTCTTGTTACTACTAAAGATGATTTAGGTATATTATCAACTTATTTAGGTAGAAGTTGATCGTGAGTAGTGTTTATTATGTGGGCGTCCTGATCTGGGTACTTCTCATATTTGCTTGTAAAAAATTAGATGAGGATAGATGATTTGGGAATGGTTGCCTAAAGATGTTTTGGGATTGATTATGAGGAAAATTTGGATTGTCCAACTACAACTACCCTTGATCGATAAGGTTCTGAATCAAGGTTTTAAAGTAATGACATCTATTGATCTCATGACTAAGAACACGATGGTAAGTGTAAAAGTCACTCTCTTTATACCAATTAAGTTTTGATTGAGAGTCATTAATAGGTCTGATTAGAGGGAGTTTAATAAATATTGCATTTAATATTTTGTCCAAAATAGCAACATAAGATTCCCCCATGGGTATGTATTGTTTGGGTGGAAATCATGCTAAGTTTCTCTGTGGTTGTGTCTTGGAAGAGTTTGGTTAGTTTGTCATCGATGGATGAACTAAATTTATGAAAATAACATTAGTTTTGCCTTTTGGATTAGGATTGTTGGTCCCTTTGGAAGGATCAGGTTTAAAATTTTTATTTCATAACTTAACTTTCCTTTTTTCTAAAGCTTAGATTTCTAGATTATGGGCCATGGTAAAGGCTTAGTCAAAGGTTTTAAATGATTTAACTTGGAGCGTGGATGAGATATGTTTTGAAAATAACTAAATCAATTTAGGGTGAGTAAGGGAGAATGTTAATTAATTTATAAGTCTGTGTCACCTGATAATGAAGTCCACAATGGACTCATCTTCAAATTGCCTAATGATGTAGAGATCGGTGATGGTTACTTTCCTTGTGATATTAATCAAAAAGTGTTATAATAAAATCTAAAATAATTATCTGAAGGAGAATAGAGAATGTTGAGGGATAGAACTATACCAATATAGAGTTGGCCCTGAGAGTGACATAGGACTTTTCCCTACGACTGACATAGGAAAAGTCCTCAAAAGAAGGGCATCATCATGGAATATAAGATAACATGCTTTCTTAAATGCCCCAATATGTTTTTGGGGGTCTTTCTTATTTTAAAACTTCATAAACTTAGGAAGTTCCCACTATGATGGATATGGCCTGATTGGAATGATGAGGTTAATAGGTTCATTACATATTTGTTCATCTGTAATCATGTTTTTTTACTCGAAGGTAGAAGCTTCTAAGTTTTCCATAATATCTATAAGGATGTGCATGAGTTTAGGCTAGGCATTGTATTGAGGGATACCTCCTAAAACATTTTGTTGTAAATGTTGATAAGGAGGAAGTGAAGTTGGGAGTGGTTGTGAAAGGGGATAGCCGATAGAAGTAGTGATGGTCAATTGAGATGCAACTACATACTGCAGGACTAGTAAGGGTAAGCTTTATTCTTGGGATGGGTTAAGATAAGTACTTGTAAGGGGTTGTGATGGAATTTGGTATTAAGTAGTTAAATGGATTTTTTATTGGAGCATTTGGCTCAGGGGGATTTATTTTGTGGATGGTGGAGGTTAGGGGGTGTGTTGGGGATTCAAGGTTATATATGTTTGAATTGGAGGGAGTGTCACTAGGATGGAGATTACTAAATTCTAAAGTGTGGGAGAGGGTAGTTGATTGGTTGTAGGTTATGGTATAGTAATTTTTTGAGTTTGAATAATGGTTATAGAGGGGGTACTAGATACTAATGGTGATTAGGTGTCTAGATGTTGTGTCATGCTAGTATTAGAACTCATTGGTGGTGTTGGGTTGACAAGAGAGGAAACCATGGCCACTATATACCCCTCCAATGTTTTTGGTGGCTTTCCATAGAAAAATTAGGAGGATTGGCCTTGAGGTGATAGGAATTTTTATGGATTGTGTGGTAAGATAATGACTTAGGGCAATCGGATTGTTATCTAATATATTTGTAAAATTAGGATCACCCTGAGGGTAAAATTGAAGGAGACCATCCCCGATGGATTCAAGAGAGGTAGGGGGCTCAGTGAATGTTCCATTAAGGAAGCTAAATGTGGTGATTTTGTATGTCTATACGACTATTGTCCATTACAACCATGTATTACTAAAATGATAAAAACAAAAGATAAATGTAAAAGCACACAACTTTTTTTGTTTTTCTCATTTTAGTGAGGATAAAGCACACACTCTATTTAAACATACTTAATTATTTTTACTTTTCTTAATAAATAAGCTTTTAGAATGTGATGGGGTTTTGGGTTAATAAAGGTTCTAAGAAGTGGTAAGCTAAGTTTGGTTTTAGGTCTGTTTAAAGATGGAATCCTTGATATATGTTAAGGTACAATGAGGCCTAAATATATATTGGTGGTATTACATGGCTTGGTATTAGGGTCTGCCCCTTCACTTCATGACCCTGCAACAATAAGGGTGTTAGGAGCTTAGTCTTTATACTACCAACTAATTATTTATACTCAACCAGAACATCAAGTCAATTTTTCCTTTGGTGATGAAATCCAAGTGGGTCTACCTAGGTAAGATTTGTCTGATTGCCAATTTTAAGATTATTGTGAATTTTTAGTGTGTGGAAAAAGGAGTGTCACTAAAATGGTGAATTAATCCTCCTAATTACACTAGAGGTGCTTCTTAAACAAGCAAACCCGAAAAAAACAATTTCTTTCAAAAAAAAGTAATTTATATATATATATTTTATTTTGATTTTTGATTTAATGAAAAGGAATAAAAAGTTTTACTAAATGAAATAAAATAAATAAAATTAGAATCAAGAATCAAGAACAATGAGGCCCAGAAAGGGTCCTACCAAGTGTGCCATAATGTTTAAGTAGTTTTTGATTGTTCCTTTATACAATAGACTAATAAAAACTTAAATTAAAATACAGGGTTTTAAGGCTTACCTATGATTTAGAAGATAGCACACCATTGGTCCAATGAATGTGGGAGCTCCTTTTTGGCTAGGAAGGACTACCTACACACATGAGAAAACTCAAAAAGGTTTGATAAATAGGATATGTTAGTGGGCTACCTAGTACTAGACCAAACCCAAGAAGTGGTACACTTCTTAATAAGGATGTCAGCCCACTTTATGAAGTAATTAAGTTGATAAAAATAGTAAAGAAAATTACAAAATGTATATATTAATACAAATATGAAATTAAAATGATTTAAATCAATCTACATCCATTCCATTGAGATTAGAAAAACAAACATGCCAATAAACTTCAATTGAATCTTCTTCTACTTGAATGATTTCTAACTGATCAAAAATGGCCTCTATGGTAGGGGCAAATACAATTGTGCAAAGTCCTAATTCAAAATCAATGTCACTCTGGTTGGCAAAGAAAGACTTTGGGATAATAGGCAAATCATGAATGGTGATTACATCATACGAAATTCTAGGTAATGTTATGTACAAGTGAAACTCATGGTTCAAGAAACAAATGATTAAGATTAAATCAAGGGTGTTAACAAAAATAGGTTCAAATCTCAAATAGAGAAGATTTTAAACAAAAATCAATGTCAATCCTACAAGATCAATGTTGATTCAATGAATCAATGTCGATTCTATCAATATAGACAATATTCTAAAAATAAGGGGGTTAAAGATTGGTTTTATGGGATATAAGATAGCTTAGGATAGTTTAATAATGATAAGGGTGATAAAAGGAATGTAAAATAGAACATAGAAAAAATAATTTCTTAAAATAACTAAATGTACTTACTTTCCCAATTCTCTAAATCTATAGTAATTGAGAGGTCGTTGAGCTGATTTATGACCCTTGGATGGATTTTGAGGGGCTTAACATAGGATTGTAGATTTCTAACAAGCGAGAAATTGTCTAGCAAATGTATCAGATAAATTCCTTCAATGTTCAAGTGTAAAATAATGGTCATTTGCTCAAGGGAGGTTTGTGATTAAATCAACATTGATTTTATCTAATCGATGTTGATTATGGGTATTGGTATTGATTATGGCCTATTTTCACCAAAGACTATTGTTATTGTTTTAACTATGAGTTTAAACTGTGATTTAAGTTGTTGAAAGGATTTTAGGCAGTGACTGAGTTGTTGGGGGGTTAAAAAATTTTAATTTTATTATGCTTTGGTAGATTTAGCTAGGTTTTAATTGTTGGTAAGTAGTTAAAATTAATTACGTAAGTAAAATAATAATTAGTCAAACTAATTATGTGGGATAAGGGTAAAATAGTAATTGGTAAAACTTAATTACATGGGGTGAAATAGGGATGGAATGAGGAAGGGTACTTAAGACCCATAGTAACACAAATATTATTGTGCAAAATCTTAGTGCCTATAGCTAGAGTGAGATATGTATAAGAAAATATAAAGCTCGATATTATAATGAAAAGTAGGAAATGTATACCTTAAATTTGTGTAAACCCGAATTTGGACAAGATAACACAAACAATATATATTTTGTGACTTTGTATTTAGGAGATCCTGATGCTGAATTGAGATCCCATTGGCACATGTTGTTTTAGTCCTATGTATTTTTCCATTACTTTTTCACACTAATTTTACTATTTTTTTGAAGTTTTAGTTTTCTATGTCATTTGTTATCTAATTCATAAGGATCATTGGTCCTTTTTTCTCTTCCATTACATTGTCTTCTTATTTATGCCCAGGAGCACCCTATTTGGACAATCCCACTCTATTATGTGGTCCAAAAGGAATGGTCTTGTCCAATGCATTTTTCAAGAATATTTTGATGCATGTTTCTTTTAGGTTTATTTTTATGACCGTTTTACCCTTTTTTGAGTTGGTTGGTGCATCAATGGGATCATATAATTAAAAATTAGGAGTCTTATATTTAAAGGGTTACCTACGACATTTTACATCTAGCACTTATCAATTTGGCACTAGCATAATAAATAAAAATCACACCACAACAAGTTTATCGCCTATATTTTATGAAGTTTATGCATATCACGTCTAGATTTCATGTTTGAACTAAGAGGAGGGCTTAAGAATATAACATTTAGATTCACACCACTAATGATCTAGTCACACACACACATTAGAGGGAAAACTATATCATCTTGAGCTCCCTATTATGGAGCTATGTAGGCAAAATTCAATTCAACAGGGTTTTAAGGCCAACTTGACCATTGCCACTTCCCCATTTTCCTCCTCTTTTACATTTGATCTCTAGTTAGTTTATGTGCAGGAATTCACTAGGGTTTTAAATAGAAAAATGAGATAACACATACTGGATTATGTGATCTTAGATTCATGATAGGTTGAAGTATACCTATAGGAAAATCCACACAAAATACCAATTTATTTTTTTGGTAGGAGCAACCTAGACAACAACGCTTCATAAGGACAATATAGTACAAATTTCTAGTCCTAATATGTTGGTCTTGTCCAAAGAAGACACATTAGTCACATAAATAAATTAACAGGTGTCTTAATCAACTCCAGACTCATAAACAATCATCTATAGTCTCCATTTTATAGAAAATTATAAGTTGTTCATCCTTCTTTGTATTTTTAGTCAAAATCCTAGTTTCTAAATATCATTTTTTTTAAAGTAAATTCTTTCTCAAATTCCCCTTTGATTATTCAATTACTTTAATCAAATGTTTGTCATATTATATTTTTATAAAACATATTGGTGAACCCCATTTTATTTATTAAACATTGCCAAACCCCAATTTTGTCCCTCGGGTTCCTTCCTAAATTTTATCTTCTTAGGGTTTAAAATTAAATTATAACTTTCCTATTATGTTGGACTTGTTGTTGGCTATAATTGCACCCTTGTGGGAGAGTTTTTTAGGCTCTCGCACTCCCATATACAATATTGGAACAACCTCAGGCTGTGGGTATCCTGTAATGAGGTTGAACCTATAGGATTTTTAATAAGGCTAGCTCCTCAGATGTTTCACTTCAACTTGTTTCCCACACTAAAATATACTTATGACTAAGGAAAAGGGAGATGAAAATAACATGAAATGGAAAATCTAAGCTAAGGATGGTGATGCACCAAAGATGAAATGATCCACATTCAGACTAGAAACCTTAATGACTACTTTTGAACTTAAATAAGACACAGTCTGGCTAATCCTATTTCAAAGCCACAAGCATGAATAGTTGTGTGGAGGTCAAAGGAGAGGATGAACTTTGAAGGGTATGAAGGAATAGGTTTTTAGGAGAGACACTATAACTTGTAATGCTTTAGAAAGGCACTAAAGGCTAACACATCACATGACCTACAAGAAACCAAGAAAACTAAAGTAAGGCGCATAGAGAAAATCACAGATGATGAGAGAAAACATACATTCTGCAAGTTAAACTCCAATAATGTACACTTGACTTCAATGAAAATTAGAAATTTGTCTTGTATTTCTTAAAGAGATGTTTACAAGGAAATTTTGACAAAGTAACTCTATCACCAGTCGAGGGATCCTTTTTAAGATTTAAACATCTATATATATAGTAGAAAAGGATGAGAGAAGAGGGGACATTACATGAGAGAATGGAGAGGGGGTCATAATGACTGAAGATCCTTTTTTTTGAGCCCCTGACTATGTTGATTCTCTTTTTTGTGAGGATGAGACTTCCATGCTTGTGCAACATCATGATTGAACCTATTTTGGGTAGTTCTTTATTGATGGTATGGCCAGAATCATAAATCCATATATTTATTCAATTTGATCACCCATTTTATACAAGTGGGTGCGAAAAACTCTTTTGTTTCCTTAAGGAGCTTTAATGATGGAGTCTGGTTCTTGTTGTCATCTTGGTTAAATTGAATCATCTTTACTTTTACAACATTTGCCTTAGTCATTTGGTCCTTCATCCTAGATCCCCACACCACCTTGACCTGCATGCATAAGGATGCAATCCCCATATCTTTGAATCTGGACTGAGCCATGTTGCTTTTACATTGAATGGCTATTATCAAAGATGATGGCTATGTCAAAGGATAAGCCTCTCCATTAATTACATATACTAACTCTCACTTTTAAGTCTTGAATTATATCTCTCCTATAGATGGAAAACTAATCAAAGGACATTAGTTTTCCTGTATCTATTTATGTCAATGCAAGTCTATAGATTACATAGCTTTCTTCAATCTTTATTAGGTCAAAAAGGCCTATTTTTTCCTTTTGTAGAGCTTTATTATTGATACTCGGTCCTTCTGATGCATTTGGTCCAACTCAAGTCTACTTGAGCTCCTTTTTGCATTAAAATCATGCCACCACTTTGATCATGAGATGAACCATCCAAGATCACAACCAATCTCCTCAAGCCCCTCATGCATTCAAGTCTCTCTTTGGGACTGACAGAGCCATGTCAAAGGTAGCTACATATTCCTGCTAAGTCTAAATGATTGATTATTGATATCCCATGAACTCTTGATCTCCTTGCTAGTTGGATAGGCTTATACCATTTGTCTCTGACTGGTTAGCCCTCTAGATTTGCTGACTATTTGACTATCACTAATGTCATTGATCTTTGATCATGAGATCTTGACAAGTGTCAAGTTCATGTCACTCTTGATGAACCCTTTAATCTTTTGAATACCAATGGCTACTTTATGAGACATATCTTTGACATTTACACAAACATCCCAAGCTTTTCAAATCCAAACAGCTACTTACAAGGGCTCAAATTTGATATTTGTAGGTAAGTCATGGAATATTTAAACACCAACGACTATTTGCTGAGGCTCAAACTTGATGTTTGTAGGCCCATAAATTCCTTGAGATATTTCCTTTAGACAATTCCTTTTGGGAAATTTCCATGGAATTTTGTCTCAACACGTTCTCCTAAAGGAATTCCTTCAAAATTTTTGTCCACTCAATTTCTTCAAACTTTTGCTTGGGGTACTTTTCTGAAAAAAATACTTTGGCTTTTTGAAAGAGACCTTCCTGAAAGGAACATACCCTTCAAGAAACTTTAAAATTACCCTTCTCCTTTGTGAAAATGCCCTTCAGATCTTTTGAAAATGGCCCTTCTAAAAGGAACATACCCTTCAAAAAAGTTGAAAAGTACCTTTTGAAAAATTTGAAGAGGACCACTTCTTTTGAAAATGCCTTTCAAAAAAGTGAAAAATGGCCCTTCAAAAAAGTTCAAGTGCCCTTTTCCTTGAGAAAAAAAAATACCTTTTAGAAGATTTGTGATGGACCATTCCTTGAGAAAAAGACCCTTTGACTTGTGCAAATGAATTTTTTTGAAGGGTAACTACCCTTTGAGAATCTTTGGAATGGTCTTTTCGAAGGTAAAGTACCCTTCGACAAACTTGAAAATGAACCTTTTCTGAAGGATATGTACCTTTCAAATTTTTTGAAGTGAACCTTTTGCCTTTGACAATGAACCTTTTTTTTAGGCTTTTTTCTTTTGGCTTATCTACGTCAGATAAAAGTCTGCAAGAATTTGACTTAGCTTTTTGGCGTGGACAATTTTCCCAAAGCAATTAGGTCTTCGAAATAATTATATCAAATTTTTTGATAAAATAAATCATCCATGGGATCTTTGCCTTAGTAATTTTTTGTATTTTTCAAATGTGTCCCTTTCAAAGGGAAAGTACCCTTCAGAACTTCTAAAAATGCCCTTTTTGTCGAGAAAGTGCCCTTTTACAAGTGGACCATCTGCATTCTTGAAAATGACTTTCTTCCTGAAAATGTCCCTTTGAAAAGGTTGTAAAGGACCATTTCCTTTCACAAGTGCCCTTCAAAATCTCTTGAAAGGGATCACTTTCCCAAGAAATGAACCTTTCAAGAAAGTTATATAGGGCATTTTGCTTGAAAAAGATCCTTCAAAAAACTTTGCTTGGACACTTATATGAAGAAAACAAGCTTTTAGAACTTTTATTTTGGACAAAAATCCAAAAGAATTTTGACACTAAAAGTTCAAAAAATACAAGTAAAGACTTAGCTAAAAATGAGATTTTGCACTTAGCTTCTACTTGATCAGGTTTTCCACACTTGCCTAATTTGGACTTGAAACTAATTTGAGAAACATGAAGTCTCCCTCCTAATAAAACCCAAAGTCATCAATTGGGGCAAACCCAAAGTCCCTTTTCTTGCTTCTTTGAACTGCTATAAGCAACATGAAAAAAAACCTTCAAGGCAAAATTAGCATGAAGTGTAAAGTTTTGAATGGTAAGGGTGGCATTTTTGGCCTGTGGGGTCAAAAAGTACCAAAATTTTTGGTATCTCACATGGAAGCATGCATGCTATGCTTAAATAACCTAACTTATTGATTCATTCGATCCATTGGGCATGGAGTTACTACTTTCTTTGACAAGGTTGGTTCTATCTAGAAACTCCTCTTGAAGTAACAAGAACAACCAGAACAAAACAATATTATGCCCAAGACACTTAGGGAAGGGAAACACACAACTAAAAAGGATGTGCATAAGGTTCTTAAAAGAAAACATGAAAAACTATACAAAATTCATAATATATATAATGGCTACAAACTCTTTTAATAGCAAGGCTTTAGATTAATCCCATTGACTGAGATGGGTAATACCTCTCCATCTAGTTGGGCAAGCTAGAAAGCATTATGTTATATGCATCCATGGATCAAATAAGGGCCACTCCACAAGCTTTCAAAATTGGTATGGTTGCCTGGCTTGGCCTTATTTGAATCCCATCTAAGGACTAGATCCCCCTCTTTGAAGTCCCTTGCTATGGCTCTCTTTTCAAAGGCTTTCTTGACTTGAGCTTGATGTGACTCTAGTGTCTTCATTACAAGGGTCTCTTATTTCTTCAAGCTCCATGAGTTCTATCATTCTCACATTCATTGGCTCATATTCTAATAGCTCTAATTGATGATCTAGTTCTAATGCAGGCAACTCAAGAGAAATGGGCAACTTGGCCTCCCTTCCATATACTAAAACATATGGAGAATTACCAATGACAACTTTAGGAGTCACCCTGTCAACCTATAAGGCTATCTTTAATTTGGTATGCCATGTCCTCTGATTCTCTTCGATAGTTCTCCTGATGATTCTTAACAAATTCTTATTTGTGGACTCAACCAGTCCATTTCCTTAAGGATAATAATTGGAAGAGGTGCTAAGGTAGATGCCCATCTTGAGATCCCATTCACTTATTTTTAGACCAAGGAATTCCAATGCATTGTCAAAAATGATAGTGGATGGAACACCAAACTTGGTCACAGTGATATCATATAAGTCTAGGACCACACTTTCATTAGCTTCCTTTAATGCAATGGCTTCCAACCATCTGGTGAAGTAGTCAGTTGAAGTAAGCACCCACTTATGCCCCACACTTGATGGAGGGTTGATCACTCCTATGAAATCCAAACCCCACTAAATAAATGGTTGCTCTACCTGAATTGAGTTGAGAGGAAAAATTGTTAATCTTTGCTTACCCATAAAGAGGACACATTTTTAATACTTTATTACCCATGAATAAGCATCTTTAAAGAGGCTGAGCTAGTAATAACCAACCCTCATTATCTTTGTTGTTGTGGTTCTAGGTGAAAAATGACCTCTTACTGGTCCATCATGGAATTACTCCAAAATCTTGGTCACTTGGTCATTATCTGTGCACCTTAGGAGCACTCTATTAAGGTCCTTTCTGAATAAAACCCCATCAACCAATGCATAAGGTATGGACTAAAGTATGAAATACATTCTTTTTTCCTTGTCTAGACCTTGGGGGCATTCTATTATTAGCATAAAATGTGACATGTCATGGAGCCAGCTCTTATGAAGTAGAGGTGCCTCTGTTTGTGGCTTATCTTGTGTTATCAATATAACCTCTTTGTCTTTTGAAGATCTTCCACCATGTGCTCACACAAACCTCTACCTCTGACCAACTTGGTCACTTTGATTTCCACATCAAACTCCATGATTTTGGTGATCCAGCCAACTCTTTTCTCATTCAGATCTTTATTAAGGAAGAAATCCCTAACTCCAAGATGGGGCACCATGAGATAAATATGCTTTTATATAAAAGTGTACCTATTTCTCTATAAAAGTGTACCTCACCTCATATCTTAGTTTGAACTTCTTAAGACTCCCCACTACTATAAGGATCTACTTCTCTATAAAAGTGTACCTCACCTCATATCCTTCCAACCCTTGACTAAAAAGGGCAATTAGATGCTCTATTCCCTCACCATTATTTTAAATCAACATAGTTGACAAGCTGTCAACATTGGCAAAGGTGTATAACATTAAATTCTTGGAGAAATCAGGTTTTATGAGCGAAGGTGCTTGGGCAGTGGCCTATTTGATGGCTTAAAAAGCATCTTTTCCTTCTTTTGTCTAATAAAAAACTTGTCTCTTCTTTAACATGGAAGTGATATGCTTGACCAAGCTTGCAAAACCTATTATGAACCTTCTTACAAAGTTTATTTTTCCAAGGAAGCTCTAAACTCCTTTCTTATGCTTTGGGAGAGAGAGTGTTAAGATGGCATCTACCCTTTCAAGATCAATAGATATCCCTTATTTTGAAATGATTTGGCACAAAAGCTTACCTTCATGCATAGAAAACACACTCTTCTTAGGATTTAACAAGATCCTATACTCCTTGCATCTTTCAAAGATCAGCCGTAGGTGGTCCATGTGTTCACTAACATTCTTGGAGAAAACTATGATGTCATCCAAGTAGACTAGCACTATTTGATTCAACAATCCTTGGAAAGCCATGTCCATGGCTCTTTGAAAAGTTACCCTAGCATTTGAGAAACCAAAGGGCATCTTTTGGTATGCATACGTGATCCATTGGTGGTGAAGGTAGTCTTGTACCAATCTTCTTCTTTAACCAATACTTGGTTGTAACCTAAAGATCCATCCAAAAGAGAAAAATGTTTTGACCCTGGAACTATTTGAATAAGTTGCTCCATGGATGGTAGAGGGTAATGATCCTTCAAGGAGACTTTGTTCAAATCTCTAAAGTCAACACACATCCTAATCTCCCCACTCTTCTTCTTTATAGGCACCAAATTGGCTACCCATTATGAGTGTTTGATGGGAAAGATAATCTTGGATTCAATCAACTTGGTTAGCTCTTTCCTCATAAGCTCTTCTAATTTAGGGTTGCCAAGACTTTGATTTTGCCTCATGAGCTTAACATTATCTTCTAGCTCTATGGTATGATGGTCTAACTTTGGATCAAAACCTTTTAGGTCACTATATTCACAAGCAAAGATGTCTACATATTCTTGACAGAGTGCTATGAAAGCATGCCTCTCAACATTGTTGTTTACCTTCCTGAGCTTGAAAAGTTTGTCTTTGAAAATGAGGACTCTTTCATAGTTTTCTTCATTGGTTAACATTACCACCTTTTCTTTTCTCATATGGTCTCCCTCATGGAAAAGTCCCTCAAGTGTAACTAGTCCTTTGGGAAACTTGTTAGATTTTAATCAGACAATTTACTCCCCATATTATTGTTGAAGCTTCTCCTAATTGGTAAAGGAGAACTCATCTTCTTGTTGTAAGAAACAAGTAATTTTTTTGTCATTTTAAAAAACTTGACAATGGACTTCATTATCTAGTACTGATGGCATCACCACCACCTTGATGTGTGGCTAAACCTTAGCCTCATTCAACATACTTGGGCTGTTGAACTAAGCTCCCATAGCGGCCAACCTGTCAGCATGTTGATTTTGGTTCTTTGGCACTGCTTGGATGTTGAAGGATTCAAAATATTCAATTAGGTCCCATGATCTATTTTTGTAAGACCTCATCAAAGGATTCTTTGTAATGTTTAAGCCTCTGAATTAGATCACTATAAGCTCACTATCTCCATATACTTGTAACATTTTGATTCCTCTCTTATTGGCCCATTGGAGACCATGGATCAAGCCTTCATATTCTATTGCATTAGAAGAGCAAATAAAATGGAACCTATAGGAAGATAAATGCTTATTACCTAAAGGGAAAAACAACATTTCCCCTGCACCTGCTCCATTTTTGCTCCTTGAACAATCAAAGAACAACTTCCACATGCCATTGAGGTCTTCTTTAGGTCCAATGAGGGAAGTCAGGGGTTGAATTTCTTCATGTACTAGATAGACACCCATGTATTTTTATTCAACACCCTCTAAAGGGTTGAGAAATTGGTTATCCCCCCATAACTCATCTAAGAACAAGTCTAGAATCTACTCTAGATGAGTATTCATCTCTTGACCAGTTGCAAATTCATCTTCATCAAGAATAGTGCAATTGAGGTTTGTGTTATCTAGGTGATGGGGCTCAATGTGAAAATGTGCCATGGGCTCAGCCTTGATTGATACTTTTGTTCCATACCTCATTTTAAGTTCCATGTATTACCAATCTACTAAGAGATTGCCTCCTATCTCTGCTGTGAATTCTCTAAAAATGCATAATGCAAAGTGAAGAGTTACATCAAGGATCAACACATCTTGAACCACTGAGACACTAGGATAAGCATGTAGGGTCATATTCAAATCCTTGATGATACCAAATGACTTTGTGGAAGAACCATCAAACTACAAAACTCCCTTGGTATGCATCTCATATTTGAGGTTCAGCTGATTAGCTATGGACTTTGGCATTACTATCTACCAAGTAATTATGCACTAAGGAATCACCAATGATTAATGAAATGAAGAAGGGAGGAGGTTTGACCACATTAATTGAATTTTCTCCCATAGGACCCTTAGCTGCATTGGTAAGGACCTTAGCTTCTTTGCTTGGTTGTTTACCTGTAGTTTTTGTAACACCTATCTTGGACAAACCTTCTTGAAGGATATCCACTTGATCGAACATGGAAAGCATGTCCCACATTGGTATGCTCATGTTGGATTTCTTCATTTGTTCAACAATATTGATTGGTTTAATACTAACCTTTGCTTGTGATTTGATAGCCACTACTATTGTTTGTTGAATCTAGGATCTTTGTGGAGGTGGCGAGACCTTTGGAGTGATAGCAGGCTCATTAGGCTTAGACAATGAAGGGGTGGTGGTAGGAGGTTCCTTGAATTCTCCTTGGTTGTCACCCATATTCCTTCTTTTGAATCTTGTATTCACTACCACTGGGACATGAGCTTAACTAGATCTAGCCTATTAACTGGATGCATAACACTCTTCTTTCTCATTGATGACCACTGTAACATCCAGTTGGTTTGGTCCTGATCCAATCCTTATTCTTATGGAGACTAATCTAGCTTTGTCATCATGGGATTCTTCATGTTCTGAGCCATTAAGGCTTGATTATATCCATAAGCAATAACCTGATGCTATTGGTCATAAATTGCCCAACTAAAACCACTAGTTGGGTTAATGGATTGCCCAAAATATTAATCCCAAGGCATGGTTCCTTCTATCTCTGAGCCATATTGTTTTGAATAGGAACCAAGGTGTTAGAAGAGCCTGCAACATTTAGATTGTAATTTTTTTGCTTATTATAGCCAGGTTGTCTTTTCCCTTACTCTCTATTCTAACCTTTGAAGTTTACCATGAAGGGTGGTCTATTACCTTGATAATATTGCTCCTAAGACTGATATGGAGCCTAGTATGGCTTATTGTAAGCTGCTTGTCTTTTGACATTGACCACATCATTACCCAAGGATTGGAGCATGCTCTTAAGTTCTAAGTAGTTCTTTTGCTCTTGGGAGTTGCTAGATCCACTAGTGGAGGCCTTCTCTTGCTTAGGTAAAGGTATAACATCAATCATTGGTGTTGGAAGAATAACATCAAGTGGGGGAACAACTATAGGAGGTGGTTTGATCTCAGGGAAAAGAGGCATTGGGGGCCTAGGAGTAAGCTTGTCAGCCTGAAGTAGACAATTTTTAGCTTTGATAGCCACCTCATAAGCATGTGGTAATACATCTCCTCCCATGGATTGGATCATTACTACTATGTCATTGTTTAGAACCTTCAAATAGTATAAGAATACAAAGTTAGGGGATGGTCTAATAGAGATTGGAATTATATCCCAAGCTTTTTGGAATCTTGTGTTGAAGTCTTGCATAACTTCATGAAGAGCTCTCTTAATTATGATCAACTATTCTACTAGTGACAAATGATCACTCTTGTCTACAAATATTTTACATAAGGTTGTTCCCAGCTGATCCCATGATTGAATAAAGTTATGAGCTAAATCTCTATACCAATCTAAAGCCTTTCCCTTAAATGATACAACTAATAGTCTGATAGCTACATTTTATACTGTGACATTATGGATATTGCAAAAATTGGCTATGTCTATGATGTGTTTAGTAGGAGTTACAGCTTGGTCTCCTATGAAATATGGGACACTTTTGAGGGTTGCTACTAGCATAGGATCATATTGTGGCAAATTCAAAAGACTTTGGCCATTGAAACCTACCAAAGATCTTTGAGAAATTATGGTAATAGTAGGGACTGTCAAGGGGTTGCTTCTTGTGTAGGTAAACCTTACGACTAGTTTAGGAAAAGGGTTTCCTACATATGGTAAGGTATTAGCGAACCTCAATATCTTGGCTGAATTTATAGGGAGTTGAACAACTTGAAAAGGAGTACCCTTTGAAGTTGATCTTGTTGTTACTTTTGGCATGAAAGGAAGTGTTGTCTGCCACCAAATTAAAGCCTTTTTGGATCACATCCTAGAGTCACCAAATATTGTTGAATAGATATCACTATGCAAAAACAATGATTAGGCACCTGGGCTGCTCATACCAGTTGAAAAATACTTGGTGTCACCATTGATGTTTGCACACATGCCTCCAAAGGCTGATTTAGATGAAGAAAACACCAAAACTCTTCACTTAGTGAATAACGTGGTCCCACCGAGTGTGCTAGAAACCATTACTGGATAGAATTATACCCTTGTGGGAGAGGTTTTTAGGCTCTCACTCCCAACTACAATATTGGAACAACCTCAGGCTATGGGTATCTTATAATGAGATTGAACCTCTGGGATTTTTAATGAGGCTAGCTCTTCACATGCTTCACTTCAACTTGTTTCCCACACTAAAATCTACTGCTGACTAAGGAAAAAGGAGAGGAAAATAACATGAAAGGGGAAATATAAGCTAATGATGGTGATGCACCAAAGATGAAATGATCCACATTTAGACTGGGAACCTTAATGACTACTATTTAACATAAACAAGACACAGTCTAGCTGATCCTATTTAAAAGCCACAAGTATGAGTAGTTGTGTGGAGGTCAAAATAGAGGATACACTTTGAAGGGAAAAAAGGAATAGGTCTGCAGGAGAGACACTATAACTTGTAATGCTTTAGATAGGCACCAAAAGCTAACACATCACACAACTTACAAGAAACCAAAAATAACTAAAGCAAGGTGCATAGAGAAAATCACAGATGATGAGAGAAAATATATAATCTGCAAGTTAGACTCCAATAATGCACATTTGACTTCAACAAAAATAAAAATGTTGTCTTGTATTGCTTTAAGAGAGTGTTACAGGGAACTTTTGATAGAGTAACTCTATCACCAGTCAAGGGATCCTGTTGAAGGTTTAAACATCTATATATATATCAGAAAAAGATGAGAGAAGAGGGGACATTGCATGAGAGGATAGAGAGGGGGCATAATGACTGAAGATCCTTTTATTTTTCAAACCCTTGACTGCAATGATTCTCTTTTTTATGAGGATGAGACCTCCATGATTGTGCAACTTCATGATTGAACCTGTTCTAGATGGTTGTTTATCGATGGTATAGCCGGAAGCATGGTTCTACATCTTTATTCAAGTCGCTCACCCACTTTGTACAAGTGGGTGTGAACAACTCTTTTGTTTCCTTTAGGAGCATTAATGATGGGGTCTGATTCTTGTTGCTGTCTTGGTTTAACTTGAGTCATCATTACTTCTACTATGTTTTCCTTAGTCATTTGGTCCTTCATCCTAGATCCCAATGCCACCTTGACCTGCATGTGTATGGACATAATCCCCATATCTTTGAATCTAGACTGAGCCATGATGCTTTTGCATTAAATGACTATTGTTAGAGATGATGGCTATGTCATAAGACAAGCCTCTCCATTAATTGCATATACCAACTCTTGCTTTTAAGTGTTGAACTATATATCTCTTGTAGATGGAAAACTAATCTAATGATATTGGTTTTCCCATATCTATTTATGTCAATGTAATTATATAGATTATGTATCTTTCTTTGATCTTTATTAGGTCAAAAAGGCATATTTCTATAGGGCCTTACTAACAACACTTGGTCCTTTTGATGCATCTAGTCCAACTCAAGTCTACTTGAGCTCCCTTTTGCATTAAAAGCATGCCACCACTTTGATCATGAGATGAATCATCTAATATCACCACCAATCTCCTCGAGCCCCTCATGCATTCAAGTCTCTCTTTGGGACTGATAGAGCCATGTTGGAGGTAGCTACATGTTCCCACCAAGTCTAAATGATTTGATGTTGATATCCCATGAACTATTGATCTCCTTGCTAGTTGGATGGGCTTATGCCATTTGTCCCTAGCTGATTATCCCTCTAGATTTGCTGACTATTTGACTATCACTCATGTCATTGAGCTTTTATCATGAGATCTTGATAAGTGTCAAGTGCGCAACAATCTTGACAAACCCTTTAATCTTTTGAATACCAATGACTACTTTATGAGACCTATCTTTGACATCTGTGCAAATGTCCTAGGCTTTTCAAACCCAAATGGGTACTTGTAGGGGCTCAAATTTGATGTTTGTGGGCAAGTCATGGAATATTTTAACCCCAACGGCTATTTTCCAAGGCTCAAACTTGACGTTTGTAGGCCCATCAATTCCTTGAGTTATTTCCTTTAGACATTTCCTTTTGGGTAATTTTCATGGACTTTTGTCTCAACACTTTCTCCTGAAGGAATTCCTTTGGAGTAATTCCTTCAGACTTTTTTGTCCACTCAATTTCTTTGGACTTTTGCTTGGGGTACTTTTTTGAAAAAAATCCTTTAGCTTTTTGAAAGAGACCTTCCTGAAAGGAACATACCCTTCGAGAAACTTGAAAAGTACCCTTCTCCTTTGTGAAAATGCCCTTCAAAACTTTTGAAAATGTACCTTTTGAAAGGAACATACCCTTCGAAAAAGTTGAAAAGTACCTTTCAATTTTTTTGAAGAGGACCATTTCTTTTGAAAATGCCTTTTGAAAAAGAGAAAAATGGCCCCTCAAAAAAGTTCAAGTGCTCTTTTCCTTGAGAAAAAAATACCTTTCGAAAGAGTTGTGATGGATCGCTCCTCGAGAAAAAGACCCTTCGACTTATGCAAATGAAATTTTTTAAAGGGTAACTACCCTTCGAGAATATTTGGATTGCTCTTTTCAAAGGGAAAGTGCCCTTTGACAAACTTGAAAATGAAGCTTTTTTGAATAATATGCACGCTTCATATTTTTTGAAGTGACCTTGTGCCTTTGACAATGAACCTTTTTCGTAGGATTTTTTCTTTCAACTTATTTGTATTGGACAAAAGTCTGAAATAATTTGACTTAGCTTTTTGGCACAGATAATTTTCTAGAAGAAATTAGGTCTTTGAAAAAATTGTATCGAAACTTTTGTCAAAATAAATATCCATGGAATCTTTCCCTTAGTCATTTTTTGGATTTTTAAAATGTGTCCCTTTCGAAGGGAAAGTACCCTTCAGAACTTCTGGAAATGCCCTTTTTGCTGAGAAAGTGCCCTTCGGCCCTTTTGCAAGTGGATTGTTTGCATTCTTGAAAATGACTTTCTTCCCAAAAATGTCCCTTCAAAAAAGTTGTAAAGGGTTGTATAGGGCATTTTTCTTGAAAAATATCCTTCGAAAAACTTTGCTTGGACACTTGTTCGAAGAAAACAAGCTTTCAAAACTTTTATTTTGGATAAAAATATGAAATAATTATGACACTAAAAGTCCAAAAAATGCAAGTAAAGACTTAGCTGAAAATGATATTTTTCTCTTAGCTTCTGCTTGATCAGGTTTTCCACACTTGCCTACTTTGGACTTGTGACTTCTTGCAACTGATTTGAGAAACATGAAGTCTCCTTCCTAAAAAAACCCAAAGTCATCAATTGGGGCTAACCCAAAGTCCCTTTTCTTGCTTCTTCGAACTGCTCTGAGCAACATGAAAAAAAACCTTCAAGGCAAAATTAACATGAAGTACAAAGTTTCGAATGGTAAGGGTGGCATTTTTGGCCTATGGGGTCAAAAACGGTCAACAGGACTATGTGTTAGCATTAATTCTTATGTATCCTTGTGTTCTCATTTGAGGTTTCATAAAATTTAAAATGACTAACAAGGAATCTCTTCCCCCTCATCTAATTGATGCATTCTTAGGCATTCCTTAGAATTACAATAAATAAGGAAAAAATATCAATATTGTGTGTTACATCCCAATAACAAACATAATTATTTATATAATGATGATGATAATTATTATTTTCATTATGGTTATGATGAATATTATGCAAGTGATGATCAAAATGTTAAGTAAACTAGTATAGATGCATGCTCTTCCCCTACTCTTTCCATATCAAGTGGAAAAAAATTAATAATATAAGCCCAAAGGAGCCTCTTATTGGTTATGTTTTATTTGATAATACTCCTAGGTTGTCAAAAACTTTCACTAAATCTCTTTTCAAAATTGAAAAATATAAAGCAAAAAAATATTAAGATTCCATTGCATTGGTAAAATGACAATAGTACATCTAAAAACTTGCATTCTAATTATAATAATGTTATTTTTACATAGCTATAATGATATAGCTAAGGTTGAAAATACTTGAGCATCTCTAATCATTTATCCTTGTGATATTGAAAATGTTTATATTTCAAATGTTCATAATGAAACTAGTATTCCTTTTGAATGTGATAACACTTTAAACAAGGTAGAAAATGTATCTATTTATTGTTCCTCTTCCCTTTCTCAAAACAAAGATGTTTTTTAGAGAAAATTGAACATTATGGGAGCTATAGGTGGTTTCAGGACCCCAAATTTTGTACACAAGGTCATCATGAGTTTGATAACCTTATGAAAAAATTTCATGTCCATTGTACAAGTGGAGATACCTTTTTTTTTATAATATCCTTGGCATGTCTGTTGCAGATCACCATTGGAGTAGGCATCGTTCTAGAGTGCTATAGAGGTTTCTAAGTCTAGATAAAAGTATGAAAAGTATGATATGATATTTTAAAATCATAATCTTACCTTTAAATAATTTCAAAACTCTAATTAAGCAAACCATGTTTATACAGATTTTTTAAAGCAAACAGGCATAAAGGCCAAAAAGGGGTTTTTTAATTTTTCAGGTAAAATGTGCTTTCAGAGTGTTTTGATAGCATGTTATAGACCCCATGATGATTTTTTTATTAATTGGGAATCATTTTAATATTTATTTTCATTTTGATGAAATTGTCACTTTTTGCAGTTCTAAACACCCTTCCTAGCCTCCTATTCAAATGCTCATATCTTTCACCACGTGTAGAGTTTGGATGAAAACTATTAGTATGTTTTTATTAATCATATTTAATTATAATTAATGAAAAATTTAGATCATTTGAGTTATTTTTATTTATGAACAATCATTAAGAGTGTAGGTAGCTTAGAATGCAGTCAAAACCTCACAGGTAGATTTCTCCAAATGGTAACTTTTTATATATTTTTAATGGGAACCCAATATTTTCAAAGATGTTGGGGGGTTAGTCTTATAAACATAAATGAAAAAAAATTGGGATTTAGAGGTCTGTACTTCATGAACCATCATTTTTAAAATTTAGCTTCAAAGCCCACTTAAACCCTCAAAAAACCAGTTTTGAAAAAAATTGATTTTATTGAAATAAAATAATCTTGGATCAACCTCAAAATTTTTAAAATATTAATTAAACTCAAATAGGATTCCATAAATGTCAATTTTATGCATGGATATGTATGGATGAGAGCAAAAATCATGTTTTTTGTAGAAAAAAGTATGTAAAATGAATTACAAGACACTTAAATGAAATATAATCAATGGATATAAAATACTAAGACTTTTTATTCATCCTAAAATTTTATTTCAGTCATAAATCATCTCATAAGTGTCCCAACTATCTTAATCAAAATGGTCAGTCTGGACGAAAATGGAGCAAAATAGGCCTAGTCAACCCTGTTGACTGAATGGTGAGTGTTTTCTCATCAAAATAAAATATTTTGGTGATGAATAATAATTTTTTAGGTGAATTTTTTTTTAAGGTTTCATGGCTTATTATGATAGGTTTAATGGAGTCTAAATCCTAGAAGATAGGCTATTAGGTCTAATTGGTCAATCAAGCAATTAAAGAATGACATTGAAAATCTATCAAATGAATTAATTTTGGAGTTACCATGTAGAATATATGTTTTTTAAGTAGATATATCATTATCAAGTCAATCCACAAGTTTCAATTCATGTAAGTTGATCTCAAGTTGACTTAACTAGTCTTTAAGGGTCAAATCTCTTTGGTTGACTAGTTTGACTAGTTTCATGCACCTCCCATGCTTTTCATGCAAGATAAAAACTTGCAAGAACTTAAAATCACTTTAAATATGGGTTTATCTTCTAATTTATGGCATGATTTTCATGAAAGGAATGTTGACAAGTCAACATGGGCCCACAACTTCTCAATTCTATGCCAAAAATAAACATGCAATTTTTGAAGAATTGAAAGATTTTAAAGCCTTTATTTAATTTTGTAAAAGGATTTTAGTCTTATTTTAAATCAAAGAAGACTAATTATTCTATTTTACACATGAATTTGTATTTATTTAAGCTTTTAGACTTATATATTGGCTTTTTGAAGTCATTTTTCAAAAATTCTAGAAGGCAAGGAAGAAATTATAATTGACACCATTTATCAAATAGAGAAGATTTTTTGCAAATGATTTTTTGGATTAGAATAGAGTGTATTTTTTATTGTGTAATAGAATATAAGTGAGATATATATCCCCTTTTTTTAGGTCCTTTCCACACCTACTATTAAAATCTCATCCTCTACAGTTCATTTGAAGAGATGGGAATAGAATTTTGCAATCCAAAATCCTCTCAATCCTTCATCTAAAATACTAATGTTTAGGGGAAATTTGAAGACTTTCTATTGATTTATATGTGTGTCTTAATTTCAAAATCTTTCAGATAATACCAATCATTTAGGTTCATCACCTCATTAGATAGGATTTATCATTTCAGTTTCCTTCTCCCTTTTCATCCCAAAAAATCAAAATAGTTCAAATTTAATAAATAAATCTTAAGGGAACAAACCCTCTCTAGAGGTTGTTCTCAACATAGAGTAACCCAAACTCTGATAATTTCCAATTGTATCAGCTATAGATAGGGTGTGTTTTGCACATCTTCAAGTAGGGTGCACTCCAGAGTGATAATAGTTTCAATTTCAAATATTTATAATTAAAGTAAAAATTGAATTCCTCTTTCATGTGATGATGCTTTGAATGACATTGAAAATATAAATACATCTTTTAAACCCTCTTCTTGTGACAACTAAAGTGTAGTTATTGTAAATGTTGATTCTACAAGTGAAAAATATTATGATCATGATGAAAATTGGAATGATTATGATTATTATACATATAGTGAAGAGGAAAATGTTTCCACTATACCTATTATAAATTCTTCTTTAATCTCCCCTCATGTTAATGATGATTGTATGTTACATAATAAATCAAATGATAGTGTGCTTAGTGATAATGTCATTTCAAATAATAATGATATTCCAACTTTTCTTTCAAAAGATAAAGTATATGAGCATGTTTATTCTAGTGATGAAGATAATAGTGTTATTTATTATATTTCAATAGAATGTCATATGACTTTACAAACTAATGATATATTAAATTCAAATGAACCTCAAAAACCCACCATTATTAAGGTAGAATATATTCCTAAACCCATTTATTCTATGAAAAAAAGTGTACCAATGACTAAGATTAATAATAGAATTTAATTATTAAATCAACCCCTTAATGATCTATATGTGCTTTCACTAGAGGTTCTTTCTCTAATGCATGTAGTTGGTGATTTATAACACAAAGTGCATCAACTTACTTCAGAAAGTAAGGCATATCAGTCTTAGGTTGATTTGAATGCTATCTATGGCAACCCCATAGTATGCAATATATTATATGCACTATTACCATGTAATTTGAAGATAACAACTTTTTTAAAGTTCAATAGGATTGGTGATCCTTATCTACATCTAATAGATTAATGAAATTATATGAATGGTTGTAATGGTAGTTAGATTTTACTATAGTTGTTTCCAAAGAGCTTATAGGATGATTCATTAAATTGGTTTCATCATTCACTTCCTAGTGGGTCTCTACATACATATGAATAGTTAGAGGAACTATTCCTTATGCACTTTATCTAGAATAAGGGACCTAGAGTCACATATGAGAGATTACCATCATTAAATCAAGGTAAAATCAGAGTCAATTTGTGATTACATATTAGAGTTTAAGTCATATATGTAATAATTAATGTATCAGCCAATAGATTTGGATACAATATATCTTATATAGGGTGTTAGGTTGTGGAGCTAAAAGCTTCACTGATGCAGACATGGAGGAGGTTGTTGACTTGCAGAGCAACCAACGTCTGGTTGATCAGCTGACATTGGTCATATACAGTGAGAAGAGCAATCGACATCGGTCAGGGATCAGCCGGCGTCGGTCACCTCCAGGCAGACAGGGACCGACGTCGGTTGCCTGTGCGGTTCTAAAACTGCCAGTTCACAGATAGTTAGTTAACGAACTGGTTATTTGCATGTAGAAGGCCAATTATAGACTTGAAGTTATAGATCTAATTATTATAATTAGATGTCTAATTATTGTTTACATGAGATCTATATAATAGACTCATGGGTTGTATTGTAAAGTGTGCTAGAGAGTAAGAGAGCAAAAATTAGCTCCTTCAGAGGGAAGAGAGCATGGTGTGTTCCTCCTAATGCCACAGTGCCAAGTATGGGTGCTGGTTTGGAGAATCAGAAGGATTCTTCATGTATGTAGGATCTTGGTTAGTAGGTGTGCAAGGCCACATTTGGAGATCTGCATGGTAAGTAAGATCATTGATCTGCAGGTGTATGTGTGTGCGAGGTCTAGGTTTGCAGGTGTGCAGAACTAGGTTGATCTGTAGGTGGTAGCAGGATCAAGGTGATAACAACACAACAGGGAGCAAGATCAGGTGGGATCTACTTAGAGTACGGTGTGTACTCAGTTGGAGAGCAAAGAGGAAGGCAAGGTAGTTCCTTCCAAAGTAAGATCATTTGAGTTGCAAGTTGTTGCAAGTTCATGGGAGATCTACTTGGAGTGCATTATGTACTCGATTGAGTATGTTTGTATACTCGGTGTAATGGCAGTATTGTTACTGACTGGTTGACTGGTGGTGTTGTTACTAGCTGGTGGAGGTGAACACCAACTCTATGTTTGAGTTGTGTGCTGGGACTGTAAGAGAGAGAGAGTGAGTTCTTGAAGGTGAATTATTAAACACTTGGTGTGGGAAGCCTATAAGGTGGGAAGAGTGTGGCGTCTCTTTATTTGTAATTTTTTTCTGGAAGAGTATTAATACAATTGGGTATTGTCTCTCATATTCTATGTTATTTTTGAATTCTAGTTGTGCATTCTGGATAATTTATGCATATTAAGTTGCTTGTACTTGGTAATCAATAGTGCTTTTGGGTCCTAACAGTTGGTATCAGAGCTAAGGTTGTAGGGAGCAAGTTTTTGTTTGATTATAAGTCACTCTCAGGGGTTTTTGATTGAGTGGGAGTATAGCAATGGCAGAAGAAAGTAAGCTAAGAATGGAGGAATTGAAAAGCACGAATGGTCAATTACGGTGTTATGGAAAGAAAGAGTAGGTAAAGAAATATTGTTGGTTGGTTCAAGATCAACATGAAGGAACTAAAGAAGCAGATGTTGCAGGTGTTGTTGCACAGGATGCTCTGGGATGTTCCTTGGATAAAGTAGAATCTTGTTTTATAGATTCTGTTGCCTCTTTCCATGCAGCTCGAAATAGATTATTTTTCCATGTTAAGGTCTTTGGAGACTTTGGAAAGATTTATTTAGGGGATGGTGTGCCTTGCCAAAGTATTGGCAAAGGGGAAGTGAAGCTGAAATTGCAAGCGGCCAACACATGGGTGTTGAAGGAGATCATGCAGGTCCCGGTCTTGAAGATGCAGCTAATTTATTCAAGAAAGTTGGGTGATGAGAGATGCACAAGAACTCTCACAGTGGATACACTTGAATTAGCATGTGGTAAGAAAGCAAGTACTCTTTATCTACTTGCTTATATTACTGATTCTTCTTCTATTGTGAAGACGTGGCTTTGTAGGCTTGGTCACATGAGCAAGAAGGAGATGCATGTTCTTAAGAGGAAGTCAGATGTGTTTGACAAACTTAAGAATTGGAAAGCCTTGGTGTTTTTAGAGGAGATGACAGACAGAGATCAGTGGAAAAGGCTGGACATCTCTGAGTAGGGTAGTTTGGACAGGGTTTTGATGCATGGAGAGCTCACGGGTAAAAAGTCATCACTCACAGGCAAACACAATTACTGGCATCGGTCAAGGGGAACTGGTGTCAAACAAATAGGTGTCGATGTCAGTCATGTGTAGACCAGAGCTGGTGGTGTCAGGCAGGGTAGCTACTGACGTCAGTCAGGGAACTAACATCGACAACTAGGTAAGACCGACGTCGGTCAAAAAATTGGCATCGATAGAAAGGATAGTCGCATGAAACTGACGTCAGTCGGATGCAGATTATGTGGTGACTGAGGTCGGTCACTGAGATGGATTTTGGGCAGACAACAAGCTGTCAAGGAGTCTCAAATGCCCATATGGAGGACTGAAAGGGTAAGTAAGCCTCAAATTCATTGTTCTTCTTCTTTGTACTTGTTGCTCACTGCAGAGCAAGAAGGATCTAGGAAACAATGGGAACATGGCATGAACAGGATGCAGAACCAAATGAGAGATTTGGTAGGGTTGCCAGCTAAAAGAAAGCACTGAGAGATGAATGGATTCCTTGGTTAAAGAATAGAGAGAATGGACACGTGAGACGGAAGGCCAGGTCATATGGTCTTGAGGAAGCTGCAGGATAGTGGTACAGGTTTTGACAGGTGGATGACAAAGCATGGCTTTAGTTAATGTCAGTGTACTCATTGTGTTTGTCTTACCAAGTTGGATAATGATTGCAACATTATCCTATTATTTTATGTGGATGGTATGCTAGCTAGTAGGTTCGTACATATAGGGTTTTGCTGAGCTAAGGGTAAGGTTAGTTCAGTGGCATGTCATGAGGAATTTGGAGTAGCAAAATTCTTTGGCATGAGAGACATGGAAGATCACAGGTTGATTTTGTCTCTAGTGGGAGCTGATGTGAATCAGGTGTTAGCGAGGTTCAATACGCAGGATGCAGAACTGGAGCACACTAAGGGCTGGACAGTTTAGTGTTTGAAATCACATGAGGTCTGGTATAGACCTGAGTTTGCCCAAGCAGGGGGGGCTGTCAAAAAGTTTGGAGCCAATCTGGGAAAGAAGCACTGGAGGGTAGTTTAGTGGATTCTCAGGTATCTGAGAGGGACCAACAACATGTCGACATGCTATGTAGGGTCAAGTTCTTTTCTACATGGGTTTGTAGATGCGAATGCGGTAGGTTACTTTTATGACAGGAGGTGCACCACAAGTTTTGTGGTGGTTGGTCTTCAAGGTTGAGCTTGAAGAGGGATACAAGTCAGGAAATAAATTAGATGGGGTATAGGTACAGGTATAGTGCAGCTATTTATCTCCAAGTGGGAGATTGTTAGGTTGTGGAGCTAAAAGCTTCACTGATGCAGACATGGAGGAGGTTGCTGAGAGGTTGCTAAGTTGTAGAGCAACTGACGTCGATCTGATCAGTCGACATCAGTCATATACAGTGAGAAGAGAAATCGACGTCGGTCAGGGATCAGCTAGTGTCGATCACCTCCAGGCAGACAGGGACCGACGTTGATCACCTGTGTAGTTCCAAAAATGCCAGTTCATAGATAGTTAGTTAACGAATCAGTTGTTTGCATGTAGAAGGCCAATTATAGACTTGAAGCTACAGATCTAATTATTGTAATTAGATGTCTAATTATTGTTTACATGAGATCTATATAATAGACTCATGGGCTGTATTGTAAAGTGTGCTAGAGAGTAAGAGAGAAAAAATTAGCTCCTTTAGAGGGAAGAGAGCATGGTGTGTTCCTCCTAGTGCCACAGTGCCAAGTATGGGTGCTGGTTTGGAGAATCAGAAGGATTCTTCATGTATGTAGGATCTTGGTCAGTAGGTGTGCAAGGCCACGTTTGGAGATCTGCATGGTAAGTAAGATCATTGATCTGCAGGTGTATGTGTGTGTGAGGTCTAGGTTTGTAGGTGTGCAGAACCAGGTTGGTTTGTAGGTGGCAGTAGGATCAAGGTGACAACAACACAATAGGGAGCAAGATCAGGTTGGATCTACTTGGAGTACGGTGTGTACTCAGTTGGAGAGCAAAGAGGAAGGCAAGGTAGTTCCTTCCAAAGTAAGATCATTTGAGTTGCAGGTTGTTGCAAGTTCATGGGAGATCTACTTGGAGTGCATTATGTACTCGGTTGAGTATGTTTGTATACTCGATGTACTGGCAGTATTGTTACTGACTGGTTGACTGGCGGTGTTGTTACTAGCTGGTGGAGGTGAACACCAACTCTATGTTTGAGTTGTGTGTTGGAACCATAAGAGAGAGAGTGAGCTCTTGAAGGTGAATTAATGAACACTTGGTGTGGGAATCCTGTAAGGTGGGAAGAGTGTGGTGTCTCTTCATTTGTAATTCTTTTTTGGAAGAGTATTAATACAATGGGGTATTGTCTCTCATATTCTGTGTTATTTCTGAATTCTAGTTACTTGTGCATTCTAGATAATTTATGCATATTAAGTTGCTTGTACTTGGTAATCAATGGTGCTTCTGGGTCCTAACATAGGGGTCTCATATTCCCTCTCAAGGATTTTTTATGTATCAAACATTTAAATCATTTCAACATCTTTGCTATGAGACTATTGCATTAGAGAATAAATTGGGACTTGTTTAGACTAATACAAAGGATTATTTTGGTAATGAGTTGTTACCACCAAAGTCATCTAATATGGTTTAATAACCTAAAATACCTCTTGCTAAGGCCAAAATGCCAAAAAAAAGTTGAGGTTCTCAATAAAAGGAAAGAATCAGTTTATAAAGCAACTACTATAGTGACTAAAACACATTATGCCTAGAGACAACCTATAAAATTTGTTTCATTCAGGGATAATCCTCATGACATAATATAGAAATTATTAAATAGGATGATGATCACACTTCATCTTAATCATTGTCATCCATTGTATCGCTTGGATAGAATTAAAAATAGACCTTATTGTAACTATCATTGCATTAATGGTCATTATGATAATGATTGTTGTGCACTTGGAGATAGGATTTAGCAATATGTTGACAAAGGTATTATCACATTTACATAGGGTACATTCAAGCCTCCCTATTATTATTCTATTATATCTCATTATACTATGACTAAGTTATCCCAGGATGTTCATGTTAAGGAACTAATGGTTACTCATCATGTTGTTGTAAACACATCTAGAGAACCACACTATGAGAGATCTGTTATACCATATAGTCAATAAAAATGGCAGCCAATTAAAAAAGATAAGTAAAATTATAATAGTGTTTTAATACACAAGAAGGAAAATAAATAAATACTAACAAAATGACAACCTATAAAAAAAATTCAATAGATAGCAAACATATATTTACTATAACTATGTACAAAGTAGTAACACAACTAGAGTAGAGTAATTCAATTATACACTATGATAAATATGGTTCATAGTTATTACTCCCTTTAGGTTGGTCAGATGGTCATGCATGGTATAAATAGTTCCTATGTTTTCTCAAATAGACATCTCAAAGTTACACTACTAACATTCTAACATGTGTAATTACAATAAAATGCATACATCTTAAAGTCAGAAATTTGAAATACATACAATCATAAAAAGTTCAAATATACCAAATAAATAACATTAATATATATAAAGAGTTATCAAATAACATGATAGACACTCAATAGTTTGTAAAATACAATGAAAAACATGTCACTCTATAATAGAATTATGGTCAACAAGACCCTCCTCATCTATGTCCACATCATTTATATCGGCTAATATAAGAGACTTAGAGTTAGAAGCTCTAGGATCACCTCGTATCCTAGACCATGATCTCTATCTCCTCTATCAATATCATATACAACCAAACATGTCTTGATATTAGCGTTCTCTCTTTGTAATCATACATACTCATCCAATAGCCTAAACATATAGCAGTAGTTGGGTCTGGTGGGGGCATCCATAGTCTTGCCACCTTAGTTCGCAACTCATCTCGATTTGTCGTAACTCACACATAGGTAATAATGGAAATCATGTCAGAGTGGGTCACAATCAATGATCAAACTGGATAGGGTTAAATACAATGCTAAATCTATATGGAGTAGTGAAGTCTAAAGAATAACTCAAAACGGAAGAAGCTTGTCTTCACAATAAAAATTTGCATTAACATTCATTAGCCAAAAAGTATGTAAGAAGGTACATTGTATAGTGAGGAAGTAGGTTACCCAAAAAGGTAATTAACTCAACTCACAAGTGGAAATTGACTTAAACTATATTTCCTTTAATGACCTATTATTAACCTAAGCAAACTAATTAGACCATGTAGATAAAAACACATAGTGAGAAAAAGCCTACACTAACACACCCCCTTAAGCATATCTTAGGTGGGTAGAAGAATTGGGTCCCATCACAGAGGCCTAATGAGGTAACCAAGTACGTAGAGATGATCGCATAGAGGAGGAAGAAGATGGAGTTGTCTAAACCCCAGGAAGAGCCCGCAAATGAAGATACTTACACTCATTGAAGGGTTTGGTGAATATATCATAAATTTGCTCCATTGTCTGGATGTAGTGGAGATAAATGAATTACTAATGGATGAGATCCTAAATGCATGTGAATATCAATATGTTTGGTCTATTTATGGAGGACCAGGTTTTTGTAGATCTTGATTGTATTTAGTTATCACAGAAGATGACTATTGATTATCAAAACTAGATGCCAAACTTAATGAGAATCCCCTGAAGCTAAATAGCCTCAGTGAAAATATTAAAAACTCCTCTATAATTTTCCTTAGTTGAAGATAAAGTAATATCATTATGTTTCTTTCTTAACCAACTAATTAGACATGTTGGCCTAATTTGGCCCACATGCCAAGTTGTACCCAAATGGATCAAGTTGTTAATGGATGAGAAGATACATAGATGTTCTGGATGGAATGAGTAGACCAGAGAGATCTTATAGTGATCACAAAGCTTTCAAAACAATTTAATATTTCTTAAAGTGTATTTTGTCAAATTCTATAGGGATATGTCTCTAGAGAAAAGAAAAAGGTCTTTGAGCAAGTTTCAAGGTGAAAACAAGTAGTTCAAGGTCATGGAACAAGTTTGCACAAGCTTTAGGTCTTTTTAGTTCTTCTAGGCCTTCAAGGATCAAGTGACATTTCAAGTATGAGTTCAGAAGAACATACAAGCCTTGGAAAAACTAAGTTCAAAACCCTTTTTTTAGTGAAGTCCTTACTCAGGGAAATTTTTTCATGTCTTTATTTTGCTAAGTTCAAATCTTTCAAATATTTTATTTAGCTAAGTGCTAATATTTCTTTTGGGATATTTATTTAGGTTTTTTGGCTAAGTATTGGGAATTTTTTTGAACATTTTATCCAAAACGAAATTCTCGAAGGGTCATTTTTCAAGGAAAGTCCTAGACAAAAGTTCTAAAGGGTATCTTTCAAGCAAATTGGTCATGTTAGCCATTTTTGGCCCACATACTAAAGATTTTAAGTAGGCTCAACATGAAAAAGATGAAGGATATGATTAAGTCTTCATGGTTTTGAGCCTTCATAGGATCAAGCAACAGTTCAAGCCCAAACCTAGAAGATCTTGTAGACTAAAAGGGCTAAGTGCAAAATCTCTTATTCAGCTAGGTCTTTACTTGTTCATTCTTTTGGACTCTGTATGGAGACTAAGTGAAAAATAAATTCTTTTAGGCCTAATTTTAAGCTAAGTTTCATTTTCCTTTTGGGAAAATTGTCTGCACAATTTTCCGAAAGGAATATTTTATTTTTCGGCTAAGTATTCTTTCTTCGAGATTTTTTGCCTCAACTTTTTGTTCAAATATCAAGAAATTGTTTCAGACATTTTATCCGAAACAATTTTTGAAAGGTACTTTTCATTTCCCCAAAGGAAATGGTGTTTACAAAATTTTAAAAGATATATTTTCTCAGGGAAAAGGTTCTTTTCAAAAAATCTGAAGGGTAATTTCCTTTGGAAAGGCCATTTCAAATTTTCGAATGGTCCACTTTCCTTTTGAGAGGTCACTTTTCCAAAGCTGAAGGGCCAAAATGCTTTTTCTGAAGGGTCATTTACATGCTAAAATGTTACATAATGTAGCAATTTTGAAGAATACTTTTTTTATAATGGGCATTTTTGAGAGCTCCAAAGGGTGTTTTCCCTTTAGAAAGGGCACTTAGTAAAAATCCTGAAGACTTTCTCTTTCAAGAAAAGGCTCTAAAAATAAAAGTTCCAAATAAAACATAAAGAAATTTGGCCTGAAGAAATAAGTTTGGGAAAATTTTCTTAAGGAAATAAGATCAAGAAAAAGGGGCTGAAGGAATTAGTTCGGGAAAAGTGTCTGAGTGAAAAATTCTAGAAGAAATAGGCCAAGGCAAAAAGTTTGAGGAAATAACTTCAGGAAAGGGCTCAAAAGGATTAATGACATTCCTATAAATGTTAAATTCAATCATAGAAGATAGCCATTAAAGTTTATATATATTGATGATAGTTGCATGGACGTCAATTACATTCATGTAGATGTCAAATACAGACAAACAGATGTCAAAATGAAGCCTCATGAAATAGATGTTTGGGTTTAAAAAATAGGATCGATGGTTCACATTCAATCATACAAAAGATCCAACGATGAGCAATAATTGATAGGTTAATGGGCTCAGATAAATCAATGGCACATGTTCAATCATAGATTTAGATCAACAATGAGTGGGGGACATAATAGGTCTTTTAGACCTAGTATAGATCAAAGGTCAACAACTCATTGAAAAAAAAAGACTAGACATCGAGTAGAGTGACATTTAATATAACTATAGGAAAACCAATAATTTAGATTGGTTTTCAACCTATAGTTAATTCATGTTCAGGTCCCAAAGCATAGATTAGGTATGTGATTAATGAAAAGATCAACTTGAGCCATGCTTTCAACAAACTGCCACTCAAAGCACACATGTCATGGCTCTATCATTTTTAAGATATGAAGAACTTCTCCTCATAATGAAGCCAAGTGGAAGTGTGCTGATATTCACGAAGAAAATTTGGGAGACTAGAGAAATAGTTGGAACATTTAATAATGATCAAAACCTTCAAAGATATGTTCTCCTTGAAAGGATCATGACTCACCATATAAAACAATTATTGTCCTCTAATGCACTTTTCTCAGCCAACGAGAAGAACTTGAGAACTAACTAGAGCTATTGAAGGATAAATGTTGATGATGGACTTGTCTTGATTAGATAAAGGGGTGGTGGGGCATCCCTTAAAAGGTGGAGCTCATGGACAACATGCCTCTCTCATTTCTCTCTCTATTTTATCTTCCCTCTTCTATATATCCCATTCTTTTCATTTTGTATAGGGGTTCTCCGATTAGAAATTTTCAGACACTAGTTCTCTCTCATTTGGAAATTTTTGAGGAACTTGGATACCCTTTGAGATATTACAAAATATGCTCAGCTTGATTAGTCTCAACCCTACCAAGAATTTGTAATAATTACCTCTTGATGCAATAAAGGATTTTCTTTACCTGCCTCTTACCTTATATTTATGTCTATTGAGTTGCGCACTATGGCATTGTGTGAAGGAGAATCTTCCTCATTCATGGTCCTCCTTCTAACCTTGTTTACAGAGTTTTTCAACATTGTTTTTAGGTCTAGTTTAGTTCTTTTTCCACCATTGATGTGAATTTTTAGTGAGTCTTATAACTCCTCTTTGTTTACATTCATTGCTTCCTGAACCTCCTCCATGAAATATTAATGCAACCAACTTGATTTTGAGGTTGTGTAAGTCAATATTGTCCTCTATAGAACTAGTGTGGGTTCAAGCTTATGGAAATTTCCAATTTTATTTTGGTGCATCACTTGGTTATCTTTCTGAGGAGCTCTTATCCCCTTTCTAACCCTTTTCCCCATGGAGAATTAGTTTAATTTAGTTTTAGGTGATCTACCGAGAGGAAGCTGGCCTTGTTCACAGGATCAACCTCACTACAGGATACCCATATCCTAAGGTTGTTCCAATATTGTATTTGGGATTGAGAGAGCCTTAAAAAATTTCCCACAAGGGTGTAATTCTATCCTACAATAGTTTTTAGCATGCCCAGTAAGACTATGTTGTTCACTAAGTGAATATTTTTGGTGTTCTCTTCATCCAATAAGCCTTTAGAGCATGTGTGAAAACACCAATGGTGACTCCAAGTATTCATCAACTGGTATAAGTAGCCTAAGTGCCTAATCATCATTATCTAGTATGTTCAAGCAATCATCTTTTAATCAACATGCTTGTTCTCTACCTCAACATCACACTTATCAAGCTAACAATGTCTATGTGTTCCCACCAAGTGGCCCTCAAATAACCTATCATCCCTATCATGGAATTTTCCCTCCTCCCACTCCTACGTATGACCAATATTAGTCTCTTTTGCATTCAAATCAGTCCTATAATTCCCCTTGGCAAGATTATGTTTATCCTATTGCATCCTTATCAAGATTCAAGTAAGCTTTATCAGATTATATTGAGTTGATAAGGGAGATTGATAGGGGTTTATAACTTTCTTCATTCATCCCTATTCATGTTATACTAGAGGCAAGGAATAATCTTCAACTGGTCAAGGATAGATGGTCAGTTTGTGAGGATGAACAATGGGTAGTTTGCGAGAGGGAGAATAAGGTGTGGTTGAGAAGCATTGTCCAAGATTTAGAAAGTGTGTTGATATCTTACAAAAATTAGTAGGCTCATTTAGATCAGTCTTATGTGTCCTTTCCTTTCCAAGAGCCAATCAATTTTCCCTCTCCTACCCTAATGCCCATTCCCACTTAAGAGCATGAATCCCTTCCATCATGAATCTTCTTGAATACATTTGACCTTGTCTATATCATGCCCTCACTTATGACACCAACCTTTTCTATAAAGGAAGAAAAGGTGCCTGCTCCCTATTCATTTCCCTCATGAAAATCAATTCATAAAGGCACAAAGGAGGAGGTGTTGGTTGAGGCAATCTAAGAAGTAGTCTTGGAGGAGTTAGTTGTGCCAAAATTAAATCAAGAAACCATAGCTCAGATCAATGAGCTTAATGTACAAGAGTTCCAAGACTCTTTATCCTTTCCTCAAGAGCCACCAAAGAGACCACTCAAAGTACCTAGTTAGAAAGACACTCTCTCAAGCTTCAAGCAAGGTGAACTTTTTCACCCTCTCACCATCTCCCTCTTAGAGAAAGAGCCTATTTTACAAAGGATAGAGGAAGAGTTTGTAGTATCAAGTGAGTCTTGATAAGATGAGGTAAGTGTGTATGAGGAACAAATAATGATAGGCAATCCACTCTAGAAAAGGGGCGAGAAACCAAGTTTAGACCAGCTATTGTGGCATGGCTTTGGCTTTGATGAACTTGACCCTGAAGGTAGTATTGATGACTTCATATTTGAAGGGGTATACACCTAGAGTGTATCTAAGAGAAAAGGAGATTTTGACTGGTCCTAAAAGATTCCATTTGGTGTGATTGCAGATGAAGATGAGGAAAAAATAGAGAAAAAGGAGGATCAAGATGAGGTATGGCAACAACTATACCATGACTTCATGGATTAGGTAGAGGTTTTAAAATATCCTATGCCTCCTCTAGATCTTGAATATGAACTTGCCAATCAAGTTGAAGAAACTAACCAATCTCAAGATGAATTGTCCTTTGAATGTAGTACTGATGTCTTCAAGAATAAAGAAGAATGGTCAAATTTAAAGCCACAAGAGCATGACATGTTAGGATTTATGTGGACTGATGAACTACCATATGGGCCCTTTCAAAGAAAGCATACCAAATATGGTTTTGAAGTTGGCATTGTCTTAGATGACCAAGAGGAAGATGCATTTTAGGATGACTTAGAGCATTTTTTCCTAAGCCTAGATAGTAAACCGAGTACCAGTTTAAAGGAGCCATCACATGTGCTTGATTCAAATCAAAAGATTGAGCCATCAAAAGAGAAGATTCAAGAATCCCCTATAGTCCAACATGAAAAAATTTTGGAGGACATGAACAAGTATATCTACATCAGAGACATGTTTGTTCCATTCTATCCATTAGAGAACACATCGAAAGGATTGGCCATAAAACTGCTTGGTTCATCAATTCTAGTACCTCCAAAGCAAGGTATTTTTCATCTTGGTTTGTTAAAATTGAATGGAATTCATAGTTTTTCATTTGACCTAGGAGGGGGTAATTTGTAAATTATAGCCCTATACATATTAGGATAGATTTCATGCTTTCCTCCAAGTGCCTTGTGCATATTTCCTTTTTGTTCATTTTTTTCTTTCCAAAGTGCCTTGGGCACTTTGTTTTTTTATCCTTGTTGCTTCAATGAGAGTTTCTAGATAGCGTCAACCTTGTCAAAAAGGTAGTGACTCTATGCCCAATGGATCAGATGAGGCAATGAGTTGGTTTCTCAAGCATAATAGGCATGCTTCCTTATGAGTCACCAAAAATGTTGGCCATTTTTGGCCCACATACTAAAGCTTTGAAGCAGGCTCATTGTGGAAAAGATGAAGGATTCGAGTAAGTATTCATGGTTTCAAGCCTTCATAGGATCAATTAGTAGCTCAAGCCCAAACCTAGAAGATCCCACAAACTAAAAGGGCTAAGTGCAAAATCTCTTATTCAATTAGGTCTTTACTTGTTTATTCTTTCAGACTCTATATGGAGACTAAGTGAAAGGTAAATTTTTTGGGCCTAATTTTAAGCTAAGTTTCAGTTTCCTTTTAGGAAAATTTTCCACAAAATTTTCCTAAAGGAATATTTTCTTTTTCGACTAAGTGTTCTTTCTTCAAGATTTTTTGCCTTAGCTTTTTGTTCAAATATCAAGAAATTGTTTTAGACATTTTATTTGAAATAATTTCTGAAAGCTACTTTTCAGTTCCTTAAAGGAAATGGTGCTTACAAAATTTTGAAAGATATATTTTCTCGAGGAAAAGGTTCTTTTCAAAAAATTCAAAGGGTATTTTCCTTTCAAAAAGGACATTTTCAAATTGCCGAATGATCCACTTTCCTTTCGAGAGGTCACTTTTCCAAAGCCGAAGGGTCAAAACACTTTTTCTAAAGGGTCCTTTCCATTTTGAAATGATACATTATGTAGCAATTTCAAAGGATAATTTTTTAGAAGGGCCATTTTTGAGAGCTTTTAAGGGTGCTTTCCCTTCAAAAAGGGCACTTAGTAAAACTCTTGAAGACTTTCTCTTTCGGGAAAAGATTCTGAAATTAAAAGTCCTAAACAAAACCTAAATATATTTGGCTTGAAGAAATAAGTTCAAGAAAATTATCTTAAGTAAATAAGAACGGGAAAAAGGGGCCAAAGGAATTAGTTCAAGAAAATTGTCTGAGTGAAAAAATTTAGAAGAAATAGGCCAAGGCAAAAAGTCCACAGAAATAACTTTAGGAAAGGGCCCAAAAGGATTAATGACATTCCCACAAATGTCAAATTCAATCACAAAATATAGCTATTGAGGTTCAAATATCTTGGTGATGGTTGTGTGGATGTCAATTACATTTGTGTAGACATCAAATAGAGGTGCACAAATGTTAAAGTGAAGCCTCATGAAATAGATGTTTGGGTTCAAAAAATAAGATAGATGGCTCACATTCAATCATACATAAATTCTAATGGCAAGTGGTTACTAATAGGTTAATAGGCTCAGATAAATCAACAATAAGAATTTAATCATGGATTTAGATCAATGGTGAGCAGGGGGCATAATAGGTCTTTTAGACCTAGTATAAATCAAAGGTCAACAACTCATTGACAAAAAAAGACCAAGCATCGATCAGAGTGTCATCTATTATAACTATAGGAAAACTAATAATTTAAATTGGTTTTCAACCTATAGTTAATTCAAGTTCAAGTCCCAAATCATAGATTAGGTATGTGATTAATGAAAAGATCAGCTTGAGCCATGATTTTGACAAACTACCACTCAAAGCACACATGGTATGGCTTTGTTAGTTTCAAGATATGAGGACCTTGTCCTCATAATGAAGCCAAGTGGAAGGTATGGAGAGATTCATGGAGAAAATTTGGGAGATTAGAGAAATAGTTGGAGCATTTAATAATGATCAAAACCTTTGAAGACATTTCCTCCTTGAAAGGATCATGACTCACCATATAAAATAGATCTTGTCCTCTAGTGCACTTTTCTCAGCCAATGAGAAGAACTTGAGAACTAACTGGAGCTATTGAAGGATAAATGTTGATGATGGACTTGTCTTGATTGGATAAAATGGTGGTGGGGCATCCCTTGAAAGGTGGAAATCATGGACAATGTGCCCCTCCCCTTTCTCTCTCTATTTTCTCTTCCCTCTTCTATATATCCCATTATTTTCATTTTGTAAAGGGGTTCTTCGATTTGAAATTTTTAGAGACTAGTTCTCTCTGATTTGGAAATTTTAGAAGAACTAGGATACTCTTTTGAGATATTAAAAAATATGCTCAGCTTGATTAGGCTACCAAACATTTGTAATAACTACCTCTTGATGTAATAAAGGATTTTATTTGCCTACCTCTTTCCTTGGATTTGTGTTTATTGAGTTGCACACTATGTCATTGTGTGAAGGAGAATCTTCCTTATCCATGGTCCTCCATCTGACCTTATTTAGGGAGTTTTTCAATGTTATTTGCAAGTCTGGCTAAGCACTATTTCTACCATTGATTTAAACTTTTAGTGAGTCTTATAACTCCTCTTTTTTTGCATTCATTGCTTCCTAAACCTCCATGAAATATTAATGCAACCAACTTGATCTTGAGGTTGTGTAAGTCAATATTATTCTCTACAGAACTAGTGTGGGTTCAAACTTATGTAAGTTTCCCATTTTATTTTTGTACATCATCTGGTTAGCTTTCATAGGAGCCCTTATCCCCTTTCTAACGCTTTCCCCATGGAACATTAGTTTAACTTTAGTCTTAGGTTATCTACCAAGAGGAAGCCAACCTTATCTAAAGGTTCAACCTCACTACAAGATACCTACAACCTGAAGTTGTTCCAATATTGTCACTAGGAGTGAGAGAGCCTAAGAAACTCTCCCAAAAGGGTGTAATTATAGCCTATAATAGGTCTAAAACAAAATCCTCAATGGGTCATCTATTCAACAAAGTGTCTGTTAGCCATTTCTTGGCCCCCATATCAAAATTTGCCTAAGGATGAAAAAGGGAACTTTCAGGCAAGAAAATGGCAAGTCTTTGAGAGACTTCAGACTTTCGACAACCCATGACTTAAGTTCCTTCTTAAGTTGTAGCATGCCAAAGTTTTGAAGTAGCAAGTAGCAAGCTCCTAAAACCCTAAATTGGTCTTGAGTAAAAGGGTTCAATTTTTCTCATTGGGAGGACTTTGGGTTTTCTAGTAGTGATAACTTTAGGTTTTTGGGGCAGCTCAACTTACTCCACTTAATGAGTAATCAGTTGTGAAAATCTTGAAGCAAGAAGGGTCCAAAAGTTTGAATTACTCATGGTAGTGAAAATTGGGTTTCCAAAAGTGCTTTACTTATGAATGTTTTATGATTAGAATTCATTCATGTTCAAAAACCTGAATTACTCTAGATAGTACAAATTGAGTTTTTAGGGGTACATGGCTTCTTTCTTTTTAGAAGTCATAAATAGTCAAATTTCTAAAGTTGCAAGCAATAAGAAGTCTAGATTAAAATGGTCCATGGAAAATTACCAAGCAACATCTGAAGTGAGAAAAGGAGAAACAATAGAAACTCAAAATAATTCTCAAGGACATTTTGTCCATGGGAAATTCACAAAGAAAAAAGGCTGAGAGAAAGGGATGGTCAAGAATCCCAAAGGGTACTTTCCCTTTAGGGAGGTACATTATAGAAATCCTAAAGGTTAGGTGCCCTTTGAGAAAGATCAAAATAGAGTTCCCAAGGGATAAAGATGAATTCCTAAAGGACACTTACCCTTAAGAAGGTTCTAAATTGAGGAACTCGAAGGGTATGTGCCCTTCGAGAAAAGTGCATTTACAAAATCCTGAAGGGTATGTACCCTTCGATAAGGTTCATTTTCAAGGAGCCAAAGGGTAGGTTCCCTTTGACAAAGGTCATCCAAGGCAAAAATGGGGCACTTACAAAATCCAAAGGGCAACTTTGAGATTTTGCCCATGAAAGGAAAGGAGAAAGAAACCTTCAAACAAAAATTTTGAAGGAATTCCTTCAGATAATTTGTTCAAAGGAATTCCTTAAAGAATTTTGCTCTAAGGAGAAAGTTGAAGAAGGAGAGGCCCACAAGAATAAAGTTTGGAAAACTTAAGAAAGTAAAGTCTGAAAGACTTTAGGAAACCAAGTCTGAAATACTTTGTCAAAGAAAAGTCTAAAGACTTCAACTAGGAGGAGTTCAAAAGCTTGGGAGAGGCAATGTCTGAAAGACTTCACCAGGGCAAGGTCCAAAAGGCTCGAAAAGGAAAAAACATGAATACTTTAAGAAAACAAAGTGAGAATACTTCAATAAGAAAAAACCCAAAATACATAGCAAGGATAAAATTGAGTTTCTAATGATGCATGACTTAACAAGCTCGATCCAATGGTGCAAGCCAAGGATTTGAGGTAGAGTCCAATGGTCAATCAACACAGGAAAGTTGGCACAAAGGTGGCTAATTAGAGTGGGAGAGTCCAAGCAGCTGGTAGATGGAGATTTAATGAAGTTTCCCATCCTTCAACATGGTCATTGATAAATAGCCATTTAGTTTAAATGCAACATGGCTTAGGTAGGTTAAAAAATATGGATACCTCTTCTTATTTAATGAGGCACATGAAAATTAAAGTGACCAAACCATTTTAAATGCAAAATTCATTTCAATCACACAAGGAAGGGACATTCTAGCTGCTTATAACATGGCTCTTTAGATATGACAAAGAGAAACTTGAAGATAGGAGGGACTTGAGAGGATTGTCTAGTGATCCTAGGTGGTGCATTTAGTGACACAAAGGAGGACGACATCAGGGTACCATATATCAATGAATTCTTCTTTCTTCCCTTTCTTTCTCCCCCCATTTTTTGATATAAATAGAGGCCCTGAGAGCCAAGAAAGCATCCCTCGACTAGCGATAAGATTACTCTACATAAATTGCCTTGTAAAAGACTCTTTTAAAGAAATACAAGGAAGACTTTTCTATTTCTATTTAAAATAAGTGTGCACATTTGGTTTCATTTTTAGAATGTATGATTGTCATTCATCACCTAAATTTTTTTCAAGCACCTTGCTTTTGATATTTTTGATTTTGTGAAGGATTGCGTGAAGTGTCTATGTTTCGAGCTCTCTTTGAAGTGTTACCAGTTCATAGTGTCTCTCGTAGAACTATTTTTTAATCCTTCAAAGCGTAAGGATTCCCTTCAACCTCCATGCAAAATTTCCATGCTTGGCCTTGAGATAGAACCAAAATATCCTATGTCTTATTTAGGTTCATTAGTAGTTGGCTCTTTTCCTAGACCAAGTGGATCACTTTTTTTTGGTGCATCACCTCCCTTAGCTTAGATTTATTTGCAATCATCCTCCTACCCCTTTTCCTTAACTAATATTAGATTTTAGTGTGAGAATAAAGAGTTGAAGTGAAGCACCTGAGGAACTAGCCTCATAAAAAAGCATATATGTTTAACCACACCATAAGATACTCTCTCACAAGGGCACAATTCCAAGCTATAATAGTTTTGGCATGCTCAATGGGACTCACTACCATTTTCATCTCCATTTTTTATGTAATATTGGTCAATTTTGATGCTATTTTGATCAATTTATAGTAGTGGTAGTTTTCATATTCTAGCATTTGGTGACTCCAAATAATACCTAACTATTTGGTGGCAGAGCAGTAGCTATCTTTCATGCCTAATGTGACTACAAGATCAAATTTTATAGGTATTTATTTTGAGTTTTTTTAATTACATTTAAACTTAGGAAGAAGGTTAAGATTTTCCCATACTCATCCATACATAGGGTACCATTGTTGTAAACCAATCATAAGGTATACCTACGCAAGAAGATCCTTGTTAGCTCCTCTTAGTACCATGATTCCCCAAAGAGTTTTTGTGGCCTTCAATGGCCAAAATCCTTTAAATTTGCCATATTATGACACTATGATAGTAACAACCCTTAAAAGTGTCCCTTATTACACAGGAAATCAAGTTGTAACTCCTACTAAGCACATAATAGACATAGCCCATTTATGTAACATTCACAATATCATAGTGGAGAACGTGGTTGTTAGGATATTGGTTGTATCCTTCAAGAGAAAGGCATTAGATTGGTATAGGGGCCTAGCTCCTAATTCTATCCACTCATGGGATGAGCTATGAATAGCCCTATGTAAAAGGTTTGTAGATAAGAGTGATCATTTGTCACTTGTATAGCAACTAACCACAATTAAAAGAGCTCCCCATGAAGTCATGCAAGACTTCAATATGAAATTTTAGAAGGCATGGGATAGAATTCCAATAGCTATTAAACCATCTCCAAACTTTTCTTTCTTGTATTACTTGAAGGCTCTTAACATAGATATAGATGTAATGATCAAATCCATGGGAGGTGACATACTATCAAATGCATACGAGGTGGCCATTAAATCAAAAAATTACCTAGTTTAGATGGGAAGGCTTACTCCCAGACCCCTAATGCCTCTTTTTCCTGAGATCAGACCACCTCTTATATTCATTCTTCCACTTGATGTTATAATTCCAATGCCAACAATTGTTGATGTGCCTTCACTGAAGCAAGAGAAGGCCTTCACTAGTGGATCTAATGACTCCCAAGAGCAAAAGAATTACTTAGAACTAAAGAGTATGCTCCAATCCTTGGAGAATGATGTGGTTAATGTCAAGAGCTAGAAAGCTTACAACAAGCCATATCAAGCTCCATACCAACCTCAACAATATCCTTATCAAGCAAATAGGCCACCCTACAAAGGAAATTTCCAAGGATAGGGGTAGCCTAACTATGCTAGATAGCATAATTATAATCCAAATATTATAGGCCCTTCTAATTCCTTAGTTCTGATTTAGAACAATATGGATTAGGGGGTTAAAGGGACAATGACTTGGAAATTTTTTTTTGGACAATCCATCATCCCAACTAATGGCTCCAACTAGGCATTCAATGACCAATGGTAGTAGGATGTTGCTTATGGGTATAGCCAATATCTTATGACCCAAAGCATAGAGGCATCCATAATGACAAATTAGGAGTAGCCTCCACAAGAATAAGGCTTAGATCAGGTGTCAAACTAGCTGGAGGCCACAATGGTTATCAGTGAGTAGGAGGAGTGTTATGTATCCAATCAGCAAGCCACCCCTAGTCTAGCCCACATCCAAGTCTCAGCGAACACAAGGTTTAAGAGAAGGAATATGGGTGGCAATTAGGAAGCTTTCAAAGAACCTCTTGTCACTACTCCTTCATTGAAAAAGCTAGCAATAGTGGCTCTCAAAACTTAGGCAAAGGTTGGTGGTATGCCAATTAACATTATGGAGTATATGAAGAAATCTAATGTGAGCATACCAATGTGGGACATGCTTTCTATGCCTAGCCAAGTAGGCATCCTTCAAGAAGGATTGTATAAGATGAGTGTTGTGATAGTTGCAAGTAAATAACCAAGCAAGGAAGCTAAGGTCTTCACTAATGCAGCCAATAATCATTTAAGAGAAAGGTCAAGTAGTGTGACCAAACCCCCTCCATTCTACATTTCATTAATCATCAGTGATTCCTTGGTACACAATTACTTGGTAGATAGTGGGGCTAGCACCTCAATCATGCCAAAGCTTACAATTGATTAGCTACATCTTAAATATGAGAAACATACCAAGGGAGTCTTATAGCTTGATGGTTCTTCCACAAAGCCATTAGATATCATCAAGAATTTAAGCTTAAACTTGCATGCTTGTCCTAAAATTTCCATGGTGCAAAATATATTGATCCTTGATATTACTCCTCAATTTGCTTTGTCTCTTTAGGGAGTTCACAACTAAGATTAGGGGTTACCTTGTAGCAGATTGGTCTTACATGGCATTTAGAATAAGATATGGGACTAAGGTCTCAATCAAGGTTGAACCCATGGCACAATTCCATGTTGAACCCCATTATCCTGATAGCATAAACCTCAATTATACTATCCTTGATGAGGTCCTATAAAAATAGAGTGTGGGACCTAATTGAATATTTTGAGGCCTTTGACATTCAAGCTATCCCAAGAAATAAAAACTAGCATGCTGATAGATTGGTAGTCATGGGAGATCATTTTGACATTCCAAGTGAGTTGAAAGAAGCTAAGGTTCAGCCACATGTCAAGGTGGTGGTGAGGCCATCAGTGCTAGATAATGAAGCTCAATGGTAGGTTTTTGAAAGTGACAAGCAAATTGCTTGTTTATTACAATAGGAAGTTGAGTTCTCCTCCTCCAATAAAGATAAATTGTAGCATCAATATGAGTATCAAATTGTTCAGCTAAAGTTGAACAAACTTCCTAAGGGGTTGGTTACACTTGAGGGCCTTTTTCATGAAGGAGACCACATGAGAAAAGAGAAGGCAGTAATGTCTACTAACGAATAAAAATATGAGAGAGTCATCATCTTCAAGGCTCAATCTTGGGAAGGTAAGTAGCAAGGTTGAGAGGCACACTTTCATAGCACTTTGCCAAGAATATGCAGACATTTTTTCTTGGGGGTACAATGACTGAAAGTTTTTGATCTAAAGTTAGCCCAGGATACCATATACTTGGAGGCCAATGCTAAGAATGTAAGGAAAAAACAAAGGCCATTCAACACCAAGATAGAAGAGCTGATGAGGAAAGAGTTAACCAATTTGATTGAGTCCAAGATCATCTTTCCCATCAAACACTCATCATGGGTAGCCAACTTGGTGCCCATAAGGAAGAAGAGTGGGGAGATTAGGTTGTGTGTAGACTTCAAAGATTTGAACAAAGTCTCCTTGAAGGATCACTACCCTCTACCATCCATGGAGCAACTTCTCCAAGTAGTTGCAGGACCAAAACACTTCTCTCTATTGGATGGATTTTTAGGCTACAACCAAGTCTGGGTGAAAGATGAAAATTGATACAAGACTGCCTTCACCACAAAATGGGGCATGTATACATACTATAAGATTATTTTTGGTCTATTAAATGTTGGTGAAATTTTTCAAAGAGCCATGGACATGGATTTTTAAGTGCTTCTAAATTAAATGGTGCTAGTATACTTGGATGATATCACAGTTTTCTCCAAGAATGCCAATGAACACATGAACCACCTGAGGTTTATTTTTGAGAGATGTAGGGAGTATGGGATTTATTTTAATCCCAAGAAGTGTGTGTTTTCCATTCATGAAGGCATGATTTTGGGCCACATTATCTCAAATAAAGGGTTGTCTATTGATCCTGATAAAATAAGTGCCATCTTGGCCTTGTCCTTACCCAAGCATAAGAAGGGACTCCAAAGTTTCCTTGGAAAGATAAACTTTGTGAGAAGATTTATCCCTAGTTTTGTAAGTTTGGTCAAGCCCAACACTACTATGATGAAGAAGAACCAAGTGTTCACTTGGTCAAATGAAGGTAAGTTAGCATTTGAGGCTATCAAACAAGCCATTACACAAGCACCCAAACTTATGAACCCTAATTTCTCAAGGGATTTCATTTTGTATGTTTTTGCCAATATTGATAACATATCATCTATGTTGATGCAAAAGAATGGTGAAGGACTTGACCAACCATTAGCATTATTTACTGAGCAGCTTGAAAGGTATGAGGTGAGGTATATCTTTGTAGAAAAACAAGTCCTTGCAGCAGTAAGGAGCCTCAAGAAGTTCAAGCCAATGCTCTCCAACAAAAAAATTTACCTTATGGTGTCTCATCCTAGAGTAAGAGACTTCCTTCTTAACAAGGACTTGAGCGAAAAAAGAGCTGGTTAGATTACTAAGGTCATGGAGTATGACATGGAAATCAAGGTCACTAAGTTAGTAAGAGATAAAGGTTTATGTGAGCATATGGTCGATAACCTTCATGAAGATAAATAGGCCATCTTGGTAACACAAGATAACCCACAAGTAGATGCACCTCCACCTTACACTAGTTGGCTCTATGATATGAAACACTTTCTGCTAATAGGTGAGTGCCCTCAAGGTATGAAGAAATCAAATATAAGGTATTTTAGACTTTAGTCTATACCTTATGCTTTGGTTGAGGGGATTTTATTCAGAAGGGACCTCAATGGAATGCTTTGAGGTGCGTAGATGATGATCAAGTAGACAAGCTTTTGGAGTATTTCCATGATGGACCTATAAGAGATCATTTTTCTCTAAGGATTATAGTAGAAAATATCATGAGGGCTAGTTATTATTGGCCCAAACTCTTCAATAATTATTATACATGGGTGAAGAGGTGTCAAGAATGTGCTCTCTTCATGGGTAAGCAAAAGTTAGTACGTTTCCCTCTCAACCCAATTCAAGTGAAGTAATCATTCATGAAATGGGGTTTGGATTTAATTGGTGTGATCAACCCCCCATCAAGTGTAGGGCATAAGTGGGTACTTACTGTAACTAATTAATTCACCAGGTGGGTGGAAGCCATTGCATTGAAAGAAGCCAATGAAAGTGTAGTCTTAGATTTATATGAAAACATTATGGCCAAGTTTGAAGTTCACTCAATTAGATGAAGAGGTATTACCAATCCTAGTCAATGGGATTCACCTGAAGCCTTGATATTGAGAGTTTGTAGTCGTTGTATATATTTATGTACATTTTGTTTAGTTTTTCATGTTTTCTTCTAAGTGCCTTGTGCACATATATTTCAATTATGTGTTTTCCCTTCCCTAAGTGCCTTGAGCATAATTTGTTTCATTTAAGTTGTTCTTGTTGATTCAAGGGAGATTTTTAGATAGATCCAACCTTGTCCAAAAATCAGTGGCTCCATGCCTAATAGATTGGATGAATCAAAAGTGTTGGGTTCATCAAAACATAGTAGGCATGCTTCCCTGTGAGTCACCAAAATGTTGGCCATTTCCTGGCCCCCATATCAAAATTTTCCTAAGTATGAAAAAGGAAACTTTCAAGCAAGAAAATGGCAAGTCTTTAGGAGACTTTAGACTTTCAACAACCCATGACTTAAGTGCCTTCTTAATTTTTAGCATGCCAAAATTTTGAAGTAGGAAGTAGTAGGCTCCTAAAACCCCAAATTGGTCTTGAGCAGAAGGGTTTGGTTTTTCTCATTGGGAGGGCTTCAAGTTTTCTACAAGTGACAACTTTAGGTTTCTAGGGTAACTCAACTTACTCCACTTCATGAGTAATCAATTGTAAAAATCTTAAAGTGGGAAGGGTCCAAAATTCTAAATTATTCATGGTAGTGCAAATCGAGTTTCCAAAAGTGCTTTACTTATGAATTTTTTATGAGTAGAAGTCATTTAGGTTCAAAAACCTGAAGTACTCTAGATAATACAAATCAAGTTTCTGGGGGTACATGACTTCTTTCTTTTTATAAGTCACAAACATTCAAATTTATAAAGTTTCAAGAAATGAGAAGTTCGGATTGAATTACCATGGATATTTTGTTCATTGGAAAATGACCAAGCAACATTTGAAGTGAGAAAAGGAGAAAGAGTAGAAATTTGAAATAATTCTCACATACATTTTATCCATGAGAAATTCACTAAGCAAAAGGGTTGAGAGAAAGGGATGATCAAGAATCTTGAAAGGCACTTTCCCTTTAGGGAGGTACATTACATAAATCTTGAAGGATAGGTTCCCTTCAAAAAATATCAAAAAAGAGTTCCCAAGGGACAAAGATGAAGTCCTGAAGGGCACTTGCCCTTAGAGAAGGTTCTAAATTGAGGAACTCGAAGGGTATGTGCCCTTAGAGAAAAGTGCATTTACAAAATATTGAAGGGTATGTACCCTTCAGGAAGGTTCATTTTCAAGGAGCCAAAGGGTAGATGCCCTTTGGCAAAGGTCATCCAAGGTGAAAATGGGGCACTTACAAAAGCCAAAGGGCAACTTTGAGATTTTGCTCAAGAAATGAAAGGAGAAAGAAACCTTCAAACAAAAAGTTTGAAGGAATTCCTTTGGAAAATTTATCTGAAGGAATTCCTTCAAGAATTTTGCCTAAAGGAAAAAGCCAAAGAAGAAGAGGCACATAAGAATAAAGTCCAAAAAACTTTGAAAATTAAAGTCTGAAAGACTTCAAGAAACCAAGTCGAAAAGACTTTGTCAAAGAAAAGTTCAAAGACTTAAATCAAGAGGAGTATGAAAGAATGGGAGAGGAAATGTCCAAAATACTTCACCAGGGCAAGGTCTAAAAGGCTCACAAAGGAAAAAACCTAAATACTTCAGGAAAACAAAGTGAGAAGATAACAAAGAGCAAATCGGGTTTCTAACACTGCATGACTTAACAAGCTCAGTCCAATGATGTAAGTCAAGGATCCAAGGTAACATCCAATGGCCAATCAGCATAGGACAAGTGGCACAAAGGTGACCAATCAGAGCAGGAGAGTCTAAGCGGCTAGTAGATGGAGATTTAAATAAGTTTCCCATTCTTCAACATGGTCATCAACAAACAACTATTCATTTTAAATGCAGCATGGCTCGAGCACATTAAAATAGATGGAGACATCTTCTTTAACAAGACACATGAAAATGAAAGTGACCACATCATTTTAAATGCAAAATTAATTTCAACCACACAAGGAAAGGACATTCTAGCTACTTATAACATGGCTCTTTAGATATGCCAAAGAGAAACTTGAAGATGAGAGGGACTCAAGAAGATTTTTCAGTGATCTTGGGTGGTGCATTTAGTGACACAAGGGAGGATGATGTCAGGGTCCTAGCCATCGATGACCTCTTCTTTCTTCCCTTTCTCTCTCCCCCCCTTTTTGATATAAAAGAGGCCCTGAGAGCCAAGAAAGCATCCCTCGACTGGTGATAAGATTATTTTGTAGAAATAACTTTGTAAAAGACTCTTTTGAAGCAATACAAGGAAGACTTTTCTATTTCTAGTTAAAATAAGTGTGCACATTTGGTTTCATTTTTAGAATGTATGATTGTCATTCATCACCTACAATTATTTATAGGACCTTGCTTTTGATCTTTTCAGTCTTATGTAGGATTGTGTGAAGTGTCTATGTGTCAAGCTCTCTTTGAAGTGTTACCAGTTCATAATGTCTCTCATAGAACTATTTTTTTATCCTTCAAATTGAAAGGCTTCCCTTCAACCTCCACACAAAATCTCCATGCCTATGACCTTGAGATAAAACTAGAATAGCATGTCTCCTATTTGGGTTCATCAATAGTTGGCTCTTTCCCCAGACCAAGTGGATCACTTCTTTTTGGTGCATCACCTCCCTTATCTTAGATTTATTTTTAGTCATCTTATACTCCTTTTCCTTATCTAATAGTAGATTTTAGTGTGATAATCAAGAGCTAAAGTGAATCACCTAAGGAACTAGCCTCATAAAAAAGCTTAGAGGTTTAACCTCACCATAGGATACCCACATCTTGAGGTTATCCCCATGCTTGTAGCTAAAAGTGAGAGATCCTGAAGAACTCTCTCACAAGGGTACAATTCCAAGATATAATAATGCCCTAAATGAAAAGCCTAAAGGGTCATTTTTTAAGCAAAGAGTCCAAAATAAAACTCTTGACAGGTCATTTCTTTGATAAAGTGGCTCAAACAAATTTTTTAAAGGGTCATTTCTTTAACAAAATTATCCCAAGACAAAGTATCAAAGTGTATTTATTTTAGGAAAAGAGCCAATGCAAAAGTCTCAAAGGGTTATTTCTTCGAGAAAGTGTCTAATACAAAAGTCTCGAAGAGTCGTTTCTTTGCCAAAAGGCCCATAGACAAGAAGTCTGAAGGAAATGACCTAGGGAAATTATATTCCATCATAGTAATAATAGTTGTGAAAAAATCAAAATAAATCTCAACAATCATCTATAAGAGGATTAAAAATTGATGACCATGCAAACGTAAAATATGTTCACGCAAACATCAAATTATGGTGTGCAAGTGTCAATTTTAAACCATGGCAAGTGACTGTTGGTTTTTAAATATTAAGTGACATTCAAGCAAACATCAAATATAATCATGTGAATGTCAAAGTTTAACCTTGTGAATTATCCATTTTATTTCCAATAATGGGTCCTAGTAAATCTAGTGGTTGACATTTGATCGTGCATCAAAGATCTATGACACATGGGTGAGTTGGGGTCAACAAGTCAGTAGGCCATTACAAATAAGCATGAAGGTGACAAATGATGATATCCTAGGTTTTAAGATAAATAGAGCAAGATGAATCAAGGGGTCAACATGCTAATTCAAATAATTGATGACCAATAAGCAAAGGGTCAAGTCAAGGATAATTCGACAAAGGTTGATAGAGTAATTTTTAACTCGATAAGCTAATGTAGAAAGGTGGCAAGCTTGAATAGGGTTCAAGTTAAACCAGATGGATGTTCAAAGGATTGAAATCTATAGTTAAATGTCCATAGAGGTAAAATAAGTCATGTTATAGCTTGAAATTGCACCCTTGTGAGAGAGTTCTTCAGGATCCCTCACTTCCAACTATAAGCATGGGGACAACCTCAGGATGTGGGTATCCTATGGTGAAGTTGAACCTCTAGGATTTTTTATGAGGTTAGTTCCTCAGGTGCTTCACTTCAGCTCTTGATCTCACACTAAAATCTATTATCAGATAAGGAAAAGGTGTAGGAGGATGACTGAAAGGGAAATCTAAGCTATGGGAGGTGATACACCAAAAAGAAGTGATCCACTTGGTCTGGGAAAAGAGCCAACTACTGATGAACCCAAATAGGACATAGGCTATTCTGGTTCTATCTCAAGGCCATAGGCATGGATCTTTTACGTGAAGGTTGAAGGGAAGCCTTTCACTTTGAAGGATAACAAAAATAGGTCTATGGGAGACACTATTAACTGGTAATACTTCCAAGAAAGCTCAACACACAGACACTTCATGCAATCTTGCATAAAATGGAAAGGATCAAAATCAAGGTGCTCAAAAAATCATAGGTGATGAATGAAAATCATACATTGTACAAATTAAAACCAAATGTGCACACTTGTTTTAACCAAAAATATAAAAAGTCTTCCTTGTATTGCTTCAAAGGAGTCTTTTACAAAGTGATTTTTGTAGAGTGATTCTATCACCAATCTAGGGATGATTTGCTTGGCTCCAAGGCCCCTATTTGAATTGAAAAGGGAAGAGAGAGAAAATGAAGAAAGAAGAAGTCATTGATGGTTATAAATTTGATGTTGTACTTCCTTATTACCCCTAAATGCATCGCTCATGATCAATAGACAATCTTCTCGAGCCCTTCCCATCTTTAAGTTTTTCTTTTGCACATCTAAGAAGCCATGTTGTGAGTAGCCAAAATAGTTCTTCTTGGCATGATGCATTTAAGCATTGAATGGTGATTGTGGGGAGCAAACTATGGTGAATGAGAGCCTTCATAATTTATAACTACCAACCTCTTGACTCTCCCATACTCATTATTCATCCTTGCTTGTCCTTTACTAATTGGCCCTTTCTACTTTAGTTTATACCACATGGTAGCCTTTCATTCATTGCATCATGATTCTCATGTTTCTAGACCAAGCTTAAGTTGAGCACTTATAGAATCTTGATTTACTTTATGCAGAGTAATTTGGGTTCTTTATACTCCCTAACTTTGGAGTTTCTCAAATCTTTTAATTATAAATTTTTAAAAGTAAAGTACTTGGAGAAACCCGATTTACTCTGTGCAAAGTAATTTGGGTTCTCTAAGATTTCTTACTTTGGAATTGTCCATCTTGAAGTCCTCTCACTTTCTTGTTTCCCAACCTTAAGACTTCAAGCTTTTCAAACCCGATTACTTCCAATGGCTAGTCACTTATCTTGATTTTGACATCCATTGGCCCACCATTTCCTTTGGACACTTGGTCTCATGTTTTTCTTCCAAAGTAATTCCTTTAGAGGATTTCCTTTGGCCTTTTTTTTCAAGCAAAAATCCTGAAGGAATTTCTTCAAACAATTTATCCGAAGGAATTCCTTCGGACTTTTTATCTGAAGCTTCCTTCTTGCTCTCTTCCTTTGAGAATTACCTTTCAGACTTTTCACAATGGACTTTTTGAAAGGGTGAGAGACCCTTCAAGATTCTTACATGTCCCTTTGGATTTTCATGAATGATCCTCTTGAAGGGAAAGATACCCTTTGGGAATTTTGAAATGGTCCTTCTTAAGGGTAACATACCCTTCAAAAAACTTGCAATTGTCCACTTGGAGAATGAAAAGCCCTTCAGATTTATGAAGTGTACCTTCAAGTTCTTAAAATACCCTTCAAAAAATTTGAAGAGGACCTTCAAAAAATTTGATTGGTCCCTTTTTCCCTAAAAAGGCTCTTTAGCATTTTGAAAATGCCCTTTAGATTTTTTGAAGTGACTTGTCCCTTGAAGAACTTGAGAAGCACTATTTTTTGAGACCAAATCAGGTTTGTCAAACCCCTTTACTTATTTTGAGCATTTGACTACTCACAAATTATGAAGTAATCAAGTAGTGCTCCTTGGAGAACCCAAAATACACTACCCATTGGGTTCATAAACTTGAATTACTTCTACTTATAAAACATTTAGAAGTTAAGCACTACTAGAAGCTTGATTTGCACTGTGCCCTCAAAAACCCAAAGTTGTCACTACTGGAAAACCCAAAGTCCTCCCAAAGACTTTCCATTTTCTTTCTTGAAAGATCCCTTTTTCATACTTAGGAAAATTTTGATATGTGGGCCAAAAATGGCCAACATTTTTGGTAACTCACAAGAAAGCATGCCTGCTATGCTTGAGAACCCAGCTCATTTGCTTCATTCGATCCATTAGGCATGGAGTCACTACTTTTGTATAAAGTTGGATTTATCTATAATTTTTCCTTGAATCAATAAGAACAACTAAAATGAAACAAACTATACCCAAGGCACTTGAGGAAGGGAAAACACACAACTAAAATGAATGTGCATAAGGCACTTAGAAGAAAACATGAAAAGCTATAAAAAAAGGTACAATATATATATAATGACTATAAAATATTCTAATAACATGGATTTAGATGAATCCCATTAACTTGGATAGGCAATACCTCCCCATCTAGTTGGGCAAGCTAAAAAGCATTATGTTGTTTTCATTCATGGATCACATAAAGGCCACTCGACAAGCTATCAAACTTGGTATGGTTGCCTGGTTTGGCCTTTTTTGAATCCTATCTGAGAACCAGGTCTCACTCCTTAAAAGTTCTTATTGTAACTCTCTTGTCAAAATTATTATTGACCTGATCTTGATGTGCCTCTAGCATCTTCATTGCAAGGTCCCTTGTCTCCTCAAGCTCTATGAGTTCTACCAATCTCACATTCATAGGTTCATCTTCTAGTAGCTCCAACTGATGGGCTAGATCTAATTCAAGAATCTCAAGATAAATGGGTAACTTGGCCTCCCTTCCATATACTATAACATATGGATAATTACCAATAGTAGCTTTAGGAGTTACTCAGTCAACCCACAAGGCTATCTTCAAATTGGTGTGCCACATCCTCTGATTCTCCTCCATGGTTCTCTTGATAATCCTCAACAATTTTTTTTAATGGAATCAGCCAATCCATTTCCTTGAGGATAATAATTTGAGGAAATGTTGAGGTAGGTACCCATTTTGAGATCCCATTCACTTGTTTTCAAACCAAGAAAAGCCAAAGCATTATAAGATATGATAGTGGCTAGAACACCAAACCTAGTCACACTATTGTCATAACAATTTAAGATTGCATTTTCATTGGCTTCTTTCAATATAATGGCTTCCACCCACCTGGTGAAGTAATCAGTTACAATAAGCACCCACTTATGCCCTACACTTGATGGGGGTTGATTACTCCAATAAAGTCCAAACCCCACTACATGAATGGTTGCTCCACTTGAATTGGGTTGAGAGGGAAAGCTACTAACCTTTGCATACCTATGAAGAGAGCACATTGCTGACAATTCCTCACCCATGCATAAGCATCCTTGAAGAGGTTGGGCTAGTAATAGATAGCCCTCATGATCTTTGTTACAGTAGTCCTAGGTACAAAATGACCTCTTACATGCCCACCATGGAAATGCTCCAAAAGCTTGGCTACTTGATCATCATCTATGCACCTCAAGATTACTCTGTTGAGGTCTCTTTTGAACAAAACCCCATCAACTAAAGAATAAGGTATAAACTGAAGTCTAAAATACCTTATTTTTTCTTTTTCCATACCTTGAGGGTCACCTGTTAGCAGAAAGTATGTCATATCATGGAGCCAACTAGTGTAAGGTGGAGGTGCATCTGCTTGTAGGTTATCTTGTGTTACCAAGAGGACTTCTTTGTCTTCATGAAGGTCATCAACAATATGCTCACTTAATCTTTTACCTCTTACTGGCTTAGTGACCTTGATCTCCACATCATACTCTATGACTTTAGTAATCTAACCAGCTCTTTTTTTGCTCAAATCTTTGTTAAGAAGGAAGTCTCTTACCTAGGATGAGACACCATAAAGTGGATTTTGTTGTTGGATAGCATTGGAACAATATTCTTGAGGATCCTTATTGCTATAAGGGCTTTCTTTTCTATAAAGACATACCTCACCTCATACTCTTCAAGTCCCTAACTAAAAAATGCTAATGGTTTCTCAAGTCCTTCAACATTTCTTTGCATCAACATAAATGATATATGATCAATGTTGGTAAAAGCATACAGTATGAAATCACTTGAGAAATCAAGATTAATAAGTGTGGGTGCTTGACTGATGGCTTGCTTGATGGCCTCAAATGTTGACTTGCCTTCATTTAACCAAGTGAACACTTAGTTCTTCTTCAGCATAGCAGCGATGGGTTTGACCAAACTTGAAAAATTGGGGATAAATGTTCTCATGAAGTTTATATTTATAAATAAATTTTGGAGTCCCTTCTTATGCTTAGGTAAGGATAAGGCCAAGATGACACTTATTCTCTTAGGATCAATGGGCAACCCTTCCTTTGAGATGATGTGGCCTAGCAACTTGCCTTCATGTATGACAAACACACACTTCTTGGGATTCAATGAAATCACATACTCTCTACACCTTTCAAAAATCATCCTCAAGTGGTTCATGTGTTCGTTGGCATTCTTGGAGAAAACTGTGATGTCATCTAAATATACTAGCACCATTTGGTTTAGCAACCCCTAGAAAGCCATATCCATGGCTCTTTGGAAGGTTGTGCTAGCATTTGATAGACCAAAGGGCATATTTTGGTATGCATACATACCCCATTTGGTGGTGAAGGTAGTCTTGTATTGATCTTCATCTTTCACCTTGACTTGGTTGTAGCCAAAAAATCCATCCAATAGAGAGAAACATTTTGATCCTGCGACTACTTAGTGAAGTTGCTCCATGGATGGAAAAGGGTAGTGATCCTTCAAGGAGACTTTGTTAAAATATCTAAAGTATACATAAAGCTTAATCTCCCCACTCTTTTTTCTTATAGGCACCAAGTTGGATACCCATGATGAGTGTTTGATGGGAAAGATGATCTTAGACTCGATCAACTTGGTTAGTTCCTTCTTCATCAAATCTTCAATCTTGGGGTTAACAGGCCATTAATTTTGTATCATGTGCTTGGCATTGGCCTCCAACTCTATGGTATGCTAAGATAACTTAGGATTAAAACTCTTTATGTCACTATACTCCTAATAAAAAATGTCTGCATACTCTTGGCAAAGTGTTATGAAAGCATGCCTCTCAACCTTGTTGCTTACCTTCCCAAGCTTGAGAAGTTTGTCTTTAAAGATGAGGATTCTCTCATAGTTATCTTCATTAGTAGACATTACTACCTTTTCTTTTCTCATATGGTCTCCTTCAAGAAAAATTCCCTCAAGTGTAACCAACCCCTTAGGAAGTTTGTTCAACTTTAGTTGAACAATCTAATCCTCATATTTATGCTACAATTTATCTTGGTTGGAGGAGGAGAACTTAGCTTCCTACTATAAGAAGAAAGTAATTTGCTTATCACTCTTAAAAACTTGCCATTGGGCTTCATTATCTGAGACTGATGGCCTCACCACCACCTTGACATGTGGCTAAACCTTAGCTTCTTTCAGCTCACTTAGAATGTTAAACTGAGCTCTCATGGCTGCCAACCTGTCAGCATGTTGGTTTTGATTTCTTAAGACAACTTTAATGTCAAAGGCCTCAAAATATTTAATTAGGTCCCACACTCAATTTTTATAGGACCTCATCAAATAATTCTTTTTAACATTTAGGCCTTTGACTTGGTTTACTATGAGCTCATTATCCCCATAAACTTGTAGTAGTTTGATTCCTCTTTTATTGGCCCATTAAAGGCCATGGATCAAGCCTTCATATTATACTGCATTTGAAGAGCAATTGAAATGGAACCTATAGGAAGAGAAAAGATTATTACCTAAGGGTGAAATCAACATTGCCCTAGCACCTGCACCATTTTTTCATCTTGAGACATCAAAGAACAACTTTCATAAACCATTGGGGTCTTCTTTAGGTTCAGTGAGGGAAGGCATGGGTTGATTCTCTTCATGAAACATATTGACACCCATGTCTCTTTCCTCAACACCTTCCAAAGAGTTAAAAAATTAGTTATCTCCCCATAGTTCATCCAAGAACAAGTCTAGAACTTCTTCAGGATGAGTGTTCAGCTCCTAGCCAATTGTAAACTCATCCTCATCAAGGATAATATAATTGAGGTTTATGTTATTTGGATGATGGGGTTCAGTGTGGAATTGTACCATGGGTTTATTCTTGATTAAGACCTTAGTCCCATACCTTGTTCTGAACACCATGTAAGACCAATCTTGTATAAGGTAACCCCTAATCTTGGCTGTGAAATCTCTAAAAAGAGATAATGCAAAGTGAGGAGTGACATCAAGGATCAACATGTCTTACATCACAAACATGCTAAGATAAGCATGCAAGGTTAGGATCAAATTCTTAATGATACATGATAGCTTTATAGAAGAACCATCAAATTGTAGGACTCCCTTGGTGTGCAGCTCATACTTGATGTTCAGCTAGTTAGTAATAGACTTTAGCATGACTAATGTGCTAGCCCCACTATCCACCAAGTAGTTGTGTACCAAGGAGTCATCAATGATTAATGAGATGTATAATGGAAGGCTTGGTCACACTACTGAACCTTTCTCCCAAAGGACTCTTGGCTGCATTAGTGAAGACTTCAACTTCTTTACTTGGTTACTTACCTATAGCTATAGAAACACTCATCTTGGATAGACCTTCCTGAATAATGTCTACTTGGTTGGGTATGGAAAGCATGTCCCACATTGTTACACTCATGTTGTAGTTCTTCATTTGCTCCACAATGTTGATTGGTATACTCACAACCTTTGCCTAGGTTTTAGGAGTTACTACTACTAGCTTTGTTAGTGAAGAAGTGGTGATAATAGGTTCTTTGAAAGCATCTCGATTGTCACCCATATTCCTTCTCTTGAACCTTATGTTTTTTGAGACTGGGATGTGGGCCAAACCAGGATTAGCCTATGGATTGGATGCATAACACTCATCTTGCTCACTGATGACCATTGAGGCTTCTATCTAGTTTGATCCCTGATCTAAGCCTTGTTCTTATGAAGGCTACTCTTCCTTTGTTAGTGTGGGCACCTCTGTGCTTTGGGCCATAAGAGCTTGGTTATATCCATAAGCAATAGCCTGCTACTATTGATCATTGAATGCTAGGTTAAAGCCATTAGTTGGGATAGTGGATTGTCTAAAAGATTGATTCGAAGGCATTATCCCTTTGGCCTCCTGAGCCACATTGTTTTGAACCAAGACCAAGGAGTTGGAAGGGTGTACAACATTCAGATTATAATTATGTTGCCTAGCATAATTAGGCTTCTCCTATCCTTGGAAACCTCCTTTTTAGGGTGGCCTATTAGCTTGATAAGGCTACTATTGAGGCTGATATGAAGCTTGATAAGGCTTGCTACCTCTTGACATTGACCACATCATTCTCCAAATATTGGAGAATGATTTTCAATTCCAATTAATTCTTCTGCTCTTGGGAGTCATTTGATCCACTAGTAAAGGCCTTCTCTTTCTTAGGTGAAGGAACAACAACAATTGTTGGCATTGGAAGTATAACATCAAGTGGAGGACTATAAGAGGGGGTCTAATCTCTATAAAAAGAGGCATTGGGGGTCTAGAATTAAGCTTGATAGCTTGAAATAGGCAATTTTCTACCTTGATGGCCACCTTGTAAGCATTTGGCAGTATGTCTCCTCCCATAGACTAAATCATATAGTTATGCCACTATTGAGAGCCTTCAAGTAATACAAGAAAGCAAAGTTTAGAGATGGTCTAACATCTACTAGAATTCTATCCCATGTCTTTTGAAATCTTATATTAAAGTCTTGTATGACTCATGAGGAGCTCTCCTAATTGTGGTCAATTGCTTTGCAACTGACAGATGATTACTCTTATCTACAAACCTTTTACATAGGGTTGTTCCCAACTCATCCCATGACTGGATAGAATTAGGAGTTAGGCCCCTATACTAGTCTAATGCTTTTATGTGGAGGTTGAAGGGAAGCCTTGCACTTTGAAGGATTAAAAAAATAGGCCTATAGGAGACATTATTAACTGGTAATACTTCAAGGAAATCTCAACACACAGACACTTCATGCAATCCTGCACAAAACCAAAAGGATAAAAATCAAGGTGCTGAAAAAATTGTAGGTGATGAATGACAATCATACACTCTCCAAATGAAAATCAAATGTGCACACTTATTTTAACTAGAAATAGAAAAAGTCTTCCTTGTATTGCTTCAAAAGAGTCTTTTACAAAGTGATTTCTATAGAGTGATTCTATCACCAATCTGGGGATGATTTGTTTGGCTCCAAGGCCTCTATTTATATAGAAAAGGGGAGAGAGAGAAAGGGAAGAAAGAAGAAATTGATGACGGCTAGAAATTTGATGTTTTACTTCCTTGTTGCCCCTAAATGCATCACTTAGGATAAATAAACAATCCTCTTGAGCCCCTCCCATTTTTAAGTTTTTTTTATGCATCTAAGAACCCATGTTGTGAGCAGTTGGAATGTCTTTTCTTGGCATGACACATTTAAGCATTGAACAGTGATTATGGTGAGTAAACTATGGCAGAAAAGATCCTTCATAATTTTTAGCTACTAGTCACTTTGACTCTTCCATGATCATTAGTCATCCTTGTGCCACTTGTCCTTTACTGATTGTCCCTTGCTGCTCCATTTTATGCCATGTGGTAGCCTCTCATTCTTTGCATCATGATTCTCATGTTGCTAGACCTAGCTTAAGTTGAGCACTTGGAGAATCTTGATTTACTCTATGCAAAGTAATTTAGGTTCTTTGAACTCCCAAACTTTGGACTTTCCCATATATTTTACTTATAAAACCTTTTAAGTAATGTACTTGGAGAAACTTGATTTAATCAATGCAAAGTAATTTGAGTTATCTAAGCTTACTTACTTTAGACTTGTCCATCTTGAAGTCTTCTCACTTTGTTGTTTCCAACTTAAGACTTCAGGATTTTCAAACCCTATTACTTCCAATGGTTAGTCACTTATCTTAATTTTGACGTCCATTGGCCCATCATTTCCTTTGGACACTTAGTCTCAAGTTTTTCTTCATAAGGAATTCTTTCAGCCTTTTCTTTTGAGCAAAAATCCCAAAGGAATTTCTTTAGACAATTTCTCTAAAGGAATTCCTTCAGACTTTTTATCGGAAGCTTCCTTCTTGTTCTCTTCCTTCAGGAATTGCCTTTCAAACTTTTTGCAATGGACTTTCCCAAAGGGTGAGAGACCCTTCAAGCTTCCTGCATGTCCCTTCAAACTTCTACGAATGATCCTCGTGAAGGGGAAGATACCCTTTATGAATTTTGAAATGGTCCTTTTGAAGGGTAACATACCCTTCAAGAAACTTGCAACTGTCCACTTGGAGAAGGAAAAGCCCTTTAGATTTATGAAGTGTACCTTTAGGTTCATGAAAGACCCTTTGAAAAAGTTGAAGAGGATATTTGAAAAAGTTGGTTGGTCCCTTTTGCCCTAAAAAGGCCCCTCGATATTTTAAAAATGCCCTTCAAATTTTTTGAAGTGACTTGTCCCTTGAAGAACCCGAGAAGCACTATTTTTCAAGACCAAATCAGGTTTGTCAAGCCCCTTTACTAATTTTGGGCTTCAGATTTCTCACAACTTATGAATTAATCAAGTAGTGCTCCTTGGAAAACCCAAAATACACTGCCCATGAGTAATTTAGGTTCATAAACCTGAATTACTTCTATTTATAAAACATTTAGAATGTAAGCACTGTTGGAAGCCTAGTTTGCACTGTGCCCTCAGAAACCTGAAGTTATCACTACCAAAAAACCCATAGTCCTCCCAAATACTTGCCATTTTATTTCCTAAAATCTCCCTTTTTCATACTTAGGCAAATTTTGATATGTGGGTCAAAAATGGCCAACAGGTCCTTTTGGACTTGACATAAATAAAAGCAAGTTGTTAGTTGTTCAATGATATAAATGCATATAGGTGGAGATATTGACTATAGGAAAACCAATATGAGATTGGTTTTCAACCTAAAATGGATCATTGTTCTAGGTTTTCACAAAAATCATGCCAAAGCATAAATATTATATTCATATCAGCCACTTAAAGTAGACATAACATGGCTTGATCAGGCCCAAGGATATAAGGACCTTACCCCCATAATGAAGCCATGTGGAAGGTATGGCGAGATTCACAAAGTAGATTTCAAAGATTGGAGAAGTAGTTGGAATATTCAATAATGATAAAAACCTTCAAATATATTTTATCCTTGAAAGGATCATGACTCATAATATAAAACAAACTCTTGTCCTCTAGTGCACTTTTCTCAACCAATGAGAAGAACTTGAGAACTAACTGGAGCTAATGAAGGATAACTATTGATGATGGACTTGTCTTGATTAGAAAAAGGGGTGGTGTGGAATCCCTTGAAAGGTGGATATCATTCAATGATCATGGAAATCATGCCTCTCTCCTTTCTCTCTTTCTTTCTCTTCTCTCTTCTATATATCCCATTATTTTCATTTTGTAAGGGGTTCTCCAATTTGAAATTTTTAGAGACTAGTTTTCTTTGATTTAGAAATTTTAAAGGAACAGGTGGACTCTTTAAGATATTTTAAAGTATGCTCCTCTTCATTAGGCTCGACCCTGTCAAGCATTTATAATAACTACCTCTTGATGTAATATAGGACTTTATTTACCTATCTTATGCCTTTAATCTATGTTTGGTGAGTTGTGCATTATGGCATTATGTGAAGGAGAATCTTCCTTGTCCATGGTCCTTCTTTCTAACCTTGTTTAAGGAGTTTTCAATGCTATTTATAGGTTTGGATTAGTTTTATTTCTTCCATTAATGTGAGATTTTAGTGAGTCTTAGAACTCTTTATTTTCATTCATTACTTCTTGAACCTCTTCCATGAAACACTTATGCAATTAGCTTGATCTTGAAATTGTGTGAGCTAGTATTGTCTTGTACATATCTAGTGTGGGTTCAAGCTTATGTGTTCCCCATTTTTAATTAGTGTATCACCTACTTAACTTTCTTAGGATCTTTTTTCCATTTCTAACCCTTTTCCATATGAATCATTAGTTTAGCATTAGTTTTAGGTGAGCATTAAAGAAGAAGTTGACTTACCATAGGTGACCCATAGCTTAGGGTTATTCCCATAGTTTTGCTCAAGTTGGAAAGGGCCTAAATAACCCTCTTAAATAGGGTGAAAATTTGAGCAATAATAAGACCTAAATCAAGGGGAAAATTATACCCTAAAGTAGACTTATGATTCTGAATATCATCAACCCAATCTGAATTTATATAACCAACCAATTTGATGTTGTTCCATGGTCTATAGTAAATCTCAAAATGATGAGTAACCTAAATTTAGTTAAAAATATACTTAGCTTCTTTCTAGTATAGCTCATGTGGTTCCTACATAAATCTAGAGACCGTGCCCACTACATATAAAATTTTAGGTCTATTATGTGTAAAGTAGATGAGACTACTAATAACATGTCAATATAAAGTATCATCAACCAAAAGAGATGGAAAATCATCCTCAAGCTTCACACTAGATTTAAAATGAGTCAAATATGCCTTATATTCATCCATGTGAAATCATGAAAGAAAATCAATAACACACTTAGAATGTGCAATAGTGATCTTGTTAGGTTGTGGAGCTAAAAGCTTCAATAATGCAAGCAGGGAAGGAGGTTGCGAAGGGTTGTGGAGTGTCACAGGCACCAGCGTCGATCAGGCCAACCGACATTAGCAGGATAAGGCAGGAGAACAACCGATGTCAGTCAGAAGTCGGCCGGCGTCGGCACCCTCCAAGCAGACAGGGACCGACGTCGGTCATCCGTGTGGTTTGGAATACAAATTTTATGGGCAGTTAGCTAACGAACCAAGTGTTTGCATGTCAAGAGCCAAATTTAGACTAGAAGATGCAAATCTAATTATTGTAATTAGGTGTCTAATTATTGTTTGCATGAGATCTATTTAAGAGACTCATTGGTTGTATTGTAAACTTGTGCTAGAGAGTAAGAGAGCAAATAAGCTCCTTCAGAGAGAAGAGAGCATGGTGTGTTCCTCCTAGTGCCACAGTACCAAGTGTGGGTGTTGGATTGGAGAATCAGCAGGGTTCTTCATGTATGTATGATCTTGGTCATCAGGTGAGCATGGATACTTTAGGAGATCTACATGGTAAGTAAGATCATTGATCTGTAGGTGTATGTGTGTGCAAGGTCAAGGTTCACAGGTGTGCAAAACTAGATTGATTTGCAGGTGTGCAAGATTAGATAGGACAGCAACACAATAGGGAGCAGAAATAGGTGGGATCTACTTGGAGTACAGTGTGTACTCAGATAGAGAGCAAAGAGGAAGGCAAGGAAGATCCTTCCATAAGTAAGGTCTATTGAGGTGCAGGTTGTTACAGGTTCAGGGGAGATCTACTTGAAGTACATTTGTGTACTTGTGGAGTGCGTGGAGCATAGGTGTACTGGTAGTAGTGGATACTGGCTGGTTGGAGGTGAACACCAACTCTGTGTTTGAGTTGGGTGTTGGGACCTAAGAGAGAGAGCTTTGAGGGAAGATTTACTGTTTATGCCCTAGAGGTGTGGGAGCCCTAGAGGTGTGTAAGGAAGAAGAACTGTGGCAGCCTTCTTTGTTGTATTTCCTTCTAAAAGAGTTTTAATACAAGTTGTGTATTGTCTCTCATATCATGTGTTATTTCTGAATTCTAGTTACTTGTGTATTTTGGTTAATTTCCGCATGTTAAGTTGCTTGGTAATCAATTGTGTGCTTTCGGTTTATTTATCCCAACATGTGGTATCAGAGCTAAGGTTGTAGGGAGTAGGTTTTGTGTTTGGTTACAGGTCACTCTCAGGGGTTTTTGATTGAGTGGGAGTAGAGCAATGGCAGAAGAAAGTAAGCTAAGAATGGAGGAGTTGAAAAGCACAGATGGTCACTTACGGTCCTATGGAAAGAAAGAGCAGGTAAAAGAAGATTGTTGGTTGGTAACAGATCAGCATGAAGGAACTGAAGATGCAGATGTTGCAGGTGTTGTTGCATAGGATGCTCTAGGAGGTTTCTTGGATAAAGTTGAATCTTGGTTAACAGATTCTATTGCCTCTTTCCATGCAGCCCTAAGGAGAGAAGCTGGTGAGCCTTGCCAAAGAATTGGCAAAGGGGAAGTGAAGCTAAAATTGCAGGCAGCCAACACATGGGTGTTGAAGGAGGTCATGCAGGTCCCAGGTTTGGAGATGTGGCTAATTTCTTCAAAAAATTTGGGTGATGAGAGATGCACAAAAACTCTCATAGTGGATGCATTTGAATTAGCTGGTGGTAAGAAAACAGGTACTCTTTATCTACTTGTTTATATTACTGATTCTTATTCTGTTGAGGAGACATGGCTTTATAGGCTTGGTCACATGAGAAAGAAGGAGATGCATGTTCTTAAGTGGAAGATAGATATATTTGACAAGCTTAAGAACTAGAAAGCCTTGGTGTTTATGGAGGAGATGGCGGACAGAGACCAGTGGATGGGGCTGGATACTTCTGAGCAGGGCAGTTTGGACATGGGTTTTGATTCAAAGGAGCTCACGGGTAAAAAGTCATCACTCACAAGAAAACATAGGTACCAACATCGGTAGGAGGACCGATGTCAATAGTAGGTAAGATTGACGTCGGTCAGGAGGACTGACGTCGGCAGCAGGAGGACACCGACGTCGACAGGGTTGGTAGTTAGGACAGGCGCATGGAACCGACGTCAGTTGGATGCAGACTGTGTGGTGATCAAGGTCGGTCACTGTAACGGATTTTGGATGGACAGCAAGCTGTCAAGGAGTCTCAAATGCCCATATGGAGGACTGAAGATGGTAAGTAAGCCTCAAACTCATTGTTCCTCTTCTTTATACTAGTTGCTGACTACAGAGCAGGAAGGATCCAGGAAACAGTGGGAGCATGGCAGGAATATGATGCAGAACCAAACAAGAGATTTGGTAGGGTTTCCAGTAGGTATGAAAAGCACAGAGATGAATGGATACCTTAGTTGAAGAATAGAGAGAATGGACATGTGAGATGAAAGACCAGGTCATATGGTCTTGAGGAAGCTGCAGGATAGTGGTACAGGGTTTGACAGGTGGAGGATGAAGCATGGCTTCAGTTAATGTCAGGGTAACTACTGTGGTTTGTCTTACTAGGAGGATGGTGATTACAACATCATTCTGTTATTGTATGTGGATGGTATGTTTGTTAGCAAGGTTGTACATATAGGGTTTTGCTGAGCTAAGGGTAAGATTAGTTCAGTAGTTTGTTATGAATAATTTAGAGCAGTGAAATTCTTTGGCATGGGAAACATGGAGATCACAGGTTGATTTTGTCTCCAGTGGGAGCTGATGTGAATCAAGTGTTGGTGAGGTTCAGGATGCAGAGCCAGAGCACACTAAGGGCTGGATAGTTCAGTGTCTGAAATCACATGAGGTCAGTTATAGACCTGAGTTTGCCCAAGTAGTGGGAGCTGTCAGAGAGTTAAGAGCTAATTCGGGGAAGTGGGTTCTCAGGTATTTGAGAGGGACCAGCAGTAGGTATACATGTAGGGTTAGGACTTCACTACATGGGTTCGTAGGTTCGGATGTGGCAGGGTACTCGGATGACAGGAGGTGCACACAGGTTGTGTGGTGGGTGGTCTTCAAGGTTGACCTTGAAGAGGGATACAAGCCAAGAAATAGATTAGATGGGGTACAGGTACAGGTACAGTGTAGCTATTTATCTCCAAATGGGAGATTGTTAGGTTGTGGAGCTAAAAGCTTCACTGATGCAAGCAAGGAAGGAGGTTGCGAAGGGTTGTGGAGTGTCACAGGGACCAGTGTCGATTAGGCCAATCGACATCGGCAGGATAAGGTAGGAGAGCAATTGATGTCAGTCATAAGTCAGCTGGCATTGGCACCCCCCAGGCAGACATGGACCAACATCAGTCACCTGTGTGGTTTGGACTGTGAATGTTACGGGCAGTTAGCTAACGAACCAAGTGTTTGCATGTCAAGAGCCAAATTTAGACTAGAAGCTGTGGATCTAATTATTGTAATTAGGTGTCTAATTATTGTTTGCATGAGATCTATTTAAGAGACTCATTGGTTGTATTGTAAACTTGTGCTAGAGAGTAAGAGAGCAAATAAGCTCTTTCAGAGAGAAGAGAGCATGGTGTGTTCCTCCTAGTGCCACAGTACCAAGTGTGGGTGCTAGATTGGAGAATCAACAAGGTTCTTCATGTATGTATGATCTTGGTCATCAGGTGAGCATGGCTACTTTAGGATATCTACATGGTAAGTAAGATCATTGATCTGTAGGTGTATGTGTGTGCAAGGTCAAGGTTCACAGGTGTGCAGAACCAGATTGATTTGCAGGTGTGCAAGATCAGATAGGACAACAACACAACAGGGAGCAGAATCAAGTGGGATCTACTTGGAGTACAGTGTGTACTCAGATAGAGAGCAAAGAGGAAGGCAAGGAAGATCCTTCCATAAGTAAGGTCTATTGAGGTGTAGGTTGTTACAGGTTCAGGGGAGATCTACTTGAAGTATGTTTGTGTACTTGTGGAGTGCGTGGAGCACTTGTGGAGTGCGTGGAGCACAGGTGTACTGGCAGTAGTGGATACTAGCTGGTTGGAGGTGAACACCAACTCTATGTTTGAGTTGGGTGTTGGGACCTAAGAGAGAGAGCTTTGAGGGAAGATTTATTGTTTATGCCCTAGAGGTGTGGGAGCCCTAGAGGTGTGTAAGGAAGAAGAACTGTGGCAGCCTTCTTTGTTGTATTTCCTTCTGAAAGAGTTTTAATACAAGTTGTGTATTGTCTCTCATATCATGTGTTATTTCTGAATTCTAGTTACTTGTGTATTCTGGTTAATTTTTACATGTTAAGTTGCTTGGTAATCAATTGTGTGCTTTCGGTATTTATCCCAACAGATCTTAGAGTCAGATTGAGAAATTTCAATCCTGGGGAAGTAGTGTAGCAAGCCGAAGTCAGTCATGGAGAACCTATCAAAAAAAAAAAATTCACTATCATGATGGTGGATGAATAACTCCCTATGATTAATAGGTCATCCACATAAATAACTAGAATCAGTAGTGAATCATCTTTCTACAAAATTTAGACATTTAAATCAGAATGGCATCTATTGAGCCCAATAGAAAGAAGAAAGGGGTCCATCTTGGCATATGAAGCTCGAGGAACTTATTTGAGGCCATAGATATATTTATAAAGTTGTAAAAATAAGAAATAATCTTGTACAAATCCTTGTGGTTGTTCCATGATTATTTCCCTTTTGAGGTCATTATGAAGAAAGGCACTCTTCACATCCATCTAATGAACATCCCATCCATGTGATGCGACAATGGTGAGAGTGAGTCAGATTGAGTTCATTTTGGAAACTAGGTTGCATCTATCAATATATTTAATGTCATGTATCTAAAAAAAACTATTTGCTACCAAACCTAGTTTGAACTTGTCTACAAACCCATTGGATTCAAATTTTGTTTGATAGATCCACCTACATCAAACAAGTTTCTTTCTTTAGAAAGAGGGACTAAAATACCAAGTGTTGTTCCTAAAAAAGGAACCATATTCCTCTTCCATATTAGTATCTCACTCAAGAGTGCCTAATGCCTCATTAAATTATTTTGGATTAGAAGTAGATTTAATGAAAGCATGTGGGGCATTCTAGATTTCTGAACAAGTTCATAGTGTTTGATGGATCTCCAACCCATTGAACAACACTTTGAAGTGTCTATCTAACCCAAATAAGGCCAGTGGTCAGAGAGTAAGGAGGAGATTCCTCATCCTCTAAATATATTCTATGAGGATGAGGGGAATCCTCATCACTACTCTCATAATCAAAACTAGAATAATAATATGAATCATCTATAAACTACAAAAGTGGTTTTGAATCATCAAATTGTCATCAAATCCCATTGCATCCAAGGAAGAGGGAGGAGTGTCATGTGTGGAGTCTTGAGGACCCTTTAAAATTGAACATTCCTCTTAAAAAATAAATCATGAATGGTGGGATGGATAAGTCTATATCCCTTAACACCCTCATGATATCCAATGAAGATGTAGGGTTGAATCTGAGCTTTCATTACCTTACATTTATTCTTTGGAATTCAGGTCATAGAAGGAGATCCAAATACTCATAAGTGCTTCACCATGGGTTTTCAACCACTTTAATATTCAATGACTCAAGGATTGACTCCCTTCAATGATTTATGAGGATCTTACTTCTAGATATAACATGCACAATTGATGGCCTCAACCCAATACTAAGGTACAAGAGACTTAGAGTGTAGCATACAATTGACCATTTCCTTTAAGGACCTATTCTTGTGCTCTATAACACCATTTTTATGAGGACCACAAAACTATAAGTTGTATTTCAATCACCTTTGATGCACATAATTACTCAAAATGGTTACTGGCATACTCACCACCATTATTGGTGCATAAAATCTTGATGGATTTACCTGACTATTTTTCTTCAAGAACCTTGAAGTCCTAAAAATGATCAAACACCTCTAATTTATGCTTAATAAAATACACCCAAGTATGCCTCAAAATGTCATTGATGAAAGTAGCATGTATTTAGTCCTATTAAATGAAAGTTTTGTAAATGGACCAATAATGTCACTATGGACAATCTCTAATATCTTTTCAACTCTCTTTGATTTACTCTTGTCGTCCTTCTCCTCAGGATGTTTACCAAGTATGAAAACCTGGTAAACTTTGTTATAAAACATAACTTTTGGCAACCCTAAAACCATGTCTTGATGATTGATTTGATCCAGGTAATGATAATTGAGATGGCCAAGTCATTTATGCCATAAGTTGATCACCCCATATGAATGAGTGAGCAGTGTAGTAGAGGGTTGAATAGGGGAAAAATATGAGAAAGTAAAAAATCATGATTGATGATCAATTTTCCCAAATGCAATAATGGAGTCACTATTTGCTTCCCTAATAACCACCAAATTGGGTGTGAACTTAACTTTCTTACACTAACTGATGTGAATGATCTGATAAATAAATAAGAGATTAGTGGATAAAGAGGGAACACATACATCATGAAATGTTCCATCATTCACTTCAATAGATCCTCTCCCACTAACTTTTGTGGAAGTATCATCACTCAACAAAATGGAAGGCATAAAACAAGGCTCTAAGGATGAAAACATGTCATGTGATGAATCCATGTGATGCAATGCACCAGAATTAATAACCCATGTGAAAGGTTGGGACGCAACTACAAAAAATGATTTACCCTTATATTTTCCATTATTACTATTTTTGACCTTAGAAGACTCTTGTGTTGATGAACTCTGATTGAAAGAATTAGGGTCACTAATGTTGTGCTTATTGAGCATCCTAGTCAGTTGGTCAATATGATTTTTTCATGCATTTGGATTCATCATGTCCATATTTATTATAGTATCCACATGTGAATCACTCTTTGTTAGGTTTACCATTTTAAAAAGAGGACTCTTTTGATGCTTTGTACTTAGCATCAAATTTTTGACCCTTTCTTTGCTTTGGGTCCTTATTGTTCTATTTCTTCTCCTTGCTACCAAAAGCCTTCTATTTTTTATGATTCATAATTAAGGCATGTGATTTATTTGACTTTAATGTACCCATTTGAATGAAGATTATATTACTCCTGAGTCAAGTCAGTAATAAAGTCATCCAAGGACAACATAGTCCTTGTAGCTCCAATGGCACATTTGGTAGTGCGAAAGGTAGAAATGAAGATAGAATAGTCAGATCCCAACTTGATAAGGATGGTAAAAATTACCAATGCCACATAGTTTCAATTGTAACCTAATTGATTTGAACTTTGTAAAGAAGTATTGTATTGTATCAAAATTACTTGGGCTTAAACTGATGAGCTCATTCTCCAACTCATGACCCTTTATTATGTCCTACTTCCCAAAGAGTTTTTCCAATATGGTCCAAACTTCATTAGGAGTAATAATACATTCAATATGAAAGAGTAGGTTGAAAGACATAGATAGGCATATAAGTTTGTAGGATTCATCACTTCTATTGTACCACTTCACCTTCATTGCCTTAGGTGTCGATTATTTTTCTATACCCACCATAATTTGGTGTAAGCCTTTGTTCCTCAATAGGATTTACCTTTGAATTTCTACTTGTGATAGTTGAATGGTGTAAGAATTAGAACTAAACTTAGATCCATGGTGTAGAAAAGAAGTATGTGCTAAATTATGTGTGCTAAAATATTATGAATATGCAACCCCCTAAACCTGTAGAGGCTCAAATTTTTAAGATATTATTACCAATATGCAGATCTAAAAAAAAAACTTTTAGATAATGGCACCTCAAAAGGAGTAGCAGATTGATAGTTATGTACATTTGAAGTTTTAGATGGCAAGGGAAATCTCCACTTTGATTTTTTCTTAAAATATTGGGTGTTTAAGAGTTTTAATTGGGTGCTTATGTTTAGCCCCCACTAGTAAAAATAAAAATTTGTGCCTCCTTCATGTGTTCATGTCATATGACCAAGAGGATATGTTGGAAGTGCTAACAGGGGTGTCAGAGTCCATCGAGTGTACACGTAATCACCTAAATGTCTGACCAGACTTATTTTTCCACCATGAAAAGTTTGCCAACTATCAAAACTACTTATGAGGGGTGGAAATTTTACTGAAATGAAAAATTTTCCAAAAATATGGATTCTATATGGCTTCTCCAAAATTCGACAAAGACCCACTTTATTTCTTGACAAACCTAGAAAAACCCAAAAATTATTTTTCCTCAATGTCAAAAAATGTATGGATTTTTACAGAATTCAAAAAATGGCCTTGAAACCCTCCAAAAATAGCTTTAAAAATACTATCATGAAACTAGGCCATTTTTACATCCATTCTTCAGGTCTTGCCACCTTCCAAATCTAACAATGATGTCTATTTTTCACTTAGAGACTCTGGGTATGATTATTTATATGGATTTTTTAGAAACCCCATCAAACCCATCATAGCTCTAATATAATGTTGGAGTGGGCCACAATCAAATATTAGACTAGATAAGGTTGAATGCATGAGGTTGAATCTATATAGAGTATTGAAATCTGAAGAACAACTCAAAATGGAAGAAACTTGTCTTCACAACAAAAAAGTTGCATTAACATCCAATAGCCAAAAAGTACCTAGGAAGGTACATTATATAGTGAGGAATTAGGTCACCTAGAGAGTTAATTAAATCAACTCACAATTATAAAATGACTTAAAGTACATTTCCCTTAATGATCTATTATTAACCTAAACAAGTTAATTATACCATGTAGGTAAAACCACATAGTGGGAAAAATCCTATACTAACACACCTCCTTAAGCATATCTTAGGTGGGTAGAAGAATTGGGTCCTAGCATAGAGGCCTAATGAGGTAACCAAGTACATAGAGATGATCCCCTAGAGGAGGAGGAAGATGGAGTTTTCTAAACCCCAAGAAGAGCCCACAAATGAAGATACTTACTCTCATTGAAGGGTTTGGTGAATATATCATAAATTTACTCCATTGTTTGTATATAGTGGAGATATATGAATTACTAATTAATGAGATCCTAAATGCATGTGAATATCAATATGCTTGGTTTGTTTATGGAGGACCATGTTCCTATAGATCTAGATTATCTTTTATTATCATAAAAGATGACTATTGATCATTGAAACTGGATGCCAAACTCAGTGAGAATCCCTTGAAGCCAAATAACCTCAATCACAACATTAAAAACTCCTCTATAATCTACATTAGTTAAAGATAAAGTAATATCATTATGCTTCTTTCTTAACCAACTAATTAGACCTATTGGCCAAATTTGGCCCATATACCAAGATGTGCCCAGATGGATTAGGTTGCTAATAGATGAGCAGATGAACAGATGTTCTGGATGGAATGAGTGGACCAGAGAGATCTTATAATGCTCATATAGCTTTTAAAACACTTTAAGATTTCTTAAATTGTATTTTGTAAAATTATAAGGGATAGGTCTGAAGAGCAAAGAAAAAGGTTCTTGAGCAGGTTTCATGGTGAAACCAAGTAGTTCAAGGTCATGGAACAAGTCTACATAAGCTTTAGGTTTTTGCAGTTATTTTAGGCCTTTAAGGATCAAGCAACATTTCAAGCATGATTTCAGAAGAACATACAAGCCTTGGAAAAGCTAAGAGCAAACCCCTTTTTTCTAGATAAGTCCTTACTTGGATAAATTGTTTCAGTTCTTTATTTTTCCAAGTTCAAATATTTCTGATCTTTTATTCAGCTAAGTGGTAATATTTCCTTTAGGAGATTTATTTCAGGTTTTTTGGTTAAGTATTGGGAATTATTTTAGACATTTTATCTGAAACAAAACTCTTGAAGTGTCATTTTTCAAGGAAAGTCCTAGATAAAAGTTTTGAAGGGTATCTTTTGGGGAAATTGGTCCAAAACAAAAGCTTTAAGGATCATTTATTCGATAAAGTACCATAAACAAAAATCCCAAGGGGTCATTTTTCAAGCAAAGTGTCCAAAATAAAACTCTCGAAGGGTCATTTCTTCAGGAAAGTGGCCCAAACAAAAGTTTAAAAGGGTCATTTCTTTGACAAAATTGTCTCAAGACAAAGTCTTGAAGGGTATTTATTTTAGGAAAGGGGCCAATTCAAAAGTATTAAAGGGTCATTTATTCAAGAAAGTGTCCAATATAAAAGTCTCAAAGAGTTACTTTTTTCCCAAAAGGCCTGAAGATAAGAAGTATAAAGGAAATGACCTGAGGAGTTTATCTTCCAGTAGAGTAATAATAGCTATGCAAACGTCAAAATAAAGTTCAATAATCATCCATATGGGGATCAAATATTGACGGTCATGTAGACATCAAATATGTTCACACAGACATCAAATGATGAGCACGTGTCAAGTTTAAACCACAATAAATGACCATTGGTTTTTAAATATGTAGTGATAGTCATGTAAATATCAAATATAGGAATATAGACATCAAATTTTAGCCTTGTGAATTAGCCATTTGATTTCAAACAATATGTCATAGTAGATCTAACGATTGGTATTTGATCATGCATTGAATATCTATGGCACACAAGTGAGCTGGGGTCAACAAGTTAGTAGGCCCCCATGGATAAGTGTGAAGGTGACAAATGGTGAGATCCCAAGAGTTAAGATCAATAGAGAAAGATGAGTCAAGGTTCAATAGGCTAGGTTAGACAATTGATGACCAATAAGCAAAGGGTTAAACCCATTATATTTTGATAAAGGTCGATAGTGCAGTCTTCGACTCGAGCAAGCTAATGTAAAAAGGTGTCAAGCTCGAATAGGGTGCAAGTTAAACTAGATGGATGTTTAAAGGATTGGACTCTATCATTAAATGTACACAAAGGTAAAATAGGTCCTTTTGGACTTGACATAAATAAAAACAAGCTTATATTTGTTTAATGATATAGATCCGTCCAAGTGAAGATACTGACTATGGAAAACCAATATGAGATTGGTTTTTAACCTATAATGGATCAATGTTCAAGGTTTTTAGGAAAGCATTCCAAGGCATAAATATTATAATCATATCAACCGCCTAAAGTAGACATAGTATGGCTTGATTAGGCCCAAGGATATGAGGACCTTGTCCTCATAATGAAGCCAAGTGGAAGGTATGGCAAGATTCACAAAGTAGATTTGGGAGATTGGAGAAGAAATTGAATCATTCAATAATTATCAAAACCTTAAAATATATTTTATCCATGAAAGGATCATGACTCACCATATAAAACAAACTCTTATCCTCTAGTACACTTTTCTCAGCCAATGAGAAGAACTTGAAAACTAATTGAAGCTAATGAAAGATAACTATTGATGATGGACTTGTCTTGATTGGAAAAAAGGGTGGTGGGGCATCCCTTGAAGGGTGGATATCATTCAATGATCATGGACATCATGCCCCTCTCCTTTCTCTCTCTCTTTCTCTTCCCTTTTCTATATATCCCATTATATTCATTTTATAAGTGGTTCTTTGATTTGAAATTTTTAGAGACTAGTTCTCTCTGATTTGGAAATTTTAGAGGAACTGGGAGACTCTTTGAGATATTATAAAGTATGCTTCTCTTGATTAGGCTCAACCCTATCAAGCATTTGTAAGAAATAACTCTAGATGTAATATAGGACTTTATTACCTATCTTTTGCCTTGAATCTATGTTTGGTGAGTTGTGCACTATGGCATTATGTGAAGGAGAATCTTCCTTATCCATGGTCCTTCTTTATAACCTTGTTTAGGGAGTTTTTAGTTATTTTTCAGGTCTAGATTAGTTTTATTTTTGAAATTAAATTGATTTTTTAGTGAGTCTTATAACTCCTCTTTTTTTGCATTCATTTCTTCCTGAACCTCTTCTATGAAACACTTATGCAATCAATTTAATCTTGAGATTGTGTGAGCTAGTATTGTCCTCTATAGATCTAGTATGGATTCAAGCTAATGGGAGTTACCCATTTTTAATTGGTTCATCACCTAGTTAACTTTCTTAGGATCCATTTTACTTTTATAACCCTTTTCCCTATGAAGCATTAGTTTTAGGTGAGCATCAAAGAAGAATTCAACCTACCATAGGTGACCCAAAGCTTGGGGTTGTTACTGTAGAGTAATTTCTTACTCTACGTCGTATTCAATTTATTTTTTGGTCTGAGCACTGCAATTTTGGCTCTTGTGCATCTTAGATGAAGCCGTAGAGTTTTGGATCAAAGGACGGGTTCATTTTGCCTAAGTGTCAAAGTGCAGCGAAAGCTGCCAAGTGTCATCCTCAGAGCACGGTCCCTTTTTACCTAATTCACCCCTTTCATTTCAATTTTGGCCTACGTATTGGATTCAAGTGGAAACGGCCAAGTGTCTCTTTTTGGGAGATGAAGATGGGTAGCTGGCATCCTCTGAACACCTTTTGTAGCTTTTGGGAAGGCCACAGAATGTGCCACGTACCTAATAACATCTAAGTGGAACACACCACATGTCAACGTCTGAGTCTCAGAGAGGCACCTGTGTTTCATTCCACCTTTTGGCAAGGACTTTCAACAAACCAAGTAGCATAGTGAGAAAAAAGTGCCAGATGGTAGTTGTGGAGGCCCTGAAGTACCTTTTAAAGAAGAAGTGGAAGCCACCATGTGTCATCATCCAAGAAGACTTTAGTCCAACACTTTCATTCAATGCATAAAGCTGTTACTTCATTTTTCTTAAGTACTGAGTGCAACAGAGGCTGCCAAGTGTCACCTTTCGAGTCCCTCTCTACTCTATCCCTAAAGAAAGTGGGAGGCACCATATACCCTGAGAAGGAGAAGTGAAAGATGCCACATATCTTCCCAAGAGTAGCAGAGGTCACCACATGTCAACCTCTGAGAAACCATCATGAGCCTAATTGTTAAATTAAGATGGTGGTGGGACCCAGATGATATTCCAAAGGACTATGGGGGTGCCGAGTGTCAACAAGTGAAGACTGCCATGTGCATCTATCCTTTCTTAAGGGTTGCCAAGGCAAAGAATGCACTAAGTTTTGTTTCAATAAAGCTGTAAAGTATCGATGAAACAGGCTGCAATAGGTGTCAAAAGTAGAGCGTTCTTCAACAAAATATAAAGGAAGCGTAAGCAGCCAAGTGTCGCCCTCCAGTGCCTTTTATATCAAAAGAAGAAAAATTTCATAAATCAACTAAGTGTCCTCATGTCCATCTATCTGCTACAGTGAAATGGAGGGAAATTCAGTGAAAGTTATTCCTGGTAGATAGAGCAGTGCACTGAGTAGATTTTTGGGGCTTGCGAGCATTGAAGATGCCATCTGCTTGTTCCCTAATAATGGAGGCAGAGTAGATAGTTGAGCAGTCAAACAAGGATGGAACAAAGAATTTTAGGTGCAAAGAGAGGTACTAGACAGGGATTGCCATGCCGCAGTTAGGGCGGTCCTTAATAAAGACCAAAATGCATCTAAAGCATTGAATGTGCCGTCTATTTGTCCCCTATGCACAAAGGATGGAAGAAATTGCATGGGAAAGGGGATGATGAAAGGAGTGATCTAAGGCCATAAAAGAGAAAGAATTGTAAAAGAAAGAAAAGGGGGGATTTTTTGATAGTTTAGACTACCTATAATTTTGACCAGTAATATCATTTGCTCTTGTCTTAATTTTCTTAAGTTGTAAAGTTGACGTAATCGTGCATGTTTCTGTGCCCTTTATGTGGCTAAATGAATTAAAGAAATTCAAGCTCTATGCCTTGGTTGGTGTTATTTGTGTCGTTTGTAAATTAGTCTATTATGTAGATTTTCTAGTGTTGTGATTGGAAATGTTATTTGCTTTTGTCTCATTTTCTGGAGTCTAAAGTTCTACATAACTGTGCTTGACTTTTGTGCCTCTTATGTGAGTGAAGGATCCTATTAAGAAGATTGAACACTATGCCTTAGTTGACAATTCTTGTATCTCAGTAAAAGACTCCCCTATTTTGAGCCTCTGTTTCTATTAATCCAATCTTTTACATTGATCATGCACTTGTCTGCTCTTAAATGTAATAGAAACATATAATAGTCTCACTGTGCTCAGGTTAGGATTAGGATTACACTCAGGCGCATCACCATAGTTAGGTTTCAATTCCTACATTTTGCATCTCTATTTAGTCTCATATCCCTTTTCCCCAACACCTAATATAAACAAAAGAGACCAGCTTCTTTAAAATTTGGAGGTTGTTTCAAGCCGCATTGTCCCATAGTTTGAAACTTCCCATTGTTGATAGGCTAAGACCTAGCATAATTTTACACCATCAACAGTTACCATAGTTCTACTCAAGTTGGAAATGGCCTAAATAACCCTCTTCCAAAGGGTGAAAATTTGAGTGGTAACGAGACCTAAATTGAGTGAGAAACTATACCATAAAGTAGACTTATGATTCTGAATATCGCCAACCCAATCTAAATCTATATAACCAATCAAATCCATGTTGATGCTTTCTCTATAGTGAATCTCAAAATGATGAGTAACCTAAATGTAGTGTAAAATCTACTTAGCTTATTTCCAACGTAGCTTATGTGGTTCCTACATAAATCTAGAGACTATGCCCACTGCATATAAAATTTCAGGTCTATTATGGATAAGGTAGATAAGAATACCAATAACTTGTCAATATGAAGTATCATCAACCAAAGGAGATGTATAATCATCCTCAAGCTTCACACTAGATTTAAAATGAGTCAAATATGCCTTATATTCATCCAAGTGAAATCATGCAATAAAATTAATAATACACTTTGATTGTGCAATAGTGATCGTAGAGTCAGATTGAGAAATTTCAATCCTAAGGAAGTCATGTAGCAAGCCAAAGTCAGTTATGGATAACCTATCACACAAATAATTTTTCACTATTGTGATGGTGGATGAATAACTCCCTATGATTAATAGGTCATCCACATAGATAACTAGAATCAATAGTGAATAATCTTGTTGTAAAATGTAGACATTGAGATCAGAATGGCAACTGTTGAACCCAATATAAAGAAGAAAGGGGTCCATCTTGGCATACCAAGCTTGAGGAACTTGTTTGAGACCATAGATAGATTTATAAATTTGTAAAATAAGGAATAATATTCCATAAATCCTTGTGGTTTCTCCATGCATATTTCCTCTTTGAGGTCATTATGAGGAAAGGCACTCTTCACATCCATATAATGAACATCCCACCTATGTGTTGCAAAAATGGTGAGAGTGAGTCAGATTGAGTTCATTTTGGAAACTGGGGTGAATGTATCAATATATTTAATGCCATTTATTTGAGAAAAACCATTTTATACCAAACATGCTTTGAACTTGTCTACAAACCCATCTAATTCAAATTTTGTTTGGTAGATCCACCTACATCAAATAAGTTTTTTTCCTTAGAAATAGGGACTAAAATACCAAGTGTTGTTCCTCAGCAAGGAACCATGTTCCTCTTCCATAGTAGTATCTCACTTAGGAGTGCCTAATGCCTCATTAAATTATTGTGGATTAGAAGCAAATTTAATAAAAGCATGTGGGGCATTCTAGAATTGTGAACGAGTTTGTAGTGTTTGATGGATCTCCAACCCATTGATCAACACTTTGAAGTGTCTATCTAACCTAAATAGGGCTAGTGGTCAGAGAGTCAAGAGGATATTCCTCATCTTCTAAATATATTCTAGGAGGATGAGAGGAATCCTCATCACTACTCTCATCATCAAAACTAGAAGAAGAATATGAATCATCAATAAACTACTCAAGTGGTTCTGAATCATCAAAATTATCATCAAATCCCATTGCATCTAAGGAAGAGGGAGGAGTGTCATGTGTGGAGTCTTGAGGTCCCTCTTAAAATTGAGCATTCCTCTCAAAAAATAACTCATGAATGGTGGGATGGAGAAGTCTATATCCCTTAACATCCTCATGATATCCATTGAAGATGTAAGGCTGACTATAAGCTTTCATTTCCTTACATTTCTTTTTTGAAATTCAGGTCATAGAAGGAGATCCAAATACTCAAAAGTGCTTCACTATGGGTTCTTTACCACTCTAATATTCAATGATTCAAGGATTAACTCCCTTCAATGATTTATGAGGATCTTATTTATGGATATAACATGCACAATTGATGTCCTCAACCCAATACTAACGTACAAGAGACTTAGAGTGTAGCATACAATTGGCCATTTACTTTAAGGGCTTATTCTTGTGCTCTATAACACCATTATAATGAGGACCACATAGAACTATATGTTGTATTTCAATCACCTCTGATGTATAGAATTACTCAAAATGGTTACTAATAGACTCACCACCATTGTTAGTGCATAAAATCTTGATGGATTTACCTAATTATTTTTCTACAAAAAACTTGAAGTCCTAAAAATGATCAAACACCTCTAATTTTTTCTTTAAAAAGTACACACCCAAGTATGCCTTGAAAAGTCATCAATGAAAGTAGCATGTATTTAGTCCTATTGAATGAAGGTTTTGTAAATGGACTAGTAATGTCAATGTGGACAATCTCCAATATCTTTTCATCTCTCTTTGATTTGCTCTTGTCATACTTCTCCTCAGGATGTTTACCAAGTATGTAACCATAGGAAACTTCATTAGAAAAATTGACTCGTGGAAACTCTAAAACCATGTCTTGATTATTAAGTTGATACAAGTAATGATAGTTGAGATGGTCAAGTCATTTATGCCATAATTTGATCACCCCATATGAATGAGTGTGTAGTGTAGTAGAGGGTTGAATAGGGTAAAAATATGAGAAAGTAAACAATCATGATTAATGATCAACTTTCCCAAATATAATAATGGATTCACTATTTGCTTCGCTAATAACTAGTAAATTGGGTGTGAACTCAACTTTCTTACCTTAACTGATGTGAAAGTTTTGATAAACAAATAAGATATTTGTGGATAAAGAGGGAACACATACATCATGAAATGTCCCATCATTTACTTTAATAGATCCTATCCCACTAACTTTTGTGTAAGTATCATCACTCAACAAAATAGAAGGCATAAAACAAGGTTCTATGGATGAAAACATGTGATGTGATGAATCCATGTGGTGCGATGCACCAGATTCAATAACCCATGTGAAAGGCTAGGACACAACTACAACAAATGATTTGTCCTTATCTTTTCCACTATTACTATCTTTGTCCTTATAAGACTCTTGTGTTGATGAACTTTGATTAGAAGAATTAGGGTCATTAATGTTGTGCTTATCGATCATATTAGTTAGTTGGTCAATATGATTTTTTCATGCATTGGATTCATCGTGTCCATATTTATTATAGTATCCACATGTGATTCACTCTTTCTTGGGTTTACCATTTTAAGAAGAGGACTCTTTTGTTGCTTTGGCCTTAGCATCAGATTTCTGACCCTTTCTTTGCTTTGGGTCCTTATTGTTCTATTTCTTCTCCTTGCTACCAAAATCCTTCTATTTTCTATGACTCATAATTAAGTAATGTGATTTATATGACTTAAGTGTACCCATTTTAATGAGATTATATTACTCTTGAGTCAAGTGAGCAATAAAGTCATCCAAGGACAACATAGTCCATGTAGCTCTAATGGCACATTTGGTGGCATGAAAGGTAGAAATCAAGACACACATAATAGTTAGATCCCAACTTGATAAGGATGGGAAAAATTACCAATGCCACATAGTTTCAACCGCAACCTAATTGATTTGAACTTTGTAAAGAAGTCTTGTATCGTATCAAAATTACTTGGGCTTAAACTGATGAGCTCATTCTCCAACTCATGACCCCTCATTATGTCCTACTTCCCAAAGAGTTTTTCCAATATGGTCCATTCTTCATTAGGTGTAATAGCAAATTCAATATGAAAGAGTAGGTTGAAAAACATAGATAGGCATATAAATTTGTAGGCTTCATCACTTCTATTGTACCACTTCACCTTCATTGCCTCAGGCGTCGATTATTTTTCTATACCCACCACAATTTGATGTAATAATTTGTTCCTTAATAGGATTTACACTTTGACTTTCTACTTGTGATAGTTGAATGGTGTAAGATATATAACTAAACTTACATCCATGGTGTAGAAAAGAAATATGTGCTAAATTGTGTGTGCTAAAAGACTAGATATATGAAATCCCCTAAATCTATAGAGGCTCAAATTTGAAAGGCAAAAGAATATTACAAGTGTGTAAATCTCAAAAAAAAAAAACTTTTAGAAAATGGCAACTCAAAAGGAATAGTAGACTAAAAGTTATGTACATTTGAAGTTTTGGATGGCAAGGTCAATCTCCACTTTGAAATTGTTTAAAAATATTGGGTGTTAAAGAGTTTTAATTGGGTGCTTAGGTTTATCCCCCACTAGTAGGAATAAAATTTTAATCCTCCTTCATGTGATCATGTCATATGACTAAGAGGTTATGTTGGAAGTGCTGAAAGGGGTGTCAGAGTCCATCAAGTGTACACATAATCACCCAAATGTCTAACCAGACTTGTTTTTCCACCATGAAAAGTTTACCAACTATCAAAACTACTTGTAAGGGATGGAAATTTTACTGAAATGAAAAATTATCCAAAAATATGGATTCTGTATGGCTTCTCCAAAATCTAACAAAGACTCACTTTGTTTCTTGACAAACACAAAAATTATTTTTCCTCAAGGTCAATAAATGTATGGATTTTTACAAAATTCAAAGCATGGCCTTGAAACCCTCCAAAAATAGCTTTAAAAAGACTGTTATTGAAATAGGCCATGTTTAGATCCATTCCTTGGGTCTTTCCACCTTCCAAATCTAACGATGATGTCCATTTTTCACTTAGAGACTTTAGGTATGAAGATTTATATGGATTTTTAAGAAACCCCATCAAACCCATCATAGCTCTGATATAAAGTTAGAGTGGGCCACAATTGAGTATTAGACTGGATAGGGTTGAATGCACGAGGTTGAATCTATGGAGTACTAAAATCTAAAGAACAACTAAATGGAAGAAACTTATCTTTACAACAAAAAATTTGCATTAACATTCATTAGCCAAAAATTACATAGGAAGGTACATTATATAGTAAAGAATTAGGTCACCCAAAAATTTAATTAACTCAACTCACAATTAGAAAATGAATTAAAGTACATTTACCTTAACGAACTATTATTAACCTAAACAAGTTAATTATACTATATAGGTAAAACCACATAATGAGAAAAAACTTACACTAACAAATCATAACTCAATCAATTAAGGGCAAATAAACACTAGCTATTTTTTTAGCTCACTCAATAAGACCACCCTCTATAGTATCGTAAGGTAGATGTTATGTCAACTCTCATAGTGATGACTCAATCATCATCACCCAATAATCATCATCTCTTGCATAGACACAAAATGAAACAATCATAAAGTAACAAATCAATTCAAACAGTCCATATCTCCAATAACCTTCATAATCTCAAGCTCTAGTACATCATCAAAAAATCCATCTCCTCCACATGGGAATAATCAGGCCCACTTATGTTGTATCAACCATGTGGTGTATCCTGAATCATCTACATCTAAGATATATATCATTAGATCCCTCTCATCTATTAGAATGTGGGAAATATCTATATAAGATGGCCTACTGATATCTCATGGTCTCACTAGACCTTGAACACTCCACACCCATACCCATGAAGTTAGGGGCACATCCTATTGTGCACCAAATTTTTGTGCAACTCTCTCATACTAAAAACATTTTTCTAGTGATAATGGTACCAAAAAATCACACAAAACTGATGTAATTTTACCCCATCTTTGGACACCAAATAAACCCTCTATGGTCTCCAAACATTGGAGTCAATAGTAAACTCATATAAAATCCACCTATAATGCATAGTGTTATGATCTTGAACTTGCCTTGTATTAGCCCATATCAATGCAAATACTTGAGGATGTGCCCAATATGTGTGTGGCATCCCCACCAATCAATTAACCACTATAAGCTTTTAGGCCTGATAATGTAGTAAATTGGTCAACTAAATGTTGCCATTGAAATCCTTCCATGTAAATATATATATAGATTTTGGTAAAAATATAAAATCATGGTCTGGCCTAAGGAATACATGGTCCCATAATCCTCTATATCTTGGATGATAGTGTGAATCTTATAGGGTACAAACACACCACCACCATCCACTACTATGAATGAATCCAATGAAACAACAAGGAACTTTTGTACATGTGGAACATAAAATAACACAATTAGAGATATTACTACATCAAAGTCATTATGCTTGCATTGTCTATGAAGTCTACCTATCAAGTATTTGTGGGAAAGATCCTTAGGGATTGTTGTAGTCTAGAATTGCACCCTTTGTGGGAGAGTTTCTCAAGCTCTCTCACTCTTAGCTACAAGCATTGGGATAACCTCAAGTTGTGGGTATCTTGTAGTGAGGTTGAACCTCTATGATTTTTAATGAGGCTAGTTCCTCAAATACTTCACTTTAGCTCTTATTTCCTATGATAAAATCTACTATTGACTAAGGAAAAGGGATAAGAGGATAACTTAAAAAGGAAATCTAAGCTAAAGGAGGTGATGTACCAAATAGAGAGTGATCCACATTTAGACTGGGAACCTTAATGACTACTACTGAACTTAAACAAGACATAGTCTAGATGCTCTTATTTCAAAGCTGCAAGCATGAGTAGTTTTGTGGAGGTCAAAGGGGTGGATGCACTTTGAAGGGTAAGAAGGAATAGGTCTACAGGATAGAAACTATAACTTGTAACACTTTAGAAAGCCACCAAAGGCTAACACATCACATGACTTGTAAGAAATTGATAAAACTAAAGCAAGGTGCATAGATAAATCATAGATGATGAGAGAAAACATACATTCTACAAGTTAAACTCCTATAATACACACTTGCCTTTAACAAAAATTAGAAAGTTGTCTTATCTTGCTTTAAGAGAGTGTTACAAGGAAATTTTGATAGAGTAACTCTATTACCAATCTAGGGATCTCGTTTTAGGCTCAAAAGCCTCTATATATAGTAGAAAAACATGAGAAAAGAGGGGGTTTGCATGATAAAATGGAGAGATGGGCCAGATATGGCTGTAACCACCATTATGTCCTTATAACTACCTTGACCATGGGATGAGCCATCCAAGATCACTATGAATATCCTCAAGCCCCTTGTGCATTTAAGTCTCCCTTGATTGGAGCTAGGAGAGCCATGTCACAGGTAGCTACATGTTCCCACCAAGTGTAAATGATTTGGTCTTTTGAATTTAAAACTTTGTGTGCTTCTTCACTTTGCATGTTTGTTGCTCCATCTCGATGCAGTTATTCTTAGTTTGACCACTTTACATGATCTGACTGTGAGCTATAGACCACATCATCAGAGTTGAAAGGATAAATCATCATCTTTTCTATTGATTGGCTATCAAAATCCCATTCAGATCCTTTTGAAAACTTGGCCTTTTCTAATTCATTGATCTCCTTGCTAGTTGGATGGGCTTATGCCATTTGTCCCTGACTAATTAGCCCTTTGGATTTGCTGACTATTTCACTATCACTCATGTTTTTAATCTTTTATCATGATATCTTGATAAGTGTCAAGCTCACAGTGATCTTGATGAACCCTTTGATCTTTTGAATACCAATGGCTATTTTAAGAGACCTATCTTTGACATCTATGCAAATGTCTTAGGATTTTCAAATTCAAATGACTACTTACAGGGGCTTAAATTTGACATTTGCAGGCAAGTCATGGAATATTTGAACCCCAATGGCTATTTATTGAGGCTCAAACTTAATGTTTGCAAGCCTATCAATTCCTTGCAATTTCCATAGACTTTTGTCTTGGCACTTTCTCCCAAAGGAATTCCTTCAGAGTTTTTATCCACTTAGATTCTTTGGACTTTTACTTGGGGTAGTTTTCTATAAAAATCCTTTAGCTTTTGAAAGAGACCTTCCCAAAAGGAACATACCCTTTGAAAAACTTTAAAAGTACCTATTTTATCTTGAAATTGTACCCCTGTGGGAGATTTTTTTAGGTTCTCCCACTTCCAGCTATAAGCATGGGAACAACCTTAGGATGTGGGTGTCCTATGATGAGGTTGAGCCTCCAAGATTTTTAAAGAGGCTAGTTCCTCTTGGTGGATAACCTAAAACTAATGTTGAAATGAAAATTCACAGAGAAAAGGGCTAGAAGGGAGATAAGGGCTCCTAAGAGGGCTAACTAGGTGATACACCAAAGTTAAATGGGAAAATCTCACCAACTTAAACCCACACTAATTCTACAAAGGACAATATCAACTTGCACAATCTCAAGATTGAGCTGATTGCATTAGTATTTCATGGAGGAGGTTCTGGAAACAAGGAATGCAAACAAAGAGGAGTTATAAGACTCACTAAAAGCTCACATCAATGGTAGAAAGAACACTGAACTAGACCTACAAATAGTGTTGAAAAAATCCTTAAATAAGGTCAAAAAGGAGGACCATGGATGAGGAAGACTCTCCTTCACAAATTACCATAGTGCACAACTCAACAGACACAAATCTAAGGCAAGAGATAGGCAAAGAAAATCATTTTATTACATCAAGAGGTAGTTCTTACTAGTGCTTGACAAGGTCGATCCTAATCAAGCTGAGCATATTTTTGCAATATCTCAAAGAGTGTCCCATCTCCTAGAAAGATAAAAATGTCTAAAAACTAGGAACCCTTTACAAAAATGGGAGACATGAGATATATAGAAGGGGGAGAGAGAAGAGGAATAGCTTTGCATGGAGAGAAGGGAGAGATGAATTCATCAATGACTGGCACCAATGCTTATTCTACTTGAGCCCTTTGCATTCAAAGCATGAAACTACTCTGACCATCGGATGAACCGTTCAGAATCACCATCCATCTCCTTAAGCTCTTCAAGCATTCAATTCTCTTGTTTGGAACTAAGTGAGCCATATCAGAGGTAGTTGAATTTTCTTTCCAAGCATGAGTGATTTGTCCTTACATTTAAAACTCAACATGTTCTTTATTGCAATTTGGACTATCTCAGTTGGTCCTTATATGTTTTGGAAGTGAGTTGTATGTACTTATGCACTTGGCTGATTGGCCCTTTTGATTTACTGACCATTAACCTTAACTTTCCATGGCCGTTTGCTTTCCATAGACTATTTTCCATAATTTTCCTTTTAGAACTTTTCATTTTGCTCATCATTCAGGTTTTTAACTCCTTACAAATTACTTCTTGCTTCCTTACTTCAATGTTTTCACTACTTATGACTTATAAAATATTTTAAGACTTCACCTCAAAAAAGATGAAGACTTTCCTCTTGAAGAACCCGTGAACCACCACCCAAGACCAGCTTGGGTTTATCATGTCCCTTTACTTATTTTGGGTTTCTAACTACTTGCAACTTACTTCACCTTTTAAGGAAGGCAACCCCACAAACCCAAAGTCTTCCTACTTGATAAACCTTAGGTCTTCTGAGAGAAGGCTCAAAGTATTTTACTTGTTAAAGCCTAAAGCCTTCTCCTTTCAAGAACCTGAAGCTTTCTGTTGTCTACTCCTAGAAGCCTGAAGTTGTTCTAAACTTGTCACTTTTGGTTGAATTTCCACCTTCTCACACTTAGGAAAAATTTTGGTATGTAGAATAAAAATAGCCAACATTTTTTGTGACTCATAGGGAAGCATGCCTACTATGCTTGCAGAACCCAACTCACTTGCCTTGCCTAGTCCATTGGGCATAGATTTAATACTTTCTTTGATAATGCTAGCTGAAACTAGATACAAAGATGACCCTTGATGGAACTTTCTCTTGGAGTAATGAGGATAGTACAAAACAAAACAAAACAAAGCATATAAGGCACTTAAAGAAAATAAAATAACCTAGAACAAAGCAAAGACAACAAAAAATATGTGCCTAAAACAACACTTTGAGGAATTAGAAAAAAACTAATCATAATATATACATCCTAAAACTATTTACCTCTTTCCTCCTAGATCAAAAGGAAAGTTTGATACTTCCCTTGTCTTATGATACAAAGTATTGAACAAGGCATGCAACTTCTTGACCCTTGGCCTTGATGCCTGCTTCTTCTTTATTACAACTATCAACTTCTCTATCACCATGTTCAATGAGAACTAAGTAGCTCCAAATAGGTCAGATATGTGAATCCAGATAGTCCCAAAATCTTCATATGGATCCTTAACTTCAACTTCCAATGGTGGTTTAACAAGGCAAACCTCTTTGATTTCTATGGCCTCCTCAAAAAGACTAGATTTGTTCTTTATTTTTATTTTTTTAGGTTCATCAAGGAGCTGATAACCTATTCCAAAGATCTAAAACAAGTCCATATCTATAATGAACTCTTGAGGTAGCAAATTTTAAAGACTACCCATTCCATCCTCTTTGATCAACTTGACAAAGATACTCTTCTTGGTTGCAACCAAACCATTATTGCTTTGGAGATAAACATAACCAGCTCCCAAGATCTCAAACAAGTCCTCAAATGAGCCTTTCAACTAATTGGGAACCTCTTTCTACTCCATAAGTTCATCATTTTGATCAACTACTTCATTCATTTCCTCATCCTCTTCATCACATTGTAGCTCATTCAAGGAAATGACAGCCTTGACCCCCTCATTCTCCACATAAAGTGGTAGCTTTGTGTCCTCAATAGTGTAGTCCACTTCATGCACAACTACAAAATAATCTTTAATATGTTCTCCTTCATTCAAGAAGGCTACATTGATATTTTTATAACCAAGGGGGGACCCTATGGTAATTTCTTCCTCATAGATGCTCATGATATTCTCTTCCTCAGCCTCTTTAGATGTATCTCCCATAGGTTTTTGATTTAGTTCATGAAGCTTCTCCGCTTGGATCACCTTCTCTTCATTATTCTTTTGAATTGGATGAACCAATTTATAAGATGGAAATGCACAGGGAAAAACCACTTTTTCTTCCTTATTCTCTGCTACATGAATGACTCTCCATGAATGAAAGGCTCTAGGCTTTTGAAGGGAAAGGAGTGGAGGCTACAAGGCTTCTTGACTAACTTCAGGAATCACCACCTCCTTCTACCCACTGCTTTGAATAAATTTCCAAGATGGAAAAGATAGAGGCCCTTGAGGATCAAGGGATCAGGGTTAAAATACCTTTGATCTACTTGGCTACATGACTTGGCTCTAAGATGGGAAAGGTAGAGGTTCTTCCTTCATCTGTTCATTCTGCCTTTCTTTTTCTCTCCTTGACTTCAGTTCCAACTTTATGATTTACTTTGCTAAATTCTTTTAAAATAGCTCCTCCTTAAGGTGATTAGGAATTAAAAAAGGCTCTTGAATAGGGATGAAGTTTTAGACCCAAATAGTAGGCTATTCCACAATAGGCACTTCATGTTTTTGATAGCCCCGATAAATGGATTTCCAAGGAGAAAAAGACTACGAAACATATGATGAACTTGGAAAATTTGAAGGAGCACTTGAAATGGTCACTTGAGGAATAATGGGTGACACATAAGAAGGCTATAGAGGTGCATATGTAGGCAAAAAAGTTTGGTGGGACTGGCCCTTCTATTCCTCAAGTGCTTCCAGATTACCTTAAATGCTATTAATGTAACTGCATATATCCATCATGTCACTAGTGAGGTTGCTCTAATTTTCTCTCTCAACAGGTGCCCATTCTACTTTGATTTGTTGTAATGAATCCATCACATAATGGATTTATTGAGGGGGAACATTTTGGCCATAACACTTTTGTGAGTACAACTCTAGTGCATGCTTGTCAAGGTTCACTAAAGTTTGCCTGAGTATTGGTATAAATGGCTCATGGTAGGTGTTGACCATTTTGGTCCTACAGGCCAAAATTGGTCCCCCCTTTTTTTCCCTATTGTTCTGAGCCAATACAATTTTTTTATTTTGCACAAGTCTAAGGACTCTACAGGGATTTCTATGGACTATGCAGGCATTTTTACAGACTCTGCAGGCATTTCTACAAACTCTACAAACAAGTCTTTCGGTAAAAGGAGGAGCCATTTTAGTGGTTCGACATTAGTGTCCAATGGCTTGAGCTTTCAAAGATCTTTGAACTTAAAATTTGAACCATTATTGGTTCAATGAGTTGGTTCAGTTCAATGGGTTCAACGACATGATCTTTCCAAGAGTTAACAACTTTGAACTGTTGAACCATTGAATCGGTTCAATCGATTGGTTCAAAGGCTTGGTTCAATTCAGTTGGTTCAAAAATTTTGTTTGTCGCTTTGATTGAAAGGTTTAGTTCATCACTTTGGTTCATTGACAAAGTTCAATGGTAAGTTCAATGCCTTAGTTCAATTGGTTTAGTTCAAGCATTCGGTTCAATGCCTTGGTTCAATGACTTGGTTCAATAGTTGGTTCAATGAGCTGGTTCAACATTTGGTTCAAAGGAATGGTTCAATAAGAAGGTTCAAGATGGTCTCTTGAAGGACAAGTGCCCTTACAGAGGGTAGTTCCAAACCCAAGTGCCCTTGTAGAGGGCAGGGAACATTTGCGAAGAGGTCAGGGAGAAAGCCGAAAAGTTAAGTTTTCTTCAGAAATTTTTACAAGGCAAAGGATGAGAATTTATTCAGACAAAATGTCTGAAGGAATTCCTTTAGACATTTTGTCTGAAGAAATTATTTGAAAGAAAATCTTGCAGAAGGAAAAGACCAAGGCAAAAAGACATAAGATGATTTCTTTCAAACTTGTGTCTGAAGGAATTCCTTCAGACAAAAAGTCTGAAGAAATTCGGGAGAGGCCGTGGAAAAAAAGCCAGAGAAAAAACTCTAAAGAAGCGAATGAGATAATTCTTACAGACATTTTGTCCACAAGAAAATTGGCTAAGACAAAAGCTTGACCAAAGAGAAAAGAGCTGAAGGAATTGCCAAAGACGGTGACATCCCTGAAGACGTCAAAATCAAACATGGTGAACTAGCCATTGGTTTTCAAGTAGTGATAGGTGTGCAGACGTCAAATTTAAGGCAGTGAAATAGCTATTGATTTTGAAGAATCTTAAGGATAGGCCATGAGTGAACTCAGTGACCCACCAAGAAGATAGCCCCGAGGGTCGAAGGAGCCAGAAAGAGACAAAGCTAGGAAGAGACGAAGTGTAGAAACAGACAAACAATCTAGGTGGCAAAGAGAGGTGTCGACTCAAGGATTTACTCCTATAGTTGGAACAGTGCTTGCTAAGTGGTCATCAAATAGCATAAATAGTAAGCAACACAGTCTATTTTCTCCACTTTGCATTTATAAGCAGACAAACCATGTGAATATCTAGAAGGAGAAATCTTGTTTGCAGAAAAGAGGTGCAGTTCGTGCTTTCACAGTAATGTTTGAATGCCAAAGATTGGTGATTACACAACATGGTTCTAGCAGGCCTCTTCTAGAAGGATGATATCAGCAACAACGACTTCCTCTTCTTGATGCTTTCAAATGCACATGGGCCACTTGTAAAACAGAGGTGCCAAAGTCTTTTCCAGAAAGTGCCAAAGTCTTCTTCTCTCTCTATATATATTTTGTAAACTTCTCATTTTGAGAAGGAATCTCTTAGCCTATATGGCAAAGCTCTACCCAAAAAATATCTGGGTTTGTAAGGCAAAATTCTATCAAATTTTACCTTGAATTAAGACATAGCATTTTTACCTCTATTTGAGCTTGCACTTTTGTATGTGTCTATGCCTTTGCTCTGTGTTAATTCACTCTTTTATGCTTTCACAAAATGACTCCAGCATGTCTTGTGTATTGTGAGTTCTCCTTTTGCAGGTCTGCTAGAAGTGTCCCTAAAGGAGTGTAGGTGCCTACGAATAGGCTACCATAGTGTGTCTGAGGATGCCTCTAGTAGTTCTTCCTCCATGTATATCCATGGACCCCTAACTCACTGATGCAGAAGGATTTCTGGTGTCAAATGAAGTGTATGGGAGCTTATTCTTGGTGAAAAGTGTATGTTCGAGATGAGTGGATCAACTTTTTTGGTGTATCACCTTTTAGTTTAGGTTTAGGTTCTATTTTTAGCATCCTTCTTCCTTTTCATCCCCCCTTTTTTCATTTATTTGTTAGCAGTAGGGAATCCAAGACCTAAAAGATACATCAAAGGGAGCTAGCCCTTATCTAGAGACTCTCCCCCAAGTTTTTCAAGACCCATAGGCAAGAGGGAAGTTTCAATTGTTGCATGTGGAAGGTAGGAGCTCAGCCTCCTGTCCAGGGTGCAATCCACTACATCAACAGTTTTTGGCACGCTTGGTGGGACCATGTTTTAACACTCAAAAAAGTTCTAGGATTGGTGTTGGTCCTGTTATAGCAAAACAAACCATTAATATAGCATCTAACCTTTAATCAGGGGATTGTGGGACAAGTGTCATCTAAAGAGTTGAAGAATTTTGGTGTGTCCTTCAATGAACCAGCCTTTGGAGGCTTTTTCATCAACACCAATGGCGACTCTGAGTTGAACCATCTGGTTAAGCAGTTATGGTGCCATCAAGAAATCACATTTTTTGTATGTATAATCCCACTACTCAGCATAATGGGCCTTTTATTCCTTTATTTAACTATGATCAAGCTCAGGTTGTTCATGGAATCACCTCAAGCAACTCTCCTAGTTGCCCTTCAACAATAAGGGAAGTAACGCTGGAGTTTGAGAAGCAAGTGATGGAGATAGATAGATTGGATGAGTAGTATAGATATCAGCAAGAGCTTATGTACAAAGAGGAGTGTTTGTTTAGGTAGGCTCAAGCCTTGCAATCCATTTAGGAGGAGGTAGCAAAATGGAAGAGTCCATTCATGCAAGGCAGTCAGCCTTGTGCCCCCCCCTCCTATTCTAAAGAAAGCCCCCTCTTGTGCGCCAAATCCTTTCTACCAGATAACACTTGCTCACTCTAGCTTATCTAATGTATTAATCACTCCTGCTCTTAACCCCTTGTGCCTAGATTTCAAACATCAAAGGGCATTAGAGCAACCTCTCTTGGAAATGAACCTTCTCAATTCCTTGGATTGTGAATCTTCTTGTGAAGGAAATACCATGAACTAGCTCATCTCTCTTGAAGCAGCTCTTCCTGTACATCAACAGACCCTTTCTAACCTTCCTCAACTTCCTTAGGTCCCTTAGTATGATCTCTAAATTCAAAGTTAGAAGAGGGAAAATCATGAACCAGCTTAGGAACTTGAAGAGGATAAAGTTTCTACCTATTCACAGGGGCAAAATTCCAATTCTGAAGTCATCACTTGGAAGCAAACAATGGAATCATGGGGCAGGAAGGATGAGAAGAAAGGTTTTTCTCAAAACCTTGAAGAAGATGAGGCTTCTCCTACTCATCATGATGATGATTATGACCTCCAAAAAAGGCTCTTCCAAGAAGATCTAGCCAGGAGAATTATAGAGTTGGAGTCTAAAGCGAGATTCCTCAGCGAACGTGTGATGGATGTTTCAGACCAAATAGTAGATTCCATGTCTGAACACATCCCATCTACACATCTCCAAGAGAGCTATCAAACCACATCTGATATAGGTGAAGTGCTTTCCAAATGGAAGGAGGAGAATCATTTGATTCTAGCTCAGGGACTACCTCCCCTTCCACATGGGTTTAATCTTTAACCTTCCACTTCATCCCTTCTCAAAGAGGAACCTATTTTATAGGAGGTTAGTGAGGAAGAGAAGATCCAATTTTTAGCTGTCCAAGACGTTATCATGAGAAATAATGAAGATGAAATCATCATGGAGGCTCCTTTGAAAGACATCATCTGCAATGGAGAAGACACAGGTCATGCATACATGCAGATGTTCCAGCAATATGAAGAGGAACGTAAGCATGGTGAGCTCCCTCCTCCTTTGTTTGATGAACTTCCTTATTGCTTCGATGAGGAGGATGACCATGCCATGGAGCTAGAGTTGGAGGAGGATCAGATGGATGTCTTTGAACAACTAGAGACTCTGATCCTTGAGCAGGAAAAGGAGAGGCCTATCCATCTTGAGGATAGCTTTGAAGAAGAGAACCTTGAAAAAGAAGGTGATGTTCTATGGAATGAGCAATCGGTTTGTGATTCCATTCAGACATCACAATAGTCACCCTTCTTCAAAAAAGCCATGAGGGAGTAGAAGATGAGTTTGACAAGATCTTTAATGAAGTAGAAAGGAATGGGTCAAACAATGATGCACTGCAAAGGGACTGTGCATATCAAAGGGATTATGGTGATGAGCCAGCGGCCATCAATTTCTTGATGAGACACACCATAATGAAGGACTAGCATTCAACAAGCTTCCAAGAACAAGAAAAGTACATATATGTTGAGAGCATGTTTGATTCTGATCCACTCGGATGCAAGCCAATCGAGGTGACAAGCAAGAGGAGTAGGTCACCAAGTCTCCATTCCATTCAGCTACTTGTCTGGCACCATAAGTTTCTTTTCTAAGAAGGGGACTTAATAAATTTTCCCTTTGATCCAAGAGGGAGACAAATATACCTAGTTAGCTGTATATAGTAGTTTGCTTTTAGTTTTCTTTCCTGTTTTCCCTAAGTGTTGTTTGCACAAGTAATGTTTTTTAGCCTTGTGTGTGTTTTCCTTTGTGTTTGGGGTAAAAGATTCATGATTGATTCTTGGATCTATTGGGGGGCTATTTCTAACTTTTTAATTTGCGTTCTCACTCTGTGCCTAATGGATTATAAGGCAACTGGTCTCTAAGCATAGCATGCATGCTTCCCCTGGGAGTCACCAATTTGTTGACCATTTTGGTCTTACAGGCCAAAATCAGTCCCCCCCTTTTTTTCCTTACTATTCTGAGCTAGTAAATTTTTTTGATTTTGCACAAGTCTAAGGACTCTATAGAGATTTCTATGGAATTTGCAGGCATTTATATAGACTCTGCAAGCATTTCTATAGACTCTGCAGACAAGTCTTTCAGCAAAAGGAGGTTCAGTGGCTCAACGTCAATGTCCAATGGCTTAAGATTTCAAAGAGCTTTGAACTTGAACTTTGAACCATTATTGGTTTAATGAGTTGGTTCAGTTCAATGGGTTCAATGACATGATCTTTCCAAGAGTTAGCAACTTTGAACCATTGAACCGGTTCAATCGATTGGTTCAAAGGCTTGGTTCAATTCAGTTGGTTCATCACTTTGATTGAAAGGTTTATTTTGTCACTTTGGTTCATCAGTAAAGTTCAACGGCAAGGTTCAATGCCTTGGTTCAATTAGTTTAGTTCAAGCATTCGGTTTAATGCCTTGGTTCAATGACTTGGTTCAACAGTCAATTCAATGAGTTGGTTCAACATTTGGTTCAATAAGAAGGCTTAAGAGGGTCTCTTGAAGGACAAGTGCCCTTGCAAAGGGTAGTTCCAGACCCAAGTGCCCTTTGCAGAGGGTAAGGAACATTTACAAAGAGGCTAGGGAAAAAGCTGAAAAGTTAAGTTTTCTTCAAAAAAATTTACAAGGCAAAGGATGAGAATTTCTTCAGAAAAAATGTCCGAAGGAATTCCTTTGGACATTTTGTCTAAAGAAATTTTTTGGAAGAAAATCCCACCAAAGGAAAAGACCAAGGCAAAAAGACATAAGATGATTTCTTTCAGGCTTTTGTCTGAAGGAATTCCTTTGGACAAAAAGTCTGAAGAAATTCAGGAGAGGCCATAGAAAAAAAGCCCAAGAAAAAACTCTGAAGAAGTGAATGGGACAATTCTTGCAGACATTTTGTCTGTGAGAAAATTGGTCGAGAAAAAAGCCTAACCAAAGAGAAAAGAGCCAAAGGAATTGCCAAGGATGGTGATGTCCTTGAAGGTGTCAAAATCAAGCATGATGAACTAGCCATTGGTTTTCAAGCAGTGATAGGTGTGTAGACGTCAAATTTAAGGTAGTGAAATATCTGTTGATTTTGAAGAAGCTTAAGGATAGGCCGTGAGTGAACTTAGTGACCCACCAAGAAGATAGCCTTGAGGGCCAAAAGAGCCAAAAAGAGACAAAGCTAAGAAGAAACAAAGTGCAAAAATGGATAAACAGTCCAAGTGGCAAAGAGAGGTGTCGACTCAAGGATTTACTCCTGCAGTTGGAACAGTGCTTGCCCAGTGGTCATCAAATGGTGCAAATAGTAAGCAGCACAGCCTGTTTTCTCCACTTTGCATTTATAATTAGACAAACCACATGAATATCTGGAAGAAGTAATATTGTTTACAAAAAAGAGGCACAGCCCATGCTTTCACATTAATGTTTAAACGCCAAAGTCAAGACCGGTAATTACACAGCATGGTTCTAGCAGGCCTCTTCTAAAAGGATGATATCAACAATAGTGACTTCCTCTTCCCGATGCTCTCAAATGCACATGGGCCACTTGTAAAAAAGAGGCACCAAAGTCTTTTATAGAAAGTGCCAAAGTCTTCTCTCTCTATATATATTTTAAACTTCTCATTTTGAGAAGGGATCTCTCAGCCTATAAGGCAAAGCTTTGCCCAAAAAATCTCTGGGTTTATAAGGCAAAATTCTGCCAAATTTTACCTTGAATCAAGACATAACATTTTTACCTCTATTTGAGCTTGCACTTTCATATGTGTCTATGCCTTTGCTCTGTTTTAAGTTATTCTTTTATGCTTTCACATAATGACTCCATCATGTCTAGTGTATTGTGAGTTCTCCTTTTGCAATTCTGCCATAAGTGTCCCTAGATGAGTGTAGGTGACTGAAAATAGGCTGCCATAGTGTGTCTGAGGATGCCTCTAGTAGTTCTTCCTCCTTGTATATCCACGGACCCCTAGCTCACTGATGCAGAAGGATTTCTTGTGTCAAATGAAGTGTATGGGAGCTTGTTCTTGGTGAAAAGTGTATGTTCGGGCTGAGTGGATCAAATTTTTTGGTGTATCACCTTTTAGTTTAGGTTTAGGTTCTATTTTTAGCATCCTTCTCCCTTTTCATCCCCCCCTTTTTTAATTTATTTGTTAGTAGTAGGGAATCCAGGACCTAAAAGATACATCAAAGGGAGCTAGCCCTTATCTAGAGATTCTCCCCCCAATTTTGCCAAACCTACAGGCAAGAGGGGAGTTTTCATTATTGCATGTGGAAGGCAGGAGCTCAGCCTCCTATCCAGGGTGTAATCCACTACATCAATAGTAGGGTTGATGAGGAGTAGTATTATAATGAGCTTGTTCATAAGGGGGATTAGAGCAATACTTGCATATATGGACCATGAGGAACTTGCCAAGGTTCATCATAGCCTTGATATAAATCTTGGTAGGGATGATTGAGCTCATATGGATCATGAGGATCATACTAAGGCTACTGATAAGGAGGTGAATAATAGGAATATTTACCATAGCTATTCATGTTAGCCTCATAATTCAAGTAGGAGCTTATTAAAACTTCAAAGAGACAAACCTGGTCTATTCATAACTAGGAGCTTTAATTTGGGGTCACCAATGGAACTAATACTTACCTTCAAAAGAAAATAATGATGATTAGGCACTTGGACTGCTTAAACCAATTGATAAATTCTTGAAGTTGACATTGTTGTTTGTTGAATGCCTCCAAAGATTGATAAGTAGAAAGACAACACCAAAAATCCTTCCACTACTTTGGACCTTAGTCCCACCAAATGTGCTAGAACTATTATAACTTGGAATTTTACCCCTATGGAAGATTTTTTTAGGCTCTCCCACTTCCAACTATAAACATGGTAACAACCTCAAGATGTGGGTGTCCGATGGTGAGGTTGAGCCTCTAGGATTTTTAAAGAGGCTAGTTCCTCTTGGTGGATCATCTAAAACTAATGTTGCAATGAAATTTCATGGGGAAAAGTGTTAGAAGGGAGATAAGGGCTGCTAAGAGGGATAACTAGGTGATACACCAAAGCTAAATGGGAAAATCTCACCAGCTTAAACCCACACTAATTTTGCAAAGGACAATATCAACTTGCACAATCTCAAGATTGAGCTAATTTCATTAGTATTTCATGGAGGAGGTTCTGGAAACAAGGAATTCAAACAAAGAGGAGTTATAAGACTCACTAAAAGCTCACATCAATGGTAGAAAGAATGCTAAACTAGACCTACAAATAATATTGAAAACTCCCTAAATAAGGTCAAAAAGGAGGACCATGGATGAGGAAGACTCTCCTTCACAAATTACCATAGTGCACAACCCAACAGACACAAATCCAAGGCAAGAGATAGGCAAAGAAAATCCTTTTATTGCATCAAGAGGTAGTTCTTACTAGTGCTTGACAAGGTCAATCCTAATGAAGCTAAGCATATTTTTGCAATATCTCAAAGAGTGTCCCATCTCCTAAAAAGATAAAAAAGTCAAAAACTTGGGAACCCTTTACAAAAATGGAAGACGTGAGATATATAGAAAGGGGGAGAGAGAAGAGGAAGAGCTTTGCATGGAGAGAAGGGAGAGAGGAAGTCATCAATGACTATCACCAACACTTATTCTACTCAAGCTCTTTACATTCAAATCATGCAACTACTTTGACCACTAGATGAACTATCCAAAATCACCATCCATCTCCTTAAGCTCCTCAAGCATTCAATTCTCCTATTTGGGATTGAGTGAGCCATATCATAGGTAGTTGCATGTTCCTACCAAGTGTGAGTAATTTGTCCTTGCATTTAAAACTTGGCATGTTCTTTACTATAATTTGGACTATCTCAATTGGTCCTTATATGTTCTAGAAGCGAGTTGTATGTACTTGTGCCACTTGCCCTTGGTTGATTCACCCTTTGGATTTGTTGACCATTGACCTTAATGTTATATGACTATTTACTTTTCATGGACTATTTTTCATAATTTTCCTTTCAAAACTTTTCATTTTACTCATCATTCAAGTTTTTGACTCCTTGCAACTTAATTCTTGCTTCCTTACTTTAGGGTTTCCATTGCTTATGACTTATAAAATAATTTAAGTCTTTCACCTCAAAAAACCTAAAGACTTGCCTCTTGAAGAACCTACAAACCACCTCCTAAGACCAGCTTAGGTTTGTCATGTCCCTTTACTTATTTTGGGTTTCTAATTGCTTGCAACTTACTTCACCTTTTAAGCAAGGCAGCCCCAAAAACTTGAAGTCTTCCTACTCGACAAACCTGAGGTCTTCTGAGAGAAAGCTAAAAGTCTTTTACTTGTTAAACCCTGAAGCCTTATCCTTCCAAGAACTTGAAGCTATCTACTATCCACTCCTAGAAGCTTGAAGTTGTTCTAAATTTACCACTTTTGCTTGAATGTCCTCCTTCTCACACTTAGGCAAAATTTTGGTATGTGGTCCAAAAATGGCCAATAGTACCCTTTTCCTTTGTGAAAATGCCCTTCATAACTTTTGAAAATGGCCCTTTTGAAAGGAACATACCCTTCAAAAAGGTTGAAAAGTACCTTTCAAATTTTTTGAAAAGGACCACTTCTTCTAAATATGCCTTTCAAAAAAGTGAAAAATGGCCCTTCTAAAACCTTTGGAATGGTTTTTCCAAAGGGAAAGTACCCTTTGACAAACTTGAAAATGAACCTTTTCTATAGGATATGCACCCTTTGAATTTTTAGAAGTGAACCTTTTGCCTTTGATAATGAACCTTTTTCATAGGCTTTTTTCTTTTAGCTTATCTGCGTCGAACAAAAGTTTGAAAGAATTTGATTTAGCTTTTTGGCACGAACAATTTTATTGAAGAAATTAGGTTTTTGAAAAAATTATATCAAAACTTTTGTCAAAAGAAATCATCCATGGGATCTTTGCCTTAGTCATTTTTTGGATTTTTAAAATGTGTCCCTTCTGAAGGGAAAGTACCCTTCGAAACTTCTGGAAATGCCCTTTTAGTCGAGAAAGTGCCCTTCAGCCCTTTTGTAAGTGGACCATTTCCATTCTTTAAAATGACTTTCTTCTCAAAAATGTCCCTTTAGGAAAGTTGTAATGGACCATTTCCTTTCACAAGTGCCCTTCGAAATCTCTTGAAAAGGACCACTTTCCTGAGAAATGAACCTTTTAAGAAAGTTATATAGGGAATTTTCTTGAAAAAGATCCTTCCAAAAACATTGCTTGGACACTTCTCCAAAGAAAACAAGCTTTCAAAACTTTTCTTTTGGACAAAATTCTAAAAGAATTTTGACACTAAAAGTCTAAAAAATGCAAGTAAAGACTTAGCTAAAAATGTGATTTTGCACTTAGCTTCTGCTTGATCAGGTTTTCCACACTTGCCTACTTTGGACTTGTGACCTCTTTCAACTAAAGTCTCTCTCCTAAGAAAAACCCAAAGTCATCAATTGGGGCAAACCTGAAGTCCATTTTCTTGCTTCTTTAAACTGATCTAAGCACCATGAAAAAAACCTTCAAGGCAAAATTAGCATGAATTACAAAGTATTCAAATGGTAAGGGTGTCATTTTTTCCTTGTGGGGTCAAAAACTACCAAAATTTTTGGAAACACATAGGGAAGCATGCCTGCTATTGAAGAACCCAACTCATTGCTTCATCTGATCTATTGGGCATGGAGTTACTACTTTCTTTGACAGGGTTAGCTCTATCTAGAAACTCTCATTTAAGCAACAAGAATAACCAAAACAAAACATTACTATGCCCAAGGTACTTAGGGAAGGGAAAGACACAACTGAAAAGGATGTGCAAAAGGCACTTAGAAGAAAACATGAAAAACTATACAAAATGTACAATATATACAATGGCTACAAATTTTTTTAATAGAAAGGCTTTAGATGAATTTTATTGACTGGGATGGGTAATACCTCTCCATCTAGTTGGGAAAGCTGAAAAGCATCATGTTGTTTGCATCCATGGATCAAATTAGGGACACTTCACAAGCTGTCAAACTTGGTATGGTTGCTTAGCTTGGCCTTATTTTGATCCCATTTGAGGATTAGATCCCCCTCTTTGAAGTCCCTTTTTATGGCTCTATTTTCAAAGGCTTTCTTGACTTGAGCTTGATGTGACTCTAGTGTCTTCATTGTAAGGTTTATTGTTTCTTCAAGCTCCATGAGTTATGCCAATCTCACATTCATGGGCTCATCTTCCAACAGCTCTAGCTGATGGGTTGGTTCTAATGCAAGCAACTCAATAGAAATGGGCAACTTGGCCTCCCTTCCATATACTAAAACATATGGAGAATTGCTAGTGGTAGCTTTAAGAGTCACCCTATCAACCCACAAGGTTATCTTTAATTTGGTATGCTATGTCCTCTGATTCTCTTCCATAGTTCTAATAATTCTCATCAAATTCTTATTTATGGACTCAGCTAGTCCATTTCCTTGAGGATAATAATTGGAAGAGGTGTTAAGGTAGATGCCCATCTTGAGAGCCCATTCACCTATTTTGAGACTAAGGAATGCCAATGCAATTTCAAAAATGATAGTGGATGGAACACCAAACCTGGTCATAATGTTCTCATAGAAGTCTAAGACTGCACTTTCATTAGCTTCCTTCAATGCAATGGCTTCCAACTATCTGGTCAAGTAGTCAGTTGTAGTAAGCACCCATTTATGCCCCACACTTTATGGAGGGTTGATCACTCCTATGAAAGCCAAACCCCACTACATGAATGGTTGCTCTACCTAAATTGGGTTGAGAGGAAAAGCTGCTAATCTTTACTTACCCATAAAGAGGGCACATTTTTGACACTTTCTTACCCATGCATAAGCATCTTTGAAGAAGCTGGGCTAGTAATAACCAGCCCTCATTTTCTTTGCTACTATGGTTCTAGGTGAAAAATAACCTCCTACAAGTCCATCATGGAATTGCTCCAAAAGCTTGATCACTTGGTCATTAACTATGCACCTTAGGATCACTCTATTGAGATCCTTTTTGAATAAAACCCATCAACTAATGCATAAGGTATGGACTGAAGTCTAAAATACCTTATTTTTGCCTTGCCTAGACCTTGGGGGCATTCTCCTATTAGCAAAAAATGTGCCATATCATGGAGCCAACCCTTATGAAGTAGAGGTGCCTCTACCTGTGAGTTGTCTTGAATCACCATGGCAACTTCTTTATCTTTTTGAAGATCTTCCACCATGTGCTCACACAAACCTCTACCTTTGACCAACTTAGCCACTTTGATTTCCACATCAAACTCCAAGATTTTGGTGATCCAACCAGCTCTTGTCTCATTCAGATCTTTGTTAAGATGGAAATACCTAACTCTAAGATGGGGCACCATGAGATAAATCTTGTTGTTGGAGAGCATTGGTCTAAATTTCTTAAGACTCCTCACTACTGTAAGGATCTACTTCTCTATAAAAGTGTATCTCAACTCATATCCTTTTAGCCCTTGACTAAAAAATGCAATTGGCTACTCCATTCCCTCACCATTCTTTTCTATCAGCATAGCTGACAAGCTGTCAATATTGGCAAAGGTGTATATCATGAAATCCATGGAGAAATCAAGATTTATGAGTAAGGGTGATTGGGCAATGACCTATTTGATGGCTTCAAAAGCATCTTTTCCTTCTCTTGGCCAAGAAAAAACTTGACTCTTTTTTAACATGGCACTAATAGGCTTGACCAAGCTTGTAAAACCAATATGAATCTTCTTACAAAATTTATTTTTCCAAAGAAGCTCTGAACTCCTTTCTTATGCTTGGGAAGAGAGAGTTCTAAGATGGCATCTACCCTTTTAGGATCAATAAATAGCCCTTTTTTTGAAATGATGTGGCCCAAAAACTTACTTCATGTATGAAGAACACACACTTCTTAGGATTTAATGAGATCTCATACTCCCTGCATCTTTCAAAGATCAACCTTAAGTGGTCCATGTGTTTGCTGGCATTTTTGGAAAAAACCATGATGTCATCCAGACTAGCACCATTTGATTCAGTAATCCTTGGAAAGCCATATCCATGGCTCTTTGGAAAGTTGCCTCAACATTTGAAAAATTAAATGGCATCTTTTGGTATGCATACATGCCCTATTTGGTGGTGAAGGCAGTCTTGTATCGATCTTCTTATTTTACTAATACTTGGTTGTAACCTAAATATCCATCTAAAAGAGACAAATATTCTGACCCTACAACTATTTGAATAAGTTATTCCATGGATAGTATAGGGTAATGATCCTTCAAGGAGACTTTGTTCAAATCTTTGAAGTCAATACACAACCTAATATCCCCACTCTTCTTCCTTACAGACACTAAATTGGCTACCCATGATGAGTGTTTGATGGGAAAGATAATCTTGGATTCAATCAACTTGGTTAGCTCTTTCTTCATAAGCTCTTCTATTTTGGGGTTGGCGGGCCTTTCCTTTTGCCTCATAGGCTTAGCATTAGCCTCCAACTCTATGGTATGATAGGCTAACTTTGGATCAAAACCTTTTAGGTCATTGTATTCCCAAGCAAAGATGTCTACATATTCCTAGTAGAGTGTTATGAAATCATGTCTCTCAACCTTATTGCTTACCTTCTCGAGCTTGAAAAGTTTGTCTTTGATGATGAGGACTCTCATAGTTTTCTTCATTGGTTCACATTATCGCCTTTTCTTTTCTCATATGGTCTCCCTCATGAAAAAGGCCCTCAAGTGTAACCAGTCCTTAAGGAAGTTTTTAAGACCTTAGTTGAACAATTTGATCCTCATACTAATGTTGAAATTTACCTTGATTCATTGAGGAAAACTCTGATTCTTATTGTAAGAAGCAAGTGATTTGTCTATCATTTTCAAAAACTTTTCAATGGAATTCATTATCTGGCATTGATGGCCTCTCCACCACCTTGACATGTGGTTGAACTTTGGCCTCTTTCAGCTTACTTGGGATGTTGAACTGAGCTCCCATAGTTGCCAACCTGTCAGCATGTTGATTTTGGTTCCTTGGCACTGCTTGGATGTTGAAGGTTTCAAAATCTTCTATTAGGTCCCACACTCTATTTTTGTAAGACCTCATTAGAGGATTCTTTGTAATGTTCAAGCCTTTGACTTGGTTAACTATAAGCTCATTGTCTCCATATGCTTTCAACATTTTGATTCCTTTTTTATTGGCCCATTGGAGACCATAGATCAATCCTTCATTTTATGTTGCATTGGAAGAGAAACTAAAATGGAACCTATAAGAAAAGAAATGCTTTTCACCTGAAGGGGAAACCAACATTGGCCCTACACCTGCTCTATTTTTTCTCCTTGAATCATCAAAGAACAACTTCTACATGCCATTGAGGTCTTCATTAGGTCCAATGAGGGAAAATGTGGGTCGATTTTCTTCATGTAGTAGATAAACACCCATGTCTCTTTCTTCAGCACCCTTAAAAAAAAGGGTTGATAAATTAGTTATCCCCCATAGCTCATCTAAGAACAAGTTTGGAATCTCCTCAAGATGAGTATTCAGCGCTTAACCAGTTGTAAATTTGTCTTCATCAAGAATAGTATAATTGAGGTTTGTGTCATTTGGCTAATGGGGTTCAATGTGAAATTGTGCCATGGGCTCAGCCTTGATTGATACCTTTGTTCCATACCTCATTTTGAATGCCATGTATGACCAATATACTAAGAGATAGCCTCTTATCTTTGCTATGAATTATCTAGAAAGGTATAATGCAAAGCAATGAGTTGCATCAAGGATCAACACATCTTGAACTACTAAGACTCTAGGACAAGCATGTAGGGTCATATTCAAATCCTTGATGATAACAGATGGCTTTGTGGAAGAATCATCAAGCTGTATAACTCCCTTGGTATATGACTCATATTTGAGGTTCAGTTGATCAACTATGGACTTTGGCATTACCGAAGTGCTAGTTCCACTATCTACAAAGCAATTATGCACCAAGGAGTCACCAATGATTAATGAAATTTAGAAGGGAGGAGGTTTGACAACATTACTTGACATTTCTCCCATAGGACCATTGGCTACATTAGTGAGGACCTCAACTTCTTTGCTTGGATGTTTACCTATAGTTGTTGTAACACCTATCTTGGAAAAACTTTCTTGAAGGATATCCACTTGACCAGGCATAGAAAGCATGTCCCACATTGGTACTCTCATGTTGGATTTATTCATTTGTTCAACAATGTTGATTGGTGTACTACTAACCATTTCTTGTGCTTTAGGAGCCATTGCTACTGGTTATTGAATCTATGAGATTGATAGAGGTATCGAGACCTTTGGAGTGACAACAAGCTTGTTAGGCTTAGACAATGAAGGAGTGGTGGCAAGAGGTTCCTTAAATGATCCCTAGTTATCACCCATATTACTTCTTTTGAATATTATATTTACTACCACTAGGGCATGAGATTGATTGTAGCTAGCCTACTGATTGGATGCATATCACTCTTCTTGCTCACTTATGACTATTGTATCATCTAGTTGGTTTGGTACCTGATATGATCCTTATTCTTGTAGAGACTTCTCTAGCTTTGTCATCATGGTAGTCTCCATGCTTTGATCCATTAAGGCTTGATTATATCCATAAGCAATAGCCTACTACCATTGGTCATTAAATGCCTAGCTAAAACCACTAGTTGGGACAATGGATTGTCCAAAAGATTGATCCCAAGGCATGGTTCCTTTTGCCTCTTGAGCCATATTGTTTTGAATAGGAACCAAGGTGTTGGATGAGCTTGTAACATTTATATTGTAATTTTTTTACTTATTATAGCTAGGTTGTCCTTGCCCTTGCTCTCTATTTTTACCTTGGATGTTTCCCTTAAAGGTTGGTCTATTACCTTGATAAGATTTCTACTGAGACTAATATGGAGCTTGGTATGGATTGTTGTAAGCTTGTTGTCTCTTGACATTAACCACACCATTCCCCAAGGATTGGAGCATGCTCTTAAGTTCTAAGTATCTCTTTTGCTCTTGAGAGTCACTAGATCCACTAGTGGAGGCCTTTTCTTGCTTGGGTGAAGGTATAGCAACAATTGTTAGTGTTGGAAGAATAACATCAACTGGGGAAACAACTATAGGAGGTGGTTTGATCTTAGGGAAAAGAGGCATTAGGGGACTAGAAGTAAGCTTGTCTATCTGAACTAGATAATTTTTAGCTTTAATAGCCACCTCATAAGCATATGGTAGTATATCTCCTCTCATGGATTGGATCATTACTACTATGTCATTGTTTAGAGCCTTCAAATAGTATAAGAATGAAAAGTTATGGGATGGTCTAATAGTGATTTGAATTTTGTCCCAAGCTTTTTGGAATCTTGTGTTGAAGTCTTCCATAACTTCATGAGGAGCTTTCTTGATTATGGTCAATTGTTTTAATAGTGACAAATGATCACTCTTGTCTACAAATATCCTACATAAGGTTGTTCCCAACTGATCCCATGATTGAATAGAGTTAGGAGCTAAACCTCTATACCAATCTAAATCATTTCCCTTAAAGGATATAGCCAATAGTTTGATAGTTACATTTTCTTTTGTGACATTATGGATATTGCAAAAATTGGCTATGTCTGTGATGTGTTTAGTAGGAGTTACGGCTTGGTCTCCTATGAAATATGGGATTTTTTTTAGGGTTAATACTAGCATAGGATGATATTATGGAAAATTCAAAGGAGTTTGACCACTGAAACATACAAAAGGTCTTTAGGGAATCATGCTATCAAGAGGGGCTAACAAGGATCTTTTTACATAGGTATACCTCACAACTGGTTTAGTAAAATGGTTTCCTTTGTATGGGTGAGTATGGGAAAATGTTAACCTTCTTGTTGATTTTAAAGGTAATTCAACAAATTTAGAAGGAATACCTCTAGAAGTTGATCTTGTAGTCACCTTTAGTATGAAAGATAGTTACTATTCTGCCAACATATTGTTGAGTGTTCTTTAGAGTCACCAGATACTGAATGATAGAAGCTATAACCACTATAAATTGATCAAATCAACATCAAACTTGACCAATCTTCCATGAAAATAGTCCCACCAGGCGTGCTAGAAACTATTTTAGTCTAGAATTGCACCCTTTGTGGGAGAGTTTCCTAGGCTCTCTCACTCTTATCTACAAGCATTGGGACAACCTCAGGCTATGGGTATCCTATAGTGAGGTTGAACCTCTAGGATTTGTTAATGAGGCTAGTTACTCATATGATTCACTTCAACTCTTATTTCCCATTCTAAAATCTATTGCTGAATAAGGAAATAGGATAGGAGGATAACATAAAAAGGAAATCTAAGCTAAGGGAGGTTATGCACCAAACAGAGAGTGATCCACATTCAGGCTGGGAACCTTAATGACTACTACTAAACTTAAACAAGACATAGTCTAGCTAGTCCTATTTCAAAGCCACAAGCATGAGTAGTTGTGTGGAGGTCAAAGGGGAGGATGCACTTTTAATGGTAGGAAGGAATAGGTCTGTAGGAGAAACACTATAACTTATAACACTTTAGAAAGGCACCAAAGGCTAACACATCACATGACCTATAATAAACCAATAAAATTAAAGTGAGGTGCATGGAGAAATCATACATGATGAGAGAAAATATACATTTTGCAAGCTAAACTCAAATAATGCACACTCGACTTCAATGAAAATCAAAAACTTGTCTTATATTGCTTCAAAAGAGTGTTACAAGGAAATTTTGATAGAGTAACTCTATCACCAGTCGAGGGATCTCTTTTTAGGCTCAAAAGCCTTTATATATAGCAAAAAGGAATGAGAGAAGAGGGGGCTTACATGAGAAAATAGAGAGAGGGGTCATAAATAGCTATAACCACCATTATGTCCTTGCAACTACCTTGGCCATGGGATGAGCCATCCAAGATCATTGCTAATCTCTTTAATCCCCTTATGCATTCAAGTCTCCCTTGATTGGATCTAGGAGAGCCATGTTGCTGGTAGATGCATGTTCCCACCAAGTGTAAATGATTTGATCTTTTGAATTTAAAACTTGGTGTGCTTATTCACTTTGCATGTCTGTTTCTCCACCTAGATGAATTTATTCTTAGTTTGACCACTTTACATGTTCTGATTGTGAGTTTTACACCATGTCATCAGAGTTGAAAGGAGAAATCCTCATCTTTTTCTATTGATTAGTTGTCAAAATCCCACTAGGATCCTTTTAAAAACTTGGCCTTTTCTTGTCTATTGATCTACTAGTTAATGAGCTTATGCCATTTTCCTTAACTAATTAGCCCTCTAGATTTGCTGAATATTTGACTATCACTCGTGCCATTGATATTGTATTGCGAGATCTTGACAAGTGTCAAGCTCACAACAATCCTTTTGAACCATTTGATCTTTTAAATACCAACGGCTACTTTATGAGACCTATCTTTGATGTTTATGCAAACATCCCAGTCTTTTCAAATTCAAATAGCTACTTATAAGGGCATAAATTTGATATTTGTGGGAAATTCATGGAATATTTGAACCCCAATGGCTATTTGTCAAGCCTCAAACTTGACGTTTGCAGGTTTATCAATTCTTTGAGTTATTTCCTTCAGACATTTCCTTTTGAGAAATTTCTATAGACATTTTTCTCAGCACTTTCTCTTGAAGGAATTCCTTCAAACTTTTTTTCCACTCAAATTCTTTGGATTTTTTCTTGGGGTATTTTTTTGAAAAAAATCCTTCGGCTTTTGAAAGAGACCTTCCCAAAAGGAACATACCCTTTGGGAAACTTGAAAAGCACCCTTCTCCTTTGTGAAAATGCCCTTCAAAACTTTTGAAAATGGCCCTTCCAAAAGGAACATACCCTTCAAAAGTTTTGAAAAGTGCCTTTTTGAAATTTTGAAGAGGACCACTTCTTCTGAAAATGCCTTTGAAAAAAGTGAAAAATGGCCCTTCGAAAACCTTTGGAATGGTCTTTTCAAAGGGAAATCCTTTGACAATGAACTTTTTCTATAGGTTATTTTCTTTCAGCTTCTCTGTATCAGACAAAAGTTTGAAACAATTTGACTTAGCTTTTTGGTGCGAACAATTTTCCCAAAGCAATTAGGTCTTTGAAAAAATTGTATTGGAACTTTTGTCAAAAGAAATCATCCATGGGATCTTTTCCTTAGTCATTTTTTGGATTTTTCAAATGTGTCCTTTCCAAAGGGAAAGTACCCTTTGAAACTTCTAGAAATGCGCTTTTAGCTGAGAAAGTGCCCTTCGACCCTTTTGTAAGTAGACCGTTTGCATTATTGAAAATGACTTTCTTCCCAAAAATGTCCCTTCAGTAAAGTTTTAAAGGACCATTTCCTTTCGCAAGTGCCCTTTGGAATCTCTTGAAAAAGACCACCCCAGGAAATGAACCTTTCAGGAAAGTTGTATAGGGCATTTTGCTTGAAAAAGATCCTTCAGAAAACCTTGCTTGGACACTTATCCAAATAAAACAAGATTTAGAAACTTTTCTTTTGGATAAAAGACCAAAATAATTTTGACACTAAAATTCCAAAAAACACAAGTAAAGACTTAGTTGAAAATGAGATTTTGCACTTAGCTTCTGCTTGATCAGGTTTTCCATACTTGCCTACTTTGGACTTGCGACCTCTTGCAACTGATTTGAGAAACATGAAGTCTCCCTCCTAAGAAAAGACTTAAGTCATCAATTGCGGCAAACCTGAAGTCCCTTTTATTGTTTCTTTGATCTACTTTGAGCAACATGAAAAAAACCTTCAAGGCAAAATTAATATGAAGTATAAAGTATTTGAATGGTAAGGGTGGCATTTTTGGCCTGTGGGGTTAAAAACTACCAACAGGGCCTAGCTCTATAACATTATATACTACAAATCTTGTGTCAATAACCAACAAATTCAATATCCTCCAGAGTGACTATCATCTTGCTTTTAGGAACCTAGAATGTGTAGGTATCTACATCGCACCACATAACCAATGCGGTCATCATTTTAAAATCATATGGCATCAAGTATAACCAACTCACATTGTTAAGGCTATCCATCTCAACAATGGATCTCTCCTCATGAGATAGGTGTAGGGAAAAAATATTCTCCATCATCTAACCTCGTTAAAACTCTCTACAACTCATATCCTCCTGCACCCAACAAAGAACACAACATCAAAAATTAGAAACTATCAAGTACAAGTCTATAAGCAATCAAATATACTATGCAACATTATATTTTAGCTTGGAAAAAATTTAGATGCAACCGCTCTCTAAGGAACCATAGTGTGGAACAAGACCATGCCAATTTGGATAAGGCCATGAATTTCCTAGATGCAAATAACCCAAAAAGGATAGTGTTGCAGTGAATTTGATTTTTTTTTCAAAACCAAATAAAATTAATTACAACTACCCTAATTTGATTTTTTTAACTACTCAGACTTGGTTTCAATACTCATCAATCTGACATCCTCATCATCTTAAATCAGCACCTCTACCTCCTCAAATAATGTGCATGAAATATCTCTCTTCTGGGGAATTTTTATAGTTTAGAGCTCAAAATTTTCCAATTTTCAATTTTTAAATCATTTTTTTATTTTGAAAATTATATATGTAATTCTACATATGCCATACTCCTAAACTATGGGTTGGCCTTACCAGAATCCAAGTTCACCTCAAACAAAAAAGTTGATATCTTGAAAACTATAGCTTCATTTCACAAATTATTTCTTCCACATGGAATATGGTCATGAAACTTACCATTTTTCACAATTTTTGATCTCATGCCAATATTTGGTTACGTCCATATTACATACTTCATTTTTCCATGGTAATTCATTTATTACTATTGGAACCCATATATGTATCAATCAACATTTAATCTATTACTAATATTAAAAGTTGATAACAAAATATGTAATAAAAAACTAAAGTAATAAATATCACCATATCGATTATTAATTTTACTTTGATCTCCTTACACTAGTTTCATCCCTCTAACCAAAAGCATGACATACATAGGCATTATTTCTAATAACTTGGATACACATAGGGAAATTGACTCAATACACACTATACATCAAATTTTGACTTAGATCATAATTGAAACTATTAAGTACACCTTTAGTTATGGATCATAATGCTTTACTATATAAATTTTTACTCAGTACATCATAATTTTACACAAACTATACAAAAGTTTTGACATAGTATGCCACATGGATTTTGTAGATTGGCATAGTTACTTAGAAAAGCTCAGTTTGTTTCAAATTTAGCTCAGATTTTGATGAATCAAACAGGTTTGATCCATTTGGACTATAGTTTAGGTTGATATTGTCCAAGTAGAGTGTTCTTGTCAAAATTCACACAAAATAATGGTTTAAGGTTATTATAGTTACTATATATTATCATAGTTTGTTATAACATTTTATTAGATAATCACATAAATTTTACATAGTTTTGACATATGGCACTTAGAATAGGTCATGTATAAGGTATATGCTCACATTTTATGCAGATTGGCTTAGTTTTTTCTTAGGTTACGATAATGGCAGCATGTATGCAGTGTGTATTTACATACATGTAGAACTATTACTTAGAATTAATATTTATTACTCAGATTATATAACAAAGTTTGCTTAGTTATTAGATTAGGGGAATGTTACATGAAACATGTTTTCATCTCCTAATTTTTGCACTAGATTATATATAATGAATGGAAAATCATGCCATTATCTATGTTGTTTACACTAAAATTCAGTTTAGAATTATACTTGCACCATTTTTTGCACCCAGTATCTAGTATATTGATTTGTGTGGGGTAGAAGTTAAATATAATTTAAATTCTAGTACATATATCTATCTAGAGAAGATTGGGGGAAAACATAGTTTGGTTCCTCATACCATAGTTGTTTACTCAAATTTAGCACATGGACTCCACATCATGAGTTCATCTTCAAAGACATCACTTGAATTCTTGTTCAATTCTTTGGCCAAGAAGAGAAAAATAATAGAGCCTATCTTCTCTTTATATGGGTTGATCACATCTAAACCCATGGCACCTCTATTTTAAATCAAACACATGGTACACATGTGAGTACATGTCTAAATTTACTCCTTTTACTCTAGTAATTTCATTTTATGACATTATTATAATAAAAGTGGGGCAAATATATACACCCAAATTTGGTCGATAAAACATAGGTATTATATTTTTTTAATGTTTTTTATATAGGAGCTCATGGTTTTGAATTAAGATCCCATTAACATGTGTTTTCATAGTCTTATGTATTTTTTTTCACTCTTTTACACTGATTTTACTTTGTTTTCTAAAGTTTTAGTGTTCTATGTCATCCCTTATCTGAGTCACAAGGATCCCTGGTACTTTTTTCTCTTCCATTCTAATGTCTTCTTATTTTTGGATAGGAGAACCCTATTTGGACAATCTCACTCTGCTATGTTTTCCAAAAGGACCAGTGTTATTCAACACACATTTCATGACTATTTTTTATTCACTCTATTTTGGGTTTCTTTTTATGACCATTTTATCCTTATTTGAGTCGATTGAAACGTCAATGGGGTTTTAGAAGTAAAAATTGGGAGTCTTCTATTTAAAGGATTACATCTAGCACTTATCACTTTGGTACATGCATAATAAATAAAAATAACACTACATCAAGCTTAACACCTGTATTATTTAAAGTTTATACATATCACATCTAGATTGCATGCTTGAACTAAGAGGAGGGAATAGGTGAAGATAATTTAGATTCAAATTATATATGATCCATTTAGACACACACACACACACACACACACACACACACACACACACACACACACATTAGATGGATAACTGCATTAGCCTAGTGTCCCTATTTTTGGGCTATGTAGGTAGCACTTAGTTTAATTGGGTTTTGAAGCTAGCTTGGTCATTCCCACTTCCCCATTTCCCCTTCCCTTTTGAATCTGATCTCCATTTTGTTTGTGTGTAAGATTTCATTATGGTTTTTAAGAGAAAAAGGTAAAAATATAAGATGTATTATGCAATCTTATATTTGTGATAAGTTGAAGTATATCTACAAATAGATCCATACATACTAGTTTATAATTTTATTGCAGAAGTAGTCTAGAATAAAATACTCCATAAAGAAAACATAATAGAGCACTCCAGTCCTAATATATCAGTCTTATCCTAAGTAGACACAATAGTTACACAATAAAACTAATAGGTGTCTCAGTCAACTCCAAACTCATACATAGTCATCTACAGTCTGTATTTTATAGAAAAAAATAAATTATCCATATCTCTTTGTATTTTTAGTCAAAAACCTAGTTGTTCAATATAATTTGTTTTGTAAGTAAATGCATTATTGAATGTCCATTTGATTATTCATTTACTTTAGTTAGCTATATCTCATATTATATTATAATTCCATTAATCAAAAAATTGATAAAAATAAAAACCCATTGAAAATGCCCCTAATATAGGCATTCCCATAAGTGTAAGGATTCCCTTGGGTGTATACACACTGAACCTATGAAGTAACTATAAATTCATGATCATGTGTGACTTGTATATCATGCCTATAATTCAAGTAATATTGTGAGTAACATGTGTAGGTGACGTGTATGTAAACTCTAGTATTAGGTGTATAAGCATGATATGTAACCATGTATAACTATGTAACCATAAAAGATAAATAAAAAGAATGTTTTTTGTTTTTTTTTTTTTGTTATCATTTTAAGCATAACATAACCAAGAAAGAGACAATATAAGATGTGAAAGATAAAGGAAGACATAAAAAAATGATAAATCAATCAAGACACAAGCTAAGGGTAGAAAGTGAGAAGAATTGAGGAGAGGAGGATCCATACTAACTTAAAACTTCCCTAAAAAATTGGTACACATTGAGGTGGAAGGCCTTGATATATATTTTGTATTATCATTGGTAAGTTTGTGTAGGCTTTTGGAATGGGAAACAACAATAAAAATTAAGAGGAAATAACTAATGCAATCAACCTAAAATAAGGGGTTAGAAGAATAAAATAGCAAACCAAAATAAATGAAAGAATAGAGTAACTTAAAAATTCAAACAATGGTGTAGTAATCAATAAAAAATAAAAAAATCAATCGACAATATCAATATAAATCTATAAGGAAACATTTTTAACCCCTATAAACCATACACAATGTAAGATAAAAATAATTAGAGAGATACGACAAATAGAAGAAAGATAGACAAAACAACTATGTATAGTAGATTGTATCTTTGAAACACATGAGATATGATAGGAATAACTAATAATCCCATTTAAATTCCCTTGATAATTTGTCAAATTATCTTCATGATCAAGATTTAAAAATCCCAAGGAACATGAATCTAAGTTAAATGCATCACTAATGTCATCAAAAATATAATCGCAAGTTATATAGTAACCCGAATCATCATCACTAGGAGTATAATCCTTATAATAGTTACTAGTTGCAATAGTATTTTATCCTCTTATAAATAATCACTTTTTTTGGATCATGTAGTTTAAAGCTTAGTAGTTTAGACACATAAATTAACATTTATTGATAAAACAATGCACTTATGACCACTCCTTATACACACTCAGCTCATACCTAATTCCATGGTCCTTGACCACCATTCCTTCACTTATATGTGTATGACCTATTCCTCCAAAAAAATAATGATCACTAAATGTTCCTATTCCACATTCTAAATAGCCTAAGTTAGTTTATAAATTGATCCATATTTCTATCCTAACTATCTCTTCTTCTCAGACAAGGTCACTCTTCTAATACAATCGTGCTCACTAGTAGTGTTTAAATCCACTAGCCATGTCCTCCTACAAAATAATGGTTATTTTATCAAATTTAAATTCACCTAATAGTTCATCCCACATGTTTTTAAATCCCCATATGAATGAATTTAAAAATGGTCACTATAAAACCACAATTTCTATCCATTTGTTCACTAGAGGATCATATTGAAAATAACCAGGATATCTAATTGCACATTGATAGGAAAGAATCTATTCTTCCCAATTCTAAATCCACATACCCCTAATACCCCTAAGATAAGTATAAATACACCTACAAGGTCACAAATCATTGTTAAATCATATAATTACACCAGGATTGAAACAAAGTATTTCATTACACTAGTATTTCACACACACCATGGAAGCATGGGATAACTACATGGAGTTTGATCCAACTTCAGAGTATTTCTATGTACATAGTGCTTACATAGAGGGCATTGAGGTCATGAAAAACTTCAACCACTAACTCTTTTTTACCATTTATTCCATTTTTCCTAATGACCTATTGAGCTAGGGTGCAAAATGAATAAGAAAGCACACAATGGCTTCTAAACCAAATCAAGTGACCCCAATCATGCACATTGGACCCATAGGTAAAGTCACACCTATAATATTTTACATAGAGGGCCAAAATCTTACTATACATCAACATGCCTTACAAATACCAAATTAGGCTAGCCTTGTATGGATAATATAGCCTTTTCCTAGGTGGATGCAAATCCTTGTTCTTGATTGGCACTAGCCTCACATAGTCATATAGTTAGTTTCACATTCACACTTATAATCCTGCATATTTGATTTTCTATCTAAGTGATTCTTCTTAGGAACTTTCCCTTTTTAGTATATTTCTATATTTAGCAAGTTCTAAATCATTTTTGTGTGATTTATGTCATATTCCTATAGTCTGATTTTACTATGTAGCTTGTCCTAATTAGGATTTAGTATCTCTCTTTCCCAGTTTTTGATCAAACATATCAGTGAACCAGTCTATTGATTGAATATTAAAAAACTCTAAACATCCAAGTTGCTAGGGGTTTTTCCTTATTTTTTTCTTTCTAATTTTTATATTAGGGTTTTTAGAGTTGGTGAATTAATTATTATTAGCAATCTTCCAAGTTTCAATTTCATATTTAATGCAATCTAAGAAAGTTGTTTCTACCTCTCTTAGAAGAAATGTTAGACTAAGTGGTACTCAAGTTGAGCATACTCATATTTATTTTAATAAGGCATATATGATGAATAAGAATAAGGGCATATTAGGATATTATGATACTAATAAACAATTTGAATACGTATAAGTGCCCAATAATATTTATGAACATGAATAGTATAATCATGATAACACTAACCTTCAAGATGAGCATCAAGATGTCATTACACATATAAGTGATGAATAACCAAAGCTTAATATATTTTAAATTATTAATAATTTTTTTGAAGATATCTATTAACAACCTAAGGATTATCATATAATTTTGAGAAATCTTTTGGACATAAAAAGTACAAGCATGACAAATACATTTGATGCTTCCACTACGATGGAGTCTTTAACTTTATCTACAACATTTGATACAAATTTTGTAAAAACTTTACTATCAAGGAACCTAAGGATTTCAAAAAATTAATATGCAAGTGATACTGAGTCATTTGAGACACCACCATTGGTTATTACACATTCTATTAGTGATGCACAATCTGTTATGTAAAACATTCTAGATCTACAAACTAAGGTACTACAAATGGAATAGATTTCTTTAGAACCTAATAAAGCACAAAATTCATATAATTTATTACATACTCCATTGTCTCAAAATATTTATGCATGTCCTTTACCAACTTGTTTTGTGGCATCTAAGCTTACATTGTATGATGGAAAAGGTGACCCCAAAAAACATTTGAGAGCATTTCACACAACATGCTTGGAATATGTGTCCAATGATAGTTTGATGATAAATTTATTTTGTATAAGTTTAAGAGAATATGTACTCAGATGGTTTTATGATTTACCACATCGGTTAGTTCATGAATTCAATCTTTTTATAGATTGTATCCTTGCACATTTCTCAGTTAACATCAATGAAAATATTACAAATGATCATATTTTTAGCTTGAATAAGAATCCAACGAGCCTATCGAAGAATATGACTTGAGGAATAAGACCATATTATCCAAAATGATGAATCCTATTGTAGATAAAGAAATAAAATATATCTACAAATAGAGCTTGCTTCCACCTCTACATGAATCTATCATGTTTAATAAGTTTTTATCATTCATGTATTTATGTCATACTATTAAAGAAAGAGATATTAAGTTGTTGACAATGAATAAACTAAAGTTTGAAACCACTCCAACTTATACTTATCATGAAAATAATCTAAGTAAGAAACCATATAATGTAAGACTAACTAAAAATAAGAGTGATCAAAAGGAAATAATAAATTCAGTTCTGAAACCTACTCTACGTATTGCATTATCCCCTCCAAGGAAATAATTTACTAACTTGCCATAAATGTCCTACAAAATGTTACAAAATTTATAAGAGTGTCATATCATATCTCCATCTCCCAAAAAATATGTTGATGTGAGTAAACATTTTCTAAATGGATTTGATCATAATGTTTTTTGTGATTTTCATAAACAACCATTGCATACTACCAATAGATGCATTAGTTTTAGACATAAGATTTAGGACTTGATATATGATAACATAATTGATATGAGAACACCTACTGATAGTACAAAGGTAAAACCAAGTGAGTTAGAATAATGAATATATTCACTCATCCTTTTCCTAAAAATACAAGTCAAGAAATAATAAACAATTCAAAAGTGCATTTCAAATATAATGCACATCATCCACCAGCTTCTTATCATCCTCATACCAAGGCACACCATCCTTTGAATGGCATCACTGGTACATAGCATGTTTCAGTGCCATCTAAACCACTTATCACATTCATAGAGCATGATATTGTATATGATGATTTTTATTGGACTCTTTGTTGAATCAAGCTTACATTGATCATCAACCTACACAAAGTGTCATGGTTGATAATGTTTCAAGTGTGAATATGTGCACGATCACACTTATCTCTCATCTTGGATACATAAATAAGGATATAATTCCAAAAAAAATAGTAATAAATGGATTCAATGGTCATGTTCAGAGTTATATTGGTGAGATCACATTACCACTATAGGTTGGTACAACACATGTGGCCACTGAATTTATGGTAGTACCTAGTGTGGGAGTCTTTGATATGTTATTGGAAAGTCCTTGGACGTAGTATATTTATTTAGTCCCTTATATAGTACATAGATGTCTAAAATACATTTTTGTTAATGATATTATCATAGTTCATGGTATTCCATATGAATGTCTCCATCAACCAAATGTTATTATTCTTACACAACAAGTTGCAGTTGAATAATGTAAGAAAGTTTAACCTATTCATATAATTTAGAATCAAGTGGTCCACTTTCCAAGGAGACCTATCCTTGAAAATCCACTTAATCATATATTTGTCATAGATTCTAAAGAGTCACTCTCTACTCCAATATGTCCTAGATTGGTATTACAAGGCACTAAGAGTGTTCCATAAAAGACACCAACACCAAATTCGTACACTCCATGATGGGTTTCAAAGAGTATTTGAGTTCATCATGCTAAATAACATACACTAGCTCATACAAAGCATTATCATGATAGTGTTACTCACACTTTAGAGTCAAATTAATTTTCAGATTCTGAGTTGAGATTAGGTACTTCACATTAGCACGATACTTTTCATTCATGATAGGTCATACTTCCTATGTTAGATACAAGACCTACTGATTGTGAAAATCTTTTTAAAGTCATTATTTAGTATGTTCATTTTTAGTTTCATATATGAAAAAATACAAATAAATAGAATAATCTTGAAATTTCTAAAAACCAAGACCTATGCATGTTATGTCTAGTTCATTTACATTAGTTGGTTTGTACTCAATATATGTAATATTTCTCTATATCTAATTTTATATCAAATAATATTCACAAGTGTACTTTAGTGAGTTATATAGCATATAGATTTTCACTTCTAGATGTAGTTTCAGGTTGTGATTTTAGCTCTAACCTAAAAATTTTACATAGACAAAACCAACTTTACTTTAGATAGTTACTCATTACAATGTCATCTAATTCTAGTAGACTTGTCCTAATGAACATAGGCTCTATTGTTCTATATTCAAACAAGTCATAGGTCTTATACAACTTGTTTACATCACAACTAGTTCCCATGTGACATCCTTTTGTATAGGTCTTATCATTATTTAACTATCCCTATTGTTAATACTTCAATAGATTAAATTTCACAATTATTGGCTCACTTACTTTCACATTTCTATATTATTGGATATTAGAGTTTATATATATACTAGTGTTAAAATTTTCTAATGTCAAACAACCTCACTTATTAATGTATGCATTTTTTGTTTGCTTACTTACTTCATGCTTTATATGTATTTAACTTGTTTAGATTGTGGACTTTGAACATGTCATTCATTATGGCTCTAAACCTTTTTATGTGTTTTTATGCATTTGAGTGATATTTGAACATGTCCCTTATATGGGGCCCCTTGGAATTCTATTTTGTACTTTGTATACTTACGTGTGTACTCTTTATGTGTGTGTGTGTCATGGACATGTCTCTTATTTTCTCAATTTTTCTATGCCATGATAGACATCATGCATATTCCCAATTTTTTAATGCCATGATGAATATCATGAATCCTCCTCGAGTTTCTCCATATTAGTTTCAAATGCTCAATATATGATCATTATTCACTGTGTTTCTCATTTTTATTATCTATCTAGACATGACACTATGTGTTCTTGGTTATATATGCATACTACATTAATATATTGCTTACTTTATCTATGATGATGCCATGATCCCTAATGTTATCATTATTACTCCATATTTTAATTATTTTTCTATAACATCGTTCACAATTTTATATATATATATATATATATATATATATATATATATATTGAGATAAGTTATTACACAGGTTTCACAACTCACCTCAAAATAAATGGTATACATAGTAGATTATATTAGAGACTAAGTTTCAAAAATACACTACATAGACATGAGTTTTTATATTTTACTCAATTAATCACATGTCATACCCATAATTTACTTATAAAGTAGTTTCAACCAACAATGCTCTATTTAGATAATAATGCAGGCCAATCATGTCAAGAATAGTGTGTTATAGTCCCAACAATTAAAAAAATTAGAATTCTCAAAACTAAATTCAATCAATAGAATAGTTTTAATATCTAATCAAATATAGTTTCAAGTTTTATGCACATGTATAGTACAAATTTGTTTAGTTTGGGGGCATCATGCATGACATGTGTTCTATAATTTATATAGTTTATATTCATAAATACACTTAATATTACTCAGTTATCAAAATTAATATGTTTAAATATCATGTTGGGGTCATTTTCATGACACATGATCACTTTATTTCTCAAGTTTTCACCATTTTATATAGAAGGAATGGAAATTCATGTCCTTCTTTATGTTGTATACACCAAATTTAGATTATACCAATTTTGCACTAGTTTTGCAATAGAATGATCTACTAGAATTCATAGAGGGATTACAAGATACTTACTACCTTGGGTATGTAATGGTGGATTAAAACTCACCTTGAGATCTTAAGCACACTCTCATTCTAATAATGATTGGGTCATGCACAATTCAATCCAAGTGTTTCAATGAATAAATCTTCAATGGTCCTACCCTCTACAGTCACCAATTTCGCAACATAAAACATAATGGTTCATATAACAAAATAAATGTATTCATTACTTGTTTATGATCTATTTTAGTAACTTAAATTTGGTCATGAATAATTTATTATCCTTATTTTATCCATTTCTACCATTAATTGACATGTGCACTTAATTGACACTTGTTTTACCAATTTGACCTATCCTAAGCACAAGAAAAGGCCTTATTTCACCAGAAGGACATCTATTTTCACCTATAGAAATGATATTACTATTAAAAACACCATTACACATATGTATTCTCTAACTCAGATCCAAATCTCAACACCTTTCTTGATGGGACAAAAACACCCTATGTTCTTGTCCCTATTTATCAATCATGTCCTTTCTTAGAAATAGTCAATTTTTTAAAAAAATGAAAGAATCCTTAGGTTCAGCCTTAAGACTTATAAAATCTCCAATGGATATTTTTCCTTCTTAAACCACTATAAAATTGCATTCAATTATTTAATTTCAAACACATTGGAAAGTTTCTTAATTCTATTACAAGATCTTATTCACATAAGTGAAAATTAGACAAAAGTTCCTTATTTTTTACAAATTAACTTCTAAGCACTTCAAGAAGTCATGAGCCAAGTTTTAATTTAGTTTTATGTATCCATAGTCAAGCATGATCAAGTATTCAATCAAATTATAAATGCATTCATATGGTCAAAGGATCATAATTGCACAAAGCACTTATGTGGGAAAACTATATGGAGGTTTGATCCCTCTTCAAAGTATTGGCATGTAGGCAACACTCAGCATAATGAGGTTTTGATGCCTAGTCAAACCCTAACCACTAACCCATTTTTACTCCACATCTTTTTATCTCCTTGTGGCACAAAGCTAGGGTTTGAAACTTCAAGAGGGTACATATAGGTCTATGCATAGTTTCTAAAAATCAAATCAACATAAGAAGGTCTAATTTTCACTTTCACACCCAACTATTTTGTAATTTCTATTTTTTTAAAATACAAGATCAAATAACATGGATAATAATGACTATCATTCCTATCCTACTGGGCATTCTTATCATTGAGGGCACGTAGACTTATATTTTGAAAGGCTTCTAGGTTTTTGTATTCTTTATAATCCTACATGTTGCTTTCATGTGTAGTCACCTGATGACTCAAAAAGATAATTAAATCTCTCTTTACATAGTTTAAGATTATTTGTTTATATTTTACTTTGTCTATTTTAGTCATTTATCTTATTTTTATTGTTCAGGTGTATTTACAGTGCCATGATTTATTAGATTCCAATTTATCTAATTTAGTATTAATCGCCACATTAATTTAATTTCAGATAAAACATTTGGTGAACCAACATGTTGATAAAACCTTTACAAAACATGAAGTCTTATTTAGGGTTTCAACCTTCTACGGTTTCAAAAAACCTGGTCTTGGGATTTCAAAAATGTTGTCTTAGGGTTTCACTAAAATTCTCTTTGTTTCTATACATCTCATATTTGACTTTGTTGCAATATATTTTTCATGTCTTTTATAATGGATAAATATATACACATACATGTCTTTGATGGATATGATAAGATAAGTATCTAAAACTTTACACAAACTTCGTTAATGCAATATTTTTTCAAATCAAGCATAACTTGGGAGCAAGAATAGTCACATATTCAAGATATTATAAGTCCTCCTCTTAACTCTCAAGATAGTGATAGTTACTCTCCTTCTAACAAGGTCCATGTTATCACTGTTTAAAGAGGTAGGTTGAAAAACCTTATAGTGTCAAAATAATGTAATCAATGTGTCCTTCCTTAACCCCATCCACCACCCCCATCTCCTCTTGATGGTTTTTATATGCATATTCAATCATAAATCACTAGGGTTTATGCTTTTGAACCCCTTAAGGATCAAATCATCACTATGACAATGTTAATAGAAGAGTTAAATAGGTAAAATAAATATTTGGTTTTAAAGATCACATCATGGGAAAATCATATCACATTCACAAAGAATCCAAACTATGCTAGTGTTAATCATGTGTTTACATCATCATCTAGATATTGTGTGACTAACAAGACTTTATATCAATATTGAAAGCCACAACAAAGTAAATATACACCTAGTGATTCCAAAAGTGCATAAAAGACCACTAGAAGCTCAAGAGAAATTGTAAAATAAATGTTTTCAACAAAGTGATCAAATTACCTCATATACATCCTCTTAAAATATCAAAACATTATTGTGCATATCATAATATACGTGGGTATCATGCAGATTGTTGTTTTTCCTTGAGGAATAAAATACAAAGTCTCATTGATAGTGATGATCCTATAATCGATAAATCAATAAGAAATTCATTAACAATGCATCTCCTAAAAAGAAAGTTTGGATACAAAAATAAAAGTTAGAGCAAGAAAAGTTACTAAAAGATCTATTATAAAAAGAGAAATTGCAGGAAAAAACTTCAGATAAAAAAGAAGTAACATTTTTAAAAATGTCTCTCATGCAATAAATTACAAAGCAAAATGTGCTCATAAAATCCATTGATTTCAAGTATGGTTGCTATGGATTCACACATAAAAGAGAAAGGTTAAAAAATAAGGTTATAAAAGGAACATGTTGAAAATAAAAGATTACAAAGGGAAAAATTGGAAAGAGAAAAATTAATAAAAGAAAAAATTGATGAATGATAAGTGCAATAAGATAAATTGTATCAAGCAAGGTTACATAAGTTACAAAAGGAGATATCATTACAAAGGAGAGATCATTACAAGAAAAGTTAAAAAAATAAGCTCAAATCAAACGAGAAAGCATCATTAAGAAAGGAGTTCTAACAAATGAGGTTCAAAACCAAGCTAAGGTTAGAAATGAGATCTCAAAGGAATTAACTAAAAAGCATTCATTGTATATAGATCCTTCGTTCATTATCCCCCTCATAGATGGATAAAAGTGTAATAATGTTGAGTTGCATCCTTTTTCATAGCTAATATATTTATTATGACACTTCTTCAATAGCTTAGATATGATCATCAACACTTGGGTAATATTGTAGGGCCTCAATGATGTATTGGATCCATTGAGCTAGCATTTACACTTAAATCAAAAACATTTTCTATCATATTTCATGTTGATTCTTCATTGAATGAATGCAATGTGAAACCAGGAAGATCATGGATGAAATCAATGGGAGAAACATTAGGAAAGGATCAGATTATATCACATTTTATAATTTCATGAGATGACCAAACAATTAAGCGAGGAAAAAAATAAAAAAAAAACATGTCTTTAGATAATATTGGAGAAAATGATGATTACTCATCAAAATACATTCACTTATCACATATTTTTGTGATCATATTGAGATGATTGGGTAGCTCGTAAAATTTTCAAAACATTCTAAAAACACATTCAAACATATTCAAAATAATAAAATCTATTTTTACGTAAATTTAGAATTATTGCATCTTCTTCTTCCATTTGCTTATGTTTGTGATCACTTGATCTATTCTTATATGTCCTTGGATTTCATTGATTGATTTTCCTCTTAGTCCTTCTCTTTTCCATTTCAAGTCTAATAAATATCAAAACAATGTTAAATCTTACTGACAACAACATTATATATCTTCATGCATAGTTTTTTTCCAAAATTTTATCATTTTTCCTATAGTACACAATCAACAATAACATGAAAGAAACATCAACTACTACTATCCTATTTGTTGATCTTATCATTTGAATTTTTATACCCATAATCTACATTTCCAAAATACAGAGCTCTAATTCAATCACTGTCTAGGTTATTCACACATTACCAATATGCAACTTCCTATTTTTCACACATAAATCTCTTAGTTTTAGTCTATATTATTCATACATGCGACTCTTTTTGATAAATGTACATTTTACAAAATGATAATGTACAGTCAACTACTTGCATACATTTTTTAATCTCATATAGATTTGTATAAGTTTTAATTCAAATTCCATAGGGGAAATTCCTTCTATTGAGCCATTCAAACCATTGTTAATGCACATGTTTCATTGACACTTTTTGAGAGCTATCCGGATTAGTCTCATTTATTCTATTTTGTACACCTTGGTTTCATTTTAGTATCTAATGTTATTGATTTTTCCATTTAACAAAAATAAAATAAAAATCATATATTCTCAAAAAAATTCAAAAACATTCAAGTATTGTCAAAAAACCAAAATTAGGACTTGAGCATCATTAGAAATTTATTTTACATATTTACAAAATGTTATTTATCTCATGATTATTTGATATAATATTATTTATATCTCACACATGCATTTCATGAGTATCTATGAAGTGTTGTGCAAGACATACAACTATTTTCACAGATTAAGATGTTGGACTCTCCTCTACCTATTAGCCTTGCTAAGTTGGATTCATCTTACTTCCTAGTGACAATATGTAGGTGTTATCATTGTATAACCCCAATAATATTTAAGTTTTAATTTTATACAAATTTCATGCTAACATTTATATCTTACATAGTGTACATGAACATATTATTTGCTAGGATATAATTACATGACATATGCATAGCTTATACTACCTTTGATAATTATATGTTTCATTATTATTTCTTACTTGTACATGGTAGAATACAACTTTTATTTTATATTCTATTAGCCCTTGGCCGTTATGTGAGATTATTTTATTAATGTATATCTATGAGATCTTATGTGTTGTGTGTGACTTTGATTTGGACCTTGGCCCTATGTGTGGTTTATGACATTTCAACATGTCCTTGCTTTGGCCCTTGGCCCTATGTGTGGTGTGTGACATTTGAACAAGTCATTTCTTTGGCCCTTGGCCCTATGTGTGGTGTGTGACATTTTAACATGTCATTGTTTTGGCCTTGGCCCTATGTGTGTGTGACATTTGAACATATCCATTATTTATGACTTTTTTATGTATATACATGTTATTTAGGACATTTTAATTTCTTTACTTTTGTCCCTTGTCCCATCTATGTCAATGTTCTATCATTTGTATTTATTGTTTGTTTTCTTGTTAAGCTTGATGATTTTGATAAGTTCCATGATCCATACATTGCACTCCTAACATATTAACATATTAATTCCATGAGCTTAAATGATACATTATATATGCCTTGCCTCTTAATTCTTATGAAAAATTTAAATCTTGTTGTGCCAACACTTTTCTATATGCTACACTTTTTCAATGACATCTTAATATGCATGTTTCAAGTTAACACTTGTTTTTAGATGAGTAACTTTTTAGGAGCAAATTCCCTCACCTCAAAAGCAGGGTATTTTAGTGGGTTCCTCATACATGACATAAACCATTTTCGAAGAGAAAATCATGGTTTCAAAATCATAATTTCAAATTTTTAAGTTGAAAACTTAGTTATTGGCACATATTATGGGGGCATGTGCCATTGAATATGCACTTTTATTTCTAGTTTCAAGAAGCATTCACATACAATTTCAAATTTTACAATTAAAATGGAGGCATGATATATTTTTATGCCATATTTTATAGCTAAAAACATGGTAGGATCATGGGTGTAAAACATTATCTTGTGTCATGTTATCAAATACCAAGATATACCAATATTTATCATGATGTTTCAATTGAATCTACAAGCTATCTACAATGATTGATTTAGTTTAGTTGCATAGTGCATGACTTAGATTCACTAATCACTTTAACATTATGTGTGAGATTATGTTAGGGTTTAAACCCATTACATATTGTGACTAGAAATATGGATGGATAGAAATTATAAAGTTTTTAACATTCTTCAATGAGCAATATTTTCACTTCAAAGGACAAAATGCAAGTTGGGGCTTGATCACCCCCAATTTTTTCCAATGGTTTGGCTAAGGAACCATATTCTCTAAGTGCTTCATGGGAGTCGCTGATGCTTCAATGCTTCAATAAAGCATCATCACTAATAAGATTCACAAAAATCAACATTGTTGTCAGACATATAGATGTATTCATTCCATACTCTCATTTCAATTTTTAAATTACTCGTGCAATTTAGAAAAGTTCATTTCAAATTTCAAAATATCAAATTTCAATAAAAATTTAAAATGTTTAAATTTCAATTTTTAAAGGAATAAAATAACTATTTCATATGTTTTATAGGATTTTCCAAAGAGTATGGTGCCTTGAACGATTGAAGTATGCAACTCTTAGACAAAGTGAGTCTTAGACCCTAAGGTATGGATTTCCTTTAATCTACTAATTTCATTCATAAATGGGGGGATGGTGGATGAGAAAATGTAGTAAGTTAAATTTTGTCATGAATACTTGAACATGCCTATTTTATCTATTTTTACCATTAATTGACATGTTCACTTAATTGATACTTATTTCACCAATTTGACCTATCCTAAGCATAAGAAAAGACCTTATTTCACCATAAGGCCATCTACTATCACCTACATAAATGATATTACTACTAAAAATACCTTTATGCATATGTATTCTGACTTAGACCCAAATCTCAACACCTTTATTGAAGGTACAAGAGTGACCAACAAGATAGGAACACCCAATATTCATGTCTCTATATGTTGATCCTATCAATCTATAAAAGTAGTAATAAATTAAAAATGAAAGCCTCCTTAGGGTTAGCCTTAAGAATTACAAACTCTTTAATGAGTATTTTCCCTTCTTAGAACACTATAAAATCACATTTAATTATTTATTTTCAAACATCTTGGTAAGCTTATCAATTCTATTAAAAGAGCCTATTCACACAAAAGCACATTGGATAAAAGTTCCCTATTCTTTCTTAATCATATTCTAATCACTTAAAGTGATCATGAGCAATGTTTGAATTCAATTTTACACAATCATATCCAAGCATGATAAATTATTTGATCCACAAAGCACTTGGGTGTGAGAACTACATGAAATTTTGATCCCTCTTCAGAGTATTGGTATGTAGTAAAAACTCAACATACAGGGGTGTTAAGGTTTAACACAACCCCAACCACCAACCCATTTTTACTCCTTCACATCCATTTATCTCTTTGTGGTAAAATCTAGGGTTTGTAACTTTAATAGGGCATAAATGGGTCTTCGCATAGTTTTAGAATATAAAATCAATGGAAGAAAGCTTATTTTTCACTATCACACCCCACTATTTTAAAAGTTATGGTTTTTTGAAAAAATATGATATTAACAATAGTGAAAATAATGAACATCACTGTTGTCCTATTGGGCATTCTTGTCCTCAAGTGTACCCATTCTCAGCATCTGGAAGGTTTCTAAGTTTTTTGCATTCTTTCTATTCCTACATTATATTTTCCTATGCAATCACCCAATGACTCAAAAATCTAAGAACATCTCTCTTTTACATATTTTACTCTTGTTTGTTTTTGTTTTTGTTTGTCTATTTCAGTCATTCATCTTTAATTTGTTATTTAGGATTATTTATAATACCCTACTTTAGTATATTCTAGTTTATCTAATTTAGGATTAATCACTACATTAATTTAATTATATATATATATATATATATATATATATATATATATATATATATATATTGTATTTAATTTCATATTTTCATCATAATTAAGAATTGATTTATACATGTTTGATTTTAGGTTTTCATGAAGCACAATTCAATGTAGGGCATACATTCAAAACTATTCTTCATAGATAGATTCAATTATAACTTCTTTTACTCTAGTAATTTTGCTTTGTTGCATTACTAGAATAAGAGCGGGGGTGGGGGGAGGGAGGGGAAGTAGGGGATGTAGACACATAAACTAACATTTATTTCTAAAACAATACACTTTTGGCCATACTTTATACACAATTAACTCGTGCTTAATTCAATGGTACTATACCGCCATTGCTTCACTTCTATGTGTATGACTTATTCCTCTAATCAAATAATGGTCACCATATGTTTGTATTCCTCATTCAAAATAGTCTAAATTCATCCTTCAAATGATCCAAATTTATAACTTAGTTATCTTTGCTCCTTAGACAAGGATGTTTTTTTATCACAACCTTGTTTGTCGATAATGTCTAAATCCAACGGTTATTCCTTCCCTCCAAATAATGGCTAGTTGTTCAAATTAAAATTCACCTGAGTCATATCACACATTTAGAAATTGACATTCAAATTAATATCAAAATGATCACTATAAATCCATATTTTCTAGCCATTTATTCACTAGAGGCTCATATGATTGAAAAATAGGAGGATATATAACTGCACTGAGAGGAAATCATCTATTTTTCCAATTTTATGTCCACACAAGCCTCCTAACTTTGAGTAAGTATAAATACACATCTAAGGTCATGATTAATTTTAAGCACATAATTACATAAGGATTTCACTAACATATAACATTACACCAATATTTCATGCACACCATCGTTACATGGGAGAACTACATAGAATTTGATCCATGTTTGGAGTATTGGTATGTAAGAAACACTCAACATAGGAGTTATTAAGATCAAACACAAATTAAACCACTAACTTATTGTATCCATTTATTTCATTTTTCTTTATGACCTATTAAGATAGGGTTTCAAATGAATAAGAAGGCACACTTCAACTTCTATAGCAAATCAAATGTCCCCAATCATACACATGGGACTTACAAGTGAAGGTACACCTATCATATTTTACATAGAGGGTAAAACCCCTACTAGATGTTGGTGTGCCATATAGATGCCAATAAAAGATAGCCTTATTTTAATAGTGCATCTATGTCCTAGGCAGGTACAAAGCTCTATTCATAATTCATAGTGTCCTTACATTGTTATATAATAAGTTTCACAATCGCACTTATAATCTTACATATTTGATTTTATAGCTAAGTGATTTTAATTTGGTATTTTCCCATTTATAATATTCTTATATTTATTAAGTTCTATATCAGTTTGTATGATTTATGTTATATTTCCTATAGTTTGATTATACTCAGTATTTTGTCATAATTAGGATTTAGTATCTCTTTTTCCTAATTTTTGATAAAATAAGTAGGTGTTTTAGCTTGAAAAAAGGTGATAGGTTGCAATAATACTATCTTAGTATATGGATGAGTAGGTACTTTAACTTTAGATGTTTTCAATTGATGTTGTATGATTTTTTGTTTTGGTATTACTTTGGATAATACCTCATGTTAAATTTGAATTGGTGGCTCATGAGTGCCTCAAAGAGTAATCATTTTTTTATCATGCAAAATTTTTATGCATTGATGTAATTTGGATGGAATTAATATCATTTGATTAAACCAAGGGAATCCAATTAATATATCACATGTCCTATTATCCAACAATACATGAAACTAAACAATAAATGTCATAGGGCCTAAGGTGAGAGGTAATGTCATAACCTTGAGATATGTTTGAAATATTGTGTCCTTCCACTTGAATAACATTTATATTAATTAAATCTCAAATATCATGTCTATTTAAAAATCATCTATTGGTAATATAGCCTAAAGTTATATGAAAATCACAATATACATTCTTATAATAATTTTTAGGAAAAGGCTAAGATGTGTCAAGCTAACATTGTGTAGGTAAAGATACCATATTACATTCAAGTAATCATTTAAGCACTTGGTGAGGATTGTCAAATATATGTGTAAATTATCTTTGCTCTTGAGAAGGAAGGTCAAGCCTATTAGGTGGTTGTGATATTGTGTTAAGTATATGCATGCTCTCCTTCCTAGCTTGAAAAGTAGTAATATCATTAGCCTTATCCTTAAATGTTATTTTACCTTGAAATCTTTTTCAATTAGAGGTAGGGTTACTAGTCCCTTATTTAACCATAATGGAGTTTATAATCTTGATGTTATATTTTCTAACCGTATGATAATTTTCATCAAAACATTGATGTGTTGAACATCACTTCATCTTTAATAGGTTAAATTAAACTTTGAGAGATCATACTTTGTAATTCACTATTAGGTAGTTGTTGAGACATATTTGCAAGTGTTGTTTTGAATTATATCACATATTCAATTATAAGATCATTAAGACCTTGTTTAACTTGTGCAAGCTATGAAAACATAACCTTTTATCTAATAATGATTTAAAAATGAGCTAATAAACTATCATCTAAAAAATTTAGGTAATGAATGAAACCCTATGGTAAGGTGTACAACCAATCCTAGGCATAATCCTTAAGACTTTGGGGAAAGAGCTTAGTAAACAATCTACAATTTGGTGCAAAGTCAATGCATGAAACATATAATGATTTTATATGTTTTGAAGGGTAATTATTGTCATTGAATAAATCAAACATATGTATAATGAAAACCAATAGGCAAAGGGTAGGCAAAGACCTCATAAATCAATGGATTGAGTAATATATCAATATAATTCACTACATGGCTTGATATTTGAGATCCTTGTAAAAGTTATTGAATTTTTATTTATATATCTTGAATGGTTTGTTGAAATATTACATCTTGAGAAATTGAGAAGGAACATGTGTATGGATAGACACCCTAGTGCTTTTATAAAAACCATGACAAAAATATGTATATTGAAAACTAGGTCTATAAATATGAGGTACAAAAGAAACACTAAGCCAAGAAGGATATACATGGTTACTTGGGTAGATGCAATAGGTGGAGGCCTAAAATTTGAATCCATAAGAGCACTAGATTCATTACATAATGTAGAAGAAGAGCCTATAATATGTAGATTATAAACATTCAAATATTCATTTACAACATGTACTACCTTGAATACATATTCCTTAAGTTAATTTCATCTATTTTTGGTACTCTATAGTAACATAGATCATGGCACCAAGTTTTGTAGGAAATAACAATTTTTTTTTTTTTCAAATAAGGATATTTCATGTGTATTCTAAGTAGTAATTTTTGAAAAATAATCATTCTTAGCATTATCATTACAAATGCCATCATTGATAGCATTGGCATCACAAGAAATGTCATTCCTAAAATTATCAACACATTTTTTTCATTTGTATCATTCACATTTATATCATTATCATTATCATCAATATAATGACTAGGAATGTTATCAATATTCACCATTTTATTTATCAAATAAGCAAGGGTACCAAGCAAAATAATTTAAACTAAATCAATAGTTCTACCCCTCGGTTTATCACTTCTTATAGTAGGTGTCTTATATATATATTTATTAATTGACATGTGATATAAACATAAATAACATGCAAGAAGATATGGCTAATGATATCCTAATAAGAAATCAAAATCCTAGAAAAATTAGATTTGCAAAAACCACAACAGTAAACCCTAGAGGGAAAGAGAGCATAAAAACTTATGGTTGTCGAATCAAAGGATTGGGTTCACCAAAATGTTTATGTGGAGGGAACACAAGTGTTAAAAAGAATACAACAACTAAATAAAAGGGAAGGGGGTAAGATAAACCGGATATAAATATACAAAATAGTAATAAAAACCTAAATTATCGATTTAAGGAAGTACCTTGAGAAATTGATAATTGAAAATGGAAAGATAGAGATATGTACATGTTTCTAACTTAATTAAGTTATAGAGACTTTGAATACTATAAAATAGGTTTTGGAATAGGGAAAAAGAACTTTAAGAAAATAGACAATGATCTAAAATAGTTACTGAAATCGTATGGCATGATAGTGATAAGACCAAAATCATATGGATTGAAAGCAGTTGACCTATTCTAAAAATAGTTATGTAGATCCTTCCAACCTAAAATTTTACAACCATTAATCAATAATTGATGCATAAAACCCTCTCTTTGATAATTAGAATGATGTGTGTCTAATTCATAATTTATTCCCTTTTTCTTGAATTTAAGTCCACACTAAGAATATATTTAAAAAATTATGTTTTGTTTGAGGAGTCTACCTCAATTAACCCCCATTTGACCATTACAATACGTGTATGTTTTGAAACTTATCACTCATGCATTTCAATAAACAACCATGTGTGTATTCAGTTCTCACCCTTCATAATATAGATATTATAATAAGAGTAGAGTGTATGATCAATGTGTGAGTTCCTTGCCAAGACTTGTAATGATATTAACTTATGGAATGGATCAGAGTACATATGTATAGACTCATAATTCAAATTGGGACACATTAACGTGTAATCAAACCATGGAAAAAGTGAAAGATAATAATAAAGGCACATGGAAACATGGTATGATGGAGCAAAGGACCCACAAGCAACATGATCAAAATCATATGAAATGAGATTAGTCATTACCATTTTTAGATCAGGAAATAGAGATTAATGAGTTTTTAGCAGCATTTTTTAGTATCCTAAGATAAATAAATTAAAAATTTGAAGGTGTTCGTAAGAAAATGATAATAGTAAAAGACTATGAAGGTACACTATGCCAAAAGAGTCTAATGTAATCTAGTGATCCAAATATATGATTACATGATAAAAATATTGTAACTACAATACTTGTACCAAAATTATGTGTCTACAAATATGTTTTATAGGTCTAATGGGGGACCAATACATTGAGAGAAGGCATATTCTCATGAAAATGTGTAAAAAATGAGAAAACTTAACCCAAAATGTGTTTAGGGACTAAATAGGAGATTTCAAGTAAAACAATGAAAATAAAATCCTACCATCACATCTAGAGTGTTACAAAACCTCTAATGTGGAATGTTTGCAAAGATCAGAGTAATAATGAGGTTGTAAAGGTTAGAGACCCACCTAGAGTAGGATAAAGTCAACATATAAATAGAAGTGACAATGACATTTTTGTCCTCATTTCTAATTTGTAAATTTTCCAAAGATGCCCTTGAATAGAAAAAATGCATGAATACCACCTACATGAGGATCAAATTATGTGCCAAGATCAATGAGAGAGATGTAAGAATACTTGTATTAAAAACTAAAAATTTCAAGTTTTTAGCAATATAGTTTTTTACAATGATATTTTTGTGATCTCTTTAAATTATACCACTATAATTTTTAAAAAAGGGGCTCAAAATGTTCATTATAGATTAGATAGATTTAGAATATATTTTTCTTATTGTTATGGCCTAAAATGTGTTTTTGCAAAATATAGGGTTTGTTAGGCTTCAATATCAAACCATGTGGTTTGAGCATATAATTTTAGAAAATTTTACGATCATGACTAAAGGTTGATTATGGGTAATAAGTTTAAAGGAGGTCAAACCATAGGTTTCTATGAAATCCATAAATGATTATTTCTTTGAATTTATTTTCATTTTTTTCTTGTACCTTTGGATCATCTGATGCTTTTCTTCATATTTTATTACAAATATGATCATAGAGCAAGGCTAGGTAAGCACCATAGCCATTATGGCCACCTCCACCACATAAATATGTGTAGGCACCAAATCACACACTCCCAAAATTTTAGAGGTTTCTAGCCAAGAGAAGATCACCAATTGGTTAGGGTGAAATTGGATTGTCACATATTGAGGATAATGGCCATACAGAGGATAGTGGCCATGGTTCCAAGGATGAGGATGTTGATCATGGAAACTATCCATGAAAATTTTCACTGAGGGTAGAATACATTTGTCCTACTAGTGAATTGGAGATAAACGGTGAAAAAAACATATTAGGGTCATGAAATTGCATGGACCTATACATATTGGGTGAGTTGAATAAAAAACATTATTATATCAGGGAGACTAAAAATTGGGGTCTAATCTAGATGACCTTGTTACATGTATGTGAATATGAGAGAATGCTTTTATGTAGGCCCATGTCAAGATTTGACCAGGTCATATATCCTGTAATACAAAAAAAATGTAGATGCAAATATATGGATGTCTAAATAAAACTTAGGAAGGTGGTGTAAGAATCATACATTCAACAAACTAGGGTTTTCATATAGCTTATATTAAAATTTATTATGACGAAGTACACCACTATAGGTCAGAGATAAAAGTTGTGGTTGAAAGGGTTCATAAGGGTATGGGTCCAACCATTAACAAAATATCCACTAATTTATGTTATTTACAACAATAATTGAAATTAAATTATGCAATAAAAAGATATCAGTAACCTCAACTCAACCATAAAATCTAGCTAATATTTTAATATTTTAAATATAAAATAATGGTTTGATAATACAATATTGATGATTTATTGATTCCCATATAATCCATATGACTTACCGATTCCCATATGACCCATATAAAATGCAATACATAAATGTTAGCCTTAGTGTAAATCTAACATGCCAAAGAAATTATATGAACCCAAATACTACGTATGAAGAAATAACAATAATATAGAAACTTCCACCTTTCATGATAAGGTGCCCCCATAGTTACAAGTGTGTACAAATATTATTAACCTATTTTTAGAAATTCCTAGTGATGTGATCGTATTGTGGAAGACATTATTATATTGGTGTTTGTTATAGCTTGGAATTACATGCTTGTGAGAGAGTTCTTTAGGATCTCTCACTTCTAGCTATAAGCATGGGAACAACCTCAGCATGTGAGTGTCCTATGGTGAGGTTGAACCTCTAGACTTTTTTATGCTCAGGTGCTTCACTTCAGCTCTTTGGGTTTCTATGCTAAACTCTACTAATTGTTGAGGAAAAGGGGAAGAGAGATTACTTGAAAAGAAAACTAAGCTAAGGGAGGTGATGCACCAAAATTAAGTGATCCACCTAGCTTGGGAAAGAAACTAATTCAACATAAGACAAGTTGGCTTACACAACCTACTAACCAGCTAACTTGCATAAGTATTTCTTAAACTAGGCTTATTGAACCACACATGAGGCAAAGAGGAATTTTAAAATTCACACCAAGCATCCATTAATGGACGAAAAGCATGAGTTTGTACCTACAATTAACTAGAAAGCACCTAAAAACAAGCAAGAAAGAAGGGAAACAAGGTTGGAAGGATACTTCCTCACAATGATATTAGTTCAAAGCTAACTCAACACAATTTTTAGACAAAGAGATAGGTAAAAATAATCTTTATTGCTTCAAAGATCCATTAAACAATGATTTTCATAGAGATATCTTATCAGCAGTCCAGGGATCACTTTCTTGGCATGAAGGCATTTATTTATATAGAAAAGGGGGAAGAGAGAAGAGAGAAGGGGAAAAAATAAGAAGTCATCAATGGTGGGAAACCTGACGTTGCACTTTATTGTTGCTCCTTAATGCACTGCTTAAGATCACTAGACAATACTCTTGAGCCTCTCCCATCTTTAAGACTCTCTTTGGCACATCTGAAAAGTCATGTTATGAGCAGATGAAATGTTTCTTCTTGGTGTGATGCATTTAAACATCAAACGGTGATTGAAAATAATTAACCATGGTGGATGAAAGCCTTCATAACTTCCAGCTACCAGCCATTCAGACTCTCCTATGTTTATTGAACATCCTTGTGCCACTTGTCCTTTACTAATTGGCCCTTTCTGCTCTAGTTACACCACATGGTAGCCTTCCATTTGTTACATCATGATTCTCACATTATTGGACTAAGCTTAAGTTGAGCCCTTGGAGAATCCTGGTTTACTCTATGCAGAGTAATTTGGGTTCTTTGAACTCCCCAACTTTAGAATTTTCCAGATCCTACGCTTATAAAGCGTTTTAAGTAGAGTACTTGGAGAAAGATGATTTACTCTATGCAGAGTAATTCAAGTTCTTCAAGCCTAATTACTTCAGTCTTGTCCATCTTGAATTCTTCTCACTTTGTTATTTCTCAAGCCTTAAGACTTTGAGCTTTTCAAACCCAATTACTTCAAATGGCTAGTCGCTTATCCTGATTTTGACGTCCATTGGCCCATCATTTCATTTGGACACATGGTCTTGGGTTTGTTTTTGGATTATTTATTTTGGGTAAATCTCCGAAAGGAATTTCTTCAGATAATTTGCTTGAAAAAATTCCTTCATACTTTTTGTTTGCATCTATCTTCAAAATTACCCTTCGAGCTTTCCACAATGGAGGGTAAGAGACCCTTCAAGATTTATGCATGTCCCTTTAGACTCCCATGAATGATCCTCCCAAAGGGAAAGATACCCTTCAAGAATTTTGAAATGGTCCCTCTGAAGGGTAACATGCCCTTTGGGAAAATTGCAATTGTCCACTTGGACAAGAAAAAGGCCTTCAAAAAAATTGAAGTGTACCTTTGAAAAAGTTGACTGAACCCTTTTGCACTAAAAATCCCCTTTGGATTTTTTGAAAAAGACTCATCCCTTGAAGAACCTGAGAAGAACCATTTTTCAAGACCAAATCAGGTTCGTCAAGCCCCTTATTTTGGGTTTTTGACTACTCACAACTTATGAAGTAATCAAGTAGTGCCCCTTGGAGAACCTGAAATACATTGTCTATGAGTAATTCAAGTTTGTAAACTTGAATTACTTCTACTTATAAAGAATTTAGAAGCTAAGCACTATTGGAAACTCGATTTGTACTGTGCCTTTAAAAAACCCAAAGTTATCACTACTGGAAAACTTGAAGTCCTCCCAAAGACCTACCATTTTCTTGCCTAAAAGCACCCTTTTTCATACTTAGGCAAACTTTGATATGTGGGCCAAAAAATGGCCAACATTTTTGACAATTCGTAGGGAAGCATTCTTGCTATGGTTGAGAACCCAGCTCATTTGCTTTGTTCAATCCATTGGGAGTGGAGTCACTACTTTTGCATGAAGCTAGCTCTTTCTATAAATCTCCCTTGAAGCAACAATGACAACTGAAATGAGACAAACTGTGCCCATGGCACTCAGGGAAGGGAAAACACACAACTGAAATAGATGTGCACAAAACATTTAAATAAAAACATGAAAAGCTATACAAAATATATAACAACATACAATGGCTACAAACTCTTTTGATAACATGGATTTAAATGAATCCCATTGACTGGGATGGGTAATACCTCACCATCTACTTGGGTACACTAAAAATCATTATATTATTTACATCCATGAATTAAATAAGGCCACTCCACAAGCTATCAAACTTGGTATGGTTACTCAGTTTGGCCTTTTTAAAGTCCCATTTGAGAACCAAGTCTCCTTCCTAAAAAGTCCTTGTTATAGCTCTCTTGTCAAAAGCCCATTTGACCTGAGCTTGATGTGCCTCTAACGTCTTCATTACAAGGTCCCTTGTTTCCTCAAGTTCTGTGAGTTATATCAATCTCTCATTCATGGGTTCATCTTCTAGTATCTCTAGCTGCTGGGCTAGCTCTAATGTAGGCAGCTCAAGGAAAATGGGTAACTTGGCCTCCCTTCCATATACTAGAACATATGAAGAATTACCAATAGTAGCTTTAAGAGTTACATGGTCAGCCCACAAGGCTGTTTTCAACTTGGTGTGCCACGTCCTCTAACTCTCCTCCATGGTCCTCTTTATAATCCTCAACATATTTTTATTTGTGGACTCAGCCAATCCATTCCCTTGAGGATAATAATTTGAAGAAGTGTTGAGGTAGATGCTCATTTTGAGATCCCATTCAATTGTTTTCAAACCAAGGAAAGTCAATGTATTATTAGATATGATAGTGGATGAAACACCAAACCTGGTCACGATGCTATCATAGAAATCCACAACTACACTTTCATTAGCTTCCTTCAATGCAATGGCTTCTACCCACCTAGTGAAGTAATTAGTTGCAATAAGCACCCACTTAGTCCCTGTAATTGATGGGGAGTTGATCATACCAATGAAATCCAAACCCCATTGCATGAATAGTTGCTCCACTTGAATCGAGTTGAGAGGGAAAGTTGCTAACCTTTGCTTACCTACAAAAAGAGCACATTTTTTACACCTCCTCACCCATGCATAAGTGTCCTTGAAGAGGTTAGGATAGTAGTAACCAGCCCTCATGATCTTTGTTGTAGTAGCCCTTGGAGCAAAATGACATCCTACAGGCCCATCATAGAAATGATCCAAAATCTTGGCTACTTGATCATCATCTACACACCTTAAGAGCATTCCATTGAGTTCTCTTATGAATAAAACCCCATCAACTAAAACATAAGGTATGGGCTGAAGTCTCAAATACCTTTTTTAGCTTTGTCCATACCTTAAGGGCACTCACCTGTTAGTAGAAAGTGCATCATATCATAGAGCCAACTAATGTGAGGTGGAGGTACATCTGCTTGTAGGTTATCTTATATTACCAAGATGACCTCTTTGTCTTCATGAATTTTATCAACCATATGTTCACATAAGCCTTTACCTCTTACTAGCTTAGTGACTTTGATCTCCACATCATACTCCATGACTTTAGTAGTCCACCCAACTCTTTTTTTGGTCAAATCCTTGTTAAGAAGGAAGTCTCTTACCCCAAGATGAGACACCATAAGTTGTATTTTGTTGTTGGATAGCATTGGCCTAAAATTATTGAGGTTCCTTACTACTACAAGGACTTGCTTTTCTACAAAGGTATACCTCACCTCATTCTCTTCAAGCCCCTAACTAAAAAATGCTAATGGCTACTCAAGTCCTTCACCATTTCTTTGCATTAGCATAGCTGATATATTATCGATGTTGGAAAAAGCATATAATATGAAATCCTTTAATAAATCAAGATTCATAAGTGTGGGTGATTGAGCGATGGCTTGCTTGATAGCCTCAAATGTTGACTTGCCTTTAATTGACTAGGTAAACACTTGGTTCTTTTTCAGCATAGCAGTGATGGGTTTGACCAAAATTGTAAAACCAAGGATAAATCTTCTAATGAAGTTTATCTTTGCAAGGAAAATTTGGAGTCCTTTCATATGCTTGGGAAGGGATAAAGCCAAGATGGCACTTGTCCTCTCAGTTACAATGGACAGCCCCTCCTTTGAGATGATGTGGCCTGGTATCTTGCCTTCATGCACAACAAACATGCACTTCTTAGTATTCAAATAAATCCCATACTCTATACACCTTTCAAAAATAAACCTCGGGTGGTCCATATGTTTGCTAGCATTCTTAGAGAAAACCATGATGTTATCCAAGTAAACCAACACCATTTGGTTTAGCATCCCCTGTAAATCCATGTCCATGTCTCTTTGGAAAGTTGCACCAACATTTGATAGGCCAAAGGGCATATTTTGGTATGCATACATGCCTTATTTGGTGGTGAAGGCAGTTTTGTACCAATCTTCATAGTTCACCCAAACTTAGTTGTAACCAAAAAACCCATCCAATAGAGAGAAATGTTCTGATCCTATAACTACTTGGAGAAGTCACTCCATGGATGGCAGGGGGTAGTGATCCTTCAAGGAGACATTGTTCAAATCCCTGAAGTATACATAAAGCCTAATCTCCCTACTCTTTTTTCTTACAGGCACTAAGTTGGCTACCAATGATGAGAGCTTAATGGGAAAGATGATCTTGGACTTGATCAACTTGGTTAGTTCCTTCCTCATTAGTTCCTCAATCTTAGGGTTAATCAGCCTTTGTTTTTGCCTTACATGCTTGGCATTGGCCTCCAACTCTATGGTGTGTTGGGCTAGTTTAGGATCAAAAGCTTTTAGGTCATTGTAATCACAAGCAAAAATATCTGCATACTCTTGGTAAAGTGCTATGAAAGTATGCCTCTCAGCCTTGTTGCTTACCTTCCCCAGCTTGAGAAGTTTGTCCTTAAAGATGAGTATTCTCTCATAGTTTTATTCATTAGTTGTTATCACTACCTTACCTTTCCTCATATGGTCCCCTTTATGAAAAAGGCCCTCAAGTGTAACCAACCCCTTAGGAAGCCTATTTGCCTTTAGTTGAACAATCTGATCCTCATAGTGATGCTACAATTTATCTTGGTTGGTAGCGGAGAACTCAACTTATTGCTATAATAAATAAGAAGTTTGCTTGTCACTCTCAAAAACCTACCAGTGGGCTTCATTATTTGGCACTAATAACCTCACCACCACTTTGACATGTGGTTGAACCTTAGCTTCTTTCAAATCACTTAGAATGTCAAACTGAGCTCCCACAACTGCCAGCTTGTCAGCATGTTGGTTCTGATTTCTTGGGACAACTTGAGTTTTAAAAGATTTAAAATCTTTAACCAGGTCCCACACTCAAATTGTTTAGGACCTCGTCAATTAATTCTTTGTAATTTTCAAGCCTCTAAATTGGTTTACTATGAGTTTGTTGTCCCCATAAACTTGCAATAGTTTGATTCCTCTCTTGGTGGCCCATTGAAGGCCATGGATCAAGCCTTCATATTCTACTACATGTGAAGAGCAGCTAAAATGGAACCTATAAGAAGATAAAATCTTGTTACCTAAGGGTGAAATCAACATTAACCCAACACCTATGCCATTCTTGCTCCTTGAGCCATCAAAGAATAATTTTTGGGTTTTCTTTAGGTCTAATGAGTGAAGGCATGGGTTGATTCTCTTCATGCAATAGGTAGAGACCCATGTCTCTTTCCTCAACACCTTCCAAAGGGTTGAAAAATTGGTTATCTCCCCATAACTAATCCAAGAACAAGTCTAGAAATTCTTCAGGATGAGTGTTCAGCTCTTGGCCAATTGTAAACTCATCCTCATCAAGGATGGTACAATTAAGGCTTATATTATTTGGTTGATGGGGTTCAATATGGAATTGTGCCATGGGATCAATATTGATTGAGACTTTAGTCCCATAACTTGAATTGAACACCATGTAAGACCAATCTACTGCAAGGTAGCCCCCAATCTTGGTTGTGAACTCTCTAGAAAGACACAAGAAAAAGCAAGGAGTGATAACTAGAATCAACACATTTGGCACCACAGACATGCTAGGACAAGCATGTAAGGTCAGGCTCAAATTTTTGATGATGATTGATGGCTTTGTTGAAAAAACATCAAGTTTTAGGATTCTTTTAGTGTGAGTCTAATACTTGAGGTTTAGCTAGTCAGCAATAGACTTTGGCATGACTAAGGTACTGGCCCCACTATCTACCAAGCAGTTGTGTACCAAGGAATTGCCAATGATCAAAGAGACATAGAAAGGGGGGGCTTGGTCACATTACTTGACCATTCTCCCACATGAATCTTGACTACATTAGTGAGGACTTTAGCTACCTTGCTTGGTTGCTTACTTGTAGCTGTAGTAACACCCATCTTGGACAATCCTTCCTATAGGATGTCTACTTGGCCAGGCAGTGAAAGCATGTCTCACATCGACACACTCATGTTGGATTTCTTCATTTTTTCCACAATGTTGATTGGCATACCACCAAATTTTACTTGAAATTTGGGAGCTACTACTATTGGCTTTGTCAATCAAGGAGTGGTGATAATAGGTTATTTGAAATCTTCTTGATTGTCACCCATATTCCTTCTCTTGAACCTTGTATTTGCTAAGATGAGGATGTGAGCTAGACTGGGAGTGCCCTATTGATTGGATGCATAGCACTCCTCTTGCTCACTAATGACCATTAAGGCTTCTGGTTAGTTTGATCCCTAATCTGAGCCTTATTCTTGTGGATTCCACTCTTGCTTTGTTAGCATGGGCACCTCTATGCTTTGGGCCATAAGATCCTAGTTATATCCATAAGCAACAGCCTGCTACCATTGATCATTGAACGCTTGGCTAGAGCCATTAGTTGGGATAATGGATTGTCTAATAGAATGATTCTAAGGCATTGTCCCTTCAGCCTCCTAAACCATATTTTTCTGAATTAGGACCAAGGAGTTACAAGGGCTTATAGTGTTTGGATTATAATTATGCTACCTAATATAGTTAGGCTGCCCCTATCCTTGGAAACCTCCTTTGTAGAGTGGCCTATTAACTTGGTAAGGTTGTTGTTGAGGCTGATATGGAGCTTGATAAGGCTTGTCATAAGTATACTACCTCTTGACATTAACCACATCATTCCCCAAGGATTAGAGCATGCTTTTCAATTCCAAGTCATTCTTCTGCTCTTAGGAGTTGTTGGATCCACTAGTAGAGGCCTTCTCTTGCTTAGGTGAAGTCACAACAACAATTTTTGGCATTGAAATTATAACATCAAGTGGAGGAATGACTATAGGAGGTGGTTTATTTTTTGGAAAAAAAGGCATTGGGGGTCTGGGAGTAAGCTTGCTAGCCTGAACTAGGCAATTTTCTTGTATGCATTTGGTAGTATGTCTCCTCCCTAAGACTGAATCATTACAACTATGTCACTATTGAGAGCCTTCAAGTAATAAAAGAAAGCAAAGTTTGGAGATGGTCTAATAGATGCTAGAATTATATCCCATGCCTTTTGAAATCTCATATTGAAGTCTTGCATGACCTCATGAGGAGCTCTCTTGATTATGGTCAGCTAATGTGTAAGTGATAGATGATCACTCTTATCTGCAAACCTCTTACATAGGGTTGTTCCCATCTCATCCCATGAATGGATAGAATTAGTAGCTAAGCCCCTATACCAATCTAATGTATTTCCTTTGAAGGACATAGCTAATGTCCTAATAGACATGCTTTCCACTATGATATTGTGAATGTTATAGAAGTTGGATATGTTTGTTGTGTTTAGTAGGAGTTACAAATTGGTCTCCTATGTGATAAGGGATATTTTTGAGGGTTGATACTGGCATAGAATCATATTGTGGTAAGTTTAAAGGGCTTTGGCCACTGAAGCCCACAAAATCTCTTTGGGGAATCATGGTAACAAGAGGGGCTAATAAATATCTTCTTGTGTAGGTATACTTTATGATTGGTTTAGGAGGATAACTTCTTATGTAAGGGTGAGTATGGGCAAACCTTAACCTTCTCATTGAGTTTAAAGGTAATTCAACAAATTCAAAAGGAATACCTATAGAAGTTGATCTTGTAGTCACCTTTGGCATGAAAGATAACTACTACTTTGCCACCAGATAGTTGGGTGTTCTTTGAAGTCACCAAATGTTGAAGGATTAAATCTACCATTGCTGCAAACTAATCAAATTAACATCAAATTTGACCAAATTTTCTATAAAAATGAAATTTAAATGGTATCGGTCCCATCAAGCATGCCAAAACTAGTATAGCTTAGAATTGCACCCTTGTGAGAGATTTCTTTAGGCTCTCTCACTTCCAGATATAAGCATGGGAACAACCCTAGGATGTGGGTGTCCTATGGTGAGGTTGAACCTCTAGAGTTTTTTATGAGGCTAGTTCCTTAGGTGCTTCACTTTAACTCTTTTGATTGTCTCTTTTCATAGACTTTAATTTGTAATATTTTGCTAACTTTTAAGAAATATTTATTTTAATTATGGTCTTACACATCTTCAAATTCCTCTTTCCCCACCACTATGAGTTAATCAATCTTTCTGGATCTTATTTATAAAGTATCTTATTTGTTTCCTTGTCTCATTATCTTTTAAACCTAATTTTTCCAACACATAAATTGTAATTGGAATTTTAGGTTTTATGCTCAATTTCTTCTCTTTTGTAAATAAATTCCCAAAGTCCCAATTTTTTATTCACTTTGTTATCTATGGGGTTTTTCAAACTTATCGAACATTGTTTATAGATAAGTTCTATGAACCTTCTTGTAATGATGTATCAATTTACCTTATATGTTTCTAAAAGAAGCTTGAATCAGGTTTTATGGACCTTCAATACAAATTATATAAAGTGAATCTACCTATATTTAAGATAAAATATATATACTTTTTTATTTAAAATATCATAAAAAACAAAATAAAACTAAAAAAATCAAAATAATGATGTTTAAGTTCAAATACAAAGTTTATCTCATTCATCCAAATTTTATACCATATACCTCTTTCTAACTTGATTCCCAAAACCCTAAACCCAAATTTTAATATAAAAGGAATCCCACCCTTCATATCATTTTTATGCCTTTTCTCCATGCTCCCTTTCACTACATTTTATCCTCTTACCCTCCAATTCCCACCTATTAATTGTAGGTGTTCCCTTCATCCTTCTCTATTGAATTTTGGATCTATCAAAGGTATTTATTTGTTAGGTGGATAGTTATCAAAAAAAATTGTTTGTTATTGTTGTCAATCAGACTCTCACCTTTGTGAAGGTAGTTTCAGGCCTTCATGGTCTACTAAAACATGGAAACAATCATAGGTTGTGGGTAGCCTAATCAGTGGGTTGAGTCTCTATATTCTAAGCACTAGCTTCCTTTGGTGTATCAATTAGGATCTCTACTCTATGATACAAAATGTTGGGAAAAGGAAAGAAATAAAATTGAAGGAAAAATCCTATCTAATGATGGTGATACACCTAAATTTTGGTTCATCCACTCAATTTGAGCTCCTAAAAACACTGATTAGACAAGAAAAAGACTAAACTTTCAATTCCAATTGACTCCTATACATCAATATTTCATGAAAAGGTTTTATATGGTGATCAAATCTTAAGGGAAATGAGGGAATAGGCCTAATTCAAGGCACTAAATAGACACTTACATTCATTGTAACTTTATCCAAAAGACATCGAACACAAAACATGACCTACATAATCTAATCAACTAGTAACTAGGTAAGAATCAGGTCTTGACAAGGAAGAAAATTATATCACATATGCAAATCATTGACATAAATACACTATACTAGTATTTTGGAATCTAAAAATAGTCCTATTTATCTAAAAAGATTATAAAACTCAAATTTTGGCAGGTTCTAATCTTGCCAAAAGAGGGATTGATAAAAATGACTAGAAAAGCCAACTTATATAGAAAAAATCATACATAAACAAGAGATTGACACTAAAAATAGAAGAGGAGATCAACTTCCATGTCTCATATGTTGGGGATCAACCAACAATAGATTACACTTGTGAAAGCAATAAACGCGGAAATAAATCAGATAAACAAGTAACTAGAATGATAAACAGCAAGAACAAGAGATACAAGAAACCACCCTGAAAACTTGTATTAACAAACTCTTTACAAAAGGAATACAATTGAAGAAACTTCTTTCTTCCACACCTCTCCTAGATGTATAGATCTCTCACTAGATCTCTATTCCTCAAGAGCTCTCTCTCTCAAGAACAATCAACTCCAACAAACCTGGATTGATTCAATTCTGTACTGGTCTTCAACATTCACATACAATGAACTACTACAATAATTCACACAAAGCTAAGAAGATCTAATTCTACATATAGAATTAGGAAACTTGAGCATGCACTTACAACAAACAGTTAAGCCTCTTGAACAAGGGCTCTAAAAATAATATTACTAATAATAGAGACGCGAGCTTAAGACTACAACTTAAACTCATCATACAAACACTCGCTTCTGTCCTCAGAAATAGCATTCTGGACGCACAGGTAACTGATGCTGGTTCCTGCTGCTTGCCTGTGACCGCCGTCGGCTGACCCATTGCTGACGTCGGTGCCTCTGCAACTGCACCTGGCCAACGTCGGTCATTTCTGACCGATGCCGGTGTCTGTGTAGACCCGAAACTGTCAAAGTGTGCTCCTTGGTGAAGCTTTTAGCTCTACACCCTAACAATCTCCCACTTGGAGATAAATAGCTGCACCAGTACCTGTACAGCAACATCTTCTAGCTCCTCCATCTTTAGCTCAATCATGAAGACCAACAGAAGTTGAATGAAGATTCAACTTCTCCTTTGTAACTGGCTTGGTTAACATATCAGCAGGATTCCTATCCGTATGGATCTTCTCCAGCTTCAACTCACCATCTTCCAATACCTGTCGTATGAAATGGTACCTTAGCTGTATGTGCTTTGTTCTTGAATGAAAGGCTGAATTCTTAGCCAAATGGATTGCACTCTGACTGTCACTATACAATCTGCAACTCTCATGCTCCCTACCAAGCTCATCCATGAACCGTGTCATCCATATCATCTCTTTGCTAGCCTCTGTGGCTGCAATATACTCTGCTTCTGTAGTTGACAAGGCAACAACCTTCTTCAACTTAGATATCCAGCTAACCGCTGTTCCACCTACAGTGAAAACATAACCTGTAGTGCTCCTCCTACCATCTAAATCACCTGCCATATCTGAATCTACATAACCATGTAGAGAAGTATCTGAACCTCCATAGCACAAGTGCCTACTGCTGGTTCCTCTCAGATATCTAAGGATCCACTGAACTGCTTTCCAATGTTCCTTATCTGGATTGGCCATATACTTACTTACAACTCCCACTGCTTGGGCAATATCTGGTCTAGTACACATCATTGCATACATCAAACTCCCTACTGTGGAAGAATATGGAACCTTACTCATGTACTCTACCTCATCATATGAATTAGGACATTGTTCTTTACTCAACTTAAAATGTCCAGCCAAAGGTGTGCTTACCGGTTTAGCATCCTGCATATTGAACCGTTTCAACACCTTGTCCACATAATCTTCTTGAGACAATATCAACCTGTGATTTTTCCTGTCTCTCTTAATGCTCATGCCAAGGATTTTCTTTGTTGCTCCCAAATCCTTCATAGCAAACGTTTGAGCTAATTTCACCTTAAGCTCAGAGATATCCTGCATGTGTGATCCTGCAACTAGCATATCATCTACATACAACAATAGAATAATATATCTACTGTTATCAAATCTCTTGAAATACACACAATGGTTAGATTGACACCTACTGTAGCCATGCTCAGTCATAAACCTGTCAAATTTTAAGTACCATTGCCTAGGAGCTTGCTTGAGGCCATACAAGCTTTTCTTTAATCTGCACACTAACTTCTCCTTACCCTTGACCTCAAATCCTTCCGGTTGTTCCATATAAATTTCCTCATCCAAATCTCCATGAAGAAACATTGTCTTAACATCTAGCTGCTCAAGATACAAATCCTCAAAAGCAACCAAAGACAATACAACCCTTATAGAAGTCATTTTAACAACAGGAGAAAAAATCTCACCAAAGTCAATACCTGGCTTTTGTGCAAATCCTTTCACTACCAATCTGGCCTTATATCTCATCTATCCATTCTCACCTTCTTTCAACCTGTAGGTCCATCTGTTCTTGAGTGTTCTCTTACCAGCTGGCAATTCAACTAAATCCCATGTTTAGTTCTCTCTTAGTTCTCTCTTAAGGACTCCAACTCCTCAACCATGCCATGCTCCCACTGACTCTTGGACTCCACATGTATTGCTTCTTCAAAACTCTCTGGTTCTCCACCATCAGTTAGCAATAGATAAAATAAAGAAGGAGAATATCTAATTGGAGGCTTACTCACCCTTTCTGACCTCCTGATGGGTGTCTGAGACTCGTTCACAACACGCTGTCCACCCAAATTCTCTAATAGTGACCGACCTCGGTCACCTCCAGACCTGTTACTGGCCGATGCCGATTCTATCTGACCGATGCCGGTGCCTGTCCTGCCGATGTCGGTCTCTGTATGGCCAACCTAGGTTTTTGTTCTGTCGACGCCGGTTCCTACCCTGCCGATGTCGGTCTCTGTGTTTTCCTGCAAGTGATTATTTCTTTTTCCCGCGAGCTCATATTGGACCTTTACCTCATCCAATTAACCATTGCTCTTCTCAGATTGATTTAGCTTCCTTAGCTGATCACAATACATCACTCTTTCATTGAAAACAACATCACGGTTCCTAATTACCTTATTAGTTTCTAGATTCCACAATCTGTAACCAAAATCATCTGAGCCATAGCCAATAAACGTGTACCTCATAGACTTAGCATCAAGCTTCTTTCTATTTTCTTTATCTATGTGCACAAAGGCTTCACAACCAAAAACTTTGAGATATGAGAGATCTACCTTTTTACCTGTCCATGCCTCTTCTGGAATACCACCATCCAGAGCTATAGAGGGTCCTCTATTAATCAGGTATACTACAGTGTCAACATCTTGTGCCCAAAATTGTAAGGGCAAACCGGCATGCAATCTCATACATCTTGCGCACTCCATTATTGTCCTGTTCATCCTTTCAGCAATTCCATTCTGCTGAGGTGTCCTTGGAACCGTCCTTTGCCTACGGATTCCATGCATATAACAATAATCTCTGAACTTATAACTGCAGAACTCACCGCCATTGTCAGATCTCAGGCACTTCAATCTTTTACCTATTTCATTCTCAACCATAGCTTTCCAGATCTTAAAAGTCTCAAATACATCAGATTTTCTTCTAATACAATAGATCCATACCTTCCTTGTAGCATCATCTATGAAAGATACATAGTACTGTGATCCTCCAATGGAAGCAACCTGAGCCGGTCCCCACACGTCTGTGTGAACAAGCTGCAACTTATGCCTCTTCTTAGTAGACCTAGTCTTGAGAAAACTAACCCTTTTCTATTTTCCAAATACACAGTGCTCACAAAACTCTAGATCTATGCCTTTTAAATCTGAAAGCATACCTTTGGACTTAAGAATTGACATCCCCTTCTCACTCATGTGGCCAAGCCTTGAGTGCCACAGTTTAGCATCCACATCTGAAGTAGATAATACAGAAGGAGATTTGTTAGTAACACAATTATACAAATAGAGAGTACCTTCTCTCTTACCTCTGGCCATAACAAGTGCACCCTTGGTCACCTTCCAAGATTCTGCTGTGAGAGTTACTGTACAACCCTCATCCCCTAACTTTCCTACAGAGATCAAATTTCTCTTCAAGCTAGGAACATGCATCACATCTCTCAACACCCATGTGTTTCTATTCTGCATCTTCAGCTGCACTTTACCTTTGCCAATTATTTTAGAGGGCTCATCATCCCCTAGATACACTATTCCAAAATCTCCATGGATATAGTCACTAAAATATTCCCTGTTAGGGGTAGCATGAAAAGATGCACCAGAATCTAACACCCAAGATTCTATATTATTATGCAGAGAGAAAATTAAAGCATCTTGTGCAATACCTGCAACCTTGGCTTCTTCCTTTCCTTTGTGCTGATTGTCCTCCTTAGGCTTTGACCAATAATCTCTGCTTATGTGCCCAATCTTTCCACAATTCCAGCATTGTGGCTTCCTGCCATTCCTGTATTTGGATCTTCCTCTCACCTTAGACTTTGATCTTGATCTCCTCTTGCTCTTATCTTTTTGCCTCCCCCTGCTCTCAAAACTTAAAGCGTTCCCAGATGTCTCTTCTGTGCTTTTCCTGCATATTTCCTCATTCAAGATAACACTAAAAACATCCTCTACTTTCAAAATATTTGATGCAGATGCAGTATTACTTACTACCATTACTAAGCCATGCCAGTTTTCAGGCAAAGAAGATAATATTAAAAGAGCTTTTATTTCATCATCAAACACTATATTGACTGAACTTAATTGATTCACAATTCCATTGAAATCATTCAGATGAGTAGAAACAGATCCACCTTCATTCATATGCAAATTAAATAACTACTTCATAAGATATACCTTATTAGAAGCTGAGGGTTTTTCATACAAATTTGCTAACGTAGTCATCAACTCTACCGTAGACTTTGCCTGTGATAAATTGGATATCACAGTGGATGCTAGACTTAGTCTTATAGACCCCAGAGCCTTTCTGTTAAGAACTTCCCATTCTTCATCCTCCATGTCTTTGGGCTTCTTTGCAACCCCACCTAACGGTAAGTAGAGATCTTTCTGATACAGATAATCCTCTATCTGCTTTCTCCAATGTTGGTAATTTTTGCCATTGAAATTTTCCATTCTCAGTTTACTTTCATCTGCCATTGCTTCTCCCACTCAAATAGAAATCCCTGCAGAAACCCCTATGAGAACCTGTAATCAATACACACTACACAGATCTGAACCACCTGTTAGTGAACCTAAGCTCTGATACCAGTTATTGGATATCAAACTCCAAACCTTCAACCAAGGCTCTGATACCACTTGTTGGGGATCAACCAATAATAGATTACACTTGTGAAAGCAATAAACGCGGAAATAAATCAGATAAACAAGTAACTAGAATGATAAATAGCAAGAACAAGAGATACAAGAAACCACCCTAAAAACTTGTATTAACAAACTCTTTACAAAAGAAATACAATTGAAGAAACTTCTTTCTTCCACACCTCTCCTAGATGTATAGATCTCTCACTAGATCTCTATTCCTCAAGAGCTCTCTCTCTCAAGAACAATCAACTCCAATAAACCTGGATTGATTCAATTCTGTACTGGTCTTCAACATTCACATACAATGAACTACTACAATAATTCACACAAAGCTAAGAAGATCTAATTCTACATATAGAATTAGGAAACTTGAGCATGCACTTACAACAAACAGTTAAGCCTCTTGAACAAGGGCTCTAAAAATAATATTACTAATAATAGAGACGCGAGCTTAAGACTACAACTTAAACTCATCATGCAAACACTCACTTCTGTCCTCAGAAATAGCATTCTGGATGCACAGGTAACTGACGCCGGTTCCTGCTGCTTGCCTGTGACCGCTGTCAGCTGACCCACTGCCGATGCCGGTGCCTCTGCAACTGCACCTGGCTGACGTCAGTCGCTTCTGATCGACGCCGGTGTCTGTGTAGACTCGAAACTATCAAAGTGTGCTCCTTGGTGAAGCTTTTAGCTCCACACCCTAACATCATAAGTCTAACTTTAGATATCAAAAGATAACTAAGCCTTCAAATAATATCTATTTGTCTTTTATCTTGCATGAAAAGCTGCTTGGCCTTGAAAATGATGGAGAGCCCATCTCATAACCATTATTTAGAATAAAGATTAAAATCTTTAAAATTTATCAAACATGCATGGATCTTTGGTAATTCAACTCTCTTCATGCATGATGTTATGCCAATCTTCAAAGAGAAAACTCCACTTAAAGCTGAGTTAGAAGTGTTTGAAAAGGCTTTGATTAACAAGATAAATAAGAGTGCATGCATGAAATTATATATTAAGCTCTCCTTGAATAACCATCCAATGTTAAACTCTTTGAGCCCTTTATGCATTCGAATCTCCCTTTTGGTGTTAGGATCTAGAACACAAAGCTCTGATACCACTTGTTAGGATCCTACTCCTTAAGAGCACAATTGATTATCTTTGTATAAGCAATTAAACATGGAATTAAACCAGAAGTAATATGTAACTAGAATTCAAAAACAACATAGAATATGAGAGACAATACAATCTTGTATTAACACTCTTCCAAAAAGAAATACAATGAAGAAATCACACTCTTCCCACACCTTTTGGGCATACATTAATTCTCCCTCAAGAGTTCTCTCTCTCTCAATTACAAACCAACTCAAACACAGAGTTGTTCCCTCCACTAGTTAGTGACAATCAACCCAATGGTTGTTGTTGCCTACTGCTAGTCCACCAAGTACTCCAAGCACTCCAAGTAGATCTCCTTGATCTTGCAAACCTACAGATCTAATTGATCTTACTTACCATGTAGATCTCCCTGATCTTACACAACCTACATATCAACTGATCTTACACACCTTTAGACAACCAACCCAATTGTTATTCTTGCCTTCAAGTTGAGGATCTAATCCTTGTCCTTGATTACAATACAGCCCCATGGGTCTCTTAAATATATCCCAAAACAAACAATAATTAGAAATGCAGACTCAAGACTAAAATTAGTCTTTACATGCAAACTAAATGTCTGTCTAAAATTAGACCAATTCTGGAAACGCATGCAAACACACACACAGAGGTTGCTGACGTCGGTTCTTGTTTGACCGATGTCGATCGACCCCTAACTAATGTTGGTTACTGTGTATCTGAATATGACCAATGTCAGTTGATCAGACTGACATCGGTTACTTTAACACTCAGCAACCTCCACTATTTGCATCAGTGAAGCTTTTAGCTCTACAACTTAACAATCTCCCACTTGGAGATAAATAGCTACACCTGTACTTGTACGTATACATCTTCTAATTTTGTTTCCTAGCTTGTATCCCTCTTCAAGTTTAATCTTGAAGACTAATAGAAGTTGAATGAAGATTCAACTTCTCCTTTGTTCCTGGCTTTGTTAACATTTTTGTAGGGTTCTTATTCTTACTAGCCTCTGTGACTGCAACAACCTTCTGCATCTCTAAAATCTAGCTAACTGCCATACCACCAATAGTGAACACATATCCTGTGGTGCTTCTCCTATCATCCAAGTCACCTGCCATATCTGAATCTACATACCCATGTAGAGAAGTGCTTGACCTTGCATAGCATAAATACCTGCTGCTGGTCCCTCTTAGATACCTGAGAATCCACTAAACTACTTTCCAGTGCTCCTTTCCTAGATTGGCCATTAACTTGCTGACAACTCCCATTGCTTGGGTAATATCAGGTCTAGTACTCATATACTCAACCTCATCATGTGATTTAGGACACTGTTCTATGAACTATCCAACCATAGGTGTGTTAACCGGTTCTGCATCCTGCATATTGAACCTCTCCACTACCTTATTCACATAATCTTCTGGAGACAAAATCAACCTATGACTTTCCCTGTCTCTATAAATACTCATGCCAAGGATTTTCTTTGCTGCTTTCAAATCCTTCATGGCAAACTTTTGAACTAATTTTACCTTTAACTCAGTAATCTCCTACATGTGTGACCCTACAACAAGCATATAAACTACATACAGTAACAAGATAATGTAGCTAATATTATCCAACCTGGTAAAATAAACACAATGGTCACATTGACATTGACTAAAACCATGCTTTGTCATACACCTGTCAAACCTCAAACACCATTGTCCTGCAGCTTGCTCAAGACCATATAACCTGGCCTTCTATCTCACCTATCCATTCTCTCCTTTCTTTAACCTGTAAATCCATTCATATTTTAGTGCTTTCATCTTGGCTAGCAACTCTACCAAATCTCCCGTTTGGTTCTCTTCCAAGGAATCAATTTCCTTATTCATGCCATGCTCCCACTCTTTCCTGGATTCTACCTACATTGCCTCTTCAAAACTTCCTGGTTCTTGACAATCAGTGAGAAACAAGTAGTGTAAAGAAGGGGAATAATGAATTTGAGGCTTACTTACCCTTTTAGTCCTCCACATGGGCATTTGAGACTCCTTGATAACTTGTTGTCCACCCAAAATTTGTTTTGATAGTGACCAATCTCGGTCACCTCTGGTCGACCTCGGTCTGCACCCGACCGATGTCAATTCCTCCTGATCACCAACATTGGTTCCCTGACCGACATCGGTGTCTACCTACCCAAGATCACTGACTTTGGTCTACACATGACCAATATCAGTTCCTACCTGTTTGATGTCGGTTCTCACCTGATCGATGTCAGTAATTGTGTTTTCCTGTGAGTGATGATTTTTACTTGCGAGCTCATTTTGGATCATAACCTTGTCCAAATCAACACTGCCCTGCTCAAAATTATTCAGCCTCTTGAGTTGATCTCTATCCATCATCTTCTCCTTGAAAACCAAGGCTTTCCAGTTCTTAACTTTGTCAAAAACATTAGATTTCCTCTTTATGCAATACTGTGATCCTCCAATAGAAGCTCCCTTCTTTGTTGACCCAGTTTCAAGAAACCTCACTTTCTTCTATTGCTTACAAAAATCTCGATCTATGTTTTTCAAATTTGAAAGCTTACCATTTGACTTAAGAACATGCATTCCCTTCTCACTTATGTGACCAAACCTACAGAGCCACATCTTTACATCTACATCTGAAGTAGATAAAACAGAAGGAGAATCAGTAATACAAGTAGATAGATAAAGAGTACCTACTTTCTTACCACATGCTAATACAAGTGCACCCTTGGAAACTTTCCAAGATTCCACTATGAGAGTTACTGTGCAACCCTCATCACCCAACTTTTCTGCAGAAATTAGACTCCTCTTCAGGATTGGGACATGCATGACATCCTTCAACACCCATATGTTGCTAGTCTACAATTTCAGCTGCACTTTCCCTTTGCCAACAATTTGACAAGGCTCACCAACCCCTAAATAAATCTTTCCAAAGTCTCCATGGACATAATCATGGAAAAATACTCTATTTGGGGTTGCATGGAAAGAGGCATCAGAATCTAAAACCCAAGATTCTACTTTATCCAAGAACATATAAGAGCATCCCGTGCAACAATACCTGCATCATTTGCTTCTTTATTTCCTTCATGCTGATCTTCTACCAACCAACAATCTTTCTTTACATGCCCTTTCTTTCCACAATTCCATAATTGATAATTCTTGCCATTGAATTTCTCCATTCTTAGTGTACTTTTTTCTACCGTTGCTTTACTCCCACTCAATCAGAAACCCTTGAGAGTGACCTGTAATCAACAAACACTAACCTACTCCAAACCAAGCTCTGATGAACTTTCAACCAGGCTCTGATACCACTTGACAGAATCTAGAACACAAAGCTCTGATACCACTTGTTAGGATCCTACTCCTTAAGAGCACAATTGATTACCTTTGTATAAGCAACTAAACACAAAATTAAACCAGAAGTAATATGTAACTAGAATTCAAAAACATCATAGAATATGAGAGACAATACAATCTTGTATTAACACTCTTCTAGAAGGAAATACAATGAATAAATCACACTCTTCCCACACCTCTTGGGCATATAGTAATTCTCCCTCAAGAGTTCTCTCTCTCTCAATTACAAACCAACTCAAACATAGAGTTGTTCCCTCTACCAGTCAGTGACAATCAACCCAATGGTTGTTGTTGCCTACTGCCAATCCACCAAGTACTCCAAGTACTCCAAGTAGATCTCCTTGATCTTGCACACCTGTAGATCTAACTGATCTTACTTACCATGTAGATTTCCCTGATCGTGCACAACCTGCAGATCAACTGATCTTACACACCTTGAGACAACCAACCCAATTATTGTTTGTGCCTTCAAGTTGAGGATCTAATCCTTGTCCTTGATTACAATACAGCTCCATGGGTCTCTTAAATAGATCCCAAAACAAACAATAATTAGAAATGCAGACTCAAGACTAAAATTAGTCTTTACATGCAAACTAACTATCCATCTAAAATTAGACCAGTTTTAGAAATGCATGCAAACACACACACACAGGTTGCCGATGTCGATTCCTATATGACTGATGTCGATCGACCCCTAACCGATGTTGGTTACTGTGTAACTAAATATGACTGATGTCAGTTGATCAAATTGATGTTAGTTACTTTAACACTCAGCAACCTCCACCATTTGCATCAGTGAAGCTTTTAGCTCCACAACTTAACATTTGGAACTAAGAGAGTCATGTTTGAAGGCAAGTGCATGTCTGTGAATAATTTGATTATTGCATTTATTATTTTCAATCCAATATTTCTTGGGCCACTCTACATGCTCTAAATGTGACTATAAAATGCATTGATCTGAGTCAAAATGGGAAGTCACCATTATCTTCCACTGATTAGCTATTGAAATCCTACTAGAATCCTTCTAAAAACTTGGCTTTTCCTTATACATTCATCTCCTTCTATAGAATGTGCTTATGCCACTTGTCATTGATTAATTAACCCTTTGGATTTACTGACCAGTTGACTTAATCTTGTTCTATTGATCTATTTTGAGCTAATTTCTTGTTGTTATTTGCTTTTATTTATTCCCACAAACTTTCCTCTTCATTCATTTCCTTCAGACAAAAAGTCTGCATTTTATCTCTCTATTCATTTCCTTTAGACAAAAAGTCTAAAGGAATTCTTTCTATTATTTATTTTGGAACCTTTTCTTCATTCATTTCCTTCAAATAAAAATTTTTAAGAAATTTTGTCTTTGAACTTTTTGAAATGAACAATTCCTTCAGACAAAAAGTTCAAAGGAATTCATGTCCTTAGAACCTTTGCAAATTGCCCTTCAAAAAATGAAAAATGCCCTTTGGGATTTTGGAAATGATCTCTTTATCAAGGATAAACCCTTTGGAATTTTTGAAAAGTCCCTTAGAGAAAGTTGCAAAGGATAATTCCTTCGAACAAAAAGTTTGAAAGAATTCATGATATAAACTTTTGTAAATTACCCTTTGGATTTATGAAAATTCCCTTCAGTCTTTTGAAAATGAACCTTTCCAATTTATTGGAATGGTCCACTTGCACTTTGAAAAAGTTGAAACGGTCTACTTTCCCTTTGGAAAAATTGGAATGGTCCACTTGCCCTTCAAAAAAATTGGAATGGTCAACTTTCCCTTCATAAAAACTGAAATGGACTTCTCCAAAAAAATGAACCCTTCGACTTTCTTGCAAGTGTCCCTTTTGAAAAAATCAAAATGGACCTCTTCCAAGGAAGTGCCTTTTGGATTTCTACAATAGACCATTTAGACTAAATTGAAATGGACCTCTTCTAAGGAAATGCCTTTCGAATTTCTGCAATAGACCCTTCAGACTTTTTGAAATGGTCCTCTTGCTCTAGAAAAGACCCTTTCATAAAAATTGCAAAGGCCCTATTTCCCTTCAAAAAATATGTAATGGTCCTTCGATAAATTGAAATGACCCTTCAGACTTTTTGAAAAGGTCCTTTCATAATAATTTGAATGGTCCACTTTCCCTTTGAAGAAGTTGTAAAGGACTTTTCTAAAGGAAAATAACCCTCTCAGACTTCTTGAAAAGTGACTTTCCCAAAAGGAAACTACCCTTTGAGATTGTTGAAAATGTCTTTTTCCAAAAGGAATGATCCTTCAGATCTTGTGAAAAGTACTTTAATTTAGCTTATATAGAAAAACCCAAAGTATTTCTTCCTAAAAAAGCTTGAAGTCTTCTTCTTTGAGAACCTGAAGTCATTTTCAAAACTTGTTCCCTTCAACTACTCAGATCAACATCAAAACTTTTCTACAAAGAAAAAGACAAGTGAAAGGAAAAACCTAAATCACTTAAAAAACCCTAAGACCTATTAACCATGGATTCTTTAAGGATTTTTCAAGGCTAATTACTAACTCATAAGAAAAAAAGGCATGATTATGTAAGTTTTGAATTATAAGGGTTGCAATTTGACCTGTAAGGTCAAAATTGTCAACATTTTGGTGACTCAACTGGGAAGCATGCATGCTATGCGTGAGAACTCAGACAATATACATGATATTTGAACTCATAAAATAATGACAAATCTGGTCCATGACTAAAAATTCTCTTTTAACCTAGAAAAGACAACCTTCATCCTCAAAAATAAGAAGGGAAACACACTGTTGACGTTATGGATTGCACCCTCTAAAGGGAGGCTCAGCTCTTTTCCTCCATGTGACACAATGGAGACACCCCTCTTGATATGGGTTTAAAATGTAAGAAATGAATCTCTATATTAGGGGATATCTCACTTTGATGCACCTTGATGCCCTAGATTTCCTACTGCTAACAATGGGGGGATGAAAAGGGAAAGAAATACTAAAATTAGAACCTAAACTAATGCAATGATGTACCCAAATGATTGGTCTACTCAGCTTTGACATACACTTTACACCAGAGAGAAGCAAACATACACTTCATTCAAATGAGAACATTTCATGCATCAATGTTTCAATAGGGGATCCTATGGAGATATAGGGAGGAAGAACTACCAAAGGTATTCTAAGACACACTATGGATAGCCTGTTCACATGCACCTATACTCTGAGCTGGACATTTTTTGTTGACATGCAAGAGAAGAACTCATAATACACTAGATATGTTGGCATAAACTTATGAAATCATGAAAAGGAAATGACTTAACATAAGATAAAACCATAGACATATGCAAAAGTGCAAGCTCAAATGGAGGTAAAAATGCTTCTTTTGATTCAAGGTAAATTCCTTTAGGGCTTTGCCATACAATGCTGAGAGATCTTTTTTTCAAATGAGAATTTACAAATATATATGGTGAACTTGGAAACAGATAGCTGACAAATCAAGGGATGAAAACCCATGCTAAGTTAAACACTTCTATAGAGACCACAAGCCCATTTTGCTGCTATTTTATTTCAATTGCATATGGGAGAGCCATGATGTAGATGTCCAAATCACTGCCCTTATTGTCTTGGGCATGCAAAATCATGGGATACTCCTTCTAGCAATTGACAAATCCATCCCCAAGTTGTGTTGACTAGGCCATGCTCTCTTCAATGCTGGGTGCAACTGGTTGTGCATTAATGGTGAAGCATGAAAACACAGGTTGCTCTCCTTTATAGTTTGAAAACCAATTCTTTTATTGGTTTTTGGTAGAGACTATTTCACCTAAGTGCATTTATTCTTATTTTTTATGACACCTATGCCACTTTCATTGGTCTGGTTCATCCTTGGGTTTGTGCTTTGACTTGTTACACTACTTGGAATAATTTGAGCTTTTACTTTATTATGTTTCATGGTTGTGTTCTGGGTTACCTGCCTTATTTTATTTTACTTTGTTATTTCCCTTTTGTCTTTAACCATTCAGGCTCTCAAGCACTTTTTATTTCTTGAGCCTTTGGGCTTTTGGTAATGTCAAATTTCTTTAGACAACATGTCCAAAGGAATTCCTTCAAACATTTTGTCTGAAGAAATTCTCTTTTGGGCTTGCCTTTGCACCTTTCTTTTAGCGATCCTTTGTGCTACGCTTTCCTTCGGACATTTTATCCAAATTAATTATTTCCTTTGATTAATTATTTTCCTGAAGGGTATGTGTCCTTTGAGATTTTTGTCTTCATCCTCTCTTTCTTAAAGTGCCCTCTGTAAATTCTTCTCCCATCCAAAAGTGCCCTTTACAAGGGTAGGTTCCCTTCAAAAACTTTGAAAATGACTCTTTAGAAAAGTGAAAAGAGTCCTCTTTCTTGACCAAGTGCCCTCTGCAAAGACACTTACCCTTCAGACTTGTTGTGACCATCAAATTTCTTCAAACATTTTATTCGAAGGAATTCAACCTTGGCTTGCCTTCTTCAGTTTTCCATCGAACAAAATGTTTGAAGGAAAGCTCCTACTTGTCACTTTTCCTAAAGGGCAAGTTCCCTTCGGGCTTCTTGTCTTCTTCCCTTTGCTTCAACTAGTTTCCATTTACAAGGGCATTTCAAGCCAAAAATTCCCTTCAAAACTTTTGTATTGGTCCTCACACCAATGAAAAGCCCTCTGCAAGGTCCACTCTGCCTTCAAACATACCCTTCAGAAGTTTTATAAAGGTCTGTTTCATCTTTGAAGTGCCTCCCACAAGAGCACATACCCTTCAAGGAAATATAAATGACCCTATAGAATGCCTAGGTGCTCTCCATGGAAAAACACTTGCCTTAAGAAGCATCGAAGACCAATTCAGGCTCTTTTGAAGGACTTACTCAAAAAGCTTTGAAGTAAAGACATCTCAAAACCCGATTTCTTCTTCCTTATCCTTTCAAGTTGGTGAATGAATCCAACTCATGAAAGATCATAATTCAAGTAATCCCACAAACCCAAATTTAACTGCTTTGACCCTTATCAGGTTTCTCTTCAGCTTTAACATATAAAAGTCATAAGATAAGTCCCCTCGTAACCCTAAAATGCATTTCTCTGACCCTTTTGAGTTTTTGAACTACTTTTACTCATGAAAATTCACAAGTAAAGTAATTTGCAAAACTTGAACTACACTAGAACTAGCCATAGACCCTTTTGGGTTTTTCAAGTGCCCCTGGTTATTACTTGTAAAGCTTACAAGTAACGTTGTTTTGAAAACCTGATTTGCTCTGTGAGTTCTATAAAATTCAATGCTTAATGAGACAACACATGCACCTGCACAAAAGCAACTTTTCCTTGATTTTTAAAGGGTTAAGACCTAGTTTCAAGGCAAAAGGTCATGAAGAACAAGGTTTCACAGGAAAAAAGAGGTGGGGTACCCATTTTGGCATGCAAGATTCATAAAATGGTCAATAAATTGGTGACTCACAGGGGAAGCATGCCTACTATGCTTGAGAAGACTGGTGGCCTAAAATTCCATTGGGCATGGAGTCAGATTGTATCTTGGGGAAGTCAATAACAGATTTGTAAGGACCTAAGAACCAACAAATATTTTACCCTAAACAACAAAGAAAAACACACACAAAGGCTAAAAACACTACACACATGCATAACAACACTTAGGGAAAATGAGGAAAAATAAGGAAACTATGTACAAGACAAAAGAAACCTAGTAAAAATGCTTAAGATATATCCCATTGACTAGGATATGTAGCTCTTCACCATCCAACTTGGAGAGTTGGAAAGCATTGTGTTGCTTGCATTGGGTGATGACATATGGGCCACTCCATAGAGTGTCAAACTTCATGTACCTTCCAAGCTTGGCTCGGTCCTCATCCCACTTCAAGATAATGTCACCTTCTAATAAGCTCCTTAGCATATACCTTTTGTCAAAATGCTTCTTTGTTGTCTATTGGTGGATGGTCATGGCATCCATGGCTTGGTCTCTCACTTCTTGAAGCTCCATTAGCTCATATTACTTGACTTCCAGGATGTCACTCTCCACCAGTTGTAGTTGATGGGCAAGATCCAAGGCTAGTAACTCAAGTGAGATAGGAAGCCTATCTTCCCTTCCATACACAAGTGTGTATGGTCAATTCTTGATCACCCTCTTTGGAGTGATCCTATCTACCCAAAGGGTTGTCTTCAACTTGACATGCCAAGTCCTTTGATTTTTCTCCATTTTCATTTTTATGATCCTAATCAACTTCTTGTTTGTGGACTCAACCAACTCATTCCCTTGTGGATAGTAGTTGGAAGAAGTGCTAAGATATATGCCATACATTAATGCCCACTCACTTGTCTTCATTCCCAAAAAAGCCAATGCATTGTCAAAAATGATTGTGGTTGGGACCCCAATCTTGTCACTATGCCTTCATATAAGTCTAGGATTGCACTCTCATTGGCCTCTTTCAAAGCTACAGCCTCTACCCACCTTGTGAAATAATATGTGGTAGTCAAAACCCACTTGTGGCTAGCACTAGAAGGAGGATTGATCAACCCTATGAAGTCTAACCCCATTGCATGAATGGTTGTTCCACCTAAATAGGATGAAGAGGCATGGTAGCCAATTGTTGCTTCCCATCAAATAAGGCACATTTTTTGTATTTCCTCACCCAAGCATAAGTGTCTTTAAACAAACTGGGCCAAAATTAACCATCCTTCGTAATCCTTGTAGTTGTGGCCTTGAGAGCAAGGTGGCCACCAGCTGGTCCGTCATGGAACTCAAACAGTACCTTGTTGACTTGGTATGAATCAATGCATCTCAGGATCACCCCTAAAATTCTTTCCTAAACATCACTCCATCAACTAGGACATAAAGAAGATATTGGAGTCTAAAATACCTCCTCTTGCTCCTATCAAGACCTTGTAGACACTCACCAATTTAAAGGAAATGAACCATGTCTTGTGCCCAGCTTTTCATGACTGTAGGTACATTTATTGTAGGTTCATCATGGAGTACCAAAAAATCCTCCTTTGGCTCTTTCAAGTCTGTAGTGAGGTGTTCACACAACCCTCTTCCTCTTGCCAGCTTGGTGGTCTTGATCTCTACATCATACTCTATTACTTTAGTGATCCAACTTGCCCTTTTCTCATTCAAGTCTTAGCTCAGCATGAAGTCTTTTACACTAGGATGTGGCACCATGATGTGAATTTTGTTGTTAGACAACATCTATCTAAAATTCTTTAGAATTTTTATGAATGTAAGTACCTACTTCTTAACATACGTGTATCTATCCTCATAGCCTTCTAAACCTTGGCTGAAAAAAGCAAGAGGTTGTTTTATATTCTCATCATTTGTTTGAGTGAGCATAGCAAAGATTACCTCTTCATTCCCAAAGGTGTATAGATTGAAGTCCTTGGAGAATTTTGGACTAGCCAGGGTAGGAGCTTGGGTGATAGCTTGTTTGATGCCTTCAAAGGTTTCTCTTCTTCTTATTATCCACATGAATGTCTCGTCCTTCCTTAGCATATAAGTTAGTGGCTTGACAAGCTCAGTAAAGTTAGGAATGAATCTCCTAATGAAATTTATTTTATCAAAGAAACTTTGCAGGCCCTTCTTGTGCTTAGGAAAGGACAATTTTAAGATGGCATGTACCCTCTTTGGATCAATGGACAAGCCTTCCTTTGAAATGACATGGCCCAAGAGCTTGCCTTCATGGATGGCAAACACACACTTCTTTGGGTTGAGAGAGATGCCAAACTCTCTACACTTTTTAAAGATTTACCTCAGGTGCTTCAAATGTTTAGTTACCTCCTTGGAGAAGACGGTCACATCATCAAGATAAACTAACACAATGTCATTGATCAAACCTTGGAAAGCCATATCCATATCACGTTGGAAGGCAAATCTAGCATTTGACAATCCTAATGGCATCTTCTTATAGGCATACATTCCCCACTTGGCAGTGAAGGTTGTCTTATATTGGTCACATTTTTGTACCAAGATTTGATTGTACTCAGAGTAGCCATCTAAGAGAGAGAATATTTCACTACTTGTCACCATTTGATGAATTTACTCCATACTTGGAAGGGGATAGTGATCTCTCAATGAGACTCTATTCAAGTCTGTAAAATCCACACACAATCTGACCTCTCCATTCTTATTCCTAATAGGGAACAAATTGGCTAGCCAAAAAGAGTGTTTGATAGGGAAAATGATCTTAGACTCGATCAATTTGGTAAGTTCCTTCCTCACGAGAGGCTTGATCTTTCGATTGATTAGCCTTTTCTTTTGCTTGATGGGTTTGGCACCTTCCTCTAGCTCAATGGTGTGTTGGGCCAATCTTGGATCAAATCCCTTCAAATCACCATACTCCCAAGTGAAGACATCAGCAAACTCTTGACATAAAATAATGAAAGCATGATTTTCCTCATCGGTACACACCTTCCCAAGTGCAAACAACTTATCCTTGTATATCTCTACCCTTTCATAATTTTGTTTCTTGGTTGACATGTTTGCTTTGTCTCTCTTGAGTTGGTCATCTTCTTTGAAAATACTCTCAAGAGTTACAAAAACTTTGGGAAGTTTGTTGTTATTTAGTTAAACAATATGCCCATCATATTTCTTTTGTAGCTTGGACTAATTTTTGGAAGCAAACTTAGCTTCTTCCTGCAAGAAAAGTGCTATTTGATAGTCACTTTCAAACACCTGCCAATTAGTGAAATTGTCTGGTATGGAGGGCCTCACAATCATCTTTAAATTATGTTGATTATTGCTTTGTCTCATCCCCTTTAGGATATCAAACTAAGCACTAACTACTACTAGTCTATCTACATGCTTGTTCCCCTCTCTTGGAATGGAAGTGATTTTGAAAGCAATGAAGTTCTCCACAAGGTCCCACACTTTGTGCTTGTAAAACTTGAGTAGGGAGTTCTTGGTCAAGCTTTGACCTCTCACCGGGTTCACAATCAACTCACCATCTCCAAACACCTAAAATTATTTGATTCCTCTCTTCCTTGCCCATTCAAGGCCATGAACAAGGGACTCATACTCTACTATGTTGCAAGATTAGGAGAACTAAAACTTTAAAGTTGAGAAATATTTATCCTTTGAAGGTGAAACCAACATTGCCCCACCACCAGCTCCCAACTTGCTTCTAGATCCATCAAAGAACAACTACCACAAACCATAGTCCTCTTGATCTATCTTTATCAATTTTGGCATGAAAGCATCTTTATCATGCATGCAATAGACTCCAAGACCAGATTCTTCAATGAACTTGTAAGGATCATGCTCAAAGTTGTCATTTCCCCATTCATCTAAGAGTAGGTCATCAACTCCTACAAGGGAAGATGATGGAGATTAGTCCATGTGGAGCTCTTGCTCATCAATGATTGTGTAATTCACATTCATTTCTTTGGGAGAATATGGTTCCAAGTGATCCTTGTGGATGGGTTCTGACTCAATATTTACTTTAGTTCCATACTTTGTCCTGAAAATCATGTAAGACCAATTGGTTTCCAAGTATCCACCTATCTTAGATGTGAAATCCCTTGATAGGAAAATAGCAAAGTAAGGAGGAACATCTGACACTACCACATCATGGGTAATTGAGAAGGTTGGATAGGCATGGACAGTTAGATTCAAGCCTCTTTCCACTCCTAAGGTCTTAGCTGGTGATCCATCCAACTGTAAAAATCCTTTGGTCATTTGCTCATACTTGAGGCCTAGCTTATTAGCTATGCGTTTAAGCATAACTAAGGTGTTATCTCCACTATCAATGATGCAATTGTGGATCAATAAATCACCAATAATCAGGGACAAATAGAAGGGAGGGACCTTCTTATCTTTCTTTGCTTGACCTCCCATGGGAGGAGCCCCATTTACTATCAACACATTATCGTTTCTTGATGGGATAACTTACTCCCCTAACTAGTATAATTCTTTTTGGAGTATATCCTTTTATCTTGGTAGTGATAAATAATCCCACAATGAGATTTTCATGTGTAGCCTCTTCATTTGGTCAACTATATTGATTGACAGATTGCCCCCTTTAGAGTTCTTCTTGGGAACATTCATAACTTGTGGTGCAACCTGAGGAGCTAAAGCTGCAACCGATGGCCTGTAATTGGGAAAATTTTGATTTGCTTGTGGTGAAAGAGATACTATAGGTGATTGAGTGGCTACTTGAGCTTCATCAGTGGCTCTCTTTTTATACCTAGTGTTGGCTACAATACCAACATTTTGATTACTTGTGCCCCCCACATAGTTGACTATGTAGAACTCTCCTTTCAATTGATTCATAAGAGAGGAATTAGAGTGAGTCTACTTTTTGTCCATTCCAAGTTGTATTGATATCTCAAAATTTGATAATTGGGTTGTCTAATCACCTTGTGCGATCATGCTTTGATTTGGTAGCTCACTGGCATAAGCAACTTGTTCTTAGCCATGCTCTAATGGTGGATAATTGGGCTTCTCCTGCACCAAATTATTTTGAGTGGGGACAAGAGCCTTGGAAGATGAAGGGAATTTGAATTATAGATTCGATAAGGCTTGACATGTGTAATTTGACCTTGCCCTTGATTATAATTATGAAAGGGAGGCCTATTTGCTTGCCCAAACTACTGGTAGCCTTGATTTGGCCTATAACTCTGAGCTTGTTGTCTCTTGAGGGAAACTAACTCATTGGTAACACTCTGCAACAGGATCTTAACTTCATGTATGTTATTTATAAGGGTAGCAGTCAGCCTCTCTTTATTAGATAAAGGGGCTAGAGTGGGTACAACATGCTGGACTAATGGATGTAAATTAGGAAAGAGTGGTATATGAGGTCTAGGACCTATCTTTCTTGCTTGAACAAGGTAATTTTCAATAGTTATGGCTATCTCATAAGCAGTGTACAGAGTGTTCCCACCCATGGACTGTATCATGACAGCAATGTCACTATTCAGGGCCTTCAAGTAGTAAAGGAAAGCATAGCTTGGGGTTGGCCTCACAAGAATTGGGATTCTATCCCAAGTCTTTTGGAACCTAGTGTTAAAATCTTGCATAAACTCATGTGGGGCTCTCTTCATGGTGGTTAATCTCTTGGCTAGAGATAAATGGTCACTTTTTTCCCCAAAACTATTGGTCAAGAGGGTCCCTAACTCATTCCATGAGCCAACTGAGTTCATAGGCAAGGTACCATACAAGTCCAAAACTTTCCCTTTGAAGGACAAGGATAGCAATCTAATGGCTACATTTTCTTCAGTGATATTATGGATGTTGCAGAGATTGGTTATGTTTCTAATATGCTTGATAGTAGTGATTGGGGCATCTCTACTAAAGGGAGGAACACTTTTGAGAGTTGTCCCTGTATTTGGGTCATAATATTGAAGTTTCAAGGGACTCTGACCATTGAAGGCCAAAAAAGGGAAAGCCCTACGAGCTACCATGGCTGTGAAAGGATTCAACCAAGGTCTCCTTGAGTAGGTATATTTTATGGCTAGTTTAGGAAAGTGGCTTACTACGTAAGGGTGGGTATTTTCAAACCTCAACCTTTTTGTTGAGTTCAAAGGAAACTCAACAAATTCAAAAGGGACACCCCTAGAAGAAGATCTCGTAGTGACCTTTGGCATGGGATGCCAGGTTGATCATTAACTAGAGACTGAGTTCCTAAATGGAGTCACCAAGTGCTGAATATAGCTCCTTCTTGTGGATTTTTTAACAATATCAAGACCAACACTAATCTTGAAACTTTTATGACGTAAAAATTTGTCCCACCGAGCATGCCAAAAACTATTGACACTATGGATTATACCCTCTGAAGGGAGGCTCAGATCTCTTCCTCTACATGACACAATGGAGACACCCCACTTGCTGTGGGTTGTAAACATGAGGGATGAATCTCTAGATTAGGGGCTATCTCCCCTTGATGCACCTTGAGGCCCTAAATTTCCTACTGCTAATAATGGGGGGGATGAAAAGGGAGAGAGATACTAAAATCAAAACCTAAAATAATGTGGTGATGCACCAAAATGGTTGGTCTACTTAGCTTTGACATACACTTTACACCAGAGAGAAGCAAGCATACACTTCATTCAAATGAGAACCTTTCTTGCATCAGTGTTTCAACAGGGGATCCTATGGAGATACAAGGAGGAAGAACTACCAAAGGTGTTCTAAGACACACTATGGATAGCCTGTTCACATGCACCTATACTCTGAGCTAGATATTTTTTGTTGACCTGCAAGAGAAGAACTCACAATATACTACATATGTTGGCATAAACTTATGAAAGCATGAAAAGGAAATGACTTAACATAAGATAAAACCATAGACATGTGTAAGAGTGCAAGCTCAAATGGAGGTAAAAATGCTTATTTTTATTCAAGGCAAATTCCTTTAGGGCTTTGCCATACAATGTTGAGAGATCCTTTTTTCAAATGAGAAGTTACAAATATATATGGTGAACTTGGAAATAGATAGCTGACAAATCAACGGATGAAAACCCATGTTGAGTTAAACACTTCTACATAGATGACAAGCCCATGCTATTATTGTATTCTTCCAATTGAATATGGGAGAGCCATGTTTTAGATGTCTAAGTTACTGCCCTTGCTATCTTGGGCCTATAAAATCATGGGATACTCCTAAAAATTGACAAAGCCATCCCCAAGTTGTGTTGACTAGACCATGTTCTCTTTAATGCTAGGTGAAACTAGCTGTGTATTAATGGAAAATCATGAAAACATGGGTTGCTCTCCTTTATAGTTTGAAAACCAATTATTTTATTGGTTTTTGGTAGAGACTATTTCACCTAAGTGCATTTACTCTTCTTTTTTATGACACCTATGCCACTTGCCTTGGTCTGGTTCATCCTTAGGTCTATGCTTTGACTTGTCACACTACTTGGAATGTTTTGAGCTTTTACTTTATTGTGCTACATGGCCACGTTCTAGGTTACCCACCTTGTTTTCTTTTACTTTTCTATTTCCCTTTTGTCTTTAACCATTTGGGCTCTCAGGCACTTATTATTTCTCGGGCCTTCAAGCTTTTGGTAATGTCAAATTTCTTTGAACAAAATGTCTAAAGGAATTCCTTTAGACATTTTGTCTGAAGAAATTCTCTTTTGGGCTTGCCTTTATGCCTTTCTTTTGGTGGGCCTTTGTGTTGCACTTTAATTTAGACAAAATGTCTGAAGGAATTCCTTTAGACATTTTATCCAAAGAAATTATTTCCTTTGATTGCTTCTTTTCCTGAAGGGCATGTGCCCTTCAGGCCTTTTGTCTTCATCCTCTCTTTCTTAAAGTGCCCTCTGCAAAGGCTTATCCCATCCAAAATCTCCCTCCACAAGGGTAGGTGCCCTTCAAAAACTCTAAAAAAGACCCTTTAGAAAAGTGAAAAGAGTCCTTTTTCTTTACCAAGTGCCCTCTGCAAAAACACTTACCCTTCATACTTTTTGTGACCTTCAAATTTCTTTGGACAAAATGTCCAAAGGAATTTGACCTTGGTTTGCCTTCTTCAATTTTCCTTCAGACAAAATGTCTGAAGGAAAAATACTTCCACTTGTCACTTTTACTGACAGGCAAGTTCCCTTTAGGCTTCTTGTCTTTGCCCCTTTGCTTCAATCAGCTACCCTCTGCAAGGGCATTTTGAGCCAAAAGTGCCCTTCAAAAAATTTGTATTGGTCCTCATGTCGATGAAAAGCCCTCTATAAGGTCCATTTTACCTTCAAACATACCCTTCAAAAGTTTTGTAATGTTCCAATTCAATTTGAATTGCCTCTGGCAAGGGCACATACCCTTTGAGGTAATTACAAATGACCCTATAGAATGCTCAGGTGCCCTCCACAAAAAAACACTTGCCTTAAGAAGCATCTAAGACCAATTAGATCTCTTTTGAAGGACTTACTCAAAAAGCTTTGAAGTAAAGATGTCTCAAAACCTAATTTTTTCTTCCTTGCCCTTTTGGGTTTGTGAATGACTCCAACTCATGAAAGATCATAAGTCAAATAATCCCACAAACCTGAATTGAACTGATTTAACCCTTATCAAGTTTTTCTTCATCCTCAACTTATAAAAGTCATAAGACAAGTCCCCTCATAACCCTAAAATGCACTGTTCTGACCCTTTCAAGTTTCTAAACTACTTTTATTCATGAAAATTGGCAACTAAAGTAATTTGCAAAACCCGACCTACAATGGAACTGGAAATAGACCCTTTCATGTTTGTCAAGTGTTCCTACTTATTACTTGTAAAGCTTACAAGTAATGTTGGTCTAAGAACTTGATTTGCTTTGAGAGTGCTAAAAAAGACCAATGTTTGATGAGACAGCATTTGCACCTACACAAAAGCAACTTTTCCTTGATTTTTAAAGGTTTAAGACCTAGTTTTAGGGCAAAAGGTCATGAAGAACAAGGCTTCATGGGAAGAAAGAGGGGGGGTGCCCATTTTGGCATGCAATATTCACAAAATGGTCAACACAAACAAAATAGGAAAACTAACTAAACAAAGAAAATGTGCAAACAAAGCACTTATTTGGGACAAAACTAAACTAAACTAATGTGCTTGCACAACACTTGACAAAAAAAAACTAAATAACTATGTACAAGGATCCAAGCTCTTCAGTAGCAATGTTTTAGATGTATCCCATTGAGTGGGATTGGAAGCTCCTCACCATCCATCTTTGCAATTTGGAAGGCATTGTGGGATTTGTAACTAGAGATTGTGTATGGGCCACTCCAAAGGGAATCAAATTTTGTGTGCCTTCTTGATTTAGCTTGATCCTCATCCCACTTGAAGACCAAATCTTCTTCTTTGAAACTTTGTGAAGAAGATCCTTTGTCAAAATCTCTCTTCACTTGTGCTTGATGAATTTCCATGGCTAGCATGGACTGATTTCTTACCTCTTCCAACTCCATAATCTTAGCATACCTAATTTTTATAATCTCTCCAATAATTCAAGCTGATGCATTAGTTCTAAAGTAGGAATGTGAGAGAAATGGGTAACCTTGCTTCCTTACCATATACTAGCTTGTATGGAGAATTGGTTATTGATATTTTGGAGGTGATCCTATGAACCCACAGAGCTGACTTCAACCTGAGATGCCATGACCTCTGATTGTTTTTAATAGTCTTTCATATGATCTTCAATAGATTCTTATTTGTAGACTCAGCAAGGCCATTGCCTTATGGATAATATTTTGATGAAGTGCTAAGATAAATTACATGTTGGACAGCCCATTGGATAATCCTAGTTCCCACAAAATCCATTGCATTATCATAAATAATAGTTGAAGGAACTCCAAATCTAGTAAGCAAACCTTCATAAAAAATTAGAACATTGGTTTCATTTGCTTTTTTCAATGCCACTATTTATGTCCAATGTGTGAATAATCTATGGTAGTTATAATCCATTTATGTCCTAAATTTGAAGGAGGATTTATGTGACGAATAAACTCTAATCCCCATTAGACAAAGGGTTGATCCACTGCAATTGGTTAGAGAGGTAAGGCTGCAAGTTTCACTTTTCCTACAAACATAGCACACTATTTGCAGTTTCTAACCCATGCATGGCAATCACCTAATATACTAGGCCAATAGTATCCATCTCTCATGATCTTAAGAGCTATAGTTATTGTGGAAAAATTTCCTCCACCATGTCTATCATGGAATTCTTCAAGCAACATATGAGTCTAGCTTGGCTATATACACCTTGGCAACATGCCATTGATATATTTATTGAATAATACACCATCAATAAGCAAAAACGGAATTTATTGCAACCTAAAATATTTTATTTTTGAAGAAATTAGATTAGAGGGATAAATATCATCTTTGAGATAGCTTACCAAGTCATGAAACTAGCTAGAAGCTGAGGTATGATCAGCTGCAACCTCTTCATCATTTGACACCAAAATAACTTCATTAGTCTCTTGCAAGTCTTGAGCTAGATGATCACAACGTCCTTTGCCTCTAATTAGCTTTGTGATCTTAATTTCCACATCATACTCCATTAACTTGGTTATCTAATCAACTCTCTTCTCATTTATATCTTTGTTCAAAAGCAACCCCTGGATGCTTGGATGAGAAACCATTAGGTGTATCTTATTGTTAGACAACAAGTATCTAAATTTTTTAAGAGACATTATAACTTAAAGAACATGTTTTTCAATAAAATAATATCTTGTTTCATACTCTTCCAATCCTTGACTAAAAAAATTTATTGGCTGCTCCGAAGCCTCATGATTTTGTTGCATAAGAATGCCTGCAATGGTGTCCATGTTAGCATATGTATACAAAATGAAATATTTTGTGAAATCTAGATTTATAGGTGTAGGAGCACTAGCTATGGCCTTCTTAATATCTTCAAAACTTTTAACTCCTTCTTTGGAGCAACTGAAACTCTGATTCTTCTTTAGCATGGTTGTAAGTGGCTTAGCTAAAATGGAAAAAACTGAAATATATCTCCTTATGAAGTTGATTTTCCCAAAGAAACTTTTTATAGCATTTTTGTGCTTAGGAAAATAAAGTTAAAGAATGGAGTCCACCCTTTTAGAATCTATGCTTAAACCATACTTTGAAACCACATGTCCAAGGAGCTTACCTTCATGAACTAAGAAGACACACTTTTTGGGATTTAGAGATACCCCAAATTGCCTACCCCTTTGAACACTTGTTTGAGATGAACCATGTGATCCTTTGCACTCTTTGAAAACATTATTATATCATCCAACTAAAAAATTAAAAACTTGTTAAGAAGGCCTTGAAATGCCATATCCATGGCTCTCTGAAAGGTTGCTCTAGCATTAGATAAATTGAACGGCATCTTTCTATATGCAAAAGCCCCCCACTTGGTTGTGAAGGTTGTCTTAAATTGATCCTCTTCCTTGACCAAAATATAATTATAGCCACTATATCCATCCAACAAAGAAAACTTTTATGAACTTGCAACCAGTTATAAAATTTGTTCTATTGATGGCAATGGATAGTGATCTTCAAGTGAAGCCCTATTCAAATCATGGAAGTCAACACACAATCTAATCTCATTGACATTCTTCTATATCAAAACAATATTTTTCACCCAAGTTGAGTGCTTGATTAGAAATATAATAGCTGACTCTATGAGCTTGTGAAGCTTAGCTCTCATCAAAGGCTCAAGCTTATTATTAATGGGCCTTTGTCTTTGTCTCACTGGTTTAGTTTCCACCTCTAACTCAATGGTGTTTTGAACTAAACTTGGGTCAAATACCTTAAGATCACTATATTTCCATGAAAATACATTTACAAAAATTGTGTATAACTCAATGAAAGCTTATTTTTGTGAAGGAGTGCATACCTTACCCAACTTCAAAATCTTACCAGCTACAATCTCTACATTGACATAGTGATCTTCTTTTGTTGACAAGGATGACTTATCCTTCCTTAACTCATCATCTCCACTAAAAATGTTCTCAAGTGTGACCAATCACTTGGGCAACTTATTTGTTTTTAGTTTCAAAATATGATCACCATATTACTACAAATACTTTGATTGGTTTCTTAAAGAAAACTCAGCTTCTTCTTACAAGAATCTCACAATTTGATTGTCATCTTTGAACACTTTCCAATTCTCATGATTATCTGGAATAGATGGCCTTACTACCACATTTATATGTGACTAAATTTTCTTGCTCTTTATATCATCTGGAATGTTAAATTGTGACCCAATGGCAACCAACCTATCTGCATATTTATTCTTGCCTCTTGGTATTACCTAAATATTAAAAGCTTAAAAATATTCAAGTAAGTCCCATATTATATGCTTGTAAGATTTAAGCAAAAAATTCTTACATATATTCAAACCTCTTACTTAGTGAACTATAAGTTCACTATCACCAAAAATTTGTAAGGAATTGACTTTCATCTTCCTATCCCACTACAAATTGTGAACTAGTGCTTCATACTCAACAACATTATTTGAACAACCACACTAAAATTTAATAGAATAGAAATACCTTTGATTTTTTGGATAAACTAACATCATTTCAGCTCTAATACCATGTTTATTCCTTAATCAATAAAAGTACAATTGCCACAAACCTTCACTAGATTCATCATCCTTAACCATGGTTAGAATTGGCACATCATTCTCATGAAGGCAATACAAACCAAGTCCTTCTTCAACTAGATTGTTAGGATCATGCTCATGCAAATTGGAATCCAACTGATCAAGAAATGAATCTATAACTCCATCTAAAGCTGATCCATTTTCTACTCCACTAGCTTCTAGTACATCATCCAAGATGATACAGTTAGTGTTCACAACACTTGGCATATATGGCTCCATATGAAAACATGTAATAGGTTTAGAATGAATCATTACCTTGGTTCCATACCTGGTTTTGAACAAAAAATAAGTCTAATCAGTTGATAAATATCCCCCAATCTTTGAGGTAAAGTCCCTTAAAAGACACATAACAAAGTAAGGAGGCAAGTCTACCACAACAACATCTTGATGAATAGTAACATTGGGACAAGAATGTAATATCAATTTCAGATCTTTGATTATGCCTACCATATTTTTTGGTGACCCATCCAATTTCAATAATCCCTGAGTGTTTGGCTCATAAACAAGGCTGAGCTTGTCCGTAATCTGTTTAGGCATGATTGTACTACTAGCTCCACTATCCACCATATAGTTATGAACCAAAGTATCACCTAATATCAAAGAAAGGCAAAAAGGAGGAGTTTTATTTGTTTTTACCTTATCTCTTTCCACCTTTTCCATCTTATTTAATTTTTGTACTTGTTGCTTAGTTGGTTGGTTCAAATTAGCTAAGACAACACCTTCTTTCTCAATTGGTTTTGGAGACAATTTGAGAGCTGAAAGCTCTTGGATGAATATATATTCTTGTCTTAGGCTGGAAATATAGTCCCACATGCTAATTTTGATATTATACTTCTTCATCTAATCCACTATACTAAACTGAGATCCACCAACCTTTGGTTGCACTTTTTGAATAATTGGCTACTCACGAACTAGGGTTATTCGATGAACTTTACTAACCTCTATATTCTAATTTTTTTGTGTTGTAGGGGTAGAAGTTGTTCTTTTTTACTCTTAGAAACAACATTAGGAGTACTTGAAACATTTTTCATCTCTTTCAGTTCATCAATGGCTCTTTGTTTAGCTCTAGTTACAGCTACAACTTGACCACTCATACTATTAGTTTCAACACTCTGAGTAAAAGCAACATGATCATCCACTTCCTAATTTACATTAATAACATCAGGCTACCCTTGAAATTTTTGAGTCTCTCCTTGTGATGCCAAACTTGTATCTTGGTACTGACCTCCTTGAAAAGAAAACTTTTCTTGTGTCATTTGTGGCATAGTGATATTTTGTGATACCAAGGCTTGGTTTTGAGCATCATTGAGATTTGAGGATTGCTAATTTGAATCCAGCATCAATTTATTTTGAGGTGGGGTGGGAAAAATAGATTTTGAATTGGAAGGAAAATTAGGATCAAGGGCAACATAAGGCTTAGTTGGAGTTATGGCTACTTGTGTTTGATAAGGTGGTCTATTCTCTCTGAAACCTTGATAAGGAGGCCTTTGATCTTTGAAGGGCTGATAGAGAGTCTGATTTTATTGTTGATAGGGCCTATTAACATAATATTTTTGTCTCTTGAGTTACACTATTTCATTCCCAAAGAATTATAACAAGCTTTTCAACTCTCCTATCTCACTAGCTTAACTAGTAGGAGTTGTAATTTCAGCTTGAGGTGATGGAATAGGAGATAAGCATGGAATTTGAGGAACTTGAGGGGTTGGTATAGAATTCAATTCTAGGAATATAGGCATTGGAGATCTTGGAGAAATCTTACCAGCTTGTATCAAACTATTCTCTACCTTTATTGTAACCTCATAAGCATCTAGCAAGGTAGTACCACCCATTGACTGTATCATCACACTAATGTCAGAGTTAAGGGATTTAAAATAGTATAGAAATGCATATTTAGGGGAAGGCCTAATCAACATAGGTATTCTAGTCTATGTCTTTTGAAATTTGAGGTTAAAATCAAACATAAACTCATGAGGATCTCTGATTATGGTAGTTAATCATTCAACTAAAGATAAGTGATTAGATTTGTCTTTAACTTACTTGACTAATGCCTTACCTAATTCATCCCAGATAGAAATGGAGTTTAGTGAGAGGTTTCTATACCATTACAATGTTTTTCCTTTGAAGGAAGTGGCAAGCAATGTAATAGCAACATTATCCTCAACAACATTGTGGACTGAATAGAGATTAGCTACATTTTGGATATGCTCAATAGAGGTTGTTTGATTTTCTCTTGAGAATAATGAGATACTTTTGAGAGTAGAAACAAGAATGTCATCAAACTAGGCTAGATTTAGTGAACTACCTCTATTGAATGGAATAAACACCTAGTTTTGGATGGGCATTTGGATAGTGTGGATTATAGTGCCTAGAACAATAGGATAACCAGAGGACAAATATTTATTTTAAGGATATGAATTTTCCATCCTAAACTTTGATATCTTATATGATATAAATTCAAAAAGAATACCTCTACTAGCTAACCCTATGGTAACCTTTGGCATGAAAGGATTGCCTGAATGTTGTTATGAACCTTACAACCGAAAGAATCTTTAGCTTGTGATGAAGATAAATATTATCAAGTATTGTAATTGCTTCTTCTCAGCTTCAAACTTCTTCAGATATGCAAATAATTTCTTTGAGGTCCCATCAGGTATGCCAAAAACTATTGTCAATCAGCCTCGCACCCTTATGAAGGTAGTTTCAGGCCTTCACGGTCTACTAAAACATGGAAACAATCCTAAGTTGTGGGTGGCCTAATCATTGGATTGAGTCTCTAGATTATAAGGGCTAGCTCCATTTGGTGTATCAATCAGGATATCTACCCTACACTGCAAACTACTGAGAAAAGGGAAGAAAAAAATTGAAGAAAAAATCCTATCTAATGATGGTGATACACCTAAATTTTGGTTCATCCACTTAACTTGAGCTCCTAAAAACACTGATTAGATAAGAAAAAGACTGAACTTTCAATTCTAATTGACTACTATGCATTAGTATTTCATGAAAAGGTTCTATCTGGTGATCAAATCTTGAGGGAAATGGGGGAATATGCCTAATTCAAGGCACTAACCGCCACTTACATTCACTGTAACTTTAGCTGAAAGACATCAAACACAAAACATGACCTACATAATCTGATCAACTATTAACTAAGTAAGAATCAAGACTTGACAAGGAAGAAAATTCTATCACATATGTAAATCAATGACATAAATACACTATACCAGCATTCTAGAATCTAAAAATAGTCCTTGTATTTATTTGAAAAGGTTACAAAACTCAAATTTTGGTAGAGTTTGATCTTGCCAAAAGAGAGATTGATAAAAAATGGTTGAAAAAGCCAACTTATATAGAAAAAATCATACACAAACAAGAGATTGGCACTGAAAATAGAAGAGGAGATCAACTCCCACATCTCACAAGTCCAACTTTAGCTATCAAAAGATAACTAAGTCTTCAAATAATATCTTTTTGTCTTCTACCTTGCATGAAAAGCTCTTTGGCATTGAAACCCATCTCATAATCATTATTTAGAATAAACATGAAATTCTTCAAAATTTATCAAATGTGCATGGATCTTTGGTAATTTAACTCTCTTCATGCATGATGCTACACCAATCTTCACATAGAAAACTCCACTTGAAGCTGAGTTAGAAGTGTTTGAAAAGGCCTTGATTAATAAGATAAACAACAGTGCATGCATGAAATTTTATATTAATCTCTCCTTCAATAGCCATTCAACATTAAACTCTTTGAGCCCTTCATGCATTCGAGTCTCCCTTTTGGAATTGAGAGAGTCGTGCTTTAAGGCAACTGCATGTCTGTGAATAATTTGATTAGTGCATTTATTATTTGCAGTCTAATCTTGCTTGGGCCACTCTATATACTCTGAATGTGATTATATAACATGTTGATTTGAGTCAAAAGGGGAAGTCGTCATTGTCTTATGTTGATTGACTGTCAAAATCCTACCAAAATCCTTATAAAAACTTGGTTTTTCCTTGTCCATTGATCTCCTTGATATAAAATGTACTAATGCCACTTGTCATTGATTAATTAGCCCTTTGGATTTGCTGACCATTTAACTTAATCTTATTTGGTTAATATATTTTGAGCTAATTCCTTCGGGCTATTTGCTTCTATCTGTTCCCACAGACTTTCTTCTTTGTTCATTTCCTTCAGACAAAAAGTTTGTGTTTTATCTCTCTGTTCATTTCCTTCAGATAAAAAGTCCAAAATAATTATTTCCATCATTTCTTTCATAACCTTTCCTTTGTTCATTTCCTTCAAACAAAAATTTTGAAGGAAATCTATTTTGAACTTTTCAAAACGGATAATTCCTTTAGACAAAAAGTCCAAATGAATTCATGTCCTTAGAACCTTTGCAAATTGCCCTTAAAAAATGAAAAATACCCTTTGGGATTTTGGAAATGATCTCTCAATTGAGGATAGACCCTTCAAATTTTTTGAAAAGTTCTTTCAGGAAAGTTACAAAGGATAATTCCTTCAAGCAAAAAGTCTGAAGGAATTCATGATACGAACTTTTGTAAATTGCCCTTTAGATTCATGAAAATACCCTTCAAGATTTTGGAAATGAACCTTTCAAAATTATTGGACCAGTCCACTTGCCCTTCAAAAAATTTGAAATGTTCCACTTGCCCTTCAGAAAAATTGGAATGGTCCACTTGCCCTTCAAAAAAATTAGAATGGAATTCTCTGAAAAAATGAACCCTTCGGCTTTCTTGCAAGTGTCCCTTTCAGAAAAATTGAAATGGACCTCTTCTGAGGAAGTGCCTTTCAGATTTCTGTAGATGAACCTTCAGACTAAATTGAAATGGACCTCTTTTGAGGAAGTGCCTTTCAAATTTCTGCAATAGACCCTTCAAACTTTTTAAAATGGTCTTCTTGCTCTAGAAAACACCCTTTCAGAAAAATTGCAAAGGTCCTATTGCCCTTTGCAAAATGTGTAATGGTCCTTCGGAAAATTGAAATGACCCTTCAGAATTTTTGAAAAGGTCCTTTCGAAAGAATTTGAATGGTCCACTTGCCCTTTGAAAAAGTTGTAAAGGACTTTTTCGAAGGAAAAGAACCCTCTCAGACTTATTGAAAAGTGACTTTCCCAAAAGGAAACTGCACTTCCGGATTGTTGAAAATGTCTTTTTTTGAAAGGAATAATCCTTCAGATTTTGTGCAAAGTCCTTCTTTAATTTAGTTTATATAGAAAAACCCAAATTATTTCTTCCTGAAAAAGTCTGAAGTCTTCTTCTTTGAGAACTTGAAGTCTTTTTCAAAACTCGTTCCCTTCAACTGCTTGGATCAACATCAAAACTTTTCTGTAAAGAATAAGACAAGTGAAATAAAAGACCCTAAATCACCTAAACAACCCTAAGACCTGTTAACTATGGATTCTTCAAGGACTTTTTAGGACCAATTACTGACTCAGAAGACAAAAAGGCATGATTATGCAAGTTTCAAATGATAAGGGTTGAAATTTGACTTATAGGGTCAAAATTGTCAATAGTTATAATATTGAATGGGGCATGTATTTCATTTATGAGCCAATCCCTTTAGAGTTAGAAATATAATAATGTTTATTCAATAGTAATTAAATTTTATAAATGAGGATGTTAAGTAATTGGTTAGTTGATTATATTTTAGTTGGGTCCCATACATGTGAAAGCCTTGTTATTTAGGTGGGTAGATTGATAATTTTATGTGTACTTTTAATAATATAATCTCTCTTTTCAATTTTATAAAATATATGGCACTGAGCTATTTTTATAAATTTGTAGGTTGTCCTTGTTTATTTGAATATTGATATCAAAGCCACCATTGAAAATGGGTCATGAGAAAGATGATAATGGCAATTGAAGTAGTTGAGATAAAAAAAAATTTATTTAATAATTTTCTAGTTTAGCAAAACCATTCATAGTTTATCCATATATTTTTCTTCTACAAATTTTTAAAGAATTTATTAAAAAACGTTATGCAAATTTTAATACGTTGAGAATAGTTGTTTGAAAGATGTAGTCAATTTTTTGGAAAAGGTTTTATACGGGTGTATGAATGCACGAAGACATGATTTTCTTGATAAATTTATACAAGTGTGAAGATAATTTAGATAAGTTATTATTGTGTTTCTTTATGTTCAAAATAACATATTAAATGTTGATTTTGATTTTTGGTGCCTCTAAAAGTTCTCAATATATAGTTTTACTAACACTCTATGTTGAATGTGTGTTATATTTTTAAAACGATGTAGTATATCTTTAAAATTTCATGCTATAGTTTTTGAACATTGATCCAAGGTGTTTTATTTCTACTATAACCTACTGTTCAAATCTGTACAATGTCTACCATGAACAAGAACAAAGGTTTGATAGAGGTGTGAAGGCACATGAAATTACTGTTGAATAATTTTTTGTTGTGTGTGATATTTTATGGAATTCATAATTAGTTTGATTATTTATTTGTGTGATATGTGGAAATCAAATTTGACTTTAAAGACACATATAAGAATGGGGTAATTTCATAGTCACTCATGCATTTTTTTGACTACTAGATATACACAACAAGATAGAAACCCTTTACTTTTCTTTTATTTTAAAGGTCAAATAGTAAAATAATTATATAAAAGTTTTTGAAATTATGTTTCTAATTTATTATATGGAAGAGTTGCAAAAGATTTATATGAAGTAATTTTAAGTTAAGAGTTTTAAATTCAAATATCAATCCTCTCTTTGGTTTCATGTTGAAACAAATTTCAAAATTCAACATATAACTATAAGTCATATGTGTTCTTCCCAAAATCTGTCACTCATATTGGGACAACATATGAACTATTTTGGTTCAACAGAGCAAAATCCTCTCTTCCCTTTTAAAAATTTGTTCTGAGTATTCAAATTCTCCATTATTCATGCTTTTTTAGATTACTACGGACTCTGCAGGCTTGAAACTACAGACTTTGCAGGCTTGAGACTATGGACTCTGCAGGCTTAAAACTACAGACTCCGCAGGTTTGAAACTACGGACTATGCAGGCTTGAAATTAGCAAGGTTCAATAGGTTCAAAGGCTTCAACAGGTAAATTTTCTCAAAAGATCAAGTTTCCAACACTTGGGAAATTTCAACGCCTTGGTTCATTGCCTTGGTTTAACCAAAAATGTTCATTGGCAAGCTTCTAAGCAAGGATTGAACCATTGAACCGTTGAACCTTGAACCATTTTGGTTCAACGGGTTCAAAGGTTCAACGTCGTCAACAAGCTTAAAGAGTTAAGTGCTTTGTCAAAAGTTCATCAAATTCAACTACTTCAAGGTTCAATGGCTTCAAAACACTTAGCGAAAAGAAGAAGGCTTGAACCATTGAATCGTTGAACCTTGAACCATTTTGGTTCAAAAGTTCAACGGGTTCAATGGTTCAATAGGTTCAATGCGCGATTGGTTCAAGCGGTCAAAAGACTTAGACAAAACAAAGAGATTGAATTGATTGAACCATTGAACTGTTGAACCAAAGTTGGTTCAATCGATCGGTTCAAACGGTTGGTTTAAAGGACTGCCCCAAAGTTGAAGGAACAAATGCCCTTGCAGAGGGCAGTGAACTAGAGACAAGTGCCCTTGTGGAGGGTAGGGAACATGGGTTCAAAGGACTAAAAAGTGACTAAGGCTGAAAGGGAACATTTCCTTTGGACTTTTTGTTTGAAGAAATTACTAAGTGAAGGAACTTTAAGAATTCCTTCAGGAAGATTTTCATCAGAAAAATAGATAAGGCAAAGGCAAATTCTTTCAGACAAAATGTCTGAAGGAAAAGCTCGAAAGCAAAAGCCTGACAGAAAAAGACAAAGCCAAGGAAAGAATTCCTTTGAACATTCTGAAGGAATTGAAGCTTGAACACTCTCTGAAAGAATGAAGCCCGAAGGCTACCTAAAATACCCCAAAGGGTAGGTACCCTTGCGAGGGGCTCTCGACACTAACAAAAAGTGACCTTTATCAAAGCCTGAAGGGACACCTTCCCTTCGGGGCATTCCAAAGATAAAGGCCGAAGGATTTTCAAGGCCTCAAAGAGACTTAGAAGAATAAAGGAAACAATGAGACAAAGGATGAACAAATGAACCGATTGAACCTTGAACTAAAAGAGTTCAAAGTTCAATGGTTCACAAGTTCAACAGTTCAAAGGAAGCTCCAAACAAAAAGGAAAGAAATAAATGGAAGATTCCAGAGATGGTTCAAGCAAAGAACAAGGAAGCGATTAAACTAAGGAGCTAAAAAAGATCACCTAAACTGTTGAACCATTAAACCATTGAACTTTCACAGGTTCAAAGGTTCATGGTTCAACATGGTTCAAATAGCCAGCCACCATTGACAGCCCCACAGACATCAAATTTAAGGTAATGGAATATTCGTTAGTTTTTTAATATGGCACAGAACTTGAAAAATGAACCAAGCGACCAACTGAAATAGATAGCTCGAGAGCTACAATTACTACAGGGAAGAGAGAATATTACAAAAAGATCATAAATATCTTCAAGGGAGTTATTTCTAGTAGGTGAAATAGTCAATCAAGTGGTCATCTGAGCACACCATATCAAGGACACTGGGCATTTTTCTTCCATGAAGTAATGATAAAGTGGACAGCTACGTAGATATTAGGAAAAGGACCAGACAACTCATGCTAAGGAGGAGACATATAAGATGAATGGACATGCCATAGTTAAGGCAATGCACTATTCCAAGCATGGCCTCTCAATAGGACTAAAAATGCATTCAAGGCATTGAATGCAGCGTGGGTTGTCCCATGGAAAAAAGTGCCAAGTCTTTCTTGGTTGTTATACATTGTAATCTCTTGCATTATGCATGAGAGATATTTTTATTTTTATAGAAGCAAAACTCTGCCCAAATTGAAAGGCGAATATTAAGACTTTGAGCTCAAATTGTTGATCATATTACTTTATCTAAATGAGAAAGCAAGTTACTTTCAGACTTTGTACTGTTATAGCTTGTATCATTTTAGGAGATTGTTCTTATGTATGTTTCTTAAATGCATTCTAGTTCATTTAATTTAGCAGGCAAAACTAGTTGAAGTAAAGAGGAAGGTGTCTTGAAACTAATTGTTAAAAAACTTTTTGTTGTTGCCAATTCTTTTCAGTGTGTGTTTTTAATTTCTTTATATGTAAAGGATTCTAGAATGACTTTGTGCCCCCTATTATCCTTCATATTTCACTCTTTGGGTAGTTGAGGTGGAGACTTTGTGTTCTAATTCATCCTACTGGTTACTATGCCTTTGTTACCTATTACTTGTCACTACCTAAAAGAACTCATGTTGTTTCCTGCAAGATCACTTTTGAAAGAAGAGAAGTGCCTTCAATGTTTTCACCAAAATTTTCTCCTTTTTTTGTGAACATCATATCTGAAAAAAAGAGATGGATGGTGTAGTCCTACCCCTGAGTGTTACTTTTTGCTTATATATAGTATATAGCTCCTACATATTTATAGGGAACCTTCCCTTGATGAGAGGAGAGATTTGTCTACCTCTGATGTAGCATATCTACACATTTGGCCAAACAATCTCCCTTGTTGTGGTGAAGAGACCTATTTTACTCAATCAGTTAGCTGATTGACAAAATATTCATCCAATAGTTTTTGGTGACTCCGTTGGGAAAGAGCACGCAGTTGAAGCCTCAAGCTTCAAGCTAAAGCAAGATCAGTTCTTTCCCATTTTTATTCTACAATTTGGCAACTCCACGCTATACTAGAAGTTAGAGAGCCCAAGGTGTTGTTGATCCTATTTTTGAATTGGTGCAGAAGGGTGATTTTGATTTGTTCCCTCCCCCACTTCAAGTTCAACGATCTAGGAGTGTTCCTCCTACTCGTACTAGGACACCATCACAAGGCAGAGCTTCATTTTCTACTGTTAGCAGAGATTTGCTTATACATACCCCACCCATATTTGTTATCTCCTTTTTCCATAATCAAATCATGGTAGTTCAAGGCCCCTGAGGTAACTCTTTTGGCCCACTCAATTTGACTCCACCTCTGTATGAGCTACCACGTAGTTCAAGAAAGAATTTTCCCAAATTCTTTGGTGATGAGAGAGTTCATCCTGATGAACACATTACAGCTTTTAGCATAGCCTGTGGCATGATAGGGATGGAATTTGAGGACGTGATAGTCACGGTTTTTATGGAGACATTACAAGGTGCTACTGTAAATTGGTTCTACCATCTGTAGGCTAGGTCAGTCACTGACTGGGATACTCTTAAAGCTAAATTTGAAGCCAAGTTCAAGTCTACAGAGGATGCACATGCCTTGCTAGCCTAGCTCACATAGATGAAGAAGGAACCTCATAAACCTATGAGGGATTTCATTGCCAAGTTTGACAAGCTCAGGAATTAGATTCCTACCATTACTCAGCCAACACCTGAGAATATTAAATGCTTCTTCATCAACTCACAGCTATCTAAAGTGAGTTCTTACTGAGACATGCTGGCCACATAGACCTTGTTACCACTCAAGACTTGGCTACTGAGGTAGAAGATGACCTTATCTTGACAGGAAAGATAAGGAGAGATCTAAACAGAGGTAAATCCTCTTCATCTTCTGAATACTCATCTACAACCACCACTGATCCAATGGTGCAAAAGCTAGAAAATGAATTGCTAGCTCTTAGAAAACAAATGGCACAAGGGATGTCATCTGCTTCTTCATACAGAGATTTACCAAGGAGGACATTTCCTAATCATTCATACCAAGGTAATGCTGCCAAAAATCAAGGCCAAACAAATCGTCTTCTTCCTCCACGGGGCAACCTTGCCATTGAAGCACCTCTAACCAACTCAGTAGTTGGATATCTTAAAGTTGAATCAGATTTCTCTTTTTAGCCTGAATTAAACCCTAAAGATGACGCTAATCTCTTCACTGAGGAAGAAAAATAATTAGCTGGCGACTCCAACATTGGTTTCCTAAATTATCAAGATGAACCTAGAAGTGAAGGTAAAGCAACTGAGGGATCATACACTGTACTCACCCAGTCCAAGAATCAGTTAGCCCAGCAAGCTGATAAAGAACCAACAGAGGAGTGACCTCAACCAGCAATTTCGATTGCTAAGCAGAGAACCACTCTACCTTTCTAGCCAAAAGAACCGGTGATTACAAGAAAGGTAAGTACATCAAACATCCATATGCCTTCTACTTCAAATTCACAGACCAGTCCTCCCCCTCCCAAAACTCAAATGGATGAACTCCCATCCTCTATAACTAGTTCATTTCAAACATTTGATATAATTGATCATAAAAAGAAAACCAAAATTCAAATGTCTAAATTTGAATTCTTGTAGTCCAATCCCAAGTAATTAGATAAGTTGGTTCAATGTGTAAAGAACCAAGCCATCCCTATAGGACAAGCAATTTCAAAGATAACTCATAATCCTCCCAAGAACACATCCACCCAGAATAACCTTTTCATTACTCCTCCTACTGCTCCCAAGAGGACTGAACCATTTTATGTTTCCCTACTGATAAATGGACATCAGTTGAACAATTACATCATTAATTATGGAGCTTCAGACAATGTCATGCCTGCCAAAATGGTGGAATCCCTTGGCCTCACACTGACCAAGACATTTGGGAGATGTTTCTATATGGAGAACAAATAAGTACCACTACTGGGGCAAATCAAGGATGCCCAATTTGCATTTGCAGCATTCCCAAACAAGAGAATCAAGATGATTGTCCTAGTGGCTGATGTCCCAGCATCATACAAAATTCTTCTTAGATGAAATTTCTGTAAGGATGTTGGAGGTGAATTGAGCACAGACCTATATGAGGTGAGGATCCTAGTTAAAGGTGTTATACAGAGATTGCTCCCTGAAAAGGAAGTAAAATATGTGGTCACTCAAACATCAGCACTTGAAGCTCAAATTCTTTTTGAGTCTTCAGGCATGTATAACTACTTGTTATCCATGGATGAATTTCATGAGGCATCTGATGAAGCTCCTAAAAGTGACAATATAAAAATTGGTTCAGATGAAATAGCAAAAGGATTGGTGGAGTGTAGTGCAAATGTAAAAAAATCTCCCCCTCCAAGTGAAGAAGAATTTAAAGAAAAATCAGTGTCTGATGAAGTATGGATTCTTGAATTTGATGGCAACTACTCCTCCACCTGTTCAAGAGCCAAGATTGTATTGATATCTCCTCAAGGAGATATTTTTCCTTCATCATACAAATTATAGTTCAGCAACACTAATAATACAGTTGAGTATGAATCGCTTTTGCTTGGATTGAGGGCTGCTTGAGACAAAGGCATCAAACTCCTTCATGCCAAAGGAGATGTTGAACTAGTGGTTTGTCAGGTGAGAAACCTGTATCAAACCAAAAATGAGAGATTTCACCACTACCAAAATCTAGTCTGGGACCAAATTGAGAGCTTTGATGCTTTTAACATCTCTGCCATTCTTAGAGAATTCAATGACCGAGATGATGCATTGGCCGTTTCAGCAACTCTCTTGGTTCCTCACCCTGATTTTAAGGGAAATAGGTACACTATTAAACTAGTCTTTTGACCAAGTGTACCTGACAATGCCAATCATTAGCAAGTGTTCACTAGTGACAATCAAATAATTACTTTCTTGAAATAAAAAGATAGCTTTCAACAGCTTCACTTCGAAGGCAGTGAGCCTCAAAAGCTTGAACCGGCCCTTGAATCAAGTTCAAATGCAGGTGAGGAATTCCTACAGCTGAAGGGAATAAAATTTTCAAATGATTGGTTTCCCTTGAGAAACTATTTGACAAACATGATAGGTTCATCAAACAGTAGCAGATGGATTCAAGTTCCTCCCAGGAGTTTGATCAAATAAACCTGGGTACCAAGGAAAATCCCAAGTTGGTAAACATTGGGAAGTGTTGTACTCAGGAAGAAAAATCCAAGTTCACTGATCTACTCAGCCAGTATATGGATGTCCTAGCATACTCCTATGATGATCTGTAGTCACTCAGGCCCAAAGAAATTTGCCATGAGATCCCTCTCAAGACTAATTCAGTGCCTTACAAGAAAAAATCCAAGCAATACAATCTGAAGATATCAGGTACCATTCTGTTTGAAATACAAAAAATGTTGAATGCTAGGATCATTTTTCCAATCCATCATTCGACATAGATTGCAAATATAGTGCATATGAGGAAGAAGAATGGCAAAATTCACCTCTACATAGATTTCAAGAACTTGAATCAGTCATCCTTAAAGGATAACTATCCTCTGCCCATCATGGATCAAGTCCTTCAGATAGTAATAGGTTTGAAGATGTTATCAATGCTAGATGGCTTCTCAGGATACAATCAAGTTGAAGTTGGTGAAGCAGACCAACACAAGACTGCCTTCACTACACCTTGGGGCACGTTTGCATACCGAAGAATGCCTTTTGACCTGATAAATGTTGGTGCCACCTTCCAAAGAGCAATGGACCTTGCTTTGAAAGATGAAATGGATAAGTTCATTATAATATACATGGATGATTTAACAGTGTTTTCTAAGCATCGTCCTGAACATGTGCACCATTTGTAATAAGTGCTGGAACACTGCTGCCAGAATGGCCTTTCTTTAAATCCCAAGAAGTCTATTTTTGGAGTAATAGAGGGGAAACTTCTCGGACACATTGTGTCCCGAGAAGGCATAAATATTGACTCAGAAAGATTCAAGTCCATCCAAGAGCTCACTTTGCCCATAAGTAAGACTGCAGTTCACTCTTTTTTTGGAAAGGTGAATTTTTTACGAAGGTTCATCCCCGAGTTTGCTGAGAAGACTCACCATATTGTAAACATGATGAAAGGGAAGGCCACTTTTAGCTGGACTGAAAAAGGCAAATTGGCTTTTCGAGATATTAAGATAGCCATTGCCTAAGCCCCCATTCTAGTTTGTCCAGATTATGCTAAGGATTTTACAATGTATAGTTATGCTTCTGAGCACACACTTTCAGTAATTTTAGTTCAACAGAACCAAGGTGTAGAATCTCTCATTTATTTCATGAGTTGTCCTCTCAAAACTCATGAGCTGAAGTACTCAAACATGGAGAAACATGCATATGCAGTGGTGAAGGTAGTAAAGCATTTCCGCTTCTACATCTTGAATTCACACACTACTGTCTTGGTTCTTGACACCACAATCAAATCCATATTAACTCAACAGGAGTTTAGGACAAAAAGAGGTAATTAGATTGCTAAAATCCAAGAGTTTGATCTAGTCATCAAACCAACGAAGATGGTGTGGGGAAGGGGCCTATGCCAATTGATTGTTGACAACAAACTAAAATAAACAGAGCATGAAGAATCAAAAGAAGAAGACACACCAACAGTCCTCTTTGTCTCCACCACGAATGAGTGGTATTCAGGTATTGCTCATTTCATTACTTATGGTGAGTGTCCTACTCACCTATCTTATAAAGAAAGGAGGACTATCAAGTTGAAAGCTGTTAATTTTTTTCTCTGGGACAACGACCTGTATAAGAGGAGCCTAGATGGAGTGTTCCTTCGCTACGTGGATAAAGAGCAGTAGAACCAACTTTTGAAGTCCTTCCATAATTTGGCCTGTGGAAGACATTTTTTTGCTCCTGTAACTACCCATAAAATTCTATGAGCTAGGTACTACTAGCCCACTCTATTTCAAGATGCATACAAATGGGTAAGGAAATGTGAACTATGTCATCAGTTTGTTGAAAGACCCAAGTTAGCTACCCTGCCTCTCAATCCAGTGGAGATAGAAGAGCCATTTTAGCAATATGGAATTGATTTCATTGGTGTTGTAAATCCATCTTTGAGTGTTGGACATGATTATGTCCTCATAGCCACAGATTACTTCACCAAGTGGGTGGAAGCTATCCCAACTAAGCATGCCACTTCAGAAATAGTGTGTGATTTCCTTAAGAAGAACATCATTTCCAGGTTTGGGGTCCCAACCAAGATTATCACTGAGAACGCAGCTTGTTTCACTTCCCAAAAGATCACTTAGTTCTATTTTTACTATGGGATTACCCTATCCCACTCTTCTGATTACTTTTCACAAGGGAATAGATAAGTTGAATCAAGCAATAAGAACCTGGTGACTATCATCAAGAAGTTGGTGGATGACAACCAACAAACATGGCATAAGGCATTGGTTAATGCTCTATAGGCAGACATAATTACACCAAAGAGGGCAATTGGTATGTCTCCTTTCCAACTTCTTTATGGTCTCAATGCTGAGATACTAATCACCTTGGAATTCTCAGCATTGAAATTGGCTAAGGCAATCGAGGATCAGACATATGAAAGCTCCATCGATAAGAGGATCATGTGCTTGACTGAGCTAAATGAGTAGAGAACTATGGTGGTGGACCGAATTACTGAGCATCAAAGTCTGGTAAAGAAGCTCTTCGACCAGAAGGCAAAGAATCATGATTTTTAGATTGGAGATCAAGTCCTGTTGTGGGACAAGAGAAGAGAACCAAAGGGAATACATGGGGAATTTGACTCCCTTTGGAGGGGCCCTTTTACTATTCATCAACTCAATGGTGAAAATAGCTTCCTTTTGAGATATTAAGATGACATGCCCTTTTTTCTGGCTCACAATGGGTAGCATCTGAAGCACTTCAATTCTTGAAGTATCAGATAAGTTCACCTGTACATATGTGTATTTGTATAGTCTTTAGTTTTATTTTGTGCTTTTCATTTTCATTTTTAGCACTTTTATTTTTGGGTAGCATGACTCCATAGTCCAATGGCATACTTCAAGGCACTAGAGATTCTGATTTCTACTCCCCTTAGTTGTGCCAAGTTTTCAACTAAAGGAAGTTCCCCAACTGGAGTCAGTTGTTGTTCTCAAAATCTATCACTCATTTTGGGACAACATATGAACTATTTTGGTTCAACAGACCAAAATCCTCTCTTCCCTTTTCAAAATTTGTTTTGAGTATTCAAATTCTCCATTATTCAAGATTTTTTAGATTACTATAGACTCTACAGGCTTGAAACTATGGACTCTGCAGGCTTGAAACTATGGACTCTACAGGTTTGAAATTAGCAAGGTTCAAAGGCTTCAACAGGTAATTTTTTTCAAAAGAGCAAGTTTCCAACACTTAGGCGATTTCAACATCTTGGTTCAATGCCTTGGTTCAACCAAAAATGTTCATCAGCAAGCTTCTAAGCAAGGATTGAACCATTGAACCATTGAACCTTGAACCATTTTAGTTCAATGGGTTCAACGGGTTCAAAGGTTCAATGCCGTCAGTAAGCTTAAAGAGTTAAGCACTTTGTCAAAAGTTCATCAAGTTCAACCGCTTCAAGGTTCAATGGCTTCAAAACACTTAGTGAAAAGAATAAGGCTTGAACCATTGAACCATTGAACCTTGAACCATTTTTGTTCAAAAGTTCAACAGGTTCAATGGTTCAATAGGTTTAACGTTCAGTTGGTTCAAGCGGTCAAAAGACTTAGCCAAAACAAAGAGATTGAACTGATTGAACCATTGAACCATTAAACCAAAGTTGGTTCAATCAGTCGGTTCAAACGGTTGGTTCTAAGGACTACCCCAAAGTCGAAGGAACAAATGCCCTTGCGGAGGGAAGTGAACTAGAGACAAGTGCCCTTGCGGAGGGCAGGGAATATGGGTTCAAAGGATCAAAAAGTGACTAAGGCCAAAAGGGAACATTTCCTTCAAACTTTTTGTATGAGGAAATTACTAAGTGAAAGAACCGTAAGAATTCCTTCGGGAAGATTTTCATCAGAAAAATAGATAAGGCAAAGGCGAATTCTTTTGGACAAAATGTCCGAAGCGAAGGAAAAGCCCGAAGGAAAAGTACAAAAGCAAAAGCCCGACGAAAAAAGACAAAGCTAAGGAGAGAATTCCTTCAGACATTTTGTTTGAAGGAATTGAAGCTTGAACACTCTCCGAAAGAATGAAGCCCGAAGGCCGCCCAAAAGACCTCGAAGGGTAGGTACCCTTGCGGGGGGCTCTTGGCACTAACAAAAAGTGAGCTTTCTCAAAGCTTGAAGGGACACCTTCCCTTTGCGGCATTCCAAAGACAAAGGCCGAAGGATTTTTAAGGCCTCAAAGGGACTTAGAAGAATAAAGGAAACAACGAGACAAAGGATGAACCAATGAACCAATTGAACCTTGAACTGAAAGAGTTCAAAGTTTAATGGTTCATAGGTTCAACAGTTCAAAGGAAGCTTCAGACAAAAAGGAAAGAAACAAATGGAAGATTCCAGAGATGGTTGAAAGGGATGGTTCAAGCAAAGAACAAGGAAGCGATTGAACTAGGGAGCTGGAAAAGATCACCTAAACTGTTGAACCATTGAACCAATGAACTTTCATAGGTTCAAAGGTTCATGGTTCAACATAGTTCAAATAGCTAGCCACCATTGACAGCGCCGAAGACGTCAAATTTAAGGTAATGGAATATCCGTTAATTTTTTAATATGGCGCAGAACTTGAAAAATGAACCAAGTGACCAGCTGAAATAGATAGCCCAAGAGCTTCAATTGCTATAGGGAAGAGAGAATATTACAAAAAGATTAGAAATATCTTCAAAGGAGTTATTTTCAGTAGGTGAAATAGTCGATCAAGTGGTCATCTGAGCACACCAAATCAAGGATGCGGCCTATTTTTCTTCCATAAAGTAATGGCAAAGTGGACAGCTATGCAGACAACAGGAAAAGGACCAGACAACTCATGCTAAGGAGGAGACATATAAGATGAATGGACACACCATAGTTAAGGCAATGCACTATTCCAAGCATGGCTTCTTGACATGACTGAAAATGCATTCAAGGCATTGAATGCAGCGTGGACCGTCCCATGGGAAAAACTGCCAAGCCTTTCTTGGTTGCTATACATTGTAATCTCTTGCATTATCCATGAGAGATCTTTTCATTTTTACAGAAGCAAAACTCTGCCCAAATTGAAAGGCGAATACTGAGACTTTGAGCTCAGATTGTTAATCATATTACTTTATCTGAATGAGAAAGTAAGTTACTTTTAGACTTTGTGCTGTTATAGCTTGTATCATTTTAGGAGATTGTTCTTATGTCTATTTCCTGAATGCATTATGGTTCATTTAATTTAGCAGGCAAAACTAGTTGAAGTAAAGAGGAAGGTGTCCTGAAACCAATTGTTGAAAGACTTTGTGTTGTTGCCAATAGTTTTCAGTGTGTGTTTTTAGTTTCTTTCTGTGTAAAGGATTCTGGGACGACTTTATGCCCCCCATTATCCTTCGTATTTCACTCTTTGGCAGTTGAGGTGGAGACTTTGTGTTCCATTTCATCATGTTGGTTATTGCGCCTTTATTACCTGTTACTTGTCACTACCTGAAAGAACTCATGTTGTTTTCTGCAAAATCACTTCTGAAAGAAGAGAAGTGCCTTTAGTGTTTTCACCAAGATTTTATCCTTTGTTTGTGAACATCATCTCTAAAAAAAGAGAGATGGATGGTGTAGTCCTACCCCTGAGTGTTATTTTCTGCTTCTATATATAGTATATAGCTCCTGCATATTTATAGGGAACCTCCCCTTGATGAGAGGAGAGATTTGTCTACCTCTGATGTAGCATATCTGCACATTTGGCCGACCAATCTCCCTTGCTGTGGTGAAGAGACCTATTTTGCTCAATCAGTTAGTTGATTGACAAAATATTCATCCAACAATATGCAAGTCTAGAAATCACATGTCAAATAAGACATGCTCTTTCAAATAAGACATTAAATGTGGAGGAGGTCAAGAGATCCATTCTTTCTAAGCGCATATCCAAATATTTTAAGTGCATGTATTTTTGTGATTATACAATTTTCAGTGATTTTTATTGCTTGTATGAAAATAAGCGTGTAAACACTCATTGTTAATGTTTTCTCACATTATAAGTTCATCAAAAGGGTTATATTTTTGTTTGGAGTCTCTCCTAATTTAAAAAAAATGAAAAACAGATAAATAAGGCATTTTTAAGGTATTACCTGTGTAATTTGGATAGTACTTGACACCCTCACATTTTTTTAAGCTTGAAAATGGGAAGTTCATCACATCATGGTTGCCATTGTAACACACTGTGTTCATGTCATCAATATCACCAAAGATTGAAATATAGTAGTTTTAGTTGGAAGACCCACCCATTGTGAGTTCATTACTAGCTCTAATATCTAATTTTAATGTAGTAACATTTTTACCTAGATGATAGGAATTTAGTGTTGTCTCTGTTTATGCGAAAAAAAAAAAAAAACTTTATTGATATCATTGATGAGGAGCAACCCAATTATCTAGTGGTGTTTATGCTACATATAATTCTCACCTCTCGATCAATAGGGGGAACCCTGTTTCAGTTTTGATCATTCTTTGAGTGATGGTACATATTAATAGGGGTTGTAAGCACAAGAGTGTTTGCAAAGCGATGGTGTGATAAGCGTAATATTATTTATAAAGTGGTCAAAATTATTAGACTTCACATAAGATGTGCCATACTTCAAGAATGAAATTATCATTGAAACATAAATCAATGTGGTTGGCCATTCTCATGATGATACTCATACTACAATACATGTACAAATACTCTGATAAATTATAAGTGAGGAATACTCATCATCTTCGTGTCATGCAACGTCAATAAGAATATGACACAAAGGGTTAGGCTATAGTTGCAACAGACGTGTCAGCAAAGGTTGATTAGTGCCAAAGTTATAGGTAGTTATTTGGCATATTACAGTAGGGTTTGTTAGATAGTTATTGTTTGTATGAACATCTTCACTCTCATCATAGCCTACGTTTGGATTTTTTCCCGAGAGGTTTTCACACGGAAAGACAATAGTCGAGGGTTTCGTGGGGAATTTGCAGCAAGAGTTAGGATAGAAGGACTGCACAATGCTTAGAATTTTCCATTCATCCTCCAGACTTTAGGTTTTCTCCACACCATTTTGCTCACCACAGACAGATTTCTGGCAACAGTAGCGATATAGGATTTTCATACACAGATGATTGAGCTTTTAAATTTTCCTAGCTCTTTTCATACTCAGAATTTCTGTGGTTGCAGGTCATATCCTCACCTCGGCTCACCCTTGCTTCCAAGTAATCTGCTCCCAAAGTCCGAAAATAAAATTCAAATTCAAAGAGGTCAACACACCTTCAAAATCTGTAGACATTGCAAACACCAAACAAGGGCACATCAATTTACAAGAGATACTTTCCAGATTACAGAACCAACAGAACAGGTAAAAATCGGTGGCTGTCAATCTTTCTATATCTATTCCACGTCCTGACCTTTTCTTGGCATGTTACAGTTAACCATAACCCGGCTACCGATGAGGTCAAAATTTCTACAGGAGAACTTATTGCTAATGGAAGGCGCGAAGGGATTTTGGGATGCTGAGTCTATAGAATGACTAAGGTTGGTTGAAATAAAAAATATTAAGAGATTCATAAATTCCAAAATTTATTCAAAGGAATGAATTCCATGAAGAACTAGCAGATTTGATTACTTTGCTAAACCGTGTAGTCAGGAATCAAGATTCCCAGGGTTTCACCCATGGATGTACCAATTGATGGAAATCGTCTCTTCCAATAAAGAATTCATTGATTGGGGTATTCTAATCCGTAATTGCTTCAACAATATGTATGTGAGTTATAAATTGTTGTGTTCTATATGACCTCTTACTTCGTATATTATATGGTAAAATTGAGGGTGTTTTTTAAGTTAAACAAATTAGGTCCCTCTAAACAAAAAATTTAGTGGATAAATACTACTACTAATCGGAAATAACACAAGGAGATAACTACTTTAAGCATGTCAATGACGTCTTTGTATTTTATATTGTTAGGGTACTTGTAGGTGATCATGGGAAGATAATTTATGACGAAAGATACATAGGCCACTTTGGAAAGCTAGTTCATCGAGTTTTTTGACATTCTCTTACACAAGTGTATGTAGGTTCAATGGCTTCCCTTATCAAGTGATAGGTTAGTGCTTATAAAATTTCACAAATAAGTTGCATAAGCTCAATAATTTCTACCTTCGAAGCATAACCCTGACATCCATTTTCCAATTATTATTGGGCATTATACATGTAAAACTATAACTATAATGAGGATGATGGAAAAGTAAAAGGTATATTTCACTTTATCCTCATGATAAGACATAATCCTTTGACAACAAAGGTATTGTTGAAGGGATCCTAGGGAATGATCACTATCATCTTCCTTTTTACAAAGTCTATTGGTGTGATTGGGAAGACTAGCATGGAGTATGTGAACAGTACTCCCATATGTCTCTAAAACACATTATTGATTTTAATTGGCAACCTATCATTGATAATATTATTTATTTCTTACTAATCAATAGAAAAATATTTTTCTAGAACCACTCCCTAGAGTGAATTGGTCAACTGAGGAAGATGTATCACTTGAGGCTAGGTCAAACTTGTGATTGATTGAACGTGGTTAAGGATGAAGATTGAAAAATGTACTACCAGTGAGGGCTCCTCCAAAGAATAAACCTATTCCAAGTTTATCCCATCTTCCAAGCCAAAGTCAACAACTTCAAGGCCTAAGACCATTTCGACTCATGATGCTCAAACAAAATGATTAGTTGGTAGATCAAAAGGAGAGGATCCTCATAAAAAAAATATGCTTGATGCTACATATCGAGGAGTTAAATTAAAAAAACCAATGAAGTTTGTGATTAAGTCATGTGTGTAAAATCCTTTTGTCACTCTCCTTAAGGTAACAACTTCACCTACTTTTCCTTTCGGTATAGAATTGTTTTACCTTATTTTGGATTAATGAGGCTTAACAAGTGTAAAACTCGTGATAATCTAGATTGTACAATATACAAAAAATAAAACCCAAATCTGAATGCTAAAGCAAAGTATGGTATGATTGGAAAATCATAACTTATTATAAATGGAAAAGAACTAAGGGATTAAGATACTTATCTTGTTTCAGGTCTATGTAAGTCTTAGACAAAATACATGTGACTGAAAGGACTAGAAATGGATCGAGATATCTAGACCCTGATGTATCTAGATATGCTAGATTAATCTATCAACCTTTTAGTACTTTCATCTAATACAAATGTTTGCTTCTTCTAAATTCATCCTTTGAAGTTGTGCTTCATTATTTTATCATAGGTCGCTACACGTGCTTGTAAATTTTCTTCATATGCAATGCCAAACACTCACTATGTGAGTATATATAGAAAATCTGTCTCCTTCACTTTGAAGCCCTAGTTCCACTTTTGACACTAGATTAACCTATAAAAATAGGCAAGATAGGTGGGTTGAGCTAACCTTAACCACTCCCTAATGAATGGTTGATTGCTACCTACCTATCTCATACTCCAAGGAGGGAAATTAAATCACACGTAGTTTTCCCATATAGGTGTGTGTGTGCAATGGTGATCTTTTTTTGAATGCAACATGTAACCTAGCTTTCGACACTTAACATTAACAAACTTGACTTGGCTTAGGTGTTTCAAAATTTTCTAGGGCATGCTCCTTGTAACTGATGTCTGATTTGAGAAGTTTAGGGAAGTCCTTTTTAATGTGCACATGTGTATATATGTCTCTTTGATGAGTGGTAGATGGATATATAGACTTAGGTTGGACTTGTATAAGTAGTTGCTTGATGCAGGATCATCCTAGTTCTTAAGCAATCTTACATCATCAAAAACAAAGTGTGTTTGTTTTCTTGTTCTTCATTTTCTTTCACCTTGTGTTTGGTGTGTTCGTTGGTTGTTGTTCTTGGTTTTTGTGCCAATTATCCTTGTTCTTGGCACGTTCTTCAGTGGCACACCTTTGTACTTGAAAACTTTCATCTTGCATTGGATCAGTTACCATGGTGGTTTTGAGATTATAAGTCTTCATCTTTAAGATTGGCATACTTGCAGTTATAATCAGAGTTCTACAGTGCCGATTAGGTTTATACTTCCATCAAAGAGCTTCTGAAGTTGTATTGGGCATTGGAATACCCAATTTGGTCTATATTGGAGTTGGAAGCACTTAATTATGCTAATCTAGATCCTTTTACTGATGGACACTAATTATCTTTTGAGTGGCTTTCTTTTGCAATTTGGGTTCTAAGTCCTGATTGGAACGAACATACAATTTGAATGTATCACAATTTTGGCAATCAAAGTTTCATATTTGTTTGGATAGTGGGAAATGCTTTACATTGATTATGTAATTATAATCAGAGTTCACTTCATGATTATAACTTGAAACATAATATTTTGGTTTTTGTGTGTTGGGTGGAGTTCAAAATCTGCATGGGTAAGTGAGTGCTTTTGAGATGCTCCCAGTCCTAGTTTGAATGCTCTCCTCATATCTATTTTCAAAGGTTTTGATATGAAGTACAGTGGTGATCAAGATTGAGTTTCTTGATTAAGCCTTATTGTTAGTCATTTGGACTATGCTTTGTAGGTGGGATTCTACTCCCATCCAGGTTGTGAAGACTGTTACCTACCTTATCAATTGTTTATGGGAATGAAACTCCATTCAAGTTTTATCAAAACAAGTCTTTACATTGTGGTTCTCGCACATTAAATCCTGAGACAAGATGGTTGTTAGTTGCCTACATAAATAAAACCTGAATGAGGATCGAACAGGACAAAGATAGTTTGCAGTGTTATGTGGGTAGCATAGCTCAATTAGGCCTATAGACATTTCAAATGATTTTCAAATACTCTAAAAACCCAATTTCTTCTTAGATTTGGAAAATGACTTCTTAATGCCAGATGGAGTCTGAGATAATGTAAAATTCTTCATTTATGTTATATTACTCTGCCAGAAACCCGACAAGCACCGGTTGTAGTTATATAAACTAGTTTTGTCCTTTTCTTAAAGTCATTTGTAAATAGAAATGCTAATGAAGGATTTGAAATGATTGGTGAAGAGGGAAAGATGTTGGGGAAGTGGAAAGGTCAGGTTTTTTCACCTATATGTATATGTTGCCTTCCATTTTTTAGAGCTCAACTGGAAAAAGCAAGAAGAAGACCAAAATGATATTATTTTGTATTCCCTTGGTCTGGGAGGTCTGAAAGAGACTATATGGCTACCAATTTGTGTAAATAATTTCTATAAATGACTAGAGGTCTTGTATTTGTTTCCTCCATGCATTTGATGATTGAATAAGCCTAGCAGTGGGAGATTTCAAATTGTATTTCTGTTGTGTATATAAGTAAATTGATCTCTATTTTGAATGAATGTCAATAGTATGACAAAATGCCTAAGTGTGACTACTTGTATTGTTAAACCCTAAAACACAAGAGATTGATGGCAAATCTTAATTTGGTTCCCCACTCTTCATGCTTTCACTAATTGGTATCATAATAAGGTAGTTTCTTTTTAGTATTGAGTTTGTGAGATAAACTCTTCATTGTGGTTGTATAGTATGAGAGAGAAGTTTACATAGAGTTTTTAAGTTGTTGAGAAGCTTGCTTAGGTGGTTGTAGGTGTGTGAGGTCCTACAAGATTATGAGGGAGTTTGAGAGATACTCAATTTAGAGTCCATTGTAGGTTATGAAAGAGGATCCTGTTGAGTTGTAGAGAGAGATGACACACAATAGAAGGGCACGTGAGATGGGAGAGTTGACAAAAATGCTAAAAGTGTTCTAGGCAAGATTGGATATGACTACAGTTGGTGATGAAGGTGAAAATGAGTGTGATGTTAATGCAGAAGAGTTGATGGTGAGGTTGTCCCTATAACTGCAGATAGATGCTTTGGATAGAGGCCAAGCAAGCGGGGGAAAAGAGGCCAAAATATGGAGGAGACCAACTGAGGTGATGGTGGAGAAAAAAGGTAAATCCTTGAATGATTAATTTTTGTTTTATGGAAATGCATGTTGGGAATTTAAGGAGTCAATACAAAGAATTTAACACATGTAATGTATGGACCCGAACACAGAGACAATATTCATAATATTTTAACACAAAACTATATTATATTATTCACACACTCTGATAATAAAACATCTGGGAATTTACACACATATATAGGAATATGATTCCTAAAATTTCCCCACCATTTTCTCATCCCTAAATCTTATGATTATGCAAACTCCTATTTATGATATATTGTTATAACTCATTAGCAATATATCTCAACAACTGTAATATTCTAACGAATATCATAATATTGTTATACAAAAATATTACTACCAAATACTAATTAACAAACCTATTTCTATTTACCTCTTGATAAATACCAACCTGTAAATACTCAGACTCACTAATGTAAAAGTTAACTCCTAACATTCTCCCTCATAGTTTTTACATGGTGTAAAAATATTCACACTCTTATTTGCAGTATGCTCACCCATTGTAGCATGCCCTATTTGGATCATGACCTTGATATAAATAGAGTCTCACTCCTCCCATGGTTTTACAAGTTTACCATAAACCTTGACATGAACAGGAACCTCCTTCTATCTATTGTTCACCTCCTGTGGTTTTCTGGATCTCACCATAAACCTTTTCAAGATCTATGAACTGACTTATATTCATGTTTTATGTCCTTTCACAATGTTTTCACCTAAAGGAATTATGTTTAGAATTTGTACACAAATTACATTACCTGAACATGCATTATTCTTATGTTCTTATTTTGAAAACACATAGTAGAAACTATAACAACACACCACACAAAATGTCACCACATCCTTGGTGTGGTCCCATCGTTGGTGACTAACGACAGGTTGTTGAAAGACCTCCAACCTCCAGTGTATAGCTCAAATAGCTAGATCAGTGAAGAGAATTCCTCCCCCCCCACACTTCTAACATATATTTTACAAAATGGACATCGGTTATCTCGATAATGTGTCCATGTACATTTTTTATTTTTAACATAAGACTTTTGAGATAACAACTCAACACACAAATTGACTCTTGACTTATTATTATTTGCATGACCAAATGAGTAATGACCATAATCCAATTAAAGATTGGATTTGGTAACCTATTTATCACTTTTGAATTTTTATAAAAAAATATAAAAAAAAGCCCTAAATAGTAAAAGAAAAAACTAATGAGTAAACTTTTTATACTCATAAATACAAAACTTAAAAGACATAAAAATCTAATATTGATAACACTAAATCCTAAAAGACACAACTTAAAACTAATGACATGACTATCTTGAACATAAAACTTTTTACAAAACAATAAAGATATTGACTCCATAAATTATGATATACCTATACTCATCAACCTATGGCCAAACTGTCATGAAGAAGGCTCAAACGTACAAGGAAATTAATGGTGTGCTTGATCAATATCAACACACATAGTTGAAGCTCTTAGGACAACTGTATTTGCATAGTGGTAAATGGGGATGCCTAGATTGAATAGCATACATGTCTGGTTTGACATCACACTAATATTTATCTGAATGGCTGATGGACTGTGTGTAATTTTGATGATGCACAAAGATCTGATTGCTTTCTACGTTGGCACTATAGTATGGTGATGGAAAAAAATATGTAAGGAGCTAATGCTAGGTCACCGTTGAAGTTGATGCAATGTGTTGATATTTGTATGAAGGGTGATAGTTGGCACCAAGGTAGATGTACGTGGATTGCATCAAACTTTGACAACAGACAATGTCAAAGACATGAATAACTAATTATAGATGGTATAAATTTTGACATCAAGCATGAATAGGTGGTTGTCTGGATATAATGACGTAAATAGACTACTCAAACGATGATGTAGATGGATCAGATGTCAGTCCACTATCTAAGTCATGATTGATGAATTTGATAGATCTCTGAGATATTATTATCATAGATGACTGAGACAATAATGTTTATGCAAAGGAGTCAATACAAGATTTCCAAAAGATTACAATGAAGATGAAGGTGGAAGAACTAGCATTGGTTTCTACATATCTATGTCAAATCTTGGTATGAGCTATTCAGATGCCAGAGACACCTCATGCGTTATTATTGCTACTTGAGCGCTCCTCCATGCTTCATGAGAAAAAAAATTAAAATGAACAATTGCACGATAGATCAATGTATGAAAAATGTAGGTCAAAATATAACAAGCAAGTCATTCAGAACTATGCATATAGACCTCATAAATCTTTGGCACCACAAATATACTACATAGAGGTATGTATAACATCATAACCGAATGGCTCAAATTGATCAACAATATATGTTATCCTTAATTTTTCTAACAAATAAACTCAAACACCATGGATTGGGGCAACATAATGGATCAAAATGCCCCTCTAACAATTAACAAATACAGAGAGATTTTTCCATTACATAAACCCTTCCTCTCTTATACCATTATTAGGAATTTAAGGAGCCAACACAAATAATTTAACACATGCAATGTGCAGATCTGAACATAGAGACAATATTTAGAATATTTTAACACAAAACTATATTATATTATTCACACACTTATAATAAAACATTTGGTACATTACACATATATATAGGAATATGATAACTATAATTTCTCCACCATTTTCTTATCTCTAAATCCTATGATTATGCAAACTCCTATTTACAATATATTATTATAACTCATTAACAATAAATCTCAACAACTATAATATTCTAACTAATATCGTACTATTGTTATACAATAATATTACTACCAAATACTAATTAACAAACCTATTAATATTTACCTCTCAGTAAATACCAACCTGTAAATACTCAAACTCACTAATGTAAAAGTTATTTCCTAACAATGCAAGTTCATAACACCTCATGAATTGGATAGTTGAGTTAGAGATGTGTCTTGTGAATGATAACATTGTTGACCCCATAAGGGTGAAAATTGTAAGCAAGCAATTGAGTAGAGTTGCATTGGTGTATTGGAAAGATATCCAAATAAGGAGACAAGAGAAATGTAAGAAAAAGATTAGTGAGTGGGATCATATGGTTTCCAAGAAGTTGGATCATTTTGTGTACCCAAAATTATAGTCAGGATGGTTGAGGAAGCTTCATGTGAAGAGGCGTGAGAGAGGATGTGAGAAGCATATTGCCAAGAGGGGTAATACAGATAGAAAACTGCCATAGGAAAAACTAAGGACCATTTTCAAAAGTACCATGGAGGTGTATAGGTACACCAAAAAGGAACAAATTATCTTGGAAGGCAACAAGGAGAGGCTTATATATTAGATCCTAGTTATGATATTTAGAACAACAGTATGAATATGAGTTGTGAGTAGCCCATGGATGGTGGCATCCTTATGACAGATGATGGAGTGGTGGTACATTGTCCACCGAAAGTTGGAGAACTATTTTGTGATGATGGTAAAGTGATTGTAAAGCCCCATGAGTGGGAACATGTTGATTTGACCTTGGTTAGAGATGGCAAGGAACTTGCCAATTTTTAGTTGGATGGTAGTGGGGTTGAGGACAACCAAGGTATGATGCATGTTTTTATGAATGAAATAATGAAGTTGAAGAAATATAACAACCATGAATAGTTGAATGTGAATGAAGAGAGCAACCAAACAATGTTCAAATTTTCCATGATGGAAAATTAGGATGTGGATGTAATGAAAGCTAGTGCACACGAGGAGATAATTGAGAAGGTTTAACTATGCAAAGGAGCTAAAATCAGAGTTGTGATTATAGAAAAGCAGCCTTAGAGGTGGATGATATGGAGACTTTGAGAGCTCATTTTGAGAGTGAGAAGCATGGAAGAATTTTATCATTGGTAAAGGGTTGGAAAACATGCCTTTGGAAAATGATGAGATGATTTATGAGGTGAATGAGGGAACTCTTGTTCTCCCTAACATGTTTATGCATTGTGAAAGTTTAGCCATGGATAAAATATGAAAGATAATGACTAATCATGGTGTAGTCTATGTTGATTTATTGTCAATGATGTCTCCAAGATGGCCAAAACTGTTCATGGGGTGTCAAGTATGCTATTAGGTCAATGACAAAGTATGCCTTAGTGATCATGCATAGATCTTGTCGTGTTTGCTTGGTTAGGTAAGATGATGGATGTTGATGATGTGTTGACCATGTTTGAGGGGTCATATAGGGTGTAAGGAGTGTTTATTGTACTTGAGGAAGTGAAATAAATCCATCCGAGTAGTCTTGTGAAGGTCTAGCTTATCCTAGTCATCTTGACAGAGTTTCTTGAGTAAGTAGATTGATGATGTCAACATTCACATGTGTGAAGGTTTTAGAAGAAAGTGGTCACATGGGTCTATTCAATTTTGTACCTAGAACATGAGTTTCAAATTTCAGACCTTGACATGATGTCTATAAAAAGTTATAATAGTGCAAATCTGCTCTCCTGGGTTGATTTTATCATTTTCCATAGTCAAATTTGCATTTTTTAGTGACCATTGGAATTCAAATATTTGAATTTACAAAGGAAAACTAGTCTGCAATGTTTTGCATATAACTTTTGATTATGGATGACTTTAATAATGGATTAAAAATCAAAGTGGTAAATAACTTAAAGGGAAATCTAGGAAAATTAATTTAGAGATTTGACTAGTCGTATAATTGCATTTATTGTAGTTCAAAGTTGACTAAGGGTTTGACTTTCTTCTGAAAGTGACCCGAGAAGGATGTTTGAGTTTTTTCTTGATGGTGTTTGGATGCGCCATAGTGAATTATCTATTGGAGAATGTTTTAATACTCCTTGAGGATCATCTATATGGATTTTAGAGGTTTGACCAATCCATATTCAGTATGAACTATTGCTTGGAAGTTGATTGTTTATTCATTCATGATGTTTTCATGTACAACACAAATGACTAATAGGTTTTGCAAATGCAGAGGTGTGTAGTGATGAATGTAATAACTTGAGAATGTCGAAGGGGTCATGTGCCTATGTGCTTTGAAGTGGTCTTGTGTTTTTATTTTTCCTCGGTGAAGTGTTAAAAGGATGAATAGGTCTCCATGGATTTAAAAGGTCTACTTAGGCCTAATTGAAAGGTGTTGCTACTTAAGCATGATATATCAAAGCTATGGTCGACCTATGAAGGTAGTGTTGATTTTTTTTTTAAGTGGGATAGAATCCTTAAGGGTTAAGAATGTCTTATGGTTGACCAAGAAGGTGGTGATCATGTAGACTCTATAAAGAAAAAAATCAAAGATGAACGTTTTTAGAGTGGATGTGCAAAAAAAAAGAGAAGAGTGAGTAAGGTTGGTGGATGGATTGAAGAGTAGAGAAGTGTGAGGGATATGTGTGTGACCTAGTGGTCATGTGTCTGATGTTGTGATAGTGTTTACAGGGTTTATGAATTGAGAATGAGTGAAAAGGTGTAGAGTCATCCAAAAGGTTGTATTGGATGCACTGCTTGTGTGTGAAGGCTTGAGAAAGTGTGAAGGGTTGAAGAGAGTTGTTATCACTATTTCTCCATTAGATTACAAGGCAATCTAAATTTTGGGGGTGTTGATATCAGAAAGTGTTGTGTGGGTGCTCAACATCTAGGACAAGTGAGTGCTTATCCATGCTTAGGGGTTGGTGCTCCTTGTGAAGTGGGTGATTCACTAAAGTCTCTTCTTTGTGATCTTTTATAGGACTATAGTCCATTTTTTTGCATGCTTGAGAGTGGGTTTTATCCCCCATGATGGTTTCCCACATAATTCATGTGTTATGTGATTTGATTTTGCATGTTTTTATTTGTTCATTGCAATGAATGGTTTATATGCTTCATGAATGCTTATGTTGAATGGTTAAGAGTTTGAAGGATTGGAATTTAAGTTGATTTGCTTGCATCACTGATTCACCCTCCCAGTGATTATACCTCTAAAAATTGGTATTAAAGCCACACCTTCTTTGCAATTTAAACCACTTGAAGTTGATCAAAGGTACAATGGGTAGTCATCAAATACAAGGTGGTTTCTCTACTAATCAAGAAACACTATTCAATGGATCCAACTATGCTTTTTGGAGTCCAAGGATGAAGACCTACATTATGTCTCTAGGTGTTGACATTTGGTAATCTATCATGGATGGGTATTCTACACCCCCTACTCTTCCAACTAGTGCAGCTAACAAGAAGTTGAGTGAGAAAAATTCTAAAGATATTAATTCTATCATTTGTGGCCTATCATAGGATGAGTTCACCAAGGTAATCCATTACAAGTCTGGCAAAAAAATCTGGGATAAATTTCAGATCATCTATGAAGGGGATTTAAAGGTTAAGTTGGCTAAATTATAGTTCTACATACAGCAATTTGAGGGCCTCAAAATGAACGAATAAGATATTGTGGCATCGTATCTTCTAAGGGTTGATGAGATGGTGAACATGATCAGAGGTCTTGGAGAGGAGATTGAAGAAGCTACTATAGTGCATAAAGTATTAAGGTCTCTCACACTCAAGTTTGATTCAAAATTTTCTTCTATAGAATAAATTCATGATCTCACCAACATAAAGATGGATGAATTGCATGGCATTCTTACTGCCTATGAGATGAGATTCAATGAGGACAAACCACCAAAAAAAGAAGCAACATTCAAGGTGATCAAGGAGACAAAAGGCAAGAAGAGCAAGTTAAGTCTTGAAGATTTTGATCTTACTGAAGATCAACTTGAAGCCATGATTGCAAGAAAATTTAATGTAGGATTAGGTAAATATGAAGGGAAGCTTCCTTTTAAATGTTTTTCATATGGTAAAGTTGGTCAATTTTTAGCTAAGTACCTAGATAGAGGCAAGTCTGAATGCAATGAAGCTCATAATGAATCTCATGAGGATGAGCACAAGAAATCGGAGGGTCCTATCAAGTATGAAAAGCTATTCAATAGGATAAATGGAAAGGATTCATACAAAGGCAATAAGAGTCTTTACCGTGAAGAAGAAAATAACTCATCTACTGAAGAAGAAGGAAACACATCAGACAATGATGATTCATCTCATGATGAGAACACTGAGACATTGTTCATGGCTCTTGAGGATGATGAAGGTGAATGTTCTATAGTTAGAGATCTCTTTGGTGGAGATAGATTAGAGGAATAAGATGAACACGTCACTCTTGAAGATAAATATATGAATACCTTGGAAGAGTTGAAGCTTCTACAAGGAAAGAATAGAAAGCAAACATCCTTAATCAAGACCTATGAGGAGCAAATTAACCTTTTTTAAGAAAAGTTGAGCAATGAAGTTAAAGAGCATGATGAGATCACTCAACATCTTGAAACTCAAGTTTGTACCCTTGTTGAAGAGGTAAAGAGTAAGGATTAAGAATGTGTTAAATATAAATTAGATATGGAGTCTTTACAGATGAAACTAGATCAAGCTTGAAACATATCAAAAATTTGAGAAAAATATAATTGATCTTAATGACCTATTGAGAAATCAAAATGTCACAAATGAAAAGTCAAGCCTACGGTTCCATGAAGATGTTCAAAAGGATAAGAATATTGAGAAGATAGTGTTGATAGATCAAAAGACTAATCATGTTAAGGAGAGTGCTAGTAAAGACAAGAAAAATGTAAATATGAATAAGGACAACTTCAAAAGCTCAAAAATTTCAAATCAAATCAAGCAACCCAATACAATAAGGTATGATAACTCCTTTAATGGTTACTATTATTCTTTTCCTCAGTTTGGTTGTAAGATCATTAATTGCAAAAGAAAATCTCCTAGTAAGAGATTTGCATGGAATTATGAGCAAGATAATGACAAACATAAATCATATCATCACTCAAGTGTCAGTTGATCCACAAAGAAAGCATGACATCTTATGCTACAGGTGTCAAGGGATTGGTAATATCACAAGGTCTTACAATGCATTCATTAGGAAATCAAATGATCAGGTGTATGAATGGGATAATGAAACTTTAAGGAGGCATCATTTAGTCCATACACAAGGTATGTACAATTAGATAAACTTCATTATTTCAAATGTTGAGAGGCCGCATAGCAAGGTTCTATAGGAATGTTCAAAATTCTACTTCAAAGAATGACAATCCTAACATGAATAAAAAGAGCCATAATGAATGGAGACCTAAGGAGGTGAATGAACAAGTTCAAAATGGATTGTTTGTCATGATAGAACATGGTACAAGTTCAAGTGTCAAAGAGCACGTCTTATCTACCCAAGTAGACAAAAGAATCAAGAAAGATTCTAAATTTGAAGGAAAGAATGACGTTAAGGACTCATTCAAAGTAAATTTGATGATGGGGAAAGATGGAAATCCAAGTGAGATCATGGCAATGTGCGATTCTCCCGATTTTTGGGACTTATAGTCTCTTTTCGACAAGTAGGTGTCTCTACCTATAATTATTAGTGTTAGACATACAAACCACTGAGAGGGGTGGGGCCGGGGAGGGCAGGGGGGGTGCAGGTGTGGGGGGGTAGGTAGGGTGAGGGGTGAATCAGTGGTAGAAAACAATCCAATTCAATTTCCAAACATTTCAAACACTTAAGCATTCAATACAACCATTAATGAAGCATTCAAGATGTTTATAGCAATGAATAAATAGATAAATCAAGATTACACACACAATACAAGATCTATGTGGGAAACCCTCTTGGGGAATAAAACCTACTTTCAATCCTACAAACACATAGACTACTTGTCCTATAAGAAGTATGCAAACATGAGACTTTATTTAAACACCTATTCCACAAGGAGCACTTGCCCCTAAGATGGTCAAGTCCTTTTAACCAAACTTTAGTGAAACACCTGTCCCACAAAGAGCACTTGCCCCTAGGATGGTCAAGTCCTTCAAACTTGGATTTAGTGAAACACCTACTTCACAAGGAGCACATGCCCCTCCTTAACCTGGATTTAGTGAAACACCTACTTCACAAGGAGCACTTGCCCCTAGGATGGTCAAGTCCTTCTGACCTAAATGTCAAGCACCCTCCTAACACTTATGATATGAACATCTCTTGAATATTCATTGTCTACCAATCTGATGGAAATATAGTGTATATCATCCCCCTTCACTTCTTCACATAGCCACAAACATCTAAAACCACCTTTTGGATCTCTCTATACTTCTTCGCTCATCCTCAATCTTCAAACCTACAAGAGCACTATTTTTGACATCATAAATATGACCTATAGGTCATACACATAATCATCAACCTGCTTTGCTCTATAACCCATCCACTATGTACACTCCCTTTCTTTTATCCTTTGCTCCACAACACTCACACATGCCTCTCTTTCACAAGTCTTCAAACCTATGAGAGCACTATTTTTGAATCAAAAATATGACCTATAGGTCATACACATAGTAATTAACCTACTATGTTCTTCAATCCATCCACTAGGCACCCTTACTCTCCTTCACATCTCAACTCTATACTCTTCCTCCACTTAGAGCCCCTTCTCACAGGTCTAGAAATCATCACCTTTGATTTCACCTTTTATAGAGCCTTCATGATTATTATTTTCTAGGTTGGCCATAATATTTGCCTTAACCTTTAAGACATCTATAAAGCTCAATTACATCTTCACAGATTGGCCATAGCATTCATGGGTCATAATTATGCAGTTATGCCTTTTAATTAGCCCTCATTAGCCCTTATAGGTATCATGGAGACCCATCCATCTCTTTGACACTTCTCCAAGAAAACTATGAAAAAAATAACACATTCACATTCATATACCCATGCCAGATTACCTATAGGTCCTCCTTAAGTGACAACATCCATCATAACACCCTTCTTCTATAGCACAATTAGCCCAAACATCATTATGTACATATGATCACCAAAAACGAACACACAGTCAACTTATAAGCCTTTGATCATACAAAACCTGGATTGGTCAAACCTCCATAATCCACATAGATAGTCCTCATGAAGTCTAAAACATGCTCCAACACTTAGTTCATCTTAAAACATCAAAATACCATCAAGAACAACTCAATTACCCTTTTTGGGTTACTTGCAGAGCATGAACACATACACAATCAACTTTGGAGCTCAATAAATTTGATTGTACAAATGTTCAAACCTTCAAATAAATATTGATGGATGTGCCTTAAAGTTATCTACAACTTTTATTTTTACACCATGATCAATTTTGCATATATAAAACATTATAGCACAAAAATTATAGATTGGTCTTCCTTCAGAAATTTGAATATTTGAATTCCAACAGTCACTAAGCAACTATTAAACTTCGAACATGTTGACCTCATATCCTACACCATTGCAATATTGACCAAATATGCACTGTTGATCTTCTTAGAAGTATCTCATTCTTTACCTTTTCTCACTGTAAAACATTGATCAGTTGTTATCATCTTGTTGCTTCCTAATAATTTAGAACAAACGTACTCTGTCAATCCTTCAAGAGTATCCTAGACTTTAGCCTACTTAAACATTAGACACTTTAAACTCTTTGACTCAATATGCATCATAGATTTACATGTACAAACATTCGCTCACCATTTATCTCTATCTGATAGGTTTCACACTCACCATTAGATCTCTGAAAAGTATAACACTTGTCATTAGATCCTTATCTGGTTAGATTAATTTTTCATCGTAGATCTGTGATGTGATTAAACTTCCACTGTTAGATCTCCCTTTGCAAAATTGGCTAAGTATGGGAGCTTAGTGAACTTCTATCTAAGAATCCAACTTTACACCTTAATAACTTTTGCTCTACTCAACCTCATGACCTGAAACATAGACCATAAAATCTTTGTACATAGGGGAATCCATCCTTATATCAAGCTACACCTAGAACCTTCACACATGTGAAATATAATGTTATCAATATGCCTACTCAAATTTTTATATCATAGAACCAACTATGCCAAGATGAACATAATGAAGAACCAAATGAATAACATGCACTTCCAAAATATTTCCAATCATCCTTGACCTCTGATAAGACCCCTCACACATGCTCAATACTTTAGACCCATCCCTAATCATGCCAAAACTGAAGATCAACCAAGCCTACTTCAAGCATACTAGGATAATCACACTGCACACTTTATGATTGACACTTAAACTATCAAGACACTTCAACCTCTCACCTGGACACCTATATGATATCACTAAAAACTCTCCAACAATATCCACCTTTATCATTGATGTCAACACCCATCATATAACTCACCTTCCTTCTCTCTCTTCAAGCACTCTCACAATAGGAACCTTATCCCCCTTTGACACAATGACAAGGTGGGCACAAACTGATCCTAAGGACTTAAAAACACTACCAATAGTGAAATACAAACTTATAAAGATGATAAAAACTCCTCCTTACCATGAGCCTACCTCTTCTTGCCTTGACAACTTCCTCTTGCTACATGCCAACACTCTTTTCAACTCAGCACTACAACCAATGAAAAAAGAATACAAAAAAGTAATGAAATCTGATGTAACTCAAAAATAAACATTTGAGAGGTACTCCCCCAAATATCTCTAAGCCATTTCACCTCTCGAGCATCTTTAGATCTCCACACATCATGAAAAACCACCACACAGGCTTACTAGCCTTCTTTCTCAAGCCACCTCAAGGGCCATCAACAAAACTTCATGTCACTCAAAAAATAGGAAACATGTTATAAACCAACTTGATAACTTACATTGAAACACACATACCATGATCTTTTGGATAAACTAAGCAAAAACATCAAATATTCACACTAGGCCTATCTAGACTCCTTGTAGCCATACCTAGAACTTGCAGAGCCCAAAAATTTTAGTAGACATAATTTCAAGACTTAAAACTTCATATATGGATCACTCTCATATTCCCCCTTAAACACACCAATTTTCATCACCTAGTTCCTCCTCTACAACATACTTTCTTCATAAATCTACTAGCCAATTTGGCCTCCATTTTGGCAAAAACTTGAATAATTTAAAAAACACTCCTTCAAATCTCTATGAAGCTTGATTTGAAAACCCATTTGGTCCATTCAACCTATTAAGAATCCTCATACCTCAACTCATCAGACAAACCACTTTTCTAGCATAGCCCAAATTTCTAGAATCTCAAAACAAACAAGGTCAACAAACCTCCTTCTGGTCAACACCCACATCTAAAACTTCTTGCACACCTAGAGACAACCATCACACACTTTTGGACCAAGATTTGAGCCTTCACACCTTTGGTAATCTTGACTTAATATACCATGGCTTTGATTTGCAATAAGAAAGATAAACCTGAGAGAACACAAAAACCTCCAAAAGGCACAAACAGGATCATCAAGACACAAAACCACCTAGAACACATCACAAAGAAGTGTACAGATATTTTTGAGCACCAAAATCTTCTTGACATTCCATAAATCTCATTATTCCACCTAAAAACACCCATTTTGATTCTACAAACACTACATACACATCAAAAACACCTTATGACATCAATCTGACCCCATCAAAACACTTCTCCCATCTTGACACACCAACTCCAACTAGAAACACTCATCTTTTTTATTCTAGGACCTTCTAAAGAAAACCACAACAACACTTGCTTCTCCACTGAAAGGAGTCTCTTAAGAAGCATAGACAAAGACCTCCTCTACACCACAAAGCTCTAAAACAAAGTGAATCCAGGAGTGGCTCACATCTCCTCAATAACCATTGTAATCCTTTTATAGCTATATGACTTCTTAATCTTGTTCTTCTTAGTCTAAAATTTTACAACTTGTTCCTTTTCTACATCACTCACTTTCTCTTCTATGATAGGATATACAAAAATTGGATCAACTATGGAATCTTAATATAACTTGATCACTGAAGTATCTTCTTTGCATTTCAAAACATTACCTACATACCTTGACAACACAAGAACCAAGCTTGAAACTTGCTCACACACAGCAGGTTGCTCATTAGCATCCAAACACACCTTAAAACTAGCCTTAACCAGAACCTTGGTCTTCTTCTTGAGCTTGGTTTCTTCATTCACAACATGAGCAAACAATGAGAGCTCTTGTCACTCTCCAACTTATGTATCATTCTCCACCATAGCAAATAGATTACTTGGACTTGCAGACTCATCATGACTCACACTCACCATCTTTGGTTTTCATGAGCTAACTTGCCTTCTTTCTTTCACTCTAGGAGCCTAATTAAACCTATTATATCTTGTAGGCCTTTTCTTTCATAATCTAGCAATGTGACCTCTCTCTTGATATTTGAAGCACACTATACCTTTTGTAAGAAGATTATCCTACCTTTCCTGATTAGAAAAAAATCTTGCAATATGTCTATTATTTTGTCAATTGAAACAAACTACTCCTTTTGAAGAAGACTTACCTTGCCTTACCTTATTTGGACAATGCTTAGAAAAGTGTCCCTCATCAAGACAATTGAGTCACTTGCCTCTGTTCACAACTTTTGACTGATGACCCCCATCATAGCTCCATGCAAACTCATTTCTAACAGGTCTCTTGCATTCTCTATCTTTATGCCTAAACTGATTGCAGGTAAAATAGTAACCATTAAAATTTACATGCCTAATAGCATTACGTTGTATCACCTTATTGGTATTAAATCTATTTGCACCATTATTTCTTGACCAATTGGTGACCTCTAAAGGATGATCCAACTTGCTCTCATTGACCTTTATGTCAACTTGAGAAGTAACTTTGGGCTCTTCATTAAAACCCAATCCAGATTTGTCACTAGCAAACTTTTGACTCTTTATGAGATTATTCAGATCATTAGAACTTCTATCAAACTTGACAAATGATTTCACCTTGTTTGCAGACTTCTCTAACTCAACTTTTAATGACTCATTTTCAATTACATACCTTAAACATTTATCTTCTTTAGCTTTCAAGCTTGTAGATAGGATTTTCAATTGATAACTGAGATGCTTGACTATATCTTCATGATCCTTCGTGTCTTCATTCATTCTTGACTCAAACACATTAAATTGATCTTCATAGTCCTTGATTTGAGACTTCATCTTCTAGTTAATCTTCTTCTCAATCTTCAATTCTTCAATAGAATTCATCAATTTAGTCTCATAGTCCACCTCATCTTTATCATCATCTGAATCACTCCAAGTAGACTCCTTTTGATACGAGAACTTCCTTCCTCAACCATGAAGAGGGATTTATCTTCAATAGGACCATGATCTTCATGATCATACTCTGAGTCACTATCTTCACTCTCATCTGATGAACTACAATCTTTATTGGTGTAGAGAGTCTTCTTGTTCTTGAAGGACTTTTTCTTGTTGTCATACTTTCTAAATTCTTTCTTCCTTTTATTAGACTTGTATGTCTTCTTGTCTTCATCTTGGCCATCACCATACTCTTCATCATCATTATTCCTATTCTTATGAGGTTACATATTAGAAAAATGTCCTACCTCTCCACAATTGAAGCATTTGAAGGGTAGTTTACCCTTATACTTACCTGACCCTATTTTCATTTTTTTAGTAAACAAAACAATTAGTTCGTCTTCATCAATATCAAATATGTCATCCTCCTTGAGTTTATTACCTTGGAAATTATTCTTTGGATTCATTTCTATATTGAATGTTTCTTATTATTTAGTGGTATATCATCATTTACTCTCATCTCATAGGCAGTAAGGATGCCATGTAATTCATCCATCTTTAATTGAGTAAGATCATGACTCTCTTCTATAGTAGACACTTTTGAATCAAACTTAAAAGAGAGAGAGACCTTAATACCTTTTGAACTACAGTATCTTCTTCAAGCTTCTCTCCAAACCTATGATGATGTTAACAATCTCATCAACTCTTTGTAGAAAGGATGCCATAGAATCTTCTTCCTTCATCTTAAGACTCTCAAATTGTCTTTGGTGAGTCTGCAACTTTGCCAACTTAAACTTTGAATCTCCTTCATAAATAGTCTTCAATTTATTCCACATTTATTTAGAAGATATGCAATGGATTACCTTAGTGTAGCCAGTGTCTGAAAGACTATAAGTGATAGCATTCATTGCCTTAGAATTGTTCTCAAATGACTTCTTATCTACAGCACTAGATGGAGGAATAGTAAGTGCAAAATAACCATCCAAAACAAATTACCCAGTGTCAAACCCTAGGGACATGATGTAGGTCCCCATCCTTTCACTCTAAAAATCATAATTGGATCCATTGAACATTAGTGCTTGCTTAATTAAAAAACCTCCTTGCATTTAGTGGCTATCCATATTGTACTTTGGATCTCCTTCAAGTTTTCAAGCCTTTACCAAAGGAATTACTCTGATACCAATTATTAGAATTACAAACCACTAAGAGGGGGTGTGAATCAATGGTGGAAAACAATCCAATTCAATTTGCAAACACTTAAGCATTCAATACAACCATTCATGAAGCATTCAAGATGTTTATAGAAATGAACAAATAGATAATGCAAGATTACACACATAACAAAAGATCTATTTGGGAAACCCTCTTGAGGAATAAAATTCACTCTCGAGCCTATTTACACATGGAATACTTGCCCTATAAGAAGTATGTAAACATGAGACTTTAGTGAAAAACCTATTCCACAAGGATCACCTACCCCTAGGATGGTCAAGTCCTTCTGACACTTGTCGTTAGATCTTTGTCTAGTTAGATTAATCTTGCAAAATTAATCTAACTAGATAACTCATTAGATACTTATCTAGTTAGATTAATTTTGCATGATAGATCTATGATGTGATTAAATGCACACCATTAGATATCCCTTTGCAAAATTTGTTAAGGATGGGAACTTAGTGAACTTTTGTCTGAGAAGCCAACTTTGCACCTTATTAACTTTTACTCTGCTCAACTTCATGACCTAAAACTTGGACCATATGATCTCTACACATAGGGGTATCCATCCTTATATCAAGCTGATATTAGAACCTTCACACATGTGAAATATAATATCTTCAATATACCTACTCAATTTTTTCTATTATAGAACCAACTATGCCAAGATGAACATAATGAAGTATCGGATGAATACCATGCACTTCCACAAGCTCTCCAATCATCCTTGACCTCCAATAGGACCCCTCACACATGTTCAATACTTCAAACCAATCCCTAATCATGCCAAAACTAAATATCAACCAAGCCTACTTCAATCATACTAGGACAAACACACTGCACACTTTGTCATTGACACTTAGACTATCAAGACACTTCAACCACTTACCTAGACACCTCTATGACATCACTAAAAACTCTCCAACACTTAGGAGAAATATTTCATATGTACAATAAAGTGTGTATAATCTAGGTTATGTACAAGCTTCCATAAATAATAGTTCATTGGTTAAGGGGGAGAAATAGGTTCATGAGCTTTCTCTAGTGGTTAGTAATGAAAAGCTTCAAGAAAAATATTCAGGGACATTGGTCCTAAAGACAAGTTCTTGTTAATCTTTAAATCTTGGTTTAGTTGGAAAAATTATGAATAATGAAGGTAAGATGGATTTTAAGTGTGGAGAGGACTTTTCTAAGTGTATTCCATGGGTTAAGATGTACTAAGTTGGTCAAAAGAACCATTTGTGACCATTTTGCTCAGTGTTCACTACCTAGTGAGAGCTCATCATGCAAGTTTGGTGTTTTTGAGATATATGAATCTAACCAAGGGTTGAGTCCAATTGGATTTAATGTGTCTAAATTTAAAAGGTGTGATATTTATCACATGATTAGTTTAAGGTGTTTTAACATAGTGACATGGGCATACATAGGGTCTGTAGGCACAATCACGAGCTTTCCAAGTGTAAAATAAAGATTGGCGAGTGTTCAAGGTGAATTTTTGGCATAGAAAGAGGTGTTCACCTCATTCAAGTGTGTTCCAGGTGGTTTCAAGCTTTGAAGGCCTCTTGAGGGAAAGTTGAAGAATGTTGATGCCTCTTAGGTATGATAGTCCTTGCTTAAGGGCTAGCAGGATAAAAACCACGTTCATGGTTCTATGGGTTCCCCAAGGATTCAAACCTCAAGAATTGTTATATTAGTGTGATTTGATGACCTCTAGGTGTGAGAATTTTTAAGAGTTGGTGTTGACTAGAAGATGGTAAGTTGAGAACATTTCTCTTTGATGCCCTAGTGTTTTAGCTCATGTGGGTTAATGACCTTCCCAAATAAGTTGAGGTCCAAGGATACTAAATATATTGAAATGGGAAAATGGGTGCTCAAAAATTACTTTACAGTCATTTGAAAGTGTATGGTTTGTTCCATGGTTGAGCATTAGTACAAATGGAGGGTTAATTGGCAGGGCAATTTGTGAAGGAGTTATGATGCAAAGGAAGAGTTAGATCATAAAAATTGGCATTCATGTGGGGTAATATGAGTGTGCATCAAATATATAATTTAAATTCATGAAGGTCTCTATGCAAAAATTTATGGGCTCTGCTAGGTTTAGGTAGGGCTAATAGGCCTCTACACAAGGCTAGGTGATTCAAAATGAATTTTTGGTCATTTTCCCCAAAATACCAAGGTAGGATTTTCTCATATAAGTTTTTTAGTATATTTTGAGCATATTTTATGTTTTAATAATGGCTTGAACATCTATTGGTGATCATGGAGTTGGCTTGTGAGAGAAAATTTGAAGGCAGCTATGAAATTTCATCATGGTTGGAGATGGTTTGAGGGTGCTCAATGGATGCTTAAGTTTAGATGACTTAGGGGGATTTCCTATTAGTTTTATTAAGGTATGATCACTCCCATTTTCTTGATATTATTCATTACTTCATCATATAGCAGTGTATGGTCAAAAAAGAGTGTTGTCAACGAGAAAGTTTGAGGTCGTCATGGTAATAAATGGTATGCACAGTAATAGGGGGAGTTTATATCATCTCTCATAGGATTTCCATTCTTGATATTGGATTTGAAAACATTTATAGGTACTCAAGATCAATAGGTAATCCCACTTTGTCATTGTGTCAAAGGGGGAGAAAGTATTTGTAGAGGGAGAAAGAGTATGTGCATAGCTTTGTGTTGGTGTTTACAAGTGTTGACATCAATGACAAAGGGGTATATTATTGTGGTATTATCTATGATGTCTCCAATATGTCCAAGAGTGTTCATGAGGTGTCAAGTATGGTAGTAGGTCAATGACAAAGTGTGTCTTAGTGATCATACATAGATCTTACAGTGTTTACTTGGTTATGCAAGATGATGGGCATTGATGATGTTTTCACCATGTTTAAGGGGTCATATAGGGTGTAAGGAATGATTGTTTTAATTGATAAATTGAAAGGAATCCATCTGATTAGTCTTGTGAAGGTCTATCCTAGTCATCTTAGCAAAGTTTCTTGAGTAAGCAGATTGATGACATCAACATCCATATATGTGAAGGTGTTAGAAGAAAGTGGTCATATAGGTCTGTTCAGTTTTATGCCTAGAACATGTGTTTAAAATTTAAAACCTTGACATTATGTCTATCAAAAGTTATGATAGTATAAATTTGATCTCCTAGGTTGATTTCATCATTTTCCATAGTCAAATTTGCATTTTTTAGTGACCGTTGAAATTCAAATATTTGAATTTACAAAGGAAACAGTCTACAATGTTTTGCCTATAAATTTTGATGATGGATGAATTTGATGATGGATTAAAAATCAAAGTGTTAGATAACTTCAAGGTAAATCTAGGAAAATTGATTTGGATATTTGACTAGTCATACAATTGCATATATTTTTGTTTAAAGGTAACGAAGCGTTTGACTTTATTCTACATGTAACTCGAGAAGGATGTTTGATTTTTTTATTGATGGTTTTTCAATGTTTCATAGTGAATTATTTATTAGATAATGTTGTATACTCCCTAAGGATCATCTATATGGATTTTAGAGGTTTGACCAATCCATATTCAATATGAACTATTGCTTGGAAGTTGATTATTTGTTTATTCATGATGCTTTCATGTACAAGGCAAATGATTGATAGATTTTACATATGTAGAGGTATGTAGTGATGAATGTAATGACTTGGGGATGTATTATGGGTCATGTGGCATGGACCTATGTGTTTTGAAGTGGCATTGTGTTTATACCTCTAACAATTGGTATCAGAGCCACACCTTCTTTACAAGTTTAACCACTTGAAGGTGATCAGAGGTACAATGGGTAGTAATCAAATGAAAGGTGGTTTTTATACTAAGAAAGCACCACTTTTCAATGGATCCAACTATGTTTTTTGGAGTACAAGGATGAATATCTACATCATGTCCCTTGGTTTTGACATTTGGCAATCCATCATGGATGGGTATTCTACACCCCCTACTCCTCCAACTAGTGTAGCTGACAAGAAGTTGAGTGAGAACAATTATAAAGATATGAATGCTATCATTTGTGGCCTATCAGAGATTGAATTCATCAAGGTAATCCATTTCAAGTCTACCAATGAAATCTGGGACAAATTGCAGATCATCTATGAAGGGGATTCAAAGGTTAAGTTGGCTAAATTACAGACCTACTGAAGGCAAATTTGAGGGCCTAAAAATGAAGGAATAAGATATTGTGGCATCTTATATTCTAAGGTTTGATGAGGTAGTGAACATGATCAGAGGTCTTGGAGAGGAGATTAAATAAGCTACTATAGTACAGAAAGTATTAAGGTCTCTCACCTTCATGTTTGATTCAAAAAAAATTGTTGTAGAAGAAAGTCATGATCTCACCAAGATGAAGATGGATGAGTTGCATGGCATTATTACTACCTATGAGATGAGATTCAATGAGGAAAAACCATCAAAGAAGGAAGCAACCTTTAAGGTGATCAAGGAGACAAAAGGCAAGAAGAGCAAGTTAAGTCTTGAAGATTTTGATCTTAATGAAGATCAACTTGAAGCCATGATTGTAATAAAATTGAATGTAGGATCAAGTAAATATGAATGGAATCTTCCATTTAAATGTTTTCCATGTGGTAAAGTTGGTCATTTTGCACCTAAGTTCCTAGATAAAGTCAAGTCTGAATACAAGGAAGCTCATAAGGAATTTCATGAGGATGAGCATAATAAATCTGAGGGTCCTAACAAGTACATAAATATCTTCAATAGGAGAAATGGAAAGGAGTCATATGAAGGTGATAAGTCTTTGCCATGAAGAAGATAGTAACTCATCTACTGAAGAATAAGGAAACACATCAGATAGTGATGATTCATCTCATGATGAGAACAATGAGACATTATTCCTAGCTCGTGAGGATGATGAATGTGAATGTTCTTTAGGCAGAGACCTCTTTAGTGGAGATAGCTAAAAGAAAAAACATGAGAAAGTCACTCTTGAAGACAAATATCTGAATACCTTGGAAGAGTTGAATCTTCTACAAGGAAAGAACAAAAATCAAGCATCCTTGATCAAGACCTATGTGGAGCCAATTAGCTTCTTTGAAGAAAGGTTGAGCAATGAAATCAAAGAGAATGATGAGATTACTCAACATCTTGAAACTCAAGTTTGTACCATTGCTGAAGAGGTAAAGAGTAAGGATGAAGAATGTGTCAAATATAAATGAGATATGGAGTCTTTGTAGATGAAACTAGATCAAGCTATGAGCAAGCTTGAAACATATCAAAAATTTGACAAAAGTACAGTTGATCTTAATGACCTATTGAGTAGTCAAAAGGTCTCAAATGACAAGTTAGGTCTAGGGTTCCATGAATATGTTTACAAGGATAAGAAGATTGAGAAGATAATGTTGATAGATCAGAAGACTAATCATGTTAAGGAGAGTTCAATTAAAGATAAGAAGAATGTCAATATGAATAAGAAGGACAACTTCAAAAGCTACAAAATTTCAAAGCAAATCAATCAACCCAATACAATAAGGTATGATAACTCCTTCAATGGTTAATCTTATTATTTTCATCAGTTTGGTCAAAGGATAATTGATTTCAATATAAAATCTCCTAGTAAGATATTTGCATGGAATTATGAGCAATATAATGACAAATATGAAGAATATCATCACTCAAGATAATCAACTAGTCCACAAGGAAAGCATGACTTCTTGTGTTATGGATGTAAAGGTATTGGTCACATTGCAAGGTCTTTCAATGCATTCATCAGGAAATCAAATGATTAGGTGCATGAATGGGATAATGAAACTTTAAGGAGTCATCATGTAGTCCATACAGAAGGTATGTACAATCAGAGAAACTTCATTTGTTTTAAATGCCAAGAGAGAGGTCACATTGCAAGGTTTTGAAAGAATGGTAAAAATTATATCTCAAAGAATGACAATCCTAACATGAAGAAAAGGATCCATAATGAATGGAGACCCAAGGAGGTGAATGAAAAATAGGTTCAAAATGGATTGTTTGTCATGACAGAATAGGGTACAAGTTCAAGTGTCAAAGAGCAAGTCTTATCTACCCAAGTAGACAAAAGAATCAAGGAAGATTCCAAGTCTAAAGGAAAGGCTAAAGTTTAGGACTCATTCAAATTCAATTTGATGATGAGGTAGGATTTTAAGCCAAGTGAGAGCATGGAGATCTGGGAGTCTCCTGAGTTTTGGGACTTATAGTCTCTTTTTGACAAGTAGGTGTCTCTACATATGCTTCGTAGGAGAAATCTTTCATATGTAGAACCAAGTGTGTATTCTCTAGGTGATGTACAAGATTTCATAAACAATATAAGTTCATTAGTTAAGGGGGAAAAACAAGTTCATGAGCTTGCTCTAGTGGTTAGTAATGAAAATCTTCAAGAAACCTATTCAGCGACATTGATCCTAAAGACAAGTTCTTGTCAATCTTTAAAGCTTGGTTTGGTTGGTCAAATTATGAAGAATGAAGTTAATATTGATTTGTATTATAGAGAGGACTTATCCAAGTGTATTCCATGGGTTAATATGTGCGAATTTGGTCAAAAGAACCATTCATAACCATTTGTTTAGTTTGACCATTTTGCTCAATGATCACTACATAATGAGAGCTCATCATGCAAAATTGGTGTTTTTGAGATCTATGAAGCTAAACAAGGGTTGAGGCCAGTTGGATTTCATTTGTCTAAATTCAAAAGGTATCTTAAAGCTGTGATATTGATCACATAATCACTTGAATGTGTTTTGGCATAGTGATAAGGGTATACACAGGGTTTGCAAGCACAATCATGAGCTTTCTAGGTGTCAAATGAAGATTAGTGAGTGTTCAAGGTGACTTTGTGGCATATAAAGGTGTGCTCACCTCACATAGGTGTGCTCTAGGTGGTTTAGGATATGAAGGCCTCTTGAGGGAAATTTGAATAATTTTGATGCCTCTCAAGTATGATAGTCCATGCTTAAGGGCTAGCAAGATGAAAACCATGTCCATGGTTCTATGGGTTCCCCAAGGATTAAAACATCAAAAATTGGTCCAATAGTGTGATTTGATGACCTCCAAGTGTGATATAAGTTTTAGGAGATGGAATTGATCATAAGATGTTAAGTTGATCACATTTCTCTTTAATGCCCTAGTGTTTTAGCCCATGTGGGTTAATGAGCTTCCCAAATAATTTGAGATCTAAAGCTATTTAATCTATTTAAATGGACAAATTGGTGCTCAAAAAGTACTTTATAGTCATCTGAAAGTGTATGGCTTGTTCTATGCTTTAGCATTTATGCAAATGGAGGGGTAATTGGTAGGTCAATTTGTGAAGGAGCTATGGTACAGAGGAAGATTTGGATGATGAAAATTGGCATGCATGAGGGGGAATATGAGTGTGCATCATATATGGAATTTAAAGTCATGAATATCTCTACACAAAAATTTATGGGCTCTCCAAGGTTCAGGTAGGGCTGTTAGGCCTCTAGACAAGGTCAGGGGATTCAAATGGACTTTTTGGTCATGTTATCCAAAAGACCAATGTATGATTATTCTCATATAAGTTTTTTAATCTATTTTAAGCATCTTTAATGTTTTAAGAATGGATTGAACATTTGTTGGTGATGATGGAGTTAGCTTATGAGAGAAAATTTGAAGGCAACTATGAAGTTTCATCATGGTTGGAGATGGTCTAAAGGTGATCAATGGGTGCCTAAGTTTAGGTGACTTAGGGGGAGTTCCTCTAAATGTTCTTAAGGTGTGATCACTCCCATTTGTTTGATATTGTTCATTATTTCATCATATAGCAGTGCATGGTCAAAGAAGAGTGTTGTCATAAACAGGTTTGAGGTAGTCATGGTAGGAAATGGTATGCATAGTGGTAGGGGTATTTTATATCATCTATCAGAGGAGTTCCATTATTTATGATATATTTGAAAACATTTACAGGTCCTTAGGATCAGTAGGTGATCCCACTTTGTCATTGTGTCAAAGGGGGAGAAAGTGTTTGTAGAGGGAGAAAGAGTATGTGCATAACTGTGTGGTTGTGTTTACAAGTGTTGACATCAATGAAAAAGGGGGAGATTATTGAGGTATTTTTAATGATGTATCTAATATGGCCAAGAGTGTTTATGAGGTTTCAATTATGCTAGTAGGTCAATGACAAAGTGTACCTTAGTGATCATGTATGGATCTTGTAGTGTTTGCTTGGTTATACAAGATGATGGATGTTGATGATGTGTTGACCATGTTTGAGGGGTCATATAGGGTGTAAGGAGTGATTTTTGTACTTAAATAAGTGAAAGTAATCCATTTGAGTAGTCTTGTGAAGGTCTAGGTTATCCTAGTCATCTTGGCAGAGTTTCCTGAGTAAGCAGACTAATGATGTCAGCATTCACATGTGTGAAGGTGTCATAAGAAAGTGGTCACATGGGTCTGTTCATTTTTATGCCTAGAACATGTGTTTAAAATTTTATAACTTGACATGATGTCTATAAAAATTTATGATAGTGCAAATTTACTTTCCCAGGCTGATTTCATCATTTTCCATAGTCAAATTTGCATTTTTTAGTGACTGTAGGAATTCAAATATTTGAATTTACAAAGGAAAATTAGTTTTTAATGTTTTTCCTATTAATTTTGATGATGGATGTTAGGACTTGTTCCAAAGTCTTAACATTAGATTAGATTTTTGGTAGGTTAATAAATATTATTGTTAATGGGGCATGCATCTTTTAGTAAAGACACCCCCATAAAATAAAGTTACTTAGTTTAATTTTAGGTAGTTTTCATGTTTTATATTTGTTAATTAGAACTACCTTATGGGTTGATTTCTCGTAAATAGTTGGTTATAGGATTAGTTATTTTTACCGGTCATTGGTAAAATCTATATAAATCAATGTTTGCAATGTAAAAGGGTTAATGGAGTAAAGGCACCCTTATGTACTTATTTTTTTATTAATAAAATACTTTTGCACTCACACTAAGTGAGGACAAGGTTCAATCTATTTGTTCAAGGAGTTATCAGTGGTATCAGAGCATGGTTTTATCCAGCACGGTGAATTTTGGAGAGCATTGGTGAATTTGAAAGGAATGCAAGGTGAAAATTCAAATTCATATGAATTCAATGGCATGAAATAAAGTATGCACATAAAGTAAAAATTTTATTGGTTTAAATGTTTGAAAATTATTAAATTATTTTAATTTTTCAAATATTTTTTTTACATTTAAACCTATGTATTTTTTCATATACCACAATCTGGTCATTTTGGCCATTTGATACTCCATTTTCTTGTGTTCAAACTCCTAATTTGGCATTAAAAATGAATTTTTTAGCATTTAAATGTTATTAAATTCTTTTTTTTTGGCAAAAATGGACTTGTACGGCCTGTTTACTTGTGAAAAACCTCTGTAATTTCCATTCATGGCTGCCTTTGTTATTTCAATATATTCTCAGCCCTCTTAAAATCCAAAACACCTACCAATCTTTATTAAACCCCTATTTTGCATCATCAAAAGGAAAATATAGAATTTATTCTGAGTTAAACGGCCTATGGTACGGCCTTCCAACACCTTGGCTGTAATTTAAATCCATTTCCAGCAAAAACTACTTCTAAAATTTGCCAAAACTCAACAAAATCTTTTTTATACTCCTTGTACAAATTTGTACAGCCTCTAGGAGAGAGAACAGGTGCAGAGAAACTTCTAGGAGCATCCATGGCATCCCAAGGAAAAATGGTGCAGGTCTAAAACTCAAGAATATAAACTTGTTCATGTTTCTAAAGTTTGGATTAAAAAATTTTGCGTTAGTGGGTCCCACATGAGGAAGCTTGACTGAGAAGATTAAAAAGGGAAAAGTTTTGATTGATTTACATATATGTATATTTTTTATTTTATTTTCCCTCATTGACAAAATCCAACATAAGTACAAATTTCTAAGTGTTATATTCTGAAAATGCTCTTACAGCAATTGGTTAAGCTTATTTTGTAAAGAAGCTTGCAAGGAGGAGGTCAAGGGTTCAAATCCCTTCTTTTGGAAAAAGTTCTTTTTACTTTAGAATATAATTTTTTTGTAAAAGGAATATTCCCTTTTAAATCTGAAAGTTGTAAAACACATACTTATTGTATTGTGTTGTTTTTATAAATTGAAAAAGGGGGAATTCAATTCTATTTCTTTTACATTATTATGGTGATATAAGGGTGTAATTGGTGGAATAAGGTTGTAATTTGGTGAAATAAAGGTGTAATCATTAATTTTTGGTGAGGTTAAGTGCAAAACCCATCAAAAAATCTTATTTTTCTTTTTTTGCTCTACACGGAGGTTTAAGTGCAAAACCCTGTAGAAGCAGTGTCTTGTGTAGTGAGTGTGATATTTGTTTCATCTCTTTTGCATTTTGTCACACTTTTCTCTACTGCACTTGCTTTCATTTCAAGATGCTGAAAATTCAAAATTTGCTTTCAGATGGTGATAGATTAACAATTTCTAATTATTCAGATTGGAAATGATTGATGGAGGCTTCACTAGTTTTTAATGAGTTATGGGATATTGTCAAGAATGAAAATCCCATATTGCCAACAGAGCAGGCTAAATTAGATGTATTCAATTTGTGTGATTCTAAGGCCTTAGCTCTCATTAAATGTTGTTATACTCATGATACTTATGTTCATATTGAAAATTCTCCTCATAGTTACACTACATGGAAAACATTGTCAGATTTGTATAATAAGAAACCTAAGCATAAGAAGATAAATATTCATATGTAGTTGTTTACTTTGTCATTAGATGAAGATGGGGATATGGAATAATATATGTCTAAGTTGAAAAATATCACTACTGAGTACACTAAGGCTGGTTTTGGAAAACTAGATGATGACCTCATAGTCACTGCTGCTTTGAAAGGACTATCACGGTCCTATAATAATTTTGTTGAAAAGTTGCATGTCTCTGACAAGATCACAGGCATCACCTTTGATAATTTGGTTGAGTTGCTCATCAGACATGACCCCTCTCTACCCAAAAAATCCAAGAAAATTAAAGAAGCCCATGTTTTAGAGTCAAAGCCTAGTTCATCTTCATCTAGGCATCAAAAAAATAGAGGAAACAGTTATAGAGGGGGTCGAGGTTACAGAGGAGGCAGATATCAAAATATAGGTAGGGGTCATTCAAATAATCAACAATCTAACCAATCACATTCACATGAAACAAGTGATCGAGGACATGGTCACAACTCTTATAGGGCAGAGTTTAAGGTAGATCAGACATTCAGTGTCATAGATGTGGAAAATTTGGTCAGATTGCCTCACAATGTAGGATTCCTTTTGATAAAATTCAGAGGCCATAAAAAGTGATTAAGTCTAACTCTGCTCAGTATGCTGATCATGACTATGATGAGTCCAGTAATGTTGCCCATGAATCTGCATTCACTACTTTGGGGCACATTGATTATATTGAATATGAGGCTAGAGATGAGCTCAAAAATGTATGGGTTTTAGACATAGGAGCAACCAAACACATGACATTTATGAGAGATTTCTTTAGGTATTTTAAGGAAGCTTCTCTCTCTCCAGTTGCCTTAGCAGATAAGTCTATGCATACACCACTAAGACTTGGATCTATTCAGATTCTTCTTCCTAATGGGCCTATAAAATACTTGGAGGATGTTTGGTATGTTCCCACATTGAAGAAACACTTAATTTCTTTGGTAACTATTCAAAAGAAAGGATGTCAAATAGTGCTTGAAAATGGGCTCATTTACATCAATTCAGTGAAGGATGATTATAAAACAATGTATACATGATATGACGATGGAAACTTGGTTAGATTGCATTGTAAAGTGCTTCCTCCCACTATAAAACTTGCGGCAGTTGTTGACACAGGTACAGATACTATGTCTACACAATGGTTATGGCATCTCTACTATGGACATTTGAATATCCACTCTTTAGTGGATTTGTAAAGATATGGTATGGTGAATGGGTTGCCCACTTTTTTCAAAGATAGTATTCTTTATGAGTCATATATTTTGGGCAAAAAAATAGGGAAAATTTTCCTAAACAGTCATCTTGGAGAGCTAGCAGATGTTTACAGTTAGTTCATAGTGATGCATGTGACATGAAAAAGTCATCCATTGGTGGGTGTAGATACTGTCTTGTTTATTGATGACTTTTCTCAGATGACTTGGGTATTTTTTATGAAAAACAAATCAAAAGTTTTCTCTAAATTTGTTGATTGATTACACTTAGTCAAAAAAGAAACAAGTTCACATTTGGCCAATTTTCATTCAGATAATGGAGGTGAGTATACCTCAAATGAATTTTTAGATTATTGTTGAGAACATGGAATTCATCGACAATATAGGAATGCTTATACTCCACAGTAAAATGGAGTATCTTAATAGATGAATAGAACTTTAGAGGGCACAACATGTGCCATCTTGCACTATAAACAGCTTGATGATAAGTTTTGGGCAGAAGCCATTAGTACTACAGTGTATTTGAGAAATAGGTCCCCCACAGTTGCACTTTTGGGACAAACTCCATATGAGGCATGGTATGGATTTAAACCAAAAGTTAAACACTTGAAAGTGTTTGGATGTCTTTGTTTTGCTTTGGTTCCTATTAACCACAGAACTAAGTTGGAACCACGAAGTCAAAAATGAATCTTTCTTGGTTATTATGATAATAAAAAGGGGTTTCATTTGCTTGCACAAGATACATGCAAATTCATAGTGAGTCGAGATGTAATATTTGATGAGTTTGGGACTATGAACATTGTAGAGATTGATTCTCAACTTCATAGATTAGAGAGGAAAAATACAAAAAGAGATAAGGGTTTGAATAATGGGGATAACTCTTTGAAGTTATGGTATGAGACTCAAATTCCTTCACTTTCCTCTCCTTCATCTACAAGTTCACAGGTTGATGACTTAAAAATTGTTGAAATTCTCTAAGTCCTCCTTCAAATGATGCACATGATGAGAATTCTAGATTCCCTGATTTGAACAATTTGTCTAAGTATCCAAAATGGGCTCAAAGTACTTTTTTTGACTTGAAAGCAGATGAAGTTGGTTCAACAAGACCCAAGAATTCTTGAAAATAGGTAAACTATGCTATGGTTGTTACTAATTCTTCCTCTAAGCCATCCACTTTTGAGGAGGCATATATTAAACATGTTTGGCAATAGGCAATGAAAAATGAGTATGATGCCATACTTAGCAATAATACATGGGTTTTAGTTGATCCTCCTCCACATATTAAACCCATCACTTGTAAATGGGTTTATAGGACTAAGTATAAATCAGATGGCTCCATTGATAAACATAAGGCATGATTTGTTGCAAAAGGATATGCGCAACAAGAAGGACTATGAGGAAACATTTGCACCAACTGCCAAATGCCACACTATTCATATGGTACTTGCCTTAGCAGTACAAAATGGTTGGAAAGTACATCAATTGGATGTTAAAAGTGCTTTTTAAAATGGTGATTTACAGGAAGAAGTATATATGAAACAACCTCAGGGTTTTGAACAAGTGGGTGCTGAACACAAAGTATGTAGATTGATAAAAGCTTTGTATGGGCTCAAACAGGCACCTAGGGATTGGTATGAGAAAATGGATTCATACTTGAAATCCATTGGTTTTCATCATAGTGAATCTAATGATACTCTCTATTTTTGAGTGCAGGGTAAGAAAATGGTGATACTTGTTCTCTATGTCGATGACTTGTTTATCACAGGTAATGATGAAAACCATAACAAGTCTATGAAGAAGGAATTAAAATATGGGTTTGAGATGACATATCTTGGACTTATTCACTACTATCTAGGAATAGAGGTAACTCAGAAAGAGCATAGTATTTTCATTTCACAAACTAAGTATATTTTTGAGTTATTAGATAGGTTTGGCATGAGTGATTTTAAACCTTCCCTCACTCCCATGGAAAGTAACTTGAAATTATCTAAGGATGATAAGAGTGCCTTTCTTGATGGCACCACATATAGACAATTGGTGGGAGGTTTGATATACTTGATGACTACCAGGCCCGATATTTCATTTTCAATTAGAATTTTATCTAGGTTTATGCATGAGCCTAGAGGAATTCATTGGCATGCAGCAAAATGAGTACTTCGTTACCTTTAGGGAATGGAAACATATGGCCTTGAATACCACAACAACAAGAACTTCAAACTTGTTGGATATTGTGATGCAAATTTTGGCAGATGTGTGGATGACAGAGTGTCAACCACAGGATACACTATGCATATGGGTTCAGCTACCATTACTTGGTGTTGTAAGAAGTAGGATATAGTGGTAAATTCATCAATAGAATTAGAGTATATTGCAACATGGGATGATTCCAGATAAATTGTTTACCTTCATCGTATTCTTGAAGATCTTTAGGTTTCTTAGTTTGCTCTTACACAGTTATACATTGATAATCAAAGTGCAATTAAGATGTCCAAGAATCTAGTGTTTCATGAAAAAACAAAACATATGGATGTTAAATACCATAATCTATGAATGCTGGTGGCAAATAAATCTCTTGATCCAATATATTGCCCAACTGCCGATCAGACAGCTGATATCTTCACAAAACCCCTTAACAGAATCAAATTTGAAAATTTTAGAAAAATGCTTGGTATGTGTCCAAAGACCTGACTTTGGATCATATGGGGGTTTGTTAGGACTTGTTCCAAAGTCTTAACATTAGGTAAGATTTTTGGTAGGTTAATAAATATTATTGTTAATGGGGCATGCATCTTTTAGTAAAGATACCCCCATAAAATAAAGTTAGTTTAATTTTAGGTAGTTTTCATGTTTTATATTTATTAATTAGAACTACCTTACGGGTCGATTTCCTATAAATAGTTGGTTATAATATTAGTTATTTTTACCGGTCATTGGTAAAATCTATATAAATCAATGTTTGCAATGTAAAGGGGTTAATGGAGTAAAGGCACGCTTATGTACTTGTTTTTTTATTAATAAAATACTTGTGCACTCGCACTAAGCGGGGACAAGGTTCAATCTATTTGTTTAAGGAATTATCAATAGGATTAAAAATAAAAGTGGTATATAAATTAAAGGGTAATCTATAAAAAATGATTTGAATATTTGATTGGTCGTATAATTGCATTTATTATGGTTCAAAGTTAACTGAGGGTTTGACTTTCTTCTGTAAGTGACCTGAGAAGGGTCTTTAAGTTTTTTATTGATGGTGTTTAGATGTTTCATAGTGAATTATCTATTTTATAATGCTTTATACTCCCCAAGGATCATCGATATATATTTTGGAGGTTTGACAAATCCATATTCAGTATGAACTATTGCTTGGAAATTGACTATTTATTCATTCATGATGTTTTCATGTACAAGGAAAATGATTGATAGGTTTTGCATATGCAGATGTGTGTAGTGATGAATGTAATCACTTTATGATGTCTTAGGGGTCATGTGGCATGGACCTATGTGCTTTGAATTGGTCTTGTGTTTCTATTTTTTCTCGGTAAAGTGTTAAAAGGATGAATAGGTCTCCATAGACCTAAAAGGGCTACTTAGGCCTAATTGAAAGGTGTTGTTGATTAAGGGTAATATATCAAATCTATGATCGACCTATGAAGGTGGTGTTGATACTTTTTATAAGTGGGATAAAAGCCTTAAGGGTTAAGGAATGTCTTGTGGTTGAACAAGAAGGTGGTGATCATGTAGACTCTATAATGAACAAAATCAAAGATGAAGGTTTCTAGAGTGGATGTGCGAAAAAAAGAGAATAGTGATTAATCTTGGTAGATGGATTGAAGAGAAGATCAGTGTGAGGTATATGTGTGTGACTTAATGGTCATGTTTATTATGTTGTAACAGTGTTTTTCAGGGTTGATGATTGAGGATGAGTGAAAAGGTGTAGAGTGATCCAAAAGGTTGTTTTGGATGCATTGTTTGTGTGTGAAGGCTTGAGAAAGTGTGAAGGGTTGAAGAGAGTTGTTATTCACTATTTCTCCATCATATTGGAAGGAAATTATAATTTTAAAGGTGTTGATATCATAAGGTGTTGTGTGGGTGCTCAACATTTAGGGCAAGTGGGTGCTTGTCCATGCTTAGGGGTTAGTGCTCTTTGTGAAGTGGGTGTTTCACTAAAGTCTCTTTATATATATATATATATATATATATATATATATATATATATATATATATATATATATATATATATATATGACTTTAGTCCATGTGTTTTTGGTATTGAGAGTGAGTTTTATCCCCCATGAGGGTTTCCCACATAATTCATGTGTTATATGATCTGATCTTGTATGTTTTTCTTTGTTCATTGCAATGAATGGTTTATATGCTTCATGAATGCTTATATTGAATGGTGAAGAGTTTGAAGGATTGGAATTGAAGTTGATTTTCTTGCATAAATGATTTAACCCCCCTCTTAGTGATTGTACCTCTAATAGTCTAGCATGTTCATTTGTATGAGAAATGGAGTGAAGAAGCTGACCAAGAGATGAATGTGGTAGCGGAGGATGAACAACAAATTGGTGTTGATATTATAACCTTGGGTGATTGTATTCAGTACAAAATAGAGACAAAAGAGTGTGATGGAGCATGAGAACATGTTTTTTCTCAAGATTATGTGGAGATAAAGGCTCATTTATAGTTAATTGATGAAGGAAAGTTTCCCCATAACAACTGAAAGTTGTTGGAGAAGGCTTTGAGAAGCCTAAGCTTGGTGTGAAACAAGATTATAACATGTTGATAGATGAAATAGTGAAAATGAGTTTTAGATCAGACATAGTATGTGTGGAATACCCTAATGTTTTAGGTATGGAGAGTGAGTTTCTTGACCTCACCAATTGGAAGGAGTTGTTAGTGTCGATGGAAACCTAAGCATGTGAAGAAGAAGTTGAATTTGTAGTTGAGATGGAGAGATTGATTACTATAACAGATGGTACATTAAAGGATGAGAAGGTAAGGATTATATTTGAGTTGATATTAGATTATATGGGTTATCATTTTGATGCCCAAATATATGTTGATACATTTTTGTTGAGATTAAAAGTAATAGATGAGTTTGCAGCCATGAGGGAGCAACTAAAAATAGTGGTTTGGAATGTTGTGAATGATCCAATAGCTATTTGGATAATGTGTGAACAAATTCAAGTGGGCTTTAGGTATAAGTGGATATACAAGAGTGGGTTTGATCCCACATGGGAGAGTGAGGTGCATGAGAGAGCATCTTGGCATTGGCAGACGGATGAGAGGGGGTTTCATCCCATAAGTGAGTTGATTGAGAAATAAAATTGCCTTTATCGGAGGAGAATGAATGATAGTGGGTTAAATCCCACAAAGGGGATATTTGATGTTGGTTGTGATATAAAAAGGAGAGAAACAAAGAGCAAAAATTTGAAGATAAGAGAAGAGAAATAGCATGTAGGATCTATAAATGGCACAATAAAAAGAAAGACATTTAGTTGATTTATTTGGTATGTTGAAGGGGATGCCATGGTCATCATACCTCATGACGAAAATAGTGGTTTGTCCATTTATCTTGTCCATGTGATTCAGAGCTCACATTATTTGAACCTCAAGTGTCTGATGTAGGATCATTATGGTTCTTGAGCAATCTTGCATCATCAAAAATAGAGTGTGTTTTTTTCTTGTTCTTCATTTGCTTTCACCTTATGTTTGGTGTGTTCATTAGTTATTGTTCTTGGTTTTTGTGTTAATTATCCTTGTTCTTAGCACATTCTTTGGTGGCTCACCTTTTTAATTTCAAACTTTCATCTTGCATTGGATTAGTTTCCATGGTGGTTTTGAGCTCATAATTCTTCATCATTAAGATTTCCATACTTACATTTATAGTCAGACTTCTACAGTCTTGATTAGGTCTAGACTTGCATAAAAGATATTCTAAAGTTGTATTGGGGATTGGAATACCCGATTTGGTCTATCTTGGATTTGGAAGCACTTAAGTGTGTTAATCAAGATCCTTTCATTGATGGACACTATAATTTACCTTTGATGATCTTTTTCTCACAATTAAATGTCTCTTAACTATTGGCAAAGCCATTTGAGCAACACATGCACTTAATTATTTACAAGGGAAATGAATCATACAATTAGGGAATTCATCAAATTATTACACTATACTTTATTAAAAAACACATGCATAGAAAAATGTAAAGGGAAATGAAAGCAAAACAAAGGTGATATGCAATGGAAATGGGGGTAGAATGAAGTTTATAAAAACTCATTGATAGGTTAAAGTAAGTATGACCCAAAAAGTGATAGCTTATCACAAGTGATTAATAATTCGACATAGTTCAAAAATAACAATATTGATCCCATATTTATCTTTTGGTTATGATAGTGTAATAGATTTTTTTCTTGGGAGGAAAAAAATGACAAATAAAACTCATATGACATGAATTTATTTAGAGAGAAACTTGGTAGGCCACTTCCTAGTCAAAATTTGAACTGTGGTCAGAGTTAGATGATGTGATATCATTGAGGGTGTTGGTACATCAAATTCTTAAAAAATATGTCTTGAATATTAGATCTTTTCCAACATTTTACTTTTGAGAAGATCCATTTTCAATATCATCTAACATGCTAAACATTACATATTCTAACTCCATGTAATCCAATAGGAGTGTTTTTTGGCTCATCTCTATTCCGGGCTAGCCAAGAGTACACTCCCTGATTTTTACAATAAAATTTAATTGCATCACTCTCCTTCACTACAATTTTATCATTTCCTAAATTTTCCTTACGGAACATGATCATTGTCCTTAAACATAAGCATTTTCTCTATCCTGAAAGGTTGTCCATAAAACTCTAAAGGGAAACCTTACATCAAATGGAGTGAACATGAATGAGGGAACATAGGTTCTTGTAAATATTATTTTAAATATTACATGAAATGTTGTATGTTTAGTAGATAAAGAGACAAGAATATAGCATCTAATCTGGTTTGTTCCAATTCTTTCCTACAATAATTTTGTCCATTCATTTGTTAGAATTGGGAGGATTGTTTAAAAAGGTCAACTTAGTTATTGTTGACATTGTGGATTACACCCTTGAAAGAAGGCTGAGCTTCTCTCTTCCACGTAGCACAATGGAGACTCCCCTCTTGCTATGGGTTTGTAAAAATTGAGGGAAGAATCTCTAGATAAGGTCTAGCTCCCTTTGATGCATCTCTGAGGTCTTTCACTACTACTGCTACCAATGGGGGGGTGAAAAGGGAGAAGGATATAATCAAAATAGAATATATCTAAAAGGTGATGCACCAAATGATTTTGATCTACTCAGCTATATTAACACTTTAGACCAGAAGAGGGTGAAAAAACACTTTATCTGACAAAAGGACCAAACTGAAGGGAGCTTTAATCAGGGCTTAATGAAGACACATAGAAAATGAACTTACCATAGGTGCTATAGAACACATTGTCTGATAACTCATTTTCTGTCTCTACATTCCAAATGCAGCACTTCTTGTTAACCTACAAAAATGGTGCTTTGGCTATACTAGGTATGTTGGTGTCAATCTGTGAAAGCATCAAGCAGACTAAGCACATAATTGATACACAGACACACTCAAAAGTCTAACTAGCCAAATAGAGGTAAAATGCATTCTTATTGATCAAAGGTAAAATTTGGCCAGGGCTTCACCTTAAAAAATGAGATATATCATTTATCTACTGAGAGGTTACAATATATAGCATTAAGAGAAAGAGTTTGGTGCTTTCCAATAATAGGTAGCCCATACTGCATTAAACACCTAGGAAGGAAGAAGTCTGTTGAAGGAACCATGTTGTAGCTATCACAAGTCTTGACTTTGGTGTTTAAATCATATTAAATGTCACCAAAAAATCATGGGTCACTTGATTGTTTGGATGAAATGTCACCCCTCTTTATGAAACTTATGTAACTGTCTGCTTATCAAATCTTAAACAAAGAAAAATAAGCCACGCTATTGAACGCATGCACTCTTTGATGACCACTTGGTAGAGACTATTTCATCCACAACAATAACTTCTTTGCTGACACTTTTTGTGTGCCACCTAGACTATTCTATTCATTTCTATGGTTGGATTTTGTCTTTTCCTGGCTACTTAGCCCTCAGGGCTATCCTTCATCTCCTCTTGGATCTTCGGGCTCCTTTCTCGGTGGGTCACTGAGTTTCCTTGCAGCCTTGTGCCTTTGAATTCCTTCGAGTCTACGCTATTGAGTTATTTCAGGAACTTTCCTGAAGGAATTATCTCCTTGGTCTCTCTTTAACAGATGGTGCATCTCATCAACATTAAGGTATGTGGGCCTGTCATCATTTGAAAACCAATGGCTATTTCACTATGTTAAGGTTGATGTGCTTGGGCCCATCATCCCTTTGGTTATTCCTTCGGCCTTTTGCAGAATAGACCCTCTCAAAGGGAAGGTGATCTTTTGAAAAAGAGAAGAGGGTCCCTTTTCGGTAGCTGAGAGTCCCCTGCAAGGGCACTTGCCCTTTGCACTCCTTTAGGTTCTTTAATTCCTTCAAAAAAAAATTGAAGGAATTCCTTCAAACATTTCACCTGAAGGAAATATTTCCTTCAAAGTTTTAGCCCTTCCTTTTGATAAAATTCTTTCAAAGAAAAGTCCGAAGGAATTCCTTCAGGCATTTTGTCCAAAGGAATTCACCCTTTGGTTTTACATTGATTTTATTCAGAAAAAAGTCTAAATAAATCCTTTGTCCCTTTTGCCTTGTCATTTTTTTGAAGTAAAACCTCACTTTCGGCCCTATGCCTTGTGGCTTTTCAAAGGTGCTCTCTGCCCTCCACAAGGGCACTTTGGGTCCAAAGTTTCCCTTCAGAGCCTGCTTGAATGGTCCCATTTGTAACCTTCCTACCCTCCACAAGGGCACATGACCTTTGGAGCTTTGTAAAAGACTTGCATTCTTTGAATGTGGCTCATTCCTCTACCAAAAGCTTGTCCAAGGTGATTTGTTGAAGCAAAATAACCCTACAGATCAACCCAAAACATCTACAAGACTCAAGTCGCTTAGCTCTTTACAGAAATAGGTCTATTACAAAGGGAAATGGCACAATTGTAGTAAGGTGAAATACATCAAAGACTAACTGCTCAAGACAATAGGGAAGGAAGGGATATCAATTTTGGGCCTAAAGGACCAAAAATGGTCAACAAATTTGGTGATTCTCAGGGGAAGCAAGCCTGCTATGCTAAAGAAGACTAGGAGCCTCAAATTCCATTGGACATGGAGTCAGGATGCAGCTTGAAAAAGTTAGCAACAGCCTTCTAAAGACCTATGAACCAACAAAGCTTTACCTTAAGCAATAAGAAAAAATGACGCATAACAAGGCTAAAAACACTACACTTGTATAAATGGCACTTACGAAAAACAAAGACAACTAAAACAAAACTACTATGTACAGCTAACTACACTTGTATTTGCCTCCCTCTTGGATCAAAGGGAAAACTTCTCAAGTCTCCATGGTAAGAAAACTTATGGTGCCAGACAAGTGACTGAATGGAATGGAGACTTGGTGACTTGCCTTTCTTGCCTGCCACCTTGATTGGCTTGTAACTAAGTGGATTAGGGTCAAACATGTCTCCAACATCTGTGTATTCACTTTTCCCTTTGAAACTTGATTCATGTTGGTACCTCATGCTGGTGTATTTCATCAAGAAACTAATGGCTGCTAGCATAAACCATAAGCCTCATTTAGCTCATAGCCCCCTTGAAATGCATAATGGATTGACTTGTTCCCTTCTACCTCATTGAAGAACCTATCAAACTGATCTTCTACTTCATCATGGGTTTCTTGAATAAGGGTGTCTGTTGTGATGTCTAAAATGAGATCACAAACTACTTGCTTATCCCATATAACGTCACCTTCTTTCTCAAATCTCTCTTCTTCAAAGCTTTCAACAAGATGGACATGCCTCTCCCTTTCTTGCTCAAAAACAATAGTCTCTAGTTGTTCCAAGACATGCTCCTGATCTTCCTCCAACTCAGGTCCCATGGCATGGTCATTCTCTTCATCAAAGCAACAAGGAAGTTCATCAAACAAGGGAGGAGAGAGCTCACCATGCTTACTTTCCTCATCATCCATTGTTGACAAATAAAGTTTGTCAACCTCTTCTTCATATTGCTAGAACATCTGCATGTATGCATGACCTATGTCTTCTCCATTGTTGATGATGTCTTCAAAGGGAGCATCCATAATGATCTCATCCTCATTATCACTCATGATAGCCTCTTGGGCAGCTACAAATTGGATCCTCTCTTCTTCACTTGCCTCTTTCAAAATAGGTTCCTCCTTGAGAAAGAATGGAGTGGAGGGTTGATGGATAGACTCATGTGGAAGAGGAGGCAATCCTTGAGCTAGAAGAGAATGATTCTCTTCCTTCCATTTGGCCAACACTTCATCTACATTAGATGTGTCTTGATATCTCTCTTGAAGGAGTGTAGATGGGGTGTGTTTAGACATAGAATCTATTGTTTGGCCTAAGCCATCCATCACATCCTGGCTGAGGAATCTCATTCAGGACTCCAACTCTATAATTTGCCTAGCTATATTCTCTTGGAAGAGCCTTTCTTGGAGATCATGAGGATCACCATGAGCAGGAGCAGCTTCACCATTTTTAAGGCCCTAAGCTAGTTCATGGTATTCTCTCCTCCAACTTGGAATCTTAACATCATGTTGAAAAACTTGAGGAGGTTGAAGAAGACTAGGAAGAGACTGTTGATGCATAGGAAGAATTTATTGAAGAGAGATGTATTATTTTTCAAAAGGCATAGAATGACTCCCTTTAAATGAGGATTCACAATCTAAGGAATTGAGAAGGTTCATTTCCATGGGAGGCTGCTCTAATGCCCTTTGGTGTTGAAAATCTAGGTGCAAGGGATTAAGAGCAGGAGTGGTTAATGCATCAGATGAGCTAGAGTGAGCAAGTGATATTTGGTAGAAAGGATTTGGTACAGAAGAGGAGGGTTTCTTTATAATAGGAGGGGGTTGTGTTGGAATGGGAGAAGGCACACAAGGCTGATTGCCTTGAATGAATGGACTCTTCTATTTTTCTACTTCCTCCTTCATGGATTGTAAGGCCTGAGCTTGCCTCAACAAACACTCCTCTTTATATATAAGCTCTTGTTGATATCTATACTACTCCTCCAATCTACTTATCTCCATCACTTGCTTCTCAAACTCCAGCATTACTTCCTTTACACTAGCTGAAGGACAACTAGGAGAGATACTTGAGGTGATTCCATGAACAACATGAGCTTGATCAAAGTTATATGAAGGAACACAAGGCCCATGTTGCTAATCAATGGAATTATACATACCAAAATGTGATTTCTTGATGGCAGTAGGACTGCTTAACCAACTGATTCAACTCAGAGTTTCCATTGGTGTTGGTTTAAATTCCTATAGAGGTTGATTGGTTGAAGAACACACCAAAAACTCCTTCAACTCCTCAAACAAATAGTCCTACCCGATGTGCCAAAAATTGTTGATGTTGTGGATTGCACCCTTGAAAGAAGGTTGAGCTTCTCTCTTCCACGTGGCAAAATAGAGACTCCCCTCTTACTGTGGGTTTGGAAAAACTAAGGGAAGACTATCTAGATAAGGGATAGCTCCCTTTGATGCATATTTGAGGTCTTTTACTAATACTGCTAACAATGGGGAGGGTGAAAAGGGAGAAGGATATAACCAAAATAGAAAATATCTAAAAGGTGATGCACCAAATGATTTTGATCTACTCAACTATATTAACACTTTAGACCAGAAGAGGGTGAACAAACACTTTATCTAACAAAAGGACCAAACTGTAGGGAGATTAAACAAGGGCTTAATGTAGACACATAAAAAATGAACTTACCACATGCGCTACAGAACACAGTATCTAATAACTCCTTTTCTATCTCTGCACTCCAGATGCAGCACTTCCTATTAACCTATAGAAATGGTGCTTTGGCTACACTAGGTATGTTGGTGTCAATCTGTGAAAGCATCAAGCTAAAAATACTAAGCACATAATTGATACACAGTCACACTCAAAAGTCTAACCAGCCAGATAGAGGTAAAATGCATTCTTATTGATCAAAGGTAAAATTTTGGTAGGGCTTCACCTGACAAAATGAGAGATATCATTTCTCTGCTAAGAGGTTACAATATATAGCATTAAGAGAAAGAGTTTTCATGTTTTCCAAGAACAGGTGGCCCATACTACATTAAACACCTAAGAACGAGGAAGTCTGCTGAAGGAACCATGTTGTAGTTGTCTCAAGTCTTGACTTTGGTGCTTAAATCATATTAAATGTCACTAAAAAATCATGGGTTGCTTGATTATTTGGATGACAACACCACCCCTCTTTATGAAACTTATGCAACTGTCTACTTATCAAAGCTTAGATGAAGAAAAATAGGCCACGCTATTGAATGTTTGCACTCTTTGATGACCACTTGGAGGAGACTATTTCATCTACAGTAATAACTTCTTTGTCGACACTTTTTATGTGCCACCTGGACTATTCTATTCATTTTTGTGCTTGTCTTTTGTATTTTCCTAGCTACTCGGCCCTCAGACCTATCCTTCATCTCCTCTTAGATCTTTGGGCTCCTTTCTCAGTAGTTCATTGAGTTTCCTTTCAGCGTTGTGCCTTTGAATTCCTTCAGGTCCACGCTATTGAGTTCTTTTGGGCACTTGCCCAAAGGAATTATCTCCCTAGTCTCTCTTTAATGGTTGATGTATCTCATTAACATTGATGTCTGTGAGCCTGTCATCATTTGAAAACCAAGAGTTATTTCACTATGTTAAGGTTGTCGTGCTCAGGCCCATCATCCCTTTGGTTATTCTTTCAACCTTTTGTAAAATGGACCCTCCTAAAGGGAAGGTGATCTTCTAAAAAAGAGGAGAGGGTCCCTTTTCAGCAGCTGAGAGTCCCCCGCAAGTGCACTTGCCTTTCGGGCTCCTTCAAGATCCTTAATTCCTTTGGATAAAATGTCTGAAGGAATTCCTTTGGACATTTTGCCTGAAGGAAATCTTTCCCTCAAATTTTGGCCCTTCCTTTTGATAAAATTCCTTTAGATAAAATTTTGAAGGAATTCCTTCAAGGATTTTGTTCAAAGGAATTCACCCTTTGGTTTTACATGGATTTTATTTAGAAAAAAGTTTGAAGAAATCCTTTGTCCCTTTTGCCTTGTCATTTTTCTGAAGGAAAACCTCACTTTTGGCCCTATGCCTTGCTCCTTTTCAAAGGTGCTCTCTACCCTCCGCAAGGGCACTTTGGGTCCAAAGTTTCCCTTTCGAGCCTACTTGAACGGCCCCATTTATAACCTACCTACCCTCCACAAGGGCACCTGACCTTCAGAGCTTTGTAAAAGACTTGCATTATTTGAAGTTGGCCCATTCCTCTGCCAAAAGCTTATCCAAGGTGATTTGCTAAAGTGAAATAAGCCTTTAGATCAACCCAAAACATCTACAAGAATCAAGTCACTTGGCTCTTTATGGAAATAGGTCTATTACAAAGGGAAATGGCACAATTGTATTAAGGTGAAATACATCAAAGATTGACTGCTCAAGAAAATAGGGAAGGAAGGGAGACTGATTTTGGGCCTGTAGGACCAAAAATGGTCAATAGTTATTAGCACCGACATGACCCAAATTACACTTAAAGTGAGGCAAAAAAATGTGGCATGATTAAGGTGGAAAAAATGTCCAGTTACATCAAGTTTACATCATTAAAATTAATATGATTTTCTCAAATTTTTGGTGCATAAAACACTAAAACCCACCAATTTTAGATAGAATTTTGATCCAATTTGAGGTGAAAATTGAATTAGATTTAGTGTGTTAAAGGTAAAGGAGTTTTTTTTGTATATAAGTTTATTTAGATATCAATAATTAATTCCCAATCATATAGTACTATTTTTTATTGATAAATAATATAAGAGCACATCAAGGTGAAAAATTAAGCCACATCTGACCTTGCTTGTGTATTTTCATTAATTTAATCTTAAGTTTAGTTAATTTATGAATTTATTTATGATAATGAAATTTATATATATATATATATATATATATATAAGATAATATCCTATAATTATTTTGATAACATGCCCTATTGATTATTGAAACTATAATTCATCCAAATAGTTAAGGAAATCATCCATAAATTTTACTACTTGTAGATACTAAAATATGGTATTAAATACTTGGCAATGATAATCTTGACACACATTTACTATGTATGAATTGAACACATAAACAAGGTCCTAATCTACCATTATCTCACACTTACATGTTATATTTTAATTTAACCCTTTTAGTCTAATGTTATAGTCATAGAATAACCTCACTATATGTTTCAAACCTGGTAAATAACAGGCACAAACATCTTGATATTTTCAATTTAGTTTGTCTATACATAATTTAGTTCTACAAGATTTGGTTAGTATCACTAGTTGATACTAACCTTATCTGGTTGGAATAAACATTTTCCTAGCAATGATTGATTTTCAAAAGCAAACCTTTCCTTAGGGTTAGCCCATTTTCCTAACATGTCATTGGCATGATTAATTACCAAATTGGACTCATATATAAACAAATCAAGTTTTCATTCAAAATGGGACTTGGAACATATCTATACACTTTTCACATTGAGAAAATATTCCCTATACTTCCTAAATTTTAAACCAATCACTAAGAGTAGTCAGAAGCCAAGTCTGAAGCACACTAAATCCAAGTCAAATCAAACATTTTCAAGTATCAAATATATATCATTAGCTACATACATATAGAAAAGGAGCTTAATTTCACAATCACACTAGGTAGAATAACTAGGTGTGGCTTTATCTCCCTCCCCAAATTATCCAATACATAGGTAGTGGTCAATCATCAAATTAGGGTGATTCGGGGAAACTCTTCCCATTTGAATTTTCCCAAAATTTTCTTCAACCATCATGAAATTAAAAGGAAAGACACACCATTAGGCCTTCCAATTTGATGTAGTAGGGTTCATTACTTTGATAGGGAGTTGGAAAATCATTATTCCCCTCTTCACATATTATAGTATCAATTCTTCATCATTGACCTCATAGTGCATTTGATAAATATTTGTGTTGTGGAACACATATTATCCTATTTTGAGTTCCTCAAACATTCTTATGGTTAATAAATTTTCATCAAATACCATGAATTTGAAATTGTCATGAGGGATGGACAATATATTTTATTCTTCCTTTATTGAAATTTGTTTTGAATATTGAGTGTCTGTTATTTTTTATTCTTTTCGATAATTGTTTTTGAAGGATGAGGATTCTTCATATGAAATACTTATTTCTTCATAACATTTCCCATCACATGATCACCATTTGAAGCATTTGGAGAAGATTTTAAAACATCTCTCTTTTATGTTTTGGAAAAGAACGATTCATATTCAAATTTGATCACTTATTGTTGCACATTCTCAACATTAGATACTTTATTTATCTTTAAGATGAAGTTGATATGTGGGTGTAGAGAAACAAAAAAATCAAATATGATTGCTAGTAATGGTTTGCACAATGTGTGGAATGATCTTCAACAATTTTTATAAGCATGCATGAAATCCCTCATATTCTCTTCCTCTTTCATCTAAATTTGGAATAACTAGATAAAAAATGCATGCACATCCACAAGTTTGAATCTACCTATTAAATTAGTGTTCAGGCTGCTCCAATCTACTATACATCCATCATCTAAGTGTCAGAACTAGTTAGCAACATGCCCAATGAGGGTTTCAACAAAAATTATCATAGATACATATTCTTTGTTGACTCCTAACATTTCACATACCACATGGAAATCATGGATATCATCATATACATGTTTAGAGACATATCTATAAAATTACAAGAAGTTCCTTGTTGAACCAGAAGGTAAATTATTATACTAGGCTAGAGCCAAAGACCCAAAGTAGTATCCCCATGATGTGAGAAGAACTAATGTCATAACATGAATCATGAATAACAATTCACCAAGTAATTCACTTCAAAAAATTACCTTCATTATCATATGAGTCTCTTCAAATTATTTATAAATCTAATGCACAAGGCACTTCAATCCCCAGTGGAGTCACAAAAACTATTGACATAAATTTATGTCATTCTAGTTCTTCTAGTTATTTCATTGACTTACCTAATGAATAATGGTAGAATGTGAAATAGATGTTGGATTATCACCATGGAATGAGTGACTTCCATCTATGTTTGAGAGGGGGTATTTCCCTCAAGTGATAAGGTTTTATGGATTTTTGTGTACTTTTAACTATAAAGCATAAAGGAAAAAAGGAAATGAAAGAAAAAGGGGGAAGAAACTTACAATATAGTAAAAGCAAAGGGCTAATTGGTTTACTCAAAAATGAATAAAAATTGGATGGAAATTCCTCATCTCACCTATAAATGGAAGTGACAAATAGTATATGTAATGAGAATAAAGAGATTAATTAGAAACTTAGGTCTCGAATATCATTGTATATATATGACATGAAATTCACAATGCAAATTTTATGAAACTACATATAATCTAAAAATATGCAATAAGTTGATGTATTTCTCCATTCATGGAAAACAAAACAAGTTTCATAAACAAAGAAGATAAAATACCCACAAAAGTAGCATTTGATTCTCAAATATTGAAATCACATTCCACTAGCAATACTTGGAAAGAACATACATCATTTCAAATTTGCTGAAAGCCCTCACCTAAGGTAGACAAGAGAAATATTTAAAAATGAATTTCATATATTTATACACACTTGCACTTTTAAGGTAGGTAAATAACTACCTTTAACATAAATTAGCCTTATAACCTCAATTTGACTTAACATGGCATAACCCACTTTTCCACTTTTTACATATTCGAGTAATTTACAATATATTAATATATGAAAAACAAAATCTTGTTTTTTATGATTTTTGTGCATGGAAATATACTAATTTATTATTAAAACAAAAAAATTTGACACACTATACAAAATTTAACTTGACATGAACCCTAAAATACATAAAACATCATCTCTGTGATTAAATTGAGACACATATACACCCTTGATTAACATTACATGATGGAATGATAAGACCTATTCCATGACACCTTAAATTCCAAATATTATTTCTCAAATGCATTCATGACACATGAACCCCTTTGAATGACAAATATAACATGGAGTGAGCCCACCAAGCCTTTTCCTTTGGGTAATGGATTCTTTAAATTCATATTATGAACACATAACAACCATTCTATGAAGCACTTTATATTTTATCCATGAAGCACATACCACCCATTCTCACTTGAAACTGAGTCTCACTTAATATATCATTGACCTAAATGGTCACTAAATGATGGATCCATTATGAGAAGTTTTCTATAACAAATATGACACCCATGTATTTTGGTGCCATGAGTGGCAAATTACAAATGCTCCCACCAAAAACTATTCTTTAGTTTCTTAGGAAAGTGAAATTAGATATGTTATCCATAAATTAAAAAATAAAGGATAACAAGAAAGATTCAAAAAATCTCATGGGAAGGAATAAATTTGAGTATATACCTATGATGCTTCAAAGTATTATAAGTGTCAAAGGATAAAAGTATAATGGTGCACCTAATACCTATCCTCTCAAAGACTCTCTAATCATGACTCTAAACTCTAAGTTGGATGTGGACCCTATCTTTTTCCATGACAAGGATAAAAAAATAAAAATAAAAAGAAGGCAAAATGGAAATTTGGGCATTCTCCTTCTAGAGCATCATGATCTTCCTTTTCTTTAAGTCATTCCTCTTCAAATTCATCTAATGAGAAAATAATTCACCATGGGGGGAAGATATTTGTTTCCATATACATTTCCAATAGCCCTAGATATGAGTGCTTTGTCAACATGCACTATTTACATTATACTAACCCTCCCAAAGATTCTAGTGGTGATAGACCCTAGGATCAAGCCTTGAGGGTATCCAACCCCAAATTTAAGTTTAACTTTTTGATAAATATCCCACCCTATGATAGGTTTTGATCTTAATCTATCATATAATAACTCTAGACCCTTTCCATTTGTACTTTTCTTTTGGACATTATTTACTTATACTTGTAGTAGAGGACACTCATCTTTGATGATCTCAGTATTCCTAGTGAGGTGTCAGTACAAAGTGTATTTGAGGTCCTCTACACCTCACCTAATTTAATAAGCATCCATGTCCTGAGCTTTGATCGCTTTACCATTCCACACTCAAAAATTCTCACTAGGAAATATTAATTCCCTCTATATATTGAAACCTTTTCTAACACTAAAAATATTAAGATGTGCATCATTGATAAGCTATAAAACCTAAAAATCATTCATTTATGGGTGTTCAGGACACTTAGAACTAGTCATAAGAATATTTACAAGTCTCACCATAACATTGTAGGTTTTAATAATGACATAATGTTTCTAATGGGAAATGTGAAACTTTGAGTCAAATTTATACCCAAGATAGTTTGGATCATGTTTTATGTGTTAAATTTTGATTTATCATACAACATGATCCTTGACCATCCCTGGATAACTATCATGAAGTATTTCACTTTGGATACTTTTTAGGTAGTCTATTTCAAACACAAATGTAATATTTGTGGTGTGGTGGTTTATCCCAACCCATGGGATTGGATGTATGCGAAGACAAATCCTTTTGATGACACTTTGGTGGTCTCCAATCAGATCCTTATCGATGGATATTTATTTGTTAAGCATAAAAAGTTTGATCCTTATAGTACATTAGTGATTTCACTCCTTCAATGACCTCATATTACTCTTATACACATTAGGTTGTGAACATCACCTCTACTAGTGCCTTGTCTCATAACTCTATAGGATTCTAACTTTTATGGAATCTCTTTGGCAATATCCCATCCTCCTCTAACTATAGGATGTCATCTAGGTCTAGAATAACCCATGTTCTCATCAACATAGTAAATATATTTATTAATTAATGTATTGCATTAAGTGACCACCTCTATTGATAATTCATGTGCATAAATGCATGAAATGTGGTTGATGACTAGCTAGCTTATAAGAATATTTTTAAGGTCTCTCGCAAGGACCATCTTCTCCCTTATCATCGATTAGTCTTAGATATATCTCTGATTTTTAGAGACTCAACCCATCATGTTTCCACCATTATAGTGATGAAATTGGATCTTGAGGAACATGGCCAAGATATACATCCTGACCTAGAGTGATTTGAAGAGCTAAATGCCATGGTTGTATAGGGCTTCAACGATTTTAACCTAGGATTCAAATACCAAAATAGTTAAGGTTGCCATTAGTTTTTCCAATGACAAAAGAGATCATCTTATCACTCTAATTCATGAATAAAAAAATTTAATTTATTTATAATATAAGGACATTCATGGAATAACTCCCTCAATTTTAGTTCATAACCTTGTGATCAATGAAAATGTGAGGCTCCTTATCAAATATTAGTGTCCCATGGTCACTTGGGTCTCCTAGCTTCTTAAGGAATAAGTATGAGTACAAAAATATTATTTCTATTGAATTTATCAAAGCCATTGGTTATCCATGATGGGTTTCCAACATCATCCATGTCCTAAATAATAACTAAAAAGTGTTTGTCTACATAGCGTTTTGAGATATTAACTTGGTCTTCCCAAAGGACAACTTTATTTTCCCTCTGATTAACCTTATTATCATTTTTTTTCTAGTTTTAAGAAGCTATCTCTTATGGATGACTTCTATATCTATAGTTAGATAAGGATTGCACCATAGGATAATCATAAGATAACATTTGCCACCCCTTAGAGAACCTTATGTTATGTTGTCATGCCCTTTAGTTTGAAAAATTCTAGTGCAATTTATTAATAAGACATGACCCACATTTTTCATGATCTTAACCCTCATTTTTCATGACTTAATCGACAAAATAGTGGAGAAATATGTGGATGATCTTATTGGAAAATTTTGTAAACAATATGGTCATGTTTGAGATTTCAAACTCATCTTTAATCGGTCACTAAGTTTCACATTAGCTTTAACCACAAGAAGTGAATTTTGATGTATGTATTATAAATCCTCTCAAATTTTTGGTCTGTTAACGAGGCATTAAAGTGGATCCTAAAAAGATAAATATTATCCTTTATATGCCCCCCTTCCAACATCAACTAGTTTTAATCATTCTTAGGAAGGATCAACTTCCTAAAGTTTTCCCTTGAGGTATATGCATACAAGTTTATACCCCTCACCTATATCCTTAGTAATAATACACACTTTGTCTGGTATCCTAAGGTTTAATTTGTTATTGAGGAATTGAATCACGTGCTTCAAAATCCCCTTGTCCTGATGGCACATATTGAAGGTCAAGATTTTATCTTGTACACATCAATCATTAATTATTCAATCAAATGCATGCATGCCTAAAAGGATGCTAATGGTAGATAGAGAGAGTTGCATTACATGTTTTGTATGCTAGTTTAATTTAAACTAAACTATACTATTGTTTTGAGGCAAGGGATAGCTCTTATTTTCATCACTAAAACTATTAGACTCTACATGTTTGAGTATACAACCAATGTCAGTGTACAATTTTATCTACTTTCTTATCAATTAATTAAAACCACACTTGTAGGCAAGACCTCCAAGTGGATCATGTTTCTTGATCAGTTTGACCTCTAAATCATCAATCATAAATTAAATAAAGGATTAGCTATATCCATGAAACTTCATGATGATGCGTTTCAAAATAAATCTTGAGAGGATATTGATGATGCTTTCCATGATGAGATGGTATATTTATTTTAAATCATATGGAAATCATTAATTATGAGTGGTATCAAGACAAAGTGAGATACCTATAAGAAAAATATTATCTTGGTGATGCTTCTTATAAAGAGCACGATATGATCCATAAGATCTCCATTAAATATCTTATAATTTAAGGGATACTATTTTTGATGGGTTTTGATGTTCTCATGAAAAACCTTGTTCATGGGGAAAATCCACATGCCCTCAAGGAGTCTAATGATAGGACCTTTGGTAGCCAATCTATTGATTAGGCCACTGCCAAACTTATTATCGTGATGGGGTATTACTAGCACAATATTTTTAATAATGTTATTTGATAAGGCAAACTATAACAAGTTTAATCAGGATGAGATCAATAGCCATGTTGGATCCTTATAATTTATTCCTATCCCTTGACCATTTTATTCTTTGGATCTCAACTTTATCAGTGAGTCTAAACCTAACTTGTCAGATAGCCATCAATGATTCATCACCACCACGAACTAATTTTTCAAGTGGGATTAGGCCATGCCCCTTAGTATAATAAATGGGTGCATGGTAACCAAGTTCATCTTAAATAAAATAATCTACAAATTTAGGATACATGTTGTATTAATGGTTGGCAATGGCCAAGGATTTCAAAGCCTTGACATGTGTGAGTTGGAAGATAAATTTGGCTTTAAACTAAATTTATCCTCAATTTTTTTCCAATAAGGTAATGATCAAACCTTGTAGTCTAACAAAACACTTAAGAATATTCTTCTCCAAATATTTTATGAGTCCAAATGTGATTGAAATATTTTTCTACATCCCACTCTTTTGATGTATCAAACTAGTTTCTGTACTACCCCAAGGGTAACCCCTTACTCCTTAGTTTATGGATTTGAGGACTTACTCCCCCATGAGGCCTTAATACCAGCTTTGTAGGTCAAAAAAATCAAAATAACTCTAGAGAGGAAGAACAATCTTCCTTCCTAAATAAGTTAATTTATTTATATTAATGTTGAATAAATGCTCTGGAACACAACCAAGCCTATCAAATATGGAAACACCAATAATTTAAGAAGCTAGTTTGAACTTATCCCTTTCATGTAGGTGATATGATAGTCGTATTTGATAAGTAATACCACAAGAAGTAAAATATTACATACAATTGTTTTAAATCTTTTATTATCACTAAGATCTTGGAGAATAACACATAATATATATCCACCCTTGAAGGTTCAAACCCTTTGTCACCCAATCAATGAGTTATACATTAAAAAATTTCATGTCAAAGGGCCCATCATTGGCCCCACTCAAAGATCCCTACTCATGGTAGATCTCTTCTCTCTCACCTAAAAAACATTATGGGACACATATGTGTGTGGGTGATCATTAAATCAGTATTAACACTTTCTATGTTAGTCACATGTACTAAAATTACTAAATCACTAAACATGCATCTACAAACAATCATACACATATGTTTTTAGTGACACATATATATGTGTTTGTGTGTGTAAATTGACAATATTTGATATAATATATGTTTTTGTATGTATATCACATGGATTCAAATAAGAATGGGCTCATAGGCCTCAAAATTACAAAACACACATGGTTGGATACAAAATCTAGGTCAACCTATGAATTTATAGTTATCTAGTCATTCTCTTGGAGATTCAAGTACCTACACTAGGTGGTGATCTATACTTGTCCTTAAGAGTGAAGCACCTCCCCTAGGTGGTAATATGGATCTCTCCATTGGTGGTGATGCATTCACTCGCACCCATTTTCACAGTGCATCCATACTCACCTACAAGGATCTCAATTTAGTTTGTTGTGTTACCATTTATGCTACTTTATCATCTCTCAGGTGTCTAAGTTCATAAACCTAAATGACCACCAAAATTTTTAATGTTTTGAGTACCAGTGACATCTTTGTCGTTATCTCCTAGTATTTGGTGTGTGGGTGTGAGTGTATTTGGGTGTTAGGGGGTAATGGCTCTCTCACTCTTGGCACACTGAACTTCCAAAATAACTCTATCTAAATTTCTCTATAACCTCTAGTTCTATCCAAGATAGGATATCATTTTCACACATTAAGTTATGTAATTTAGCTAACATGTAAACTCCATCACTAACTAAAAGTTACAATATTTTAGTTTAATATTGTTAACCTACATCAAGTGATATAGCCACTATAGGTGGTTCCCCACCACTCGTGCTTGATTTTTGAGTAGTCCTATCTTGTATAGTTGGTGGTTAGTGTGCGTCTTAGCTACACTAGCACCTTATTTAGACTCTAAGGTGTCCACCATTTCTTCATGGGTTATTGTTGCATGTGCCTCCTCTACATTTGTCATTTTTTCCTATCCCACATTTCCTAGCAATGTTTTTTTATGCTATTACCTCATCTCCATTAGGATTGACCCATCATTCATCTTATACTAGGACATGTGGCCCTTCGTGTAAGTATGCTCCATGTGCACCAAATAAATGTGTGGCTCTAAATTGTACCTCCACCTCCACATCTTAACCCATATCACTATAACATGGGGATTTCTGATATATGTTACTTAGATTTCATATTTGAATTCATGTAGACCTTTGGGCCTAGCCTTTACCTCTCTATTTTGATTCCTAGGTGGCATTTATAGGTAGTGTTGCATATGGATATATGCCAACAAACGATATCGCTTAGCTTGAGGGCCTCTTGTATGCCCAAACCAGTTGTAATGAAATTTAAAAAACTCATTTTTGTCCATAAATTTGAACAACAAACTTGAAAATTTAACTAGTTTTGAGTTCACATGGATTTTTTGGAACATCGTAGATCCTCTCCTCTTACTACCTAGGCTTTGATAATTATTGTCAAAAAAACTCAGGGCTCATTGGGATATAATTTCTCAAGTTGTATAATGCAAATAAATAAAAAAAACCTTCTTTTTGGTCTATTTAACTGTTGACATGGTAGATTTCACCCTCTAAAGGGAGGGTCAGCTCTCTTCCTCCATGCAACACAATGGAGACACCCCTCTTGTTGTGGGTTACAAATGTGAGGGATGAATCTCTAGATTAGGGGCTAGATCCCCTTGATGCACCTTAAGGCCCTAGATTTCCTACTGCTAACAATGGGGTGATGAAAAGGGAGAGAAATACTAAAATCAAAACCTAAACTAATGTGGTGATGCACCAAAATGGTTGGTCTACTCAGATTTGACATACACTTTACACCAAAGAAAAGCAAGTATACACTTCATTCAAATGAGAACCTTTCCTACATCAGTGTTTCAATGGGGGATCCTATAGAGATACAAGAAGGAATCACTACTAGAGGTGTTATAAGACACACTATGGACAACCTATTCAAATGCACCTATACTCTGAGCTGAACACTTCTTGTTGACCTACAAGAGAAGAAATCACAATACACTAGATATGTTGGCATAAACTTATGAAAGCATGAAAATGAAATGACTTGACATAAGATAAAACCATAGACATATGCAAAAGTGCAAGCTCAAATGGAGGTAAAAATGCTTCTTTTGATTTGAGGTAAATTCCTTCACGGCTTCGTCATACAACATTGAGAGATCCTTTTTCTTAAATGAGAAGTTACAAATATATAACTAAAAAATCAAGGGATGGAGACCCATGCTGAGTTAAGCCTTCTACAGAGACCACAAGCCTATGTTGCTAATGTATCCTTCTGATTATGTATGGGAGAGCCATGTTGTAGATGTCCAAGTCATTGCCCTTGGTGTCTTGGGCCTGTAAAAGAATGGTATACTCCTTCTAGTAACTGAAAAATCCATCCCCAAGTTATGTTGACTAGACCATGCTCTCTTCAATTCTGGGTGCAACTGGTTGTGCATTAATGGCAAAGCATTAAAACATGGGCTGCTCTCCTCTAGTTTGAAAACCAATTTATTTTATTAGTTTTTGGTAGATATATCTCACCAAATGTATTAATTCTCCTTGCTGAGTCATCTATGCCACTTTTCTTGGTCTTATTGGTCTTTGATTTTGTCCTTTGTCTTTGTCAGTAGCTAGAACTATTCCTTATTTTATCTTCTCTGCTTTGTCTTTGCCCATGTTTTGTCTTTTTCCTTCGACTTCTCCTTTGCCTTGGCCTTTTCTTTGGTTTCTCTTTGATTTATCGGGCCTTCTTTGTCTCAGGATTTTGTTTCTGAAATCCTTCAGACATTTTATCTGAAAGAATTCATTGTTGATCTCTCTTTTGTTTTGGCCCTTTTTTCTCGAGCTTTCCTTTGGACAAAATGTTCGAAGGAATTATTTATTTTGGTGTTGGCTTTTCTTGAATGGTAAGTGCCCTTCAGGCTTTTGTCTTCATCCCTTGATTTCTTAAAGTGCCCTCCACAAGGGCCATTTAAGCTCTGAAGTACCCTTTAAAAAAAAAATGGTCCACTTTCGTGACCAAGTGCCCTTCACAAGGACACTTACCCTTCAGACTTTCTATGATCATCAAATTTCTTTAGACAAAATGTTCGAAGGAATTCCTTCAAATGTTTTATCCAAAGAAATTATTTTTGGCTTACCTTCTTCGGTTTTCCTTCAGACAAAATGTCTGAAGGAATTCTCCTTCCACTTATCACTTTTCTCTAAAGGCAAATTCCCTTTGGGCTTCTTATCTTTGCCCCTTTGCTTCGATCGGATGCCCTCTGCAAGGGCATTTTAAGCCAAAAGTGCCCTTCATAACTTTTGTATTGGTCCTTACACTAACAAAAATCCCTCTGCAAGGTCCATTATGCCTTCAAACATACCCTTTGGAAGTTTTTTAAAGGTCTGTTTCTTCTTTCTAGTGCCTCCCACAAGGGCACATACCCTTTAAGGAAATTACAAATGACCTTACAGAATGCCAAGGTGCCCTACATGGAAAAACACTTGCCTTAAGAAGCATCTACGACCAATTTGGGCTCTTCTGAAGGACTTACTTGAAAAATCCTTGAATTAAAGATGTCTCACAACCTGATTGTTTCTTCTTTACCCTCTTAGGTTTGTGAATGACTCCAACTCATGAAATTTGGCAAGTAAAGTACTTTGTAAAACTTAACCTATACTGGAACTAGCCATAGACCCTTTCAGGTTTGTTAAGTTATCTTGTGTATTAATTTTAGAGATTACAAGTAATTTTGTTTTGAGAACCTGATTTATTTTGTGAGTGATAGAAAATACCAATGCTTGATGAGACAACACCTACACACAAAAAAATTCCTTCATTTTTAAAGGGTTAAGACCTGGTTTCAAGGAAAAATATCATGAAGAACAAGGTTTCAAGGGAAAAAGAAGGGGGGGTGCCTATTTTGGCATGCAAGATTCACAAAATTGTCAACAAATTGGTGACTCATAGGGGAAGCATGTCTATTATGCTTGAGAAGACTGGTGGCCTAAAAGTCCATTAAGCATGGAGTTAGGATGCATCTTGGGGAAGTCAACATCATATTTATAAAGATCTAAGAACCAACAAATATTTTACCCCAAAAAATCAAGGAAAAACACATACAAAAGCTAAAAACACTACACACATGCATAACAACACTTAGGGAAAATGAGGAAAAACAAGGAAACTATGTACATGATAAAAGAAACCTAGTAACAATGCTTAAGGTAGATCCCATTAATTGGGATATGTAGCACTTCACCATCCGACTTGGAGAGTTGGAAAGCATTGTGTTGCTTGCATTGGGTGACAAAATATGGGCCACTCAATAGAGTGTCAAACTTCGTGTGATTTTTAGGCTTGGCTCGATCCTCATCCCACTTCAAGACAATGTCACCTTCTGATAAGCTCCTTGGCATAGACCTTTTGTCAAAATTCTTCTTTGTTTGTTGTTGGTGGCTTGTCATGGCATCCATGTCTTGGTCTCTCACTTCTTGAAGCTCTATTAGCTCATAATACCTGACTTCTAGGCTGTCGCTCTCCACTAATTGTAGCTGATGGGCAAGATCCAAGGCTGGTAACTCAAGTGAGATAATAAGTCTAGCTTCCCTTCCATACACAATTGTGTATGGTGAATTCCTGGTCACCCTCTTCGGAGTGATCATATCTTCCCAAAGAGATATCTTCAACTTGGCATACCAAGTCCTTTGATTTTTCTCTATTGTCATTTTTTTGATCCTAATCAAATTCTTGTTTGTGGACTCAGCTAGCCCATTCTCTTGTAGATAGTAGTTGGAAGAAGCATTGAGACAGATGCCATACTTTAATGCCCACTCACTTTTCTTCATTCCCATGAAAACCAATGCATTGTCTAAAATGATTGTCGTTGGGACCCTAAATCTTGTCACTATGTCTTCATAGAAGTCTAAGATTGCACTCTCATTTGCCTCTTTCAAAGTTACAACCTCTACCCACCTTGTGAAATAATCCATGGTAGTCAAGACCCACTTATGGCCAACACTATAAGGAGGATTTATCAACCCTATGAAGTTCAACCCCCATTGCATGAATGGTTGTTCCACCTGAATAGGATGAAGAGGCATGGCAGCTAGTCATTGCTTCCCATTAAAAAGGCACATTTTTGACATTTCCTCACCCAAACATGAGTGTCTTTAAACAAACTGAGCCAAAATTAACCATCCCTCATAATCCTTGTAGTTGTGGCCTTAGGAGTAAAGTGGCCACCAATTGGTCCATCATGGAACTCAGATAGTACCTTATCAACTTGGTTTGAATCAATGCATCTTAGGAACACCCCCCAAAATTCTTTCCTAAACAACACTCCATCAACTAGGACATAAGGAAGAGATTGTATTCTAAAATACCTCCTCTTGGTCTTATCAAGACTTTGTGGACACTCACCGGTTATAGGAAATAAACCATGTTTTATGCCCAACTCTTCATGACTATAGGTACAACTATTGTAGGGTCATCATGGAGTACCAAAATGTCCTCCTTTATCTTTGTAAAGTCTGTATCAAGGTGTTCACACATCCCTCTTCCTCTTACTATTTTGGTGGTCTTTATCTCTACATCATACTCCATTACTTTGGTGATCCAACCTGCCCTTTTCTCATTCAAGTCTCAGTTCAGCAAGAAGTCTTTTACACTAGGACGTATCACCATGATGTGAATCTTGTTGTTAAACCTTTGACTTCATATGACTGCAAGTACCTACTTCTCAATATACATGTATCTAGCCTCATATCCTTCTAAACCTTGGCTAAAAAAAATGAAGAGGTTGTTCTAAATTCTTATCATTTGCTTGAGTGAGCATAGTAGAGATTACCTCTTCATTCATAAAAGTGTATAGATTGAAGTCCTTAGAGAAGTTTGTATTAGCTAGGGTAGGAGCTTGGGTGATAGCTTGCTTGATGCCTTTAAAGCTTTCTCTTCTTCTTTCTATCCATGTGAACATCTCGTCCTTTCTTATCATAAAAGTTAGTGGCTTGACAAGCTCAATAAAGTTAGGAATGAATCTCCTAATGAAATTTATTTTACCAAAGAATCTTTGTAGGCCCTTCTTGTGCTTAGGCAAGGATAATGATAAGATGGTGTGCACCCTCTCTGGATCAATGAACAGGCCTTCCTTTGAAATGACATAGCCCAAGAGCTTACCTTCGTGGATGGTAAACACGCATTTCTTTGGGTTGAGAGAGATGTTTAATTCTCTACACTTCTCAAATATTTACCTCAGGTGTTTCAAATGTTCACTTGTCTCCTTGGAGAAGACTATCACATCATCAAGATAAACTAGCACAATGTCATTGATCAAACCTTGGAAAGCCATATCCATAGCACATTGGAAGGTGGCTCCATCATTTGACAATCCAAATGGCATCTTTCTATAGGTTTATGTTCCCCACTTGGTGGTGAATTTTGTCTTGTATTGGTCACATTGTTGTACCAACATTTGATTGTACTTGGAGTAGCCATCTAGGAGAGAGAATCTTTCACTACATGTCACCATCTAAAGAATTTGCTCCATACTTGGAAGGGGATAGTGATCTCTCAGTGAGACTCTATTCAGGTTTCTGAAATCCACATACAATTTGACCTCTCCATTCTTCTTCTTAACAGGGACCAAATTGGCCAACCAAGAAGAGTGTTTGATAGGGAAAATGATCTTAGACTCGATCAGTTTGGTGAGTTCCTTCCTCATGAGAGGCTTAACCTTTTGATTGATTGGCCTTTGCTTTTGCTTGATGGGTTCGGCACCTTTCTCTAGCTCAATGGTGTGTTGGGCTAAGCTTGGATCAAAACCCTTCAAATCACCATATTCCCAAGCGAAGACATTATAATACTCTTGACATAACATAATGAAATCATGATTTTTACCATTGGTACACACCTTCCCAAGTGCAAGCAGCTTATCTTTGTAGATCTCTACCCTTTCATAATTTTCCTTCTTGGTTGGCATGCTTGTTTTGTCTCTCTTGAGTTGTTCCTTTTCATTTAAAATGCTCTCAAGAGTTACCAAACCTTTAGGAAGCCTATTGGTCTTTAGTTGAACAATTTTCCCATCATACTACTGTTACAACTTATACTAATTTTTAGAAGTGAACTCAACTTCCTCCTGTAATAAAAGTGTTATTTATTGGTCAATTTCAAACACCTACCAATTAGTGACACTTTCTAGTATGGAGGGCCTCACAATCACCTTTAATTAATGTTGATTCTTGCTTTGTCTTACCCCCTTTGGGATATCAAACTAAGCACCAACTGTTGTTAGTATATCTGCATGCTTGTTCTCCTCTCTTGGAATGGAAGTGATGTTGAAAGCAGTGAACTTATCCATAAGGTCCCACACTCTTTGCTTGTAAGACTTGAGTAGGGATTTCTTGGTCAAGCTTTGACCTCTCACTTGGTTTACAATCAACTCACTATCTCCAAACACCTATGATTCTTTGATTCATTTCTTCCTTACCCATTCTAGGCCATGAAAAAGGGACTCATACTCTGCTACATTGCAAGTGCAGGAGAATTGAAGCCTGAAAGTTGAGAAGTATTTATCCTTTGAAGGTGAAACTAACATTGCCCCACCACCAACTCCCAACTTGATTCTAGATCCATCAAAAAATATCTGCCATAAACCATAGTCCTCTTGATATGTCTTCATCAACTTCAACATGAAAGCATCTTTCTCATGCATGCAGTAGACTCCAAGACCAGCTTCTTTAATGAACTTGTAAGGATCATTCTCAAAGTTATCATTTCCCCATTCATCTAGGAGCAGGTCAGCAACTCCTACAATGGAAGATGATGGATATTGGTCCACCTAGAGCTCTTCTTCATCAATGATTACGTAGTTTACATTCACCGCATTGGGCAAGTATGGCTCCATGTGATCCTTGTAGATAGGCTCTAACTTAATCTTTAATTTAGTTCCATACTTTGTCTTGAAAACCATGTAAGACCAATTGGCTACCAAGTATCCACCTATCTTAGATGTGAAATCCCTTGACAAGCAAAGAGAAAAGTAAGGAGGAACATCTACCACTACCACATCATGGGGAATTGAGAAGGTTAGATAGGCATGGAGAGTCAGATTCAAGCCTCTTGCCACTCCCAAGGTCTTAGATGGTGATCTATCCAACTATAGAACTCCTTTGGTCATTTGCTTATACTTGAATCCTAGCTTATCAGCTATGCATTTGGGCATAATTGAGGTGCTTTCTCCACTATCAATGTTACAATTATGGACCAAAAAATCACCAATAATCAGGGACAAATAGAAGGGAGGGACCTTCTCATCTTTATTTGCTTGACCTCCCATGGGAGGAGCCCCATTTACTATCAACACATTATCATTTCTTACTAGGACAACTTGCTCCTCTAGCCCATACAATTCCTTTTGGAGTATATCCTTTTGTCTGGCAGTGCTAAAGAATCCCAAAATGAGATGTTAATGTGTAGCTTATTCATTTGGTCCACTATATTGATTGAAGGATTTCCCCCTTTAGATTTCTTGGGAACATTCATAACCTATGGTACAACCTGAGGAGCTAAAGCTACAATCGATTGCCTATAATTGGGAAACTTTTGATTTTATTATGGTGAAGGAGACATTGTAGGTGCTTGAGTGTTTACTTGCGTGGTTGCTTGAGCTTCATCAATGGCTCTCCTTTTAAACCTGGTGTTGGTTGTAACACCAACATTCTAATTACTTGTGCCCCCCACATAGTTGACTACATAGAACTCTCCTTCTAAGTGATTCATAAGAGTGGAATTAGATTGAGCCTACCTGCTATCCATCCCAAGTTGTGTTGATATCTCAAAGTTTAAGAATTGGGCTCCCTAATCACCTTGTGTGGTCATGCTTTGATTTGGTAGCTCACTGGCATAAGCAACCTATTCTTGGCCATGCTCCAAGGGTGGATAATTGGGCTACTCCTAAACCAAATTATTTTGAGTGGGGATAATAGCCTTGGAAGATGAAGGGGCATCTAGATTATAGCTATGATAAGGCTTAGCATGTGTAATTTGACCTTGCCCTTGATTATAATTTTGGAAGGGAGCCTATTTGCTTGCCCAAACTACTGGTAGCCTTGATTTGGCCTATATCTCTGAGCTTATTGTCTCTTAAGGGAAACTAACTCATTGGTAACACTCTACAATAAGGTCTTAACTTCATGGAGATCATTTACAGGGGTAGTTGTTGGCTTCTCTTGATTAGGCACAGGAGCTAGAGTGGGCATAATAGGTTAGACTGAGCTCTGTAAATCAATAAAGAGTCGCATATGAGGTCTAGGAGCTATTTTTTCTAGTTGAATAAGTCAATTTTTAGTAGCTATGGCTATCTCATAAGTAGTGGGCAGAGTGTTCCCACCCATGGATTGTATCATGACAATAATGTCACTATTCAAGTCTTTTAAATAGTAAAGGAAAGCATAGTTTGAGGTTATCCTCACAAGAATTGGGATTTGCTCCTAAGTCTTTTGGAACCTAGTGTTAAAATCTTGCATAAACTCATGTGGGGATCTCTTCATGGTGGTTAATTGCCTGACTAAAGACAAATGGTCACTTTTTTTCCCAAAACTATTGGTCAAGAGGGTCCCTAACTCATTCCATGAGCCAATTGAGTTCATAGGCAAGGTCCCATACCAATCCAAAACTTTCCCTTTGAAGGACAAGGCAAGAAATCTAATGGCTACATTTTCCTCAATGATATTATGGATGTTACAGAGGTTGGCTATGTTTTTGATATGCTTGCCGGTAGTGATTGGGCCCTCTCCACTAAAGGGAGGAACACTTTTAAGAGTTGTCCCTAGAATTGGGTCATACTGTTGAAGGTTCAAGGGACTCTGACTATTGAAGGCCACAAAAGGGAAAGACATGGCTATGAAAGGATTCAACCGGGGTCTCCTTGATTAGGTATATTTTATGGTTGGTTTAGGAAAGTGGCTTGCTACGTAAGGGTGGGTATTCACAAACCTCAGCCTTTTCATTGAGTTTAAAAGCAACTCAACAACTTTAAAAGGGACACCCATAGAACAAGATCTCATTGTGACCTTTGGTATGGGATGTCAGGCTGATCATTAACCAGAGACTGAGTTCCTAAATGGAGTCGTCAAGTGCTGAATATATCTCCTTCTTTTGGATTTTTTAACAATATCAAGATTAGCACCAATCTTAAAACTTGCAAGACACAAAAATTTGTCCCACTAAGCATGCCAAAAACTATTGACATGGTGGATTGCACCCTTTGAAGGGAGGCTCGGCTCTCTTCCTCCATGCAACACAATGGATATAACCCTCTTGTTGTGGGTTGCAAATGTGAAAGATGAATCTCTAGATTATGGGATAGCTCCCCTTGATTCACCTTAAGGCCCTAGATTTCCTACTATTAACAATGGGGGGGATGAAAAGGGAGAGAAATACTAAAATTAGATCCCAAACTAATGTGATGATGCACCAAAATGGTTGGTCTACTCAGATTTGACATACGCTTTACACCAAAGAGAAGCAAGCATACACTTCATTCAAATGAGAACCTTTCTTGCATCAGTGTTTCAAAATGGGATCCTATAGAGATATAGGGAGGAAGCACTACCAGAGGTGTTCTAAGACACACTATGGATAGCCTATTCACATACGCCTATACTCTGAGATGGACACTTCTTGTTGACCTACAAGAAAACAACTCACAATACACTAGATATGTTGGCATAAACTTATGAAAGCATGAAAAGGAAATGACTCAACATAAGATAAAACCATAAACATATGCAAAATTGCAAGCTCAAATAGAGGTAAAAATGCTTCTTTTGATTCAAGGTAAATTCCTTCAGGGATTTGCCATACAATGCTAAGAGATCCTTATTCTCAAATGAAAAGTCACAAATATATAAATAACTTGGAAAAAGATAGCTAAAAAATCAAGGGATGGAGACCCATGCTAAGTTAAACCTTCTACAGAGACCACAAGCCCATGTTATTTTTATATCCTTCCAAACACATATGGGATATCTATGTTGTAGATGGCCAAGTCATTGTCCTTGTTATCTTGGGCCTGCAAAAGCATGGGATACTCCTAGTAACTGACAAAGCCATCCCAAAGTTGTGTTGATTGGACCATGCTCTCTTCAATGTTGGGCACAACTGGTTGTGCATTAATGGTGAACTATGAAAACATGGCATGCTCTCCTCTAGTTCAAAAACCAATCTATTTTATTGGTTTTTGGTAGGTATATCTCACCAAATGTATTAATTCTCCTTGCTGAGTCATCTATGCCACTTTTCTTGGTCTGAGTGGTCTTTGATTTCATCCTTTGTCTTTGTCAATAGCTAGAATTGTTCCTTGTTTTATCTTATCCACTTTGGCTTTGCATGTGTTTTATCTCCTTCCTTCAACTTCTCCTTTTCCTTGGCCTTTTCTTTGCTTGCTCTTTGACTTACCAGACCTTCTTTGTCTTGTGCTTTTGTTTCCAAATTCCTTCAGACAAAATGTCTGAAGGAATTCCTTTGAACATTTTGTCTGAAGGAATTTTCCATTGATCTCTCTTTTGTTTTGGCCCTTTTTCCCGAGATTTCTTTCGAACAAAATGTTTGAAAGAATTCTTTCTTTCGGCACTAGATTTTCCCAAAGGGCAAGTTCCCTTCGAGCTTTTGTCTTCATCCCTTACTTTCTTAACGTGCCCTCCACAAGGGAAATTTGAGCTCTAAAGTACCCTTCAAAAAAAAGGAAATGGTCCACTTTCTTGACTAAATTACCTCTACAAGGACACTTACCCTTTGGACTTTTTGTGACCATCGAATTTCTTCAAACAAAATGTTTGAAGGAATTCCTTTGGACATTTTATCTGAAGAAATTATTTTTGGCTTGCCTTATTTGGTTTTCCTTTAGAAAAAATGTCCAAAGGAATTATCCTTCTTCTTGTCACTTTTCCTAAAGGGTAAGTTCCCTTTGGGCTTCTTGTCTTTACCCCTTTGCTTCGATCAACTGCCCTCTGCAAAGATATTTTGAGCCAAAAGTGCCCTTTGGAACTTTTGTATTGGTCCTCACACCATCAAAAATCCCTTTTCAAGGTCCATTATACCTTCAAACATACCCTTTGGAAGTTTGGTAAAGGTCCATTTCTTTTTTTTAGTGCCTCCCGCAAGGGCACATACCCTTCAGGGAAATTACAAATGACCTTATAGAACACCCAAGTCCCCTATGCAGAAAAACACTTGCCTTAAGAAGCATCTAAGACCAATTCGGGCTCTTCCAAAGGACTTACTCAAAAAAGCCTTGAAGTAAATATGTCTATAAACCTAATTGATTTTTCCTTACCCTCTCAAGTTTGTGAATGACTCCAACTCATGAAAATTGGCGAGTAAAGTACTTTGCAAAACCTAACCTACACTAGAACTAGCCATAGACCCTTCTGGGTTTGTTAAGTGCTCCTGATTATTACTTGTAGAGCTTACAAGCAATGTTGTTTTGAGAACTTGATTTGCTCTATGAGTGATGGAAAAGACCAATGCTTGATGAGACAACACCTACACCTACACAAAAGCAACTTTTCCTTGATTTTTAAAGGGTTAAGACCTAGTTTTAGGGCAAAACATCATGAAGAATAAGGTTTCAAGGGAAAAATAAGGGAGAGTGCCCATTTTGGCATGTAGGATTCACAAAATGGTCAACATTAACCATTGATTTGTCCTTCATATTTTTATGGGTTTGATCTTGTTTTGAATTTATTACTCTTTTAGTAACCACCCAAAAAAATGTTTAGGGGTGTTGGCCTATTTTAGATGTAGTGTTGGAGTTTATTTTGCCTTTTAGGGCACATGGGACATAATTTTAACCATTTTCACCATTTTGAGGCTAGGTTTCACTATTTTTATGCTCTTATAAGTCATGTGACCTCCCTCTTCACAACCACTCATCCATATAGGACTCAACCTCAATTAGCAATCAATTTTTTGTTGGGGTTATTTCACCTTTTTTGCATGTCAACATTATGAGATGCCTCAAGGCAAGGATAAATCTATTTCATGTTTTCCACATTGATTACTCCTCTTCTTGGCTTCCCTAATCCCTTATAGTATTTAGGGTTCATCCTATCTAAGTTCTCTTCTATGTTGAACCATTCCAAGTCACATGGCCTTTCACTGTCCCATGTCCCTTTTAGGGTACCACTAGGAAGAAGTGCTTAATATCTTCCAAATGTTAGTAAATACTCTACTCTAGTGCAGTTTATATTTATTGATATTCTTATGAACCCTTCTCTACCTATGCTCTTATTAGTTTATGTTTGGTAGTTCACACTATCTAAATATTGTGTTTTCCTCTTCCTAAGACAATACTTATTCCCTTGGGCTTCTCCATCCTTTGTGACCTTTTATCTAGGCCTCTCTCTATTAAATCCATCTTTTTTTATTCCTTACATTATGCCTAGTTATCAAACTTATATGGCGTAGATTTGCTATTGAATTCAGTATTAAGATAACTTGTCTTAGCTTGACTCAAAGTATCAAATCTCATCATGTTAATCACTCCATGGTGGTTCATACTTGTTATAGCACAGAATTGCACCTCTATGGGAGATTTTTTCAGGGTCTCCCACTTTTGGCTATAAGCATGGGAACAACCTCAAGATGTGGGTGTCCTATGGTGAGGTTGAGCCTCTAGGGTTTTTAAAGAGGCTAGTTCCTCTTGGTGGATCACCTAAAACTAATGCTTAAATGAAACTTCATGGGGAAAAGGTTTAGAAGGGAGATAAGGTATCCTCAGAGGGCTAACTAGGTGATGCACAAAATTTAAATGGACACTCATCTACGCTTCAAACCACACTAGATCAGTTATTAGGTGACTTGGGCTTGCACGATCTCAGGGTCAAGCTAACACATGTTGGAAGAGGTTCAGTCAAAACACTAATCCAAACCTACAAAACTTGAAAATACTTGAAAGAGGTAAGCAGTAGGCTAATGGAATAAGAATAAATACATTCACAAACCCACCAAGAAATAAGAATACTAAAGCATTAACTGACGACAGGAAATAGGCAAGGAAATCAAGTCTCATTAAATTCAAGAGATAGTTCCTACAATAATTTGATAGGGTTTATTCTAGTTGAAGGAGCACAATTTTGAAAATGTCTCAATGGGCATCCATCTCTTAGAAAGATGACAAAAACTCTAAAAAGTGGAAACCCTTTTAAATGGCTTGAAAGCTCGTATATATAGAGAAGGGAAGAGAGAGAGAAAGGGAGGTCTGCATGGAAAGAAATGAAGTCATTGATTACTAATTTCATCCTCCTTCTTTGCATGAAAATGTGTTGTTTAAGATCTTCCTAAGCCCTCCCTATGCATTTAATTCTTCCTTTGGTGTATTCAAAGGAGCCATGTCATGAGCAACTGGATGTCACTTCTAGCATGGTTGGAATTATCTTTGCAATAAAAACAACATGTTGATCCTCCCCTTTTACGTGTCTTACTGAAAAGGACATGGGTATCCATGTGTGGAAACTCAAGTCAACCCATGCTACATTCAAGTCAGATGGTTGTTTGTTAGACATGATGGCCATTACTTTCACCTACTAACTCTTGATTATGCTTAGACCAGACCTTTCTTATAGATAGAAAACCAATCTAAAGACATTAGTTTTCTTGTATCCATTTAACTCAAGTCTATTTGAGCTTTGCTTTGGTGAACCATCAATTCTCTGCTAGTTGGAAATGCTCTTGGATCATCCTCCATCTATTCCTTTGAAAGGTCAACCCCTGCTCCAACTTATACCACATGGTACCTTTTTATTCATCTAACCAAGCCTGATGTCTTTGGGTTCCTCCAGCTTGATGACTTCAGGATTTCATGACTACTTTACTTATAAATTATCCTAAGTTAAGTAGCTTTGAAAGCCCAATTTGCACTTCACTTATAAAAAATCTATAAGTCTTTGGAGAATCCTGACTTACACTATGCAATGTAATTCAGGTTCTCTAATCCTACTTACTTATATAACTTGTCCAGCTGTTCTACTTTGGATGTCTCCATATATAAGTCTTTGGACTTATTGAGCTTGAAGTCTTTAGACTTTTGAAAGTTGATTACTTTATACTTTTGGAGGCCAACTACTTCAAACTTTTGGAGGCCAGCGACTAATAACTTCTTTGTCAAGCCTACTTCTTTCTATATCCTTTCCTCAAATAATTTTCTCAAAGGAATTCCTTCAGAGGAATTCTTTTGGGTTTCCTTTTTGTGTTCTTTGTCCTTAGAGATTATTTTCACAAATGAATTTCCCTTTTCTTATTTCCTTATTTCTTCGACCCTTTTCTTTCACCATTTCCCATCAAATTTTTTTTTGTAGGAATTCCCTTTAACTTTTTTGAAAGTACCTATTGGTAAATTGTTAATTGGTCCTCCCAAAGGGAAAGATACAATTCAAGAATTTTGAAATGGTCCTGTTATAGCATAGAATTACACCCCTTTATGGGAGAGTTTTTTAGGCTCTCCCACTTCTGGCTATAATCATGGGAAAAACCTCAAGATGTGGATGTCCTATGGTGAGGTTAAGCCTCTAAGATTTTTAAATAGGCTAGTTCATCTTAGTGGATCACATAAAACTAATGTTGAAATGAAACTTCATGAGGAAAAGGGTTAGAAAGGAGATAAGGGCTCCTAAGAAGGCTAACCAGGTGATGCACCAAATTTTAAATGGGAAACTCCCATATGTTAGGTTGTGGAGCTAAAAGCTTCACCAGGATGTAAACAAGTGGAGGTTGTTGAGTTTCAGGCAACCAATGTTAGTTGATCAAACCGACATCAATCATCTTCAGTGTTCATAGTAACTGATGTCAGTTATGGGTCAACTGACATCAGTCAGACAAGAACTGACGTCGATAGCTTATGTGTGCATGCGTTTGCATGTGTCTCCAGAACTGGTCTTATTTTAGATAGATAGTTTGTTTGCATGTAAAAGACTAATTTTAGTCTTAGAGCTGTGGTTCTAATTATTGTAATTAGAATTCTAATTATTGTTTGTATGGGATCTATTTAAGAAACCCATGGGCTGTATTGCAAATTTGTAGAATTAGTTCTATAGAATCGTTTCTATAGAATCAAAGTTCTATCCAAGGGAGAATCATAAGGACTTGGTGAGGTAAGGACAAGGGTTCTTCTAGGTGTGTAAGATATCGGTCGGTAGGTGTGCAAGGCTAGGTTGACTGGTGGAGGTGAATAACAACTCTGTGTTTGAGTTGTTTGTTGTGACCGTAATTGAGAGAGTGAACTCTTGAAGGAGAATATTTGTATGCCCTAGAGGTGTGGGAAGCCCTAGAGGTGTGGAAAGAGTGTGGCATCTCTTCATTATATTTCCTTCTGGATGAGTATTAATACAATTGGGTATTGTCTCTCAAATTCTGTGTTGTTTTTGATTTCTAGTTACTTATTACTTCTAGTTAAATTCTGTGTTTAGTTGCTTATACAAAGGTAATCAATTGTGCTCCTAGATCCTAACAAAGTGGTATCAGAGCGAGGTTGCAGGGAGCAGGTTAGTATTTGATTACAGGTTACTCTCAGGGGTTTCTGATTGAGTGGGAGTATAGCAATGGCAGAAAAAAGTACACTAAGAATGGAGGAATTCAAAAGCAAGAATGATCAATTACAGAATTATGGAAAGAAAGAGCAGAAAAAGAAAGATTGTTGGTTGGTACAAGATCAACATGAAGAAAATAAAGAAGTAGGTATTGTTGCAGGTATTGATACACAGAATGCTCTTATATGTTCCTTGGATAAAGTAGAATCTTGGTTTATAAATTTTGTTGCCTCTTTCCATGCAGCCCCAAATAGAGAATTTTTCCATGTTAAGGTCCATGGAGACTTTGAAAAGATTTATTTAGGGGTTGGTGAGCCTTGTCAAAGTATTGGCAAAGGGGAAGTGTGGCTGAAATTGTAGACGGCCAACACATGGGTGTTGAAAGATGTCATGCAGGTCCCAGTCTTGAAGAGGAGTCTAATTGCTTCAAGAAAGTTGGGTGATGAGGGATGCATAGTAACTCTCACAGTGGATGCACTTGAATTAGCATGTGGTAAGAAAGTAGGTACTCTTTATCTATCTACTTGTATTACTGATTCTCCTTCTGTTGCAAAGATGTGGCTCTATAGGCTTGGTCACATGAGTGAGAAGGGAATGGATGTTCTTAAGTCAAAGGGTAAGAGTTTAGATCCGGAAATCATAGACCGAGATTTTTGTGAGTAGTGTGATGCTACAAGAAAGAATTGGGTTTATTGTAGGAAGAGGAGATTTGATGTTTTTGACAAACTTAAAAACTGGAAAGCCTTGGTGTTCATAGAGGAGATGATGGACAGAGATCAGTGAAAGGGATTGAATAACTCTGAGTAAGACAGTTTGGATAGGGTGTTGATCCAAAGTCAGCTCGTGGGTAAAAAGTCATCACTAACAGGAAAACACAGTTATCAATGTCAGTCAGGGGGAACCAACATCGAACAGGCAGGCACCGGCATCGGTCATGTGTAGACTGAAGAAGTTAGTGGTGTCGGGCAGGTGGCAATCGATGTCAGTCAGGGAACCAATGTCGGTAACTAGGTGGACACTGACGTCAGTTAGGGAATCGATGTCGGCAATCAGAAGGTTTCGACATCGGTCGGGTGCAGACCAAGGTCAACTAGGAAATGGATTTTGGGCAGATAGCAAGCTATCAATGAGTCTTAAATACCCATATGGAGGCTTACAAGGGTAAGTAAGCCTCAAATTCATTATTTGCCTTCTTTATACTACTTGTTTCTCATTGATGGTCAAGAACTAGGAAGTTTTAAAGAAGCAGAGCAAGTAAAATCTAGGAAACAGTGGGAGCATGGCATGAATTCCTTGGGAAAGAACCAAACGAGAGATTTGCTAGAGTTTCCATCCATAAAAAAAGCACTGAAAGATGAATGGATTCCTTGGTTAAATAAGAGAGAGAATGGACATGTGAGACGGAAGGCCAGGTCATTTGGTCTTGAGGAAGCTCCAGGATAGTGGTACAAGTTTGACAAGTGTATGATAAATCATGGCTTTAGTCAATGTCAATGTAACCATTGTGTTTACTTTACCAGGTTGGATGATGATTGCAACATTATCCTATTACTGTATGTAGTGTGTATGCTTGTTGTAGGGTCACACATGGAAGGTTTTTTTGAGCTAAAGGTAAAGGTAGCTCAGAGGTGTGCCAAGAAGGATTTAGGAGGAGCAAAATTCTTGGGCATGAGTATTCCTAGAGATAGGAAAGATCATAGCTTGATGTTGTCTCCGGATGATTGTGTGGATAAGGTAGTGGTGAGGTTTGTTATGTAGGATGCAGAACTAGTTAGTACACCTATGGATGGATAGTTCACAGAATAGTGTCCCAATTCACATGATGAGGTTAAGTACATGTGTACTAGACCTATTTTTGCCCCAGTAGTGGGTGTTGTCAGAAAGTTTGTATCCAATTTGGGAAATAAGCACTGGAAAGCAGTTCAGTGGGTTCTCAGGTATCTGAGAGGGACCAGCAGTAGGTTAACATGTTATGTAGGGTTAGGCACTTCTCTACATGGGTATGTAGATTTGGATGTGGCAATTTACTTGGATGACAGGTGGAGCACCACAGGATGTGTGGTGGTTGGTCTTCAAGATTGATCTTGAAGAGGGATACAAGCTAGGAAACAAATTAGACAATGTACAGGTACAGGTGTAGTTATTTATCTTCAAGTGGGAGATTGTTAGGTTTTAGAGCTAAAAGCTTCACCAGGATGTAAATAGGTGGAGGTTGCTGAGTTGCAGGCAACAGATGTCAGTCTGATCAACCGACGTCAGTCATCTTTAGTTTTCACAATAATCGATGTCGGTTATGGGTCAGCCGACATCAGTCAGACAAGAACCGATGTCGACAGCCTATGTGTGCATGTGTTTACATGCGTCTCCAGAACTAGTCTTATTTTAGATGAACAGTTTGTTTGCATGTAAAAGACTAATTTTAGTCTTGGAGCTGCAATTCTAATTATTATAATTATAAGTCTACTTATTGTTTGTATGGGATCTATTTAAGAAACCCATAGGCTGTATTGTAAAGTTATAGAATCGATTCAATAGAATCAGAGTTCTATCCAAGGGAGAATCATAAGGACTTGGTGAGGCAAGGACAAGGGTTCTTCTAAGTGTGTATGATCTCGATTGGTAGGTGTGCAAGGCTAGGTTGATCTATGGTATAGCAAGATCAGGTTAGATCTACATGGTAAGTAAGGTCGATTGATCTGCAGGTGTGTGTGTGTGCAAGATCTAGGTTTGCAAGTGTGCAAAACCAAGTTGATCTACAAGTGGCAGCAAGATCAGGGAGATCAGCAACACAACAGGTAGCAAGATCAAGTGAGATCTACTTGGAGTACGTGGTGTACTTAGACTTGGAGTACATGGAGTACTTGGTGGATTGGAAGTAGGCAACAACAGTTGAGCTGGTTGTCACTTACTGGTGGTACTGGCAGTATTGTTACTGACTGTTGGAGGTGAACAACAACTCTGTGTTTGAGTTGTTTGTTGTGACCATAATTGAGAGAGTGAACTCTTGAAAGAGAATATTTGTATGCCCTAGAGGTGTGGGAAGCCCTAGAGGTGTGGGAAGAGTGTGGCATCTCTTCATTGTATTTCCTTCTGGATGAGTATTAATACAATTGGGTATTGTCTCTCAAATTCTGTGTTGTTTTTGATTTCTAGTTACTTATTACTTCTAGTTAAATTTTGTGTTTAGTTGCTTATACAAAGGTAATCAATTATGCTCCTAGATCCTAACACCATAAGCTTGAACCCACACTAATTTTATAGAGGACAACACTGGTTTACACAACCTCAAGATCAGGGTAGTTGCATAAATATTTCATGGAGGAGGTTCAGGGAAGCGATGAATGCAAACAGAGAGGAGTTCGAAGAATCACTAGAAGTTCACATTAATGGTAGAAAAAACACTCAACTAGACTTGCAAATAGCATTAAAAAAATCCTAAAACAAGGTTAGAAAGGAGGACCATGGATGAGGAAGACACTCCTTCATGTGATACCATAGTACGTAGTTTAACAGACACAAGTCCAAGGTAAGAGACAGGCAAAGAAAAATCCTTTATTGCATAAGAGGTGGTTCTTACAAATTCTTGATAGGGTCAAGCCTAACTAGCTGAGCATATCTTATGATATCTCTAAGAGCATCCCATCTCCCAAGAAGATAAAAAATGTTTAAAAACTAATAACCCTTACAATGGCAAGTCGTGTGATATTTATAGAGAATGGGGAGATGGAGAGAGAGCTATGTGGTAGAAAGGAGAGAGGGGAAGTCGTTGAACTGGGACCACTACTGTCACCACTACCTTGACCATGAAATGTGCCACCCAGGATCATCCCAATCTCCTCAAGCCATTCCTACATTCAAGTCTCCCTTTGGCATATTTGAGAAGCCATGTTGGGGGTAGCTAGATGTCATTGCCAAGTTTGAGTGTTTTGATCTTTGTATTAAATCTTGGTAAGTTCTTTATTACAACTTGGATTATCCCAATCATTCCATGTATGTTCGTTGCTCCAACTAGACGTGTCCAATCCTTGTTTGACCACTTTTCATGTTTTGGAAGTGAGTTATATGTACTTATGTCACTTGTCCTTGACTGATTGGCCCTTTAGATTTATGCTTGGAGAGTACTTGTCTTTTTGAGATCCCAAGAAGCACTTCTAAGACCAAATTAGGCTTTTGATGTCTCATTACTTATTTCAAGTTTTTGATTGCTCATAACTTATGAAGTTATTAAGTGGTACTCCTTGGAGAACCCAAAATACACTGCCCAAACCAAATCAGGGTTTCCAAGCCCCACTACTTACTTTCAATTTATCATTAGTTGAAACTTATAATGTGAAATAAGTAGTACACCCCTAGAAACCCAAAATACACTACCCAAACCAAATCAAGCTTTCCAATCCTTCTTACTTGCTTCAGGGTTTTGACTACTAATTACTTATAAGTTTTTTCAAGTAGTGTTCTTATGGAAACCTAAAGTCTAAATACTTTGCCATTTTTCTTCCTGAGTTATGTCCATTTTCTTTAAACTGGTAAAATTTTAGTATGTGGACCAAAAAAGACCAACATTTTTGGTGACTCATAGGGAAGCATGCCTGCTATGCTTGCAAAACCTAGCTCACTTGTCTTGCCTAGTCCATTAGGCACTGGATACAAAGCTGACCTTTGCTGGAACTTGCTCTTGAAGCAATGAGAATAGCATAAAACAACACAAAACAAAGTGCCCAAGGCACCAAATGAAAAGAAACTAGCCTAGAACAAAAAAAAGTGCCTGAAACAATACTTGGAGGAATTTGAACAAAACTAATCTAATATATATATCCTAAAACTATATGTAGCCTTTTGTCCTAGATCAAAAGGAAATTTTGATACTTTTATTGCATTATAAGATAGGGGATTGAATAAGGCATACAAATACTTGACACTTGGCCTTGATGCTTGCCTCTTCTTTGTTGTAACTGTCAGCTTCTTCATCATTATGCTCAATGAGAACCAAGTAGCTCCAAATAGGTTAGCTATGTGAATCCAAACAATACCAAACTCTTCATATGGCTCCTTAACTGCAACCTCCAATGGTGGTTCAACAAGGCAAACCTCTTTGATTTCTATGGCCTCCTAAAAAAGACTATACTTGTCTTTTATCTCATGTTTTTTAGGCTCATCAAGGAGCTAATAGCCTATTTAAGTCCATATCAGCAATGCACTCTTAGGGTGGTAGAGTTGGAAAACTGCCCACTCCATCCCCCATGATTTGCTTGGCAAAGTTATTCTTCTTGGCTGTAAATAGACCATAGTTGCCTTGGAGAACATAACCAACTCTCAAAATCTCAAACAAGTCCTCAAATGAACCCTCCAACTGATTGGGAACCTCTAGTAGTTCCATAATTTCATCAGTTTGATCAGCTACTTCATTCATTTCCTCATCCCTTTTATCATGTGGCAGCTCATCCAGGGAATTGACAACCTTGACCCCTTCATTCTCCACATAAAATGGCAGCTTTGCATACTTAATAGTGCAGTCCACTTCATGCACAACTGTAAAATAATCTTCAATATGTTCTCCTTCATTCAAGAAGGCTACATTGATCTTTTTTTAACCAAAGGGGGACCCTATGGTGATTTATTCCTCATATTTGCTCATGATATCCTCCTCCTCAGCCTCTTTGGATGCATCTATTTGGTTTTCCACATAGAGGAGAGGCTCTTTCTCAAAGAGTGGCATAATAGGCTCTTAAAAATGCTCAACAAGGTAAGAAAGGTTCAGGGAAGCTACCATAGGTTCCTAATTTTGTTCCTAAAGCTTCCCTACTTGGATCACCCTCACCTTCTCTTCCTGATTCTTTATTCCTTGAATGGCTCTCCATGAAGGAAAGGCTTTAGACTTTTGAGGGTAAAGGAATGGAGGCTGCAAGGATTCTTAATTGACTTTAGGAATCAACACCTCCTTCTTCTACCCACTGCTTTGAATAAATTTCCAAGATAGAAAAGATGGTAAAGATAGAGGCTTTTGAGGAGGGAGGGATGGGGGTTGAAAGACCTTTGATCTACTTGGTTGCATCACTTGGCTCCAATATGGGAAAGGTAGAGGTTTTACCTTCATCTATTGATTATGCCTTTCTTCTTCTCTCCTTGCCTTTAGTTCTAACTCTCTGATTTACTTTGATATATTCTCTTGAAATAGTTCCTCTTTAAGGTGATCAAGATCAAAAGAAGGCTCTTGAAGAGGGATGAAGTTTTGGACCCAAACAACTGGCTATTCCACAATAGGCACTTCATTTTTTTGACAGCCCCCTTAAATGGATTTCCAAGAAGGAAAAGATTATGAAACATATGACGAACTTGAAAGATTCAAAGGATCACTTGAAATGGTCACTTGAGGAGGAATGGATGACACATTAGAAGGTTGTAGAGGTGCATATGTAGGTAAAAAAGGTTGGTGGGGCTAGCCCTACTATTCCTCAAATCCTTCCAGCTTGCTTATCCTCAATGCTTTGAATGTAACTGCATATATCCATCATGTCACCAATGAGGTTGCTCCAATTTGCTCTCTCAAAAGGTGCCCATTTTGCTTTGATTTACTGCAATGAATCCCTCATATAATGGATTTGCTGAGGGGGAATATTTTGGCCATAACACTTTTGAGAGCACAACTCTAGTGCATGCTTGTACAGGTTCACTAAAGTTTTTCTGAGTATTGGTATAGATGGCTCATGGTAGGGTCGATGAGGAGTAGTATTTTAATGGGCTTGTTCATAATGTTGATCAAGGCAATATTCTTGCATATATGGATCATGAGGAACCTGTCGAGGTTCATCATAGCCTTGATAGAAATCTTGGTAGGGTTGATTAAGCTCATATTGATCATGAGGATCATATGGATCATATTTGGGATCATATTAGGGTTATTGATAAGGAGGTGAATAATAGGGATATCCACCATAACTATTCATGTTAGCCTCATAAGTGAAAAGTAGGAGCTGATTAAAAATTCAAAGAGATAAACCTAGTCTTCTCATAACTAGATGCTTGATTTGGAGTCAACAATGGTGCTAATACTTGCTTTCAAAATCAAATAATGATGATCAGGCACTTAGACTACTTAAACTAGCTAATAGATGCTCAAAGTCACCATTGATGTCTGTTGACTGCCCCCAAAGGCTGATACATAGAAAGACAACAAAAATCCTTCCACTACTTTGGACCTTAGTCCCACTGGGCATACCAGAACTATTATAGTATAGAATTGCACCCCTTTATGGGAGATTTTTTTAGGCTCTCCCACTTTTGGCTATAAGCATGAGAACAACCTCAGGATGTGGGTGTCCTATGGTGAGGTTGAGCCTATAGGATTTTTAAAGAGGCTAGTTCTTCTTGGTGGATCACCTAAAACTAATGCTAAAATGAAACTTCATGGAGAAAAGTGTTAGAAGGGAGATAAGGGCTCCTAAGAAGGCTATCCAGGCGATGCACCAAATTTAAAATGGGAAACTCCCAGAAGCTTGAACCCACACTAATTTTGTAGAGGACAATATTAGATTACACAACCTCAAGATCAAGTTGGTTGCATAAATATTTCATGGAGGAGGTTTAGGGAAGTGATGAATGCAAATGGAGAGGAGTTCTAAGACTCACTATAAGTTCACATTAATGGTGGAAAGAACACTCAACCAGACCTACAAATAGCATATAAAAATCCTAAAATAAGGTCAAAAAGGAGGACCATGGATGAGGAAGACTCTCCTTCACGTGATGCCATAGTACGTAATGCAATAGACACAATTCCAAGGTAAGGGATAGGCAAAGAAAAATCCTTTATTGCATAAGAGGTGGTTCTTACAAATACTTGGCAGGGTCGAGCCTAACCAGCTGAGCATATCTTGTGATATCTCTAAGAGTGTCCCATCTCCCAGGAAGATAAAAAACATTTAAAATTTGGGAATCCTTACAATGACAAGTCATGTGATATTTATAGAGAATAGGGAGAGAGAGAGAGAGAGCTACATGGCAGAAAGGAGATAGGCGAAGTCGTTGAACTAGGACCACTACTATCTCCATTGCCTTGACCATGAAATGCACCACCTAGGATCATCTGAATCTCCTCGATCTATTCTCGCATTCAAGTCTCCCTTTGGTGTATTTGAGAAGTCATGTTGTGGGTAGTTGGATGTCACTGCCAAGTCTGAGTGATTTGATCTTTGCATTAAAGCTTGGTGAATTATTTATTGCAACTTGGACTATCCCAATCAATCCTTGCATGTTTGTTGCTCCACCTAGACATGTCTAATCCTTGTTTAACCACTTTACATGTTCTAGAAGTGAGTTGTACGTACTTGTGCCACTTGTCCTTGACTAATTGGCCCTTTGTATTTATACTTAGAGAGTAATTATCTTTTTGAGAACCCAAGAAGAACTTCTAAGACCAAATCAGGCTTTTGATGTCTCATTACTTATTTCAAGTTTTTGATCACTCATAACTTATGAAGTAATTAACTGGTGCTCTATGGAGAACCCAAAATACACTACCTAGACCAAATTAGGCTTTCCAAGCCATACTACTTACTTCAAATTTATCATTAGTTGCAACTTATAAAGTAAAATAAGTAGTGCACCCCCAGAAACTTGAAATACATTGCCCGGACCAAATTGGGATTTCCAAGCCTTCTTACTTGCTTCGAGGTTTAGATTGTTGATTACTTACAAGGTTTTTTAAGTAGTGTTCCTCTCAAAGTTGAAGTCTAAAAAATTTAGTTTTTTTCTTCCTGAGTTACATCCATTTTCTTCAAATTGGCAAAAATTTTGTATGTGGGCCAAAAATGGCCAATAGGTCCTCCCGTCAAGAAAAATGCCCTTCGGCGCCTGTAAATGGTCCTTCAAAATTTTTGAAAATGTCCTTCCCAAAGGATAAGAGACCCTTAGGTAAACTTGAAATGGTCTTCTCGATGCTTGAAAAGGTCCTCTCAAATTTTTTGAAAGTGCCCTTCGAATCCTTTCTTTTAGAAAAATTGTTCGAAAGAAATTTATCACTTGCAGACAAAAAAAACCCAAAAAAGACTTGGCCAAAAGAATGAACAAGGAAAAGACTTGGCTGAAAGAAAATAACCTGAGGGAAAGAAATACTTGCTCCTACAAGGCCCAAAAGATGATCAATGACTTAGCCCAAAAAAGGGAAGCCCAAAAAAAGAACTTTGCACAAGGCTTAGTCCTTTGGCTTGCTTTAAAACATCTTTGCTATCCCCCTGAAGAATTTGCTCAATCTTTATATCTGGGCCAAAAAATTAGCCAACAATACCGATGATGGTTGGAAAGGAAATCTAAGACCTATGGCAACTACATGGATCATGAGATCATTGGGGTTTGTTTATTCTTTACTAGTGATACTAATAACTCAATGGAGTTCCATGCAATTATTAGAGCCTTAGAAGATACATGTGTGTTGGGTGCATCATATGTGTAGTTTCTTTTTGACTCATTGATGGTAGTTTCCTGAACCATTGGGGTTTGTAGTGCCTTAAGAATCAAGTTTATCCCTCTCTTTGAGGAGTATTGTAACTTGATTTCTCACTCTGATAACATCCAAATCTCCCATACCCTATATCAAAGAACACCTATGCTGACATTTTGGTCAATGCAGTCTTGGACCATATTGGTCTAGAGTTTCTTTATCCACTTAAAAGTGGTTAGTCAAAGTGTGGGGCTACACTTTCTTGGTTGTGACCACTAATATTTTTTGGTCATCAATCATCATAGGTAAGATAAATTATCATATTTATTCTCATAACGTTTTGTATGGTCTCTAGGTACTTCACATCCATGTTTTCACATATACCCCTCCTGTTCGTACCTCAAGGGAATATATAATACTCATTTCCTTAATATTAAATCATGATGATTATAATTTGGCTCTTTAGGTAATCTATTGTACACTAGATGATAAGTACACCAACTAATGACCCTCAAAGATAGATTCCCCTCAAAATAAATTTAGTCTCTTTGTAGCCAGGTTGTTACTTTATGAGAAAACTCATGGCCTGATCACATGTTTCTCTAAAAATTTGTGACCTAGATGCAAATTCCATTTTATTATTGCTAAAAGACCTGTTGTGGTTTCTAATAGCTATTTTTGGCTAAAACACGCCATGCACTTATCCATATATACATATTTTGGCCTCTATTTAATCTCTTTCTTCATTTATGTTCTTTTCTATCATATTTAATGTTGCTCAATCATTCACCATGCCTAATTTTCTTTGACATGTATTTTGATTATTGTAGCAATTGTGCTCTTGATTTTGATCCACATATCCTCTATTGGTGCCCCTTGTGAAACCATTATATTTATTTCTCAAATATACAACCATCTCTCTCTCTCTCTCTCTCTCTCTCTCTCTCTCTCTCTCTCTCTCTCTCTCTCTCTCTCTCTCTCTCTCTCTCTCTCTCTCTCTCTCTCTCTAAACATATTTCTCATATCATGGATCTTTCTCAACCAAAAATACTTGGAATCAAATTGGTAGAACTCTGAATATTTCTATTGGAGTTAGATATGAGGCACTTCGATTGCAAAGTAATAGTTGCTTCATTTCATATGCTACTAGGTTAGGTGCTTTATACATTTTACTATATTTTCATTTTAAAAATCATATTTGTTTTTAGCATTATGACTTCATTTACTATTTTTAGAATACTACTTGTCTTGTTTTTATTTTTTGAATTAGAATAGTATTTTTAATTTCAATGATAGTTTACATTTCTTTGCCTTTAGTTAATGCAAGCCAAAAAACTGGATAGTTTGTTTAGGCTTGTAATGAACCCTAAAGGTGTTCAAGATTTTTTACTTTTCATCGCTTTTCTAATCCTCTTGCACATATTTAAAATCTTCCATCTACATGATTTACCATGCGGATTCATATATTATTTTATAATATTATTAGATGGTTTCTTAGCTCATTTTTCAATTAATATTGGGATGAAGGTTACATCTACATAATTAGCTCAAATTAAATAAGGATTAAAAAAACTATTATCAAGCATGTGATTAAATTTAATAATATGGTTACCAAGATGGAAAATCAACTGCCAAATAAGGAAATCCAAAGTATATTTAATCAGATCTTGCTTTCAATTATTAAGGACAAAATGGTTTTCAACCCTTAACATTATTTTGATGAAATTTGTCATACGGTTAGAAATTTTAAGGTCAATATTTTATATGAAAATGTGTTTAAGTTGAATCTACCATTGTAGCCAATTTTTTATTTATGTTATCTAGTTGAGTTTGATTGTTGTCAATGGGAACTTGTATTTTATATTCCTAGGTAATGTATCTATTTTGGAATTCCCTAGAATTATATGTTAATCATAAAATACATCCTCATAAAAATACATGTAGGAAATGGTTATTATCTATCAAACTCCCTTGTTGGATGTAAACTAACCATGTTACAATCAAGAAATATCCTCAAAACATTCTATGGAATTTCCTACACTCCTTTTATTGAGGTAATACAAGTTTTATAGATGATTATTCTATAGCATCAAGATCACATTCTTGTCATCATTCCTAGGTCAAAATCATTTTTGGTTTTTAAAATCTTATTGGTTGTCTTAATTAAAAACTCATACCATTATAATTTGAGTTGAAATATTTAGCTCATGCTTAAGCATGTTTTCATCTAAAAGTTTGAATTTAAAATCCATAACAACATGGTAAAGCTCATCAAAACAAGTGTCATGTTACAACTTTAGTACTTACCTTAGTTAAATCCTGATTTTCTTGTCTCTTTATTTTCTTGTTCTTTTGCTACCATGTCATATTGATATAATTAATAAATGCTAAAATGAGTAATTAAAAAATGGAAGAATAAAACACATTATTTTATAATTTTCAGGGTAACGGGGAGATTTACATTTACAGCCTATTGAATGTGAAATGCCTAATTGTAATAAAAAAAATGTTGCTGTCGACAAAGAGATCCTTAAATATGGCATAGCAAAGCTACTCTCCCTAACGTATAATCATTGACAGGTTTTTCTTCATCATGTTTATTTCCATATTTGGATCTGAAAACATATGGGCTTGCATATTTTGTGCCTGAACTTTTGGGATGAGTAAAAGCCCATTTTACTAAAAATATGTATCAACCATACCCAAAATTATCATTTGATGTGATACAGCCTTCTACAATAAAATTTGGAATTTTGATATCATACAATTACATTTTGTGCAAGGAAGGTTCCAAGATCAAACCATACAAGGCATTGGATTACAGATTAGAAAATGGGTAATAAAAAAAAACTAATCAAAAATAATACTTTATTGGATAAAATAAAATACCTCATTGTTGTGATATGCATTGTGTCCATGAAAGGAGCTATGGAGGATCAAATCCGCCATGGCCCTCAAATTCTTGGCTCTCAAAATTGTTTGTCTATAACCCAAACACAAAAAAAAAAGAACCATTAAATAAAAATTATCAATTTTCAAAATTTAGTAAACAATACCATAACCAAAGACAATGATACTAACACCCACTTCCTAATGATTGTGTCCCACACTGATTCAGGGCCAAACATCTTCTATTCAAAGTTTATTTGGGTCACTTTATTTGAATTAAAGAATAGAAACATTACCTTTAGAGTTTGGCAACATATATTTCTGAAGTTATTTGACTTCTTGAGTAGTGATGGAGAGGTGAATCAGTGCGTTGATGGCCAAGTGGGTGAGCTATGAGAAGGAAAGGAGGGTGGTAGGATGTCATGTATATTCATGCAACCAAAAAGAAAGAAACCCAACTGATAAAAATAACTTGGCAAAAGTGCAAGTCGTAAAAAGGCCTATAGGGAGATGGATAAAGTGGTGGAGCAATGTAACAGTTCATTTGACGTAGGAGGAAACATAGATCAAGATTTAGATAGACCATGTATACTATGGAAAAACCATAAACTTACCAAATTCAAATACAAAACATAGATCCACCATTCTTGCATCATTGTGAAGAGCTTGTTGGAGCACGGCATGTAAAAAATATTAGTTATTGGCTAGAGGAAGAAGATGCAGGTCAGGTTTCATTGGCATGCTACTACCTAGGACACAACTAGTGTTTGATTGGAGTCCCTCTAGCAGCGCACTGTCCACAATTATTTCTTAACATGGGAATGCCAGATGCCTCTTCCAAAATTTTAAGACCATTATAAGCACATGTATAACAAAAAAAATAGGGTTATGATTGGATGGTTGTGAAATAATTATTCATGAGTTAATAGTAACGGGGAAAATAAATAAAATATTATAGGTTTCCCCCTAACTTTTATAAATTATTTGGACTTCTGCCAGTGGCCAAATTTTAAGTAGCAGTCAACTACAGTGAGTGAGAAATAACCGCCATAAGGGAAAACAATAGTACCAAATAGGAAGATACTAATAATGGCAAGTATGAAAAACCACCTTTTCCTTAATGATTTTAAGTAAAATATTGACAAAAAAAACTTTAAATTTTATTAGCTAGTAGTTAACAAGTCATCTTGATAACCGCAATCTTTCAATAAAAAACATAATCATTAATAATTTTAGTTGATTTTTGTGTAATTTGACTTAGTTTTTAAAATGTGACCTTGGTATACATATTAATTGGGAAATGTGCCAAGAATCAATCTACTAAGGTTGTAAAAGAATGTATAAATCCACATGGTAAATAAAAAACTCAATCAGGTGCATAATATTATCTTAATTAATAACTTATCATTATGATAAAATTACAGACAAGATGCATAAAATGCTCTAATATGATGATAACGATATCCATTTTCACTAAATAATTCAAATTTTGGAGCTACAAAACCTACTGGAAAGGGATATGCAGACATTTCATGATCTAAATTATCTATAATAATATCATTTGAAGTCACCCTATTAGTTGGATTTTGAACACCTTAAGAAATGTTTTTAATTTGATTTTGTAGACCACACAATGTATGCATCATGGTAGTCATGTCACAATTCAGAATAAGAGTAAAAGTAGAATAAATTAGAATATAATAATTTTAAAAAATATAAGGATTAACATGTAAAACAATTTGATAGGAATTATAAGCAAGATTTGGTTAAACAAGAGGAATATGAGAAATAATTTTAGACATTAAAATATCTTTAGGAGTAATACATATATGATAATAAATAATAGTATTTTGAGAGGTAGGATAAGCATGTGAAGTGAAAGGAGCAACATTAGAATAAATAAAAACTTGAGCATTGGTAAGTTTAGAAATAATGTTACGCCCTTGACTTATGAAATGTCTAGGAATATGTTTAGCTAACATGGGGCTTACGTACCTCTTATATTAACTTGTCCCATCTCTATATGTTCTTACTAAGGTCAGCCTATGGAATAACCATGGATAATTAGAGTAGATATAAGAGTTAGTGGTTAGTATTTGATAATAATATATTGTGAATTTTAATCTTATTGCATTATTGTGGAGGTTTCCCTCTTGAAGTAGCTCAGTTATATTTATCAAGCAATCTACTCTTCTGCCAATTATTATTTTGTATCTACATATTCTACTCTTATTTTGTGATATAAATTTTTATTATTTGAGCATATAAGTGATTTTATTACAAGTGGTATCAGACTTTGATTTGGATAAGTTTTTGCGGCATTATTTTTTTAGATCTAGTGTTGTAGGTCTTCTATGAGTGAAAGGATTGAAAAACATAACTTACGATCAAGGAAGAATTTAATTTTTCCATCACTACAATATTATTTGAAGCACTTTTGTGAAAAAAATATTTATAAAAAAGGAACAAATATTCACCCTTTTATAAATTAAAAATCATTGGATTCGTCTCAGCGAGATGATCACAATGGTATTAATTTCTAGTACACTTTTCAGGCTGAAAATTTTCACCCTTGTGCACATTAAGAGTTATTGGATTCATCTTAGTGAGACAATCACAATGGTATAATATATTGATGCACTTTTTTAGGGGCTAAAACCCTCCATCCTAAGGTTTGTGCATGGCTAGTCCTAACACTCACAAACGTGGAAAATGGAAAGAAACTCCAAAAACACCTCACAAGGATGACATGGAGTTCGACACTTGTGATTCATTTGTTTCTATGGTAGTTCAATAACTTTAGTCATATTTACAAATAATGGTGCAAAAATATGACCTTAATGCGGTCAAAGGGGACATCATTGGGGTAAGATGTGACCTAAATGTTTTGAAGGATCAATTAACACTTATAACTAGGCAATTATCTAGTATTATAGCTCAGTCTTTGAAAATAATTCTCCACCACTCTAGTATGGTTCTCTCCATTCAAAAAATCACACCTCCAATCCTGGTTTGAATCATTTATTTCCAAAATTGGACTTGTGCAAGTTTGATGGCAAAGATCCACTCACTTGGATCACAAATTAAAAAATTATTTGATTTACACCAAACTCCATATGCACAAAATGTGGTCATGACCTCTTCGTATCTGGAAACTAATCATTTCATTTGGTATAGATGGTTGTGTACTCAAAAGGAAAAGAAAGGCCTCTAGGTTACTTGTTCTATATTTTTTGAAGACCTACAACTCCATTATCACAAAAATGTCTTAGAAAACTACTTCAATCAGCTAGCTAAACTTGTTAAACAAGGACTATGAAGGACTATATTCATCAATTACATAATCTCTCCTTACATGTGGATGACATCACTAAGGAAAATTTAACTGACCTATTCTTGGGTGGCCTCAAAGATAGCATCTAAATGGAGGTTCGTATGTTTAGTCCCAATTCAATATTAGAAGCCATACCAATGGTGTGAATGGTAGAGGAAAAATGTCTAGTAAAAGGAAAACCTTTTGATAATGTCTATGAACACAATTTCTTAGTCCCATCATTTCCTCAACCTACAATATTGACCCCTCAGCAAATTGAAGAGGCATGCAAAAGGGTTATGTTTTGGCTATGATATCAAATGGTGCAAAGAACATAGATGTGTTGAAAAGAAGTTGTTTTAAATTGAAGATGCCAATGAGGATGAAGAAGATGATGAGGTCTCAAGGAATCCAAGGATAAATTTAAATATTCTCAACCTATTATTTCTTGTCTTGTATTTTTAGGTATTAGTACTCTTCAAAATCTTAAGGTGGTAGGCTTCCTCAAGAAATATAAGGTGACTGTGTTGATTGACTTTAGGAGTACACACAACTTCATCAATACTAATTTGGCTACTCATTTGAACTATTTCATTTACCCAACTCCATAATTTTAGGTTATGATTATAGATGGTGTTATAGTTAACTATTCTAGCAAATGCCATAGTATTAAGCCTATTATGGAAGATTACCTATTAGATTCCCTTATGTTTGTTATTCCTGTCGTTAGGGTTGACATTGTTTTAGGAGTGCAATGGCTCACCATTTTGGGCATAATTGAGATGAATTTATAGGAACTATCCATGCATTTTCATTTAAAAGGCATGACATTTGAATTGTGTGGTTCACAGGCTAAATATTCATAATTGGTTAGTTCTCACTAGATGATGAAGATGCTCAAATAATGTGTTAAAGGATTTTTAAAAACATATCATAGAATCAAGAATGATTTATATTAGGAAGGACTCAAGGGGGATGTCCATAAATATATGGTGGAATGCATGGTATGTCAATAGGACAAAGGTAAAACCATTAATACCTCAAAGCCTTTGCATCCTTTATCCATCGTAGCCAAAGGTGGGAAAAGGTTTTCGTGGATATCTTCATTGGGTTACTGTTGGCCATTTCTTTTGGCTGACATACCAAATTCTAACTAATTTAAGGAAATGGAAATGATCAAGTAGAAGTGGAAAGTCTTTAGACTTAAGGTTTTTGGAACAAGAAGACTTTAGGTTTTGTCATGCAGAAGGCTTCAAGCTTTACAAGGTGGAAGCATGTCAAGCTATATGTTTGAGAAGGATACTTTTGATTTGCATGAGGAGCAACAAGGATATTCTATGTACCTAAGAGGAAGGTTAGGGGTCATAAATGTAGAAACATTAGGCCTACATAGTGTTATAAAATATATGAACTCCATTAGAAAAGCTACAGACTCCATCATAAAATCTATGAACTACATCAAAAATATATAGACTCCATTAGAAAAGCTATGAACTCCATCAAAAAATCTATGGACTCCATTAAAAAATATATAGACTCCATCAGTATTTACAAAAGTATAAGGTGGAATACTTTAGGTTTCTGAAATTACTTTGCTTAATTTAGCTAGTAAGTTGCAAGTAGTTGCAACTCTGAAGTAAAGTGATTCCACAACCCCGAGTTGCTCTATCCAGTGTTCTGTTGGTTTATGGAGCTGATTTACTTAAATTAATTTATAAGTTGTGAGTCATGAGAAAACCAAAGTAATCAAGGGCACTTTTCAAAAATCTAAAGGTCCATTCAAGTCAAAAGTAAAAGAGTGAATTCTTTTGTGAAAATTGTCTGAATGAATTCTTTCAAAAGAATTATCTGTAAGAAATGGTCTTTTTCAGCAAGCTGAAGGGCACTTTTCTTGGCAAAAGAGTCCATTTCAAAAATCTAAAGGGTAGGTTCCTTTCAGAAAGGTTTCTTTCAAAAATCCCAAAGGAATTTTATAAAGGACCCTTTTCCTTCAGGAAAATTATCCGAGATAATCGAACAAAAATTTCTTTCGAGACTTTTATCCCAAAGTCACAAGGCCAAAGGTTTCTATTCAAGATGAAAAATACATTTTAGAAAGTTTTGAAGGGTACTTTCCCTTTAGAAAAAGGCACTTTGAAATTTTTTGAAAGATAACTTCTTTAAGCAAAAGTGCCCCAAACACTTTTTTGGAAGGGTATTTTCTTGAGAAAATGGTCTGATACAAAATTCAAGGGCATTTCCAATTATTTTGAAGGGAAATTTTGAAGAAAAAGGGCCAAAACACTTTTTTGAAGAGCCATTTCCATGCAAAAGTGTCTTATGCAATAATTTTGAAGGGTTCCCAGTCTGAAAGTGGACCTTTGCAAAAGTCTCGAAGACTTTTCTTTCAAGAAAGTGGCCAAAGCAATTAGTCTGAATGGTCTTTTCTAAAAAGTTGATGGTTCATTCAAAATAACCAAAGGACATTTACAAAAGTTTCAAAGGGTAATTTCAAAGTGCTTGAAAGGATTGAGATGTTTGCATAGATGTCAAAGATGGGTCTTATCAAGTAGCCATTTGCATTCAAAAGAGGTCAAAGGGAGTCAACAAATATCAAAGGCAAAAGTGTACATGATAAGTGTCAAGCACATATTTAATCATGCATGGTAGATCAATGGTGAGCAACGGTCAAAAGGGTCAAGAAGCTAATAAGGCTCAAACCAAGCGTGAGGCCACCATGTGGCACAAATGTAGTGGGCCAACAAGTCAGTAGATCTTGATTGTAAACGTGAGGGTACCAAGTCAAAACTATGTTAGTTTAGGTTCAAGATCAATGAACCATGCTTGATCATGAAAATCAAGATTGATGGTGTGAGATAAGGTCAATAGGTGTGAGAGCAGGCCTAGGACTTTTGATGAAAGTTGAAGGGGAGAATTTATGACTAAGGTAAAAAACAAAAGAAAGCCCAAGTGACTGTTAGGAGCTGGTAGGTGTGAATTAAAAGAGAAGCCTTTGTCCTTCGATATGGCTCTCACCTCTGACATGGATCTATCATTCCCAAAGAGAGACTTGAATACATGAAGGGATCGAAGAGATCAATGTTGATCTTGGATGGTTCATCACATAATCAAAATAGTGGGATGATTTTAATGTGAAAGGGAACTCAAGTAGAGCTGAGTTAGGCCAGATGTGTAAAAAGACCATGTGTCCCCAGTAAGGCTCCATAAAATCAAGACCCCTCAAAGACACAAGTAGATTATTCACACCTAATTTTACAAAGTAGGTCAATAACTTCAATGAAGAGCATCCCAAGCCATGCCCTTGATAAGTTGCCACTCAAAATAGGTTCGATCATGATGCTTCTAAGTACACAAGTATGAGGACCTTGTCCTAATGACAAAGGAGAGTTGATGCATTCAAGGATTTGATGAAGCTAAAAAAAATATCCCAGCCATTATGTCCCCCTCTTCTCTCATCCCCTTTCTACTATATATACAAGTTTTTGGTCCTTAAAAAAGAATCCTTCGACTAGTGATAGAGGCACTCTATCAAAATTTTCCTTAGAACACTCTCTTGAATCAATACAAGACAACCTTATGATTTCCACTAAAGTCAAGTATACATTATTAGATTTTAACCTATAGAATGTATGTTTTTCTCTCATCATTTGTGATTTCTCTACACATCTTGCTTTAGTTTTCTTGGTTTCTTGCAGGTTGTGTGATGTGTTAGCCTTTGGTTCTTTTTTAAAGAATTATAATTCATAGTGTCTCTCTTGAAAACCTATTTATTCCTACCCTTCAAAGTGCATCTTCCCCTTTGACCTCCACAGAGCTACTCATGCTTATAACATTGAAATAAGATCAACTAGACTTGTCTTGTTTATGTCTAGTAGTAGTCATTAAGGTTCCTAGTCTGAATGTGGATCACTCTTTTTTGGTGCATCACCTCCCTTAGCTTATATTTTCCTTTTTATGTTATCCTCCCATCCCTTTTCATTAGTTAGCAGTAGATTTTAGCATGGGAAATGATAGCTAAAGTGCAGCATCTGAGGAACTAGCCTCATTAAAAATCTTAGAGGTTTAACCTCATGATAGGATACCCACAGCCTGAGGTTGTCCCATTGCTTATAGATAGGAGTGAGATAGCCTAAGAAACTCTCACATAAAGGGTGAAATTCTAGCCTACAACAATTTTTGGTACACCTGGTGGGACCACTTTCGTGGAAGATTGGTCAAGTTTGATGCTAGTTTGATTAATTTGTAGTGGTTATAGCTTTCATCTTTTAGTATCTGGCGACTCTAAAGAACACTCAACAATCTGGTGATAGAACAGTAACTATTCTTCATGCCAAAGGTGACTACAAGATCAGATTTTGTAGGTATTCCTTTTGAATTTGTTGAATTAGCCTTGAACTCAGTAAGAAGGCTAAGGTTCACCCATACTCACCCATATCTAGGAAAAAAAATTCCTAAACCAGTCATAAGGTATACCTACTCAAGAAGACATTTGTTAGCCCCTTTTGTTACCATGATTCCCCAAAGAGATTTTGTAGGATTTAGTGGCCAAAGTCATTTGAATCTGCCATAATATGATCTTATGCTAATAACAGCTCTCAAAGTTGTCCCATATTTTATAGGAGACCAAGTGACAACCCTTGCTGAACACATCAATGACATGGCCAATTTTTGCAATATCCATAATGTCATTGTAGAAAATATAGCTATTAGACTATTAGTTATATCCATTAAGGGAAAAGATTTAGATTGGTATAGAGGCTTAGCTCTTAATTTTATTCAATCATGGAATCATCTACAAGAGGATTTGTGTAAATTATTTGCAGACAAGAGTGACCATTTGTCACTAGCGGAATAGCCTAACACAATTAAGAAAGCCCCCATGAAGTCATGCAAGATTTCAACACAAGATTCTAAAAAACTTGCGATAGAATTCCAGCTACTGTTAGACCATCCATTAACTTCAAATTCTTATACCACTTGAAAGCTCTAAATAGCGATATAGCTATAATGATCCAATCCATGGGAGGGGACATATTTCCAAATGCTTATGAGGTGGCTATTAAAGTAGAAAATTACCTAATTCAAGCTGGCAAGCTTACTCCTAGACCCCCAATGCCTCTTTTCCCTGAGATCAGACCACCTCCTAAAGTTTTTCCCCCACTTGATGTTATTCTTCCAACTCCAAAAATTATTGTTATACCTTCACCTAAGCAAAAAAAAGCCTTCACTCATGGATCAAGTGATTCCCAAGAGCAAAAAAACTACCTAGAGCTTAAGAGCATGCTCTAACCCTTAAGAAATGATGTGGTCAATGTCAAGAGGTAGTAAGCTTACAAAAAGATGTACCAAGCTCCATATTAGTCTCAGTAGGAATCTTATCAAGGAAATAGACCACCCTTTAGGGGAAAGTTCTAAGGTCAGAACAGAGAGCAAGGGCAAGGACCACCTAGCTATAATAAGCAAAACAATTACAATCTAAATGTTGCAGGATCTTCTAACACCTTAGTTCTTATTCAAAACAATATGGCTCAAGAGGCTAAAGGGACAATGCCTTGGAATCAGTATTTTGGGTAATCCATTATCCCAACCAATGTTGCTAACCAGGCATTCAATGACCAATGGAAATAGGTTATTGCTTATGAATATAACCAAGCATTAATGGCTTGAAGCATAGAGACTCCCATGACACCAAGGCTAGGACTGTCCCCATAAGACAAAGGATCTGATCAGGTACTAAACCAACTAGATGCTACAATGGTCATCAGTGAGTAAGAAGAGCATTATGCATCCAATCAGTAGGCTAGCTCTAGTCAAGATCATGTCCCAATGTTGACAAATACTAGATTTAAAAGAAGGAATATGGGTGACAACCAGGGAGCATTCAAGGAACCCCCTACCACCACTCCTTCATTATCCAATAGTAATGAGCATGTTGTCACTCCAAAGGTCTTGACACCTTTACAAGGCACACAGATTCAATAAACAATAACAGTGGCTCCTAAAGCACAAGCAAAAGTTAGCAATACACCAATCAACATTGTTGAACAAATGAATAAATCCAATGTGAGCATCCCAATGTGGGACATGATTTCTATGCCTAATCAAGTGGATATCCTTCAAGAAGGCTTGTCCAAGATAGGTGTTACAACAACTACAAGTAAACAACCAAGCAAAGAAACCAAAGTCCTTGCTAATGCAGCCAAGGGTCCTATGGGAGAAATGTTAAGTAATGTGTTCAAACCTCCTCCTTTCTACGTTTCATTAATCATTGGTGACTCCTTGGTGCATAATTACTTGGTAGATAATGGAGCTAACACTTCAGTAATGCTAAAGTCCATAGCTGATCAGTTGAACCTCAAATATGAGCCACATACCAAGGGAGTTCTACATCTTGATGGTTCTTCCACAAAGCCATTTGGTATCATCAAGGATTTGAATATGACCCTACATGCTTGTCCTAGTGTTTTAGTGGCTCAAGATGTGTTGATCCTTGATGTAACTCCTCGCTTTGCATTATACCTCTCTAGAGAATTCATAGCCAAGATTAGGGGTTATCTAGCAACATATTGGTCTTACATGGCATTCAGAACAAGGTATGGGACTAAGGTATCAATCAAGGCTAAGCCCATGGCATAATTCCACATTGAGCCTCATCAACTAGATAACATAAACATCAATTATACCATCCTTGATGAGGATGAATTTACTACTGGTCAAGAGCTGAATACTCATCCTGAGGAGTTTTTAGACTTGTTCTTAAATGAGATATGGGGGGATAACCAGTTTCTCAACCCTTTAGAGGGTGTTGAAGAAAGAGACATGGGTGTCGATTTGCTACATGAAGAAAATAAGCTCACACCTTCTCTCATTGGACCTAAAGAAGACCTCAATGGTATGTGTAAGTTGTTCTTCGATGGTTCAAGGAGTAAAAATGGAGTAGGTGTAGGGGCAATGTTGGTTTCCCCTTCAAGTAATAAGAATTTATCTTCCTATAGGTTACATTTTAGTTGTTCTTCTAATGTAGTAGAATATGAAGGCTTGATTCATGGTCTCCAATGGGCCAAAAAAAGAGGAATCAAAATGTTGCAAGCATATGGAGACAGTGAGCTTATAGTGAACCAAGTCAGAGGATTGAACATCACAAAGAATCCTTTGATAAGGTCTTACAACAATAGAGTTTGGGACCTAACTGGAGATTTTGAAGCCTTCAACATCCAAGTTGTACCAAGGAACTAGAATCAACATGCTAACAGTTTAGCAGTGGTGGGAGCTTCATTTGATATTCTGACTAAGCTAAAAGAGGCCAAGGTTCAGCCACATGTCAAGGTGGTGGCGAGGCCATCAGTGCCAGATAGTGAATTCCATTGGAAATTTTTCAAAAATGATATAAAAATTATTTGTTTCTTACAGTAGGAAGCAGAGTTTTCCTCAATAAACCAAGGTAAATTTCAACATCAGTATGAGGATCAAATTATTTAGTTGAAGTCTAACAAGCTTGCTAAAGGGTTGGTCACCCTTGAGGGTCTTTTCCATGAGGGAGACTATATGAGGAAAGAAAAGGTGGTAATGTCAACCAATGAAGAAAACTTTCAGAGAGTCCTTATTTTCAAAGACAAACTTCTCAAGCTCGGGAAGGTAAACATCAAGGCTGAGAGGCATGATTTCATATCACTCTACCAGGAATACGTAGACATCTTTGCCTAGGAATATAGTCACATGAAAGGTTTTTATCCAAAGTTAGTCGAACATACTATAGAGCTAGAGGCCAATGCTAAGCCTGTGAGGCAAAAATAAAGGCCCCTTAATCCCAAAATTGAAGAGTTGATGAGGAGACAGCTAACCAAGTTAATTGAACCCAAGATCATCTTCCCCATCAAGCACTCATCATGGGTAGCCAATTTGGTGCCTGTAAGGAAAAAGAGTGGGGAGATTAAGTTGTGTCTTGAGTTCAGAGATTTGAACAAAGTCTCCTTGAAGGATCATTACCCTCTACCATCCATGGAGCAACTTATTCAAATATTTACAAGGTCAGAACATTTTTCCCTTTTGGATGGATATTCAGGTTATAACTAAGTATTGGTAAAAGAAGAAGATTGGTACAAGACTACCTTTACCACCAAATAGGGCACATACGCATACCAAAAGATTCCCTTTGGTTTATCAAATGCTAGGGAAACTTTCCAAAGAGCCATGGATATGGCTTTCTAATGATTATTGAATCAAATGATGATGGTCTACTTGGATGACATCATGGTTTTCTCCAAGAATGCTAGTGAACACATGGACCATCTGAGGCTGATCTTTGAAAGATGCAAGGAATATGGGATCTCATTAAATCCTAAGAAGTGTGTGTTTATCATATATTAAGGTAAGTTTTTGGGTCACATCATTTCAAAAGAAGGGTTGTCTATTGATCCTGAAAGGGTAGATGACATCTTAGCACTCTCTCTCCCTAAGCATAAGAAAGGAGTTCAGAGTTTTATTGGAAAAATAAACTTTGTAAGAAGGTTCATATTGGGTTTTGCAAGCTTGGTCAAGCCTAATACTGCCATTGCCCAAGTACTCTCGCTCATAAATCCTGATTTCTCCAAGGATTTCATGTTATACACCTTTGCCAATGTTGATAGCTTATCAACGATATTGATACAAAATAATGGTGAAGGAATGAAGCATCTATTTTCCTTTTTTAGTCAAGGGCTGGAAGGATATGAGGTGAGGTACTCTTTTCTTGAGAAGCAGATCCTTGCAGCAGTAAGGAGTCTTAAGAAATTTAGACCAATGCTCTCCAATAGCAAAATTTATCTCATGGTGCCCCATCCTAGAGTTAGGGATTTCCTCCTTAGCAAAGATTTGAATGAGAAAAGAGCTGGTTGGATCACCAAAATCATGGAGTTTGATGTGAAAATCAAAGTGACCAACTTGGTCATAGGTAGAGGTTTGTGTGAGCACATGGTGGAAGATCTTCAAAAAGACAAAGGAGTTGCCATGGCAATTCAAGACAACTCACAGGTAGAGGCACCTCTACTTCATACGAGTTGGCTCCATGATATGGCACATTTTTTGCTAATAGGAGAATGCCTCCAAGGTCTAGACAAGGCAAAAATAAGGTATGTTAGACTTCAGTCCATACCTTATGCATTAGTTAATGGGGTTTTATTCAAAAAGGACCTCAGTGGAGTGCTCCTAAGGTGCATAGATTATGACCAAGCTCTTGGAACAATTCCATGATGGACCTGCAAGAGGTCATTTTACACCTAGAACCATAGTAGCAAAGATAATGAGGGCTGGTTATTACCAGCCCAACCTCTTCAAAGATGCTTATGCATGGGTAAGAAGGTGTCAAAAATGTGCCCTCTTTATGGGTAAGTAAAGATTAGTAGCTTTTCCTCTCAACCCAATTCAGGTAGAGCAACCATTTATGTAGTGGGGTTTGGATTTCATAGGAGTGATCAACCCTCCATCAAGTATAGGTCATAAGTGGGTGCTTACTACAACTAAATACTTCACCAGATGGGTGGAAGCCATCGCATTGAAGGAAGCTAATAAAAGTGCAGTCCTAGACTTCTATGACAACATTATAACCAGGTTTGGTGTTCCATCCACTATCATTTCTGACAATGCATTAGCATTTATTGGTTTAAAAACAAGTAAATGGGCTCTCAAGATGGGCATCTACCTCAACACCTCTTCCAATTATTATCCTCAAGGAAATGGATTGGCTGAGTCAACAAACAAGAATTTGCTTAGAATCATCAGGAGGACTATGCAGGAGACCCAGAGAGTGTGGCACACCAAACTAAAGACAGCCTTGTGGGCTGATAGGGTGACTCCTAAAGTTGCCATTATAAATTCTCCATATGTTTTAGTATATGTAAGGGAGGCCAAGTTGCCCATTTCTCTTGAGTTATCTGCATTAGAACTATCCCATCAACTAGAACTGTTAGAAGATAAGCCCATGAATGTGAGATTGGCTGAACTCATGGAGCTTGAAGAAATGAGAGACCTTACAATGAAAACATTAGAATTACATCAAACTCAAGTCAAGAAAGCCTTTGACAAGAGACCCATAGCAAGGGACTTCAAAGAGGGGGATCTAGTCCTCAAATGGGATGGAAATAAGACCACACCAGGCAACCATACCAAATTTGATAGCTTATGGAGTGGCCCTTATTTGATCCATGGATGCAAACAACATAACATTTTTTAGTTGGCCCAACTAAATGAAGAGATGCTAACAATCCCAATCAATGGGATTCATCTAAAGCCTTGTTATTAGAAGAGTTTGGAGCATTGTATATATTTTGAACTTTTGTATAGTTTTTCATGTTTTCTCTTAAGTGCCTTGAGCACATCTTTTTTGTTATGTGTTTCCCTTCATAGGTGCCTTGGGCACTTTGTTTTGTTCTGGTTGTCCTTGTTACTTCAGGGGAGTTTCCAGATAGGGTCATCCTTATCAAAGAAAGTAGTGACTCCATGCCCAATGGATCAAATGAACCAAATGAGATGGGTTCTCAAGCATAGCAGGCATGCTTCCCTGTGAGTTTCCAAAAATATTGGCTATTTCTTTTGGCCCACATAATTCTAACTGATTTAATGAAATAGACATGATCAAGTATAAGTGGCAAGTATTCGGACTTTGGGTTTTTAGAACAATAAGACTTCAAGTTTTGTCATGCAGAAGGCTTCAAGCTTTACAAGGTAGAAGCATGTCAAGTTATATGTTTGAGAAGGATACTTTTGAGTTGCATGAGGAGTAACAAGGAGCTTCTACATACCTAAGAGGAAGCTTAGGGGTCATAAATGCAATAGCATTAGGCCTACATAGTGTTATAAAAGCTATGGACTCCATCATAAAAGCTATGGACTCCATCATAAAATCTACGGACTCCATCAAAAAATCTATGGACTCTATCAAAAAATCTATGGATTCCATTCAGAAAAGTTACGGACTCCATCAAAAAATCTATGGACTCCATCAAAAAATCTATGGAATCCATCAACATTTTAAAAAGTACAAGGTGGAAGAATTACAACTTTGAAGTAAAGTGACTCCACAACCCTGAGTTGCTCTATCTAGCATTTCATGGCTTTTTGGAGCTGCTTTACTTAAATTACTTTATAAGTTATGAGTCATGAGAAAATAAAATTAAACAAGGGCACTTTTCAAAAATTTGAAGGTCCATTCAAATCAAAAGTCAAAGAGTGAACTCTTTCGATAAAATTGTCCAACCGAATTCTTTTGAAATAATTATCCACAAGAAATGGTCTTTTTTAGCAAGATGAAGGGCACTTTTCTAGGCAAAAGAGTCCATTTCAAAAATATGAAGGGTAAGTTCCTTTCAGAAAGGTTTCTTTCAAAAATCTCGAAGGAATTTTCCAAAGGACCCTTTTCCTTCGAGAAAATTGTTCGAGATAATTTTTCCAAAGGAAATTTTCTTTCGTGACTTTTACTCTAAAGTCAAAAGGTCGAAGGTTTATTTTCAAGAGGCAAATGACATTTTAAAAAGTTTCTACGGGTACTTTCCCTTCAAAAAAAGGCACTTTGTAAAATTTTGAAAGATAGCTTCTTCAAGCAAAAGTGCTCGAAACACTTTTCTCGAAGGGTATTTTCTCGAGAAAATGGTCCAATACAAAATTTAAGGGCATTTCCAATTTTTTTGAAGGGCACTTCTGGAGCAAAAGGGCCAAAACACTTTTCCAAAAAGTCATTTACATGCCAAAGTGTCTTATGCAATAATTCAAAAGGGTTCCCAGTCTGAAAGTGGACCTTTGCAAAAGCCCTGAAGACTTTTCTTTTGGGAAAGTGGCCAAAGCAATTAGTCTGAATTATCTTTTCCAAAAAAGTTGACGATTCATTCCAAATAACCAAAGGACATTTACAAAAGTTTTGAAGAGTATTTTCCCTTTGGAAAGGGAGCATTTTCAAAGTGCTCGAAAGAATTGAGATGTTTACACAGACATCAAAGATGGATCTCATCAAGTAGTCATTTGCATTCAAAATAAGTCCAAGGGAGTCGACAAATCTCAAAGGTGAAAGTGTACATGACAGGTGTCAAGCACACATATAATTTTGCATGGCAGATCGATGGTGAACAGGGGTCAGAAGGGTCAACAAGCTAATAAGGCTCAAATCGAGCATGAGGCCACCACATGGTACAAGCATGGTGGGCCAACAAGTCAGCAAATCCTGAGTGTAAACGTGAGGGTGCCAAGTGACAAAACTATGTTAGTTTGGATTCAAGATCAATGAACCATGCTTGATCATGCAAATCAAGATCAACAGTGTGAGAGAAGGTCAACAGGTGTGAGATCAGGCCCAGGGCTTTTGATGGAGCTTGAAGGGGGAGGATTTCTGACTAAGATAAAAAATAAAGGAAAGCCCAAGTGACTGTAAGGAGATGGTAGGTGCAAATTAATGGAGAAGCCTTTATCCTTCGATATAGCTCTCACCTCTGACATGGCTCTATCAATCCCAAAGAGAGACTTGAATGCATGAAGGGCTCAAGGAGATTAGTGGTGATCTTGGATGATTCATCAAGTAATCAAAATAGTGGCATGCCTTTAATGTGAAAGGGAGCTCAAGTAGACTTGAGTTGGGTCAGATGTGTAAAAATACCAAGTGTCCCCAATAAGGCTCCACAGAAGCAAGACCCCTTAAAGACACAAGTGGATTATTCACACCTACTTTTTCAAAGTAGGTAAGTAACTTCAATGAAGAGCATCCCAAGCCATGCCCTCGACAAGCCGCCTCTCAAAATAGGTTTGATCATGACACTACTATGTACATAGGTATGGGGACCTTGTCCTAATGATAAGGGAGAGTTGATGCATTCAGGGATTCAAGGAAGCTATAAAAAAGATCTCAATCATTATGGCCCCCTCTTCACTCATCCCCTTTCTGTTATATATATAGGCTTTTGGGCCTTAAAAAGGAATCCCTTGACTAGTGATAGAGGCACTTTGTCAAAATTTTCCTTGGAACACTCTCTTGAATCAATACAAGACAACGTTTTGATTTTTTCTAAAGTTAAGTGTGCATTATTATAGTTTAACTTATAGAATGTATGTTTTTCTCTCATCATCTATGATTTCTCTATGCACCTCACTTCGGTTTTCTTAGTTTCTTGCAGGTCATGTGATGTGTTAGCCTTTGGTGCCTTTTTGAAGCATTACAAGTCATAGTATCTCTCTTGTAGACCTATTTTTTTCCATTCAAAGTGCATCTTCCCCTTTGACCTCCACATAGCTACTCATGTGTTCCGCTTTGAAATAGGATTAGCTAGACATGTCTTGTTTAAGTCTATTAGTAGTCATTAAGGTTCCCAATCTAAATGTAGATCACTCTCTTTTAGTGCATCACCTCCCTTAGCTTAGATTTTATTTTTTATGTTATCCTCCTATCTCTTTTCCTTAGTCAACAGTAGATTTTAGCATGGGAAATGAGAGCTAAAGTGAAGCATATGAGGAACTAGCCTCATTAAAAAGCCTAGAGGTTCAACCTCACAACATGATACCCATAACCTGAGGTTGTCCCAATGCTTGTAGCTAGGAGTGAGAGAGCTTGAGAAACTCTCCCACAAAGGGTGAAATTCTAGCCTACAACAATTACCACAATATAAGGGAAAATATGTTATCATGATAATTATGGATCAACTCACCAAGTATGCTCATTTTTTTCATATCATAACCATTTGTCACTAGTACAATAGCTTCTTCTTTTCTCAATACAATTCAAAAATTTCATGGTACTTTGAAGATCATTATAAGTATTTGAGATCCCATATTAACTAGTAATTTTTGGACTAAATTATTTGCATGTTTAGGCATCATGTTGGTTCATAGCTCATCTTATCATCCTCACTCTGATGGAAAAATAGAGGTAGTCAAAAAATGTCTATAGGGGTATCTTCATTGTTTTATTTCTATTCATGAGCTCATTGGTTGCCACTTCCCAAATGGTCGTATAACACTTATTTTTACACTTCTTCCAAAATGTCTCCCTCTATGGCATTTTATGGGTATCACCCCCCATCCATCACTTCAACCTTGAATATGCATCCCAAGGTTTGAATTGTTGAGGAATACATTCACCATCAACATGAGGTACCCACTGTTTTGAAAAACAATTTAGTAATGACACATAATAGAATGAAGAAGCAAGCGAAAAAATATTGTAGTGATCAATATTTTGACATAGATGATTGGGTCTTTGTGTGTTTGCATCCATGTAAGCATATGTATCTGAAGCAACACAAAAAGGATAACAAGTTGTCCCTTAAGTATTATGGCCCTTATTTCTTTACAAAAAAATTGGTAATGTGACCTACAAGATAGAATATCCCATGTCCACTTACAAACATCTAGTATTTCATGTCTATTACTTGAATAAGGTAATTGAGCACATAGTTTCTACTCAGACTGAGTTACATGAATTAGATGAATAAGTTTGATTCATTATAGATCTTGAAGAGATCCTTCAAATGCACATTAAGTAACTGTAGACTAGATCAATTAAGGAGTATTTGATCAAATAGAAGAATTTAAATTATGAAGATTCAACATGGGAGGATGAAGCATTCCTACAAAAACATCCTAGTTTGATTTAATGTCGAGGAAAACCTTATTCTGAAAGGGAGGGTCATGATACACCCTTAACCTATTATATTATCTTATCTCGAGGTATGTGTGGATGACTTGGGGCTTACATACCTCTTATATTATCTTATTGCATATCTGTATTTTCTTAGTAAGGTTGGCCTATGTTATAACCATGGCTAATTAGAGTATATATAGGAGGTAGTGGTTAGTATTTGATCATCATATATTGTGAATTATGTTCTTATTACATTGTTTTGGAGGTTGTCGTTGGAAGTGGCTCAGCTATATTTATCAAGCATTTTTCTCTTCTGTCAATTATTATTATAGATCTACATGTTTTGCTCTTATTTATATAATATGTTGGGTGAATATTTTGTCGTCAACTAACTGATGACAAAATGGGTATATCAACCACAGCATAAGGAGATTTACGACACAAAAAGTGTGGGTTTATCAGATCTGGATGAGGTAAATCTCTCCTCTCATCAAGGGGAGGTTCCCTGTGAATACTTATACGCTATATGTATATATAGAATTAAGCAGAAAATAACACATGGGGTGGTATAATAGCATCCACCTCTCTTTTTTCAGAGGTGATGTACAAGAAGCAAGAGAGAGAAATCTTGGTAATGGGTCAATAACATCCCTCTTCTTTCAGGAATGGTATCCAACCTAGAACAAAAAATCACCTATAGTAACAAAGTTCACAAAGAAACTCACATAAGCATAAAGTCTTCCGTAGCCTCCTTCACTGATTCAAAACAAGCATAATCGTAGAGTGAAACGAAGCACAAAGTCTTCGCCTGAAACTACAAAAGATAAAAGGATCACAAAGATAAAAGTAACTCAAAGTCTCTCTTCTATCTTTTAAAAATGCCCTCAGATAATATCAACACACCTGCTTTGCTTATTAAATCAAATAAATAAGAGATTATTAGGAAAGAGGACATAAGAACTATTTCCTAAATAACACATATTAAATTCAACACAAAGTCTGAAATAAACTTGCTTCTCTTTCATTTAACAAAATATGATTTACAAGTTGAGCACAAAGTCTCAAGAAGTGTCTCAATTTCAGCAGAGTTTTTACTCTCAATTATCGGAGATCAATTTACAAAAGAAGTCTCCACTATATATACAGAGAAACTCTCAAAATTAAAAAGATTATAATATAAAAATATCTAAGTCAAAGATGAGTCATCTTTGACTTTTTGAGATATTTTTCCCTAATTTTTACATGTAATTACACATTACAAAATTGCATGTGAAAATGTCCCAAGACAATTACAAAGTGCATTTTGAATAAAGCACGGAAGAACAGCTTCAATCTTTATTTTCAATCTTCTTCATGGTCTTCGACTTCTTCAGAGAAACTTCAGTGATCTGAAATAACTTTTATTGAAAAGATGTTGATAATCACAAGTTATAAAAATCAAGGAGAAGGTATGTAGGGGCAGCAAAAATTTCTGCCCTTGCATATTAGAGAAGTTTAGGTGCATAGGCGGCAAAAATTGCTGCCTGTGCACATCAAGGAGTGTCGGTGAATAACGTGTAAGGGTAGCAAAAATCACCGCCCTTGCATCTGGAGGAGAGAAAATGGGAATGCAAGGGTGGAAAAAATTGTCGTTCCTGCATAGAAGGATGCAAGGGCAACAAAAATTGCCACTCCTGCATGATTGATGAAAACAATCTCACATTCTACTGAGTCGTGGCGTATTCTACTGCACTTTATTTTTTTCAATCGGGCACTTTTTACAAGCTTTTCTCTTCAGTCGGGCTTGGTTCTTCCATTGATTGAGGTCACCTTTTGTCCTTTCCAGCTTTGTCTCTTCCTGCTACAATTTGAGCTATCAGGCTGCATTCCCAGCTCTACTTGCTCTGTCGGCACTTTCTGCCACTCTTGCACACTACAGATGCAAAGGCAGTGATTTCTACCACCTAAGCATCTACACAGGAAGGAATCTCTGCCACTCTTGCACACTTTTAGCTTTCTTGAAATGACCCTTCTGAAGGGTGCTTTGATCGATTAAGTGCCATCAACTTGTCCTTCAGGAAGCTTCCTTTTGCATTGAACCGAACATTTGAACTTCCCTTTGAACCATGTCTTTGAACCTGTTGCTGATACTTTTCGATGGAAATTTCTATTCGAACCAAGGCGATGAACCAATTCTAAAAATAACCAAATGTTAGAAACCAATTCTTTTGATTGAACCCACCTGCAGAAGTCGTGAAGCCTGTTGAACTTGTAGAAATGAGCCTGTTTGCAGAGTTCATAGTTTTCTCTAACCTTGAAAGAGTCCGTAGATTTTCAAGAAGCTTGAAAAATGAGGAATTTAAATGCCCAAAACAAATTTTTAAAAAGGGAAGAGACAATTTTGATCTATAGGTTATCCCAAAAATGAGTGGCATTTTTCAGGGACAACAGCTGGCTCCAGTTGGGGAACTTCTTTTTATTGCAAAAATTGATTGAAGGGGGTAGAATCCAGAATCTCCAGTGCCTTGAAGTGTGCCATTGGGCTATGGAGTCATGCTACCCAAAAAGAAAGGCTCCAAAAATGAAAACAAAATGAACAAAACAAAGCTAAAGACTACAAATATACAGGTGAATTTATTTGGTACTTCAAGAATTGAAGCACCTCAGATGCTGCCCCTTTAGAGGCAGTGACGATGACACTCTGTCCTGATAAACCAGCAAGAGGCCATTTTCTTCCCACAATTGATGATGTGTGAATGGAACTCTCCACCAGGAAAACAATTTCCTGTGCCTTCTCTTTTGTTTTCTCCTCTTGCCCCACAACAAGACTTGTCTTTTGATCTGAAAACCATGAATCTTTGTTTTCTTGGAGAAGAGCTCCTTTTCCTGATCATGACACACAACAGCATGGTCAGCTACCATAATTGGTTGTTCTTCTGGTTCCATCTGACACCTAATTTGATTGTCCTCATTTGACACCTGCCACTGATTAGCACTATCAGGTCCACTTGTCGTTGTTTCATCTGACCCAATTTTTTGGTTGGCATTCTCAAGGGCTTTAACAGGATCTTTATGAACCTCTTCTGTGGTTAAAAAATAATTACCCCTACTTGAGGACTCAAACAGAATTTGAGCCACAGGGGCTGACGTTTGGGTGACCATGTACTTTGCCTCTCCCTCAGGAATCAACCTCTACATCACGCCTTTCACAGGGATTCTTGCCTAGGACAAGTCCATGCTCAATTCTCCACTGACATCCTTGCAAAAGTTCCATCCAAGCAAAATGCCATATGAGGCTGGGACGTCAACTACCAGAACTATCATCTTGATCCTCTTGTCAGGGAACACTGCAAATGCAAATTGGGCATCTTTGTTTTGCCCCAATAGTGGTACTTGTTTGTTCTCCATGGAGAAACATCTCCCAAAAGTTTTAGTCAATGTGAGACCAAGAGATTCTGCCACTTTAACAGGCATGACGTTGTCAGATGCACCAAAATCGATGATGTAGTTGCTCAGCTTGTGACCGTTTATTAACAGGGAAACATAAAAAGGTTCTATTTTCCCAGGAGTAATTGGAGGAGTCACGACAAGATTATTTTAGGTGGATACATTCTTTGGGGGATCATGAGTTACCCTCAAAATTTCTTGTCCTGCAGGGATGATTGTACCTTTCACACATTCCGCCAACCTATCCAACTGTTCAAGATGGGCTTGTAGAAATTCAAATTTAGACATATGAATTTAGTTTTTTTGACATGCTCAATTATGTCAAATGTCTAAATTGGGCTAGGGACAGAGGATGGGAGTTCACTCTTTTGGTTTTTGGGATGGGCAGGGCTGGTTTACGAAGTTGAAGTAGAGGGTGCAGAGATGCTTGGAGTACGTACCTTTTCAACAGTCACCAAGTCCTTTGGTTGGAAGGGCAGAGTGGTTCCCCGCTTGGTAATTGAAACTGCTAGTTGAGGTTGTTCCTCTATCTTCTCTTTATCAGCTTGTCGGGCTAACTGTTTCTGGGATCGAGTGAATATGGCATATGATCCCTCAGCTGCATTCCCCTCACTTCTAGGTTCATCCTGATAATTTAGGTAACCAATGATGGAGTCACCAACTAATTCTTATCCTGCTCTTTGAAGGGATTAGCATCATCATGTTGGTCTAACTCAGGTTGGAAAGGGGAAGCATGTTCTGTTTCCAGATATCTAATCGCTGAGTTGGTTGGAGGTGCTTCAAGGGCGAGGTTCCTCTGTGGGGGAGGAAGACGATTTGGCTGCCCTTGATTCCTAATAGCATTGCCTTGATACGCTTGATTCTAAAATGTCCTCCTTGGCATATCCTGATTAGGAGAAGCAGACATAACTTGGGCCATCTATCTTCTGAGAGATAGCATTTCATTTGCTAACTTTTTTACCATATGATCTGTAGTACCTGTAGAAGAGCTTTCAGTAGATGAAGAGAGTCTATTTTTACTTGGGTCTTTTTTGATCTTACCTGCTAGGATAATATCATCCTCAATCTCAGTAGCCAAATTTTGAGCCAATGCTAGATCCATAGGGCCAGCTCGCCTCAACAGAAAACTTACTTTGGGAAGTTATGAGTTAATGAAAAAGCACTTAATATTCTCTGACATGGGCTGAGCAATAGTTGGAATCCAGTTCCTTAACTTGTTGAATTTGGCTATGAAATCCTTCATCGGTTCCTGGGATTCTTTTTTCATCTGGGTTAGTTGTGCTAACAAAGCGTGTGCATCTTCAGCAAGTTTAAACCTAGCTTTGAATATGGATTTTAGTGTGTCCCAGTTAGTCACTGACCTAGCTTACAGGTGGTAGAACCAATCCGCGGCAGCGCCTTGCAGGGTTTCCACGAAAAGTCTCACTGTTACATCTTCAAATTCCATACCAATCACGCCACATGCTATGGATAAAGTAGCGATATGCTCGTCGAGATGAACCTTCCCGTCACCAAAAAGCTTGGGAATATTTTTCCTGGAACTACGAGGTAGTTCATGCAAGCATGGGGTCAAATTAAGAGGGCCAAAGGAATTACCCCACGGGCCTTGAGCCATTATGTTAGGCCGATTAAATGGTGGGATAACAAACCTTGGTAGAGTATTTGTAGGCAAGGCCTGGTTAACAGTAGGAAAAGAAGCTCTACCTTGTGTTGGTGACTCGATCAGGTCAGGAGGAAGACTCGTAGATCATTGGAGGAAAGGCACTGGAGGAAATAGATCAAAATTGCTCTGTTGTGCCAACTCAAACACAGAGTCAAAACACCCTTAGATCTCTGGCTTCTTGTGTTGCGTGGAGTTGCCAAATTTCAAATGAAAAAGGGACCGAAACTGCTTCAAGTTGAAGCTTGAGGCTTCAAAATGCACGTTCTTCCCAGTGGCTCTGGTTTTGCAGACCAGATAATATAACAGAGATGGAGGGAGATGGTAAGGCTATAATGATAATGGGTAAGACATGGAACAGAGTCACCAGACTATGTAATGGATAAGAGTAGAGACTGCTTCAATCTAAAACTTGAGGTTTCAGACTACACATTCGATTCCCCAGTGGAGTCGCTAAAAAACTGTTGGGTGAATATTTTGTCATCAACTAACTGATGACAAAATGGGTATATAAACCATAGCATAGGGAGATTTATGCCACAAAAAGTGTGGGTTTACCAGATCTGGACGAGGTAAATCTCTCCTCTCATCAAGGAGAGGTTCCCTGTGAATACTTATACGTTATATGTATATATAGAATTAAGCAGAAAATAACACATGGGGTGGTATAACAGCATCCACCTCTCTTTTTTCAGAGGTGATGTAAAAAAAGCAAGAGAGAGAAATCTTGGTAGTGGGTCAATAACATACCTCTTCTTTCAGGAATGGTATCCAACCTAGAACAAAAAATCACCTGAAGTAACAAAGTTCACAAAGAAACTCACGTAAGCACAAAGTCTTTCGTAGCCTCCTTCACTGATTCAAAACAAATGTAACTGTAGAGTGAAAGGAAGCACAAAGTCTTCGCCTAAAACTACAAAAGATAAAAGGATCACAAAAATAAAAGTAGCTCAAAGTCTCTCTTCTATCTTTTAGAAATGCCCTCAGATAATATTGACACACCTACTTTGCTTATTAAATCAAATAAATAAGAGATTATTAGGAAAGAGGACATAAGAACTGTTTCCTAAATAACACAGATAACTTCAACACAAACTTTGAAATAAACCTGCTTCTCATTCATTTAACAAAATATGATTTAAAAGTTGAGCACAAAGTCTCAAGAAGTGTCTCAATTTCAGCAGAGTTTTTGCTCTCAATTATCGGAGATCGATTTACAAAAGAGGTCTCCACTATATATAGGGAGAAACTCTCAAAATTAAAAAGATTATAATATAAAAACATCTAAGTCAAAGATGAGTCATCTTTGACTTTTTGAGATATTTTTCCATAATTTTTACATGTAATTACACATTACAAAATTGCAAGTGAAAATGTCCCAAGACAATTACAAAGTGCATTTTGAATAAAGCACGGAAGAACAGCTTCAATCTTTATTTTCAGTCTTCTTCATGGTCTTCGACTTCTTCAGAGAAACTTCAGTGATCTGGAAGAACTTTTGTTGAAAAGACGTTGATAATCACGAGTTAGGAAAATTGGGGAGAAGGTATGTAGGGGCGGCAAAAATTGCCGCCCTTGCATATTGAAGAAGTTTAGGTGCATAGGCGGCAAAAATTGCCACTTGTGCATGTCAGGGAGTGTTGACAAAAAACATGTAAGGGTGGCAAAAATAGCCACCCTTGCACCTGGGAGAGAAAATGGGAATGCAAAGGTGGAAAAAATTGCCGCTCCTGCATGATGGATGAAAATAGTCTCACATTCTACTGAGTCGTGACGTATTTCGCTACACTTTGTCTTTTTCAATCAGGCACTTTTCGTAGGCTTTTCTCTTCAGTCGGGCTTGGTTCTTCCATTAACTGAGGCTGCCTTTTGTCCTTTCCATCTTTGTCTCTTCCTACTATGATTTGAGCTATCGGGCTGCATTCCCAGCTCTACTTGCTCTGTCGGCACTTTCTGCTGCTCCTGCACACTACAGATGCAAAGGCGATGATTTCTGCCACCTAAGCATCTGTACATGCGGGAATCTCTGCCGCTTTTGCACACTTTCAACTTTCTTGAAAATGACCCTTTCGAAGGGAACTTTGATTGATTAAGTGCCATCAACTTGTCCTTCGGGAAGCTTCCTTTTGCATTGAACCGAACATTTGAACTTCCCTTTGAACCATGTCTTTGAACCAAAACTTTGAACCTGCTGCTGATACTTGCCGATGGAAATTTCTATTCGAACCAAGGCGATGAACCAATTCCAAAAATAACCAAATGTTAGAAACTGATTCTTTTGATTGAACCCACTTGCAGAAGTCGTGAAGCCCGTTGAACTTGTAGAAATGAGCCTGTTTGCAGAGTTCGTAGTTTTCTCTAACCTTGAAAGAGTCTGTAGATTTTTGAGAAGCTTGAAAAATGAGGAATTTAAATGCCCATAACAAATTTTTAAAAAGGGAAGAGACAATTTTGATCTGTAGGTTGTCCCAAAAATGAGTGGCATTTTTCGGGGACAACATAATATAATATTATATTGTGTGAACATCTAAGTAATTTCATTACAAAGAACTTGATAATTGACTTCACTAGAAGGTAAATTTTGGCATGCAACTTATTTCAATACATTTATCATTCTAGATATTTCATCAATATTAGTTGTAGAATTTTTTTAATAGTTTCAATGTTATCGACCTTTATTTTTTTTCCAAATCAACTCTTATTCATAATATTCCTCACATTCATTCACATTTATCAATTTGGCATTCATCCATACCCTTATCTTTCAAGGAAGGCATATCGTTTGCAATAAAAAGTACAATTTTTTTAACAACAATAGATACACTTCTACATTCTATTTCCAAGCTTAATATAGAGTTAACCAAAGAAATATGATGCACCAATTTTAATTGAGCCTAGGAAATTCATATCTAGTGATTTATGAAATCAATCATGAAAAATCTACATCATACAACACACTAAGGTTTTGAAAAAAATAGGAAACATTAACCTAGGATAGCTATGTTTATGAGATCTAAGAACATGAAATAGTATAAACCATATAAAATATATATTTATTCAGATTTTATATTGTGGCATAATTCCTAACCCTAGGATAGGTCCAAGAGATCATGGGTTCACAAAAAATATGAAACCCTATGGTTGCATGCAAGATAATGTCAATTCACTAAACTATTCTATGAATAAATGGATTTACACCAATATTGTAATAAAAATATATGTAAATATTGAATTAGCCTAAATAACATGTTATGGTACAGATAAATGAACCTAGGTCAAATTACATCGCAATGCAACACATGTAATGCAAATTTAGGTCTAATCAAATCTAATCTAATAAAACAGTAAATCAAACCAAATGCATATAAATAATGCTCTAGAGCCAACAATAATTGACAAGAGGGTGTTTTAGAAGAATATCTTTTTTTTCATGAATCTAAGGATAATTGTCAGTGACATACAATATAAAACAATTCTAGAAGGTAGGGCGAATGTAACCCATAAGAACTCGATATGAATAGAGATAATTTTTCAGAGTGCACTCTACTAGCAATGTGAAGACATTGCCAGAAACATCGGGTTATTTATGTTCAATTGTGAATTTCTATAAATTGATTTTGTGATCCTGTTTATTTATTCCAAGGCTTCAATAAGCTCACTCTTTTTTTTGAGTTCCATACAAATTTATACAAATCAAATCTCCTTCTACAACCTTAGTAACTCATCACAAACTGATAAATAATGAGGGAGATGAATGGGGACCATGCGTTAACCCTCCATTATTATCAATCCCTAAGGCTAGAATAAATTTGAAAAACAACATTCAATGCACTCCAACAAGCAATTCATAGATGAAAACGATGATGTCCTATATGGCTTTTCATGCTTGAATGAATAAGTGGCACAAGGAAATAAATGCTTCAAATCAAATCTAAACGCTGGAATTGTGTTATAACACTTTTATAATTGATTCTTTCAATCAATACATGGATATTTATGTTAGAGTAGTCTAATTAAGCTCAATTAGGGCTTGATTAAGACTAAACTTGTATGCACATATTCTTTGTGATTAGTGGGCCACATTGGCTCCTTAGTGGTGGACAGTGCCCTCACCACTCAATCCTCAGTGGGGGACAATGGCCTCACCACTCAATCCTCTGTGGAAGATAATGGCCTCACCACTCACCTAGTGGGAGGGCCACTTGTTTGTTCCCCACTCTCCTCTTACTCCTATAAATGATGCACTTATGGTGTGCATTCAAGGGCAATCAGGGAGGTGAGAGGGAAGGACTTTTTGTAACTTGTTTATGAGTAAAAGAGAGCTTTGTCTTTGTGCAATGTGTTAATGGTCATGGCTGTGGTAACGAGCTGTTGGAGAGACCCTGAGTGAGTGCCCTCATGAACTTCATCATGGTATCAGAGCAGTCTCTAAAAAGTCGTTGCTAAGTATGTTTATGCCTTAGTTTGTACTTTGTACACCTCTTTCAGCCTATGTTGTTTGCTGCAATGTGTTTGAGGTATAGACCATATAACAAGTGTCTCAACTTCTCGTAGGCATGTCAGGTAGACTTGTTGAGTACGTGGGAATGCTATTTTTCACTCTTATTTAGGGGTTCTCACATGGGTTTAATTGATTCGACTATGTTTGTTTTTCCATCGACTATTCTTTGAGCTCTTGGATTGGCCTTCTCACTCAGCACGTAAGTCTTGGATTCAGCCTAGGTTTACACCCTGAACGGCCTACTGGTTCTTTGGTCAAACCGTACACGGCCTCCACCTCTCGGCTTCACTAAATCTAAGCCTGAGGCTCTTAAATGCCTCGTGTTATTTTGCATTATCCGTTTGTCTTCTTTAAGCGAGCTTAAAGATAGATAGATGAGCTTCTTTTTATCCACTCACGAGGTGATCAAACGTGTTCACCCTCAGTCTTCTCCATGGCCTGGCCTGCAGTCTTTCCTGTCGTTCTCGCCGCCTTGAGCCGTCCTCCCCTCTGTATTGCCTATGTTTGATTCCACTGCCTTCCACCGCCACCTATTCCTCGCCTGGACGTCGTTCATTACCTCTGCCTGCATATTCCCACCTTAGCTTCTCCTTTGCCGCTGACTTGCTTCTCCCCACTCCACTTTGCATTGAAAGTTAAACAAAAGGTCCAAAGTTGCCGTTAAAAATATAGTATTATATTGAATCCCTTTATAACGTGGCTAACATTTTGTGGGCAAGAAGTAGGGTGGTTTTTAAAGGTGGAGAATTTTGTTGTGTGCAAACACTTTTTAAGTGGCAATATTATCGCTTTATCGTAGGGGTTTATTAGTTAGTGGCCATTTTATAAATGACGGGAATTTTGCCTTGATAAAGTAGAGCTTTACTTTATTAGGGGGTGATTTAATCACTCAAGATGGCCCTTGTATTTTTCATAGAAATTTTTTTAATTAAAAATAATATTGTAAAGGAGATTTTAATGATTGTTTGTTTATTCATTTTTTATGTGTTTTTGTTTGTCGAAGATTGGAGGTGACGTTTGGTCTGTAGGAGCCCAGACCCCTCACAAAAAAAACAAATGATTTTCTTTCTCTCACCTCTATTTATGAAGGTTGTTGCTCATTGTACCTTCTTGACCACATATGCTTCTCACAAATGCATTTTTGGTGTTAACCAACGTCCATTCTGAAAGGCATTTTTAATGTCACATTGAGTGCTTTTTGATGTCCTAGACCCCTACACCCCTAGCCTCTTGACACTTGTACACCTGTGTAATCATTTACGGTCGAGCCCAACATCCCACATTGTTCGTGTACATTTCTTTTGCCACTTGTGTTTTTTGATGGCATATATCTCCTCCTACCTATTGATGTTCCTTGTTATTTGAGCTCCTTCTTTGGCAAAGTTCTTTTGGAGCATACACATCCTCTTGATAGATTTTATATTTGTTTGTTGATAGTCTCCTTCAGATTTTAGTGGAGCTTGTTCTCCTTCTTAAGAGTAGCTAGTCTAGTGCAGCCCAGTGTCAACATTTTTGAGTCGTAGGATGGACCCACATTATTACTATAGATGCATTTTTCACAAGTCCAACATCATGTAGTTTGTTTGTTTTTTTTGTTGATCCTTCTTTGGTGTGTTTACATACATTATGGCTCTTTTTGCCATTTTTCATTAGCGCACGATATTTGATCTTACGCATTGGCACTGTGACACACTGGTAGTTTATGTCATGTCTCCATCTAGGCCCCTTTTTTACTGCCTTACCTTCTTTTATGAAGACCTTATCTATATTTTTGAGACCACTTTTTTTTATAGTCTCCCACAACATATGGAGCTATTCTGGGGTATACAGTGTTAACTTGTTCGGTGTTCAAATAGTGTATTCAGACCACTCGTGCAGACCTTTTTCATCCACTCCATCCATTATTAAGGGGTGTACATACAACTTTTTTGTCATCACTTCACCTAGTCAGTTGTATGGGTGGGGTGTGATGTACAATCTGGTTCTTAACTGTTGAGTGTTCCTTTCATATGTAGTATTCTTTTATATTTTCATCACCGTTGACAATCTTCTTGATTGAAGCTATTTTGGTGAATCATAGTGTCTTTTCGATCGAGTAGTGGATTTGAACCACTCATGCAGATTGAGTTCCTTTGGTGACTTGCGAGTACTTGAAGTGTGAACTACTTCAACATTATCTCTGGGGAGCTTTCCATCTCTCTCTTCTTTTCTCTCTTTTGGGGGGGAGTTTTTCCTATGGGTTTTCTCTTTTTCCTCTATTTTATGAGAGTTATATGTATATTTTGTATTTTTTGAGTGTTTTTTGGATTCCTCCTTTGTACATGGGTATCTTATTTAGACACTTTGTTTACCAAAACCCATATGAGGATTGTTACTTGACTCCATGGCCTTCTTGATGATTATTATAGTGACATCAGTGTGGTATCCCCACCAGTGACACCGTGTGACAGCCCCACCAATATTTGTGTTCACTTCTCACCATCTTGTTGGAGGATGTTAACCAATGCTTTCTCATGTTCATCATTATACCTAGTACTTTGGAGTGCAATGTTTGTTTCAGTGATCCTTGTATTCCACACCATTCCTACTGCAACTTGGCAGTTATAGTGACTTGACATATATGTACTCTGACAAGACGGTTTGGCATCCATAAGGACATTTGAATTCGTACTGCATCATATTTTATACATGGGTACCTTATGAAGCCTAGAAACTAGAACCCATTTTTTATTTTGTATTCACTGCCTAATCTTTACTTAAGGGAGGATGTTAGAGTAATCTAGTTAAGCTCGATTAGAACTTGATTAAGACTAATCTTGTGTGCACATGTTCTTTTTGCTTAGTGGGCCGCACTAGCTCCTCAATGGGGGATAGTGGCCTCACCACTTAGTCCTTAATGGGGGACAATGACCTCACTACTCAGTCCTCAGTAGGGGATAGTGGCCTCACCATTCAGTCCTTAGTGGGAGACAATGGTATCACCACTCACCTAGTGGAAGGGCCACTTGTTTGTTCCCCCCTCTCCTCTTACTCTTATATATGATGCACTTATGTTGTGCATTCAATGGCAAGCAAGAAGGTGAGAGGGAAGGACGTTGCAGTGTAATCTATTTATGAGTAATAGATAGCTTTGTCTTCGTGCAATGTGTTAATGGTCGTGGCTATGGTAATGAGGTATTGGAGAGACCCTGGGTGAGTTCCCTCATGGACTTCATCAATTTATTTCAATTTCACTTGTCATTCATTGTCATGTATGTATTAGTGCACCTGTGTATTTATAAACCTCTCAAACTCATATTAGGACCAAATTTTTATGTACTATGACACATAACGGGTAGGAAAAGCTTAAAAAATAGGAATAAAAGGCATAAGAGACATAAATCAAGGATTAGAAGGGCCCACACCAGAACTGTACATAGTACGTTCTTAGTACTAGAACTGTACATGGTACAGTCCCAAGAAACATACTTAGAACCCAACAAAACAAAGTAAGGACGAGAGAGAAAGAGGTGAGAGAAAGGAAAATAAGGTAAAACCAAGCCAAAACATAAGATAAACACACTAATAAGAATCTAATATGAATCGATAATTAAAAAACACACAAGTACCTTAGAACAATAAAATGTTATGACTAAGAATTACCCCTAGAGCAAGATTAGGTGTCTACATATGCATAAAATAATAATTAACCTAATCAATTAACTCTAAAATCAGAGATAGGAAGCGACATGCAAGGTTTAAAGATGCATCTTGAATATCGTGAGATCTGGTGACAATTATTAGGATATAACAGTAACACATCTAGATGTGAGACAAAGTTGACATAAAATATTCATGTTGAATAGAGATCCTTGTCTAGACCTTAGTGCACTCTCTTGATGTTTTCTAGATCGTCCATATGCTCAAAATAAATTATAGACATGTCTAAAAAAATTGATGACTGCGTTCACTTAATTATGATCTTCATAAACCTCACTTAGAATCTTGTGTCTTCACTCTAAGAAAAATAAAATATGTTTTTGATCTTGCATTATACCATAGAATAGTTGAACCATCTTAATAATTTTCAAGACCTTATGAATGCTTGTGATTTCTTTATAGATTCTCGTAAACAAAAGAATTCTCTAGTTTTTTTTCATGCTTGACTGACTTAAAATATTTGTATATTTATAGACAACTGAAATTAAAATTAGGACCTTTATTGGCATGCCAACCGAAAACTAATGAATTGAAGGTGGAAAAGATGAAACAAGAGGGATCAATGCACCTTAATTAAAAGAGGTCACTAAAAACCTCTTAGAGCATACACATGCTCTCCACACACTAAAAACGCATGGATGCCCCAAATACATACTAAGTGTGTACAAACACTCTAAACGAGACAATCCAAAACATTTTAAAATAAAGAGAAGAAAAAGAAAAGAGAAAGAAGAAAGGGAAACAAGATAACACGTCACAAAATATACCAATAACACTTAATTTAAATCACTAACAAACGAATACACAAACATATTAAAATCATACAATTCAATAACTAATAAATACCATAAAACGTTTTTAAATATCTACATAAACATCATTTTTGTTTTTTCAAATCAAACACTTAGTGACCAATGGAGACCAAAACCTACCCTATTCTTGAATTTAGTTTTGCCAAAACCAAACCCTACATTGATGGATTGATGCCAACCAAGGTCGCATTTTGCGTATCAAGTAACACTATTTTCCACCTCAATGTCAACATAATAAGAAAAAATTCCCAACCACCACCGACAAATCGAGCGACTTTCAAACTAAATCACCCCATAATTCTTTGCAGGATTAGGTCAATAAGTTTTCTGTCATTTTTCTTGAATTTTCAGCTCCCAAATAAAAGCGTTGAAGAAGATTTGAAGCTGAGAAGAAACGGGGCAGGATAAAAATGCAGGATCGTTGCAGTGAGTTGGTATCGAGGGTATTAATAATCGATCTTCTTCAGAGAAATGTTAAGGACTGAGTAATGTTCATTCAATTTTAATAAAATGAAATTCGGAAAAGAATATGCAGTTCAGACGATCCCGGAATGGCAGGAAGCTTACATGGACTACACTTCTCTGAAGGAAATGCTGAAAGAAATGGTTAAAATCAGATCAGAGAAGAAGAAAAAGAAGAAATATGATGAAGATCCAGAAGGGGCCGAACTTAAGAAGACAACCACATTTGCCAGAGCGTTTAGCGGTCTCACGCGAAGATACAGCCATCGCCAGCCCACTGAAGAAGAATGTATACTGGTATGTTTTCTAAAGCAATGCTGAGGATATTTGCAATTGGAAAACTGTGATATTGAGATGGCATGTCTAGTCTTATTTGTATTGAATAAAATAGGTTGAGAGATTTGATGCAATGATAATGTTTGTATTTAGATTTGTTATATAATTTTATTTATTGAAAGATTTTATATTGATTAATAAATTTATTCTTTTTTTCATAATTTTTTTTTCAATGATTATGAATGACTTTGATTTAACTGTACCAATGTATTAGGTTTGATAAAAGATTTAGAGAATACAAAATGAGTTCCAAAATCTACCATATACTTAAAATATCATACTGTTCAGATCGCTTTCTTTAAACAAAAATAAAAACTATCCTACAACTATCAAAGATATCAAATATAAAATTATCTAAATTTATTGACATCTCATATCATTATACTTACCTCTTTTCACCTCTTAGCTGCCAATAAGCTTGTAATGAATTTTCTTCATTATTAAAAAAACTATGAAATACATTTTCAAAAAATGCAATGAAGTAAGTAAACCATAAATCCAATTTAACCACAGAGAACCATAGGATGACAACACCAGGACAATCTTTCTCAATTGCAAACTCATCCAGCCATTGAGCTGTACTTGCACCCTTTGGGACAATTTTTAGGTCAATTGTTGAGCTGATCTAGTTGAGGAGGAGATGGGAATCAATCCATTTATCACCGTTTGATCCACAAAGCTAACATCAAACGAATGGACATTGATGATAAATTTAAGCTTTCCGGTACATTGTTTGAAATCGCTAATGATAATTACATTCTGATCATGTCAATATTCCCTGCTTTTCATACTTGCCAACCATTCTGTACCTTGAAAGTTAATTTAAAAAGTTTCAAGACTTCAGACACCCTCCTTGAATCTTTCAATGTATGCGATTCCTGGGAGTTGGTTAGTTTTTCATTACTATTTGTTTATTAGGATTTGGTTATTTTTTTTCTTTTTATTTATTTGTATACTTTGCATATTAATATTCAGGGGGCGGTCTTGACAAGGAGCAGGGGGCTCGAACCCGGGGTGGCAAGGTGGTAGGCCCCCAGCCCTACCACTACAGCACAGGGCGTGGCTTAGGAGTTGGTTGATTTTGCTTTTTTTTTTTTTTTTTTTTTCCAAAATTTTAAATAAAACAAACTCGTCTCAAAAAAAAATCGAATTTTTTTGGGTTTTTTTTAGATTTTTTTTTTTTTAAATTTTAAATTAAAAAAATCCCAAATTCCAAAAAAATAATTATTAATTTTTTTTCCAAATAAAGGGATTATTTATTTTCTAGATGAATAACAAAATAACGATAACATAAAAAGTATTTAAAAAAGAAGAAATAAAATTGTCTTCAGTGAAGATATAATTTTAGAGTAATATTTTTTATATCTATAAAAGGAATCGAAGTTTAGCCAAGTGCCCTAGAGCTTATTCAAATCTAATTTGAATAGAGTGAGCTCTCCCCTATAACCATCCAATCATGTATTAAACTTAGGAAAATTTTTAAAATAATATTACTAGAGAGAAATTTGTGCCCTTAAAGATAAAGTTGTTCCTTTGAATAATAAATTGTAATTTTTAAATCATTACTAAAATGAACAAGAATGGTTTGGGTTTATTTAAATTTTAGTTAGATTTTTTATTTATTTTTATTATCTTCATTTAGTGTTTTTTTATAATTTCAAGGTATAATACTAATTAGTTATAATTGTAATTTAACAAATCGATTATTATTAATATATATCTAAATTTACTTGATAATAAAACTGTCTTTATAACTAAATCTTAACTATAAATTTATATTTAAAAATTACATTAAATATTAGATCAATGCTATATTAATTCTATATAGGTATAAAAGACTTAAATGGACATGTATCATAACACATAAATAATTATGAATTAAATATTGCACTCATAAAGTCAATAAAATTAAAAAGTTAACATGGGGTTAATGTTATGAAGAATCAAATATAAGGTGCTTAATTATTGAAATAAATTTTAATTGGATTCCAAGTACAAAGCTACTAAAAAAACATTGAAAGAGATCATTAAAATGTTGTCACTATAGATTGATGAGGAAAGGCAGGATATTATTGGAGCTTTTTACCTCCAATCATAGAATCTGTCGGATTTCTCCAAGACCTCTCAACAAGATCGAATGTACACACGAACATTATAAAGTAAGTGAGACAGAGTGCAAAATTTAACAATACATAAACATTTCTCATTAGCTTTAGATGATCAATACAAAGGGAGAACAAACATTTATAGGCTTGTTGAGGGGACTGGTGACTCATCATACAACTTGAGTGTGTGGGCTCTACCACTGTGAGTAGAGAGGGCACTGGGAGAACACAGTGAAAAAGCGACTTGAGTGGACTGAGGACTCAGGGGACCAAGTGGGATAGATGACCCCATCCACTCACTGTGTGACCCCATGCACCCACAAGTGCATGATGACATCATAATAACCTAATAAAGACCTATTAATCACATAAGCAAGATGAAGAATATGTGTAGTAAAAACCTACACCAACACCTCCCCTTTAAGTGTAGCTTAGGTGGGTAGTAGAATTGAGTCCCAACAACTAACCCTGATTAAGTACCCAAGTACAATGCAACTCTCAAAAAGTGGAGTAAAAGGAGAAAATCTAGTGGGAAAAAACTCCCCCTCAAAAGAGAGAAAAGAAGAGGAGACTAAAAGACCCCCCAAAGGATGATGTTGAAGCAATCAACACTTCGAGTACACAGTGACGATCCCTAATATCCTACAAAGCATGAAGGATATATGCCTCCACAAAGAAGAGAGAGAAGGTAAGTGCAGAGTGTTGTATGGTGAATCTTGTAGTAGGTTCCTCTACAAAAAATGTTGTCTCTTCCTTTTAAAAAAAAGAAACCATGAGCTATCAAATTGTTGAATTCCCACTCTAGTGTATTTCAAGTATGAATCATGGTGTAGATCTCTAGAAAATGCTCAAACATCTCCTTGTTAATGCTCGAATGTGTCAAAGTCTAATCACATATCACAGGACTAATTGTAGAAGATGGTAATGAAAACACATATAATGAAGGGGAGAGAACAACCAGAGAAGAAGATATACATGGAACATTCATTGAAAGAATGTCCATGGGAAGAGGAGAGAAAGGCTCAACAAACATTGAAATTGAAGAAGGTACTGCAGATGAAGCACACAACTCTACAATATGAATATCCATAAGAACATATGAGTCATCGAAGCTCTCAATGAATGTACTCACACTGAAAATAGTATAGTCCTCTGAAGTGTAAGTCTGTGAAGGCTCTATAAGAGCAACAACTTGAATAAGGATGGAAGTAGAATTTGTAATAGAACAATTGAGGTCGGGTAAAATCTCATCTTGTAAAGGTGGCTCGATAGAAGGAAGAGCACTGTCTACCATGGATGTGTCATCATAAGAAATAGAAGAAGGAGGAGAGAGTACAACAGTCTCAGAAGAGACAATATGAAGTAGAGGAGTGTTATAAATCACAGTAGGATCCCCAAAAAGACTCAGTAAGATGCTCCAAACAGTACAGGGAAAATCTGTATATTCTACATGGCAATGAAGATCCATAGAAACATGTAGTAATAGATTGGCAAAAAGCTTGTCACAAATAATAGCCCACTTATTGAATCAAATAGGATCAGTGGGTGCAGGAATCTGTCCATATGGAATGAAATATGATTCTTGTGTGTGAGCAAGTGTTATATGTAAGCATGCCACAAACCATGATTAGTCATCCCTAGAAGGACCTGTTGACGCTGTGGATTGCACCCTTGACAGAAGGCTCAACTTCTATCTTCCATGCGGCACAATGGAGACTCCCCTCTTGCTGTGGGTCTGGCAAAGTTGAGGGGAGAATCTCTAGATAAGGGCTAGCTCCCTTTGATGCATCTCTGAGTTATTACACTACTACTACTAATATATAAAAAAGGGGGGGTTAAAAGAGAGAAGGATACTGAAAATAGAAACTAACCTAAGACGGTGATGCACCAAACAAGTTGATCTACTCAATTTCTCACACTTCAGACCAGAAGAGGGTGGACATACACTTTATTTGATGAAAAGACCAAACTGTAGGGAGATTTAACAGGGAGGCTTAACAAAGACACATAAAAAATGAACTTACCACAAGCATTGTAGAAAACACACTGTCTGATAACCCTTTTTTGTCTCTGCGCTCCAGATGCAGCACTTCCTGTTAACCTTCAAAACTGGTACTCTATCTACATTAGGTGTGTTGGTGTCAACTTGTAAAAGCATCAAGATAAAATGACTAAACACAAGGTTAATACGCAGACACACTCAGAGATATAACTAGTCAAATAGAGGTAAAATGTATTCTATTGATTCAAGGTGAAATTTTGGCAGGGCTTCGCCTTACAAAATGAAAGAGAGATGGATTTCTCAAATGAGAGTTTACAATATATAGAGAAAGAGAAAGCAATGGCGCCCTTTTCCACAAGTGGCCCATGCTGCATTAAATTCATTGGGAAGAGGAAGTCTGGTGAAGGAAGCCATGCTGTGGCAGTCCAAGTCTTGACTTTGGAATTTAAATTATATTAAACATCATTATGAAAGCATGGGTCGCACCTTTCTGTTGAAAACAAGACCGCTTCTTAAAGAGGTTCACGCAGTTGTTTACTCATTAATGCTTAAATGAAGAAAAACATACCACACCATTCACTGTTTGCCCTCCTTGATGACCATTTTGTAAGGATTGTTCCAACCACTGGCATAACTCCTTTGCCAACGTCTCTTTTGCCACCTAGGATGTTCTATTCATGTTTGTGCTTGGCTCTTCGGGCTCCTTTCTCAGTGAGTCACTGAGTTTCCACCCGGCTTTTGTCTTTTCCTAGCTTTTATCTTTTCTTGGCTCTTTCTGCCCTCAGGGCTATCTTATCGGTGAGTCACTGAGTTTCCACGTGTGGACCTGTCTTTAAACATTTGAAAATCAATGGCTATCTTATTGTCATAAAGTTGACGTTCACGCACCTATCGCCATTTGAAAGCCAACGGCTATTTCATTGTCCTGAATTTGACATCCACGGGGACATCACCACACGTTTGAATTCCAACGGCTAGTTTGTGATGCTGAATTTGACGTCTTCAAGCCCGTCACCCCTTTGGAAATTTCTTTAGCTTTTCACAATTGAACCCTTCACATTGAACTTTATTCGAAAGAATTCACATTGACTTCCTTGGATTTCTCTCAGATTTATTCTTCGGACAAAAGTCTGAAGGAAATCCTTCCTTTTGCCTTAGTCTTTTCTCTGAAGAAAACCTTACCTTTCGGCCCTCTTCTTTGGTCCCTCTGCAAGTGTTTTTTGCCCTCCACAAGGGCATCTAGGCCCCAAGTTGCCCTTCGAACCCTGCTGAAAGGCCCAATTGGTCATTTGCCTACCCTTCACAAGGGCACTTTGTCTTTGGAGCCTTGTAAAATGACTTACGTGCTTTGAACCGGTCCATGCTTTGCCAAAAGGCTTGTGTAGACCGATTGCCCGAAATGGGAAAAAACCTATGGATTAACCCGAGATATATACAAGCCTCAAGTCATTTGGCTCAAAAATTAGGCCTAGTATAAAAGGGGAAAAGCACAGTAGCAAAAGCGTCAAAACATGACTGACTGCTCAAGATAGTGGGGAAGGAAGGGAGACCATTTTTTTGGCCTACAGGGCCAAAAATAGTCAACAAATTTGGTGATCCCCAGGGGAAGCATGTCTGTTATGCTAAAGAAGACTGGTAGCCTCAAAGTCCATTGGGCACGGAGTCAAAACACAACTTGAAAGTTTGACAATGGCCTTGAGATATCAAAGAATCAATCATGAAGCTTTTACCCCAAAAGGGAAACAAAACACACACAAGGTTAAAAAACTATGAACATGTGCAAAAGCACTTAGGGAAAATAGGGAAAAAATAAGGAAAATATATACATGATGAGAGAAGGCTTAGTGATAGTGCTTAAGATATATCCCATTAACTGGGCTATGCAGTTCTTCACCACCCAACCTAGAGAGTTAGAATGCATTGTGCTACTTGCACTAAGTGATGACATATGGACCACTCCATAGGGCGTCAAACTTTGTGTGCTTTGCAGGCTTAACTCGATCCTCATCCCATTTTAAGATAATGTCACCTTCAAAGAAACCTTTTGACGAGTATTTCTTGTCAAAATACTACTTCATTTGTTGTTGATGGCTAGTCATAGAAACTATGGCTTGGTCCCTTGTCCCCTGAAGTTTCATCAGTTCGCACAGCCTAAGCTCCATGTTGTTGCCTTTTAATTTCAACTAGTGAGCAAGATCCAAAGCTAGAAATTCAAGTGAAATAAGAAGTCTAGCTTCCCTTCCATACACAAGCATGTATGGTGAATTGCCAATTGCCCTCTTTGGAGTAACCATGTCTGCCCACAGGGCTATTTTCAACTTGGCATGCCAAGTTCTCTGATTCTCCTCCATTGTTCTTTCGATAATCTTGATCATATTCTTGTTGGTGAACTCAGCCAACCCATTCTCTTGTGGGTAGTAGTTGGAAGAAGTACTAAGATAGATTTCATATCCCAATTCCCACTCACTTATTCTAGTTCCCAAGAAAGCCAATGCGTTGTCTGAGATGATGGTAGTTGGGACTCCAAACCTTTTCACCAGGCCTTCGTAGAAATCTAGGACTACACTTTCGTTGGCCTCCTTCAAAGCAACAGCTTCTACCCATCTCGTTAAGTATTCTGTAGTAGTCAAGACACATTTGTGGCCAGCACTGGAGGGGGGGTTATTCATCCCTATGAAGTCTAGGCCCCATTACATGAATGGTTGTTCTACTTGAATAGGCTGTAGAGGCATTACAGCCAGTCATTATTTCCCATCAAAGAGCGCACACTTTTGGAACTTTTGTACCCAGGCATGGGTGTCTCTAAATAAAGTGGGCCAAAAGTAACCAGCTCTCATAATCCTTGCAGTTGTAGGCTTAGGAGCAAAGTGACCACCTGTTGGCCCATCATGGAACTCAGACAACACCCTGTCGACCTGACCTGGGTCTATGCATCTTAAAAGTACTACTAAAAAATCTCTTCTAAATAGCACCCCATCAATCAAGACATAAGGGAGAGATTAAAATCTAAAATATCTCCTCTTGGTCTTATCAAGGCCTTATGGACACTCACCAGTGAGAAGAAAATGTTTCATGTTTGATGCCCAATCCTTCATGACTGTTGGTTCTTCTATTCTAGCTTCATGGATTAGCAAAATGTCCTCTTTCTATTGTTTAAGGTCTGCAGCAAGGTATTCACACAAGCTTTTTCCCCTTACCATCTTGTTGGTTTTGATGTCTACATCATATTCTATTACTTTGGTGATCCATCTCGCTCTCTTTTCATTTAGATCATGGCTAATCAAGAATCTTTAACGCTGGGATGTGGCACCATGAGATGAACCCTGATGTTAGACATCATATGTCTGAATTTCTTTAGGCTTTGTATGACCATAAGGACTTGCTTCTCCACATATGTATACCTGATCTCAAAACCTTCTAGGCCTTGGCTAAAAACTGCAAGTGGTTGTTCAAGGTTCTCGTCATTTGCTTGGGTAATCATGCGGAGATTACCTCATCATTTCCAAAGGCGTAGAGGTTGAAATCCTTGGTGAAGTCAGGACTGATCAAGGTAGGACCTTGGGTGATAGCCTGCATGATCCCTTCAAAACCATCCTTCATTTGCATTATCCATGCAAATTTCTCATCTTTCTTCAGCATGGAGGTCAGTGGCTTGACTATCTCAACAAAATTTGGGATAAATCTCCTGATGAAATTTATTTTGCCAAAGAAGCTTTGCAGATATTTCTTATGCTTAGGCAAGGATGGTTCTAGGATGGAGCAAACTCATTCTAGATCAATGGTCAAGCCCTCTTTTGAAACAACACAGCCAAGGAGTTTACCTTCATGGACAATGAACAAACATTTTTTGGGTTGAGAGAGATACTAAACTCTCTACACCTTTCAAAGATTTGCCTAAGGTGTCTTATATGTTGGCCTGCTTCCTTAGAAAATATTATCACACCATCAAGATATACTAGTATAATATTATTTATTGGGCCTTGAAAAGCCATGTCCATGGCTCGTTGAAAAGTGGCACCAGCATTAGATAGTCCAAATGGCATTTTCTGATAAGCAAACATTCCCCATTTGGTAGTGAAGGTTGTCTTGTATTGATCACAGTCTTGCACTAAAATTTGATTGTACCCTAAATACCCATCAAATAGGGAGAAACATTCATTGCATGTCACCATTTGGAGGATCTGTTCCATACTTGGGAGAGGATAGTGGTCCTTCAATGAGACTCTATTGAGGTCTCTGAAATCTATACATAATTTGATCTCCCCATTCTTTTTTTAGATAGGAACAAGATTGGCCAACCAAGAAGAGTGTTTGATCAGAAATATATTCTAGACTCAATCAGCTTGGTGAGTTCCTTTCGCATGAGAGGCTCGATCTTCAAGTTGACAAGCCTTTGCATTTGTTTGATGGGCTTGGCGCCTTCCTCCAGCTCAATAGTGTGTTGGGCCAAACTTGGGTCAAAACCCTTCAGGTCGCTATACTCCCAAGCGAAGACATCAGCAAATTCCTGGCACAACAAGAAAAAAGTCTACCTTTCATGATCTGTACATACCTTCCCAAGTGTGAGCAGCCTGTTCTTGAATATCTCAACTTTTTCATAGTTCTCCTTCTTCGTTGTGATGCTTGATTTATCATTTTTCAATTGGTCATCCTCATAGAAGATACTTTCGAGAGTGACCAAGCCTTTTGGAATTTTATTGTTCTTCATCTGAACAATCTAGCCGCCATACTACTGCTATAGCTTGGCTTGGTTTTTAGAGGCAAACTCAACCTCCTCTTGAAAGAAGAATGCTATCTGCTGATCACTGTCAGACACTTGCTAGTTGGTGATGTTATCAGGCACGAAGGGTCTGATTACCACTTTTAAATGTTGTGGATTGTTGTCTCAACCTATCTCCTTGGGGATGTCAAACTGAGCACCAACTGCTGCTAGTATGTCTACTTGCTTATTATGCTCTGTTAGAATGGACGTAAAATTGAAAATAAGGAAACTCTCTACTAAGTCCCACACCTTGTGCTTGTAAGACTTAAGCAAGGAATTCTTGGTCAGATTTTGGCCTCTCCCCTGATTTACAATCAACTCACTGTCCCAAAAAACCTTTATTTCTCTTATTCCTCTTTTCCTTGCCCACTCCAAACCATAAATGAGGGACTCATATTCTACAACATTGCACATGTAAGAAAATTGGAACCTAAAAGTTGAGAAGTATTTCTCCTTTGAGGGGGAAATTAATACCACTCCACCACTAGCTCCCAATTTGTTTCTTGAGCTATCAAAGAAGAGCTGCCATAAACTTGAGCTCTCTTGGCTTGCTTTCATCAAATTTGGTACAAAAGTACCCTCTTCATGCATGCAATAAATTCCAAGACTTGCCTCTTCTATGAAGTTGTATGGGTCATGTTCAAAATTTTCACTTCCCCATTCGTCTAAGAGCAGGTCAACAACTCCTTCAAGGGCAGAGGGTGGAGATTGATCCACTTGGAATTCTTCTTCATCAGTAATGGCATAGATGATATTTTTTGCCTTGAGTGAGTACGGCTCCAGATGATCTCTTTGGATTGGCTCTGACTCAATCTTGACCTTAGTCCCATATTTGGTTCTAAAAATTAGGTAGGACCAGTTTGCTGCTAGGTACCCACCTATTTTGGATGTGAAATCCCTGGACAAGCAAATGGCAAAGTAGGGAGGAACATCCTCCACTACCATGTCATGGGGAATTGAGAAAGTTAGACAGGGGTGGAGCATTAAGTTCAAGCCTCTCACCACTCATACTGTCTTTGATGGTGATCCATCCAGCTGTAGGACTCCCTTAGTCATTTCTTCATATTTGAGCCCCAGTTTATCCGTTAGACATTTTGACATTACTAAGGTGCTTGCCCCACTGTCAATAATGCAATTGTGCACCAAAAAATATTATATGACAAAGGACAGATAGAAAGGGGGAACCTTTTCTTCTTTCTTTACTTGGCCTATTGTGAAAGGGTGCCCATTCGTGATCAAAACATTATCAGCTTTTGCTGGGATAGCTTGTTCATTTAGCCCGTGCAATTCTTTTTGTAGCATGTCCTTTTGTCTTGGGATTGATAATGAATCCCATAAGGAGATATTCATGTGTAGATTCTTCATCTGGTCCACCACATTAATCTGAGGGTTGCCCCCTTTCAAATTTTCTTTGGAGCTACTTGCAGCCTGAGGCACAGGCTGAGGCGCTGAGGGCGTAACTGGCAGCCTAAAATTTGAAAATTCTTGGTTTTCATGTGATGAAGAAGATGTGGCAGATGTTTGGGCAGCAGCCTGAGCTTCCTCTATAGCTCTTCTTTTAGACCTTATGTTGGTTGCAACATAATCACCTTGGTTATTTGCATTGCCCACATAGTTGACTGCACAGAATTCACTTTCCAGGTGATTCATGAGAGTGGAATTAGACTGGGTTGGCCTGCTGTCCTTGCCAGGTTGCACTAACACCTCAAAGCTTGGGAATTGGATGATTGCCTGATTGTCTTGTGCATTCATGTATTGACTTGGCATCTCATTTGTATAAATAGCCTGATCTTGACCATATCCCATGGGTGAGCAATTTGGCTATTCTTGTACCAAATTATTTTGAGTGGGCACCAGAGCCTTGGATGATGAAGGAGCGCTTGGATTATAGCCTTGATAAGGTTTGGCTTGTGCAAACTGACCTTGTCCTTGATTGTAATTCTGGAAAGGGGGTCTATTTGATTGCTTGAACTATCGATATCCCTGATTTGGCTAATATATTTGAGCTTGCTACCTTTTAAAAACCACCAGTTCATTGGTCACGCTTTGCAACAAACTTTTAACTTCATGAAAGTCATTGGGTGAAGTAGCACCCAGCTTTTCTATGCCAGGAAGAAGAGCTAAGGTGGGTGCAACAGTCTAAATTAGAGGTGGAAATTCAGGGAAGAGCGGCATATGAGGTCTAGGGGCTATCTTTCTCGCTTGCACTAGGCAATTCTCAGTGGCTATGGCTATTTCATAGGCATCGGGCAACACTTGTCCTCCCATGGACTGTATCATGACATCAATGTCATTGTTCAATGATTTCAAATAATAGAGGAAAGCATAGCTTGGGGTCGGCCTTACCAAAATGGAGATTTTGTCCCGGGTCTTCAAAAATTGAGTATTGAAATCCTACATAAATTCGTGTGGAGCTCTTTGCATGGTGGTTAGTTGCTCGACAAATGAGAGGTGGTCACTCTTCTCCCTGAATCTATTTGTTAAGAGGGTACCCAATTCATTCTATGTGCCGACTGAATTCATAGACAGAGTCCCATACCAGTCCAAAACCTTGCCCTTAAAAGACAATGCCAACAATCTGATAGCAATGTTTTCTTCAGTGACATTGTGAATATTACAGAGGTTGGAAATATTTCTAATATGCTCAATAGCAGTAATAGGCCCTTATCCATTAAAGGGAGGCACACTCTTAAGGGTTGTCCCTAGGATTGGGTCATAATGCGAAATATTCAAAGGACTCTAACCATGAAAGGCCACAAAAGGTAAATCCATAGCTATGACAGGATTCATCTGAGGCCTTCTTGCGTAAGTGTATCTTATAGCAGGTCTAGAAAAATGACTTGCTGAATAAGTATGAATCCTTGAAAACCTCAGTCGCCTTGCTGAGTTTAATGGTAGTTCAATGAATTCAAAAGGAACACCCTTAGTAGCAGATCGTGTGGTGACCTTAGTCATAGGATGTCAGACTGATCTTTGACCAGAGACTGATGCTCTTGATACTCCACTAGATGCTGGATTAATAATTGATTTTTTGCTGTAACAGGACTAGCATCAATCCTATAAATTTTTTGAGTGTTAAAAATTGGTCCCATCGGGCATGCCAAAAGCTGTTGACATTGTGGATTGCACCCTTGATAGAAGGCTCAGCTTCTATCTTCCATGCGGCACAATAGAGACTCCCCTCTTGTTGTGGGTATGGCAAAGTTGAGGGGAGAATCACTAGATAAGGGCTAGCTCCCTTTGATGCAAAGTTGATCTATTCAATTGCTCACACTTCAGACCAAAAGAGGGTGGACATACACTTTATCTGATGAAAAAAATAGACTGTAGGGAGCTTTAACAGGAAGGCTTAATGAAGACACATAGAAAATGAACTTACCACAGGTACTATAGAAAGCACATTGTCTGATAACCCTTTTCTATCTCTACGCTCTAGATGCAACACTTTTTATTAACCTACAGAATTGGTACACTAGCTACACTAGGTGTGTTGGTGTCAACTTGTGAAAGAATCAAGATAAAATGACTAAACACAAGGTTATTATGCAGACACACTCAGAGATATAACCAGTCAAATAGAGGTAAAATGCATTCTATTGATTCAAGGTTAAATTTTGGCAGGGCTTTGCCTTAAAAAATGAGAGAAAGACAGATTTATCAAATGAGAGTTTACAATATATAGAGAAGGAGAAAGCAATGGCGCCTTTTTCCACAATTGGCCCATGTTGCGTTCAATTCATTGGGAAGAGGAAATCCGATGACGAAAGCCATGCTGCGGCAGTCCAAGTCTTGACTTTGGTGTTTAAATTATATTAAATGTCATTGTGAAAGCATGGGTCACACCTTTCTATTGAAAACAAGACTGCTTCTTAAAGAGGCTCACACTATTGTCTGCTCATTAATGCTTAAATGAAGAAAAATAGGCTACACTATTCACTATTTGCGCTCCTTGATGACCATTTCGTAAGGACTGTTCCAACCACTGGCATAACTCCTTTATCGATGTCTCTTTTGCCACCTGGGCTGTTCTATCTGTGTATGTGCTTGGCTCTTCGGGCTCCTTTTTTAGTGGGTCACTGAGTTTTCACTTGGCTTTTGTCTTTTCCTAGCTTTTGTCTTTTCTTGGCTCTTTCTACCCTCGAGGCTATCTTATCGGTGGGTCATTGAGTTTGCACGTGCAGACCCGTCTTTAAACATTTGAGAATCAATAGCTATCTTATTGTCATAAAGTTGACATTCGCACGCTCGTCGCCATTTGAAAGCCAATAGCTATTCGATTGTCCTGAATTTGACGTCTGTGGTGACATCACCAGATGTTTGAATTCCAATGGCTAGTTTACAATGCTGAATTTGACGTCTTCGGGCTCATCACCTCTTTGGCAATTTCTTTGGCTTTCCGCAATTAAACCCTCCAGAAGGGAAGGTGTCCCTTCGAGGCTTTGAAAAGGTCCCCTTCTTTGCAACTGAGAGTCCCTCGCAAGGGCACTTGCCCTTCGGGCTCCTTCGGGATGCCTTGGCTTCTCAATTCCTTCAGACAAAATGTCTGAAGTAATTCCCTCAGACATTTTGCCTGGAAGAAATCTTTTCTTTGGAGTCTCGGCCCTTCTTTCTTTCGATCGGTCCTTTTCTTCGGACAAATTCCTTCGAATAAAAGTTCGAAGGAATTCCTTTGGGCTTTTGTCCAAAGGAATTTGCCTTTGTTCCTTTTCTTGTATTTTCCTTCGGACAAAGGTCCGAAAGACCTTTGCCATTTTGTCGCTGATTTCTTTTTGAAGGGTAATTTTCCATTTGGCTCCTTGCCTTGTGAATTTCTTCGAACAAAATGTCCGAAGGAATTCCTTTGGGCACTTTGTCCGAAAGAATTCACATTGACTTCCTTGGATTTCTCTTGGATTTATTCTTCGGACAAAAGTCCGAAGGAAATCCTTCCTTTTGCCTTAGTCTTTTCTTCGAAGAAAACCTTACCTTTAGGCCCTCTTGTTTGGTCCCTCTGCAAGTGTTTTTTGCCCTCCACAAGGGCATCTAGGCCCCAAGTTGCCCTTTGGACCCTACTGAAAGGCCCAATTGGTCATTTGCATGCCCTTCACAAGGGCACTTCATATTTGGAGTCTTGTAAAATGACTTGTTTGCTTTGAACTTACCCATGCTTTGCCAAAAGGCTTGTGTAGACCGACTACCCGTAATGGGAAAAAACCTGTGGATTAACCAGACATATATACAAGCCTCAAGTCATTTGGCTCAGAAAATAGGCCTACTATAAAAGGGGAAAAACACAGCAACAGAAAGGTCAAAACATGACTGACTGCTCAAGATAGTGGGGAAGGAAGGGAGACCAATTTTTTGACCTGCAGGGCCAAAAATAGTCAACAAGACCACTAGCATAGAATTAACTTTCCTCATCTAGTAATAATAGTGCACACACTGGAGATGGACTTTGGACTACATAAAAAATGAGTTCAATCAAGTGAGAAATCGATGCACAAGTGATAATACACACTCAAATGGACGTCAGGTTCTATTGATAATGTGTCCAGGAATACAATAGCAATCTGTGCAAGTAATCACTAAAAGGACACAGGTAACAGTTTACGAAAAATTGAATGTGCACAAGAGAGAAGGTGGGACCCACAATTACCCCCTATGTTTATAATTACAAAGCATGTTGCACGAGTGCAAAAGCACGTCTCAATGAATCGATGTCAGACTTAGCTGACAATGCATACATAAACGTGAGAAATCAATGCAGTATCCACTAAATTGGCACAAGTGAAAACTACAAAAAGGCCAAATAAAAGGATGTAGGACTCTGTCGATAATACGTCCATATGAATTGTGAGGGGGTTTGGGTTTGGCCACTTGTTTGTAGACCTCACTCTCCATCTTCAACTAGCAAAAAAAATGAAGTATAACATAATATTTACTGTTTAATATCTCCTATACATTAATATCTCTAAAATATATTATATTATTTTTAAATAAAAACAATAAAATAAACTGTCCTAAGTAACAATTACTTAGTAAAAACATACGCACGCCCTCACCCCCTCAATAATCACCTTGCTTCGGCTACTTAATTTGTCCCCCACTCAATAATAAATCCCACCCATGTTCCCCATTTTTAATAACATTCTCCTTCAAATCCACCTTATGTCTCCCACTTATAATCCGGCCTATCACAATAAAATCTTCGGAATATAATGTCAATTTTTTTTTTTTTTTTTAATGTATTTTTTACCAAACCCACGAATTTCAAGGCAAAAGTAGTTTTGGACAGAAATGCAGGAAGGCAGACCGCAGAGGGCGTGAAGCTTACAGGAAGAAGAGCGAGCAAAAGCTCCACGGCAAGTGAGATAAATAACCAGGCCGTATGAGGGGCACGGCGAGTGAGATAAATAACCAGGCCTGTAGAGTGTGGACGGCGAGGGAGAGAGCCAGCATGCGAACGGCAGTTTGGAGAGCAGAATGGCAGCGTGGAGAATGGCAGTTTTTTGAGGAGGCCGACCCATCTCTGTTGGCAGTCTTCTGATAGTGAGGTCGATGGCAGACTATCAGGCAACAGAAAACAGCCTTTGAACACACTGTTTATCACATGAAATCATGTTTATGCCTCAATGTTGTGACCCAGGTGGATGTCATTGTGTCAAAAGATTGGATCTAGCAGTAGAAGGTCGTTGGATAGGTCGAAAAAACAAGGTCGTGAGTCTCGAGAAAATAATAAAAGGCTGATGCGTCCTTTTTAAAACAAGACCAACATCGACTTTTTAGATTTGCCCAAAACCCTACAAACAAGATCCATCGATCTAATGCAATCCAAGAAGAAACGATCCACGTTGGAAAGAAGCATGTGAGAGATCGTTGTAATCACCTACGAGGGCGTATAAACTCCAAACCAGTCGTTTGATCTCTGTACAATGCTACCACTAAGAACAACGATACCTCTGGATTTTGCGAAAAACTACCCCAGATATTTTTGTAAACCCTATAAAAAATTGCCTCACAAATATGCAAATAAACTCTAGATTTCAATGAAAACTTAACAATAAAGCAACCCAGAGAATTGTGAATAACGGATTGACACTGTGATACCATGTTGGATTTCTCCAAGACCTCTCAATAAGATCAAATACACACATGAACACTATGGAGTAAGTGAGAGAGAGGGCAAAATACAACAATGCATAAACATTCTTCATTAGTTTTAGATGATCAATACAAAGAGAGAACATGCATTTATATGCTAGTTGAGTGGATTGGTGAATCACCAGACAATCTGAGTGCGTGAGCTTTGCCACTGTGAGTGAAGAGGGCACTAGGGGAACACAGTGGAAAAGCACCCTGAGTGCACTAGACACTCAGGAGACTAAGTAAGATGGATGACCCCATCCACTAACTATGTGGCCCATGCAATCACAAGTGCATGATGACATGGTGTTCATTGCATCCAACATTCATACATTCATTGCTCATTGGATTTGGGATTAATAGTTTCTATTTTTAGAATATATTGAGACATGGTGCTTATTATTTCTCATCAAAATACCTTTCCAATGCATCGAACAAGAGCCAAAATAGAGTTCAGATGTGAAATTTATGGACAGAGGGAACTTGGACCTTGCATCAAAGTTTTCCACTCCCTCCACAACGAAGATTTTCACCTATAGTGCAGTCTCAAAACCCCTGACATTAGATTTTCTTGCTTCCCTCACATTATAGATTTTCACCTACAATGAAGTCTCAAACCCCTAATGTCAGAGTTTTCTACTCCCTCTACATCAAATAGTTTCACCTGCAATACAATTATTGGTAGATCTTGGAGTAATCTGACATGGTATTCAAGCTTTGATCTGACGGTCATTTTCTCATTTCTAAATATCCTTGGTGCAATATTTATTGCATGCATCCTACAAGGTCTCTTAATTTTTTAGTTCTTCATAGGCTTGGTGCGATTTCTTTAAAATTAGAGAAAACTATTTAACTAGTATCAAATCACAAAACGGATAGTGTCATCAGATTCAAAAGGTGTCGAAACCCTAAGATTGACTGTAAACATGACCCAGTTTCATGATAATCAATTTTTGACCATTTTAGAGAGTTTTAAGGCTTTTTTCATTGATTTCACAAAAATATGTATAGTCAAGTTCTCCAAAGGAAAATATTTTTCTAAGTTTTTCTAATTTTTAAAAAATCCTTAGTGGGTATTTGGTGTATTTTTCATAAGCATACGAAATCTAAAATTTTTGGACTTGGCAAGAACTGTTTGAACCCCTGGCACTATGAGAACTCTCAACATCCCTGACACTACGGGACTCTCAACATCCCCAACATTGTGGGAACTCTCAACATCCTTGGCATTTTTGGAACTCCTAAATTCTTGGGCACTATGATAACTCTCAACATCTCCAGTATTGTGGAAACTCTTAGCATCCTCAACAGTATGGGAACTCTCAAAATCCTTAACACTGCGAGAACTCTTAGCATCCTTGACATTGTAGGAACTCTCAACATCCTTACTATAGGAACTCATGACACCCCTAATACTATGGAAACTCTCAACATCTCTAACACTACAGGAACTCTCGACATCCATAGCACTGTGAGAACTCTCAACTTTCCTGGCACTAGAGGAACTCTCGACCTCCCCAACATTGCAGGAACTCTCAACATCCCCAGCACTATAGGAACTCTTGACATTCCTAGCACTATGGGAACTCCCAACTTCCCCATCACTATGAGAACTCTCAACATCCCTGGTACTATAGGAACTCTTCAAACCCCTGCACTATGGGAACTCTCAACAACCTCAATATGGACTTGAGACACGTTGTAGGGGTCAGATCCTGACAACCTCTTGATAGGGTATTACTATTTTGTGCATAACTTTTAGGTTGTTTCTCTGATTTGTGAAGCATTTATGATTTTGGAAAGTTGGTTTCAGTGCGGATGTGTTGAAGGAGAAATTGGATACATGCATTCAGATGGCTCAGATGTAGACAAGGTCAAATATACAATGAATATATTAATGAGGGCATATATGAACAAGAGATAGAAGAGACTCCTTGATTTAAAGTTTTTAAAACTAATTTTTACATGTTCTCTTTTGCAATTTTAAAACTGCATTCTGGCATGGGCATTTATATAGTTTTTGAGATGTAACATGTGCACTTTGAAAAGTTCAATGTTTACCTTAAGAAGTGCAACTAATTCTATTGTTAGGAAAATGGTTTATTAAGTTAAAGGTAGAAGGCTTCCACCTTCTAAGATATAAATAGAAGGCATGTCATCCTTTTGAAAATAGGTTTTTCTTCTTTTCTCTCAATGTTTGGATGAAAACATGTTGTAACTTTGTGTGTACATATACTTTTCCATATTTATGAATATGAGAATGTAAGCAAGTGTGATGAATGTTACTTTGAATAGGTGTTAATGTTCTTTGGTTATGGAATATGCTTTGTTGTTCATAGTTAGATGAATTCATTAATGCTTCAATGTTTCTTAGTTGCATGCAAAGTTTTGATGATACAAACTTTGGGGTTGTGAACCTTGTGGATGGACTTTATGCCATATGCATGTAATATGAATGTAGGAATGACTTCATGATACCAAGTGACCTTCATCCTCCATGCATTTTTTATATGTGTTCTTGTTTTCATTTGATAGAAAGGGTTCATCTTCATTTTATATTCATTTTTTTGGGTTATTCAAACAGTACTCCGCATTTACTTTGCTATGGATTTCTCCTCTTTTTCTTCCTTCTCACATCTCCCTCTATTTCCTTTCATTCTTTTTCCTCTTTTGTTTCCTTTCCGTGCTTTATAGTTAAAAATAGGCAAAAAATCCCAAAAAGGCCCATATCTGAAGAGGGAGATGCCCCTCTCAAATGCAGAGGAAAATCACCCTTTCCATGGTGATTTATCAAATGTTTCAAGTTTATGTCACTACTCATTGGGTTAGTCAATGAAACTAACAAAGAAAGTGCAGTGACATAAAATCTTTCCAACACATTGTAATTTTATAAACATCCTAATGAGGAAAAATTGAGGTAAACAAAGGGGAAGGTGGGGTTGTTAATGCATTTTGGTTTGCAAAGGCCCCCATAGCTCGATGTACTCTTTATAACTAACACGACATGGAGAAACCCACATTTCCCTCCTCTATTTTTAGTTTACTACCAACAATGCATTTATATCTAAAGTCCACCTTAGATAAAATAACAACCATCTCATGGAATTTTCCATGCAAAAACAAGCAAGATAATCATATAAGTGAAAAAATCAACTATGTATACTTTCATGTACCATTTTAGATTTAAAAATGAGTTACAAGTCCTTCATCGTGGATGTCAAGCACTCATAGAGGCCTCCCTTTAGCCATCCTTATGAGTGTTTGGAATCAATCACCAAGGTCACAAATGCCAAACAATAAAGCAATCACATAATTTCAACCTATAGACAAACATATAGCGAAGGCACATATATAGTTTGGAGTATTGAATAACATATACATCTCATTTTTTTTATCGTATCCTTGTCTTACACCAAATAACAATAACTAAATCCATATAAATGTGTAGGTATATTTTATATCAAAACTTCCCCAATAATATAGTTGGCATTATATTCATACCACACCAAACATAGGCTATACCATTAGGTATTTGAATGGAACTTTACTAAAAACTAGATATAGCATTAACATATAACAAATTGTAATACCCTAAATGGTCTTCAAAATACATCAAGATATACTGCCATAATAACTCATGGAACCACCTCATACAACATTCACGTCAAGAACCCTTAAAATAATTTTATCGCAACAAAAATTCTTTAATACACAACATATGTTACTACTTTTCATTTTAATTTAAATAAACATAAATGGGCCATACCTAGTTGGGTGTTAAATCCATTGTTGCAACCTTATTCATGTTAGGTTGTCGAGCTAAAAGCTTCATTGATGCAGACATTGGAGGAGGGTGCTGAGTGTCACAGTCGCCGGCGTTGGTCAGGCCAACCGACGTCGGTCAGGTGGATACAGGAAGCTGTCGACGATGGTCATGGATCGGCCGACGTCGGTCACCCCTAGGCAGACAGGGACCGACGTCGGTCGCCTGTGCAGTTCCAAACTGCGAGTTCCACAGACAGTTCATTAACGAACCGGTTGTTTGCATGAAGAAGGCTAATTTTAGTCTTGAGCTGCGGATCTAATTATTGTAATTAGGTGTCTAATTATTGTTTGCATGAGATATATATAATAGACTCATGGGCTCTATTGTAATTTCTGCTAGAGAGTAAGAGAGCAAATATTAGCTCCTTCAGAGTGAAGAGAACATGGTGTGTTCTTCTTAGTGCCACAGTGCCAGGTATGGGTGTTGGTTTGGAGAATCAGAGGGATTCTTCATGTATGTAGGATCTTGGTCAGTAGGTGTGCAAGGCCACGTTTGGAGATCTACATGGTAAGTAAGATCATTGATCTGAAGGTGTATGTGTGTGCATGGTCTAGGTTTGCAGGTGTGCAGAATCAGGTTGATCTGCAGGTGGCAGCAGGATCAAGGTGACAACAACACAACAGGTAGCAGTATTAGGTGGGATCTACTTGGAGTACGGTGTGTACTCGGTCAGAGAGCAAAGAGGAAGGCAAGGTAGTTCCTTCCAAAGTAAGATCATTTGAGTTGCAGGTTGTTGCAAGTTCATGGGAGATCTACTTGGAGTACGTTGAGTACTTGGAGTGCGTGGAACACTTGTGGAATGCATGGAGCACTTGTGTACTGGCAGTAGAGATACTGACTAGTTGACTGGCTGTGTTGTTACTGCCTGGTGGAGGTGAACACCAACTCTGTATTTGAGTTGTGTGTTGGGACCGTAATTGAGAGAGTGAGCTCTTGAAGGTGAATTACCGAACACTTGGTGTGGCAAACCTGTAAGGTGGAAGAGTGTGGTGTCTCTTTGTTGTAATTCTTTTCTGGAAGAGTATTAATACAAGTTTTGTATTGTCTCTCATATTCTGTGTTATTTCTGAATTCTAGTTACTTGTTACTTCTGGTTTAATTCCGCATATTAAGTTGCTTGAACATGGTAATCAATGGTGCTTCCGTGGGTTTTTAACAATTCAAGCAACAAATAAATTAAACAAACATAATACAACTTTGGTGCCCAATCCAATGCCCCTATGCAACTCATTATCTCCAAATTGAAATAACACATAATGCTTCAAAGACATTTACCAAGTATAGTCCACAAAACTAGCGTCCATATTTCATAAAAACAAAAGAGCCCATGTATCTATGTAATAACTAGTTTGAGTTTATTTATCCAAGGCAAAAAATCATAAGAAGGAAAACCTAATTACGTAAGCATTCCAAATTTTCCTAATGAAAAAGATGTTTACAACTAAATCCATAGTTCCAATCCTAATGAAAAGGATGTTTACAACTAGATCCATAGGTCCAAATAAGATACAACACAACTATGGCATTTTGGATTTAATATAAATGGAAGCCAAGATAAATTTCAAGCAATATAAACGCAGTCTTAACCATGTGGGTCCAAGCCAAAATCACAACAAGATTTTAAGAATGACCATAGCCACAACAAACTAAAAGTAAGACACATGAATGAAAATAAGAGGTGTTGCGTCAATTGTTACAGTTAAGATTCACCAAAACACAACATATCACGTCCACTCTTTTCTTCATAACTTTATAATAATTTATTTTGTTTCCTTATAGAAATAGTAATGCAACTAATACCTTTTTCCATGTCAATATTCATGGCCAGAAAAACAACAACTAGAGGGCTAAAAATCAATTAATAAAAGTCCAACAGGACTTTTGGTATAATTTTGTTATGGAAAATCAAGAGTAAGGTGAAAATAATATGTCTCAAAACATATAATAGTTAGAGTTTGAAACCCCAAACTCAATTCCAACCAACATTAAACCCTAAGTTAGAAAACCCTACATAAGTGAAATCATATAAATCAAAAGCATGACTAGAGTTTGTAAATTCTATGAGGGACATGGTATTTTATTATCTAGACAAGGTCTTCCACATAATTCAAAATCCAATTATGGTAAAATGTCAAACATGTAATCATGAAAAATTAGAGCTATGTAATAGAAACAAGATGTAATATCAAGTTCCTACTCTAAATTAAACATACTAACTCTAATTGAGCTTGAAAGGATAGAAATATATCTCAACTTATTGTGAAGATCTCCTTGTTGGGTTGATTTCACTTTGATTGATGATGATTATGAATGCTCAAGTGGACCCATGCAATAATATTAACATGTCCCTTAGATAGATGATGAGATGCTAAGATGATGTTGATGGCTTGTTCTCACAATGGCATGATGTCACTGGGATATCAAAGCTTGTTTGCTAAATGGACATGGTCGCCTTAGGCTCTTGAAGCTTTTTCACTAAATGGTTAGAATCTTCATAGTATTTTTAAGCTTTGCTCACTCAATGGACATAATCTCTTTAGGTTCTCTAAACTTCACTCACTCAATGGACATAATCTCCTTGCTCTATAAGCTTGTTGCAAATGAGGGAAAGGGGCTCGATCTATATATTTTTGATGGGGTAAATGGATAGTTAGATTTGATTTGAAATAGATGGCTAAGAGTGAGTCAACATCCTCATTCAATGAGGGGGGTTGGATATTAAACGCAAGAGGTTGGAAAGGTATGGGCTTGATTGATTGAGGAATGGGCTTGATTTAATTCATTTTTGACTTGGGATTTGGGGATTTGATTGATTTGATTTTTATTTTCTTTATTTATTATTTCATTTTAGATGTGCATGGATTTTATTATTAGTGATAATCAACTAACTAATAATGATTAATTAATTGATTGATTCGAAAAGTGATTTTGGTGGGATTGGGTAAGGTCATGACATAATTAGGATAGTGTGATTAAATGATTAGGGGTGATGGTGTGATGCAGTTTGGCTAGAAATGTGTTAATGATGGATTAGGGTAGAATGTTGGAATGACGAGATTAGGGTTGTAATGACAATCAAATTAGGATTTAGTGATCTTAGGGTAGAATGGCTAGGGATGTGTTAATGACAAGATTAGGGTGGTATGATGAAATGATGGGATTAGGGTTATAATGATTATCATATTCGGGTTTAGTGATGTTATGACAGATTAAGGGTGAATAAAAGGATGATTAGGGATGATTAGTGATGAATTTGGGATAATTAGGGATTATTAGGGATGAATTAGGGATAATTTATGGTTTCAAATCAAAGTGCTAAGAGTGTCGAAAGTAGAGTGGTGAAAATGAAGAGTCTACATTTTCCCCCTCTTTGAAAGGGTGTTGTGACTGAAAGAAACAAATTTTCAAAGAATGTATAAGAAGGAAGATAAGTTCAGTAGGATGTCCCTAGTGGAATGATGGTTAGGGAGATGGGCAAGATCAAGTGATGATTGGTTAGATATGATTCCCCCTCGAGAGGGCATGCAAGGATGAAAGACATAAATGGGCTCTTGAAATGAGAATAAGGGATGAAATGGAAGAATTAGGGTTAAACTTGGATGGGTTGGGGTGTGAAGCTTATATACCCTAGGAGTGGGGTGTTATGGTCAATATGATGATTATGGATATATATGTTTGTGTGGATGTTATGGATGGAAGAGATTAACACAATTGATATGAGGCTTGCATATTGTAATGTCCCCTTCTCGTTCATATCCAGTCTGAGTTACCATTAGCCTATTCTGGTTCCCGTAGGCTAAGTGGATATTGGTTAGGGAACTTTGGCGACCTGATATGAGTTTTCTAGGTTTTTCTAGGTTTTTTCCAGTGCAGATGGCTATTTTTAGTAAGTTACCATTTTTTACTAATTTACTATATTTAGTAAACTTACTATTTTAGTAAGTTCCTATTGAGTTTTATTTGGCCCAATTTGAAGTTTTGGCTCACTTACTATTTTTGGTAAGTGTTGTTTTTAGTAACTGGTCTTGGCTCCTATTCAATAGCAATGCAGAGTTTTCATTATTAACAAGGGTGAGTTCTCTCAATGGTAAAACATATTGTTTGTTTCTTCGTCACTCAAGTTAATAAAATTTCTAATTGAATTAAGTGAGAATAAGCATGGGTTATAAAAGACCCCCTTAGCCTAGTTGAGAAACATTGTTTTAACAAAGGGTACAATGTACTTTATGTTGGATGCCCCATTTGGGAAATATTTGATGATATTTTCAATTGTTAAAGATAATTTTTTTTTAAAAAAAAGTTGGGCATGGAGTTTTGGAGGAAAAAAGCATTTTCAAAATAGAGGTTGCCTTAATCCCTCCCTCATCTTCTATTTAATCACTCTTTGAGCTCTCATTTGGAAATGTGAACTTTGGCAGCTTAAGGAGACTCTATTGGATTTTTTTCAGAATACAATTACTGTTAGTTGGGGATGAAAACCCTCATCTCACATTGTTGGTTTTGGTGGATTGTGACCCACCCTAGCTGGTTGGTGTTTGGTTTGGAGGTTTTTATAGTATTTATCTTGCTGGTTAACTTTATTTGGCATTGGATAAATGAAGATTTTCAAAGTTTTCTAAGTTGTGTGTGGATTTTATAATTTGGTGAATTTCCTTTTCGGTATTTTTTATTTTCATTTGCTTGGATGGGCATTACTTCTAATCCACTTGCTGGAATTTCATGGAGGACATGTGAATTATTGGAGCAAATCACCCACCTTAGGATTAGCACCATTTTCATGGAGTTGGGACAGCGAACAAGGAGTTTTGATCTGAGCATTCTATGGTGAAAATATGTTGTAAACAAAGTATTTTTAGGTTTGATTTTATATTGAAACTTTTTGATTTTATACTGAGTTGCAATGATATATGTCTTAATGTAATTCTACTTATTTTGTCCTTGTAATTTATGTACATATAAATGTATGTGCTCAATGTGATGGATGGTTATAAAATATAAAACCCTTTTGCATTCTCCTATCTTATTCTAAAAACAAAACATAAACACACACACACACACACACATATATTCAGGGGAAACCATTATAGTGGTATCAGAGTGTAAAACATTCCTGCCAGCCAGTGGGTAATGCATTTTTATGAGCACCAGTAATAGAGAGAAGATACCTTGAAAGGCTAAGAAAATGTGAAGAGTATTTGTGGGATCATTGGCCTTCAGACATGGAAAAACAACACTCTAAAAAACACTCAGTAGGATTGATAATCTCAAAAAATATGGGTGAAAGGGATGAAAGGATATAAAGAGGTCAAGAATAACTAGATCTATTGATGCTTCTTTTGGGAGCTGTGGTTAGGGGACAAGAAATGGCAGTCCAACGTGCTTAGGAAACCAATCAACAACTTGCATAGTTGGTCGCAGGGTTGAACTAATTGGGAGTCAACAATGGAGGCAATAATGGGCAAGGAAATGATATGGGTCAACGTGGAGAAACTAATCAGCACAATAGGGCAGCCATGGCAAGACCTCTCATCCCTGTTTTTCCACCAAGAGTGGAATCACAACCCAATCAGGAGCTCACTTTGATTGAGATGAAGGATTAGTTTAGATAGGATTGGATTGATGCAGGACCTAGATTTTAGCATGATATATTTCTATGTGATTATATAGATCTTAGGATGAGGCATATGCCCAACAGGGGCAATAGAGATCCCCATAATGGCTTGCGAAGGAAATTTAGAAAACTTAGTCTCCCTTACTTTGATGGGTCTGGTAAAAATTTAGCAAGATCTTGGGTCTAAAATGTGGACACATACTTTAATCTTAATCATATGCCTGAAGAAGATTCCATTAAATATGCTTCCATTCACTTAGATGGAGTTGCACATGAGTGGTGGCATCATGGGATGGTTACAATGGGTCATGCTCATATTACTTCTTATGCAGAGTTTACCAAGAGACTCATAGAGAGATTTGATAAAAAAATACCCCAAACCTAATTTTAAGGAGTTGGCATAGATGAAATAGTGGGGTTTAATGGATGTTTATGTTGCTAACTTTCAGAGGTTGTCAGTTTTGGTGACAAATATATCCGAGAGGAGGTTCATTATGCTCTCTATAGATGGGTTAACTGATCCTCTAAGGGGATGGATTAAAGTTTTCAACCCACCTTCTTTACAAGAGGCAATCAAGAAGGATAAAGACATGGAGTCTTCCACCTCCAAGAGCAGATTTTAGTCCAAAGGATTTTCACATAAGGACCAAAATAAAAAAACATTTCCCAAAGGACTCTGAACAACCAAATAAATTAGTCACAAGGATTGATAGTGAGACACTTAATGACTCGAGGAGAAAGAATTTGTGTTTCACATGTAAATAACCTTGGCATCTAGGAAATATGGGTGCTACAAAGGGGAAGGTGCATCAAATAGAGTACTATTCAATAGAGGAAAGTACATCATAAAAATTAGACCAATAGTTTGATTCAGAGGAAAATGAAGAGGAAGAGACTCCTGAAGAGGTTGGAAAGGAAGAGGAGAATGATGGGAAGCTTGCTCAATTACATAGTTTTCAAAAAAATGAGTCCCTGCATATTAGAGGAGTACTTAACAAGCAATAGTTAATGACATTGATTGACACAAGAGCCACACATAATTTCATTGATGAGGGGTTGGTTACACGTAGAGGAATTCAAACTCAGGAGATAGGTGGATTTCAGGTGATGGTTGTTCATGGGTTTACAATCAATTACACTAAGATGATTTCACAGTTGAGTTTGTAGTTAAGAAATTATGAAGTCAAGGATGACTTCTATGTGGTGAATAGTGGTGATATAGATGTAGTAATGGGAATACAATGGCTTCAATCACTTGGAGAGATCGCACTTAATTTTCAAACTATGGAGCTGAAATTTAAATCAATGGGTAAGAGTGTGGTATTAAGAGTTGTGTCGACTGGAGGACTTCGAGAGTTCTCTTTCAAACATATGGAGTGGTTATTTAGACATGACCATATTGAGTGGGTAGCAGAGTGTGTGGTTATGCTTATAGTTATAGAGGAGGTAAAGAGGTCCTATCCACTAGACATTTAGGCTTCAATTTCCAATTGAAGCAAAGTATTCAGTAGCATTCCTCCAGGGAGGCCTCTTGATAGAGGCATTAAACATCTGATTGAGCTAGAGGAGGGATCCAAACCCATGATCACCACTCCCTATAGGCATCCTAAGTGACATAAGGATGAGATAGAGAAAGATATTAAGGAGCTTTTGGAGATGGGACACATTAGACCAAGTAAGAGTCCATTTACTTCTTTAGTAGTGTTGGTGAAGAAGAAGGATGGGACCATGCATATGTGTGTTGACTACCGAGCATTGAATAAGAAGACAATACAAAATTGGTGCCCCATTCCACGCATAGATGAGCTCATTGATGCGCTACATGGAGTGGTATATTTATCCAAAGTAGACTTGAGAATGGGTTATCATCAGATTAGGGTCAGAGAGGAGGACGTAGAATAGATTGCATTCATATGTCACTTTGGCCACTATGAGTTCCTTGTCATGCCTTTCATATTGACAAATGCACCAACTACTTTTCAATCTTACATGAATAGGGTGTTCAATAAATAGTTGTGTAAGTATGTCTTGGTTTTCTTTGATGACATCCTTATTTTCAATAGATCATGGGAAGAGCACTTGAAGCATTTGGATGTGGTGTTGGGAATTATTAAGAGTGAGTCTCTTTTTGATAATGAGTCCAAGTGTGAGTTTGGAATGGTTGAATTATTATACCTTGGGAGCATAATCAGTGCTAATGGATTTTGTTTTGATCCAAAAAAAATTAAAATATTAATAGATTGCCTCACCCACTACTCTTACTCAATTGAAAGGTTTTTTGGTTTGTATGGGTTATACAGGAGGTTTGTCAAAGGTTTTTCATAGGTTACTACCCCACTTACTGATTTGGCTAAAAAGGTAGCCTTCACTTGGTCTGAATCAATGTAAAAATATTTTGATTAGTTTAAAAAATTGATGAGTTCATGTCCTATATTGGACATTCCAAATTTTTCTAAACCATTTGAGCTTGAATGTGATGCTTCAGGTGATGGAATTGGGGTTGTCCTCATGCAAAACAAACACTTGATTGCATATGCAAGTAGGAAGTTGAGAGGGAGTGAGAGAAGTTACTCCATCTTTGACAAAGAGATGTTATCCATAATGCATGCTTTGGTTAAATATAGACAAGACCTTGTTCGAGGGAGATTCATTCTTAAAATTGACCATAATAGTCTAAAATATTTCTTAAGTTAGAAGGACCTAAGTGAAAGGCAACAAAAATGGGTTAGAAAACTCCAAACCTATGACTTTGACATTGATTATGTCAAAGGGAAATAGAATATAATGGCTGATGTTATTGGCGCCTGAATTTTGACTAAGTCTTGTCCCATTTTGATGTGAGTTCAGCAAAGTGTGAAAGGACCATGGTGTAGGAGGACCATGGCACGTAACTAACAGGAATAAAATCATCATGGAACAAAACCTATTGGGCACAAAAGGATAACGACATAGAAGGACTAGTGCAAGAGGACCCAATTAGAGGAGAATAAATCATGAGGAACCTGAGAACATAGGACTCAAAATAGAAGCGAAAGACTTGGGGAGTGCATGGGAAGTAGGGTGTGGTTAGAATAATGGTTTAAATGGGACATTCTGACCTTATTGATATGTCTTTTACCATCCCACAAGGAAATAAACACATGACTACTAAGATATAGCATAGAGCAAGAATATAGGGGGCGTAGAGGTTCAGATCTTGAGGAAGAACTATTTGTCATGCACCATGAATCTCAGTCTGTTGAGATTTTGTTGGCCACCTATACATGCCATTAATGATTGTAAACACTTGGTTAGGAAAAAAAAAGTATAAATACCCCTAGTGAAAAGCATCATGAGAGATAGATAGACAGGAATTTTGTAGTGTTATGGTGGAAAATTTTAAGCTTAATATATGATAGCATGTTGTATCAACTTGTGTTACTATCAATGATGGTGTGAATTATTGTTTAAACTCTTTATGTGAAACAAACTTGATAATTTATTTTCTAAGCACTTACTGCTAAATATGAAGATGACTATAATATGCATGATAATGTTGATCGGATATAGAACTCATAGGATTGAAGTAGTAAGTTTATGCTTTTACATTATCTTTGCTTAATTGATGAAGATGAACAAGTTATCTAAGTTGTGCTACAAAACCTACATGAATCAATATTTTTCCACGTGCTTCGAGTGTGCGTGCAAGACCCAGGTCTTGCGTGAAAGGGCTAGTACACTAGCATGTTTGGTTAGACTTCAATGTTTGAGCTAGAATCAACCAAAATAATCCAACATTTTGGTTCCATTTTCAAGACCCAAAACACTTGAAGCATAGTCTAGGGAAAATGTTTGAGCATATTACGCTAGAAAATATAGAAGAATGGGTTACTAGTGTTGAAGATAATTTTATAGTTCCATATTTTGAGCTAGGAATCTCTGCATGATAGTGGGTGGAGTAGAATATCTGCAGTCCCTTATATGAAACCTGCTTTTCAAAGGTCCCAGTTCTTTTACATGCTTGGTTAATATCATATGCTCAAGGATGATCAAAGAATCTTGGAAGGAGGTAGTCTTGGATGCTAGAATGATAAAGGGTTTTAACATGAATTGGAGTTTTGTTTACATGACCAGTCAACTTTTGATGGAAAGAAGTTTGGAACAACTACATTCTAGAGTACGTTGTGACCACCTATTTATGCCCTAAATAAGCCAAGTTCTAATTCCTTCGAGAACTGTGGGGTCGTTATCTAACACTTTTTGCTTTTGAAATTAAGAAGTTATTTTTTGACCTTGGTCTAGAAACTATACCAGTGGAGGGCTAAATCCTCTTGTGTATGAGCCACACATTTGGAATGGGAGAGTAGGGGTTGATAGAATATTGTGGGTTCAAAATGGTAGCTAGCCAACATGCACTATGAAAATGTAATTATGATGAAGCTTGACAAAGGATCATGGGAGTTAGCGGCGTGGGAAGAGACTGGGAGAACTCAAGGAGTGTTGTTAAGAGTTGTAGGGAAGCAAAAACACATAAGGACCCCATCACTTTTGAGCCACATTCTGTGCCACTTCTATCCTATGAAGGAGAAACAAGTTGGATAGAAGGAACCAAGGAACCAAGTCCAAACCAACCAGCCCCCCCCAACATAGTGCATGCTCATGCCTTTAAATCAGACAAAGCGCACATTCAAAATTGGGATACAGACAGTTTGGAGTCAAAAGATAAATGAGTAAGGGATATTAAAACTAAGCCATTTGATGCTCATTTAGATTTAACACTATCTTTCCCTCTTCAAGGGAATTATATGGCATAGCTTGGGATGCCTGGTGGACCTAGTATTTAAAGATAGAATATAGGCCCAAACTTGGTTAACCAACCAACTACTGCTCCCCATACCACAAGCACTGCTACTAGAGGCACTATAGGAGGCCTAAGAGGAGGCACAGGAGGAAGTGGACTCCCTCCTCAAGGGATAAGATCTATAGATTCCTATCAACCACCCATTCAAACACCTCAACCACCTATAATCTACTATGAGATAACATTACAATTAGCAAAATACTAAGGGGTGGAGAATGTAGTTGAGTATGTCCACAAATGTGATTTGATTTGGAAGGCATGATGCATTACATCTTCTAGACATAAGGCCACATAGTTTGTAACTATTCTTTTAAAGAGCTTGCACAAGTGGTACTGGAAGTTTAACCCTCAAAAACTAGTGGTCGACTTTGATTAGCTCAAAACAACCTTCCTTCAAGAGTTTGACATTCACAAATTTGAACAAAGCATAGTAATGCTAAAGGACATAAAGCAAGGACTTATCAAAAGTGTGTGTGAATATGATGGAAGGTTCAACACATTGCTAAATAAATTGTCATTTGAAATTAACATTGCCTAGCACACACAATGGTTTGTGGGAGGACTGATACTACCCTTTCGATGAACCTTGTCACAACGGACCTTCACTAGCCCATGCAAGGTTTTGGAAGATACTCTTCATGTGAAGTAGTTGAAATCATTGATAATAGGAATAGTCCCTTTATATAAGCCTATATAGCCTCAATATCATCACAACTTGAGAAGCTAATGATAAATAATGCGCATGAGACATGCAACGGTGTCTGTTGCACCAACTGTGAAATTGAAGGATATACAAGGAGTATTTTCCCACATAAGAACATTCACACGATACTTAAATAAACATGTGAAATTTTTCATGAGGAATATGATGTATTCTCTTATCCTATTATATAGCAAGCTATGCACGCTAAGGTGTCTGATTATTATAAGATTTATGATGCCTACACTCATGATACTAATGATTGTCATCTAATCAATGACATCCATGATGCTTAAGTGCATGGCACACGTCAAACCTTAGTATCAAATAATCAAGATAATGGTGGCTATCATAGATGTGGGAGAGGGTGAATACAAGGAGGTGGATGTTTCCCACCTAGGACTTGTTATAAATGTGGGTCCCCAGACCACTATCAATGGGATTGCCCAGATTACTCGATGTGTACTTTTTGTAAAAAGGACCACTGATTGGAAGAGTGCCTTGATCTATATGCGGCTATCACCAAGGATAAAAATGAAAAAAGCATCAGTATGATTTGAATTGATAAACTACAATGGCACACATGCCCAACCATCCCTATATTTCAACAAGTAAACATTACCACTTGTAGTGGGGGACAGACCCAATTGATAACCAATCGAATAAAGAAGGTAAAATGGGAAGAACCATGAGATAATAAGTAACCTAATGTTTAGTAGCAAAAGGATGTCCTTCAAGATATGAAGGTGCTCATATGAAAAATTTAGGGAGAAATCTAGTTCCTTAAGAACAAGGACGTAACACAATGTGTTGCTATGCAAAGAGAAGCTGAACTTCAACTAGTGGCATGCGATGACTTCCAAGAATTATGCAAGTGTATGTTGGATGAGGATATTGTCCCTCAGCTTAGCATTTGTCTTAAGATTCAATTCCAACTTCAAAATGGGGCTCACCGTCACATATTTAGGTAAAGTAAAAACTGTTGTTTGAATCATACTAGACAACATGACACCCCTAGTTCCTCTACTTCTCCAGAAGATAGAGAAATATTAGTTAATGCTACCATCGATGGATGGGTAATCTGAGACATCTTAATGGATATCAGTGTAGAAGTCAATGTCCTCACCAAGGATGCTTGGATAAAAATGTATAGTCCAGCGCTACAACCTTCACCTCATGTCTTATTCATGGAAAATAAGAATCATGTGCACCCTATTGGTGTCCTCAATAATGCCACGATTGACATATTTGGAGTACCATTCAAAGTAGATTTTGAGGTTTTGGAGTTAGTTGAAGCTAATGATTACCTATCTATATTGGGAAGACCTTGGTGTTATGAGAATAATATATACTTGAGCTTTCAGAAGTGCTACATTAGTTTTGAGAACACTGAATAACATGTCATAATCCCACTAGATCAAGCAAAAGGACCCCCTTATATAGAGATTGCCAATGTTGATGAAGACATCAACCACTTATATAATGTTATTTCTAGAAGTGATGAACAACATGATCCCACCCTAGATGGTGTTCTTCGATGGATAGATAACCAATCTATTTTTGATACTACAAGCAATGCTTGTAACTATTGGGCTCATGGTTATTATGATCTCATTGGGAGGATGTGGAACATCATCAATAGTCAAGGGAACTTCCCGTGCCAGCTTCCTAAATGTCCCAAGTTTATTTGCCTCACTAGGTTAATAATGAGAGGGCCACCACTGGAAAGACTTGATGAAGCCCCATGGGTCTAAGGACAAATGGAGGTATGTGATTTTGTCAAATGCCTTGAAGAATTCTATGACATTGAAAATCACCGGATGAAGTCATTAGATCACCTTTTTTATGACACTACTACAAGGTAGTGGCATACCCATAAATAATGCCTTTTCTAGTGGGATCAAGTACGTTCTACTCTACATCATAGATTTCATTATGACAATAAGGTCAGGGGAACAATTAGTTACAATGGTGTATAAGAACCTAAACCTCACATTGAGGCTTGTGAGATAATATGAAGGAACAATGAAACATACTTACTAGAGTACCTATGGGTGCATGAATTCTAGATAAATTTACGTACATGGGCACTATCATTGTATATTCATGAAGAGTGACATATGGGTATCGAGTTTTAGTAGTTACTGAAGGAGAACATGAAGTCGACATTATCCTATTCTTCACCTAGGATGGACTTATGCCTCGCACTCCAGGCCATACATGAAGCAGTTCTCAAAGACCCAATTGTCATAAAGGACCACCTGAGAAATATCCATCAGGACCTTGAGGAACCGTTACATTTGTTCAATGAATCTTCAACACACCAAGTTCTTGATGAAGATCAACGTAAAGAGATTCACTTGGGAAATCAAAATCTTATATTCTAGGTAGATGAAGGAAAAGGGTCAACTTTACTCGACCTAATTCCTAATCATCTAGATATTCTTATAGAAGTTGGCACAAGAAATTTTCAAGACATAAGTATCGATTTGAACAACCCCTACCATGGATCTATTCACACTATTCAACACAACATCAACTCGGACCAAGAACCAAAGATGGACATAGTAGGAAACTATTGGACTAACACAGAGATTACAAAAGTCTTTGAGTTGATAAAAGAATATCAAGATGTTTATCCAAGGAACAATAATTAAATGAATAGAGTCCACCCATCCTTAGGAAAGATGTGCATCAAGCTAGTCGATGACACTCGACTAGTGAAAAAATGACCATACATAATGAATCCTAATCTTTGCCCATGTGTTAAAGAGGAAATTTATATTATGCTCCATGTTGGTGTCATCACTCCCATTATTGAATCTGAATAGGTTAGTCCCATGGTGATTAGTATCAAAAAGGATGGATGCATTTGTATATGTGTGGAATACTGAGTGCTCAATGCATCCTATGTGATAGATCCTTTTCCAATGCCATTCACAAAGGAAATCCTTGAAGGTGTTTTTGGTTTTGAATTATACTCATTTACATATGGATTCTCAGGGTACCATCAGGTCTAAATAGCTTATGAAGACCTGCCTAAAATAACCTTCACCATAGAATGGGGATTATTTGCCTATACTATTACGCCCTTCAAGTTGAAAAAAGCCCCAATAGTGTTTTCACAGATAGAAATTGAAGCCTTTAAGGACTTTATCCACAAGTTCCTCCAAGTCTATTTGGATGATTGGATGGTATATGGTTTGGTCAAGGACCATTGTCCTAATCTCAATTCATACTTGAGCATTTTTGGGTGTTACAAATCTCCTTAAATCTGAAGAAGTGTCAGTTCATGATGCCTTTTGGTGTGCTCTTAGGGCATATTATTTGTAAGGAAGGACTCCTAGTAAACCTGATAAAGGTATTTGTTATTATTTGCCTTCCAGTACCTAAGACTCAACATGAGGTTCATGCCTTTTTGAGCCACATGAGTTGTTATAGAAAGTTCATTCGCAGTTATGTCAATATTGTCATGGCCCTAGAAGAAATTTTAAAGTAGAATGAACAGTTCATATGGACTTGCTCTTGTAAGGAAGCATTTGAAGCACTCAAGTAAAAATTAGTCATTGCTTCTATTCTACAATTCCCTAATTGGATAAAGCCATTTCATGTCCCTGTTGATGCATCTGGCATGGCCATTGGTGTGATTTTTGCATAACTCGGTGTCGGTCACTTAGACCACACAATTTACTTTGCTAGGAGGAATATAACACTTGTTAAAATAAATTATACCACTACAGATCATGAAGCTTTATCTATGGTCTATGCTTTGCAAAAGTTTAGGTAGTACCTTCTAGCCACTCCTTTTATTTTTTATATCGATCATGAGGACCTTGTTAACAAACCTGTATTGCATGGATGAATCTATCATTTGATTGTATTATTTCAAGAATTCTAGTTTTTAGTTATGTTGAAACCTAAAAAATCTAACTATGGACCTGACCACTTATCTGTTGACCATTTTTGGTCCAACAGGCTAAAATCCATCCCCCTTTTCCCCTATTGTTACAGGCCAAAATCCATCCCCCTTTTCCCCTGTTGTTCTGAGCCAGTACATTTTTTTGATTTTGCACAAGTCTCGTTTCTACGGACTCTACGGGCATTTCTATGGGCTCTGCAGGCCCATTTCTATGGACTTTGTAGGCACACAAATGGTTTCCCAACACTTAGGTGCAAAATGGACAAGTGCTTGGTTCAATAGTTGGTTCAATGCTTTGGCTCAATCACTTTGTTCACTCAGTCGGTTCAACGACTTGGTTCATCGCTTTGGTTCAAAAGCTGGTTCAAATTGTTGGTTCAATGGGTTGGTTCAAAGGAATGATTCAATCAAAAAGTTTAAGAGAGTCTCTTGAAGGACAAGTACCCTTGTAGAGGGCAGTTCCTGACCCAAGTGCCCTTGCGGAGGGCAGGGAACATTTTCAAAGGGACCAAAGAGAAGGCTAAAAGGGTTGGAATTCCATCGAAAAAATGCACAAGGCAAGTCAGAATTCATTCAAAATTGTTCAAGGTGAGAACATGAGAATTTCTTTAGAGAAAAATCTCGTGAGCTAGAAGGACAAGGCAAGAATGATTTATTTCAGACTTTTGTTTGAAGGGATTCCCTCTAATAAAAAGTCTAAAGAAATTCAGAGAAGAGGCCGCGAGAGAAAAAACTCGAAGGAAAAGAACTGAAGGATTTGCCAAAGATAGTGACGTCTCTGAGGCCATCAATTTTAGGGAAATGGACTTGCCATTGGTTTTCAAATAGTTATGGGCCTGTGAACGTCAATTTTACACCAAAAAAAGCCTGAGAGCAGAAGCTGCCAAGTGTCATCTGTCGGGACACATGATAATTTGCCCCTAAAAGCAGCGGAATGTGCCACGTGTCCCTTGAAAAACCCGATGGAGCATGACAAGTGTCTGCATCTGATTCCCAAAGCTCCTTTCAACAAGCTTCCCTCAGAGTTCTGCGGAGGGTGCTAAGTGGCAAATGCGGAAGGTTTTGACATATTTTTCTAAGAGTAGTGGAACGTGCCACATGTCCTTTGCAAAGCTCGGCAGAAGCTGACAAGTGTCAACATCCATGGTCTCTCCCTTTTGTTTTGTAAAGACTGTGGTGGGACCCAAACATATTTCTAAAGAGAGTAGAAGCTGCCAAGTGTCATCACCTGTGTAAATCCAAATGAGTCCTGAATGTTTCTATATTGTTTCTAAAGCTCAACAGAAGCCACCATGTGTCATCTTCTGTAAGACTCTCAAAAGGTGCCTAAAGCTTCTATAAGTTAAGTGGATGCTGCCATGTGTCCTTACCTTTTTCACAGTGGACTGCACTATGTGTCACTTATTGAATTAGCAAAAAGCAGCCAAAGCAAGCAGGAAAGACATGAGTGAATTGCTAAGGAGGACGATGGAACTGAGGACGTCAAATTTGTGGCAATGAAGTAGCTGTTGATCTTTGCAGACTTAAGAAAAACTTGAAGGAATTCAAAGGCTTAAGGCTAGAAGAAATAACCAAGTGCGAAAATAGACAAAATAGTCTAAGTGGTGAGGGAAGGTGTCGACTCAAGGAGTTACTCCAGTGGTTGACATAATGTCTGCGAATTGATCATCAAGAGGCACGAACGGCGAATGATGTGACCCATTTTCTTCACTTTGCATTGATGAGTAGATAAGCTACATAATTGCCTTGAAGGAGTGGTCATGTTTGCAGATAAATGGTGTGGCCCATAATTTTGCATATTATGTTTTAGCATCTTCCTCTTCCCAATGATCAAAACGCACATGGGTCACTTGTAAAAAGGGTGCCAAAAGGCCTCTTTTCTTCCTCTATATATTGTAAACTTCTCATTTGAGACATCATCTCTTGGCTCGTAAGGCAAAGCTCTTCCCAAAAAACCTCTGGGCTTGTAAGGCAGAACTCTGTCAGATTTTACCTTGAATCGAGACATAGCATTTTTACCTCTATTTGAGCTTGCACTTTTGTATGTGTCTATGCCTTTGTTCTGTGTCAAGTCATTTTCCTTTATGCTTTCATAGGATGATTCAAGCGTGTCTAATGCATTGTGAGCTTTTCTTTTGTAGGTCTGCCAGAAGTGTCCCTAGAGGAGTATAGGTGCCTATGAATAGACTGCCATAGTGTATTTGAGAATGCCTCTGGTAGTTCTTCCTCCCTATATATCCACGGACCCCTAGCCCACTGATGTATAAAAATTTCTCGTGTCAAATGAAGTGTATGGGAACTTTTTGCTTGGTAAAAGTGTATGTTTAGGCTGAGTGGATCAACTTTTTTGGTGTATCACCTTTTAGTTTAGGTTTAGGTTTTGTTTTCAGCATCCTTCTCCCTTTTTCATCCCCCCCTTTTTCATTTATTTGTTAGCAGTAGGGAATCTAGGACCTAAAAGATACATCGAAGGGAGCTAGCCCTTATCTAGAGACTCTCCCCCCAGTTTTGCCAGGCCCACAGGCAAGAGGGGAGTTTCCATTGTTGTGTGTGGAAGGCAAGAGCTTGGCCTCCAGTTTAGGGTGCAATCCACTGCGTCAACACTATCATAGATCAAGAATGAAGAACCACCGAGTGTTATAGAATATGATCTTCTTGATGTATAAATCTTTTGGACAACATTGGTGCCTAAAGGACTAGAAGACATTTTAGCATTTTTGACCACTGGTTCCAAGCCTGAATCGCTCACCTCATAGGAAAAAAATCAACTTGTAGTTCACATCGCACCCTTCTAGCTCACAACAGGTGATGTTTACAAAATAGACCATGACAAAGTCCTTTGACATTATGTAATGCAATATGAGTGCCTTTAGGTACTTCAAAAGGTTCATGAGGGTATTGTTGGAGGGCACTATGCTAGAGAAGCTACTGCATGAAAGGTTCTGCTAGTTTGACTATGGTGGCCAACTCTATTCCAAGATGTTAAAGCATATGTTAGGAAATGTGACATTTGACAGTACTTAGGCAAGCCTAGCCAAAGATATGTTATGCCTTTACAACCTATCCCTTCTCAGGAACCCTTTTAAAAGTGGGCTATTGATTTTGTTGGTCCCATCACTCCAATGGGATGATGAATGGGTTCTCAATATATTATTGCAGTAACTGATTACCTTACATGTTGGATTAAAGCTATGCTAATGAAGGATTATACTACTACTACTACTGTCAAATTCATCTAGGAGAACATAATAACTTGGTTTGGGTGTCCCCTAAGTTTCACTAGTGATCATGGTACCCACTTTTAAAATGAGACAATTCACATCTTATTGGCCGAGTTCGTGATCATGCACCATAAAATAACACCTTATCACTTGCAAGTCAATGGAACTGTTGAGGATTTCAATAAGATCCTAGGTACCACTTTAACTAAAATATGCAATGTTAGCAACATTGATTGGGATGATAGGGTGTATGCATTATTATGGGCTTATCAAACTACCTATACGCACCTCAACAAGAGCACACTATTCAACTTGGTATATGGCAAGGAAGTACTGATGCCAATAGAGTTCTTGGTTCCATCGCTTTGTATTACGTGATTAGGAAAACTAGATGATGAGGCATCTTTAAAATCATGGTTAGACACTTTAATGCAACTAGATGAGACCCAATTCCTCACTCATTAGAGTCAAGATGTAGAGAAACACAAGCAAAAGGCATGGTATGATTTCCATATAAAGATCTAAATCTTTTCTCCATGAATGAAGGTCTTGTGGTATGACTATAAGCTCACGCACCACCCTCAAAAGCTCCACATCCATTGGGATGTCCCATTAATACGACATATCATTTGACCTATCAAAGCATGTTATTTACAAAGGATGGATGGATAGTTCCTCCTGAGGCACTATAAAGGAAGTCAACTTTGGTCATAATGCACTTTAAAATAGAAATTTTTTTGTAACCAATAAGGCTTATGCCATTTAGTTTAGGATTTACCACTTTCAATAAAAGTGTTGCCTTTGTTGTGTGCCAATTTTCCTTTATGTAATTTTGTTTTCTAAGTTTTGTTATGTTCATGGAGGACCATGACATGTTTTAGTGTGGGGTAAGAACTCAAGATTAAAAAGGTAAAATTAAAAGTCATGCAAGTCACTTAAGTGCACAAGTTACTTAGGCAAAAAATTTATTAAGGGCATACAAGTTTTTAAGGCACACGAGTCATTTAAGGCACAAAGGGGGAAGGTTCCCACCATAAGTTAAAAATTGAAATGAGACAGTTGTCTCCCACCTATCATGACACAACTATCATCCACCTCAGAGAAAATCATGAGATGAAACATACCATAAATGTGATGAGGTTAGTTATGGCAAGAAGTGTGCTAACGGTGTGATGGGACAATACTATTAAGGCATTAATAACAAAAAGGCAAGGATATAAACATGGTGACCATTATAAGACCTAAATTAAATGCCACAAAATAATGGGTGACATAGGGGCATTATTGAAAGTAAACCCCACCTTGGAGCCTATAAATAGATAAGTTAAACGCATTTCATATTTTATTTTGTGTTTAACATTGAATATTCAGAGTCGATATCAAGCATTTACTAGAGCTAAGAGAAAGTGACCACCAGAGATAAGCCAAATAACTCCTGAGTGAAGCGAAGAGTTTCACATTCTTAACAATCCACGAAGGTGATTTACAATATGAGAAGAGAGATTCTAACTCTGGTTCGGTGGGAAAAGCTTTAGTTTTGAGAGTTTCATATTGTAGGTCTTCCATTAAAGGGTGTTCAAGCTTAAAAATCCAAAGCATCATTCTAAAAACATATAATCCTATGTAATCATTTGATGGTTGCACATTAACCTTTAGGCTCCTCGAAGGGTAGTGCGGCCTAAGAAGAAGGCCAAAAGACTTGAAAAATTGCCAATGATACCTAAAGAGGAAAAGGTAAGCAAAAGAGACTGGGTCCCAATTAGGGAAGAGACCCCAGAAGAACAAGTGCAATGATCAAAAGAATAAGTGTAAAGTGTGGAAGGAGAAGAGGAACAACACACATAAGAGAAGGAAAGAATGGTGTGGAAAGGAAAGAAAACATAGACATATGTGGTATAAAAGGCCCCAACGTTCTTGCCCCCATACTTATTTATTGAAAAGATTCAATATCTGAATTTGGTGTTGTGCATGGAAAACTAGGTTTCCAAGGTCTCTACCTGCATCATTTTTTATTACAATCATCACCAACCTAGGAATGTGGTTGAACTTCATAATTATTATCGAGTGGAGACCACCACTACTAGGAACCAACTGGTATATAACCTTCCCATTTTCAACTAGCTGGTACTACAAGATTAATTTAGCTCTTCAAATTGTCATATTTTGGTAATCCCATAGATGTGGTATAATTCCTTCTTTCACATGTCCATGAGGACTACATCTACTTCATTCGGTGAAATATGAATACTATCATAGAAAGAATCAACAAGATCACAGGGCTATAGTGCTTGAGACTAAGTGTAATTGATGACTTGGTCGACACTGAGGAGATACAAAAGATCGCCATGACACTAATGTATCAAAATAGGGGCATGTTATGCACATCAATAAATTTCAAGATCCCACCCTTCATTTAGAAAGAGGACATAGCCCACCTCTACCTTGTTCATCAAGTCTTGTAAGGGATAAAGTACAATTAGGCCATGTACTTTGCGTAGAAGATTGTTGAGGATGCAAAGAGGGCTCATTAGGAGCCCAAGTATAGGTTTCCATGGGGATGATCCTCCTTTTATTAGTTTTTTATGAAATTTGGGTACCGGATTATAGTTTTGGAGCACTGAAGTGGGTGTGCCCTCCAACCCACAGGTCCATCGTTGAGTACTACAAGGAGTTCACTTGACCTAGGCACATCACCCCATCCTATAAGATTAAGATGAAGTATTGGTTCGATGAGATGAAGGCAGTGTTCAGGGATGAGTGGTGCATCCCCAAGGACTTACCCCCTTGGTTATGGAACAAGCTTGGTTTATTGTAAATCAACACTTTTCCCTCATGTGGATCTGTATGAATCCCTCGAGAGAGATTTAAACATGGCTTAATCTACCTTATGCCTTTTCTATGTGATACTTCATAGAATCTATTGACCAAATATATGACATGCAACCAATTATTCTACAAGCTAAGAGGATAGATACAAAGATTCACATTCTCTAAAAGCTATATGTGTACCCAAGCAAGAAGACCTATGTGGAGAGGTTGGAAATAGAATTGACTAGAATCTAGGTCAAGTAGACTTTCATCAAGAAGAAAATTCACAATTTGTTTTACATGCTACACCCCCACAAGAAACCACAAGGTGGAGACCCTAAGTAAAAACTCCCTCTAGCACCACCTTTCAAGAAGAAGAAGCTATTGGATGTGGGTGCAAGTGTAAGTGGGCAACAAGCCAACTAGAAAAAATAGAAGACTATAGAGTCGCAACCCTCTAGACCTACATCTTCCCATCCCTCCATTCCACCTCCACCTTCACCTTGCCCTTCACCTTCCCTACGTTCATACCCATCTCCTCACACTTCTCCATCTCCTCTACACTCTACTCTTCCACACTCTTCGATTTCCCAACCTTGATCTCCTCATCCTACCACCCCTTTTTCTCCACCACCTTCTCCACCTCCACCTCCACCATCTCCCCCAAACACTACTACAAGAGCTACCCAATAATAGCCCCCAAGGCAAGCATCAAAACTATACATTCCTAAGGTATAGCTTCATAGCTCAAGTTTATATTATGAGATAACTCCCTCCTCAGTGCGGGAGGAGCATGCCACCTCTGATGACTTCCTGCTTGATGTTGGATGACCATACCACAAGGATGATGATGAACAATAAATTGAGATGGTCATGGATGGAAATGAGGAGGCTGATCTTGAATGAGACCATAAAGGGGAAGGGACTTGCAGAGACTTTTGAGGGATATGATGAAGGTACCACTAGTAATACATGTGAACATTATCAGTTCAATGTGCAAGAAAATATGCTCTATCTTTGGCCACACCTTATCTCCCAGGATGCAACTCTCAAAATAAGGAAGCAAGTGTCCTTCCTCTTTGGCATGTACAATGAGGAACATGAGTTTGAGCTCCCACGTGATAGCCTTTCTTTGGGCCTAGATGCTCTCATGCTACCAAATCCACTGTGGGTAGATCCCCAAAAGATATCCCCTCTACTTGCAAGCACTGCATTTTTTAAGATGGGCATGAAAATAACATGCTAGAATATTTTGGTGGAGTCTAATGCATGCATAGCTAAATGGAAACATGCAAGAGTTGTAGGCATGTATAATAATGTACTTATGGAGAAACAAGTGCTCAGCGAGGAAGTGATTTAAATGAAACAAAAGCTCCAAGAGGCCATAAAAGCAAAATTAAGGGTCTTAACCCTTTGTAAAACAATTTTGAAGGAAGCACCAAGAGACGAGGGATTATAATTGATTGAACAGTTCACCATAGTCGTTAATGTTTGTAAACATACTTTAGAGAAAGTTGGGGAAGTCATACCCATTTTTTATGACATTTTTGCATGGCTCACATGACTTAATATAGTCTTGGAAGCTCAGCTCCAAGCTAAAGAGGACCTAAGGTAGCAATTGACTGATGTTGCACTATTAATAAAGGACCACACCAAGTGTGCCAAAGCATTTAGAGATGTAGAGATGATGGAGGATGCCATTAATAAATATCATCAAAAACTAAATGAAATTTTTTCAAGCCTATGAAGATAGGTTGACAAGGAGGTCTCTACACTCAAAGACATCTATAAAGATGCTATCACAACCCTGGATAAATAGGTAAAAAAAATTGAGACTCTGACCCAACTCGAAGAGATAAAAGCATGAAAGGAGTCCATAGAAGGAATAAATGCAAAGGTTCTCAAGGAATTATCCCATTAGGATAATTTGAAGAAGGAACTCAAGTAGAAGGGTCTTAAATTTCTAGAGGATGCTAGCATGGCTTAGTCTGGGATGAACTAAGAGTATAGTGTGACGTGGGACCGACATGACATAGAAGGACCATGGTGTGTGAGGACCATAGCATGTAACTGATAGGATTAGAAGCACTGTGGCATAGAACCTACTGGGTGCAAAAGGACAATGATGTAGAAGGACTAGCATGAGAGGACCTAGTCATAGGAGAACAAGTCACAAGGAACCCAAGAACACATGACCCAAAATAGAAGCATCAGACTAAGGGAGTACATGGGAAGCAAAATGTGGTTGGAAAAACAATTTAAATGGGATACTCTGACCTTATTGATAGGTCTTGTACTAGCTCACAAGGAAAGGAACACATGGCTATTGAGATATAGCATAGAGAAATAATCTAGGGGGTGCCGAGGATTAGATCTTGAGAAATAACTATTTGTCAAGCACCATGACTCTCTATTTGTTAAGAGTTCATTGGGCACCTATACATGCCACTAGTGATTGAAAACACTTGGTCAAGGCAAAACAAGTATAAATACTCCTGGTGAAAAGTATTACGAAAGGAGATAGATAGACATAGGAATTTTATAGTGTTATGGTGGAAAATCTTAAGATTAATATATGATAACATGTTGTATCAACTTGTGTTACTATCAGTGATGATGTGAAATATTGTTTAAACTCTTTATGTGAAACAAACCTAATACTTTCTTTTCTAAGCACTCAATGCTAAATACGAATATGACTATAATCTACATGATAATGCTAATAGAATCTAGAACTCATAGGATTGAAGTAGTAAGTTTATGATTTTACATAATATTTGCTTAATTGATGAAGATGAATGAGTTATCTAAGTTGTGATATAAAACCTATGAGAACCGGTGTTTTATTGCGTGCTTCGGGTGAGTGCGCAATAACCAGGTCTTGCATGAAAGGGCCAGTGCACTAACATGTTGGGTTATACTTTAGCATCGGAGCTAGACTTAACCAAAATAATCCAATAGATGCCTTGTCTAGTAGACATTATTTATGTTTATTTTCTAAGATAATAATAGATCGGAGTGAAATAATACAAGCTAATTATGCTAAGAATGCCCTTGCCAATAGCATCTTAGATGGTACTTTATAGGATGATAAGTACAAGGTAAGGGATGGTTTGATTTTCCATAAGGATAGGATAATTTTGGTTTCAAAATCCAAGATGAGAGAGTAGATTTTTAAGACTTTCCATGACACTCTAATGGCTAGTCATCCTTGTTTTTACAAAACACACAGGAAGATCCATGAGAGGTTCTCATGGAAGAGGATGAAGGAGGACATTAATAAGTATGTTTGTGAGTGCCAAGTGTGCTAATAAAATAAAAATGAACATACTTACCCTGTTGGTCTACTTCAGCCTTTACCCATTCCTACTCAAACGTGGGAAAGTGTTTCAATGGATTTCATCACAGGGCTTCCCAAGGTGCAAGGGAAGGATTATATCTTTGTTTTGGTGGACCATTTGACCAAATTCACTAATTTTTTTGCTATTTCAATAGGGTATACAATGTAACAAGTAGAATATTTATTCTTTAGGGAAGTATTTAGACTTCACGGGGCACCTAAGAACATCATCAGTGACAGGGACAAGTTCATGAGCTTGTTTTGGCAGGAGTTGTTCAAACTATGTGGAACCAAGCTGACTCCCAGCACTAGTTACCACCTTCAAAATGATGGACAAACTAAGATAGTTAACAAATGGGTGGAATGATACCTACATATTTATGTTAAAGGTTAGCATAAGCTGTGGGTTAAATGGTTTCACTCGAGGGAGTTTTGCTACAACTCCACATTTCACATGTCTATCAGGATGTCTTCTTTCATGGCTTTGTATGGCTATGAAGCTCCCAGCTTTATTGATTTGCTAGTTGGAGATTTTAGAGTACCTAGAGTGAAGGATTTCTTGTAGGAAAGTTAGGATATCATGAGATCATCGAGGGATATCATACAACATGCACAAAATCAATAGAATTTATATGCTGATCAACACCACATTGAGCAGGAATTTGAGATAGGAGACATGTTTATGTGAGATTGTAACCCTATAGACAATCCACTTTCAATAATAGTGGGTCGAAGAAGCTAAAGCCTCACTTATATGGTTTGTTTAGAGTCACCAGGAGAGTTGAGGAGGTGGCTTATGATCTTGAGTTACCTAAGGATAGTAAGGTACATAATGTTTTCCATGTGTCACGCCTCAAGAAGGCACTCAGGCATAATAGAACTCCTTCAACAAAATTGCCCCCATTAGATCAGGAGGGAAAATTTATACTTATTCTAATGGCAGTGATTGATTATAGAGAGTGTACCATTAGGACGAGAGTTATCATAGAGTATTTGGTGAAATGGAGATATTTGTCAATAGAGGATGCCACATGGAAGAGTGAGCAGATTTTATAGCATCCTGAGTTGCGATTGCTTGAGGACAAGCAATCTAGGGGAGGGAGGACTATAATCTCCCCTTCTTGTTCATAGTTAGTCTAAGTTATCATTAGCCTATTCTGGCTCCCATGGGCTAAGTGGATATTTGTTAGGGAACTTTGGCGACCTTAGATGAGTTTTTTAAGTTTTTTGGGTTTTTTCTAGTGGTGATGGATATTTTTAGTAAGTTACTAATTTTAGTAATTTACTATCTTCAATAAACTTACTATTTTTAGTAAGTTCTTATTGAGATTGATTTGGGCTAGTTTGGAGTTTTTGCTCACTTACTATTTTTGGTAAGTGTTATTTTATTAGCTGGTCTCGACTCCTATTCAACAATAATGCAGAGTTTCCATTATTGATAGTGGTGAGTTCTCTCAATCGTTAGAGTTATTATTCCTTGATTCATCACTCAATTTAATTAAATTACAAATTGAATTAAGTGAGAATAAGCTTGGGTTATAAAAGACCCCCTTGGCCTAGTTGAGCTATGTTGTTTTAAAAGAGGGGACAATGTACTTTATGTTGGACACCCCCTTTGGGAAATATTTGATGTTATTTTAAATTGTTAAAGATAAATATTAAAAAAAATCAAGGTTGGGCGTGGAGTTTTGGAAGCAAAAAGCATTTTAAAAATAGAAGTTGCCCTAATTCCTCCCTCGTCTTCTATTTAATCACTGTTTGAGCTCTCATTTGGATATGTGAACTTTAACAGCTTAAGGAGACCCTGTTAGATTTTTTCTAGAATATAATTACCATTGGTTGAGGATGAAAACCCTCATCTCATGTTGTTGGTTTTGGTGGATTATGACCCACCCTAGCTAGTTGGTGTTTGGTTTGGATTGTTTTATAGTATTTATCTTGCTAGTTGAGTTTATTTGGCGTTGGATAAATAAATATTTCATAAATTTTTAAGTTGTGTGTGGAGTTTATAATTTGGTAAATTTCCTTTTAGGTAATTTTTACTTACTTCTGCTTGGCTGGGCATTCCCCTCTAAGCCACTTGATGGAACATAATGGAGGACATGTGAATTATTGGAGCAAATCACCCACCTTGAGATTATTGCCATTTTCATGGAATTGGGATAGCGAGCATGGAGTTTTGATCTAAGTGTTCTATGGTGAAAATTTATTATAAACAAAGTATTTCTAGGTCTGATTTTAGATTGAAACTTTTTGATTTTATATTGAGTTGCAATGACATATGTCTTAATGTAATTATACTTATTTTTTCCTTACAATTTATGTATTTATAAATGTATGTGCTCAATGTGATGGATGGTTGCAAAATATAAAACCCTTATGCATTTTCCTATCTTATTATAAAAACAAACATATATATATATATATATATATATACAGGAGAAACCATTACATTGGTATCAGAGCACAAAACATTTCTACCAGCTAGTGGGTAATGCATTTCTATGAGCATCAATAATAGAGAGAGAAGATACCTTGAAAGGCTAAGAAATTGTGAAGAGGATTTGTGGGAGCATTGGCTTTAAGAGAGGGAAGAACAACACTCTGAAACACACTAAGTAGGATCAGTAAGCTCAAAAAATATGGGTGATAGGGACAAAAGGATAGATAGAGGTCATGAAGAATTAGATCAGTTAATGCTTCTTTTGGGAGTTGTGGTTAGGGCACAACAAATGGCAGCCCAACATGCTCAGGAAACCAATCAACAACTTAAGGTGTTGGTTGTAAGATTGAACCAATTGGGAGTCAACAATGGAGGCATTAATGGGAAAGGAAATGATATGGGTTAGCATGGAGCAACAAATCAACATAATAGGGCAACCATGGATAGACCTCTCATGCCTATTTTTCCACCAAGAGTGGAAGCACAGCCTAATCAAGAGCTCACTTTGATTAAGATGCAGGATCAGTTTAGATAGGATTGAATTGATGTAGGGCCTAGATTTCAACATGATATATCTCTATGTGATTATATAGATCTCAGGATGAGGCATATGCCCAACAGGGGTAATAAAGAGCACCGTAATGACTTATGAAGGAAAGTTGGAAAACATAGTTTCCCTTACTTTGATGGGTCTAGAAAAACTTCAGTGAGATCTTTGGTCCAAAAGGTGGACATGTATTTTAATGTTAATCCTATGCCTAAAGAAGAGTCCATTAAATATGCTTCCATTCACTTAGAGTTTCACATGAGTGATGGTATCATGGGATGGTTACAATAGGTCATGCTCATATTACTGCTTACATAGAGTTTACCAAGAGACTTAGAGAGATTTGATAAAAAAGACCTCAAACTTCATTATAAGGAGTTAGCATAGCTGAAACAGTGGGGTTCAGTGGATGCTTATGTTGCTAACTTTTAGAGGTTGTCAGTTTTGGTCATAGATATATCCGAGAAGAGGCTCATTGTGCTCTTTATATATGAGTTAACCAATCCTCTAAGGGGCTTGATTAAAGATTTCAACCCACCTTCTTTACAAGAGGCAATCAAGAAGGATAGAGACATGGAGTCTTCCACCTGCAAGAGTATATTTCAGTCCAAGGGATTTTCACATAAGGACTAAGATTAAAAAACACTTCCCAAAGTACTCTGAACAACCCAAGAAATTAGTCATAAAGATTGGTAGTGAGACACTTAATGACTTGAGGACAGAGAATTTGTGTTTCACATGTAAATAACCTTGGGTTCTAGGACATAAGTGTGATACAAAGGGGAAGGTACATCAAATAGAGTACTATTTAGTAGAGTAAAGTACATCATAAAAATCAAAACATAAGTCTGATTCAGAGGAAGAGACTCTTGAAGAGGTTGGAAAGGAAGAGGAGAAAGATGGGAAGCTTGTTCAATTACATAGATTTCAAAAAAATGAGTACCTACACGTTAGAGGAGCACTTAATGGGTAGTGGTTAGTGGCATTGATTGACACATGAGCCACATATAATTTCATTGATGAGGGGTTGGTTGCATGTAGAAGACTTCAAACTCAATAGGTAGGTTGATTTTGGGTGATGGTTGTTGATGGGTTTACTATCAATTGCACTAAGACGGTTCCATCGTTGAGTCTGTAGTTAGGAAATTATGAAGTCAAGGATGACTTCTATGTGGTGAGTATTGGTGATACAGATGTAGTGAGGGGAAGACAGTGGCTTCAATCACTTGGTGAGATAACAGTTAATTTTTAGACTGTGGATCTGAAATTTAAATCAAAGAGAAGGAGTGTGGTCTTGAGAGGTATGTCAACTAGAGGACTTTGAAAGGTCTATTTCAAATGTATAGAGAGGTTATTTAGACATGACCAGATTAAGTGGACAATAGAGTGTGTGGTTATGCCTACAGTTATAGAGGAGGTAAAGAGGTCCTATCCACCAGACATTCAGGTTTTGCTTTCTAAACTGAGCAAAGTATTAAGTAGCATTCCTCTAGGGAGGCCTCCTGATGGAGGCATTAAGAATGTGATTGAGCTAGAGGAAGGAGCCAAACCCATGATCACCACTCCCTATAGGAGTCCTAAGTGACATAAGGATGAGATAGATAAATCTATTAAGGAGATTTTGGTAATGGGACACATTAGACCAATTAAGAGTCCATTTACTTCTTCAGTAGTGTTGGTGAAGAAGAAGGAAAGGACCATGCGTATGTGTGTTGACGACCAAGAATTGAGTAAGAAGACAATAAAAAACCAGTACCCCATTCCACACATAGATGAACTCATTGATGAGCTGCATGGAGTGATCTCTTTATCCAAAATAGAATTGAGATTGGGTTATCATCATATTAGGGTTAGAGAGGAGGACATAGAAAAGATTGCATTCAGATATCACTTTGGCCACTATGAGTTCCTTGTCATGCCTTTTGGATTGACAAATGCACTAGCTAATTTCCAATCTTGCATGAATATGGTGTTCAATAAATAGTTTCATAAGTATGTGTTGGATTTCTTTAATGACATCCTTATTTTTAGCAGATCATGGGAAGAGCACTTGAAGCATTTGGATGTGGTTTTGGGACTTCTTGAGAGTGAGTCTTTTTTTCTAAGGAATCCAAGTGTGAGTTTGGAATGAATGAATTATTATACCTTGGGCACATAATCAATGCTAATGGAGTTCGTGTTGATCCAAAAACATTAAATCAATAATAGATTGGCCTCCACCCACTAATCTTACTTAGCTACGAGTTTTTCTAGTTTGTGTGGGTTCTACATAAGTTTTGTCAAAGGTTTTTCATAGGTTGCTACCCCTCTTACTGATTCAAGTAAAAAAGGGCCTTTCCTTGGTCTTAATCAACACAAAAATATTTTGATCAATTCAAGAAATTGATGAGTTCATGTACAGTATTGGCTACTCCAGATTTTTCTAAACCATTTGAGATTGAATGTGATGCTTCAGGGGATGGAATTGGGGCTGTTTTCATACAAAATAACACTCAATTGAATATAGGAGTAAGAAGTTGAGAGTAAGTGAGATAAGTTACTCCATTTATGACAAAGAGATGTTAAACATAATGCATGCTTTGGCTAAATAGAGGCAATACATTTTTGGACGGAGATTCATTGTTAAAACTGACCACAATAGTCTTAAATATTTCTTAAATAAGAAGGACCTAAGTGAAAGGAAACATAAATGGGTTAGTAAAATTCAAGCCTATGACTTTGACATCGAGTATGTCAAAGGGAAAAATAATATAGTGGCTGATCCATTGTCTAGGAAACTTGATTTGTGTTCATTTTCTAAGATAACAACAGATTGGAGTGAAAGAATACAAGATGATTATGATAAGAATGTCTTTTCCAATAGCTTCTTAGATGGTAATGTTGGCCATTTTTGGCCCACATACCAAATTTTTACCAAGTGTGAGAAGGTAGGCATTCAAGCAAAAGTGGCTGGTTTAGACAACTTCAAGTTTTTGGAAGGAGAAGTCTTCCAGTTTTCTAAGGAGCACTACTTAAAAGCATTATAAGTAATCAACAATTGAAACCCTAAATCAAGTAAGAAGGTTTGGAAAGCTCGATTTGGTCTAGGCAGTGTATTTTGGGTTTCTGGGGGTGCATTACTTAATTACTTCATAAGTTGTGACCAATCAGAAACCCAAAATAAGTAATGAGACATCAAAAGCCTAATTTGGTTATAGAAGTGCTTCTTGGTTTCTCAAAGGGATAACTCTTCTCCAAGGTTCATTTCCTAAAGAAGGAGTTCCATGCACAAATATTGAAGGACTCTTTAATAAATATAAGTGGTCCTCTTCAAAAAACTTGAAGGACCTTTTACACATTTCTAAAGGGTCAGTACCTTTCTTCGAAGGGCACTGACAATACCAAAGGCACTTTTCAAGAAAATCCAAATATACTAGTTCATAAGGTTGAAGGGCCTTTTCTCAGCTAAAATGGGATATACAATAAATCTAAAGGGCTTTACATAAATTCCAAAGTACTCAAATGCAATAAATCTGAAGGGCACCAACAAGCAGTTAGGGCAAAGAACAAAAGACACTCGGGAAAATTATCCTAAAGTAAAAGTCTGAAGTAAGTTGTAGAGCAATGGAAAGTTTTGAAAGGAAAACTATATAAAATAGTTTCGGAAAAAATAGACCAAGGAAAGTAGCTTGGTCCAACAACATGAGAGTCATGATCAGGTAAATGAAAGGCTACTACATGGCATAAGTTGAAGGAAAAAGGGCCAATCAATAAAGGACAAGTGGTACAAGGATGAATAATGAGCATGAGAGAGTCCAAGCAATTGGTAGCTTTAAATCTAAGAAGGATCTCATCCTTCAATATGGTTTACTCTCAACAAACAACCATCCAAACATAGGAACAACATGGGTCAGTTTAAACTCCTAGGCATGGAAACCCGCATCCTTCTTAAGACAAGACACGTAAAAGTGAAAGATGTCATTCCATTTAAATGCAAAGATAAATGTAGTCATGCTAGGAAGAGACATATAGCTTCTTGCAACGTGACTTCTCTCAGCTCCACCAAAAGAGAGTTGAATGCAGGAGTGGCTTAAGAAGATTGTATGGTGATCTTGGGTGATGTATTTAACAGCAAAAGAGGATGATAGCAGCAGTCATCAGTGACTTCTCACTTTCCATGCATCTCTCTCATTCTTTATATATCATGTGACATGCCTTTGTAATGGTTCCCAATTTTTAAATTTTTTGTCATCTTGTTGGGAGACGAATGCCGATTGAGACATTTGCAAAAGCATGCTCCTTCAACTAGGCTAAACCCTATCAAAGTATTATAAGAACTACCTCTTGAATGTAATGAGACTCAATTTCCTTGCTTATTTCCTATCTTCAATTAATGCTTTCGTATGCTTGTTGCTTGGTGGGTTTGTGAATGCATTTTATTCCTAGTCCATTAACCTGTTACTTGCCTCTTTGAGGATTTTACAAGTTTTGTAGGTTCGGATTAGTGTTCTAACTAAACATCTTCCAACATGTGTTACCTTGATCCTGAGATTGTGAAACCCCAAGTCGTCTCATGACTGATCTAGTGTGGGTTCAACTGTAGATGATTATCCATTTAAATATTGGTGCATCACCTGGTCAGCCTTCTTAGGAGCCCTTTTCCTTCTTTCTAACACTTTTCCCTGTGAAGTTTCATTTCAGCGTTATTTTTAGGTGATCCATCGAGAGGAACTAGCCTCTTTAAGAATACTATAGGCTCAACCTCACCATAGGAAACCCACATCCTAAGGTTGTTTCCATGCTTATAGCTAAAAGTGGGAGAGCCTGAAGAACTCTCCCATAAGGGTGCAATTATGTGCTATAACAGGTACTTTGTAGGATGATAAGTACAAGGTAAGGTATGGTTTGATTTTCCATAAGGATATGATAATGTTGGTTCTAGAATTCAAGATGAGAGAGAAGATTTTTAAGACTTTCCATGACACTCCAATGGTTGGTCATCCTAGTTTTTACAAAATAGACAGGCAGATCCGTGAGAGGTTCTCATTGAAGGGGATGAAGGAGGACATTACTAAGTATGTTAAAAAGTTCAAAGAGTGCCAATAAAATAAAAATGAACATACTTACCCTGTTAGTCTACTACAAAATTTACCCATTCCTACTTAGAAGTAGGAAAACATTTCAATGGATTTTATCACAGGGCTTCCCAAGGTGCAAGGGAAGGATTGTATCTATGTTGTGGTGTACTGTTTGACCAAATTTTCTCATTTTTTTTCTATTTCAACAGGGTATATAATGTTATAGGTGGCAGATTTGTTCTTTAGGAAAGTATTTATACTTCACAGGGCATATAAGAATATCATCAATGACAGGGACAATAAGTTCATGAGCTTGTTTTGGCAGGAGTTGTTCAAAATATGTGCTACCAATTTGACTCCCTTCACTAGTTACCACCTTCAAATTGATGGACAAACTAAGATAGTTAAAAAATGGGTGGAAGGATACCTATGTAATTATGTTACAAGGCAGTAGAAGGTGTGGGTTAAATGGTTGTACTTGGGGGAGTTTTGATACAAATCCACATTTCACATGTCTATCAAGATGTCTCCTTTCATGGCTTTGTATGGCTATGAAGCTACCAAATTTATTGTTTTGATATTTGGAGATTGTAGAGTACCTAGAGCCAAGGATTTCTTGTAGGAAACTCAGGATATCATGGTATCATTGAGGGATAATGTACATCATGCACATAATCAGTAGAAGTTGTACATTGATCAACACCACATTGAGTGGGAATCTAAGATAGGAGACATGGTTTATGTGAGATTGCATCCCTACAAAAAGTCCACTCTTAAAAAGAGTGGGTCAAAAAATCTAAAGCCTCGCTTATATGATATGTTTAGATTCACCAGGAGAGTTGGGGAGGTGGCTTATGAGCTTGAGTTACCTAAGGGTATTAAGGTGCATAATGTTTTGCATGTGTCACACCTCAATAAGGCGCTTGGACATAATGTAACTCCTTCAACAGAATTATCCCCATTGGATGAGGAGGGAAAATTGATACTTATTCTAAAGGTAGTGATTGATTTCAGAGAGCATACCATCAGCAGGAGGGTTATCACAGAGTATTTGGTGAAATAGAGGGATTTGCCAATAGAGGATGCCACATGGGAGAGTGAGCATATTTGACAGCATCCTGAGTTGTGATTGCTTTGAGACAAGCAATCTAGGGGAGGGAGGACTGTAATGTCCCCTTCTTATTCATATCCAATCTAATTTACCATCAGCCTATTCCTATTCCCATAGGCTAAGTGGATATTGGTTAGGAACTTTGGTGACCTGAGATGAGTTTTCTAGGTTTTTTCTAGTGGTGACATATATTTTTAGTAATTTACTATCTTTAGTAAACTTACTATTTTTAGTAAGTTCCCATTGAGATTTATATGCGTCAGTTTAGAGTTTTGGCTCACTTACTATTTTTGGTAAGTGTTATTTTTAGTAACTGATCTCAGGTCCTTTTTAGCAGTAGTGCAGAGTTTCCATTGTTCACAGGGGTGAGTTCTCTCAATGGTCAGGGTTATTATTTGTTTATTAATCACTCAAGTTAATAAAGTTGTTGATTGAATTATGTGAGAATAAACATGGGTTATAAAAGACATTGACCCCCTTGGCCTAGTTGAGCAATGTTGTTTTGAAATAGGGGATAATATACTTTATGTTGTATGCCCCCTTTGGGAAATATTTGATGATTTTTAAATTGTTAAAGATAAATATTAAAAAAATCAAGGTTGGGCATAGAGTTTTGGAGGAAAAAAGCATTTTCAAAATAGACTTTTATTTAATTCCTCTCTCGTCTTTTATTTAATCACTCTTTGAGCTCTCATTTGGATATGTGAACTTTGACAGCTTAAGGAGACTCTGCTGGATTTTTTCTAGAATACAATTACCATTGGTTGAGGATGAAAATCCTCATCTCACATTGCTAGTTTCGGTGGATTGTGACCCACCCTATCTTGTTGGTCTTGTCAAGATCTTACAAGAACAATTGATTACTTTTGTGTAAGCAACTAAACACGGAATTAAACTATAATAATACGCAACTAGAAATCAAAATCAGCAAAGAATAAGAGATACAAGAAACAATGAAAACTTGTATTAAACTCTTCCAGAAGGAAATACAATTGAAGAAATATCTCTTTCTTCCACACCTCTCAGATGTACAGATATCTTTCCCTCAAGAGTTTTCTCTCTATCAATTACAAACACAATTCAATCCTTGAATTGTCTATCTTACATGTCTGTTACACAAGCTATGAAGATCTATCCCTATTATATAGAATTAGGGATCATGAGCTATGCATTCTCCACCGTTAGATACACCTCCTAATCAAAGGTTCAAATCAGTCCTACCAAAAATAGAAACATGGACTCACTACTAACAGTTAAACTTATCATGCAAACAATCTGTTCATCCCACAAAAATAGACTTCTGGAACGCACAGGTGACCGACGTCGGTCCCTATATGCTTGCACATGACCGACGTTAGCTGATGCATAACTGATGTCGATAGCCTCCAGTCGATCCCTGACCGACATCGATGACTGTGTAAATACAACAACCTTGCAAATTGCTCATTGGTGAAGCTTTTAGCTCCACACCTCAACAATCTCCCACTTGGAGATAAACAGCTGCACCTGTACCTGTACAACAACATATTATAGCTTCTTCATCTTCAAACTCAATCTTGAAGACCAACAAAAGTTGAATGAAGATTCAACTTCTCCTTTATTATTGGCTTTGTTAACATATCAACAGGGTTCTTATCTGTATGGATCTTTTCTAGCTTCAACTCATCATCCTCCAATACCTGTCTAATGAAGTGGTACCTAAGTTGTATATGTTTGGTTCTTGAATGAAAAGCTAAATTCTTTGCCAAAAGAATTGCACTTCGATTGTCACTGTACAATATGTAACTCTCTTGCTCCTTTCCCAACTCTTCCATGAACCGAGTCATCCATATCATCTCTTTGCTAGCCTCTGTGACTGCAATGTATTCTGCCTCTGTAGTAGACAAGGCAACAACCTTCTGTAACTTTGAAATCCAGCTAACCGACGTTCCACCAACAGTGAACACATGTCCTATGGTGCTTCTCCTGCCATCCAAGTCACCTGCCATATCTAAATCTACATATCCATGTAGAGAAGTGTTTGACCCTCCATAGCACAAATGCCTACTGCTGGTCCCTCTCAGATATCTGAGAATCTACTGAACTGCTTTCCAGTGTTCCTTCCCTAGATTGGCCATAAACTTACTGACAACTCCCACTACTTGGGCAATATCAGGTCTAGTACATACCATTGCATACATTAAGCTCCCAACTGTAGAAGCATATGGAACTCAACTCATGTACTCTACCTCATCATGTGATTTAGGACACTGTTCTTTGCTCAATTTGAAGTGTCCAGCCATAGGTGTGCTTACCGGTTTTGCATCCTACATATTAAACCTCTCCAACACCTTGTTCACATAATCCTCTTGAGACAAAATCAAACTGTGATTTTTTTTGTCTCTCTTGATACTCATGCCAAGGATTTTCTTTGCTGCTCCCAAATCCTTCATGGAAAATGTGTGAGCTAATTTTACCTTAAGCTCAAAAATATCCTAAATGGGTGACACACCACATTGATTGACACTCACATAAACATGAAATAAGCACTAATTCAACATAAGACAATTCTTTCTCACACAACCTCACAACTATTTAATTTGCATAAGTGTTTCATAAACTAGGCTCACTAAACAATACATAAAGCAAAGAAGAATTTCAAAATCCCAACCAACCCATCCATTAATGGCAGAAAGAGCTCAATTTCAGACCTAAAACTAAATTGAAAACACCTAAAAATAGGCAAGAAAGAAGGACAATGGACATGGAAGAACACTTCTTCACAAGGCCATCATGCATAAGCTTGATAAACATAATTTTTAGGCAAGAGATAGGTAAAAATTGATCTTTATTGCTTCAAAGGTCTTTATTACAAATTTTTGATAGGGTTTCTCCTTGTCAAGTGAAGATATCTTCTTTTTTATGGGGGAGCCAACAGAGATATATGAAAAAAGGGGAAGAGAAAAGAGAAGAGGCAAGTAACCAAAATTCAGTAAATGAGATCCAACCACTCTCCATGAATTCTCACCCACATTTGGGTTAATTAGAACTGATCCTTCTTCAACAAATTAACCACCATTATCTCCAATAGTTTTCAATCCCTCTCATTGGTTGAGAAACACACTAGAAGACAAAAACTTGTTGAGGATGATGATGTCATGATCCACTACAAAGGAAAAGTCCAAGAACGTCTTTAATGCTCAAGTTACCTATTCTAATCACCTGATATTCATCTTTCACTTCCATGCCATCCTTCACTTGTCTTGCATGTATAAGGAAAAAATCCCCATAACTTTGAACTTGGACTGAGTCATGTTGCCTTTGAATTGAGCGACTATCTATCAGAGATGATGGCCATGTTGAAGGATGAGAGCCTCTCCGTTAATTGTATAAACCAGATCCTACTTTGAAACTTAGGCCAAATCTTTTCTATAAATGGAAAACCAATCTAATGACATTAGTTTTCTTGTATCCATTTATGTCGATATAAATCTATAGATTATGTAGCTTCTTTTGATATTTTTAAATGCCAATGTATACTTTCAGGGGTTCATATTTTGACTTTTGTGGGTCCATCATCAATTCCTTTAGATATTTTCCTTTTAGCCATTTCTTGTGGATAAATGCTTCAAAAGAATTTCCTATTGTAGCGTAGAATTTCACCCTTTGTGGGAGAGTTTCTCAAGCTCTCTCACTCCTAGCTACAAGCATTGGGATAACCTCAAGCTGTGGGTATCCTGTAGTGAGGCTGAACCTCTAGGCTTTTTTATTAGGCTAGTTACTTAGATGCTTCACTTCAGCTCTCATTTCTCATGTTAAAATCTACTGTTGACTAATGAAAAGGGATAGGAGGATAACATAAAAAAGAAATTTGAGCTAAGGGAGGCAATACACCAAATAGAGAGTGATCCACATTCAGACTAGGAACATTAATGACTACTACTGAACTTAAACAAGGCACAGTCTAGCTGATCCTATTTCAAAGCCGCAAGTATGAGTAGTTGTGTGGAGGACAAAGAGAAGGATGCACTTTGAAGGGTAGGGAGAAATAGGTCTTGAGGAGAGACACTATAACTTGTAATGCTTCAAAAAGGCACCAAAGGCTAACACATCACACAACCTACAAGAAACCAAGAAAACTAAAGCGAGGTGCATAGACAAATCATAGGTGATGAGAGAAAAACATACATTCAACAAGTTAAACTCCAATAATGCACACTTGACTTCAACCAAAATCAAAAAGTTGTCTTGTATTGCTTAAAGAGAGTGCTACAAGGAAATTTTGACAGAGTAACTCTATCACCAATTGAGTGATCCTTTTTAAGGTTTAAATGTCTGTATATAGTAGAAAGGGATGAGAGAAGAGGGGACATTACGTGAGAGGATGGAGAGGGGGTCATAAATGGTTGCAACCACCACTATGTCCTTTAACTCTTTTTTGCCTTTACAGCATGCAACTACTTGATTATAAAATGAACCGTCCATGATCACTGTAAATCTCTTCGAGCCCTTCCTGCATTCAAGTCTCCCTTTTTGGAGTTGAGAGAGCCACGTCATGGGTAGCTGCATGTTCTTTCCAAGTGTACATGATTTGATATCTTACATTTAAATCCTAGCGTGCTCCTTACAATTATTTTGGACTTATATATTTTCTATTACAAATGATTTCCCTTTGGTCTTTTACATGTCCATCGATCTACTTGTGCATGGATGCACGTAAGTTGTCGATCTCTTACTAGTTGGACGAGCTTATGCCATTTGTCCCTGATTGATTAGCCCTCCAAATTTTTTGACCATTTGACTATCACTCATGTTGTTGATCTTTTATCATGAGATATTGATAAGTGTCAATCTCACGGCAATATTGTTGAACCCTTTGATCCTTTGAATACCAATGGCTACTTTATGAGACCTATCTTTGACGTCTGCAAAAATGTCCCAAGATTTTCAAATCTAAACGACTACTCGTAGGGGCTCAAATTTGATGTTTGTGGGCCCATCAATTTTTTGAGTTATTTCCTTCAGACATTTCCTTTTGGGCAATTTTTGTGGACTTTTGCTTCGGCACTTTCTCTCGAAGGAATTCCTTTGGACTTTTTGTCTGTTCAATTTATTCAAACTTTTTCTTGGGTATTTTTTTGAAAAAATCCTTTGGCTTTTTAAAAGAGACCTTCCCGTAAAGAATATACCCTTCAAGAAACTTGAAAAGTACCATTTTCATTTCTGAAAATGCCATTCGGAACCTTTTGAAAATGGCCCTTCCAAAAGGAACATACCCTTTGAAAAAGTACCTTTCAGAAATTTTGAAGAGGACCATTTCTTTTGAAAATGCCTTTCAAAAAAGTGAAAAATGGCCTTTTGAAAAAGTTCAAGTGCCCTTTTCCTTGAGAAAGAATACCTGTCAGAAGAGTCATGATGGACCGTTCCTCGAGAAAAAGACCCTTTGACTTGTGCAAATGAACTTTTTTGAAGGATAACTACCCTTTGACAATCTTTTGAATGGTCTTTTCGAAGGGAAAGTACCCTTCGACAAACTTGAAAATGAACCTTTTTTGAAGAATATGCACCCTTTAGATTTTTTGAAGTGAATCTTTTGCCTTCTTGAAAATGACTTTCTTCTAAAAAATGTTCCTTCAAAAAAGTTGTAAAGGACCATTTCCTTTGAAAATTGCCCTTTGAAATCTCTTAAAAAGGACCACTTTCTCGAGAAATGAACCTTTCGAGAAAGTTGTATAGAGCATTTTGCTTAAAAAAGATCCTTCGAAAAACTTTGCTTGGACACTTCTATGAAGAAAACAAGCTTTTAGAACTTTTCTTTTGGACAAAAGGCTGAAAGAATTCCAACACTAAAAGTCCAAAAAATGTAATACTTAGCTGAAAATGAGATTTTACACTTAGCTTCTACTTGATCGGGTTTTCCACACTTGCCTACTTTGGACTTGCGACTTCTTGCAACTGATTTGAGAAACATGAAGTCTCCCTCCTAAGAAAACCTGAAGTCATCGATTAGGGTAAACTTGAAGTACCTTTTATTGCTTCTTTGAACTGCTCTAAGCAACATGAAAAAAACCTTCAAGGCAAAATTAGCATGAAGTGCAAACTTTCAAATGGTAAGGGTGGCATTTTTGGCCTGTGGGGTCAAAACCTACCAACATTTCCTTGGGCTATTTATTTTGGCCTGTGGGGTCAAAACCTACCAACATTTCCTTGGGCTATTTATTTTGGCCTTTCTTTCCAAAGAATTCATTGACTTTTCTTTGAGCTATTCCTTCGGAGGAATTTTTTTGGACTTCTCTCCTAAAGGGATTGTTTCGACACTTTGAGATGAACCTTTCTTTCAGATAATTTGCTTAGACCCTTACTGCAGACAATTTGTCTAAAAGAAATCATGTCTTCAAATTTTTTGCCAATGATCTTTCAGATTAAATGAAATGGACCCTTTGGAATTCTTGAAAAGCCCCTTTCAAAACTTTTGAAATGGTATTTCTGAAAAAGTGTTAGGCTCTTTGCGAAGGGAAAATACCCTTCAAATTTTTTGAATGGACCGTTGGAATTTGAAAATGCCTTCAACTTCTTGCTTATTTGAAAAGTCCCTTCAGAAAAATGCAAGATACCCTTTGGGACTTCAAAAAATACCCTTCATTTTTTCTATTTTGGACCATTTCTCCCAAAAATCACCCTTTAAAAAAACTATTTGGGCACTTTGCTTCGATGAGATCTTTCAGGGCTTTGAAACGAACCCTTCGACTTTTTGCAAAGTTCTTTTTCTGAAGGGAAAGGATATCTTTCAAAAAAAGTGTTTAGTGCCATTTATTTTGAAAAGTGCCCTTCGAAAAAATGTTTTGTCCCTTCTTATCTTCGAATAATACCCTTTCCTCAAGAAAAGAGTCTTCAAGACCTTTTTTTCAGACAAATTGTTTGAAAGAATTCCAACACTTAGTCAAAAAATAAATTCCCGAGAGAAGAAAAATACTTAGTCCCATACAAAGTCTGAAAGAATGAACAAGAAAGACTTAATCGAAAAAGACACTTTGCACTTAGCTTCTTGGCTTATAGGCTTATCCTTGAACACTACTGTTGGATACTTAGAAAACCTTGCTTGGACCCTCTCTATTTGCAAATGTTAGATCCATTTCTATGCCTTTGATCCACTACCTCATCAAACCATGCAAGAGCTTTATATGTGGGATGAAAATGGCCAACAATAACAATGAATAAATTCTAACATTTTAGAAGCAACACATTGCCCTTCTAGTAGCACATACAAAGTTGGAATTTGATAGATATTGTTAACATTCCTTTACAATTTGATTTTGGTAATAAACCCATTTTATAGAAGGATTAAATAATTTAAACAATGTTGATACTTTCTTGTGAAATTATAAATATTTTATATCTTTGGAATCAATTGTAGAATCATTTATTTAATTGCCAATTTAGAAAACAAGGGTTTACATAAAATCTTGAATTGTTCAAGTTTGTTCAGAAAGGGAAATTAAAATCAATGGTGATTATTTATTACTCCTTTAGGTTTTGGCTTTCATTCCTGATCTAATGATCAATGGTATATATATCTCCTTTAATATCTAATCATTTGCATTGAATCATCATTATTTTGCGAAGCCCATGTCTTGGCCTCCGAATTATTGATCAATGACCACGATCTTTCTTTGCCAAATCAGTGAATATCTTTGTTTCATTGCTACATCCATGATCTCACACTTCATCTCTACAATCCTATATATATTTTCCTTCAATAATATAGGATCATTGAGGTCTCTTACATGATTGCACACAGCTAAATGTCCAATTCATAAACATGGTTCCATAAATAAATACCATTCATTTTCTTTCAATGAGTTTTATATAAAAGAAGACAGTATTTTTTTAGTGCATTGAAACAATCAACATTTGAATCATTTATAAATTTAATAATTTTCATGTTTATTTATGTCAAACCATAAGTAAGTAAAAAAAATGTCTATTTTATTCCTCGAGTGAGGAACTTAGTCTCATGCCTATATAAATTAGGTATAAGATGACAAAGCAATCTATTTTACAAGGAATTATTTCAAAATTGTCTTGTTTGTAAATATCCACTGTTGTTGTATGTTGTTTGTTGACAACTTCAGTGTCCTTATAGTTAATTTATACCACCTCCATCTTAGTGGCAGACACAAATGCCAACTTCAATATTATCGTACCAAAATAATGTTAATTCTGGCCATTGGTATGCTATTCTCTACATTTTGTTTTGTAAAAAGCCCCATGTCATATAGTGGTCATCTTTCTTAGGTCAAATCTGAATTTGCAACAACATTTTTAGGCTACTACACATTTTATATGTTCCAACACAAAAGTTCTATATTATAATAAGCTCAAATGAAGAATTGTTATTCAAGAGGTGAGAGAATGAAGTTTCCTAAGGAGTTTTTAGCATAAATGATCCCAGTATGGAAAAGAATTTATTTGGACTACATTTATCTTAAATCATTGTTGAAAGAGGTGAGGAAATGGAAGGAGAAGAAGAAGAATAATTGTGGTGATCATAGTAAGAAAGGAATGATGTCGGGTAGAACGTTCAATGATCTCATGCGGCGACAATACCCTTGATAGCCCATTGACAAAGTTATAGTGGTATATTATATTACTTCCATTTTCCCATTTCTTTTTCAATGAATTATGCTCTACAAGATTACATTGTTATTAACAATATGTTATAGAGAAATAATTGAATGGGAGGTAGAATATTTTGAAAAGTACAAGGGATGTTTCATATTGGTGTTTTCTGCAAGTAGGTCACACTTGATTATTTTTGAGGTGTGGTCCACACCACTTGGAGGAGATCACATTTGATTGTTGGTTTTGAATTTGTAATCTTCTTTCTTAGAATATTAGATGAATCTTTCCTAGAATATTAGATGAATAGTTATCACTCATGAATAGATGAATAGCTATTTGTAAGCTCATTTCCTCGAACATAAATTCTTTGCTATTAAATCAACTCACAAATAAATGAATATCTGCATGCAATATACATAATTTATTTGTGAACTTATGACTTCCTTTACTAGAACATAAATTCTTTACTGTTAAACCAACTCACAAATAGATGAATATCTATAATCAACATGCATAATTAAAAATCTTACTCTTTGATGTTTGCGAACTTGTGATCTCCTTTCTTAGAACATAAATTAAAAATATTATTGTATATTTTTTTAGAACTCGTAATGTACTTTTCTAAAATATTAATTATTCACATTAAACCAACTATGCATTATTAAAAAGTTAACTGTAATTAAAATTTTAAGACTGCATATCCAAACCTAAATCATAGCAACTTGGGTGTATCGTTTAATATATCAGCGTTGACTGAGTTTATTGGCAAGTTTCCTCCAGGTGTAGAAATAAGATTGTAACTTACAATAGGGTTTCAACCACCCAATACAGAGAACACAACTGAGAATAGGGTTTCTAGCACTGACCAAGGGATCACAAGGGTTTCATAAAATATTCTTCTATTCTTTTAAAGATTAGGGTTTGTATAAATAATAATAGTGAATAAATTCTAGCATTTTAGAAGCAACACACTGCCCTTCTAGCAGCATGTACAAGGTTGGAATTTCATAAATATTGTTAACATTCCTTTACATTCTGATTTTGGTAATAAACACATTTTATAAAAGGATTAAAGAATTGAAATAATGTTGACACTTTCTTCTGAAATTATAATTATGTTATATCTTTGAAAGCAATTGTAGAATCATTTATTTAACTGCCAATTTAGAAAACAAGGGTTTACGTAAAATCTTGAATTGTTCAAGTTTGTTCGGAAAGGGACATTATAATTAGTGGTGATTATTTATTGCTCCTTTGGGTTTTGGCTTTCATCCCTAATCTAACAATCAATGGCCTATATATCTTCTTTAAGATCCAATGGTTTACATTGAATCATCATTGTTTTGCAAACTCCATGTCTTGGCCTCTGAATTATTGATCAATAACCACGATCTTTTTTTCCAAATCAATGAATATTTCTATTTCATTGTTACATCCATGATCTCACACTTTATCTCTACAATGATGCTCAATGACTAAAATTATATCTTCATATATCAAGGGTTGGTGTTGATTTGTCATTTCTCTTCAAATTTTGACTATCTTCTTTTGCTTCATGACTAAGTTGAGATATGCCATGCAATTTTTGTTGCTCCATATTATATGTATAATAAACCCCTGTGACCAAGCATATCCCTTTTATTGCATCTACCACTTTACTTACCAAGCCATCTTGAATTTGAATGCCTCAACACAACCAAGTAAGATGAATGTGGGATATCTCCTTGAACTTGCTTTTTACCATGCATTCTTCCTCATCCACTATTAAACCTACAACTCCAAGATCCTTCAAAACTTCTACCAAAACTCTTATAAACGCTCAAACAAGGATCCAAAACCATTGTAAAATTGGCACTAACACCTACTCTCTTTTTGGGTGATGCAATATTACTCATATGCTTGGGATGCTTTTGTGAAAAAAAAATTACATGCTAAAGCAAGATAAACTATTCTTTAATTATTTTAATCTATTAATTTGAAATGCTCATATTTAGAAAAAAAAACTTTTAGTTAGTTATGACGTTCTCTTCAATCCTATATATAATTTCCTTCAATAATATAGGATCATTAAGGTCTCTTGGATGATTGTACACAAATAAATGTCTAATTCATACACATGGTTCCATAAATAAATACCATTCATTTTCTTTCAATGAGTTTTATATAAAAGAAGACATTATTTTTTCAGTGCATTGAAACAATCAACTTTTAAATCATTTACATATTTAATAATTTTGATGTTTATTTATGTCAACCCATAAGTAAGTTTTTTGGTATTTTAAGTTTTTTGGTATTTTATTCTTCCGATGAGGAACATAGTCTCATGCCTATATAAATTAGGTATAACATGACAATGCAATCTAGTTTAGAGGGAATTATTTCAAAATTGTCTTGTTTGTAAGTGTCCATTATTGTTGTATGTTATTTGTCAACAACATTTTCATTGTCCATATAGTTAATTTATACCACCTCCACCTCAGTGGCATACCAAAACAATGTTAAATCTAGCGCTTGGTGTGCTATTCTTTACATTTTGTTTTGTAAAAATCCTGTGTCATATAGTGGTCGTATTTATTGGGTCAAATCTAATTTTGCAACAACATTTTTAGGCTAATACACATTTTCCACGTTCCAATGCAAAAAAAAAATTTATAACAAGCTTAAATGGAGAAATTGATATGCAAGAGGTGAGAGAATGAAATTTCCTAAGGAGTTTTTAGCATAGATGATCCCAAAATGGCGGACAATTTAGTTGGATTACATTTATCTTAAATCACTATTGAAAGAGGTGAGGAAGTGGAAGGAGAAGAAAGAAGATAAATGTGGTGATCATAGTAATAAAGGAATGATGTTGGGCAAAACGTTCAATGATCTCATGTAATGATACTACCTTTGCTAGCCCATTAACAAAGTTATAGTGGTTTATTATATTACTTCCATTTTCCCAATTCTTTTTCAAGGAATTGTGCTCAACAAGATTACATTTGTATTAACAATATGTTAGAGAGAAATAATTGAATGGGAGGTAGAATATCTTAAAAAGTACAGGGGATGTTTCATATTGGCGTTTTCTGCAAACAGGTCACACTTGATTGTTTTTGAGTTGTGGTCCACACCATTGGGAGGAGATCACATTTGATTGTTGGTTTTAAATTTGTAACCTTCTTTTTTAGAATATTACATGAATCTTTCCTATAATATTAGATGGATAATTATCACTCACGAATAGATGAATAACTATTTGTGACCTCATTTCCTCGAACAAAAATTCTTTGCTATTAAATCAACTCACAAATAAATGAATATCTACATACAATATACATAATTTGTTTGTGAACCTCTGACCTCATTTAATAGAACATAAATTATTCATTATTAAATCAAATCACAAATAAATGAATATCTATATGTAACATGCACAATTAAAAATCTTACTCTTTGATGTTTGAGAACTTGTGATCTCCTTTCTTAAAATATAAATTAAAAATATTGTTATACATTTTTTTGGAACTCGTAATGTACCTTACCTTTTTATAATATAAACTATTTGCATTAAACCAACTATACGTTATTAAAAAATTAACCGTATTTAAAATTACCCCAACCCATCCATCTAAATCTAACATGGTTTGATCTACTCACAATATAAATAATTATTCTAGTATCTATGTGTGAGTGTAGATTAAAAGAAGTATATATAATATAAATAATTATTGTATTATATATTTAATATATGGATATTAAAAATGATTAATATTTATATTATATAGATATATAAAATATGCATCTTTTATGTTATGTTATTAATTTAAAATTTTGTATTAAAAAAAGGGAATGAAAAGAAAGGTTTACCTTACGTCATTCAAGATTTAAATTTGAGACTTTTCTTTCAAAGATATAAGTTCTTCATAATTTGTAAGTTTTATTTTGATTATTTTTTACTTAAAAATAAATATATTATAAGTTAATTTATTTATAATTAAAATGAAAATTATTAATTATATAATTTTTATAAAGATTTAAACTCAAATTTTATTTGCAAATGTCAATCCTATTCCCAATTATTCATAAATATATAAATATTATATATATCATTTTTATATTTAAATAAAATAAAAATAAAAATGTTTGATTTTTAAAAATTATATATAAAAGTAGATGTGATTGTAAATATTAAATGTAATAATGTTCAATATTAATTTAAAAGTTAATTAAAATAATTTGGAATACTTCAGATCAAAGACACAAGTTTATTTAATAAAATATTTAATACTTTTATAATCTATTTATATGGTAAAAGTATTATTTAATATTTTTATAATTTATTTATAAAATAAAAATATTTTTATAAAATTATGTAATTTTTTTAAATTTAAGATAGACATTTTCTAATTTATCATTTTATTTTAATTTGAAACACTTCATATCAAAGACACAAGTTTATTTAATAAGATATTTAATACTTTTATAATCTATTTATAGGGTAAAAGCATTATTTAATAAGACATTTAATACTATTATAATTTATTTATAAGGTAAAAATATGTTTAAAATATTGTGTAAATTTTTTTAATTGAAGAGAGACACTCTCAAATCTATCATTAAAATGAAATTAATTTTTTAATTGGTAAGAAATTATATATATAAATAATGTTAATATGTCAACACAAATTTATTTAATTAGATATTTATTTCATAAGATAAAAATAGTATTATTAAATATTTAATATTTTCATAATTTATTTATAAGATAAAAATACTTTTAAAAAATTGTGTAGAGTTTTTTAATTAATTTTTGAAATCATAATCTCTTATATATTAATAAAATGAAAACAATATTTTAATTATTAAAAAATAATATATATATTTTAATAAATCAATGTATCACTTTTATTTATAAGATCAAAGCTTAAAAATATAAATATAAAATCTCAAAATAATATATAATATAAATATGAAATCTCAACATAAAATATATTTTTCATAAAATATAAATATGATAAAAAATGTTTTATATGTTAAAAATTTGTAGATTATATTAAAATTTCGTAAAGAGTTTCTTCAAAATACACGTATAATTATATTTAATTTATTTGAAAAGTTATATTTCCAAAAATAAATTATAAAATTAATACTTACAATTTAAAAAATAAAATAAAACAAATAAATAAAAATAAAATAAAACAAATTAATTATTTTTAAAAATACACATGTTCATTGCCATATACATTTTCGGAAATGCCCACTATCATTCCAGTTAATTTCCGCCGCCACCACCCCAGTGGCAGGCACGAGTGCCAACTTCAATGATACCCAACTATGGCCAATGGCGTGCTATTCTCTGCAATTCGTTCTGTAAAAAGCCCCGCGTCATAAATCGGTCGTATTTCTGGGGTTAAATCCGGTTTTGCAGCAATATTTTCAGGTTAGTACACATTTTCCATGTTCCGAAGCAAAAATATGTGTTATAACAGGCTTAAACGAAGAAATTGTTTTGGAAGAGGCGAAAGAATGAAGTTTGCTAAGGAGTTTTTAGCACAGATGACACCAGAATGGCAGGGAGCTTATCTGGACTACCTTTATCTGAAATCACTGTTGAAAGAGTTGAGGAAATGGAAGGAGAAGAAGAAGAAGAAATGCGGAGAGCAGAGTCAGAAAGGAACGACGCCGGGCAGAACGTTCAGCGGACTCACGCGACGACACAGCCCTCGCCAGCCCATTGACGAAGTTATAGTGGTATATTATATTACTTCCATTATCCCAATTCTTTTTCAAGGAATTGTGCTCAACAAAGATTACATTGCTATTAATAATATGTTACAGATAAATAAGTGAATGAGGTTGAATATTTTGAAAAGTACACGAAATCAAAGATTTAATGTTTTCACAATTTACACTGTCACAATATTTTTTTTAAAAAAAACTGTGTTTAGATTTTAGATGCTCAATGTTGCAGATTATTTTTTGTGATATTTTATCAAAGAAAAAGATTCATAAAATCCACACCACTGGTAATAGGTCCCATTTGATTGTTAATTTTGAACTTTGGACCTCTTTTTTTAGAACATTAAATGTGTCTTTCTTATAAAAGAACATTAGATGCATCTTTAACCTACTTTCCTCAAACATTAATTACTTAGATTAATACTTCGTGCAATATATACAATTTGTTTGTGAACTTGTGGCCCACTGTCCTAGAACATAAATGCACAATTAAAATTCTTACTCTATGGTACTCTATGATGTTTGGGAACTGTGATCTCCTTTCTTAAAACATAAATTAAAAATCTTTAAAAATCTTACTATCTATTTTTATAAACTTGTAATGTCCTTTTATAAAACATAAATTATTCACCATTAAACCAACTACATATTATTTAAAAAGTTTATGGGTTGCCTTTAATGCTGTCTGTCGATAATCTTGAACTACATTTTCTATATTTGTAAACATAGTTTATGCTTGAATGTATCCCATAATTTCTACACCGTAACCTCAACTTTCGTAGGCTGGATTTATTGCAAGACACTATCTCACAGGTACTTTGAGACAGTCATGGTTAAATCCTCAACTTTCGTAGGTTGCATTTATGGGAAGACACCATATTTAACACTTTTTTGTTGTTTATGTTAACCCGTGGGCTCACCTGAAACTTAGTCTTATGTAGATTTATGAGGGGAAACGCTTTTATTTGTATTCTTCCCCTCAGTACCATTAGAGCACAAGCCCTTTCACCAGAATGTATGATTCAATAATTGTACTCAACTTACATTTCAATGACGGGAAAGAAGAAATACCCAAAGGCTATAGACAGATCAAGAGTTATTTCGTAAATGATGCTCACCAAGAAATATGTCAATTAGAGTTCCATTCTTTTATGTTTGAAGTTTATGCAATGTTATTGCAAATCAACTAGAAATGTTGAATAATAGAGCTTCTGGATACAGTTTCAGAAAAATTGTAACACAGTTGTATCCAGAAGCTCTATTATTTGACTAAATGGACCGCAGAAGCTTGAAGTCTTTAACTGCAAATGTGTCACATTGGTTGATTCTAGAGGTAAGTGGGTGGCCCTTGAGTTGAAATCTTAACATGTCCACATTGTATCAGAGCCACCAGCTAGAAGCTCATCCAAAGTGTCAATCCACAAATAGGAGAAAGGCAGAAGAGCACCCACCCTACTTGAGGTTTGATGCCTCCGAGTTTGGAAGCTAGCTAACCTAGAGGGTTTTCCAACAGACATGCCATTCCTGTCAAAGCGGTTATACTTAATTGGTGAAATGAAATTGACTCATGTATAGCCCACCAGGGTTCTATTCTTGTTTACCCACTGGTGTAGGTGGATAGACATGGCCCAGGGTTTATTTTGGAGCTGTTATCCACAAGGAGGATCTCATGAGAGAAATTGGTATTCTAGCTTGGCAGGGACATAAATAAGCACCTTTACCTTTACCTGTCATAAACATTTAGGAATTTATTCAAGACATAGAATCTATACATTGTAACGAGTTTCTAGTATCTCTGGATTTGTTTGCACTATAAATGTGAATGCTTCCTAATTTTGTAAACTAAACAGGCATACTAGGGAAGTTTATATGTCAAATGGCATTTACGAGAAAAATCAAGTGAATTGATTCGTTCACAGTGTTTACACTTCACAGTTATTTGTTTTTCTTGGTATTTAAAAAAAAAATCAGAAAAGTGCCAGAAAACCTAATTAAAAAGGGTAGGCTTTCTGCCACACATTGGAAAATTTATTTTTTACAATGTAAACATCATATGACATGAAATAGAATAAAATATGACGAGACTAGCTGGTCTAGGACAAAATTTGTAGTGGATTTAGCCAATCCTTTCCATGGTTTTGAGTTTCTGTAAAATTCACTTTGGTTATACTAATGTAATATGCTAACATGGCTTGGAATTTATCTCTTTTAATTTTTTTTGACTTTCTGTGACTTGGAATTTCTGCGTTGAGTTTTCCTACTTTTAATGTTCTAATGTGAGAGGCATAGTTTTCCTTCCACCTAAGAAGTCCATGGATATATATGCCATGCTAAAAATTTCTTCATTAAAAAGGATTCTAAAATTAATTAACAAACTATGACATTCGAAATTGTAGAAATTCACAGGCAATTTTTTGTCATAGTTGACACTTCAAATTTGACTACAGAGCAATTGGAGTTTCTATGATGGGTAAAATTTCCTTCAAAAAGTCTCCAAGTCTTCAAATTTAATCTTTGTGAAGAAGCTCTTTCGGTAACACAGAGGATAAACCCTTTACATATGATCTCTGGGTAGGTTAATGATTTTCTTAGGTATTATGCTCTCAAGTATTGCCTGACCTCAGATGGGCAAGCCAAAAACTTTTCTAACCAAATGATGTGTACAGGTGAAGAACATGCAGCACGATGGAAAAGATTCATATGAAACAATGTTTTTAATGGCAGCTGAAGAAGGTGCTGAGTTTGATGTGTTCTTTTTCAAGAGATTAGATATGGAGCTTAACAAAGTCAACACATTTTTTCGCACCAAGGTTGCAGAAATTATGGATGAGGCTGGTCTTCTAGACAAACAGATGAACTCTTTGGTAGCTCTAAAGGCTATTTTGCGTGACCCTGACAGAATTATCAACAGGGACAATTCAGATAGAACCAATCCTGCTCAAGATTTCGCAACTGTGACTTCCATGTCAAACAGAAACAATGAAAGATATAATGGTACTAATCACCTTCCATTTTGTATATTCATGCATCTGTTATGATAGATATACATGTAGTCTCTCATTCTTGAAAGGATCTCATATTTTTTATTGTGCAGGACCTGCACGTATGGAGGTTATAAATGAAATTGAAATGAACAGCAATGGTTCTTTTCAAGAATTGGAAGGAGACAGATCTAAACCACATGATGCTCAAAGGGAAACTTTCACCAGCCAACCATTAGAGCCCTTCAAAGTAACTAGAAATGTAAAAATTAGCATTACACCTGAAACTCCAAGGTCCACTCTCCGAAGTATTTTGGTAGACCCAGAGAACAAGCATTTGAGTAAAGAAGACCTGGACCGAGGGAAGCAAATGTTGCGTTCAGCATTCATTGAATTTCATCGGAAACTAAGCCTTGTCAAAAGTTTCAGGTATGTAAAATTGCTTGTTCATGACTCTCTTATTCTATGAATAGATAACTGATTGCCCACATGGCCCTGATTGTCCTGTCCATGTATGTAATTACATCTTGTTCATACAAGTTAAACATTTTTAACCGGGTCCAGTCAGGGTATGAACTCTTTTCCCTGTCCAAGGCTATCCAATATTGTTGGGACAAATAATGAACTTTTGATGTGTATTCATAGTTGGTGGAACAACATGAAAACTTGTGTACAACATTTGTCATTTTTCCTTGTTCTAAAGAAGCCGAAATTGAAACATCTTTCCTTTTTTAAAAGCAATTTACTACAACCAGAATAAAGCATCTTTTGATGACACTTATGTAAAAAGGCCATCCTTCAAAAATCGTTAGAAAATTTTGTACATTGCCACCACAGTTAATATATAATTGTCTAATGTTTAGATATAAAACCCTTTCATTTTCTCAAAATTCCCATGGTTAATTATAAGACTATTTTTTTTTAATTCTGACAATTACTTGAAATGAACAAACGTGATCTTTCGAATTTGACCAACATTAGTAAACCATTTTATTTTCTCAGCATGGTCATGTTAATGTGTGAGACTACAATTTTTTAATTCTGACATTAACTGGAAAAAAACAAATATGACCATTTGAATTCGACAAAATTAGTAACATTTCTTTAGTAAAACTTAGAAATGTAGACAACCGATATTGGGTATCTCATTTTCATTTAGACAACCGATATTGGGTATCTCATATTCATTTCTCATATATATTGTGTATATACTCATGACAAAACATTCTAGAACAATAATGTAATATTATTACAATGACTTCTGGAGAGACCTGTATTTCTAAGAAACCATAGGACTCAATGTTTCAGACCTAGACATACGGTCCTAGATATATGGCCAAATATTGTAATAGTTCATACTGTTTTTTTGTTTATATTATAAGTTTGTGCAATCAATATTATTTGTGGTTGCTACTATTGCTCATGGTTTTATTTCTTATGCATGTGTGCGTTCATCAATTGGAACTTCATAATGGACATATCAACATTGGCATTCACTTGATTCTATATGATTTGTTGGAGCAGCTCCTTAAATCTTCTGGCTTTTTCCAAGATTATGAAAAAGTATGACAAGGTCAGATCCAGTAATGAAATTGCAAGTACCCTCCTCTATAAGTAGTAGCTTAATTTAAGCACTTTTGTGCCTTATAGTCGAATTCAGAAACACTATGTAGTTCATTTTTTAATTCGTTTCTATGTTGTATTTTGCTAGATATGAAGCAGTTGTTATAGCCTATAATATTATAGCAACATAAGGGTTAGAATTCTATATGTAGCCTCCCCAACTAGCCATTATATGCTCATGACAGAATCCCTCAAACATTTGGGCCAAAAATATGGAACCTGAAAATGTTAAAACTGATTTTTTAGGATTAAAGTAATATTACCAACCACTAAAAGGATGTCGAGAGAATCAGAACACTCCCTATTCTTTGGCTTTTTCACAAATTTTAATATTAAAATTTATAGAATAACTATGCAATATAAATCAACCATATGGTCAAACATTCTCTTGATTTTTTGGTATTTTGCTAGATGGATGAGGGTTTAGGTTTACCAGGTGCCTAAAATGAAAAAAATGTACCAAATGAAGTTTTAACTCCTCCATTATCTGGAAGTGTTTGAGGCAGTCATATCAACATATCCCATGTAAACCAGCGTTTAACAGCAAACTGGGGTTTGAAAACCTGGAGTAAACTAGAAAGGGAAAGAAGATAACAGAACAAGGCAAAACAACTGGTTGTTCTTCCAATGTCAGTTACTACTACGAAATACAAAAGAGCAGAGCCATCATTATCAGTGCTAGCTAATTCGTAGCTGGTTAGCCTGCTGGTCCGTGGCAGGCACTAGGATGCAAGGCATTCTTGAGCTTGAGTTCCTTCACCACTCCAAGGCAGGAAGGGATGGTGTTCTAGCTCTCTTGAGGGGCTTTCTTCCACCTCCTCCTCTGCAGGTTTTCTATGTCCTTCAAGGGAAATGGTACACCGGGGATCATGTATGTAATGTCCCTTACTAATGGGATCACTAAAACACTGATATAACACTTAGGGAATTTCGTCAAACACTTGTTAGGATCATCAGAAGACTAATATTACCTTATGGATTTTCGTCAAACAGTTGTCAAACAACTAAACTGCTGTAATTGTAACTAGATATTAATTTACTCAGCTTAATCAGTGCCAATATAGATCTTTTTCAATAGATTGCAATTTCAGATTACAACAAGATATCTTAGCATTCACAATGCAAATAATATCTTTCCTTATTCTGGACAGAATGCAAATGATTGGCAACTAATCTATTACAGATATGCAAATACAGCTGGGTATAAAATTAAGTGACATCAACGCCTCATATATACTAAACAATGGCGATTAAAAAACAGAACCTGGCTTAGTAATAAACTGACTGTGTCATTTTGGGAGGCAGCTGCTACAATTGGTGACCTTCCGGCATTTGTGTAGCCCACAATAACTATGCCATTGTCATATCGTTTGCCCTTGTGTCTGTCGGCAAATACTTCTGCCTTTTAGAAAGGTCTGCGGAGTTTCCACCCAGCGAAGGCTTCGGCTTTGATTTCTCCTTGGTGGCACCAATACCTTGGTCGACTCCCAATAACCTCTGCTCATATACAAGCTGATCGCTAGTGTTAGGCTGGACGGCAAATACTGAAGTCTGAATTGGTCCGCTCTAGGAATCGCCCAAGCTGTCCGTACTTGTCGCGGGTACAGTCCGTACGGCCGTACGGACTGGGACGGATTTCTTTTATTTTTTCTTTCAAAATTCAAAAACGCCCAGGTTCATAATACTACTGCCAAGCTGGACGCCTCAAGAAAATTGTCAGAAATTAAATTGCCCAGACAGGCCGCGCCATAGTCTTCATTGATTGCTGGAATTTTTATTCTGTCGTACTGTTTACTTGGGACTGCGAACTCTGTCTAAACCTGCCAAAATGCTATCCATACTTTGCTGTAGGTACAGGTCGTACCTGTACGGAATATATATACCTGGAAATCCTTTAAATTGATCAATGATTCGGTTGCCTTACCAGGGAACGCCAAAATTTATTCAATCCTCGAACTGAACCTGAATACTGAATGAAAATCAACATGAAATCGCTGAATAATCAATGTTCCAACCACTGAAAACATAAACCCTCAGACAAATCTCTGAGTACCAAATAAACCCAACTTGAAGTAGCTGAATACCACTTCCAAAGTGCAACCCTTCGGATGATCTTTCACACCCTCAGTTATGCAAATCGCTTGAGAGGTATCGTTCTCAAAGATTAATCTGACGATTTGCAGACTCTGCAGTCTTACAAACGCTCAAGGAGATTCAATGATCAAAAATAAACTCTGGATGCCAAATACTAGACCCATAGGGTCTATTTATGCACTTTTCGGAACTTCCAAGAGTTTCCGTAATACATCATACAAAACTAGTTATACTTTTTAAATAAAAGTAATTTTATGAAAATAAAAATAAAAGTGCATTTTAAAATTAAAATATAATAATTTGGCCTCCATATTAAAATAGACTATCTCCAGGATCATCGTGAGCCATCGAATTGCCAACATGACCCTCTCACCATCTTTATCTGGCTACGAGAGTCAGGAATAGGCAAAATCCTCGTAGAATGTCACGCTAAACGATGTCAGCCAGAATGGGGACATGACAGTCCGCCCTTCCTGAAATTGCTTGTCCCCAAGCAATCGTTGAACAACAAACCAATCAATCCACCTGGATCCCAAATGTAGTCATGATCTATACTACTGTCAATCAATGCAAGCCCCTGCAACATCCTCTGAAATATAATCAAGAGAAATCCATAATCAAACTGGCAAATACCAGTACTGCCATAGTCAGGAACCCATGAGAAACAAACTCTCAAAATCTCAGAACCCAAGTAGAGTGGACATCTCAAACTGCCAACACTGTAAATACCATCAACGCATCCCACTGGCTTATGCGGAATGTACAATCCAAATCTGCAACAATGTTGAACATTCTCGAATGAAATTGTACCAAGTATGGAGAATCCACACACTGTACAACTCCTGCAGTCAGTGCAACTCTGCAGATTACCGGCCACTGTCTCATAACCATAACTTCCATGTACCACTGATGGCGAATAATCATCATATGATAGATAGAAAGAACTAGAATTCAAATCAAATCTAATGGCCATCAACTTTTCAATGCATGGATCAAATGCAAACTGATGAACATACCTTGCAGTATAATGCTGATAAAAAAAATCGATTTTAGTCAACAACTCACCATGCATAGGTGGTACAACTAACTGTGAATGAAGTCTCTCTAACTCCATGGTCACCTCAGTCAAATGAAATTGTGACTCCTCAAAAGCCAACTATGTACTCTCAAGAATCCCAGAAGTCACCTCGAGCTGCTGAGTAAGCCCACTCACCTCATCTTCTTTGGCCAATAATGCATCGTACGCTGTGCTACCCCACTCCATAAGATAATCTCTGTCGGCTACCAACTGCATATAATCCTGTCTCAGAATCTGGATAGCCTCCCATAAAGAGTGGATCTTTGTCAAGGAAAAATAACTGCCTCCTTGCTCATTGCTAGTAGGAGAACCCCATCCATAAACTGCCAACAACTGACGAGCAGCATCAAAATGCTCACAAGCGATAGCAATGTCTTGCTCACTAACTCTCAGCTGACTAGACACATGATGGCGCTGGCTAGATTGCCTCCTACAATCCTCCTCTGATGCATTGTCCAAAAGAGTAGATTCAAAATTACTGATCTCTGGAGTACTACCATCCATACTCTGTGAATCAACTCCAAAGTTCATATCCACATACAGAGTATCAAAAACTGAAGCATCGCTGTCCAACTCCTCCGTATCGAAAGAAACCGCTGAGGAAACTAAGTCCTCAGAACTATCCACTGCATCTACTTGGATACGATCCTGGGACTGGACTGCAATTACTGACAACTCGGATGTGCCCGAATCATCATAAGCCCACTGTATCCCAAGTGGACGACTAGAAATGCACACAACTCCCAATACCGGTGTATAGAAACTAATACAATCATCGGACAAGCCGATGACACAAAAAAGGGCAACACTATGCAATATGCTAATCAAAACTATGATAGCACCCAGACAATCACTGTTGCCAATGAGTGATAAAGATTTCCAGTCATCTGAGTCCCAAACACCAATATAACAATCCCGAGTCCATATCCATAAACTAGAATCAGCTGGTAACTCAAACAAACTCCTCACCTGAATAATATGGCTAATACCAACTAACTCCCCAAACCTATCAGATACTGTCCCTGAATCTAGGATGTGAAAGCAAGATGAACATACAACATCATTAGCGACCATATATGATCCACCTGCTGTAGAAAGTTGAGTGCAAGATGAAACTAATGTTGACTCCATGCCACGCTTATCCACAGGTCTCTCCTCGTCCTGTAATGCCAATGGAGTATTCACCAAGGAATTTCGAGTATCCTCCAGCTCATGAGAAAGCTGGTCAACCTCTTCTTCCTTCTTCATTAATGCTTCTAAATAGATTCCTGCAAGATTAAGGAGATGATCGCGATCTGAAAGTAGGTGTATGTAATTTACCTTCATTGCTTCCATGCCCTCCTTGATCTGTTGTAAGTCGTCACAAGATGATCTTGCTGTGACTTCCTTTTGTCTCTCCTGCAGTTGAATCATCCAAATGTGATTCCCAATCAATTCATGCATTCTATCATGATGGGATAAAGTCGCGACAATATCCTTTTCCCTCGTCTTCAGTTGGCTCACCAACCCATGGGAATAACTACTAGCCTCTTTCTCATGTGTAGAAGCATCCAACTGTGTCTGAAACTCATTTTTTGCAAAGTCCCGAATGCTCACTTTTTGATCAACTGTACTATCCTCAAACATGACAGTATCCTCAATTGTTGTAACTTCATCCGGACCAACTGTACTGGAATCACTATCTGTGTTAATCATGCAATCCGGTGTCCCTGTGATATCACCTTCTGATGCCATTAGCTCAATCTGCATGACATCTCTAACCGCTTCTGCCTGTGAGGATAAATCATTCCCTGAAGATGTGTTAATGTCTTCCTGTACTGGATCAGCATTTTTGTCAAACTCATCATTCAAATTTTTCCCTGTCATAAGGAAAGTACTACGATCCTTAGGCCTATCAATTAAACTCTTTAACCACGTACATGCCATAGGTGACAAATTCCTCTCTTTTGTCCAGACATACCATAAATCTTCTGCCAAAGATTTAGAAATTTCATCCTCAAACAAAATTGTGAACATGATAGAGTGCATTGATGCTAATACATTGCTTGAATGAAACTCATTTACAATATTCCAAAATGTATTAAACATCTTGCGAATGTCATCAATACAACCTAATGATAGCATAATGTTTTCAAATCTACACCTTGCAAATACTTCAAGTAATCTTGCCCTCTTTGTGAAATGAGGGTCCCTAATGTCATCCAATTTTTCGAAGCTTTTCACCATGGCATGAAGTACCTTTCTCATAATCTGATCATCATAAGACTTAAAGCCAGCTAGTATCTTCATGATTTCACTAATGCAAGAGAGAGTTGCAAGTCTTACCACTTCTTCATGATGTTTCAATAATCGGGGCTTCACCAATGAACCAAATGCTGGAGATAACGCTGTTTGCATAGCATTAGAATCTGACTGATCAACCTTACCTAAATAAGTTTCCATCTCCTCCAAAGTTCTTAGAAGGTCGTCTGTTCGCTGAAATGGACGTTCTAATTTCTCCTTTGCATTGTGCATTCTTTCTTCCAAATCCTTGTCTCTTGTTGTTGCCATACTGCTTAATTGAATTCAATCTGAAATAACCCAATCAGGTTGGCAGGAAATCGCTTTGATACCACTGTAATGTCCCTTACTAATGGGATCATTAAAACACTGATATAACACTTAGTGAATTTCGTCAAACACTTGTTAGGATCATCAGAAGACTAATATTACCTTATGGATTTTCGTCAAACAGTTGTCAAACAACTAAACTGCTGTAATTGTAACTAGATATTAATTTACTCAGCTTAATTAGTGCCAATATAGATCTTTTTCAATAGATTGCAATTTTAGATTACAACAAGATATCTTAGCATTCACAATGCAAATAATATCTTTCCTTATTCTGGATAGAATGCAAATGATTGGCAACTAATCTATTACAGATATGCAAATACAGCTGGGTATAAAATTAAGTGACATCAACGCCTCATATATACTAAACAATGGCGATTAAAAAACAGAACCTGGCTTAGTAATAAACTGACTGTGTCACTTTGGGAGGCAGCTGCTACAATTGGTGACCTTCCGGCATTTGTGTAGCCCACAATAACTATGCCATTGTCATATCGTTTGCCCTTGTGTCTGTCGGCAAATACTTCTGCCTTTTAGAAAGGTCTGCAGAGTTTCCACCTAGCGAAGGCTTCGGCTTTGATTTCTCCTTGGTGGCACCAATACCTTGGTCGACTCCCAATAACCTCTGCTCATATACAAGCTGATCGCTAGTGTTAGGCTGGACGGCAAATACTGAAGTCTGAATTGGTCCGCTCTAGGAATCGCCCAAGCTGTCCGTACTTGTCGTGGGTACAGTTCGTACGGCTGTACGGACTGGTACGGATTTCTTTTATTTTTGCTTTCAAAATTCAAAAACGCTCAGGTTCATAATACTACTGCCAAGCTGGACGCCTCAAGAAAATTGTCAGAAATTAAATTGCCCAGACAGGCCGTGCCATAGTCTTCATTGATTGCTGGAATTTTTATTTTGTCGTACTGTTTACTTGGGACTGCGAACTCTGTCTAAACCTGCCAAAATGCTATATGTACTTTGCTGTAGGTACAGGCCGTACCTGTACGAAATATATATTCCTGGAAATCCTTTAAATTGATCAATGATTCAGTTGCCTTACCAGGGAACGCCAAAATTTGTTCAATCCTCGAACTGAACTTGAATACTGAATGAAAATCAACATGAAATGGCTGAATAATCAATGTTCCAACCACTGAAAACATAAACCCTCAGACAAATCTCTGAGTACCAAATAAATCCAACTTGAAGTAGCTGAATACCACTTCCAAAGTGCAACCCTTCGGATGATCTTTCACACCCTCAGTTATGCAAATCGCTTGAGAGGTATCGTTCTCAAGGATTAATCTGACGATTTGCAGACTCTGCAGTCTTACAAACACTCAAGGAGATTCAATGATCAAAAATAAACTCTGGATGCCAAATACTAGACCCATAGGGTCTATTTATGCACTTTTCGGAGCTTCCAAGAGTTTCCGTAATACATCATACAAAACTTGTTATACTTTTTAAATAAAAGTAATTTTATGAAAATAAAAATAAAAGTGCATTTTAAAATTAAAATATAATAATTTGGCCTCCATATTAAAATAGACTATCTCCAGGATCATCGTGAGCCATCGAATCGCCAACATGACCCTCTCACCATCTTTATCTGGCTACGAGAGTCAGGAATAGGCAAAATCCTCGTAGAATGTCACGCTAAACGATGTCAGCCAGAATGGGGACATGACAATGTAGCAGAACTCTTTCCACATCACATCTTCAACTTGCAGATGTTTTGTGTCAATCGACATGAAAGTAGATCCCGATGAATTAATGTGGACAAGTTTTGCCAAAGGAATAATGTCTATCAACTGACACAAGCATTCCTTGGGTCGACTGATATAAAATGGGACCTCAATTAATTGATGTGGGCATGTGCTGGCAATGAAATGGGTTTCTTGGGTTGACCAACATAGATGTTCCACATCTCAGCTGACAAAGAGGTTGATATTCATTCACTGTTTTTTTTTGTAACTTCCAATTAAGGGATATTGACCAGTTCATTGTGTTGACCATAATAGAATTTTCTGTTGCTGATAGAGAAAGCATGTGTTGTTGACTTTTTATCATGACATTTTGAATGCTCCATATTTATGACAACGTTAAATTGTTTTGTTTTAAAATTCAAGACATTTAAATTTTAATGTTAAGTATGATAATGCTTTTTAACATGTGAAAGGGGGTTTTGGGTGCCATGAATTTCTTGTATAGAAAGAAGTTTGAAATTTCATAGATCATCGATCATTGCGTTGATAGTTTGATTTTCCCTGTGTGATCAGTATTTTCACATGTCTACTCCTTCAAGTGCTTAACTAATTTTATAGATCATCGATCATAGCATTGATAGTTTGATTTTCCCCGTGTGATCAATATTTTCACATGTCTACTCCTCCAAGTGCTCTGCAGTTAAGGAATGAAATGTAGAAAAAATGAAACTTCACATTGCTAGACTGAAACGGTATCTCCATGTTGTTGAACAATTTCCTATTGCTTTCTTTCTAGTTGTTCTTGGAGGTATTCTATTAATCTGAGATAACGAATTTGCAAAGTGCCAATGCACTTGCTGAGGTACATGGAAGATGTTATACATTTCAATTTGGTATCTATGTCCAAATTTTGTCTATTTGTAAATTTCTAAAATTTTGGCCATGAAACAAAAAAATTTACATCAACAAACTATTCTACTTGGAAACATCAGATGGAAGACTCACTTATCTGCAACAAACTTTAGACCAGTGTTGATAAAACTGATGCAACACTAGCATATGCAACCAAAAGAATGAACGTGAATATGACTTAAAGACAATAAGGCCTTGGTTTCAATCCAAGTCTCTTGTTCCACAAAGGTCACAATTCACATAGAAAAGGTTGACTTTTTGTTATGAAGCTTGGGAATGGCTACAAGTTTCTTTTGATACAACCACAACTCAAGAGTATAAATATCTATAGGAAGCTTCAAAAATAGAAAATGCAGGATGCTGGATATATCTCAGAATATTTGTCAAGAATTCAGAATATTAAGGATGAAATGTCACTAGATGGGATTCCTATGCTGCATGCGTAGATCCCTAAGTTTGTACTTAGTCTTTGAATAATAAGTGAATAAAGTATTTAGTTGTATAATTGTTGTGTTTTGGAGCAATGAGTTGTCTGTTGTCCTCATAAGTTGTGTTAAGACTATATTTTTTTTCTGGGGTATATGGGTGGTGGCTCTTGTTGCACTTGTACCTGTTATTCCTCGTCTAATCTATACTATAATATTGCCCCAAGTCATCAGGGCATCCAATGTGAGGAGTATGTTATGAGATTGATGTACTTAGAGTTACATTAATGCAATGGAGCTCTCTTTAGTTATAATTATGTTCTTGTCTCCTTGTTCATATGATGCGATATGTTATACTACAATGCGCAATGTATGTTTTCTTATGTAGAGATTTTCCCTCTATGGTTTTAGCGCATTTCCTAGGGTTCACATCCGTAGGAGTAGGATTGTGTGATGTAACAATGGAAAAATAACGAGTTTTTAAAAATTGACGGGGATAAAATTCGAAGTGAATGTGGTTTATAGGAAAGACAAATAGTTGGAAAGGACTTATGCACGGTCTGGGACACGACCGTGGTGGACTTTGGTAGAAGGGAGTCTGTAGACACATAGATGCCCCTATTGGACGTGGTCACCAATCTCATGTGGAATTATGTGGAGTAGATGTTTGTTAACTTCCCAAATGTTTTTGCTTGTCGCTACTTAAAATTGAAAAAAAGTCACGAGGAGAAACAATGAGAGGTTGAGAGAGATTGTATTCTTAAGTGCTATGAGGAAAGTGTAGAGAGGAGAAATTGGAGAGAGAGAGATAACAAGCGACTCTATTAAAGAGATTTATGAATTTCAATTTCCATGCCTAGAAGTGCAAGTTGCTATCAATTGTGGAGAGGAATCCTAGGACAATTATATAAGTGGAGACTATCAAGGACAAAGTCATCATGGGACAAGTGACCTTGATGATGGTGTTCAAGATCAATAGGTGTGGAAGCATAGTTGTGACCCTTAAGATGGAAGACAAGCAAAGGAACAAGTGAGGACTTCCTTCATGGACTAAGTAAAGTTGTTCGAGGGTGAACAATCTAGATTGAAGGATAGTGGGAGGACTGTTGAGAGGACTAGTGAAGACTAGATTGATAATGGAAGGACTATCAGGGAAGAGATTTTTCAGCTTGACAGTGGAAGGACTGTTGGAGGGAGGCAACTCTAGGGTGAAGGTGAAGGTAAGAGAAGAGTGAGTGGTTGGATAGGGGTTGAACCCAAGACAAAGAACATGGCACCAAGCGGCAACTCTGGAGAGGCTGCACCATTTTGCCTCAAGATAGGCAGTTTATTTTTTGGGATTGTTAGTGTAGAGGGAGAACAAAAATGAGTATGAATGATTCAGTATCCTAGAGGAGACACCAGTTGTAGGCCAGAAAACAAAGAGGGCTAGGCAAGGTTGGTTGATTGAGAGAAGGTGGATTCCACATAGACCACCACCACTGACACCACCAGAACATTTGCACCGCTGTAATGTCCCCTTTCAGTTGAAATAATGAATTATGGGATAAAAACCCTGATTTCTGAAAATTAAGGATAAATCACTTTTAATTTGGAATTTTATAGAAATAATTAAAGTGGCTGAAGGCCCACGGAGAGATTTTTTTTATTGAATTCACATTGCAATGCAAAGTACATAACAAAATATATTGGCTGAACCCTACCCAAAATTATGCATGCAAAATTCAAAATTGTAACCCTAGATTTTTATGCCCACTTGGCATTTACAAACAACAAATCCTAAGGGTAGACCTTGCGCTTGTATAGTTGATCGTACATATGAATTGGTTGGCTGGAAATGGCATTCACGCTGGCTGATGATGATGTCACAAGTTGAAAATCACTGAATGGAAGGTACGGCTAGTTGGAGATGATGTATGGATGGTTAAAGAATGATGCCCTAGCTGCCACCAATGTCCAAAAGTCTGAAATGATAGGTCTGAAACCCTAGTATGGCTGTAGCGTCACTGTAACAATCTTATTTAGCTTAGATATCACTGTAGCAAATTTATTTAGGGCTAAAAATGATGATGTCAGCAATGGAGGGATGTATCGCTGTTGCTCTAACTGGTATGGCTGGTCAAAAACCCTAGCACAAACCTTGAAAGGAGCTAGAAATATGATAAATTTGCCGGATGATTCTCCCAATGCTGAATTCTGACGGTATCTTGATTTGAAAGCACAACTATAGTTCTTGAATGTAACCACCTCATACGACCATATGTTTTCATCCGCAAGTCTCCTTAACCACTGGAGGGTTTTCGTCCTTGAGGCTAAAAGCTGAAGCAAATGCTCAAACTTGCAAAAGTGTAATTGATAATAGGCAAAAGATGATTCCCAAATGACCACCCAATGCCTTTTTATAAGTTCACTTGACATTTTTTCCAAGGAAAAACCCCAAATGTAACTTTCCATCTAATTTGATGTTGACTTGTTTTATTTGGAAAGTCACATTTATTTTTTTATTTATAATAATAAAGTAATATTAAGTTGTCACTTTTTAATAAAAAGTAAGTCACTTGATAACTTAAAAATATAACTTTATTATTTTTACTTTATTTGAAAAGGGGGAGATGACAACCACTAACGGATTTAGTAATAATGCCAAGTCCACCATTAGTGGGAGAAAGATAGAAGTCACCAAAGTTCATGGGTGAGGGCAACCAAGACCTGAGAGGCATTGTAGCATGTGATACAATTTGGACTACAAATAGGAAAATGAGGAGGGATATTGGTATAGATCATTTTTGAAAACCTTGAGAAATAAATTATATTATTGTCCATGAATGACCAAAAGTAGATCAATGGGATTTGAGAATACATCCAATTATAATAGAAAGTACTAGGGTAAAAGGACCTGAGATCAAAGACTAACTAAATAAAAAATAACTAAAGCAATAAAAATAAATTAGGAGAGATAAACCCAAAGAAAGGAATAAAGCCCCAACCCATGTGGTCAAGGTACTAATACACATTGCCATGTGGCGGGAGCAAGAAAAACCAAAGAGCATGGGTTGATGAAAGTCATAAAGACTAGAGGCTAGTTCCATCAAGCATCTCTGACCATGCCTAGCGTAGAGGAATCATCTCTGTCATCATCTATCATTGTGAAAGGACCAATGCAGGATTTGATAATGCTCATTAGGGAGTGTCTAGGGCTTAGGGGGTCAGACAGGGTGATCCTAGGAGGTAACAAAGCACTCCTAGAATTCCTCTGAACATACAAGGGCGAAGAAACTCCCATGGCAACAAAGAAACTCATATTTTTTTCTGTCCTTATGGCTTGGCAAGTAGTTAAGGAGTAGATCCACGATCAAGAGTAGATCCATGAAACTGAGGAGCAATAGATCCACAGTGAAGAATCATAGATCCATGACATTGAGAGTAGCAGATCCACGTTGCCGGGAGATAGTGTTCTAGGGCACCTTAGTAGTTGTGTTTTGCAAAGATGAGTTCCACCTCACTCACCTACCCCCCTTAGTGTGTGGAGAAATAATATCCAAAGGGCACTATATATGATGCATTGAAAGAAAGAGGTGATCAACCTGGGGGCTCTAGGGGCTCCTTTTAGGAACCTGCGTTGAAGGGTGACAACTTAAAAAAAAATGGTCAGGCATTGTTGGTTTAGGTACCAAAAGAAAGGGGATAGGGAGTCCCCTGATTCTTTTTGAAGACAATGGTATCTCCCCTAGATCTCATATTAAATGTGGCATCAAAAATTGAAGTGCTCCACATTCTCCACCACTTGGAAAGAGCAAAGACGACATATCTGTTGATGCAGTGGATTGCACCTGGGGCAGGACGCCTAGCTCCCGCCCTTCCACACGCAACAATGGAAACTCCCCTCGCCTGTGGGACTGGCGAAGCTAGAGGGGAGAGTCTCTAGATAAGGGTTAGCTCCTTCTGATGTATCTTTTAGGCCCTGGTTTCTCCTACTGCTAACAAATAAAATGAAAAAGGAGGGGGATGAAAAGAGAGAGAGAGATGCTGAAAACAAAACCTAAGCCTAAAAATGAAAAGGTGATACACCAGAAAAGTTTGATCCACTCAGGCCCGAACATAAACTTTTCACTAGGAAGAAACGCCCATACACTTCATCTGACGTGGGAAACTCTTCTGTTTCAGTGAGTCAGGGGTCCGTAGAGATACAGGGAGGAAGGAACTACCAAAGGTGCTCTGCGACACACTTAGGGAACCTATTCACATGCGCCTATATTCCTGCTGTAGACACTTCTGACAGACCTGCAGAAAAGAGACTTCACAATGCACTAGACATGCTGTAATCGATTTGTGAAAAGCATGAAAGACAATGACTTAACACAAAAGAACACAGACATATACTTTAAAGTGCAAGTCCAGATAGAGGTCAAAATGCTAAGTCCTGATTCAAGGTAAAATCTGGCAGCTCTGCCTTACAAGCCCGAGAGATTTTTGGGCAGAGTTTTGCCTAAGGCTAAGAGAGTGGATCCCTTTCTCAAATGAGAAGCTTTACAATATATAGAGAGAGGAAGAGAACTTGGCAATTTCTGGGAAAGACTTTGGCGCTCTTTTTGCAAGCTGACCCATGTGCGTTCCGATCATTGGGAAGAGCAAGCCGCTTAAACATCATATAAGAAATTATGGGCCACACCGATTGTTTGCTTACAAGACCGCTCCTTCAAGACGATTACGCGGCTTGTCTGCTCATTAATGCAAAATGAAGAAAACGGGTCCAGTTGCTAGCCGTTTGCGCCTCCCAATGATCAATTTGCATACACTGTATCACCTGCTGGAGTAACTCCCTGAGTTGACACCTTCTTCACCACTTTGATGCTTTGTCCGTTCCTGCGCTTTGTCTTCTTCCTGGTCTCTCTCTTTCTGACTTCTTTTGGCTGGTTGCTGCGTTCCTTGGGCTCTTCTTGCTTGCCTTGGCCACTTTTCGCTGATTTTCAAATAAGCGACACGTGGCGCGTTCTGCTGTGAAACGTGCAGGACACGTGGTAGCATCCGCTTGACTCATGGAAGCTTTAAGCACCCTTTGAAGGTCCTGCGGAAGAGGACATATGTCGGCGTCCGCTTCCTTTAGCAATTCGTTCGGGGCCCACCACAGTTCTCGCGGGACAAAAGAGAGAGACTGCGGGTGCTGACACTTGTCCTCTTCCACTAAGCCTTGCAGGGGTTACGTGGCACGTTTCGCTGCTCCTAAAAAAGCATGTCAAAGCCTTCTGCGGTTGCCACTTGGCGCCTTCCGCGCTCTGGATTTTCTGGTGTAAAATTTGACGTTCGCGGGCCCATCACCCCTGGACTTTCCTTCGGCGTTTCTTGCGGACTTATTCTGCGGATTTCTTCCCTCGGACAATTTTCCCGCGGACAAAAAGTTCGTGAGAATTGTCTCGGTTGCTCATTATTCCTTCGGGTTCTTTGGCTGCAGCTTCCCCGAATTCCTTCGGGCATGACTTTGTCTTAACAAAAATCCGAAAGATCTTAGCCGCTTCTTTGTGGCCTCTTTGAAGTGCTCTCTGCCCTCCGCAAGGGCTCTTGAACCTGGAACTGCCCTCCGCAAGGGCACTTGTCCTTCGCTTTTTGGGATGCTTCTTTGAACCGCCCAATTGAACTAAGCCGTTGAATCGACCGATTGAACCAAAAATGGTTCAACGGTTCAACGGTTCAACACTGCGCGCCACTCCTTTGTTGAACCAAGCCTTTGAAATTTTTCCGTTGAACCGCTCCTTTGAATCAACCGTTGAACCAATCCATTGTACCGGTTCAATGGGTCAAGCGTTTGTTGAATCGAGGACGCTTGTTGAATCGAGGCTTTGAACCATTTGTTGAACCGAGCTCGTTGAACCGACCGTTGAACCCTTCGATTGAACCAAGTGATGAACTTTGCCGACTGAACCAAGGCTTTGAACCAAGCGATGAACTTGCCGATTGAACCAAGCGTTGAACTTTGCCGAAGCGTTGAATCAACTGAATTGAACCAAGCCTTTGAACTGAGCCGATGAACCAAGGCGTTGAACCAAGCATTGAACTTGCCGATTGAACCAAGCGTTGAACTTTGCCGAAGCGTTGAACCAAGGCATTGAACTGGTTCAATGGTTCAAAGATGCCAACCTCCCTTGTGAATTTCTTCAGACAAGAGCCCAAAGAAGCCTTGTAAAACCCAACACTCTCTGAATTGATTCTTTATCTGCCGAAAGACTGCACCTGTAGAGTCCGTAGAAACTTCACTGCTGAGTCTGTAGAAATCCAAGCTCTGCAGAGTTCATAGAAATGGACCTGCAGAGTTCGTAGAAAATCTGCAGAGTCCGTAGAAATTGCAAGACTCGTGCAAAATCAAAAGTACTGGCTCAGAACAACATAAAAAAGAAAGGGGGACCGATTTTTGGCCTGTTGGACAAAAAATGGTCAACAAATTGGCGACTCCCAGGGGAAGCATCCCTGTTATGCTTAGAGACCAGTTGCTTTGGAGTCCATTGGGCACGGATTCAGAATGCAGCTTTGAAGAAAGTTAGCGACAGCGCCAAAAGATCCAAGAATCAAACATGAAGCTTTTTACCCCAGACACAAGGGAAAGCACACACAAGACTAAAAACACTACTTGTGCAAACTGCACTTAGGGAAAGCAGGAAAAGAAACTGAAAGCAACCTACTATATACAACTAACCAGGAATATTCGCCTCCCTCCTGGATCAAAGGGAAAACTTCTTAAGTCTCCTTCCTGGCAAGGAAACTTATGGTGCCAGACAAGTGGCTGAACGAAAAGGAAATTTGGTGATCCGCTCCTCTTGCCTGCCACCTGGGTTGGCTTGTATCTGAGTGGATCCAAATCGAACATGCCTCCAACATACATGTATTCCTTTTGTTCTTGGAAGCTTGTTGAATGCTGGTCCTTCATGCTGGTGCATATCACCAAGAAATCTGTGGCTGCTGGCTCATCACCATAAGCCCTTTGATATGCATGGTCCCTTTGCAATGCATCATGGTTTGACTTGCTCCCTTCTACTTCGCTGAACACCCTGTCAAACTCATCCTCTGCTTCCTCTTGGCCTTCTTGAAGAAGGGTGACAGTTGTGATGTCTGAAATGGAATCACAAAATGATTGCTCATCCCACATAACATCACCTCTCTGTTCAAAGCTTTCTTCTTCAAGGCCTTCCTCAAGGAAGACAGACCTCTCCTTTTCCTCCTCAAAGATCAGGATCTCTCGATTTTCAAAGATATTCTCCTGATCCTCCTCCAACCCAGGCTCCCCAGCATAATAGTCCTCATTGAAACAAGGAAGTTCATCAAACAGAGGGGAAGAGAGCTCACCATGCTTATGTTCCTCCTCGTATTGCTGGAACATCTGCATGTATGCATGGCCTGTGTCTTCTCCATTGCTGATGAGGTCTTCAAAAGGAGCATCGATGATGATTTCTTCATTGTCGCTCATGATAGCCTCTTGGGAAACTGTAGATTGGATCTTCTGCTCCTCACTGGTCTCCTACAGAACAGGTTCCTCCTTGAGAGGGGGTGACATGGAAAAGCTATGTGGACAAGGAGGCGGTCCTTGAGCTAGAATCGAATGATTCTCCTCCTTCCACTTGGTCAGCACTTCATCTATATCAGGTGTGCCCTGATAGCTCTTGGAAGTGTGTAGATGCGGTGTGTTCAGACATGGAATGTGCCGTTGGGTCTAAACCGTTCATCACACATTGGCTGAGGAATCTTTCTCTGGATTCCAACTCTGCAATTCTCCTGGCTATATCTTCTTGGGAGAGCCTTTCTTGGAGATCATAGGAATCATGGGTAGGAGCAGCTTTATTTTTTTAAAGGTTTTGAGCAAAACCTTTCTTCTCCTCTTTCCTGCCCCATGATTCCACTATTTCCCCCCAGGTCAGGAGGTTGCCATCAGGGCGAAAGATCTCGGAATTGGAATTTTCCCTTTTGGTTGAAGGGCAACTAGGAGGGCTGCTTGAGGGGATTGCATGAATGTTTTGAGCTTGATCATGGTAATATGAAGGAATACAAGGCCCATGATTCTGTGCAAAGGAATTATACATACAAAAGTGATTTCTGATGGCACCAGGCTGCTTAACCAGAGGATTCAACTCGGAGTCGCCATTGGTGTTGATGCAAAAGCCTCCAAACGCTGGTTGGTTGAAGAACACACCAAAAATTCTTCAATTCTTTGGACACAACTTGACCTTGTTGGTCCCACCGAGTGTGCCAAAAAACTGTTGACGCAGTGGATTGCACCCGGGGCAGGACGCCTAGCTCCCGCCCTTCCACACGCAACAATGGAAACTCTCCTCTCGCCTGTGGGACCGGCGAAACTGGAGGGGAGAGTCTCTAGATAAGGGCTAGCTCCCTCTGATGTATCTTTTAGGCCCTGGTTTCTCCTACTGCTAACAAATAAAATGAAAAAGGGGGGGATGAAAAAAGAGAGAGATGCTGAAAACAGAACTTAAGCCTAAAAATGAAAAGGTGATACACCAGAAAAGTTTGATCCACTCAGGCCCGAACATACACTTTTCACTAGGAAGAAACGCCCATACACTTCATCTGACGTGGGAAACTCTTCTGTTTCAGTGAGTCAGGGGTCCGTAGAGATACAGGGAGGAAGGAACTACCAAAGGTGCTCTGCGACACACTTAGGGAACCTATTCACATGCGCCTATATTCCTGCTGTAGACACTTCTGACAGACCTGCAGAAAAGAGACTTCACAATGCACTAGACATGCTGTAATCGATTTGTGAAAAGCATGAAAGACAATGACTTAACACAAAAGAACACAGACATATACTTTAAAGTGCAAGTCCAGATAGAGGTCAAAATGCTAAGTCCTGATTCAAGGTAAAATCTGGCAGCTCTGCCTTACAAGCCCGAGAGATTTTTGGGCAGAGTTTTGCCTAAGGCTAAGAGAGTGGATCCCTTTCTCAAATGAGAAGCTTTACAATATATAGAGAGAGGAAGAGAACTTGGCGATTTCTGGGAAAGACTTTGGCGCTCTTTTTGCAAGCTGACCCATGTGTGTTCCGATCATTGGGAAGAGCAAGCCGCTTAAACATCATATAAGAAATTATGGGCCGCGCCGATTATCTGCTTACAAGACCGCTCCTTCAAGGCGATTACGTGGCTTGTCTGCTCATTAATGCAAAATGAAGAAAACGGGTCCAGTCGCTAGCCGTTTGCGCCTCCCAATGATCAATTTGCATACACTGTATCCCCTGCTGGAGTAACTCCCTGAGTTGACACCTTCACCACTTGGATGCTTTGTCCGTTCCTGCGCTTTGTCTTCTTCTTGGTCTCTCTTTCTGGCTTTTTCTGGCTGGTTGCTGCATTCCTTGGGCTCTTCCTGCTTGCCTTGGCCACTTTTCGCTGATTTTCAAATAAGCGACACGTGGCGCATTCCGCTGTGAAACGTGCAGGACACGTGGCAGCATCCGCTTGACTCATGGAAGCTTTAAGCACCCTTTGAAGGTCCTGCGGAAGAGGACATATGTCGGCTTCCGCTTCCTTTAGCAATTCGTTCGGGGCCCACCACAGTTCTCACGGGACAAAAGAGAGAGACTGCGGGTGCTGACACTTGTCGGCTTCCGCCGAGCCTTGCAGGGGATACGTGGCATGTTCCGCTGCTCCTAAAAAAGCATGTCAAAGCCTTTCGCAGTTGCCACTTGGCGCCTTTCGCGCTCTGGATTTTTTGGTGTAAAATTTGACGTTCGCGGGCTCGTCACCCCTGGACTTTCCTTCGGCTTTCTTGCTTTGGCATTTCCTGCGGACTTATTCTGCGGATTTCTTCCCTCGGACAATTTTCCCGCGGACAAAAAGTTCGCGAGAATTGTCTCGGTTGCTCCTTATTCCTTCGGGTTCTTTGGCTGCAGCTTCCCCGAATTCCTTCGGGCTTTTTGTCCGAAGGAATTCCTTCGGACAAAAAGTCCGAAAGATTTCATGACTTTGCCTTAACAAAAATCCGAAAGATCTTAGCCGCTTCTTTGTGGCCTCTTTGAAGTGCTCTTTGCCTGTAATGTCCCCTTCTCTATAGACATTACTTCTTGGACGAGTTTAGCCTATTATCGACCCTCTTAGGCTAAGGTGAGATGGATAGAGGGTCCAGTCGGCAGTTATCCATTTTTTTGCTGGGCTCTACATGATCGTTTTGAGGTGTTCCCCTTGGGTTTATGGAAGCTTCGACACCTAGAGGGGGTAACTTTATAATTTAGTGTTATAAAGTTACTTTATGAAGTTATAACTTTATTTTTAAATAAAGTAATTTTATAAAAGGGGAATATAAAATAAATTAAAATATAACTTTAGAAGCTTCTTGGAGAGGTTAAAGAAAAAGTATAAATAAGACCCTTGGGCAAGCTTCTAATGATCTTATGTTGAGTATTTGATCATTGTGTGATTGTGGGGCCTAGGGTTTTTGCAAAATTTCATTGGAGACGAACAACTCCATTGAAGGCATAACTGAGGGTGTGAAATATCACCTTAAGGGTTGCAATAGAGGAAGGATTACTCAGCGTCTTCATTTGGACTTCATTGCTAGGGTTTGGAGAATTGTTTTTTTGAAGAAATAATATTGCAAGTTACATGGCAGCCATGAAAGAATTCAATTCGATCATGTATGAGGGAGTTTGGACTTGTTAGAGCCTTCTTTGGGATCGGCCTTGTCTATAGAAGGCATTGGTGGCACTTGTGGAGCAATTCGTGGGAGTTTGGAAGGCCATTGTTGAAGAATTGCAGGTTCTGCAAATTTACTTCAGACTAAACATATTGGTTCGATTTGCTTTGATGAAGCCATATTTCCAACATCCAACCATTTGAGGAGTGGTTGGGATAGAGGAAGATATTAAGGGCAGTTTGGGGGTCTATATCATTGCAATTATTTTATATTTCATCCTCCAACAAAGTTCAGGTCTGCAACTTAGTGAGGGGTCGATTTTGGTCTTAGAAGCTTCCAAAAAATATCATACACACCGCAAAAGGAGCGGCCAACCTCAAGGAACCTTCCCATTCAATTTGGTGGCATTTGGTGCATGATTTGTGACAATATTAGGGTCTGATCTGATCTCTGCAAGTCTGAAGACAACTCAGAAATTTACATCATTTGGAGGCATTCATCATTCCGTGTTGAAGGGGACTCATCTACACCATTTGTAATCAGGTTCCTCTTATCTTATTGCTTGTATGTGGTCATTTTGCCCTTTATTGTAAGTCTGAAGCACATTTATATCAGACTGATTTGTACTCAAAAAATTGAATTAAAAGGCATTGAGTTGGCTACAATTTGCATTGTTTATTATTGCTATATTGTCTACTTTGTTTGTTTATCAATCTATTGTTCAAGACTAGTAAAAATCTCTGCAAAACACATTGAAAATCAATTAGACCAGCAAACTGAAAATACAGACCAGCAAGTGTTTGACAAAATTCCCAAGCATCAAACTCAGAAAAATTTGACAAATTTCAGTCACTATTGGTTGGGGATTTTACACTGCCCTCCGCCAGGGCTCTTGAACCTGGAACTGCCCTCTGCAAGGGCACTTGTCCTTCGCTTTTTGGGACGCTCCTTTGAACCGCCCGATTGAACTAAGCCGTTGAACCAACCGATTGAACCAAAAATGGTTCAACGGTTCAACATTGCGCGCCACTCCTTTGTTGAACCAAGCCTTTGACCTTTTCCCGTTGAACCGCTCCTTTGAACCAACCATTGAACCGGTTCAACGGTTCAAGCGTTTGTTGAACCGAGGCTTTGAACCGTTTGTTGAACCGAGCTCGTTGAACCGACCGTTGAACCCTTGGATTGAACCAAGCGATGAACTTTGTCGACTGAACCAAGGCTTTGAACCAAGCGATGAACTTGCCGATTGAACCAAGCGTTGAACTTTGCCGAAGCGTTGAACCAACTGAATTGAACCAAGCCTTTGAACTAAGCCGATGAACCAAGGCGTTGAACCAAGCGTTGAACTTGCCGATTGAACCAAGCGTTGAACTTTGCCGAAGCGTTGAACCAATTGAATTGAACCAAGCCTTTGAAATGAGCCGATGAACCAGGCATTGAACCAAGCGTTGAACCAAGGCATTGAACCGGTTCAATGGTTCAAAGATGCCAACCTCCCTTGTGAATTTCTTCAGACAAGAGCCCGAAGAAGCCTTGTAAAACCCAACACTCTCTGAACTGATTCTTCATCTGCCGAAAGACTACACCTACAGAGTTCGTAGAAGTCTCTGTAAAGTCCGTAGAAAACCTGCAGAGTCTGTAGAAATGGACCTACAAAGTCTGTAGAAACTTCATTGCTGAGTCCGTAGAAATCCGAGCTCTGCAGAGTTCGTAGAAATGGACCTGCAGAGTTCGTAGAAATTGCAAGACTCGTGCAAAATCAAAAGTACTGGCTCAGAACAGCATAAAAAAGAAAGGGGGACCGATTTTTGGCCTGTTGGGCAAAAAATGGTCAACAATATCTATTCCCCACATGGAATATGATGATCAGTCTCAACCCACAGCTGGTGTTTGCACACCCTCAATTTGGGGAGGGTAAACCTCAAGCTGTGAGACCAAGGACACTGGAATTAGTCGAGGTGATGAATGACACCATCCACGACTCACAAGAAATACTCAATGTAAAAAATGCAAGCTTGGTGTTGAGTGGATGAGGAGAGGTCAAGGTGACGTGGATGTACTAGCTATACCTCTATGGAAAATCTAATCATGACCTCCTTTAGGGGAAGGAGCCGAGGAGTGGCATCTAAGGAGTACCTAAAAGGAGGTAAGTTATCATTAGATATGCTGATAGATTGGAAGAGCAAACTAGTCTCAGAATACCAACAATGCTGGTGTCTATTAGGGCACTGTTGACAATTCTTCCATAGGGCGGATTGTCTCTTGCCATTCGGAAAATTCACATCTCCATCCAAGGAAAGAAAGAATTCATTGGGAAGAATACATTGTTTTTCTTTCATGAGGGCCTTTTCTACAACAGGAATTCCTTTGGACTTTTGTCTGAAGGAATGGTTCATCAAAGAAGGCAGAATGTTACAAAGTCCAAAGAAATCCGAAGGACATAAGTCCGCAGGAAATTACAAGTTTCAATTCCTTCGGGGAATTTGCAGAGCTTACAACAAAGGAAGTAATGCCTTTAGACTTTTTGTCTGAAGGAATACTTCGGAGAATTTACAAGGGAACACCCGCAGCCAAACAAAAGTTCGCCCAAAAGCAGAAAAGCGAAGGAATAATTCCTTTGGACAAAAGTCCAAAGAAATCCTAAGGAATAAGTCCGTGAAATTGCAAAGGGCTTTGGAAGGCAAAAGAGGGCAAAACAAGAAACCCGAAGGGCAAGGGACCCTTTGGAAGGGTCATTTTCAACAATCTTGAAGGGCACCTGCCCTTCGGGAAGGTACACATCAAATTCGGGACCCCTGCAAAAACCCGGGTGCCCTACAATTTTTCCGACAAGGGCGCAGATGAAGGGACAAATGCCCTTGCGGAGGGCACTTGGTCGGTGCCTGGACCTTTGTGCAAAGTCCGAAGGGCATTCTCAGCGGAGTTCAAAAAAAAAAAGGTACAAGGATTAATTCCTTCGGACTTTTTGTCCGAAGGAATTCGGAAAGGTACACGCCAAAGGCCCCAGCAAAAAGCCAACAAAGCAAAGTCCGTTCTCAACAAAGAGCAAAGTCCATTCTCAACAAAGAGCAAAGGCAAAAGACAAAGGATTAATTCCTTCGGGCTTTTTGTCCGAAGGAATTCTTTTAGACAAAAAGTCCGAAGAAATTTGGAGTAAGCCAAGGAAGACAAGCCCGTGGAGAAAAGCCGACGAGGCAGACAGGGAAAAACAAAGGAAACCTTCAGACCGAAGGAATTCCTTCGGACTTTTTGTCCGAAGGATTAATGTGGCAAAAAAGATGAAGCTAAGAAATCCGCAAGAAAATCCAAGGAAGTGAAAGGAGAAAACATAGAATTGCAGCCAGAAAAGCCGAGGGAAATAAAGCCAGGGCAAAACAAAAGTCCGCAGGAACAATTTCGGCAAAATTGGCAAGCATAAAGCCGAAGGAAATCAAAGGTAAAGTCAACAAGAATTCCGAAAGAAATAAGAAGACTAAGGGCCCTGACAGAAAATAAGCCCGAGAAAGTGCCAAAGGGTGACGTCCCGCGAGATGTCTAAATTTTTGACCGCGGGAAGTAACCGTTGAAACAAAGGTAAAGCCAGAATTTGAAAGAATTAAACCACGGGAAGTTGACCTCCGATTAAGCGATGGGAAGTTGAAAAAGGCCAAACGGAGGAAATATAGACCAAATATAGGCAAAATACATCCAAATATAGAATCCTGCCAGAAATAGACATGAACAGGGAGACCAAAATAAGATAAAATACATGCAAGCAGGGGCTATTTTTGATCGACCAGTCAAAGCTTTAGTTGACTGGTTGTCGAAGTCCTGCTCATCTACGGATCAACTCATTCGAAGGTCCAACTCAGCTTCAATCGGAGTTCTAAATTCGAACGTCGAGTTGACTAATTGTTAAACGCCACATCTACCAGGAGTTTCCCATGCAAAGGAGAATGATCTCTTCGTCCAACTCAGCGTACCAAACAGTCAACTCAACCGATCTTTTCGTCCAACTCAGCTTACCAAACGGTTAACTCAGCTTTCAAACGTTCTAACTCGGCATCCAGAAGCTCATGTAGAGTTCTAAAATTGACATTGGCATAGATTTCCATGCAAGGAGAGGTGGGCGGTTCAGAACAAAGACAAGTTCACTTCCTCAAGCACAAGAACCTTCATGCAAATACAAAGAGAAAAAATGTTTTATTGAAGGCCAAGTCAGCCTTGAGTTAATCTAAGTTGATCCTTCTCTTCAATTTTTCAACGCCAATCTTTGGCTTTTGTAATTCTCTATAAAATGGCTTTCAGCCTTGATTAAAATGATCCCTCTCTTGGCTAGACCAGATTCTGCCATTGATGAGTTGTGTAACCTTTTCGATCAATAGGACTGTACTTTCAGATTTCAAGTGTTGGCATAGTGTATATTCATTCAACAATTTGCATATGTGGTAGATTTCTCTCCCTTCTCAAATTTTGATTCGTACCTAGTTGCTAGCTTATCGTATTATGCAGGTCATGTTAAGTGTTCTTTATGTCTTTTGCTGAAGCTGTAAGTGGATGCTAGGTGGCTACAAAGTGTCTTGTATCAGACCTCTCTCCATCGTTTTTTCTCATGTTTTGGTCATTGGATCGAACCTTCTCACGCAATATTTATGCATAAGTGGTTGATTGAAATCAAAGGTCTTCCTTTTCTCTTGTTTGTTCAATGTTCAAGGTTCCAAGTTGAGTGGATCATTTTTTTGGTGTATCACCTTTAATAGGTAGGATTTCCCGTTAAAGTTTCCTTCTCCCTTTTCCATGGTAGTCCACAGCAGAGTAGAGATCCTCACTGATACATCTTATAGGAACCAGACTTCTTTGGAGGTTCTTCTCACCATTGAGGCACCCACCCTCGTGAGAAGATCCCATTGTTTCAATCGGATAGAGGACTGGCCATTTCATGCACGTCTTCGATTTAGGGCGCAGCTCCAGGTTGACAACAGTTTTTGGCACGCCCAGTGAGACCTATTTTTTCTGGTCTTGATGAAATTGCAGTTGTAGCAGTGTTCTTCAAGAAATATTTGGTGATTCCAAGCTCAAGCAATTGCTTCTAATAGTTCAGGACAATTTCCATGTAAGTCTATTTTTATTGCATTATCGTGAATGAATTTTGATGGCTCTGTATGAAGAGAATTCCTATGCTATGTTTCCTTATCATCCCAATGATGGATCATACCAGCCTGGTCATGATACCTATGAGCCTTTTTATGAGCCTAATCAGCCTTATCAAGAGTATTATCAAACCTATGTTGAGCCTTATCAAGTTTCTCATGATCCTTATTAGCAAGAGCGTGAATCTTACCTTCCTTCTGAGCTATATCAGTCTCAGGGCCGGATTTCATCTTTCCCATATGGCTATGATGTTGCATATGTGTAGTGTTGCCTTCAAGAAAGAATGAATGAAATAGAGCTCAGAATACTAGCATATGCAAGAAAGGTTTGTTGTAACTCTCAGTATGAGGAAGTGAATGGTCTATTTTGAAATGTGTCCAATGATCCAGAAGAGATAAATGGACTATGTATTCTTGTATTGGAAAAGATGGAGGCTTGAAAAAGACATAAAAACAAGTTAAACCAATCGTCTACAAAGGGCTATTGTGCTTTTTATTCTCATGAAGTTCTTAACCATGCCTAGTGTGTGCCAAGGGAGCTTCGTAGTTGGAGTCAAGAGCTTATTCAAGAGCATATTCAAGAGCCTATTCAAGTGACTATTCATGAGACTAAACCTTCCTATAGTCCTATTAGCTCACCAATCATCCCTCAAGCTCAAGTTGTCCGAGAAGACAAGCAGGTTTCAGACTTTGATGAGGTAATGGCCAAGTGGAAGGAACAAAATACAGAGGTCTTTAAGAGTTTCTCTTTCCCTCCCCTCCAAAACTCTCTAGATAATTGCATTGCCCTCAAGATTCCAAAATCTGATCATGATCAGCCTCCCATGCTTATTTTCCCTCTCAAACAAATAAATTTCATCACCCTTCCACCATCCCCCTTCCTCAGGAGGAACCTGTTCTTTGGAGGATTGAGAAAGAGGTTGCAGCTACATGTGAAGTTCTTGCAGTGTGTATAAGATGCTTCAGATGTGTTTAAGGAAGAATTTCCTATCGATACTTCACTTGAGGTTGTAGTTGAGCATCCAATTATAGTTGAGAGTGAGAAGACTGATCTTGATGTAGAAGAACTTCAAGAGGAGCTGGTACAAATTGAAGTCATACATGAGTTATATGTATCTCCTATTGAGAAGGATCCAGATAGCGTGACAGCTGATTCAGTTCAAATAGATCAAAATGAGGAACAAAAAGATGATTGGCAGCTGTACCTTGAATCTCTACAAGAGATTGAAGAGCTTTGTATGGATATGATGGCTATTGAAGAGCATGTTTATGAGAAATTTGATCAAGAATCACCTATTCAAGATCCCAATACAAATTAGGTTGCCTACTCAAAGCTCTTTGAAGTGCTGGATGAACTTGCAGCAGTCAATAAGAAGGATGTGGTCACTCAAAAACCATGCATAGATGAGATATCACTTGACAAGGTGGTAGATGACAAGCAATTTGAAGAAAATCAGGGGGTACTTGATGAGTTTGTCTTGGTTGCTGTTGATGACTCATTCGAAAAGATGCTAATACAGTTGCTGGACAAGGAAAATGCCTCATCAAAAGTTATGACTAATAAACATCCTGCTTTGCAACTTGTACCATCTCTTGGAAGGAGTGAGTTCAAGAATTTCCCATTTGATCCAGGGGGATCATGCTTTATCATGGTTAGCTAGGTTATTTAGTTGTTTCTACTTTCCTCCAAGTGCTGTTCAAGCACAGTAGTTTGCTTCAATTTTGTTCCAATAAGTGCTTGTTTGCACATTTGCCACTTAGTTTTCTGCTTTCGTGTGTTTGCCTTCTTATTTTGAAGGAGTTTACTTCAGCGATGATCAGAGGAGATTTTTAGTCAAAAATCAGGGTCACCATTTGGGAATTCAAATAGCGTCTATATATGGTCTGAGTTCTCAAGCATAGCAGGCACGCTGAGCCAGCTGAGTCGCCAGAAATGTTGACAATTCTTCCACAGGGCAGATTGTCTCTTGCCATTCGGAAAATTCACATCTCCATCCAAGGAAAGAAAGAATTCATTGGGAAGAATACATTATTTTTCTTTCGTGAGGGCCTTTTCTACAACAGGAATTCCTTTGGACTTTTGTGCGAAGGAATGGTTCATCAAAGAAGGTAGAATGTCACAAAGTCCAAAGAAATCCGAAGGACATAAGTCCGCAAGAAATTACAAGTTTCAATTCCTTCGGGGAATTTGCAGAGCTTACAACAAAGGAAGTAATTCCTTCAGACTTTTTGTCCGAAGGAAGACTTCAAAGAATTTACAAGGGAACACCTGCAGCCAAACAAAAGTCCGCCCAAAAGCAGAAAAGCCAAGGAATAATTCCTTCGGACAAAAGTCCAAAGAAATCCAAAGGAATAAGTCCGTGGAATTGCAAAGGGCTTTGGAAGGCAGAAAAGGGCAAAACAAGAAACTCGAAGGGCAAGGTACCCTTCGGAAGGGTCATTTTCAACAATCCCGAAGGGCACCTGCCTTTCGAGAAGGTACACGTCAAATTCGGGACCCTTGCAAAAACCTGGGTGCCCTACAATTTTTTCCACAAGGGCGCAGATGAAGGGACAAATGCCCTTGCGGAGGGCACTTGGTCGGTGCCTGGACCTTTGTGCAAAGTCCGAAGGGCATTCTCAGCGGAGTTAAAAAAAAAAAGGTACAAGGATTAATTCCTTCGAACTTTTTGTCTGAAGGAATTCCTTTGGACAAAACGAATTCGGAAAGGTACACGCCAATGGCCCCAACAAAAAGCCGACAAAGCAAAGTCCATTCTCAACAAAGAGCAAAGGCAAACGACAAAGAATGAATTCCTTCGGGCTTTTTGTTCGAAGGAATTCCTTCGGACAAAAAGTCCGAAGAAATTCAGAGTAAGCCAAGGAAGACAAGCCCGTGGAGAAAAACCGACGAGGCAGACAGGAAAAAACAAAGGAAACCTTCGGACCGAAGGAATTCCTTCGGAATTTTTGTCCGAAGGATTAATGCAGCAAAGAATCCCAAAGGAAATAAGGCAAAAGATGAAGCTAAGAAAGCCGCAAGAAAATCCAAGGAAATGAAAGGAGAAAACATAGAATTGCAGCAAGAAAAGCCGAGGGAAATAAAGCCAGGGCAAAACAAAAGTCTGCAGGAACAAATTTGGCAAAATTGGCAAGCATAAAGCCGAAGGAAATCAAAGGTAAAGTCAACAAGAATTCTGAAGGAAATAAGAAGACTAAGGGCCCTGACAGAAAATAACCCTGAGAAAGTGCCAAAGGGTGATGTTCCACGAGACGTCAAATTTTTGACCACGGGAAGGAACTGTTGAAACAAAGGTAAAGCCAGAATTTCGAAAGAATTAAACCACCGAAAGTTGACCTCAGATCAAGCGACGAGAAGTTGAAAAAGGGCAAACGGAGGAAATATAGACCAAACATAGGCAAAATACATCCAAATATAGAATCTCGCCAGAAATAGACATGAACAGGTAGACCAGAATAAGATAAAATACATGCAAGCAGGGGCTATTTTTGATCGACCAGTGAAAGCTTCAATTTACTGGTTGTCGAAGGCCTGCTCATCTCCAGATCAACTCATTTGAAGGTCCAACTTAGCTTCAACCAGAGTTCTAAATTTGAACGTCGAGTTGACTGTTCGAGATTTAGAGTTGACTAATTGTTAAACGCCACATTTACCAGGAGTTTCCCATGCAAAGGAGAATGATCTCTTCGTCCAACTCAGCGTACCAAACAGTCAACTCAGCGGATCTCTTTGTCCAACTCAGCTTACCAAACAGTTAACTCAGCTTTCAAATGTTCCAACTCGGCATCCAGCAGCTCACGTAGAGTTCTAAAATTGACATTGGCGTAGATTTCCATGCAAAGAGAGGTGGGCAGTTCAGAACAAAGACAAGTTCGCTTCCTCAAGCGCAAAAAGCTTCATGCAAATAAAAAGAGAAAACATATTTTATTGAAAGGCCAAGTCAACCTTGAGTTAATCTAAGTTGATCATTCTCTTCAATTTTTCAACACCAATATTTGGCTTTTGTAATTCTCTATAAAATGGCTTTCAGCCTTGATTAAAATGATCCCTCTCTTGGCTAGACCAGACTCTGCCATTGGTGAGTTGTGTAACCTCTTCGATCAATAGGACTGTAATTTCAGATTTCAAGTGTTGGCATAGTGTATATTAATTCAACAATTTGCATATGTGGTAGATTTTTCTCCCTTCTCAAATTCTGATTCGTACTTAGTTGCTAGCTTATCGTATTATGCAGGGCATGTTAAGTGTTCCTTATGTCTTTTGATGAAGCTGTAAGTGGATGTTAGGTGGCTGCAAAGTGTTTTGTATCAGAGCTCTCTCCATCGTTTTCCCTGATGTTTTGGTAATTGGATCGAACCTTCTTACGAAATATTTATGCATAAGTGGTCGATTGAAATCAAAGGTCTTCTTTTTCCCTTGTTTGTTCAGTGTTCAAGGTTCCAAGTTGAGTGGATCAATCTTTTGGTCTATCACCTTTAATAGGTAGGATTTCCCTTTAGAGTTTCTTTCTCCTTTTTCCATGGTAGTCCGCAGCATAGAGTAGAGATCCTCACTGATACATCTTACAGGGACCAACCTTCTCTGGAGGTTCTTCTCACCATTAAGGCACCCATCCTCGTGAGAAGATCCCATTGTTTCAATCGGATAGAGGACTGGCCATTTCATGCACGTCTTCGATTCAGGGCGCAGCTCCAGGTTGACAACAGGCACAATGATGCAATCCTCTTTGAAGAAACGAAGGATAAGTATGGATACTACTCATGCCTTGAAGTTGAATCCCCCATAGTTATGTGTTTATGAATATAGAAAGTAATCTTGAAGACAATCTCAAGGGGCATACACTTGGCAAAAAACTTAGCTTGGACGATGCATTGAGGAATAGTCTGTTTGTAGTGGATCATATTTTGAGTCATTAGAGTCTAGACCCTCTCAACACAATCCCAATACAAGGTCCCCAAACTTCAGACCCGTACAAAACCATAGCTTGATGACTGTAGTGAAGAGGTGCATCTTCAAAGGGATATCCTAGAAGTGGCTCTGAAAACATTGGCATTCCAAGACAGAAAGGGTGGCATATCCCTTGCAATGGCATGACTGAGAGGTAGGCTTTTGTTGGCCATTTTTTGGCCCACATATCAAAGTTTGCCTAAGTATGGAAAACGGAGCTTTCAAGCAAGAAAATGGTAAGTCTTTGGGAGGATTTTGGGTTTTCCAACAGTGACAACTTCGAGTTTCTAAAGGCACAGTGCAAATCGGGTTTCCAGTAGTGTTTAGCTTCTAAATGTTTTATATGTAGAAGTAATTCGAGTTTACAAACCCAAATTACTCATAGACATGATATTTCAGGTTCTCCAAAGGGCATTGCTGTCAACTTGGAGTTGCATCTTGAATTGAAGACGTGTTGAAATGGTTAATCCTCTCTCTAGTTGAAACAATGGGATCTTTTCACAAGGGTGGGTGCCTCAATGGTGAGAACCTCTAGAGAAGACTGGTTCTTGTAAGATGTATCTATGAGAATCTCTACTCTGTGTTGTGGACTACCATGGAAAAGGGAGAAAGAAACTTGAAAGGGAAATCCTACTTAATGACGGCGATACACCAGAATATTGATCCACCCTACTTGGAACCTTGAACACTGAATCAAACAAGGGAAAAGAAAGACCTTTGATTTCAATTGATCACTATGCATAAGTATTTCATGAGAAGGTTCGATCCAATGACAAAAAATGTGAGAAAAAATGATGGAGAGAGGTCTGATACAAGACACTTTGCAACCACCTAACATCCACTTACAGCTTCAACAAAAGACATATAAAACACTGAACATGACCTGCATAACATGATAAGCTAACAACTAAGTACGAATCAAAATTTGGGAAAGGAGAAAAATCTACCACATGCAAATTGCTGAATGAATGTACATTATGCCAGCACTTGAAATATGAAAGTACAGTCTTATTGATTAAAGTGGCCACGCAACTCACCAATGATAGAGTCTGGTCTTATGAAGAGAGGGATGGATTTTACAAGATTGAAAAGCCATTAATATAGAAAAATTACAAAAAGCCAAGAGATTGGCGTTGGAAAAAAGAGGGAGTAAATTCAAACCAACTCAACCTTTACAAAAGTCTATTTTGCTTTGCATGAAAATTTCTTGTGTTGAAAAAAAAGAAGACAAGCTTTGGATGCATGAAATCTACGAATAGATGTCTTGACTTGAAAACCAGTGAACTCCAAAACAAGAGTAGTCAAATCCACTCGAATTGTTGGAATGTTTGAAAGTCTCCCCTTTGCATGAAATCAATGCAAATGCCAAATTAAGAATTACGTTTGAACTGCCGGAACGTTTCAAGCTTTAAGAAAAACGAGAGTGCGTGCATGGAATTTCTCGCTGTTTGAAATGTTTGATGCTTTGCCCGTTCATCATGCAAGACAACTCTATTTTCAGAATTGAAGCATGCTTGCTTTCTTAAACGCGTTCACTTAGTTGGAGTCACTCACGTTAGTCTGTGCATGATCTTTGTATATCCTGCCTTTGTCTTTATTTTGCATTTGTTTTATTCACTGTTCATGCGTATGTCCATGTTCAGTTCTGCTTTAATCTTTGCTCATGCCTCTATTTCTATGTTTGTCTTACTTCTTGTTCAGTTCTGGTTCAGTCTTGTTTGTGCTTATGTCTCTGTTCATGCTCAATTCACTTCATGTTTTCTCTGGCTTTTCCCGTGTTCTGCTTTAATTCGTGATTTGAGATTTATTATAATTTTCGTCCTTCGGACAAATTGTTCGAAGGACTCTCTATTTCTTCTCTTTCCCAGGGTTGGCATTTCCTTTTCTCTTTTTTGGCCTTTGCTTACGCCCTTGTCTTTTCTATTGGGATTTTTGTCCCTCTCGAATTCCTTCGGACAAAAAGACAAGGAATTCGTTTTCTTGTGCCTTTGTTTTATCTTTATTAGGGTTTTCCCCGAGTGTATCCTCCGTCAGGGCTTTTTATGAATTCCTTTGGACCTTTTGTCCGAAGGAATTCCTTTGGACAAAAAGTCTGAAGGAATTCGTCTCCTTTGGCTATCTTTCCCCGAAGGGCATGTGCCCTTCGGAAACTTTGTTTTTGTCCTTAGTTTCATGAAGGTGCCCTTCGCATGGGCTTCTACTTCTCAAAAATGCCCTTTGGGCTTCTTGATTTGGTCTTCTTGTTGCCAAGTGCCCTCCGCAAGGGCTATTCGTCCTCAAAAGTGCCTTTCAAAATTTTTGAAAGGGTCCTGCCACCGACCAAGTGCCCTTCGCAAGGGCACTTCTCCTTCAAAAAAATTGATTTTATCTTTTGGAACTTTTACCAAGGTCATCTTCATGCTTGAAGTGTCCCCCGCAAGGGCACATACCCTTCGGGATTTTTGAAGGGTACCTAGGTTTTTTGAAATTGTCCTTCGAAACTTTTTGTCTTGACTTGAAAACCATAAAGTGAACCAACTCGAAGGGTATATACCCTTCAGGGCTTTTGAATTGGACCTTCCCCAAGGGTAGGTGCCCTTCGGGTCTTTTCAACTGTGTTTTTCCCTTTTCCCTCGGACAAAAAGTCCGATTTTTTTTTTTTTTGAAAGACCGTCACTTATTTTTTTGGACTTTTACAGTCCTTTGAGAGTTTTCTCTCAGACAAAATGTTCGAAGAAATAGTCCACCTCTTATAGCCCGAAAAAATCCTTGGGAAGACAAAATAAATAAACTTACAGCTTGTATGTCTTGGCTTTTGGCTATACGTGATGCTTACAAGAGGAGGAAAACCCTTTCAAACTACTGTAGATTGCCACTTGGGTGACTGCAAATGCACATTTAAGAACCCCAAAACTGATTCACAAGACAAACTTGGCACCATAGCAAAGTTTCGAATAGTAGGGGTGACAATTTGCCCTGTGGGGGCAAAATTGTCAACATTTTTGGCGACTCAATTGGGAAGCATGCCTGCTATGCTAGAGAACTCAGACCATATAGATACTATTCGAACTCTCAAATGGTGAAGCTGATTTCTGATTGAAAATCTGCTCTTGACCTTGGCTAAAGTAACTTTTCTCCCTCAAAATAGGAAGGGAAAAACACGAAAGCAGGAAAACTGAGAAGCAAATGTGCAAATAAGCACTTATTGGACAAAATTGAAGCAAATTACTGTGCTTGAACAACACTTGGAGAAAAGCAAAACCAACTATGTACATAGAGCTTTGCTCTTCAGTAGCAATGTTTCAGATGTATCCCATTGACTGGGATTGGAAGCTCTTGGCCGTCCATCTTGGCAAGTTGGAAGGCGTGGGATTTGTAGCTGGAGATCGTGTATGGGCCACTCCAAAGGGAATCAAACTTCTTATGTTTTCTTGGTTTGGCTCTATCCTCATCCCACTTGAGGACCAAATCTCCTTTATTGAAGCTTCGTGAAGAAGCTCTTTTGTCAAACGTTCTTTTCACCTGTCCCTGATAACTTTCCATGGTTAGCATGGATTGATTTCTTGTCTCTTCCAACTCCATAAGCTCTGCATACCTAATTTTCATAGGCTCATTCTTCAACAACTTAAGTTGATGCATTAGTTCTAAAGCTGAAAACTCAAGAGAAATAGGCAACCTTGCTTCCTTACCATTTACTAGCTTGTATGGAGAGTTGGCTATTGACCTTTTGTAGGTGATCCAATCAGCCCCTAGCGCTGAATTCAACTTGAGATGTCATGACCTCTGATTGTCTTCAATAGTTCTTCGTATGATCCTTAAGAGGTTCTTGTTTGTAGATTCAGCAAGGCCATTTTCTTGTGGATAATAGTTCGATGAAGTGCTGAGATAAACTCCGTGTTGGACAGCCCATTGGTTGATCCTAGATTCCACAAAAGCCATTGCATTGTTAGAAATAATGGTTGAAGGAACTCCAAACCTAGCAAACAAACCTTCATAGAAATCAAGAATGTTAGTTTCGTTTGCTTCTTTCAATGCAATTGCTTCTGTCCAATGTGTGAAGTAATCCGTAGCTGTTAGAATCCACTTATGACCTGAACTCGAAGGAGGATTAATGAGACTAATAAAGTTCAATCTCCACTGGACAAAACATTGATCCACTGCAATTGGCTGAAAGAGCAGGGCTGCAAATTTAACTTTTCTTACAAACATAGCACATTGTTTGCACTTCTTAACCCATGTATGGCAATCACCTAATATAGTAGGCCAATAGTACCCACCTCTCATGATTTTAAGTGCTATAATTTTTGCGGAAAAGTGTCCACCATGTTCATCATGGAATTCTTCAAGTAATCTTTGAGTCTGGCTTGGTTCCACACACCTCAGTAACATTCCATTAATATCTTTTTTGAACAAAACACCATCAACGAGCAAGAATGGAATTGATTGCAATCTGAAATACCTTCTTTTTGAAGCACTTAGGTGAGAAGGGTAAAAACCATCTTGCAGATAGCTTACCAAATCACGAAACCAGTTGCAAGGTGAGGTGTGAACATCAACAATCTCTTCATCATTTGACACTAAAACGTTATTAGTTTCTTGCAAGTTCTGAGCTAGATGCTCACAAAGTCTTTTGCCTCTAACCAGCGTTGTAACCTTAATTTCCACGTCATATTCCATTACCTTGGTTATCCAACCAACTCTCTTTTCATTTATGTCTTTGTTCAGAAGAAATTCTTTGATGCTTGGATGAACAACCATTAGATGTATTTTATTATTAGACAAGTGCCTAAATTTTTTCAGAGATCTTATAACTGAAAGGACATGTTTTTCAAAAAAAAATACCTTGTTTCATACTCCAAGCTTTGGTTGTAGAAAGCTATTGGCTGCTCAAAATCTTCATGATTCTACTGCATAAGAATGCTTGAAATGGTGTCCATATTAGCATACGTATGCAAAATGAAATCTTTCGTAAAATCTGGATTTAAAAGCATATGAGCACTTGCTATGGCTTTCTTAACATCTTCAAACCCTTTTACTCCCTCCTTGGACCAGCTGAAGTTTTGATTTTTCTTTAGCATCGTTGTAAGTGGTTTAGCTACAGTAGCGAAATCTGAAATGTATCTCCTTATAAAGTTGATTTTTCCAAAGAAACTTTGCAAAGCCTTTTTGCTTTTAGGCAAGGAGAGTGCAAGAATGGATTGAAACCTTTCAGAATCTATGTTTAAACCATGCTTTGAAACTTGTCTAAGAAGCTTACCTTCATGAACTGAAAATACACACTTTTTGAGATTTAGAGATATCCCAAATTGCCTACACCTTTCGAAAACTTGCTTGAGATGAACCATGTGATCTGCATCATTTGAAAACACTGTTATATCATCCAAATAAACAAGCACAAACCTGTTAAGAAGGCCTTGGAAGGCCATATCCATGGTTCTCTGAAAGGTTGCCCCAGCATTAGACAAATCGAATGGTATCTTTCTATATGCAAATGTTCCCCAACCCATGTAGTCGTGAAGGCTATCTTGAATTGGTCATTTTTTTTGACCAAAATCTAATTGGAACCACTATATCCATCCAACAAGGAAAACCTCTTTAAACCTGCAACAGGTTGTAAAATTTGTTCCATTGATGGCAATGGATAGTGGTCTTTAAGCGAAGCCCTGTTTAAATCGTATGAATCAACACACAAACGAATCTCACCATTTTTTTCAATACTGGAACGAGGTTCGACACCCAAGTTGAGTGCTTGATTGGAAATATAATAGCTGATTTTATGAGCTTGTGAAGCTCAGCTTTCATCAAAAGCTCAAGCTTTGGATTGATTGGCCTTTGTCTTTGTCTCACTAGTTTAGTTTGCTATTCTAACTCAATGGTGTGTTGAGCCAAACTTGGATCAAAACCTTTGAGATCACTATACTAGCATGCAAATATATCAGCAAAACTTGTGCATAAATCAATGAAAGTTTTTTTTTGTGGAGTGCATACCTTGCCCAATTTCAAAATTTTACCAGCTGCAATCTCTACATTGGCATAGTGCTCTTCGTCTCCTTTGGCTATCTTTTCTCGAAGGGCATGTGCCTTTTGGGAACTTTGTTTTTGTCCTTAGCTTCATGAAGGTGCCCTCTGCAAGGGCTTCTGCTTCTCAAAAATGCCCTTTGGGCTTCTTGATTTGGTCCTCTCGTCGCCAAGTGGCCTTTGCAAGGGCTATTCGTCCTCAAAAGTGCCTTTCGGAACTTTTGAAAGGGTCTTGCCACTGACCAAGTGCCCTCCGCAAAGGCACTTCTCCTTCGTAAATATTGATTTTGTTCTTCGGAACTTTTACCAAGGTCTTCTTCGTGCTTGAAGTGTCTCCTTTAAGGGCACATATCCTTCGGGCTTTTTGAAGGGCACTCGAGCTTTTAGAAGGGCACCCGGGTTTTTTGAAATTGTCCTTAGAATTTTTTTGTCTTGACTTGAAAACCATAAAGTAAACCAACCCGAAGGGTACATACCCTTCGGGACTTTTGAATTGGACCTTCCCGAAGGGCAAGTGCCCTTTGGGTCTTTTCAATTGTGCTTGTCCCTTTTCCTTTAGACAAAAAGTCAGAAGAAAATAAACTTTGAATGATTGAAAAAATTGTTGTTAACTTGGAGTTGCACCCTGAATTGAAGACGTGCTGAAATGGTTAATCCTCTCTCCAGTTGAAACAATGGGATCTTCTCATGAGGGTGGGTGCCTCAATGGTGAGAAGAACCTCTAGAGAAGGCTAGTTCCTGTAAGATGTATTTATGAGGATCTCTAATCTGCGTTGCAGACTACCATGGAAAAGGGAGAAAGAAACTTGAAGGGAAAATCCTACCTAATGACGGCGAACACCAGAATGTCGATCCACCATACTTGGAACCTTGAACACTGAATCAAACGAGGAAACATGAAGACCTTTGATTTTAGTTGATCACTATGCATAAATATTTCATTAGAAGGTTCAATCCAATGACAAAAAATGTGAGGAAAAATGATGGAGAGAGGTTTGATAGAAGACACTTTGCAGCCACCTAACATCCACTTACAGCTTCAGCAAAAGACATAAAACATTGAACATGACCCTATAACATAATAAGCTAGCAACTAGGTACAAATCAAAATTTGGAAGGGGAGAAAAATCTACCACGCATGCAAATTGCTGAATGAATGTACACTATGTCAGCACTTGAAATCTGAAAGTACAGTCCTTCTATTAATTAAAGAGGTGACACAACTCACCAATGACAGAGTCTAGTCTTGCCAAGAGAAGGATAGATTTTATAAGGCTGAAAAGCCATTAATATAAAAAATTACAAAAAGTCAAGAGATTAGCGTTGGAAAAAATAGAGGGAGTAAACTCAAACCAACTCAACGTTTACAAAAGTCTATTTTGTCTTACATGAAAATTTCTTGTGTTGAAAAAAAAGAATACAATCTTTGGATGCATGAAATTTACGAATAGATGTCTTGACTTGAAAACCAATCAACTTCAAAACAAGAGTAGTCAAATCCACTCGAACTGCTGAAACGTTTGAAAGTCTCTCCTTTGCATGAAATCAATGCAAATGCCAAACTAAGAATTACGTTTGAATTGCCGGAATGTTTCAAGTTTTGAGACAAACGAGAGTGCGTGCGTGGAATTTCTGGCTGTTTGAAACTTTCAACGCTTTGCCTGTTCATCATGCAAGACAACTCTATTTTCAGAACTGAAGCATGCTTGTTTTCTTAAATGTGTTCACTTCGTTGGAGTCACTCACGTTAGTCTGTGCATGATCTTTTTTTATCTTGCCTTTGTCTTTATTCTGTGTTTATTTTATTCCCTATTCATGCTTATGTCCATGTTCAGTTTTGCTTTAATCTTTGCACATGCCTCTTTCTACGTTTATCTTCTTGTTTAGTTTTGGTTCAATCCTATTTGTGCTTACGTCTCTGTTCATGTTATTTATCATGCTCAGTTCGTTTCGTGTTTTCTTTGGTTTTTCCCGTGTTCTGCCTTAATTTGAGATTCGGGCTTTATTTTAGTTTTTGTCCTTTGATCAAAGTGTCTGAAGGAGTCTCTGTCTCTTCTCTTTCCCGGGCTTGGCATTTCCTTTTCTCTTTTTTGGCCTTTGCTTACACCCTTGTCTTTTCTATCGGGCTTTTTGTCCCTCCCAAATTCCTTCGGACAAAAAGTCCAAAGGAATTCATTTCTTTGTGCCTTTGTTTTATCTTTATCGGGTTTTTCCTGGGTGTATACTCCATTGGATCTTTTTATGAATTCCTTATTCTTTCGGACAAAAAGTTCGAAGGAATTTGTCTCCTTTGGCTATCTTTCCCCGAAGGGCATGTGCCCTTCGAGAACTTTGTTTTTGTCCTTACCTTCATAAAGGTGTCCTCTGCAAGGGCTTTTGCTTTCCAAAAATGCCCTTTGGGCTTCTTGATTTGGTCTTCTCGCTGCCAAGTGCTCTCTGCAAGGGCTATTCGTCCTCAAAAGTGACTTTCGAAACTTTTGAAAGGGTCTTGCCATCGACCAAGTGCCTTCCGCAAGGGCACTTCTCCTTCGAAAAAATTGATTTTGTCATTTGGAATTTTTGCCAAGGTCTTCTTCGTGCTTGAAGTGTCCCCTGCAAGGGCACATACCCTTCGGGCTTTTTGAAGGGCACCTAGGTTTTTTGAAATTGTCCTTCGGAATTTTGTCTTGACTTGAAAACCATGAAGTGAACCAACCTGAAGGGTACATACCCTTTGAGACTTTTGAATTGGACCTTCCCAAAGGGCAGGTGCCCTTTGGGTCTTTTCAACTGTGCATTTCCCTTTTCCTTTGGATAAAAAGTCCAAAGAAAATAAACTTTGATTGACTGAAAAAACTGTTGTCAACCTGGAGTTGCACCCTGAGTTGAAAACGTGTTAAAATCGCTAATCCTCTCTTCAATTGAAACAATGGGATCTCTTCACGAGGGTGGGTGCCTCAATGGTGAGAAGAACCTCTAGAGAAGGCTAGTTTCTGTAAGATGTATTTATGAGGATCTCTACTCTGCGTTGCGGACTACCATGGAAAAGAGCAAAAAAATTTGAAGGGAAAATCCTACCTAATGATGACGATACACCAGAATGTTGATCTACCCTACTTGGAACCTTGAACATTGAATCAAACAAGGGAAAAGGAAGACCTTTGATTTCAATTGATCACTATGCATAAGTATTTCATGAGAAGGTTCGATCCAATGACTAAAAACATGAGGGAAAACGATGGAGAGAGGTTTGATACAAGACACTTTGCAACCACCTAACATCCACTTACAGCTTCAGCAAAAGACATAAAACATTGAACATGACCTGCATAACATGATAAGCTAGCAACTAGGTACGATTTAGAATTTGGGAAGGGAGAAAAATTTGTCACGTATACAAATTGCTGAGTGAATGTACGTTATGCCAACACTTGAAATCTGAAAGTACAGTCTTTCTATTGATTAAAGAGGTTACACAACTCACTAATGACAGAGTTTGGTCTTACCAAGAGAAGGATGGATTTTACAACGCTGAAAACCCATTAATATAAAAAAATTACAAAAAGCCAAGAGATTGGCGTTGGAAAAAAGAGGGGGTAAACTCCAACCAACTCAGCATTTACAAAAGTCTATTTTGTCTTGCATGAAAATTCCTTGCATTGAAAAAGAAGACAAGCTTTGGATTCATGAAATCTACGAATAGATGTCTTGACTTATAAATCAGTCAACTTCAAAACAAGAGTAGTCAAATCCACTCGAATTGCTGGAACGTTAAAAGTCTCCCCTTTGCATGAAATCAATGCAAATGCCAAATTAAGAATTACGTTTGAACCGTCGGAACATTTCAAGCTTTGAGACAAACGAGAGTGCGTGTATGGAATTTTTCGCTGTTTAAAACGTTCAACACTTTGCCCGTTCATCATGCAAGACAACCCTATTTTCAGAACTGAAGCATGCTTGCTTTATTAAACACGTTCACTTTGTTGGAGTCACGTTAGTCTATGCATGATCTTTGTTTATCCCGTCTTTTTCTTTATTCTGCGTTTGTTTTATTCATTGTTCATGCTTATGTCCATGTTCAGTTCTGCTTTAATCTTTGTTCATGCTTTTATTTCTGTGTTTGTCTTACTTCTTGTTCAGTTTTGGTTCAGTCCTATTTGTGCTTACGTCTCTGTTCATGCTATTGATCATGTTCAGTTCATTTTGTGTTTTCTTTAACTTTTTCTGTGTTCTGCTTTAATTCAAGATTCGGGTTTTATTTTAGTTTTTCTCTTTCTCGGGCTTGGCATTTCCTTTTCTTTTTTTTGGCCTTTGTTTACGCCCTTATCTTTTCTATCGGGCTTTTTGTCCCTCCCGAATTCCTTCGGACAAAAAGTCCAAAGGAATTCGTTTCTTTGTGCCTTTGTTTTATCTTTATCGGGCTTTTCCCCGGGTGTATCCTCCATCGGGTCTTTTTATGAATTCCATCGGACAAAAAGTCCAAAGGAATTCCATCAGACAAAAAGTCCAAAGGAATTCGTCTCCTTTGGCTGTCTTTCCCCGAAGGGCATGTGCCCTTTGGGAACTTTGTTTTTGTCCTTAGCTTCATGAAAGTGCCCTCCACAAGGGCTTCTACTTCCCAAAAATGCCCTTCGGGCTTCTTGATTTGGTCTTCTTGCCGCCGAGTGCCTTCCGCAAGGGCTATTCGTCCTCAAAAGTGTCTTTCAAAACTTTTGAAAGGGTCCTGCCACCGACCAAGTGCCCTCAGCAAGGGCACTTCGAAAAAATTGATTTTGTCCTTTGAAACTTTTACCAAGGTCTTCTTTGTGCTTGAAGTGTCCCCCGCAAGGGCACATACCCTTTGGGCTTTTTGAAGGGCCCCTGGGTTTTTTGAAATTGTCCTTCGAAACTTTTTGTCTTGACTTGAAAACCATAAAGTGAACCAACCCGAAGGGTACATACCCTTTGGGACTTTTGAATTGGACCTTCCCGAAGGGCATGTGCCTTTCGGGTCTTTTCAACTGTGCTTTTCCCTTTTCTTTCAGACAAAAAGTCTGAAGAAAATAAACTTTGAACGACTACCACTTAGTCATTTTTTCGGACTTTTACAGTCCTTTGAGAGCTCTTTCTCTCGAACAAAATATCTGAAGAAATAGTCCACCTCTTATACCCCGAAAAAATCCTTGCGAAGACAATAAATAAACTTATAACTTGTATGTCTTGGCTTTTGGGTGTACGTGATGCTTAGAAGAGGAGGAAAACCCTTTCAATTTGCTGTAGATGGCCAGTTGGGTGGCTGCAAATGCACATTTAAGAACCCCAAAATTGATTCACAAGACAAACTTGGCACCATAGCAAAGTTTCGAATAGTAGAGGTGACAATTTGCCCTGTGGGGGCAAAATTGTCAACAGGCACTACTTGATTACTTCATAAGTTGTGAGCAGTTTGAAAACTGAAATAAGTAAAGGGGCTTCACAAACACGATTTGGTCTTGAAAAATGGTGCTTCTTGGGTTCTTCAAGGGATGAGTCTTTTTCAAAAAATTCGAAGGGCACTTTCAAAATTCGAAGGGGCTTTTTAGGGCAAAAGGGACCAGTCAACTTTTTCGAAGGTACATTTCAACTTTTTTGAATGGCTTTTTCTTCTCCATGTGGACAGTTGCAATTTTCCTGAAGGGTATGATACCCTTTGGAGGGACCATTTCAAAATACTCGAAGGGTTTCTTTCCCTTTGGGAGGATCATTTACGGGAGTTTGAAGGGACATGCAGAAAGCCGAAGGGTCTTTTACCCTTCGGGAAAGTTCATTGTGAAAAGCCCGAAGGGTAGTTTCGAAGACAGACACGAACAAAAAGTCTGACGGAATTCTTTCGAACAAATTGTTTGAAGAAATTCTTTTTGAAGATTTCCCCAAAAGAAATAAACCGAGAAGGAAGCCCGAGACCAAGTATCCAAAGGAAACAACGGGCCAATGGACGTCAAAATCAAGATAAGCAACTAGCCGTTGGAAGTAATCGGGTTTGAAAACCCGAAGTCTTAAGGCTTGGGAAACAACGAAGTGAGAAGACTTTAAGATGGACAACCCAAAGTAAGTAGGCTTGAAGAACCCGAATAACTCTTCATAGAGTAAATCAAGTTTCTCCAAGTACTCTACTTAAAAGGGCTTTATAAATGAAGGATTTGGGAAAGTCCGAAGTTGGGGAGTTCAAAGAATCCGAATTACTCTGCATAGAGTAAATCGGGATTCTCCAAAGGCTTGACTTAAGCTTTGTCCAACAACACGAAAATCATGATGCAACGAATGGGAGGCTACAACGTAGCGTAACTAGAGCAGAAAGAGCCAATCAGTAAAGGACAAGTGGCACAAGGATGTTCAACAAACATGGGAGATTCTGAGCGGCTGATAGTTGGAAGTTATGAAGGTTCTCATCCGTCATGGTTCATTGCCCGCAATCGCCGTTCGGCGCTTAAATGCGTCACGCCAAGAAGAAATATTCTAGCTGCTCACAACACGACTTTTCAGACGTGCCAAAGAAAGTCTTAAAGACGGGAGGGGCTCGAGAGTATTGTTTGGTGATCCTGAGTAGCGCATTAAGGGGCAACAAGAAAGTGCAACATCAGATTTTCCGACATCGACGACTTCTTCTTTCTTCCCTTTCTCTCTTCCCCCTTTTCTATATAAATAGAGGCCTTCGTGCCATGAAAATTATCCCCGGATTGGCGATAGAATCACTCCGCAGAAATCGCTTTGTAAAAGATTCTTTTGAAGCAATACAAGGAAGACTTTTCTATTTCTGATTAAAACAAGTGTGCACATTTGGTTTCATTTTGCGGAATGCATGATTGTTAGTCATCACCTGCAATTTTTTCCAGCACCTTGCTTTTAGTTCTCTCGGTTTTGTGTAGGATTGCGTGAAGTGTCTGTGCCGAGCTCCTTTGAAGTGTTACCAGTTCATAGTGTTTCCCTTAGACCTATTTTTTTATCCTTCAGAGTGTAAGGCTTCTCTCCAACCTCTACGCAAAAGCTCCATGCCTATGGCCTTGAGAGAGAACCAAAATAATCTGTCCTGTTTGGATTCATTAGTAGTTGGCTTTTTTTTGAAACCAAGTGGATCACTTCTTTTGGTGCATCACCTCCCTTAGTTTAGATTTTTTTTTCAGTCATTCTCCTTCCCTTTTTCTTTAGCAGACAGTAGATTTTAGTGTGAGATCAAGTGCTTAAGTGAAGCCCGTGAGGAACTAGTCTCATAAAAAAGTCTAGAGGTTCAACCTCACCATAGAATACCCACGTCTTGAAGTTGTTCTCATGCTTGTAGTTGGAAGTGAGGGAGCTTGAAGAACTCTCTCACAAGGGTGCAATTCCAAGCTATAACAGTTCTGGCACGCCCTATGGGACAACTACCATTTCACTTCCATTTTTATGGAAGATTGGTCAAATTTGATGCTGTTTTGATCAGTTTGCAGAAGGGTAGCTTTCATCCTTCAGCATCTGGCGACTCCAAAGAACACCCAACTATCTAGTGACAGAGTAGTAGCTTTCATGCCAAAGGTGACTACAAGATTGACTTTTGCAGGTATTCCTTTTCAGTTTGTTGAATTACCTTTAAACTCAGCAAGAAGGTTAAGATTCGCCTATACTCACCCTTATGTAAGAAGGCATCCTTCTAAACCAGTCATAAGGTATACCTACGCAAGAAGATCCTTGTCAGCCCCTCTTGCTGCTATGATTGTCCAAAAAACTTTTGTGGGCTTCAGCAGCCAAAGCCCTTTGAACTTACCACAGTATGAGTCTATGCTAGTAGTAGCCCTCAACATTGTCCCTTATTACACAGGGGATCACGCTATAACGCCTATTGAGCACATAACGGACAGCCAACTTCTGCAACATTCACAATATCACAGTGGAGATCATCGCTGTTAGGATATTGGCTGTATCTTTCAAAGGAAAGGCATTGAACTGATATAGGAGCCTAGCTTCTAATTCTATTAGTTCATGGGATGAGCTGGGAACAACCATGTGTAAAAGGTTTGCAGATAAAAGTGATCATTTGTCACTTGCAGAGCAGCTGACCACAATCAAGAGAGCTCCTCATGAGGTCATGCAAGATTTCAATACGAGATTTCAGAAGGCATGGGATAGAATTCCAACAGCTGTTAGACCATCTCTGAACTTTGCTTTCTTGTATTACTTGAAGGCTCTCAACATCGACATAGCTGTAATGATTCAGTGTATGGGAGGAGACATATTGCCATATGCATAAGAAGTGGCCATGAAGGCAAAAAAATGCCTAGTGCAGGCTGACAAGCTTACTCCCAGACCCCCAATGCCTTTTTTTTCCAAAAATCAGACGACCTCTTGCAATCATTCCCCCACTTGATGTTATACTTCCAACACCAACAATTGTTGTTGTGCCTTCACCTAAGCAAGAGAAGGCCTTTACTAGTGGATCCAATGACTCCCAAAAGCAGAAGAATTAATTGGAATCGAAAAGCATGCTCCAATCCTTGGGGAATGATGCGGTCAATGTCAAGAGGCGGCAGTTTTATAGCAAGTCTTATTAAGCTCCGTATCAACCTCAGCAGCAGCCTTACCAAGCTAATAGGCCACCCTAAAAAGGAGGTTTCGAAGGATAGGGGCAGCCTAACAATGCTAGGCAACATAATTATAATCCGAATGCTGCTAGCCTTTCCAACTCCTTGGTCCCGATTCAAAACAATGTGGCTCAGGTGGTTGAAGGGACAATGCCTTGAAATCATTCTTTTGGACAATCCATTGTCCCAACTAATGGCTCCAACCAAGCTTTCAATGATCAATGGCAACACACTGTTGCTTATGGATATAACTAGGCTCTTATGGCCCAAAGCACAGAGGTGCCCACGCTAACAAAGCAAGAGCAGCCTCCACAAGAACAAGGCTCGTATCAGGGGTCAAACCATCCAGAAGCCTCAATGGTCATCAGTGAACAAGAGGAGTGCTATGCATCCAATCAGCAGGCTACTCCCAGTTTTTCCCACACCCCAGTCTCAGCAAACACAAGGTTCAAGAGAAGGAATATGGGTGACAATCAGGAAGATTTCAAAGAACCTCTTGTCACCGCTCTTTCACTGACAAAGCCAGCTGTAGTTGCTCCCAAAACCTGGGCAAAGGCTGGGGGTATGCCAATCAACATTGTGGAGCAAATGAAGAAATCCAACGTGAGCGTACCAATGTGGGACATGCTTTTGATGCTCGGCCAAGTAGACATTGTTCAGGAAGGTTTGTCCAAGATGAGTGTTTCTATAACTGTAGGTAAGCAACCAAGCAAGGACGCTGAAGTCTTCACTAATGCAGCCAAGAGTCCTTTGGGAGAAAGGTCAAGTGGTGTGACCAAGCCCCCCCATTCTAAATCTCATTAATCATTGGCAACTCTTGGTGGATAGTGGGGCCAACACCTCAATCATGCCAAAGTCTATTGCTGATCAGTGGAACATCAAGTATGAGCTGCACACCAGGGGAGTCCTGCAGCTTGATGGTTCTTCCACAAAGCCATCAGGTATCATCAGGAATTTGAGCCTAACCTTACATGCTTGTCCTAGCGTGTTCGTAGTGCAAGATGTGTTGATCTTGGATGTTACTCGATTTACATTATGTCTTTCCAGAGAGTTCACAACCAAGATTGGGGGTCACCTTGCAGCAGATTGGTCTTACATGGCATTCAGAACAAGGTATGGGACTAAGGTCTCGATCAAGGTTGAACCCATGGCACAATTCCACATTGAACCCCATCAACTAGATAATGTAAACCCTAATTGCACTATCCTTGATGAAGATGAGTTTATAATTGGCCAGGCGCTGAACACTCATCCTGAAGAGGTTCCATACTTGTTTTTGGATGAGCTATGGGGAGATAACCAATTTTTCAACCCTTTGGAAGGTGTTGAGGAAAAAGACATAGGTGTCTATCTATTACATGAAGAAAATCAACCCATGCCTTAACTCATTGGACCTAAAGAAGACCCCAATGGTTTATAGAAATTGTTCTTTGATGGCTCAAGGAGCAAAAATGGTGTAGGTGCTGGGGCAATGTTTCCCCTTCGGGTAATAACCTTCTCTTCCTACAGGTTCCATTTCAATTGTTCTTCAAATACAATAGAATATGAAGGCTTGATCCGTGGCCTTCAATGGGCCAATAAAAGAGGAATCAAACTGCTGCAAGTTTATGGGGATAGTGAACTCATAGTAAACCAAGTCAGAGGCTTGAACGTTACAAAGAATTCCTTGATAAGGTCCTACAAAAATTGAGTGTGGGACCTAATTGAAGATTTTAAGCCTTTGACATTCAAGCTGTCTCAAGAAATTAGAACCAACGTGCTGACAAGCTGGCAGTCGTGGGAGCTCAGTTTGACATTCCAAGTGAGCTGAAAGAAGTTAAGGTTCAGCCACAGGTCAAGGTGGTGGTGAGGCCATCAGTGCCGGATAATGAAGCCCACTACCAAGTTTTTGAGAGTGACAAGAAAATCGCTTGTTTTTTACAATAGAACGTTGAGTTCTCCTCTTCCAACCAAGCTAAATTACAGCATCAATATGAGGATCAGATTGGTTAGCTGAAGTCGAACAAACTTCCTAAGGGGTTGGTTACACTCGAGGACCTTTTTCATGAAGGAGACCATATGAGGAAAGACATGGCAGTGATGTCAACTGATGAAGAAAACTATGAGAGTCCTTATCTTCAAGGACAAGCTTCTCAAGCTTGGGAAGGTAAGCAGCAGGGTTGAGAGGCATGCTTTCATAGCACTTTGCTAAGCGCATGCAGACATTTTTGCTTGGGAGTACAGCGACCTAAAGGGTTTTGACCTTGAGTTAGCTCAGCATACCATTGAGTTGGAGGCCAATGCCAAGCATGTGAGGCAAAAGCAAAGGCCCGTTAACCCCAAGATTGAAGAGCTGATGAAGAAGGAGCTAACCAAGTTGATCGAGTCCAAGATCATCTTTTCTATCAAGCATTCATCATGGGTAGCCAACGTGGTGCCTGCAAGAAAAAAGAGTGGGGAGATTAACCTTTGTCTAGACTTTAGAGATTTGAATAAAGTCTCCTTGAAGGATCACTACCCCCCGCCATCCATGGAGCAACTTCTCCAAGTAGTTGCAGGATCAGAATGTTTCTCTCTATTGGATGGATTTTTTGGCTACAACCAAGTTTGGGTGAAAGATGAAGATCGATACAAGACTGCCTTCACCATCAAATGGGGCACGTATGCGTACCAAAAGATGCTCTTTGGTCTATAAAATGATGGCGCAACTTTCCAAAGAGCCATGGACATGGCTTTCCAGGGGCTGCTAAACCAAATGGTGTTGTTTACTTAGATGACATCACAGTTTTCTCCAAGAATGCGAGCTAACATATGAACCCCCTGAGGCTGATTTTTGAAAGGTGCAGAGAGTATGGGATTTCTTTGAATCCCAAGAAGTGTGTGTTTGTTGTGCATGAAGGCAAGCTATTGGGCCACATCGTCTCAAAGGAGGGGCTGTCCATTGATCCTGAGAGAACAAGTGCCATCTTGGCTATATCCCTGTGCAAGCATAAGAAGGGACTCCAAAGTTTCATTGGAAAGATAAACTTCGTGAGAAGATTTATCCCCGATTTTGCAAGTTTGGTCAAACCCATCACTACTATGCTGAAAAAGAACCAAGTGTTCACCTGGTCAAATGAAGGCAAGTCAGCATTTGAGGCTATCAAGCAAGCCATCACTCAAGCACCCACACTTGTGAATCCTGATTTCTCAAGGGATTTCATATTATATGCTTTTGTCAACATTGACAATATATTAGCTATGCTGATGCAAAGAAATGGACTTGAGCAGCCATTAGTATTTTCAAGTCAGGGGCTTGAAGAGTATGAGGTGAGGTATACCTTTGTAGAAAAGCAAGTCCTTGCAATAGTAAGGAGCCTCAAGAAGCTCAAGCCAATGCTATCCAATAGCAAAATCCACCTTATGGTGTCTCATCCTGGGGTAAGAGACTTCCTTCTTAATAAGGATTCGAGCGAAAAAAGCGCTGGTTGGATTACTAGAGTATGACTTAGAAATCAAGTTCACTAAGCTAGTAAGAGGTAAAGGCTTATGTGAACATATGGTTGATGACTTTCACGCAAATAAAGAGGTCATCTTGGTAACACAAGATAACCTACAAGCAGATGCACTTCCACCTCACGCTAGTTGGCTCCATGATATGACGCACTTTTTGCTAACAGGTGAGTGCCCTCAAAGTATGGACAAAGCTAAAAGAAGGTATTTCAGACTTCAGTCCATACCTTATGCTTTAGTTGATGGAGTTTTGTTCAGAAGAGACCTCAATGGAGTGCTCCTAAGGTGCGTAGATGATGATCAAATAGCCAAGCTTTTGGGGCATTTGCATGATGGGCTTGTAGGAGGTCATTTTGCTCCAAGAACTACTGCAACAAAGATCATGAGGGCTGGTTACTATTGGCCCATCCTCATCAAGGATGCTTATGCATGGGTGAGGAGGTGTCAGGAATGTGCTTTTTTCGCTGGTAAGCAAAGGTTAGCAGCTTTCCCTCTCAACCTGATTCAAGTGGAGCAACCATTCATGTAGTGGGGTTTAGATTTCATTGGTATGATCAACCTCCCATCAAGTGCAGGGTATAAGTGGGTGCTTACTGCAACTGATTACTTCACTAGGTGGGTGGAAGCCATTGCATTGAAGGAAGCCAATGAAAGTGCAATCTTAGATTTCTATGACAACATTGTGACCAGGGTTGGTGTTCCGTCCACTATCATATCTGATAATGCATTGGCTTTCCTTGGTTTGAAAACAAGTGAATGGGCTCTCAAAATGGGCATCTACCTCAGCACTTCTTCAAATTATTATCCTCAAGGAAACGGATTGGCTGAGTCCACAAATAAAAATTTGCTAAGGATTATCAAGAGGACCATGGAGGAGAATCAAAGGACGTGGCACACCAAGTTGAAGACTGCCTTGTGGGCGGACCGGGTAACTCCTAAAGCTGTTGACAATTCTCCATATGTTCTAGTATATGGAAGGGAGACCAAGTTACCCATTTTCCTTGAGCTTCGTGCATTAAAGCTAGCCCATCGGCTGGAGCTACTAGAAGATGAACCCATGAATGTGAGATTGCTAGAACTCACAGAACTTGAAGAGACAAGGGACCTTGCAATGAAGACTCTGGAGGTGCATCAAGCTCAGGTCAAAAAGGCTTTTGACAAGAGAGCTACAGCAAGGACTTTTCAGGAAGGAGACCTAGTTCTCAAATGGAACTCAAAAAAAGCCAAACTGGGCAACCATACCAAGTTTGACAGCTTGTGGAGTGGTTCTTATTTGATCCACGAATGCAAACGGCATAACGCTTTTTAGCTCACCCAACTAGATGGGGAGGTATTGCCCATCCCAGTCAATGGGATTCATCTAAAGCCGTGTTATTAGAAGAGTTCGCAGCCATTGTATGTTTTTGTACACTTTGTATAGCTTTTCATGTTTTTCTCTAAGTGTTTTGTGCACCTCTGTTTCAGTTGTGTGTTTTCCCTTCCCTAAATGCCATGGGCACAGTTTGTTTCGTTTCAGTTGTCCTTGTTGCTTCAAAAGAGATTTCCAGAAAGAGCCAGCTTCGTGCAAAAATAGTGATTCTGCGCCCAATGGATCGAACAAAGCAAATGAGCTGGGTTCTCAAGCATAGTAGGCATGCTTCCCTGTGAATCATCATAAATATTGGCCATTTTTTGGCCCACATATCAAAGTTTGCCTAAATATGGAAAAAGGAGCTTTCAAGCAAGAAAATGGTAAGTCTTTGGGAGGATTTCGGGTTTTTCAACATTGACAACTTTAGGTTTCTGAAGGCACAATGCAAATCGGGTTTCCAGCAGTGCTTAGCTTCTAAATATTTTATAAGTAGAAGTAATTCGGGTTTACAAACTCGAATTACTCATAGACAGTATATTTCAAGTTCTCCAAAGGGCACTACTTGATTACTTAATAAGCTTTGAGCAGTCAGAAGCCCAAAATAAGTAAAGGGGCTTGACAAACCCGATTTGGTCTTGAAAAATTGTGCTTCTCGGGTTCTTCAAGGGATGAGTCTTTTTCAAAAAATCCGAAGGGGCTTTTTAGGGCAAAGGGGACTAGTCAACTTTTTCGAAGGTACATTTCAACTTTTTCGAAGGGCTTTTTCTTTTCCAAGTGGATAGTTGCAATTTTCCCGAAGGGTATGATACCCTTCAGAGGGACCATTTCAAAACTCTCGAAGGGTATCTTTTCCTTCAGGAGGATTATTCACGAGAGTTCAAAGGGACATGCAAAAAGCCCGAAGGGTCTCTTACCCTTTGGGAAAGTCCATTGTGAAAAACCCGAAGGGTAGTTTCGAAGACAGATGCAGGCAAAAAGTTCGAAGGAATTCCTTCAGGAGATTTGCCTGAAAGAAATAAGCCGAGAAGGAAGCTCGAGACCACGTATCCAAAGGAAATGATGGGCCAATGGACATCAAAATTAGGATAAGCGACTAGCCATTGGAAGTTATTGTTGGCCATTTTTTGGCCCACATATCAAAGTTTGCCTAAGTATGAAAAATGGAGCATTCAGGCAAGAAAATGGTAAGTCTTTGGGAGGACTTCGAGTTTTCTAATAGTGACAACTTCGGGTTTTTTTGAAGGAACAGTGCAAATCGGGTTTCCAGCAGTGCTTAGCTTCTAAATGTTTTATAAGTAGAAGTAATTCGGGTTTACGAACACGAATAACTCATAGACAATGTATTTCGGGTTCTCTAAGGGGCACTACTTGATTACTTCATAAGTTGTGACCAGTCAAAAGCCCGAAATAAGTAAAGGGGCTTGACAAACCCGATTTGGTCTTGAAAAATGGTGCTTCTCGGGTTCTTCAAGGGACGAGTCTTTTTCAAAAAATTAGAAGGGGCTTTTTAAGGCGAAAGGGACCAGTCGACTTTTTCAAAGGTACATTTCATTTTTTTCGAAGGGCTTTTTTCTTCTCCAAGTGGACAGCTGCAATTTTTCCGAAGGGTATGTTACCATTCGGAGGGACCATTTCAGAATTCTCGAAGGGTATCTTTCCATTTGGGAGGATCATTCATAGGAGTTTGAAGGGACGTGTAGAAATCCCGAAGGGTCTCTTACCCTTCGAGAAAGTCCATTGTGAAAACCCTGAAGGGTAATTTCGAAGACAGACGCAGAAAAAAAAGCCCGAAGGAATTCCTTCGGACAAATTGTCTGAAGAAATTTCTTTGTGAGATTTGCCCAAAATAAATAAGTCAAAAAAGAAACCCGAGACCAAGTGTTCAAAGGAAATGACGGGCCAATGGATGTCAAAATCAAGATAAGCGACTAGCCATTAGAAATAATCAGGTTTGAAATGCTCTAAGTCTTAAGGCTTGAGAAATAGCAAAGTGAGAAGACTTCAAGATGGACAAGCCCGAAGTAAGTAGGCTTGAAGAAACCGAATTACTCTGCATAGAGTAAATCGGGTTTCTCCAAGTACTCTACTTAAAAGGCTTTATAAGCGAAAGATCTAGGAAAGTCTGAAGTTGGAGAGGCCAAAGAACCCGAATTATTCTGCATAGAGTAAATCGGGATTCTCCAAAGGCTCGACTTAAGCTTGGTTCAACAATGCTAGAATCACGATGCAACGAGTGGAAAGCTGCCACGTGGTGTAACTGGAGCAGAAAGGGCCAATCAGTAAATGACAAGTGGCACAAGGATGTTCAATAAACATGGGAGAGTCCGAGTGGCGGTAGCTGGGAGTTATGAAGGCTCTCATCTGCCATGGTTCATTGCCCGCAATCGCTGTTCGACGCTTAAATGCGTCACGTCAAGAAGAAACATTCCAGTTGCTCATCGCTTGACTTTTCAGACTTGCCAAAGAAAGTCTTAAAGACGGGAGGGGCTCGAGAGGATTGTCTGGTGATCCTTAGTGGCACATTAAGGGGCCACAAGAAAGTGCAATGTCATATTTTCCACCATCAGCGACTTCTTCCCTCTTCCCCTTCTCTCTTCCCCCTTTTCTATATAAATAGAGGCCTTCGTGCCAAGCAAAAGATCCCCAGATTGGCGATAGAATCACTCTACATAAATCGCTTTGTAAAAGACTCTTTTGAAGCAATAAAACGAAGACTTTTCTGTTTTTGGTTAAATCAAGTGTGCACATTTGGTTTCATTTTGTAGAATGTATGATTGTTATTCATCACCTGCGATTTCTTCCAACACCTTGCTTTTAGTCTTCTTGGTTTTTGCAGGATTGCATGAAGTGTCTGTGCGTCGAGCTCCTTTGAAGTGTTACCAATTCATAGTGTCTCCCTTAGACCTATTTTGTTAGCCTTCAAAGTGTAAGGCTTCTCTCCAACCTCTACGCAAAAGCTCCATGCCTATGGCCTTGAGACAGAACCAGATTAACCTGTGTCTTGTTTGGATTCATCAGTAGTTGGCTCTTTTCCCAGACCAAGTGGATCACTTCTTTTGGTGCATCACCTCCCTTAGCTTAGATTTTCTTTTTAGTCATCCTTTTTCCCCTTTTCTCTAGTAGACAGTGGATTTTAGTGTGAGATCAAGCGGTGAAGTGAAGCACCTAAGGAACTAGCCTCATAAAAAACCTAGAGGTTCAACCTCACCATAGGATACCCACATCTTGAGGTTGTTCCCATGCTTATAGCTGGAAGTGAGGGACCCTGAAGAACTCTGTCACCAAGGGTGCAATTCCAATCTATAATAGTAATTGGGTTTGAAAAGCCCGAAGTCTTAAGGCTTGGGAAACAACGAAGTGAGAAGACTTCAAGATAGACAAGCCCGAAGTAAGTAGGCTTGAAGAACCCAAATTACTCTGCATAGAGTAAATCGGGTTTCTCCAAGTACTCTACTTAAAAGGACTTTATAAGTGAAAGATCTGGGAAAGTCCGAAGTTAGGGAGTTCAAAGAACCCGAATTACTCTGCATAGAGTAAATCGAGATTCTCCAAGGGATTGACTTAAGCTTGGTCCAGCAATGCGAGAATCATGATGCAATGAATGGGAGGTTGCCATGTGGTGTAACTGGAGCAGAAAGGGCCAATCAGTAAAGGACAAGTGGCACAAGGATGTTCAATAAACACGGGAGAGTCCGAGCGGCTGGTAGCTGGAAGCTATGAAGGCTCTCATCCACCATGGTTCATTGCCCGCAATCGCCGTTCGACGCTTAAATGCATCACACCAAGAAGAAACATTCCAACTGTTCACAACATGGCTTTCCAGACGCGCCAAAGAAAGTCTTAAAGATGGTAGGGGCTTGAGAGTATTGTCTGGTGATCCTAAGCGGTGCATTAAGGGGCAACAAGAAAGTGCAATGTTAAATTTCTCGCCATCGACGACTTCTTTTTTCCCCTTCTCTCTTCCCCCTTTTCTATATAAATAGAGGCCTTCGTGCCAAGAAAATTATCCTCGGATTGGCGATAAAATCACTCTGCAAAAATCGCTTTGTAAAACTCTTTTGAAGCAATACAATGAAGACTTTTCTGTTTCTGATTAAAACAAGTGTGCACATTTGGTTTCATTTTTCATAATGTATGATTGTTATTCATCACCTGCGATTTCTTCCAGCACCTTGCTTTTAGTCCTCTCGATTTTGTGTAGGATTGCGTGAAGTGTCTGTGTGTCGAGTTCCTTTGAAGTGTTACCAGTTCATAGTGTCTCCCTTAGACCTATTTTGTTATCCTTCAAAGTGTAAGGCTTCTCTCCAACCTCTACACAAAAGCTCCATGCCTGTGGCCTTGAGACAAATCTAGAATACCTTGTGGCCTGTTTGGATTCATCAGTAGTTGGCTCTTTTCCCAGACCAAGTGGATCACTTATTTTGGTGCATCACCTCCCTTGGCTTAGATTTTCTTTTCAGTCATCTTCCTTCCCCTTCTCCTTAGCAAATAGTAGATTTTAGTGTGAGATCAAGCGCTGAAGTGAAACACTTGAGGAACTAGCCTCATAAAAAAGTCTAGAGGTTCAACCTCACCATAGGATACCCACATCTTGAGGTTGTTTCCATGTTTGTAGCTGGAAGTGAGGGACCCTGAAGAACTCTCTCACAAGGGTGCAATTCCAAGCTATAACAGCTTCATACTAAAAGATGGTTCGAAAAATTGGACCCCCAAGTAATTTTTGGCCAATGTGATCTCCAAAGGTTTCTCTTTGTAGAGGAAATGGAATCAAGAAAGAGAATGGAGGTGTTGAATATCATGACATTAGTTTTTGTGAGCTAACAAAAGTCACAAAATTGAGCAATGGCATCAAATTGTCTCTATAAATAATCAACAGATTGAGAGGAGAATACGGTCATAAAAAAAAAGGTATAGATATCACCACATCATGTAAAATGCAACCAACATAGGTATGATGTTGAATAAAATCGTCTAGTTTATAGTTGTAAATGTTAAAGAGAGTTGGTGACACATGGCATACTAACTTGCTCCCAATGGTACTCTTCACAAATTCAGAAAGATTGTGAGAAGTACAAAATTGAGAACTGTCTCATAGAGCCTCCAAGTGGTAATAATGAGAGAATTTGAAATGATAACATTATGCAACTTCTGAAAAAGCAGATGTTTCAAAACTGAGTCAAAGGCCTTCCAAAAGTCTAAAGAACAACACAAGACTTTGGAAGACTAATGATGAGCCGCCTCAATAATATCCTGAAGTTTAAATATGTGGTCAATAGTCTCATATTCTTCCTTGAAGTTGACCTACCCCCTGCTCTAAGACACCTCTAAGAATGCCTCTCTCCAAGTTCTCTGAGAAAGAAAGAAATCATATTAATGTCCACAAATGACCAAAAATTAGTTCAATGGGACCAAAGGATACAACCAATATCAATAGAAAGTTCTAGGAAGAGAGAATTTGAGAGGTGAACCTGTTGGAAATTTGAGCAAGGAGACAGTTGACAACTTTGATATCAAGATACAGAAAGCAGTCTGAGGACTGAACAGTTATCATTTCCAACTAGGGCAGCATGGAATTGTCATTGATGTCAAAGGTTAATGTCCTTGATGTCATTGAGATTGAAATTGATCATGCATTAATGCCAAAGGTTGAGTTGAGTAGCCCTGTGGAGTAAATCGCGTTTGTGAAGTGCTCTTACTTAGAAGAGGCAATCGGGATAAGTCAAGAAGACTTGAGTTGAGCATATTTGATTAAGGGAATTCTTTCGGAAATATTGGTAAAGACAATTTTCTCGGACAAATTGCCTGCAGCTAATAAGGGAATTCTTTCGAGAAAATGTTAAAGGCATTCTTTTGGGAAAATTGACTAAGTCATCGGACAAATTGTCTACAACAAAGTTTCCTAAGGAAATGAGTGCCACTTGGAATTCTTTCGGAGAAAGTGTCTTGGAGAATTCATTCGGAAAAATTGTCACGAACAAAAGTTCCGAAGGGATCTTTTCAGAAAATCCGAAGGGTAAGTGCACTGTTCGAAGCTTCCGAAGGGATCTTTTCAAAATGCCGAAGGGTATGTGGACTGTTGCAAAAGTTTCGAAGGAAGTGGACCATTGCAAAAAGTCCGAAGGGTATGTGGACTTTTGCAAAAGTTCCGAAGGGCAAGTGGACATTTTCAAAAAGTCCGAAGGGCAAGTGGACCATTGCAAAAAATCTGAAGGGTATTTTTTGAGTGTTGCAAAAGACATGTGGACACTTGCAGAAAAGCTGAAGGATAGATTGCAAAAAGTCTGTTGACGCAGTGGATTGCACCCTTGACAGGGGGCGGAGCTCCTACCTTCCACACGCAACAATGGAAACTCCCCTCTTGCCTGTGGGCAAGGCAAAACTGGAGGGAGAGTCTCTAGATAAGGGCTAGCTCCCTTTGATGCATCTGAGTTATTCCACTAAGTGCTAATATATATAATGGGGGGATGAAAAGGGAGAAAGATTACAGGAAAACAAAAACCTAATCTAAGAGGATGATGCACCAAATAATTTCGACCTATTCACACTCACACTCTGAACCATAAGAACACATACATATACTTTAATTGGTAAAATGACCAGATTGAAGGATGTTGGACTAATCGCCAGCGTCCCCCTCAGGGATTCGTGACATGGACTAACAGCCTCCCGTGGGTACTTATCTGGGGTTTGTATCGGGCGTTAACAGGTCGACCTTTTGGTGCAACGGCAAGCATTCCTACAATTGGTATCAGAGCGGTGGTCACGGGTTCGAATCCCCTCAGGTGACGCTGAGGGGGGGATTGTTGGACTAATCGCCAGCGTCCCCCTCAGGGATTCGTGACATGGACTAACAGCCTCCCGTGGGTACTTATCTGGGGTTTGTATCGGGCGTTAACAGGTCGACCTTTTGGTGCAACGGCAAGCATTCCTACAAAGGAAGCTTGACAGGGAGGCTTAATGGAACACACAGAAAAAGGGACTTACCATAGGTGCTGCAAGAAAAACACACTGTCTAGTAACTTCTGTCTTTGCGCTCCAGGTACAACTCTTCTTGTCACCTGTAGGAATGGCACCTTGTAGATACCAGATGCGTTGGTGTCAACCCTGTGAAAGCATTAGGAAGCAATGACTGAACACAAGACTAACACTCAGACACACTTAGAGATATCTAACCAGAATAGAGGTAAAAATGCGTTTTTTATTGATTTCAGGTGAAAATTGCCAGGGCTTCGCTTTACAATGTGAAAGATATCCTCTCAAAAATGAGAAGTCTACAATATATAGAGGAAGAAAAGAGGCCTTTTGGCGCCCTTTTTACAAGTGACCCATGTGCGTTCCGATCATTGGGAAGAGGAAGCCGCTTAAACATCATATGAGAAATTATGGGCCGCGTCGTTTGTCTGCAAACAAGACCGCTCCTTCAAGGCGATTACGCGGCTTGTTTGCTCATCAATGCAAAGTGAAGAAAACGGGTCACATCGTTCGCCGTTCGCGCCTCTTGATGATTAATTCGTAGACACTGTGTCATCTGCTGGAGTAACTCTTTGAGTCAACACCTTCCTTTGCCACTTGGACTGTTTTGTCCATTTCTGCACTTGGTCTTTCTTCTGGGCTTAAGCCTTTGAATTCCTTCGGGTTCGCGCTTAAGTCTGCGAAGATCAACAACGACTTCATTTCCGCAAATTTGACGTCCTCGGGTCCGTCGTCCTTCTTAGCAATTTGTTCGTGTCTTTCCTGCTTGCCTTCGCTGCTTTTTGCTGATTTCAATAAGTGACACGTGGCATGTTCCGCTGTGAAACAGACAGGACATGTGGCAGCATCCACTGAGCTTTAGAAACAATACAGAAGCATTCGGCGCTGATTCGGATTCATCACGGATATGACACTTGGCAGTGTCCGCTTTCTTTAGCAGTTCGCCCGGGGCCCACCACAGTCTTTTCTGAATAAAAGGGAGAGACCGCGGATGTTGACACTTGTCGGCTTCCGCCGAGCTTTGCAAGGGACACGTGGCACGTTATGTTGCTCTTAGAAAAATATGTCAAAACCTTCCTCATTTGCCACTTGGCGCCCCTCGCGGAACTCTGAGGGAAGCTTGTTGAAAGGAGCTTAGGGACTCGGATGCAGACACTTGTCACGCTCCGACGGGTTTTGCAAGGGACACGTGGCACGTTTCGCTGCTTTTAGAGGCAAATTATCATGTGTCCCGACAGACGACACTTGGCAGCTTCCGCTTTCGGGGTTTTTTGGTATAAAATTGATGTTCGCGGGTCCATCACTGTTTGAAAACCAACGGCTAGTCCATTTTCCTGAAATTGACGGCTTCAGAGACGTCACCGTCCTTGGCAAATCTTTCGGTTTTTTTCCTTCAGAGTTTTTTCCCCGCGGACTTTTCCCCTAATTTCTTCGAACATTTTGTCCGAAGGAATTCCTTCGGACAAAATGTCCGAAAGAAATCCGTTTATGCTTTGCCTTTGCCTTAAGTCCTTTCTGGCGGGGTTTTTTCGCTCATAGTCCTCCCAGATTTCTTCGAAACTTTTGTCCGAAGGAATTCCTTCGGACAAAAGTCCGAAGGAATTATGTCTTTGTCTTTCCTTCAACTGCCTTCGAAAGATGCCCTTCGAGAAAACTGCTCCGGTACTGTTGCCGACCAAGTGCCCTCCGCAAGGGCACTTGTCCTTCGAGAGACTCTCTTGAACCTTCCCATTGAACCGTTCCTTTGAACCAAGCTGTTGAACCGACTATTGAACCAAGCACTTGTCCATTTTGGGCCTAAGTGTTGGGAACCCATTTATTCTCTGCAGAGTCCGTAGAAAACATGCTTGCAGAGTCCGTAGAAAACATTTGTGGAGTCCGTAGGAATTCATCCGTGGAGTCCGTAGGAATGGGCCTGCAGAGTCCGTAGAAATTTCCAGACTTGTGCAAAATCAAAAGATGAACTGGCTCAGGACAGGAGGGAAAGAAGGGGACCGATTTTGGCCTGTTGGACCAAAAATGGTCAACAATTTGGTGACTCCCAGGGGAAGCATGCCTGCTATGCTTAGAAACCAGTTGCCTTGAAGTCCATTGGGCACGGAGTCAGAATGTAACTTAAAAGATCAGCAACAGCCCCGATAGATTCAAGAATCAATCACGAAGATTTACCCCAAAAGGAAACGAAAACACACAAAACTACTAACATGTGCAAAAGGCACTTAGGGAAAACAGAAAAAAAGCGAGGAAAATATATACATGATGGAAAAGGGCTCAGTGGTAATGCTTAAGATGTATCTCATTAACTGGGATATACAGTTCTTCACCATTCAATCTGGAGAGTTGGAATGCATTATGCTGCTTGCACTGAGTGATGACATATGCACCACTCCATAGGGTGTCGAACTTTGCATGCTTTCCAGGCTTGGCTCGGTCCTCATCCCATTTCAAGACGATGTCTCCTTCAGAGAAACCTTTTGATGAAGATTTCTTGTCGAAGTGTCTCTTTGTCTGCTGTTGGCGGCTAGTCATAGAAGCCATAGCCTGGGCTCGTCTCTTGGAGCTCCATCAGCTTGCATAGCCTAACCTCCATGCTATTGTCTTCTTCTAATTGCAGTTGGTGAGCGAGGTCCAACGCTGGCAACTCAAGTGAAATGGGAAGCCTAGCTTCCCTTCCGTATACGAGCGTGTACGGCGAGTTACCAATTGCCCTCTTTGGGGTGACCCTATCTGCCCACATGGTTGTTTTCAACTTGGCATGCCAAGTCCTCTGATTCTCCTCCATTGTTCGCTTGATGATCCTGATCAGATTCTTATTGGTAGATTCGGCCAGCGCATTCCCCTGTGGGTAGTAATTGGACGAAGTGCTAAGATAGATACTATATCTCAGCGCCCATTCACTTGTTTTAGTTCCCAAAAAAGCTAACGCGTTATATGAGATTATGGTAGCTGGAACTCCGAATCTTGCCACTAGGTCTTCATAAAAATCCAGGACTGCACTTTCGTTGGCTTCTTTCAAAGCGACAGCGTCTACCCATCTTGTGAAATAATCTGTGGCGGTCAGGACCCACTTGTGTCCAGCACTGGAGGGAGGGTTAATCATCCCTATGAAGTGAAGGCCCCATTGCATGAATGGCTGCTCTACCTGAATACATTGTAAAGGCATGGCAGCCAACCGTTGTTTCCCATCAAAAAATGCGCACTTCTGGCACCTTCGTACCCAGGCATGGGTGTCCCTGAAAAGAGTAGGCCAGAAGTAACCAACGCTCATTATTCTTGCCGCTGTAGCCCTAGGAGCAAAATGACCACCGGCTGGCCCATCATGGAACTCAGACAGCACCCTGTCGGCCTGACTTGAGTCTAAACATCTTAAAAGGACTCTTGAGAGATCCTTTTTGAACAACACCCCATCAATCAGGGCATAAGGGAGACACTGGAGTCTGAAATACCTCCTCTTGGTCCTATCAAGGCCCTGTGGGCACTTACCAGTGAGAAGGAAATGCCTCACGTCCGATGTCCAATCCTTCATGACAGCGGGTTCTTCTGTTGTAGCTGCGTCATGAATTAGCAAACTGTCCTCCTTTTGCTGCTTAAAGTCTGCAGCAAAGTGCTCACACAGGCCTTTCCCTCTTACCAGTTTGGTGATCTTGATATCCACGTCGTATTCCATCACCTTAGTGATCCACCCCGCTCTCTTTTCATTCAAGTCTCGGTTGATAAAGAAATCTTCGATGCCGGAATGTGGAATTATGAGGTGGATTCTGCTATTGGACAGCATATGCTTGAATTTCTTTAGACTTCGTATGACCGCCAGGACTTGATTCTCCACATATGTGTATCTGACCTCAAAACCTTCTAGGCCTTGGATAAAAAATGCAATTGGTTGCTCAAGGTTATCACCATTTGCTTGGGTAAGCATGGCGGAGATTACCTCTTCATTGCCGAAGGTGTAGAGGTTGAAGTCTTTGGTGAAGTCAGGGTTGATCAAAGTAGGAGCCCGGGCTATGCCTGCTTGATTTCTTCAAAACTGTCCTTTCTTTGTGCTGTCCATGTGAAATCCTCGCCCTTCCTCATCATAGAGGTCAACGGCTTGACCACCTCCGCAAAATTCGAGATAAATCTCAGGATGAAATTTACCTTACCGAAGAAGCTTTGCAGGGCTTTCTTGTGCTTAGGCAATGACAGCGCCAGGATGGAGCAAACTCTCTCTGGATCAATAGTTAAGCCTTCCTTGGAAACAATGTGGCCAAAGAGTTTCCCCTTGTGGACAGCGAACACGCATTTCCTAGGGTTGAGAGAGATACCGAACTCTCTACACTTCTCAAAGATTTGTTTGAGGTGTTTCATGTGTTGGCTCGCCTCCTTGGAGAAAATTGTCACATCATCAAGATACACCAGCACAGTGTTATTTATCAGGGCCCGAAAGGCCATGTCCATGGCTTGTTGGAAGGTGGCACCAGCATTAGACAGTCCAAATGGCATCTTCCTGTAAGCAAACGTCCCTCATTTGATAGTGAAGGCTGTCTTGTGCTGGTCACAGTCTTGCACCAAAATCTGGTTGTATTTTGAATACCCATCTAGGAGGGAGAAACGCTCGCTGCCTGTCACCATTTGAAGGCTCTGCTCCATGCTTGGGAGAGGATAATGGTCTTTCAAAAAGACTCTGTTGAGGTCTCTGAAATCAACGTATAGTCTGATCTCCCCATTCTTTTTTCGGACAGGGACAAGATTGGCCAGCCAAGAAGAGTGTTTGATTAGAAATATTATCCTAGACTCAATCAATTTGGTGAGCTCCTTCCGCATGAGAGGCTTAATCATTGGGTTGACAGGGCTTTCCTTCTGCTTAATTGGCCTGGCGCTTTCTTCCAGCTCAATGGTATGTTGGGCCAGACGTGGGTCAAAACCCCTCAAATCACTATATTCCCAAGTGAAGACATCGGCAAACTCTTGGCACAACAAGATAAAGGCCTGCCTTTCACGGTCCGTGCACACTTTTCCAAGTGCAAGCAGCGTATCCTTGAATATTTCAACCTTCTCATGGTGCTCCTCCTTCGTTGTGATGCATGCCTTGTCGCTTTTCAACTGGTCATCTCCATTGAAGATACTCTCTAGAGTGACCAAGCCTTTGGGGAGTTTATTGTTTTTCAGCTGAACAATTTGGCTGCATATTGCTGCTGTAGCTTTGTCTGGTTTTTAACAGCGAATTCAGCGTCTTGCAAGAAGAGCGCTATTTGCTGGTCGCTGTCAAAGACCTGCCAGTTGGTGATGTCATGTACAGAGGGCCGGATTACTAACTTCAAATGGCATGAACTGCGGTCGCGGCCTATTTCCTTAGGGATATCAAACTGGGCACCAACTGCTGCCAGCGTATCTGCTTGCTTGTTCTGCTCTCTAGGAATGGAGGTAATATTGAAAGCAAAGAAATTCTCCACTAAGTCTCATACCCTATGTTTGTAGGACTTCAGTAAAGAATTCTTTGTCAAATTTTGGCCTCTTACCTGATTGACAATTAGCTCACTGTCACCAAAAACTTGCAGCTCTTTGATTCCTCTTTTCCTCGCCCACTCCAAATCGTGGATGAGAATTCATACTCCGCAACGTTGCATGTGCAGGAAAATTGGAACCGGAAAGCCGAAAAGTATTTTTCTTTTGAGGGAGAAACTAGCACCGCTCCACCACCGGCTCCCAACTTACTTCTTGAACCATCAAATAACCGCTGCCATAGACCCGAGCTTTCCTGGCTCGCTTTCATCAGATTTGGTACAAAAGTACTCTCTTCATGCATGCAATAAATTCCAAGGCCTGCCTCCTCTATGAATTTGTAAGGATCATGCTCGAAGTTGTCACTTCCCCATTCATCTAAGCGCAGGTCTGCAACTCCTTCAAGGGCAGAGGATGAAGATTGGTCTACTTGGAACTCTTCTTAGTCAATGATGGCATAGATGACATTTGCCGCCTTGAGCGAGTATGGTTCCAGAGGATCTCTGTGGAGTGGCTCGGATTCAATCTTAACTTTAGTCCCATACTTGGTTCTAAAAATCAGATAAGACCAGTTCGCTGTTAAGTAGCCGCCTATTTTGGATGTAAAATCCCTGGATAAGCAGATGGCAAAGTAAGGAGGGACATCTGCCACTACCACATCATGAGAAACTGAGAAGGTCGGGCAAGCGTGTAGCGTCAAGCTCAAACCTTTCACCACCCCAAATGTCTTTGCTGGTGTTCCATCCAGTTGCAAGGCTCCCTTAGTCATTTCTTCGTATTTCAAACCCAGCTTGTCAGCGATGCATTTGAGCATTATCGAGGTGCTTGCTCCACTGTCAATGATGCAATTGTGCACCAAGAAATCTCCTATGACTAAGGACAAATAAAAAAGGGGAACCTTTTCTTCTTTTCTGACTTGGCCAGAGGTGGAACGCTGTCCATTCATCATTAAAACATTATCGGCTCTTGTTGGGACAACTTGTTCATTCAACTCATGCAGTTCTTTTTGCAGCATGTCCTTTTGCCCCGGTATTGACAATGAATCCCACAAGGAGATGTTCATGTGCAGCGTCTTTATCTGGTCAACCACATTGACATGAGGGTTGCCTTCATTTAAATTTTCTTTGGGATTATTTACACCCTGAGGTGTAGGCTGAGGAGCTGAAGGTACAACCAGCGCTCTGAAGCTTTGGACCTTTTGATTTACATGTGATGAAGAAGGTATTGTTGATGTTTGGACAGCAGCCTGAGTTTCTTCCATTGTTCTCATTTTGGACCTTGTGTTGGTTGCGACACAGTCGCTTTGATTGTCCGTAGTACCCACGTAATTGACTAAATAGAACTCACTCCAGGGGATTCATGAGAGTAGAATCAGGGTGAGTCTGACTGCTGCTCGTGCCGGGTTGCATTGAAGCTTCAAAACCTTGGAATTGGACGGCTGCCTGATTGTCTTGTACATTTGGGTAGTGACCCATCATTTCATTTGTATAAACAGCCTGCTCTTGACCATATCCCATGGTTGAGCAACTTGGTTGTTCTTGCACCAGATTATTTTGAGCAGGCACCATAGCCTTGGTTGATGAAAAGGCCCCTGGATTGTAGCCTTGAAAAGGTCTAGTCTGTGTACGCTGACCCTGTCTTTGATTGTAATTTTGGAAAGGGGGTCTATTTGTTTGACCATACTGCTGGTATCCTTGGTTTGGTCAGTTGTTTTGAGCTTGCTGTCTTTTAATAGCCACTAGTTCATTTGTCACATTTTGCAACAAACTCTTGATTTCATGAAGTTCATTAGATGGAGTAGCAGCTGGCTTTTCTATGCTAGGCTGAAGAGCTAAGGTGGGAGCAACGCTCTGAATTGGAGGCAGCATTTCAGGGAAAAGTGGCATATGGGGTCTAGGAGCTATTTTTTCTACCTGCATTTGGCAATTTTCAGCGGCTATAGCTATGTCATAGGCGGCAGGTAGCACATGTCCTCCCATGGACTGTATCATAACAGCGATATCGCTGTTCAATGCTCTTAAGTAATACATGAAAGCATAGCTAGGAGTTGGTCTTACCAGAATGGGGATTCTATCCCATTTCTGAAAACGAGTGTTGAAATCCTGCATGTATTCGTGTGGAGCTCTTTTCATTGTAGTCAGCTGCTCGGCAAGTGAGAGGTGGTCGCTCTTCTCCCCAAAACGGTTCGTCAAGAGAGTGCCCAATTCATTCCAGGAACCGACTGAATTCATGGTTAAAGTCCCGTACCAGTCCAGAACTTTGCCCTTGAGAGACTGCCAACAATCTGGTTGCAATATTATCCTTAATAACATTGTGAATATTGCAGAGGTTAGCAATATTTCTGATGTGTTCAATAACTGTAATGGGCCCCTCTCCATCAAAGGAAGGCACACTTTTGAGGACTGCTCTTGGAATTGGGTCATAACGCGGGAGATTCAAGGGACTCTGACCACGAAAAGTCACAAAGGGTAATGCCATGGCTATGACAGGATGCAACCGCGGCCTTCTTGTGTAGGGTTCTTTATAGTAGGTTTGGGAAAGTGGTTTGCTGAATAAGGATGGGTCCTCGCAAACCTCAGTCGCTTTGCTGAGTTCAAAGGCAATTCACTGAATTCGAAAGGGACACCCTTAGCAGCAGACCGTGTGGTGATTTTAAGCATAGGAAGTCAGACTGGTCTTTGATTAGAAACTGAAGCTCTTTGCAGTGGAGTCGCCAGATGCTGAAAATGGTTGATTTTGCTATAACAGGACCAACATCAATTCTGAGACTTTACTAAGTGTAAAAACTGAGTCCCACCGGATGTGCCAAAAACTGTTGACGCAGTGGATTGCACCCTTGACAGGAGGCAGAGCTCCTGCCTTCCACACGCAACAATGAAAACTCCCATCTTGCTTGTGGGCAAGGCAAAATTGGAGGGAGAGTCTCTAGATAAGGGCTAGCTCCTTTTGATGCATCTGAGTTATTCCAATAAGTGCTAATACATATATATATATATAATGGGGGGATGAAAAGGGAGAAAGATTACTGGAAAACCAAAACCTAATCTAAGAAGGTGATGCACCAAATAATTTCGACCAATTCACACTCACACTCTGAACCATAAGAACACATACATACACTTTAACTGGTAAAAGGACCAGACTGCAAGAAGCTTGACAGGGAGGCTTTAATAGAACACAGAAAAAGGGACTTACCATAGGCGCTGTAAGAAAAACACACTGTCTAGTAACTTCCTTCTGTCTATGCGCTCTAGGTATAGCTCTTCTTGTCACCTGTAGGAATGGCGCCTTGTAGATGCCAGATGCGTTGGTGTCAACCCTGTGAAAGCATTAAGAAGCAATGACTGAACACAAGACTAACACTCAGACACACTCAGAGATATCTAACCAAAATAGAGGTAAAAATGCATTTTTTATTGATTCCAAGTGAAAATTGCCTGGGCTTCGCCTTACAATGTGAAAGATATCCTCTCAAAAATGAGAAGTCTACAATATATAGAGGAAGAAAAGAGGCCTTTTTGCGCCCTTTTTACAACTGACCAATGTGCGTTCCAATCATTGGGAAGAGGAAGCCGCTTAAACATCAAATGAGAAATTATGGGCCGTGTCGTTTGTCTGCAAACAAGACCGCTTTTTCAAGACGATTACGCGGCTTGTCTGCTCATCAATGCAAAGTAAAGAAAACGGGTTGCGTCGTTCGCCGTTCGCGCCTCTGGATGATTAATTCGCAGACACTGTGTCACCCGCTGGAGTAACTCCTTGAGTCGACACCTTCCTTTGCCACTTGGACTGTTTTGTCCGTTTCTGCACTTGGTCTTTCTTCTGGCCTTAAGCCTTTGAATTCCTTCGGGTTCGCGCTTAAGTCTGCGAAGATCAACAGCTACTTCATTTTCGCAAATTTGACGTCCTCGGGTCCGTCGTCCTTCTTAGCAATTTGTTCGTGTCTTTCCTGCTTGCCTTGGCTGCTTTCCACTGATTTAATAAGTGACACATGGCGTGTTCCGCTGCGAAATAGACAGGGCACATGGCAGCATCCGCTAAGCTTTAGAAACAATACAAAAGCATTAGGGGTTGATTCGGATTCATCACAGACGATGACACTTGGCAGCTTCTGCTTTCTTTAGCAGTTCGCCCGGGGCCCATCACAGTCTTTTCTGAATAAAAGGGAGAGACTGCGGATGTTGACACTTGTCGACTTCTGTCGAGCTTTGCAAGGGACACGTGGCACGTTCCGCTGCTCTTAGAAAAATATGTCAAAACCTTCCGCATTTGCCACTTGGCGCCCCCGGTGGAACTCTGAGGGTAGCTTGTTGAAAGGAGCTTAGGGACTCGGATGCAGACCCTTGTCGCGCTACGGCGGGTTTTGCAAGGGACATGTGGCACGTTCCGCTGCTTTTAGAGGCAAATTATCATGTGTCCCGGCAGACGACACTTGGCAGCGTCCGCTTTCGGGCTTTTTTGGTATAAAATTGACGTTCGCGGGCCCGTCACTGTTTGAAAACCAACGGCTAGTCCATTTCCCTGAAATTGACGGCTTCAGAGACGTCACCGTCCTTGGCAAATCTTTCAGTTCTTTTCCTTTGGAGTTTTTTCCCCGCGGACTTTTCCTCGAATTTCTTCGGACATTTTGTCCGAAGGAATGGATAGACAAAGACATAATTCCTTCGGACAAAAGTTTCGAAGGAATTCGGAAGGACTATGAATGAAAAAGCCCTGCCAAAAAGGACTTAAGGCAAAGGCAAAGCATAAACGGATTTCTTTCGGACATTTTGTCCGAAGGAATTATGCTTTGCCTTTGCCTTAAGTCCTTTTTGGCAGGGCTTTTTCGTTCATAGTCCTTCCGAATTCCTTCGGAACTTTTGTCCGAAGGAATTGTCTGTCTTTCCTTCAACTGCCTTCGGAAGGTGCCCTTCGGGAAAACTGCTCCAGTACTGTCGCCGACCAAGTGCCCTCCGCAAGGGCACTTGTCCTTCGGGAGACTCTCTTGAACCTTCCCATTGAACCGTTCCTTTGAACCAAGCTGTTGAACCGACTATTGAACCAAGCACTTGTCCATTTTGCGCCTAAGTGTTGGGAACCCATTTATTCTCTGTAGAGTCCGTAGAAAACGTGCCTGCAGAGTCCGTAGAAAACATTTGTGGAGTCCGTAGGAATTCATCTGTGGAGTCCATAGGAATGGGCCTGCAGAGTCCGTAAAAATGGGCCTGCAGAGTCTGTAGAAATTTCCAGACTTGTGCAAAATCAAAAGATGAACTGGCTCAGGATAGGAGGGAAAGAAGGGGATCGATTTTGGCCTATTGGACCAAAAATGGTCAACAAAGTCCAAAGGGTATCTTTTGAACGTTGCAAAGGGCATGTGGACACTTACAAAAAAGCCGAAGGGTAGATTGCAAAAAGTCCAAAATAATGGCTTGCGGACAAAAAGCCCGAAGTAATGGCTTGTGGACAAAAAACCCGAAGAAATGCCTTGTGGACAAAAAGTCTGAAGAAATGCCTCATAGACAAAAAGTTCGAGGAAATGATGCAGACAAAAAGTCCGAAGAAAAGATTTCTGAAGGACATCTCCAATTAGAATCCAATGATGATTTCTTTCGGAGAAATTGGAGGACACTTCAGGATGAAATAAACCCAGACAAAAAGTCCGCAGAAATTGTTTCGAAATGCCCTTGACAAAAAGCCCGCAACAAATTGTCCGAAGAGAAAGGTCACTTGCAACTTTGCCGAAGATAAAGTGTGGAAGTCTTATAGGGCATTCTCAAAGGGACACGGCATGTTAAAGATCGAGCAAGTCTACAAGGATCAACGGTGTAAAAGCATTACAAGAATGCCGAAGAAAATGAGATTACACCAACATGTCGAAGTTTAATGCTAAATACAAAGGATAAAGATCGAGCATATCAAGGATAATTTAAAGGAGCAGAAGCGAACCCATGGTATAGAAAGCAACGAGATGCAAAAAGGGAAGAAAAAGAGCTCGGTGGTTAATGGCAAAGCAAACTCAGATTATCCTCTGAGAGCACGCGCATTTGACAAGTGTCAAAAGGTCATAAGGAAAGATTTGACAAAGAAAAGAGCGTGAACTTGGTGCGACAAAATAATTTGAAAAAGCCCACAATCAATGTCTTCCAACTGTCTGTATAAGAACAACTGGAACTAGTGATGAACTCAATATATCTTCACGGAGCTCGAGATATTTCAATCGAAGTGATCGAGGAAGCGACGCAGTTAAGTAGAAGTGCAGATGCCAACGACAGTAAAGGCATTTGAACATTGCCGTTTGAAGCATGAATTGAGACATGAAGTCAGAGTCACATTGAATGTAACCCAGAAGTGATCAAGGAAGCAACGCAGTTAAGTGCAGTAGAAGTGCAAATGCCAAAGACAGTAAAGAAATTTGAATGTTGCCATTTGAAACATGAATCGAGACACGGAGTTAGAGTCACATTGAATGCATACCAGAAGTGATCGAGGAAGTGGTGCAGTTAAGTGCAGTATAAGTGCAGATGCCAAAAATAGTAAAATTTTTTTTGAACATTGTCGAGTGAAGCATGAATCGAGACACAAAGTAAAAGTCGCATTGAATACAGATAAAAAACTTGAACCGGTTAAGTTCAGTTGAAGTGTGAACACTTTACAAAGAGACAACCCTAAGATGCATCTGTCTATATATGATACGAACAAATCATTTGAATGATGTCTTTCTACTGCTGCTGCAATAATAATTAGTGTTAACTCAAAATTGTCGAGAGAGGACATATGCAGACAATGTGAAAGGGGCAAAGAAAATAAGCTGTGTCAAAGTAGAAGATATCCAGACACAAAGAGATAAAGACAGAGAAGCCGAGAAGACACATAGCTAAGGCGTAGTTACAGGCTAGACTTGTAACAAAAAAGTGTAAAAGATTCATTCTGAATCTCTTCTGCATTTTGAAGTTGCAGCTTCATTTCTCTGATAGGTTGGTGCCATCAAAAAAACTGAGTTGGTGTTCAGTTAGGAAGTTGACGCTTCCTTAGAGTGGATGCTCTTGAATGTAACCAGTGAGGTTTATCTGTGAGACTTCTTTTCTGTAAGGCTCGATTAGAACAGTAGCTTCTAGCAGTTTTTTTCGTCGTGGTTTTTTCCTTTGGGTTTCCACGTTAAAATCTGGTGTTGAGCATTCTTGTGTGTGTGTGATATCTGTTTTGTTCTTTACTTTGCATATACTTTGAGTATCTTGTTTAAAAGTTCTAAGAACTAGGTTTTAGCTCATCTTTTGATTCACCCCCCGCTCTCAGTAGATAGTGTGTTCAACAGAACCAAATTGACTAGTATTGGGAGCAACTCAATAAGGATATGAGTAATTGGGGGAAGTTGAGAGCATTTCAGAAAGAGTTCAAGTTTCTATGTGATGAGAATGAGATGGTGGCAGAGATCTATAACACAAAATAGGAGAAGAATGACTCAGCCTAGGTATATAATAGGAGGTTGAAGTAAATGATATTGAAATTGGAGAACCCTTCTGTTGATGGGTTGAAGTAGTGATTTTTTAAAGGGTTCAAACCAAAATACAAAATGGATTTAAAGAATTGTACCACCAAAAGCATATAGTGATGCTTATGACCAAGCCATGAACCTAGAGTGAAGATAAAGCTAATGCAAAGGAGGAAGCCAAGTAACAATGATTCAGATGAGGTTGATGCATTTGAGCTCCATATTATAATTTCTCTAAGGAAATATCTGATGAGGATGTTCAAGTAATTGAAGGATGATGTGAAGAAGGACAAGGAGTATGGTTGTATGCCATGTTGGACCAAGGGCCAAATAAGTGCAAATTGCCCAATAAGTCATTGAGAAATGTGTCAAGTGATAGGGAATGTAGTAAAGGAATGACCCTATAACTTGAAAAGCAACAAAATGTAACAAGCAATGGTCATGTAGGAATCAACCTCTAAGCAAGCTGTTAGTGATGGATACTAAAATTGAGGACATGGAGGTGGTCAGAGGAGTCAAAATCAAGGAGTAGAACATGCATAAAGAGAGATGTGATTGGTTATATCATAATGCATTATCGAGCATGCAATGAGTGGGGACACTTTGCTCAAGATTCATCTTGGATGTTTAGATGGTGTGGACCAACAAACAATGATGACAAAAATTCCTAAAATATATAGTTGTGACAAATGTGAACTTGGTGGAGCCAAAGTGTAATATGATGTTAACTAGAGCACAAGCTTGAAAAAACCAATAATCCAACCTATTGTTAAAAAAAGACTCGCAGATGCAAGAGGCCAATTGCAATGAGCTATGGCAGAGTCCCAAGTAAGATAAACATCGACAAGTTTGAGTGAGAAGATTTACCATATGTCCATATTGACCCTCATTGACAAATAATCGAGACTCTTATACCTGTCAAGATTGGAGAGCTCTTACACATCATACCATGGAGTATTACCAGTATGAATAGAGATGAAGGTATTGACAAAGGAATGCAAAGTCATAAACCCTATGGCATTGATGGTCAAAATAGTTGATCCCATCTTAGTGCACATGGATATTCTAGATGGACATAAATATTTTAGGATTTACCATATGTCCATATTGACCCTCACTGACAAATAACCGAGACTCTTATACATGTCAATATTGGAGAGCTATTACACATCGTACCATGGAGTATTCCCAGTATGAACAAAGATGGAGGTACTGACGAAGGAATGCAAAGTCATAAACCCTATGGCATTGATGGTCAAAATAGTTGATCCCATCTTAGTGCACATGGATATTCTAGGATGGGGAGTGAATTTCCTTCCAGAGAGCACTTGGAGGAGACTAACAAATTAATAATGTGGATATTTTCATTTTGTGTAGCGATGGCAAATCAATTTGGCATTCAATCTCTAGGAGTATTGGTAGCACTAGTGGCAACATGTAGGAGTCTTGGTAGCACAAGTCTAGATAGGAGGATGCCAATTTGTAATTGAATTTGTGGTGACATCATTGTTGAAACCAGCCTATGATGCATTGCTAAGATGATTGTGAATGGAAAAAGCCAAGATGGGACTAAATATGAAAAAAAAGATTGCGTCGATCAAGCCAGGGGGAAGAAGTTTATTATTGACATCATGATTCATTCAATGAGTCAAGAAGCTGCATCATCTGACTTGGAGGATGAACAATAATCGGATGGGGGAGTCATAAACCTGATCAATGGCAAAGTTCTACAACTAGAGGAGTGCTCAAAGGATGGAGAACACTCGGACAATGGACTACTACATTGGCAAATGGGAGACTATCTCATATTTCCTCCGTTTTATTGTTGCATCGAGATTAACTCCCATGGGGGAGAACCCTCCATACAAAATGACCCCATGGATAGAAAGAAGTCCATGAAGAATAATATTGTTGGTGAGATAGAACATGCTATAGTGCAGATACCTAATAGAAGTTGAGAGTACCCACCATACTTCACAAAGTTCAATGTGGGTGTGTTCAAGGTGAACAACACCCCCACACTCATTTTTTTTTACCAAGGAGGGGATACAATATGGTGGTCCCAAGATGGTGGAGGCGACTCTCAGGAAGGAGAAGACCCTACAAGTCATCCATATGAGAGATTATTGGGATCGAATGTTGAAAGAAACATTTTTTTTGAAAAGTAAATGAAACAAATAAAAAAATAAAGCTTTCAATGAACAAGAGTAATAGGAAAAAGATCAAAGCTTCTTCCGTTAGTTATGATAAAAAACAGTATTACAATATTCTCTGAGGTACAACGCTTGCTTCTACATAGATTTATCATAATCGAATCTTCCTAATTCCTATCAGACGTATAGGCTATCATTTTACTGCATACATTCTGTCTTTACATTCAAATATTCTGTCTTTTTTTATTTTGCTTCGTAGTTGATCATTTCCTATGTTCAAACAACTCTCATCCATTACATGTCCACTCTTTTTCTACTTATTTCTCCTAAACGTTTCATCTAACTGTCTAACTTCTAAATCTTACAAGCTGGCATATTATGTTTTCCTATTGCAAATAGTTGGGAAAAGTAAAATATATAGCCTGTTACAAAGCGTATACAAATAAATGGCCAACAATCAGGATAACATGACAATTATAATCACATAAATAATTTTATCAATTCCATAGAATATTATAGTTGAGAACTTGCTTTTGAAGTTTTATTACCCCAATGTTGTACCAATTGTTTAGTACTGTATACAGTTTTATTAAGCAGCATATTCTAAACTACTATATCTTTTTCACAATGTTCTATTTTGTAGACAACTGGAAACCATGCATGCCGCTCTTACTTAGATGTTGTCGAGAAGTCTTATTTAGGAAGCTGCGAAGAGGTAAATTATTCTCTCATTATGAATCTTTATCACTTTTGAAATAATAAGAGACGAATAATTCAACCATCTTTACTATATATCTTTTCCCTTTTTAATATGATGAAACCTTGGATGATTAGTTTCATTTTACATAAGGTAAAAAGTGTTTTTCCAATAAATGCAAATCAGTATGACACAATAAAGTTTATTGCTTTCATTTGGGTCTCTTTTAAGTTATAATATATTTCTCTCTTGGCATGACTTTGACAGTCATAGAAATTGTAGTATGGAAAAAGAAATTTAGGCCATGATCTAGGTCAAGCTCTAGTGAACAAAATTTTCGCCATTTGGTCATGGGTTGGCACTCAGAAGGAGGTACCAGAGGCCATTGGAGCTGCAAGGAATAAGGTGATTCCCCAAGGATCAAAGGTCAATCTATCTTGCTTGGAAGCTTTGGTGGATAGCCCTATGCTAGAACTAGATATGGAAAAGCTTGAAGTTATATTCATAGAATTTTGTCTAGGGGTTTAATTTTTAGATTTTGTAATGTCCCCATTTTAGTTCACCTTGGTTTAGGATTGGATTAGCCTATTATTGGCCCTCGTAGGCTAAAGGTAGATGGTCAGAGGTTTCCAGTTGGCAGAGCAGGAGACTTATTCCCATCCAGAGTTCAGGTTTAGCCTTTGTTTGATTCAGATTCACACACTATTTATAGTAAGTGACTATTTCAGGGAAGTCAAGGTTACTATCTATAGCAGGGCATCTGCATAGGCTACAATTGCAGTGTTGATCCCTTGCACCATTGGTTTGATCAGATAATGAGGGATTTACTGTTTACAGTAAATCAGTGGTTGATAGAGAGGGACCTTTTACTATTTTTAGTAAAACAGTTAGATGCAGAGTGGACATAATGGTTAACTCTCAAGTTCAGAAGGAATTGATAAATAATGATTATTTGTGGAGTTATGCTATTTTAATTATTAATAAAGTGATTATTGTTGACCATTTTTGGTCCTGCAAGCCAACATCAGTCTCCTTCCCCTGCTGTTCTGAGCCATCAGTCGTAAATTTGGTTGCACAAGTCTTTCGGCAGAGGATGAACCAGTTCAAAGAATGCAAAGTTTTTTACAAAGCTTCTTCGGACATTTTGTCCAAAGAAATTCACAAGGAAAGACCGAAAATGTTCAAAACACTTTTCCTAAAGTTGGAAAAAGTGGTTCAACGTTGGGGTTCAACGACATGATCTTTCCAAGAGCTTTGAACTTTGAACTTAAACAATGTTGAACCGTTGAACCATTGTTGGTTCAATCATTTGGTTCAATCGGTTGGTTCAATCATTTGGTTCAGTCGGTCAGTTCAAGTTGTTCGGTTCAAGCGGTTTGGTTCAGACGGTGAATTGAATGAACGCGACTCCTTGCAGAACACAGTGTTGAACCATTGAACCGCTAAACCATTGAACTTCGAAAAAGGGTTCAGGTTTAGGTTCAATCGGAAAGTTCAAAGGGGCATTCCAAACCCAAGTGTCCTTGCGGAGGGTAGGAAGGTGTCGAATAGGGCTGTTCAAGCAGGTTCTGAAGGACATCTTGGGGCCCAAGTGTCCTTGTGGAGGGCAGGGAACCCTTGCAGAGGGATCAAAGTGAACAAGGGAGGAAAGGGGTAGAGTTTGTCTTCAGAAATTCACAAGGCAAAAGATAGGCGAAAACAAAGGTTGAATTTCTTCGGGCAAAATGCCCGAAGGAATTCCTTCGGACATTTTGTCCGAAGAAATTCACAATGCAAAGAACCAAAAAAGATTATCATTCGAGAAGAATTCCGTGGCAAAATGACAAGGCGAATTCTTTCGGACAAAAGTTCGAAGGAATTCCTTTGGACATTTTGTTCGAAGGAATTTTCCCGAAAGAAAAGCCCGCCGAAAGAAACAAGCGACAAAATATGAAGGGAAGAATTCCTTCGGACAAAATGTCCGAAGGATTTGAGGACCAAGAAATCCCGACCGAAGGACCCCAAGGGGCAAGCACCCTTACGGGGAACTCTCGGCTGCCAAAAGGGACCTTTTTCCAAGACCCGAAGGATTTGAGGACCAAGAAATCCCGACTGAAGGACCCCAAAGGGCAAGCACCCTTGCGGGGAACTCTCGGCTGCCAAAAGGGACCTTTTTCCAAGACCCGAAGGGATACCTTCCCTTCAGGAGAGTTAAAAGACAAGGAACAGAAAGTCCGAAGGGAAAAAGCCGAAGGAAAGAATGCCGAAGAAATTGCCAGAGGGGGTGACGGGCCCGAAGACGTCAAAATTGAGCATGGCGAACTAGCCGTTGGAGGTTCAAACACCAGTGACGGGCACGCGAACGTCAAATTTAAGACGGTGAAATAGCCGTTGATTTTGAAATGCTTAAGGACAGGGCGCAAGTGAACTCAGCGACCCGTCGAGAAGATAGCCCCGAGTGCTCACAAAGTCAAGAAAAAACAAAGCCAGGAAGAGACAAATATAACAAAGAAAGATGGAAACAACCCAGGGGGCAAAAGGAAAGTGTCGGCAGAGGAGTTATTCCAGCGGTTGAAACAGTCTCCTCCAAGTGGTCATCAAGGAGCGCAAACAGTGAATGACGCGCCCTGTTTTTTTTCATTTGCATTAATGAGCAGACAATCGCCTAAGTCTTAAAGAGGGGTGGCCTTTTCATTAAAACAATCGGGCGACCCATGCTTCTACAGTAGCGTTTAATACGTTTTAAGTTCTAAAATCAAGACTGGCGACTACACAGCATGGTTCAGGCCGTTTCTAGAAGGATGATATCAGCATCAGCGACTTCCTCTTCCCAAGGCATTCAACGCAGCATGGGTCATTTATTTTCAGAAAGCGCCAAAGTCTTTTCCTAAAGGCTATATATTGTAATTTCTCATTTGAGAAAGGGATCTCTCATTTTTGTAAGGCGAAGCCTTGCCAAATTTCACCTTGAATCAATAGAATGCATTTTACCTCTATTTGACTGGTTATATCTCTGAGTGTGTCTGAGTATTAACCTTGTGTTCAGTCATTTTATATGATGCTTTCACAAGTTTGACACCAACATACCTGGTATAGACAAAACACCATTTCTGCAGGTAAGAAGAAGTGCTGTATCTGGAGCGCAGAGACAGAAGAGGGTTATCAGATAGTGTGTTTTTCTACAGTCCCTGTGGGGTAAGTTCATTTTCTGTGTGTCTTCATTAAGCCTCCTTGTTAAAGCTCTCTACAGTGTGGTCTTTTCATCAGATAAAGTGTATGTCCTCTTCTGGTTTGAAGTGTGAGTAAATGAGTAGATCAAATTTTTTGGTGCATCACCGTATTAGTCTAGGTTCTGATTTTAGTAATCCTTCTCTCTTTTCAACCCCTCCTTTTATATATTAGCAATAGTACTGGAATAACTCAGAGATGCATCAAAAGGAGCTAGCTCTAATCTAGAGATTCTCCCCTCAGTTTTGCCAGACCCACAGGGAAGAGAGGAGTCTCCATTGTGCTGCGTGGAAGACAGGAGCTCGGCCTCCTGCCAAGGGTGCAATCCACAGCGTCAACAATTACTTTATTAATAATTATTTATGAAGTGCAATTATAATGTTTTAAAATCACTTTATGTCCAATGGGGCCATGATCCTCATTTAAGTGATTTTAAAGTGTATTAATTAATTATGTTGTGGAGGTTAAATATTAAATTATTTGGTAAAGTTAATGTGCACACATTTAATATTATTTTAAATGATATTAAATGAAATTGGAAGCCTCTAGAAGGGATCGACCAACTTGAAGAAAAGATATAAAAACAAATTCATTCATGAGCATTTGACTTTGCAAATTGGTGTCTTGGAAATTTGTGCATTTGAGACAAGGGTTTGAGCTGGACTAGGCATTGGAGAATGTGAAATCTTCAGTGTTTATGCATTTTGGGGTGGTGAGAGATCCATTGAAGATTGCTTACAAGATTGGCTTCATTTAGGAGCCATATTTGTGTAAAAATTGGTGAAACACACAAGGGTTTATAGATTGGATTGGAGATTCATTAATTGTTTGCTTGAGGCTGCAACAAACCCCATTGAGAGCAATTAATATAGAAGCTGTACTTTACTTTCCAGGCCCCAAGCGTTGCATTCCAGCCAAGGCGTCTATTCTCCAAGCCAAATCGCCTACCCTTTTGAGCACCTATCTCTTGCATATTGGATGGCTAGCCTATTAAAGGCATTTGGCATATATATTTTGGTGGAGAAATCAGTCTTTTGTGCAGATCGATTCAATGATCAAATTTATATATTGCTGCAATATTTTCCAGATTTCTATATATATGCATTGCCATCAACAATCGGGTATGCATTTTTCATGTTAAGTCAATAAAGATAAATCTTTGAGTATTTGTAATCAGCTCTATTCATTACATAGTGATAGACTTGAATAAAAGGTTTGGTTGAAGGTTGCTTGCCAAGTGTTTCTAAAAATATCTTGCAGCTGTAGGTGTAGATTTACATTATTTTCAGTCACTTATATGCATTGGAAAAACACAAAAATATCTTGCATTACATTTCTATTTCATTGTTAGTCTATTTGCATCTTTGGGAAGCATTCAAAACATCAGTGACATCAAATAAAACCAAAACCAAACAATCAGAAATTCATAACAGCAAGTTCTGACTTTGCAAGACAAGTGTTTGACGAAATTCCCAAGCATACAAATCAGAAAATTAAGGGCAGATTTTGTAAGGGATACTACACATTTTTAGGGGTACAAGTATCCAATGAAGATCTGTATGAATGGGCTAGGAAAATTTGGAAAACCTTTGGAGAGTACGAGATTAATTCTTTCCCTAGAGGATATTTATTACCCATTTTACGAATGAAGTGGATAGAGATAAAATCTTTCAAGGCAGACCATATTTTTTTTAGAATGCAGGGTTTTCATGAAGCATTGGCACATTGGTTTCAAACCCATTGAAGAAATGCCTTCAAGAGCACCTGTGTAGGTCTGTCTATATGGCTTGTAAGAATTGCAGTCAGACTATGTCTTCCAGAATTTAGGAAACTTCATAGGAAGTTTCATGTGTGTCTAAGATAACTACAGGGAAGGGGCCATGAACTATGCTTGAATATATGTAGATAAGGTAAGATAAGATAAATATATTAATGTCCAATGAATGACCACAAAATTAGGTCAAAGGGATTGCAGATAACAACGTGTGCAAGTACAAAGTGGGAGAACCAAAAGATTCTCGAGAAAGAAAAGAAAAGTACAAAGCCAAAGAAAGTGGCAAAATTGAAGAGAGCAATCCCACGAACCCGAAACCGTGGGATCCATAGGATTCTATTTTGTCTTCGTACTTTATGTCTTTGGTTCTTCTCTAGGATTCTCTCTTCCTAGAACTTTCTATTACTATTGGTTGTATCCTTTAGTCCCATTGACCTACTTTTGGTCATTTTTGGACATTAATATAATTTCTTTCTTTTTTTCTTTCTTTCTTACAAAAGAGCATACTGTTGAAATTTGAAAGCCTAGAATGGATTCAACAGATTGAATGAGTGCATTCCGGCTAGGTGTAGAGCTTGCCATGAGTATGGGCATTTGGTAATACAATGTTGAATGGCCCCACAACAAAAAACTCAATTCAACCGGAGGTGACTAACAAGATGGACATAGAGGGTTTCTAAAAGCCAAAGAAGAAACATACTGCCAAGACCAAGTGGAGGAATGTGGGAAACTCTGACAAGTAGGTTTATGCTCATGGGGATGGACAAAAAGGTGCGGGGAAAAAGAAAACTAGTGGATTATTAGAAGAGGATTAGGGGGCAAGTGCTACTAAGGAGAAGGAGATAGCAGAGGACTTTGTTTTCAAGGAAATTATTGAAGTATCTTAAAAGAGCCTCAGGTGGGAAATGATAATTAAGAGGTGGTCATGGAAGGCACTCAGGCTCAGCCTATGGAGGCTCCAATCATGCAAAATTTTGGCAAGAACCATTGATCAAAGACAAAACGCGGTGCTTTGATGAAAGGAACCATTGCTCAATCTCGTAGTGACAAAAATGCAAATATAGGATAGGGAAAGTAAGGAAGATATTATCTGAATATTAAGATTAAAAATGAGACAATGATGGGAGTGGCCAATGCGTCACAACCACTATTAATGGAAATGCTCGATAAGAGGAAAAAATGCAAGTCAAATCAACGAGGGTCATTTCTTGGAAGATCAGGGGAATGAATGCTCCATTCAAGAGAAGGATGTTAAAAGGTGTTATTAGTCAAGACAATTCAGACACTGTTGTGTTGAAAGAGTCTAGGTTCAGACCCAAGGTCAAGTGTATTCTTCCACATCATATCTCAAGAATAGGAAGGGTTTGTGAAGGGGAAAATTGTGGATGGAATCTTTGTCCTTCATGAGATCAAACGCTCCTTGAAGAGCAGTGGTAGGAAAGGAATTTTATTCGAGAAATTTTTTGAAAGGTTTAGTTTTTCTGATGATTGGAGGAAATGAGTCGAAGAATGTTACTCTACTCTGAAATTTTCCATCCTCAATGGCACCGTTGCATGTTTTTTGAGTCATTGAGAGGGATTAAATATGGACGTAGTTAAAAAAAATTGGATTTGGCTGTAATATCCCTAATCGGAATATTATTTGATAATTTGGATTCCTCGGAATTCCTTTTTGTTGAGCATTTTTTGGTCCTGCAGGCCAAAAAATAGGTCTCCCTTCCTTCCCTGATGTCCTTAGCAACCAATCTTTGATATATTCACCTTACTACAATTGTGCCTTTTCCCTTTGTAGTAGCCTGTTTCTCTAAAGAGCCAAGTGACCTGAGTCTTGCAGATGTTTGGGTTGATCTGGAGGCTTACTTCGCTTCAGCAAATCACCTTGGACAAGCCCTTTTGGCAAAGGAATGGGCCAACTTCAAAGAGATATAAGTGTTTCACAAAGCTCCGAAGGTCAAGTGCCCTTGCGTAGGGTAAGCAGGTGACAAATTGGACCGTTCAAGCAGGGTCCGAAGGGCAACTTTGGACCCAAAGTGTCCTTGTGGAGGGCAGAGAGCACTTTTGAAAGAGAGCAAGGCAGAGGGCCCGAAGGGGAGTTTTCTTTCGGAAAAGTGACAAGGCAAAAGACAAAGGATTTCTTCGAACTTTTTGTCCAAAGAAAATCCATGGAGAAACCAAGGCAAATTCCTTCGGACAAATGCCCGAAGGATTTCCTTCGAACTTTTGTTCGAAGGAATTTACAAAGAAAAGGCCGAGACTTTGAAGGCAAGGTTTCCTTCGGACATTTTGTCCAAAGGAATTGAGAAGACAAGGGAGCCCGAAGGGCAAGTGCCCTTGTGGGGGACTCTCGGCTGCCGAAAAGGGACCCTCTCCTCTTTTGCGAAAGATCACCTTCCCTTCGGGAGGGTTCGTTTTGCAAAACGCTGAAGGAATTACCAAAGTGATGATGGGCCCGAGCACGTCAACTTTAACATGGTGAACTAGCCATTGGCGGTTCAAACGTCCGGTGACGTGCGTGCGAATGTCAAATTCAAGGCAGCAAAATAGCCATTGACTTTCAAACGGTGACAAGCTTGCGGACATCAATTTTACGGTGATGAAATAGCCGTTGGTTTTCGAATGGTGACAGGTCCGTAGACATCAATTTTGATGGGATGCATCGGTCGTTGAAGAGAAGCCAAAGAGACAATTCCTTCAGACAAGCGGCCAAAAGATTTCTTTCGGGCATTTTTGCCCGAAAGAACTCATGAGCGTGGGCTCGAAGGAATTCAAAGGTGCTTAAGGCCAACAAAGAACTCAGTGAACCGCCGACAAAGGAGCCCGAAGAGCCAGGAAAAGACAAAAGCCAAGTGCACGGGTGGATAGAACAGTCCAAGTGGCACAAAAAGCGTCGGCAGGAGTTATTGCTGCAGATGAAATAGTCTCCGCCAAGTGGTCATCAAGGGGAGCGCAAGCATTCAAGAGAGTGGCCCGTTTTTCTTCGTTTAAGCATTAATGAGCAGACACTTGCGTAAGTTTCATAAAGAGGTGGCCTTGTCATTCAAGCAACAAAGCAACCCATGCTTTTTGCAGGAACATTTAAGACGGTTTAAGCTGCAAAGTCAATACCTGCGACATCTACAACATGGTTCTTTCAGGGATTTCTAGAAGGATGACATCAGCATGAGCAAATTCCTCTTTCTTAGGTGTTCGATACAGTATGGGCATCTTGTTCTGGAAGGCACCAAAAGTCTTTCTCTTCATGATATATATGGTAACCTCTCAGCTGAAAAATGTATCTCACTTGTGTAAGGCGAAGCCCTGCCAAATTTTATCTTTGAATCAATAGAATGTGTTTTACCTCTATCTGACTGGTTATGCTTTTGAATACGTCTGTGTATCAACTCTCTATTTAGTCATTCCAGCTTGATGCTTGCATAGGTTGACACCAACGTATCTAGTATACCCAAGACCATTTATACAGGTTAACAGGAAGTGCCCAAGTTGGAGCATAGAGACAGAGGAATAGTTATCTGACAGTGTGCCTACAACACCTATGGTAAGCTCTTGTTAAGGTGCCCCTACAGCGTGATCTTTTGTTCAGATGAAGTGTTTGTTTGCCCTTTTGGTTTGAAGTGTTGATATAGTTGAGTAGATCAAAATCATTTGGTGCATCACCGTTTAGATAGGTTTTGTTTTGGTTATATCCTTCTCCCTTTTCACTCCCCCCATTATCGACAGTAGTAGTTAAGGACCATCAAAGATACATCAAAGGGAGCTAGCCCTTATCTAGAGATTCTTTCCTCAGTTTTGTCAGGCCCATAGTAAGAGGAAAGTCTCCATTGTGCTGCGTGGAAGAGAGAAGCCGAGCCTTCTTTCAAGGGTGCAATCCGCAGCGTCAACAATTTTTGACACGCCTGGTGGGATCAATTTTTAAAACTCAGAGAAGTTTCAGGATTGGTGTTGGTCTTGTTACTACAAGAATGAACCACTAACCTAGCATCTGGCGACTAAATTTTCAAGAACATCAGTCTCTAGTCAGAGATCATCTTGGCATCCCATGCCTACGGTCACAACAAGATCTTCTACCAAGGGTGTCCCTTTCGAATTTGTTGAGCTGCCCTTAAACTCAGCAAAGCAGCTAAGGTTTGCAAGGACTCATCCCTATACAACAAACAAATTTCTCAGACCTACCATAAAATATACTTACACAAGAAGGCCCCGGTTGAACCCTGTCATCGCCATGGCTTTACCTTTTGTAGCCTTCCATGGTCAGAGTCCTTTAAACCTTTTGCATTACGACCCGATCCCAGGGACAACCCTTAAGAGCGTTCCTCTTTTTAATGGAGAGGGGCCTATTACCGCTATTGAGCATATTAGGAATATAGCCAACCTCTGTAACATTCATAATGTTATTGAAGAGAACATAGCCATTAGGTTGCTGGCGTTGTCTTTTAAGGGTAAAGTTTTGGACTGGTATGAGACTTTGCCTATGAATTCAGTCGGCACATGGAACGAATTAGGCACTCTTTTGACAAACAGATTCGGGGAGAAGAGTGACCATCTCTCTCTTGCTGAGCAATTAACCACCATGAAAAGAGCCCCACATGAATTTATGCAAGATTTCAATACCAGGTTTCAAAAGCCCTGGGACAGAATCATCATTTTAGTGAGGCCGACTCCAATCTATGCTTTCCTCTATTACTTGAAAGCTTTGAACAACGATGTTGTTGTCATGATACAGTCTATGAGAGGACAAGTGTTACTAGCTACCTATGAAATAGCCATAGCCGCTGAAAATTGTTTGGTACAAGCAGGAAAAATAGCCCCTAGACCTCACATGCCGCTCTTCCCTGAATTGCCACCCCCAATGTAGACTGCTGCATCCACTTTAGCTCTTCTGCTTGGTGTAAAAAAATCAACTGCTACCTCGCCCAACGACCTCCATGAAGTTAAGAGCTTGTTAGTGTGACCAATGAATTAGTGGCTCTTAAAAGGCAACAAGCTCAAAACTATCGGCCGAATCAGGGATACCAACAGTTCAGACAAACAAATAGACCCCTTTTTCAAAATTATAATCAAAGACATGGTTAGTTTGCACAAGCCAGACCATATCAAGGTTATAATCCAGGGGCTCCTTCATCGTCCAAAGCTCTTGTTCTCACTCAATAATCTGGTACGGGAACAACCTAATTGCCCACCCCTGGGATATGATCAAGAATAGATTGCTTATACAAATGAGTTGCCAAATCAATATGTGAACACGCAAGACAATCAAACAGCCTAGTTCCCAAGTTTTGAGGCGTCAGTACAAGTTTTGATTCCACTCTCATGAACCACCTGAAGGAGAATTCTATGCAGTAAATTATGTGGATAGTATGAACAACTAGGGCAACTATGTTGCAGCCAATACTAGGTCCAAAAAGAGAGCTATGGAGGAAGCACAGGGCGCTGTTCAAACGTTTGCACCATCTTCTTCACCACAACTGAACCCAAAGTTCCCAAATTACAAACCGTCGATTGCACCCTCAGCGCCTCGGCTTGCACCTCAGGCTGCAAGTGCTCCTAAAAAAAATTCGAAAGGGAGCAACCCTCAGATCAATGTGGTAGACCAGATGAAGACGCTGCACATGAATATCTCTTTGTGGGATTCATTAGCAATGCCGGGACAAAAGAACATACTCCAGAAGGAATTACATGCGTTGAATGAACAAGCCGTCCCCGCAAAGGCCGACAATGTGTTGATTATGAATGGACACCCTTCCATGACAAGACAAGCAAAGGAGGACGAAAAGGTTTCCCCTTTCTACCTATGCTTAGTCATAGGAGATTTCTTGGTACACAATTGCATTATTGACAGCTGAGCAAGCATCTCAGTAATGTCCAAATGTATAGCGGATAAGTTGGGACTCAATTATGAGGAAATGATCAAGGGAGTCCTGTAGTTAGATGGATCACCAACGAAGACAGAAGGAGTGGTGAGAGGCTTGAATCTAATGCTGCACGCTTGTCCAACCTTCTCAGTCCCCCATGACATGGTAGTGGCGGATGTTCCACCCCACTTTGCTCTTTGCTTATCCAAGGATTTCACGTCTAAGATAGGCGGATACTTAGCGGCAAACTGGTCCTACATGGTTTTTAGAACCAAATATGGAACTAAAGTCAAGATTGAGTCGGAGCCCATCCAGAGAGATCATTTGGAGCCGTACTCACTCAAGGCGACAAACGTCAGCTACGCCATCATTGATGAAGAATTCAAAGTGGACCAATCTCCACCTTCTTCCCTTGAAGGAGTTGCTGACTTGCGCTTAGACGAATGGAGAAGTGACAATTTTGAACATGACTCATACAAGTTCATCGAAGAGACAGGTCTTGGAATTTATTGCATGCATGAAGAGGGTACCTTTGTGCCAAATTTGATGAAAGCAAACTAAGAGAGCTTTGGTCTATGACAACTCTCCTTTGATGGCTCAAGAAACAAATTGGGAGCTGGTGGTGTAGTGTTAATTTCACCCTTAAAGGAGAAATACTTCTCAATTTTCAGATTCTATTTCTCTTACACTTGCAATGTTGCAGAATATGAGTCTCTCAGTCACGGTTTGGAGTGGGCAAGGAAAAGGGGAATAAAATAGTTGTAGGTTTTCAGAGACAGTGAGTTAATTGCAAACCAGGTGAGAGGTCGAAACTTGACCAAGAATTCCTTGCATAAGTCTTACAAGCATAGGGTGTGGGACCTAGTGGAGAATTTTATCGCTTTCAACATCAATTCCATTCCAAGAAAACAGAATAAGCAAGCAGACAGGCTAGCAACAGTTGGTGCTCAGTTCGACATTCTCAAGGACATAGGCCGAGACAACAGTTTGTGTTATTTAAAAGTGGTAATCAGACCCTCCGTGCCTGATAATGTCACCAATTGGCAGGTGTTTGACAGTAATCAACAGATAACACTCTTCTTGCAAGAGGAGTCTGAGTTTGCTTCCAGGAATCAAGCCAAGCTGCAGCAACATTACGACGGCCAGATTGTTCAGCTGAAGAACACCAAACTTCCCAAACGTTTGGTCACTCTCGAAAGCATCTTCAATGAGGATGACCAACTAAAAAACGACAAAGCAAGCATCACAACCAAGAAAGAAAACTATAAAAGAGTTGAAATATTCAAGAACAGGCTGCTTGCACTTGGGAAGGTATGCACAAATGATGAGAGACATTATTTCATTTTGCTATGCCAAAAGTTCGCCGATGTTTTTGCTTGGGAGTATAGCGACTTGAAGGGTTTTGACCCAAGCTTGGCCCAACACACTATTGAGCTAGAGGAAGACGCCAAACTCATCAAACAAAAACAAAGGCTTATCAATCCGAAGATTAAACCTCTCATGCGGAAGGAACTCACCAAGTTGATTGAGTCCAAAATTATATTTCCTATCAAACACTCCTCTTGGCTGGCCAATCTAGTCCCTGTTAGGAAAAAGAATGGGGAGATAAGAGTATGCGTTGATTTTAGATACCTCAATAGAGTCTCGCGAAAAGATCACAATCCTCTCCTAAGTATGGAGCAGATCCTCCAAATGGTAACAGGCAGCGAACATTTCTCCCTCCTAGATGGGTATTCAGGGTACAATCAAATACTAGTCTAGGATTGTGATCAGTACAAGACAACCTTCACTACCAAATGGGGAACTTTCGCCTACAGAAAAATGCCATTTCGACTATCAAAAGCTAGAGCTACCTTTCAGCGAGCCATTGACATGGCTTTCCAAGGCCTGATAAATAAAATTGTACTGGGCTATTTTGACGACGTGATAGTGTTCTCTAAGGAATCAGGCCAACCTCTGAAACACCTGAGGCAAATCTTTGAGAGGTGTAGAGAGTTTGGTATCTCTCTCAACCCAAAGAAATGTTTGTTCGCTGTCCACGAAGGTAACCTCCTTGGCCATGTTTCAAAAGAGGGCTTGACCATTGATCTAGAAAGAGTACGCACCATCCTAGCGTTGTCCTTACCTAAGCACAAGGGTCTGCAAAGCTTCTTTGGCAGAATAAATTTTATTAGGAGATTTATTCCTAATTTTGCCGAGATAGTCAAGCCACTGACTTCCATGTTGAAGAAAGATGAGAAGTTTGTATGGACAGCACAAAGAAAGGATAGTTTTGAAGGGATTAAGCAAGCTATTGCCTAGGCTCCCACCTTGATTAGTCCTAATTTATCCAAGGATTTCAACTTTTACACTTTCGAAAATGAAGAGGTAATCTCCACCATGCTTACTCAAGCAAATGACGAAAACGTTGAACAGTCTCTTACATTCTTTAGCCAAGGTCTAGAAGGTTTTGAAACCAAGTACACATATGTTGAAAAGCAAGTGCTTGCGGTCATACGAACCCTGAAGAAATTCAGACATATGTTGTCAAGCAGCAAGGTTCATCTCATAGTGCCACATCTCAGCGTCAAAGATTTCTTGATTAGCCGTGATCTAAATGAAAAGAGAGCAGGATGGATCACCAAGGTAATGGAATATGACGTGGATATCAAAACCACCAAGCTAGTAAGGGGAAGAGCATTGTGTGAGCACCTTGCTACAGACCTTAAACAACAGAAAAAGGGCATTTTGCTACTCCATGATGAGGCTGTAGCAGAGGAACCAACAGTCATGAAGGACTGGGCACAAGACATGACACATTTCTTTTTCACCAGTGAGTGCCCATAGGGCCTTGATAGGATTAAGAGGAGGTATTTTAGACTCCAATCTCTTCCTTATGTCCTGATTGATGGGGTGCTGTTTAGAAGGGATTTTTTAGGAGTACTCTTGAAATGCATTGACTCAAGTCAGGTCGACAGAGTACTATCCGAGTTTCATGACGGGCTAGCTGGTGGTCACTTTGCTCCTAAGCCTACAACTGCAAGGATTATGAGCGCTGGTTACTTTTGGCCCACTTTATTCAGAGACATTCATACCTAAGTATGAAAGTGCCAGAAATGTGCCCTTTTTGATGGAAAACAACAACTAGCTGCAATGCCTCTACAGCGTATTCAAGTAGAACATTCGTTCATGCAATGGGGTCTAGACTTCATAGGAATGATCAACCCTCCTAGTGCTGGCCACAAATGGGTCTTAACTACTACAGACTACTTCACGAGATGGGTAGACGCTGTTGCTTTGAAGGAAGCCAATGAAAGTGCAGTCCTAGACTTTTACAAAGGCCTGGTGACAAGGTTTGGGGTCCCAGCTACCATCATCTCAGATAATGCATTGGCTTTCTTGGGAACCAAAACAAGCGAGTGGACATTGGGATACGACATCTACCTTAGCACTTCTTCCAATTACTACTCACAAAGAAATGGGCGGGCTGAGTCCACTAACAAGAATCTGATCAGAATCATTATAAAGACAATGGAGGAAAATCAGAGAACTTGGCACGCCAAGTTGAAAACAGCCCTGTGGGCAGACAGGGTTACTCCAAAAAGGGCAGTTGGCAATACACCATACACGCTTGTGTATGGAAGGGAAGCTAAACTTCCTATTTTGCTTGAATTGCCAGCGTTGGATCTTGCTCACCAGCTGCAATCGGAAGAAAGCGACAGCATGGAGGTCAGGGTTTGTGAATTGATGGAGCTTCAGGAGACAAGAGACTAAGCCATGGTTTCTATGACCAACCATCAGCAGTAAACGAATAAGCATTTTGATAAGAAATTCTCGTAAAAAGGTTTTTTAGAAGGCGACATCGTCTTAAAATGGGATGAGGACCAAGCTAAATTTGGAAAACACACGAAGTTCAATGCCTAATGGAGTGGTCTGTACGTTATCACTCAGTGCAAGCAACATAATGCATTTCAACTCCGCAAGTTGGATGGTGGAGAACTACATATCTCAATTAATGGGATATATCTTAATCATTGTCACTGAGCTTTATCTCATTATGTACATATTTTTCTTGTTTTTCCTAAGTGCTTTTGCGCATGTTTGTAGTTTTTTAGCCTTGTGTGTTTTGTTTACCGTTTGGGGTAAAATATTTATGTTGATTCTTTAATCTCTCAAAGTTGTTGTCAGCCCTTCAGGTTGTATTCTGATTCCGTCTCTAATGGACTTGTAAGCCATTGGTTTTCTTAAGCATAGCAGACATGTTTTCCCTGGGAATCACCAAAATTTGTTGACCATTTTTTGGTTCTGCAGGCCAAAAAATCGGTTTCCCTTTCTTCCCTACTGTCCTGAGCAGCCAATCTTTGATGTATTCACCTTACTGCAATTGTGGATTTTTCCTTTGTAGTAGACTTGTTTCTATAAAGAGCCAAGTGACCTGAGTCTTGTAGATGTTCGCGTTGATCTGGAGGCTTACTTCGCTTCAACAAATCACCTTGGACAAACCCTTTTGGCAAAGGAATGGGCCAACTTCAAAGAGATATAAGTCTTTCACAAAGCTCCGAAGGTCAAGTGCCCTTGCGGAGGGCAGGTAGGTGACAAATCGGACCATTCAAGCCGGCTCTAAAGGGCAACTTTGGACCCAAAGTGCCCTTGCGGAGGGTAGAGAGCACCTTTGAAAGAGAGTAAGGCAGAGGGCCCGAAGGGGAGTTTTTCTTCGGAAAAGTGACAAGGCAAAAGACAGGATTTCTTCGGACTTTTTGTCCGAAGAAAATCCATGGAGAAACCAAGGCAAATTCCTTCGGACTTTTGTCCGAAGGAATTTACAAAGAAAACGCTGAGACTTTGAAGGCAGGGTTTCCTTCAGGCAAAATGTGTGAAGGAATTCTTTCGGACATTTTGTCCAAAGGAATTGAGAAGACAAGGGAGCCCAAAGGGCAAGTGCCTTTGCAGGGGACTCTCGACTGCCGAAAAGGAACCCTCTCCTCTTTTGTGAAAGATCACCTTCCCTTCGGGAGGGTTCGTTTTGCAAAAGACTGAAGGAATTACCAAAGTGATGACGGGCCCGAGTACATCAACTTTAACATGGTGAACTAGCCGTTGGAGGTTCAAACGTCTGGTGACATGCGCGCAAACATCAAATTCAAGGCAGCAAAATAGCCGTTGGCTTTCAAACGGTGACAGGCCTGTGGAAGTCAATTTTACGGTGATGAAATAGCCGTTGATTTTCGAATGGTGACAGGCCCGCAGACGTCAACTTTGATGGGATGCGTCGGCCGTTGAAGAGAAGCCAAAGAGACAATTCCTTCGGACAAGCAGCCAAAAGATTTCTTTCGGGCATTTTTGCCCGAAAGAACTCATGATAAGCGCCTGAAAGAACTCATGAGCATGGGCTCGAAGGAATTCAAAGGGGCTTAAGGCCAACTGGAAACTCAGCGAACTGCCGACAAAGGAATCCGAAGAGCCAGGAAAAGACAAAAGCCAAGTGCAGGGGCGGATAGAACAGTCCAGTGGCACAAAAAGCGTCGACAGGAATTATTGCTGTAGATGAAATAGTCTCTGCCAAGTGGTCATCATGGGGAGCGCAAGCATTCAAGAGAGTGGCCTGTTTTTCTTCGTTTAAGCGTTAATGAGCAGACACTTGCGTAAGTTTCATGAAGAGGTGGCCTTGTCATTCAAGCAATAAAGCAACCCATGCTTTTTGCAGGAACATTTAGGACGGTTTAAGCTGCAAAGTCAATACCTGCGACATCTACAACATGGTTCTTTCAGGGCATTTCTAGAAGGATGACATCAACATGAGCAAATTCCTCTTTCCTAGGTGTTCGATACAGTATGGGCCTCTTGTTCTAGAAGGCGCCAAAAGTCTTTCTGTTCATGATATATATGGTAACCTCTCAGCTGGGAAATGTATCTCTCACTTGTGTAAGGCGAAGCCCTGCCAAATTTTATCTTTGAATCAATAGAATGCGTTTTACCTCTATCTGACTGGTTATGTTTTTGAATACGTCTGTGTATCAACTCTCTGTTTAGTCATTCCAGCTTGATGCTTTCATAGGTTGACACCAACGTATCTAGTATACCCAAGACCACTTCTGCAGGTTAACAGGAAGTGCCCAAGTTGGAGCATAGATATAGAGGAATAGTTATCTGATAGTGTGCCTACGGCACCTATGGTAAGTTCTTTTTCTTTGTATCTTCATTAAGCCTCTTGTTAAGGTGCCCCTACAGCCTAGTCTTTTGTTCAGATGAAGTGTCTATTCGCCCTTTTGGTCTGAAGTGTTGATATAGCTGAGTAGATCAAAATCATTTGGTGCATCACCATTTAGATAGGTTCTGTTTTGGTTATATCTTTCTTCCTTTTCAGCTCCCCCCCATTATCAACAATAGTAGTTAAGGACCATCAAAGATGCATCAAAGGGAGCTAGCCCTTATCTAGAGATTCTTTCCTCAGTTTTGCCAGGCCCACAACAAGACGAAAGTCTCCATTGTGCCGCGTGGAAGAGAGAAGCCGAGCTTTCTTTCAAGGTTGCAATCCGCAACGTCAACACTTTAAAATAATATTTAATAAATATAAATTGTACTAAGAATAATATTATTCAATATAATCGTATTAATAATAAAATATAAATCCTCAAGGGATTTCGTCCTTGGGATATAATGATTACAAGGGTTTTCGTCCTTGCAATCAAATTACATGATTAAGGGATTTCGTCCTTAAAAGTGGTTGTAAAGCATAATTCTTGTACATGGTTATATATTTTTGATACATGATTGAATGAATTCCTTCCATACTAACAAATGACTATAAATACTTCATCACCTTCCTGTTGACCAATTTTTGGTCTTGCAAAAGCCAAAATTTGGCACCCCCTCCTTTTTCTTTGCAAAAGTCATCCAATCCATGTTTTGGCTAGATCATTCTTCTGCTGCCTTATGCAAAATGTTCTCTGCCAGACCTTTCTCATGAAAAAGCTAGGTGTTTCCCTCATTCTACTTTGCCAAGTGCATTTCGGGTTTCCCAAATGACTTTACTTGTGAAATTTTTATAAGTCAAGTCACTTGATAAACCCGATTTGGTCTTGGTGGTGTAATTCAGACTTTGCAAATGTATTTACTTACAAAGGTTATAAGTAAAGTCACTTGCAAAACCCGATTTGGTCTTGACAGATCAAATCTGGTTTTCCAAGTGTCTTTACTTATTTGCCTTATTAGCTGAAGTTGATGTAAAACCTGAAGTAGAAGCTCCTGGGAAGTCCGAAATGGTCTATCTAGTGCAAATCGGGTTTGTGCAAGTGCATTGCTTGTCTACTTTTATAAGTAGAAGCGATTGAAGAACCCGAAATGGTCTAAGTAGTTCGCAAAAGGCAACGGATTTCCTTCGAAGGGCATTTTGACGGCTTGAAGGAAGTTTGTAAAAAGTCCGAAGGGTAAATGTCTTTCCAGAGAGCACTTGGGAAAAGAAAGAGGTCTTCTTCACTTTTTCGAATGGTCATTGCAGAATTCCCGAAGGGTATGTACCCTTGTGGAGGGCACCTTGGTCGGTGGCAGGACCAAATCAAAAGTTTCAAATGGGCATTTCGAGGCACAAAGTGCCCTTGCGGAGGGCACCTTGAGAAAGTAAAGAATGAAGATAGAAGGCCCGAGGGGCATGTGCCCTTTGGGAAAAGAAGCAATCAAAAGAAAGAATTCCTTCAGACAAAATGTCCGAAAGAATTTCTTCAGACAGTTTGTCCGAATGAAAGCGCGGCAAAAAGCCCGAAACAACGAAGGCCCGATAAGTCAAAGACAAGCTAAGAAGAAGTCAAGGCAAAGGAGAAGGCAAGGAAGAGACAAAACAAGGACAAAGTAAAGAGCGGAAAAAGACAGCGCAGAATAATTCCAGTAGCCAACAAGGTCAAAAGGCAGAATCAATGACCACTCAGACCAAGACAAGTGTCATAGACAACTCAGCAAGGAGAATTAATACATTTGGTGAAATATATCTACCAAAAATCAATAAAATAGACTGGTTTTCAAACTATAGAGGAGAGCATCCCGTGTTTTCATGCTTCACCATTAATGCACGACCAGTTGCGCCCAGCATTGAAGAGAGCATGGTCCAGCCACAACTTGGGGTGGCTTTGTCAGTTGCTAGAAGTATCCCATGTTTTTGCAGGCCTAGGACAGCAAGGGCGGCGACTTGAACATCTACAGCATGGCTTTACCATACACAGTTTGAAGAATACGATAGCAACATGGTCTTCTGGTCTCTGCAGAAGTGTTTAACTCAGCATGGGTTTCCATTCCTTGATTTGTCAGCTACCTTGTTTCTAGTTCTCTATATATTTGTAACTTTTCATCCGAGAAAATATCTCTCAACTTGTATGGCGAAGCCCTGCAGGAATTTACCTTGAATCAGAAAGAGCATTTTACCTCCATTTGAGCTTGCACTTTTGTATGTCTATGGTTTTATCTTGTGTTAAGTCATTTTCTTTTCATGCTTTCATAAGTTTATTCCAACATATCTAGTGCATAGTGATTTTTTTCTCTTGCAGGTCACAGGAAGTGTATGAAGAAGTATAGACAAGTGAATAGGCTACGCAACAGTGTGTCTCAGAACACCTCTTGTGCTAGTTACTTTCTCCTTGTATCTTCATAGGACCCTCTGCTGAAATACTGATGCAAGGAAGTTTTTCTTACCCAAATGAAGTGTATGCTTACTGTCCATGGTTCAAAGTGTATGCCAACGCTGAGTAGACCAATTGTTTTGGTGCATCACTTCTTAGCTTAGGTCTCATTTTCAGTATTTTCTCTCCCTTTTCATCCCCCCCCATTGTTAGCAGTAGGAGATCCAGGGACTCAGGGTGCATCAAGGGGAGCTAACCCCTAATCTAGAGATTCATCCCTCTTGAGCTGCTGGAATGTTTAAAAGCTTTCCTTTGCATGAAATCAACGCAAATGCCAAATTAAGAATTACGTTTGAATAGCTGAAATGTTTTGAGCTTTCGAGACAAGCGAGAGTGCGTGCATGGAATTTCTTGCTGTTTGAAACGTTCAATGCTTTACCTGTTCATCATGCAAGACAACTCTATTTTCAGAACTGAAGCGTGCTTGCTTTCTTAAACCCGTTTACTTCGTTGGAGTCACTTCACGTTAGTCTGTGCATGATCTTTGTTTATTCTGCCTTTGTCTTTATTTTGCGTTTGGTTTATTCGTTGTTCATGCTTATGTCCATGTTCAGTTCTGCTTTAATCTTTGCTCAGTCCTGTTTGTGCTTACGTCTCTGTTCATGCTATTTATCATATGCTCAGTTCACTTCATGTTTTCTCTGGCTTTTCCCATGTTCTGCTTGTATCTTGTCTATTTTTGGCAGGATTCTTATTTTTGTCTTCAACTTCCAATCGGGTTATCTATTTTCAACCCTTTTGCATAGTCAAATTTCCTTTTGACTTTCCTCAGATATTCTGCTTCAACTTATTCCATCCCTTCCATTGCTTGTATTTGATTCGGATTATTTTGCTTGTCCCATTGTTTCATTTACTGCAGCTTTTTGTCGACTTCACTTATTCCTTTGGACAAAAAGTCCAAAGGAATTCGTTTCCTTGTTAATTTCCCCGAATTAATTCCTTTTAGGCTCTTATGTCTTGCCTGTCTTGTCTATTTTCCCCAGGTTTTTTCTTTCTCCCGAATTTCTTTGGACTTTTTGTCCGAAGGAATTTGTCTCCTTTGGCTATCTTTTCATGCCCTTCGGGAACTTTTGAAGGGTCCACTGTTTATGTCTCTGCCCTCCACAAGGGCTTTTGTCTCTCCTCTGTGCCCTTCGAAACTTTTGAAGGGTCCTACCACCGACCAAGTGCCCTCCGCAAGGGCTTCTGTCTCTCCTCTGTGTCCTTCGGAACTTTTGAAAAGGTCCTTCGGAATTTTACCAAGGTCTACTTTGTGCTTGAAGTGTCCCCCACAAGGGCACATACCCTTCGGGTAAATTGTAAATGTCCCTACGTGACATTCAGATGTCCTCCGCAAGGGCTTCTGTCTTCTAGGAGTGCCCTTCGGGAAAATTGCAAAGGTTCACTTCACCGACCAAGTGCCCTCCGCAAGGGCAGGTGTCCTTCGGAAGTGGCTTTTCAGAAGAATTGTAGGGCACCCGGGGTTTTTGTAAGTCACCTAGGCTTTTTGTAAGCGTCCTTATTCCTTCGGACTTTTGTCTTGTCTTCTCAACTGTGTTCTTCTTTTCTTTCGGACAAAAAACCCAAAAAAAAAAGCCTTGAACGACTGCCACTTAGTTATTTTTTCGGACTTTTTGTCAGTCCTTTGAGAGCTCTTTTTCTCGGACAAAATGTCCAAAGAAATAGTCACCTCTTATACCTGAAAAATTCCTTGGGAAGTTAAAACAAATGAACTTACAGCTTGAATATCTTGGCTGTATTTGCACGTTTGGCTGTAATCAAGCAAGCTCCTTGGAAACCTCTGCATGACTAAACTTCACCTGGCTGTAGATGGCCACTTGGGTGGCTGTAAATGCTCATTTAAGGACCCCAAAACTGATTCACAAGACCAACTTGGCAACATAGCAAAGTTCCGAAGTGTAGGGGTGACAATTTTGCCCTGTGGGGGCAAAAATGTCAACAGTAATATACAGGATGTCGATAAAGATGGGATGGATAAAACCTTGATGATTATGCCTGTTGTTTCTGATTTGCAAAGTACAGATTTGCCCTTAGGGGTTTCTTAGGGAACAAATAAGAAAATGAGAATGGATACAAATGTAAAGGTGGGCAGAAAAACCAATCAGACATACCTACAAAAGGAAGGTCAGAAATTGAGCTCCTTAGGAAAAGTTAGGGATGTGTCCCATATGCTTATACACTCTTCCCAATGAAGGTTATTACATGGAATATCAGAGGTCTAAAAGGAAGCCCTTTTAATATTAGTGAAATTAGAAGAATGATTCAAAATAATAATCCTCAGATGCTTTTTATACATGAAACTAAGTCTTCAAATGAGTTAATGAATGTTTTAGCAAACAGGATCTAGCCTCAAGGACAAGTCAGCTCTCTAAGCTCTTAGGGAGCTTTTGGAGGGGTGACGTGTATATGGGATCTGAGGAAGATTACAGTCATAAGCTCTTGTGGAAGTAAAGGTGTTTTGTTTTTGCTTGCTTTTTCAGAGAGGACTCTAAACAGATTCTTTTTATTAATGTTTACGTTCCAACTTCCATTGAGGAAAAATTATTACAATGGCAGATTAGTGAATATATGATCAACTCTTTTCCATCAGTTCCTTTGGTGGTAGGAGGGGATTTTAATACTATTTTAAATCTTGAGGAAAAGAAAGGAGGTGCTACTATATTACATGCAAGTTCAAATAATATGGCAAGATGTATTCAAAACCTTCGTTTAGTGGATGCTAACCCTAGTAATGGAATGATGACTTGGTCTAATAAAAGGCAAGGAGAGGAGTGCATTCTTGAACATTTGGACAAATTTTTGATTTCAGAGACATGGTGGATGAAAGAATATATTCCAAAGGTCAAGATTCTTAATAATATTGGTTCTGATCATTGGCCAATGTGTTTGGAGATTGGGAGAACATTTCCTTGTCATGCCCCTTTTAGATTTCATTTGATGTGGCTTCGACATGAGAACATTACACACCTTATTCAGCAGGGGTGGGTGGAAGGTAAGCCTAGATTTGGTAAGCATATGTATACTGATGCAGGAGCATCATCTCCAAATTTGTAATAATGTCAACTTGTGGTTTAATAGGTTCTAGGAGGTGTGTTTGATAATAATAAGCCTTTCTAAGCTTCATTGTAATCCAATTCCCTCCAAAATGTATTCAAATTGTAATCAAATGTGTCTAGAGGGAATATGGACAAGTTATATTCATTTGTGGTCAGGAGAAGCTTGTAAATGCTTCATTAGTCATGTTTAAGTGTCATTGTTAGGGTCTAATAGGAGGGTGAGTCTACGTAGAAGGAAGGCAAATATAAAATATAGTTGGTTGAAAAGACTTGGGTCTTTCTATTATTCTAAAGCCTATGTTTAAGCATTAGATAAGGAGGAGGAGTTCAAGCATATAAAAAAAATAAACCAATGTAGCAATAAGTTGTTAGAGATAAGATTCTAAGCAAGAGAATAGGAGCTAAATAAAGTCACAAGACAAGGATAAGAGCACATTGTACGGGTGTGGATTGCAGACCACTTAGGTCTGTATAGGGAATAATGCAATTTGCAGGTCTGTGAGAGGCAATTTGTAGAAGTTATAGGTGATCTTGAGGAATAAATGAATAAAGAGGAGTGTTTATGAACTATGAATAATCTCAGATGCTCTTGAATATGTAAGTACGATGTTTAATCTTCAGTTGATTTGAGTGCATGTTCTTTTGATGTTATATGATCCAATATAATTGACAGTCTTTATTCCGTGGATATATAATTTGGCAGTTAATTGTGTGTATGGAGTTAAACATTGATTGGGAAAGAAAGAAATGTTATAAAATTTAATCTAAATGAAAGAGTTTCCTGATCATTATGAATAGATTTGTCAATTTTTAAAGGTTTGGTCTGCATCCTTAGACTATATATTACAGTCAAGAAAGAATTTGTTATTTGATCATAAAAGAAAAAGGATTTGAATTTCCGAATTGGTCTTGCATAAGACCAATACTTAAATCTGTGAAGAAAAATCCTGATTAAGTGGCAGATATTAATGTCAATAGGTAATTGACTTCTGTTTAAAATGTCAGGCATCCCATCGTGACTTAGATCCTTGGTCGAGTCATATTCTAGTGCAGTCGTATAACAAAGCAAAAGGGGTCTTAATCTTTGCTTGCATAGTTCTTTATTTTAATTTGATACTGCTACTTTGGCGCTATGGAGAATGTCAGTTGTAATAATGGAATCTCCATTGATTGAATGATCTCGGGTCCGTCACAACAACAGTTTTATTCTGAGTTATTCATTGGCTGTTGGTAATTTTGTGTGGTATTTTCCTTTCCAAAATGGTCAAGAGGAGAGAATAGATTTAAGGATGGCAATCTCATCAATTAGAGTTGAATCGATATTGTTGTTCAGCACAGTCAGAAATTAATGACAGGTGGAATTATGATTAAATTATTGATATCTAATGTTAATTTTGAAAGATTCCATAGGGATCGACATATGCAGGGATCGACTGCCACATATCATTCTTGATCTTACAATATTGCGTTGATAGGCTCAGTTGAAGGAATTGTGAACGGATTGAGAAAAATGCGTCCGCTGTCATTGAGGTTTGAGCTTCGAGTTTGCATTCAACCAGCACACAAAGGAGCCGACCCTATTTTCAATAATATCATACAGGTTTGAAGAAGAATTGAGGAACAAATTATGAATTGAAGAAGTTCTCCAAATATGGTGTGTAAAATTATGTTTATAGTCGTCTTAGAGTTCTAAATAGTCAGTATAAAGCAAGATTCAAATTTGCCATTCAAGGAGATAAGGATCTATGTATGTTTCAATTCATATATTCATCATAATACTTGGAAAAACTAAATCGGAATTTCTGGGGTCATATTGAGTTGAAGATATCAGAAACAAGGTCAAAGTAATTTCATTCGAGTCATTAGAGTTATTTGAAAGTGAAAATGAAGTTTTCACTTATTTAATGGAATTTCAAAACTGAGGAATCAAGCCTGAGGAACTTGGAAGAGTCAAATTATAGATATGTGGTGTCCCCAAGATTTCACCTGGAAATCTTGGAGTACCCCTTTTAAAAAAATTCGGTCTTTTTGACTTGTGTTATTTGTGGGTCATGTTGTCGCTTTCTTGTTTAGTTTAATTTTTGGTTTTGCTTTAATGCTTTCGTTTGCGGACTTGCTCAAAATTCTCTCTGGGAAGTCATAAAAGATACTCGGGTCACATTCGCTAAATATCCACAAGCATGAAATCACTCATATCATTAAAAAAGCCAAAAGCTCATTCATCGTAGATCCAAGTGGGTTTCCTAAGACGCTTTTATTTGTTTTAATTGAGTAAAGTTGTCTAAAAATCCCGCTTGTTATAACTCAATGAAAATGGGGTTTACAAGGGAACTTCACTTCATTTCCTAAAATAAGCAAGGCAGTCATCCAAGCTGCAATATAAAGTAATTGTTGACCATTTTTGGTCCAGCAGGCCAAAAATCGGTCCCCCTTTTTTCCCCTGCTGTTCTGAGCCAGTACATTTTTTGATTTTGCACAAGTCCGGAAATTTCTACGGACTTTGCAGGTTTTCTACGGACTCTGCAGAGATTTCTACGGACTCTGCAGGTCCATTTCTACGAACTCTGCAGGTCCATTTCTACGGACTCTGTAGGCATGGTTTTCTACGGACTCGACAGGTGGAAAACTACGGACTCCGTAGGAAGAGGCAAATTCGACACTTAGGCGCAAAATGGACCATTTCAAGTGTCCTTGCGGAGGGTAGTTCGGGACTCAAGAGCCCTTGCGGAGGGTAGGGAACATTTGCAAAGAGGCCACAGAGAAAAGCCGAAAAGGTAAGTTTCCTTCGGAAATTTGTTTAAGGCATAGAAAGTACCCTTCGGAAGGGTCATTTCCAATTTTCCCGAAGGGCACTTTCAAAGGCAGTCGAAGAAGCAAAGGAAGAAATCCTTTGGACTTTTTGTCCAAAGGAATTCCTTCGGACAAAAAGTCCGAAGAAATTCGGAGGGGCAACGAGCAAGAAAGCCGAAGAAAAGCAAGAAAAAGACTAAGGCATAAAATGAATTCTTTCGGACTTTTGTTCGAAGGAATTCCTTCGGACAAAAAGTCCGAAGAAATTCGGGAAGTTGCGGGAGAAAAGCCTGAAAGAGAATTTCCGAAGGAAAGCAAAGTGGCCGGGAAAATTGTCCGCGGGAAAATTGGCCGCAGGAAAAAACCCGAAGGAAGCCTCCGAAGGGAAGGAACGAGCAATATAATTCTTGCGGACTTTTTGTCTGCGGGAAAATAGTCAAAGGGAAAAGGCCGTCGAAGGACCCCGAAGGGCAGGTGCCCTTGCGGGGGACTCTCGGCCAAAGTGAAGGGGACTTCTCCATAAGCCAAAGGGTCACCTTCCCTTTGGGAAGGCTCAAGCAAGAAGTCCGAAGGAAGGGGAGCGACAGAAAAAAAGCCGAAAGAAAGAGAAAGGCCGAAGAAAAGTCCAAGGGGTGACGGGCCCGAGGACGTCAAAATCAAACACGACAAACTAGCCGTTGGAAGTTCAAATGCAGTGACGGGCCCGCGGACGTCAATTTTAAAATGTTGAAATAGCCATTGTTTTTTGAAAAGGCTTAAAGAAGAGCCCAAGGAACTCAGCGACCCGCTGAGAAGGTAGCCCCAATGGGCCGAAGAAGCCGAAAAGAGACAAAGCCAAGAAGAGACAAAGTGCAGAAACAGACAAGATGGCCTAGGTGGCAAAGGGGAGGCGAGTTATTGCCAGGTGGTCATCAAACGGCGCAAACAGTAAGCGACGTGGCCTGCTTTGCATTTATGAGCAGACAAACTGCGTGATATTTGGAAAGAGCAGTCTTGTTTGCAGAAAAAGAGGTGCGGCCCATGTGTTCACATTAATGTTTGAATGCCAAAGTCAAGACCGGCGATTACGCAACATAGTTCCAGAAGGCCTCTTTTAGAAGAATGACATCAGCAACAGTGACTTCCTCTTCCCGATGCTCACAAACGCACATGGGCCAACTTGTCAAGAGCGCCAAAGTGTTTTCCAAAGCGACACCTTTACTTCTCTTTTTCTCTATATATTGTAAACTTCTCATTTGAGAAGGGATCCATTGTCTTAGCCCATAAGGCAAAGCTCTGCCCAAAAATCTCTCGGGCTTGTAAGGCAGGACTCTGCCGGATTTTACCTTGAATCAAGACTTAGCATTTTTACCTCCATCTGGACTTGCACTCAAGCATATGTCTATGTTTTCTTTGGTGTTAAGTCATTTTCTTTTATGCTTTTCACAGAACGATTCTAGCATGTCTGGTGCATTGTGAAGTTTCTTCTTCTGTAGGTCTGCTAGAAGTGTCTACAGCAGAAATATAGGAAATATAGGCGCATGTGAAAAGGCCGCCAAAGTGTGTCTCAAAACACCTTTGACAGTTCTTCCTCCCTGTATCTCTACGGACCCCTGACTCACTGATACAGAAGAGTTTCCCACATCAGATGAAGTGTATGGGGGCTTCTTGGTGAAAAGTGTATGTTCGGGTTGAGTGGATCAACTTTTTTGGTGTATCACCTTTTTAGTTTAGGTTTAGGTTCTGTTTCAGCATCTCTCTCCCTTTTCATCCCCCCATTTTTTATTTATTTGTTAGCAGTAGGAAATCCAGGACCTAAAAGATACATCAGAGGGAGCTAGCCCTTATCTAGAGACTCTCCCCTCCAGCTTCGCCGATCCCATAGGCGAGAGGGGAGTTTTCATTGTTGTGTGTGGAAGGCAGGAGCTCGGCCTCCTGCCCAGGGTGCAATCCACTGCATCAACAGTTTTTGGCATGCCCGGTGGGACCAACTAGGACAAGTTGTTTCCAAAGAGTTGAAGAATTTTTGGTATGTTCTTCAACCAACCAGCGTTTGGAGGCTTTTTTATCAACACCAATGGCGACTCTGAGTTGAATCAGCTGGTTAAGCAGTCCAGATGCCATCAAGAAATCACATTTTTGTATGTATAATTCCTTTGCACAGCATAATGGGTCTTTTATTCCTTCATTTAACTATGATCAGGCTCAGGTTTTTCATGCAATCCCCTCAAGCAGGTCTCCTAGTTGCCCTTCAACAATAAGGGAAGTGGCGCTGGATTTTGAGAAGCAGGTAATGGAGATCGACAGACTGGATGAACAGTATGGATATCAGCAGGAGCTGATGTATAAAGAGGAATGTTTGTTCAGGCAAGCTCAGGTCTTGCAATCCATGGAGGAGGAGGTAGCAAAATGGAGGAATCCATTCATGCAAGGCAGTCAGCCTTGTGTACGCCCTCCTATTCTAAAGGAAGCCCCCTCTTGTGCACCAAATCCTTTTTATCAGATAGCACTTGCTCATTCTGGCTCATTCGGTGCATCAATCGATCCTGCTCTCAACCCCATGCACCTAGCTTTCCAGCACGCCTCTCTTCAAACAGCGCTTCCTGTACATGAGCAGACCCTCCCAAATCTTCCCCAACCTCCTCAAGTCTTTCAACATGATCTCCAAATCCCAAGCTGGAAGAAGGAACATCATGAACCAGCTCGGACCGTAAAGAGGATAAAGTTGCTGCCTGTTCACAGGAGCAAAGTTCCAATCCCAAGATCATGAGCTGGAAGGAAATAGTAGAATCATGGGGCAGGAAGGAAGAGGAGGAGAAATGTTTTGCTCAAAACCTTTAAGAAGTCGAGGCTGCTCCTGCTCATGATGACGCTTATGACCTCCAAGAAAGGCTCTTCCAAGAAAACATAGCCAAGAGGATTGCAGAGTTGAAATCCAGAGAGGGATTCCTCAGCCAATGTGTGATGGTCGGTTCAGACCCAACGACACATTCCATGTCTGAACACACCTCACCTACACACCTCCAAGAGAGCTATCAGGCCACACCTGATATAGATGAAGTGTTGGCCAAATGGAAAGAGGAGAATCATTCGATTCTAGCTCAAGGACTACCTCCTCTTCCACATGGTTTTTTCACTTCACCACTTCTCAAAGAGGAACCTGTTTTGCAGGAGGCAAGTGAGGAGCAGAAGATCCAATCTGTAGTTGTCCAAAAGGCTATCATGGATGTGAAAGAAGAAGAAATCATCATCAATGCTCCTTGTGAAGACATCATCGACAATGGAGAAGACTCAGGTCACGCATACATGCGGATGTTCCAGCAATACGAAGAGGAATGTAAGCATGGTGAGCTCTCTCCCCCCTTGTTTGATGAACTTCCTTGTTGCTTCGATGAGGAGGACGACTATGCCGAGGAAACTGAGTTGGAAGAGGATCAGATGAATGTCTTTGAACAACTAGAGACTCTGATCCTTGATTAGGAAAAGGAGAGGCTGGTCTCTCTTGAGGAAAGCCTTGAAGAAGAGAGTTTTGAACAAAAAGGTGATGTTCTGTGGGATGAGCAATCAGTTTGTGATTCTATTTCAGACATCACAACAATCACCCTTTTTCAAGAAGGCCTTGAGGGAGCAGAGGATGAGTTTGACAGGGTTTTCAACAAAGCAGAAGGGAACAAGTCAAACCATGATGCATTGCAAGGGGACCATGCACAACAAAGGGCTGATGGTGATGAGCCAACAGCCACAGATTTCTTGGTGAAACGTACCAGCATGAAGGACCAGTATTCAACAAGCTTCCAAGAACAAGCAGAGTATGTATATGTTGGAAGCATGTTTGAATCTGATCCACTCGGATGCAGGCCAATCGAGGTGACAGGCAAGAGGAGCAGGTCACCAACTCTCCATTCCATTCAGCCACTTGTCTGGCACCATAAGTTTCCTAACCAGGGAGGGGACTTAAAAAATTTTCCCTTTGATCCAGGAGGGAAGCAAATATACCTGGTTAGCTGTATATAGTAGTTTGCTTTTAGTTTCTTTTCTTGTTTTCCCTAAGAGCTGTTTGCACAAGTAGTGTTTTTAGCCTTGTGTGTGTTTTTCTTTGTGTGTGGGGTAAAAGGCTTCATGATTGATTCTGGGATCTCTCAAGGCTGTTGTTAACCTTTCTTCAAAGCTGCATTCTGACTCCGTGCCCAATGGACTTCAAGGCAACTGGTCTCTAAGCATAACAGGCATGCTTCCCCTAGGAGTTGCCAATTTGTTGACCATTTTTGGTCCAGCAGGCCAAAAATTGGTCCCCCTTTTTTCCCTTGCTATTTTGAGCCAGTACATTTTTTGATTTTGCACAAGTCCGAAAATTTCTACGGACTCTGCAGGTCCATTTCTACGGACTCTGCAGGCATGGTTTTCTATGGACTCGGCAGGTGGAAAACTACGGACTTCGTAGGAAGAGGCAAATTCGACACTTAGACGCAAAATGGACCATTTCAAGTGCCCTTGCGGAGGGCAGTTCAGGATTCAAGTGCCCTTGCGGAGGGCAGGGAACATTTGCAAAGAGGCCACAGAGAAAAGCCGAAAAGGTAAGTTTCCTTCGGATATTTGTTTAAGGCATAGAAAGTACCCTTCGGAAGGGTCGTTTCCAATTTTCCCGAAGGGCACTTTCAAAGGCAGTCGAAGAAGCAAAGGAGGAAATCCTTCGGACTTTTTGTCCGAAGGAATTTATGCCTTTGTCTTTTTCTTGCTTTTCTTCGGCTTTCTTGCTCGTTGCCCCTCCGAATTTCTTCTGACTTTTTGTCCGAAGGAATTCCTTTGAACAAAAAGTCCGAAGAATTTCTTCGGACTTTTTGTCCGAAGGAATTCCTTCGAACAAAAAGTTCGAAGAAATTCGGAGGGGCAACGAGCAAGAAAGCCGAAGAAAAGCAAGAAAAAGACTAAGGCATAAAATGAATTCTTTCGGACTTTTGTCCGAAGGAATTCCTTTGGACAAAAAGTCCGAAGAAATTCGGAAAGTTGCGGGAGAAAAGCCCGAAAGAGAATTTCCAAAGGAAAGCAAAGTGGCCGAGAAAATTGTTTGCAGAAAAAGAGGTGCGGCCCATGTGTTCACATTAATGTTTGAACGCCAAATTCAAGACCGACGATTACGCAGCATGGTACCAGAAGGCCTCTTCTAGAAGAATGACATCAACAATAGTGACTTCCTCTCCCTGATGCTCACAAACGCACATGGGCCAACTTGTCAAGAGCGCCAAAGTCTTTTCCAAAGCGGCGCCTTTACTTCTCTATATATTGTAAACTTATCATTTGAGAAGGGATCCATTCTCTTAGCCCGTAAGGCAAAGTTCTGCCCAAAAATCTCTCGGGCTTGTAAGGCAGGAGTCTGCCGGATTTTACCTTGAATCAAGACTTAGCATTTTTACCTCCATCTGGACTTGCACTCAAGCATATGTCTATGTTTTCTTTGGTGTTAAGTCATTTTCTTTTATGCTTTTCACAGAATGATTCCAACATGTCTGGTGCATTGTGAAGTTTCTTCTTCTGCAGGTCTGCCAGAAGTGTCTACAGCAAAAATATAGGCGCATGTGAATAGGCCGTCAAAGTATGTCTCAAAACGCCTTTGACAGTTCTTCCTCCCTATATCTCTACGGACCCCTGACTCACTGATACAGAAGAGTTTCCCACATCATATGAAGTATATGGGGGATTCTTCTTGGTGAAAAGTGTATGTTCGGGTTGAGTGGATCAACTTTTTTGGTGTATCACCTTTTCAGTTTAGGTTTAGGTTCTGTTTCAGCATCTCTCTCCCTTTTCATCCCCCCCTTTTTAATTTATTTGTTAGCAATAGGAAATCCAGGACCTAAAAGATACATCAGAGGGAGCTAGCCCTTATCTAGAGACTCTCCCCTCCAGCTTCGTCGGTCCCACAGGCGAGAGGGGAGTTTCCATTGTGTGTGGAAGGCAGAAGCTCGGCCTCTTGCCCAGGGTGCAATCCACTGCGTCAACAATAATGTGTTGAGAAAATTAAAGATTCATTCCAGGGCATCTCCACGTCACTTTGGAGCAACTCACTCTATAAAAGTTTCCTTGGACTGGATTATGGAGTAATTTTGAGCATATTTCTTCCTCCGATTTCTTCTTGTTTTCAAAGATGTTTTTCTTTTTATTTTGGTTTTGGTTTTGTGTATTCAAATTTTGTGGAAACCCAAGCCCTAATCGTTCTTTCCCATTATGGATAATTGCCTCCATTGTTTGATCTTTTCTCTACTAGGGTTTTGAATGGCCATTATATCAACTGCAGATCTGGTTTGTAATTTGCTAAAAATCATTTTATTTCCTTTGCTAAAAAAAACCAGTCGATGCTTTCCATCGCCATTTCAATATAGATTGGGTGTGAGTGAAGTGCTTAAATCTAGCTCCATTCATATTCAGCTCCAAGAAATTTATTGCTTCTAAAAAAACAAATGAGTTGAGCCTTCATTCCATTTCCAACGCCATGAGAAACAGGGCAGCAATAGCAATCAAATTTGCCATAATCGCTGCCCAAGGAGAAACACGCCATGCAAAGAAAATCGGGTTTTTGTGGTTGCATTACTTAGTTCCTTTGCTTCCATTCACAAACAAGTTGAGGCTTTCAAAAATCTGCTATTTTAATCTTATAGACCAAATCGGATTTTTAGGACTGCATTACTTCACTTCTTATCAAGTCCTTCCTCTTAAAACTTCCGCAGTCCAATGCAAGAGTAAATCGGACATTTTTCCAATCATCACTTATTCCTTGATTTAATAAGTCGATGTGTCCAAAAAGTCATTTATTTTAAGATTGAAGTGTAAATCAGAATTGGCTCAAGTGATTACTTTTTTTGTGAAGCAAGCGACTTTAAAAAGTCCTTAATACAAAGGAAAGCTCAACCGGAACTTTTTTTAAGTCATTACTTATTTCTCTTTTATAAAGTAAGTAATGCACCCCCAAAAGTCCTCAATACAAAGGAAAGCTCAACCGGATATTTTTTAAGTAATTACTTATTTCTCTTTTATAAAGTAATGCACCTCCAAAAGTCCTCAATACAAAGGAAAGCTCAACCCAAACTTTTTGAAGTCATTACTTATTTATTTTTTATAAAGTAAGTAATGCACCCCCAAAAGTCCTCAATACAAAGGAAAGCTCAACCGAAACTTTTTTAAGTCATTACTTATTTCTCTTTTATAAAGTAAGTAATGCACCCCCACAAGTCTTCAATACAAAGGAAATCTCAACCGGAACTTTTTAAAGTCATTACTTATTTCTCTTTTATAAAGTAAGTAATGCACTCTCAAAAGTCCTTAATACAAAGATAAAGCTTAACCGGAATTTTTATGACTCAAAAATGAGTAAGGCAGCCCTCCAAATCCGCCATGCAAAGGCAAGTAGACCAAAGCAACTCTTTGTTCTCTCCCAGTTGAGCCCACTTCTCATTATGTGCACTGAAAATTTACTTGAAATTTCATAATAGCATGATTCCCAGGAAACTAAAATTGATCATATGCATAAATGAACTTAACAAATGTTGAGTTACACGTTTGTTCAAATTTTTTACAGGAACATTGTAAGTTGTGCACATATTTATGAGAGGGACGCTGTGGCAAATGTCTCACATACAAGAGATATCTTCAGAGACAGAAGAGGCAAGAAGGTCATGGGAAGTAATTTTCACACAAGAAGATCCCAGTTTTGCAACTGCAAAAGTTTCAAGAAAGAGAGGAAAAGGAAGATCTCAGGGAAAAACACATCCAGGCAATATGAGATATGAGTACAAAGGCTATCCAGTGGAATCGTGTATAGTGTCTAAACTTGCTGAAATAAGTGATATTGATATGGGGCATGTGTTTGTAAGTGAACTAATTGACAGATCCAAGGCAACTTGCAAGACACCCCTTATGCAAGCTATGGCCAACAGTGGGATCATTCAAGCTGCAGTGTTTCCAACTACTAGAAGAAGAGGTTGATAAAGTGATGGAGTAGCTGGATAATTGTATCTATTATGTTACAAGTTATACACTTGAGAAGCCTCCATTCCTTGAAGACTTCTTTTTGCTTCTCCAGAAAAAGATAGATGACGCTGTCACTCCTTTTACTTGCAATTCAATTGAGGAGCTGATTAAACTTCACGGTGATGTTAAAGAATTAGAACCCAGCTTGACAAAAGTAAACACATTCGGCAAGATCCTAGCAAGAGAGTCCCTAAGGTTCAAAATAGAAACTGAAGCTATTGCAAAGGTTGATGGAGGAGCGGTGCAATACATATTTGATAGGTACATCCAATACCGGAATAAGAACAAGATTGAGGTAGTGCAACTGTATTAACTTTCTCTTCTTTCTTCTTCTTCTTCCCTTCTCTCTAACAAAGTAATTGAGTAATTAAGTTGAGTTGTAAAAACTTAAGTAATTGGTTTAAAAGCCATTACTTCAAGTTGTTTGAAAAAGTCAATTACTTGGAAATAGGTGGTAGACGTGCAAAATGGAAGATTCTATTTTAAGTTGAAAATCATCTGTGCCATACAATGAGGGAATTTAGGAGAAAGACTCTCAACTATCTCAAGTTTTATAGCTTGCACATATGGGAAAAGTAATTAATGTTTCCTATTTGTATTTGTCTTTTGGACACTATAAATATTGGAAGAAGCCTATGGGATAAGGATGAAAAGATTTTGGCAAAAAGCTATTGTAACTTGTGCATTTTTAAGATTTCAAATTTTGTGTTGAAACTCTTGGATGTGATTTTGTGAATTAGTTTGGATTGAATAAAGGGAAGTAGATTTCTGGTGATCTTTGTGTCAACGGAATTTTGCTGAACATTCTATTAAGATCTCAAGATGAACTTTGTGTTATTTTGGATCTTAGGTAAAATTTATTCCTTCTCTTTCTTGCTGAACGTGTGATTTTCTTGTTTATTTATGATTGTGTGGATGTAGTAAACTCTGAAATCTATTTATTGCTAAGCACGTTTCCTCTTTTTGTAACCATTGCTATATTCCCCTTTTCTGCAATATTCCCAAACACAACTGCTTACTTGCTCCCAAATTACCTAACTGGGGTTCACAAGCTGAGGCGATTAAAGTAATACCCCCAAAATTAGTTATTAGTATTCACAACCTTGATAGATAAACATCTTACACGGGAGCTTCACCGTTAAATGAAGGAGATTTATCTCGTGACTGCCTAGATTTTTTGCTGTGCATAAGATCTAGCCAACAATATGTTTTGAAAGAGATTTTGATAGGCCCTGAAATCTAAAACATATAATTATGAAGACTCTCGACCTATCCTAGATATTGTAAAAAAATCTGAGTATTATTCTTAAATGTGAGAATAAGGATGGAGTAAGATATGAGATGGTGAATTAAGATTAGATTGTGTATTTTGTTTTGAAACAAGAAAAGTTAAAACAGTTTATTTTTAAAGTAAATATACAGATCTTTATCTTGACAAACTCTAGGACACAAGATATGGATGACTCTCTATAGAAGTTTATAGAGATAAGGACAAGGAAACATAAGTAAAAGAAAATTAAATCAGTTTGTAAAAGGTTTTTCGTCTTCAAGAAGTTCTTGGAGAAAACCCCAATAGCATTACAGCAACATTAATTCTCAAGCATAAGCAAAATGAGCTCCAAAATCCCTTATATTTCATTTCTTGCGAAAAAAGTCCCTTTTAAAATGTTTATTTCCCGCCAAAACCCAACGCCTTTTTTTTGAAGAAATAAATCAACTTTATTTATTTCCGTATGCATCCTCTTTTTAAAACGCCACCTTAGGATAAATAAATATTGCTTTTAAAATGCTCTTTATTTCCCTTGGGTGCCCATACATTAAGAAGTCACCTTTTTTAATATTTAAATAAATACTTCAGTGCCACTTTATAATAAAATATTATAACTTAAGCATTTATTTAAAATCATCCACCTGATTTGCGGAAAGCACCGCTGGAGCATCAGATCCTGAAATTGAATGTGCCAAGGTGAAACTGATGGTGAGAAATTATCATTGAAACGATAACTTACGAAAAATAGCAGCGGGCTCCAAGAAATGTGGAGCACGGACCGGTGTCGAAAAACGCTTTTGAAATCATCATTGCGAAAAATACTAACAACTGAGCTCAATGTCACAATAAAACTAGAATTATGTTGAACTAACACCACTCTAAGAATTGTGGAGCTCCCTTAACAATCTAGTTAGCCTACAGGAACCCGTTGATTAGGCTAACGATCAACAAGTTGGCTAGGCACAAGAAGAGGACATTATAGTCTTCCCTCCCTAGAATTGCTTGTCCCCAAGCAATTACAAATTTGGATGTTGTAGAATCTGATCGCTCTCCCAAGTAGCATCCTCAAATGGCAAATTTTTCCACTTCACTAAATACTCTTTGATAGTCCTCAAAGTACGCTCTTTGGAGTCAATAATACCCTCTGGAATGAGAATATGTTTTCCTTCCTTGTCCAATGGTGGCAACTTTGAAGAAGGAACTACATTATGCTTGAGCGCCTTCTTAAGGCGTGATACGTGGAAGACATTATGCACCTTGCTACTTGCCGGTAGCTTCAACTCATAAGCCACTTCTCCAATCCTCTTGAAGTTCATGAATGGGCCATAAAATCATGGCTTGAACTTCTCCGATCCACTTTTATTGAGAGTAGACTACCTTAGGGTTGCAGCTTCAAATAAACCATGTCACCCACCTCAAATGCACGTTCAATGTGGTGTTGATCTGCGTATAATATCAATTGATTTTGAGTTTGATGCAAATTTTATTTCAAGGATTTCATTATATCCTGACTCTCTTGTAATAAATCCTTGGCTTTTGGCACTCTACTATCTCATAACAAGTCGATGAAGCTAAGGGCTTCATAACCATACAAATCCATAAATGGTGACATCTTAATTGACATGTGATAGGTAGAATTATAACAATACTCACCCAAATGCAACCATTTCACCCATGCCTTCTGCTGCCTTGAAATATAATTTCAGAGATACCCTTCCACCCACTAATTCACAATTTCAGTCTTCCCATCTATCTGTGGGTGATAGATGGTACTAGGAGTGAGCTTAGTCCCACTCAATATACAAAGTTCCTGCCAAAATAAGCTCAAGAACTTATTGTCCCTGCCACTGACTATGTTCTTGGGCATCCCATGCAACCTGAATATCTCTCTGAAGAACAAATCTGCTACCTGTGTTGCTGTATAAACTGTTGAGATGGCAAAGAAATGAGCAAATTTGGTTAATCTATCCACCACAACGTAGATGCAATCCTTACCTTGCACCTTAGGTAGCTTTATGATAAAGTCCATCGAGATAGTTTTTGACTTTTGACTGGAAATAGGTAGGGGCTGCAACAAACCAGACGGATAAGTATGCTCACTCTTATTTTGCTGACAGGTGGAATATTCTCGAACATACTTAAGGAATTCATTCTTAAGTCCTTTCCACGTAAACCTTTCTTGGATTTGCCTGTATGTCTTGAAAAAACCTAGGTGACCAGCCAGTATCATGAAAAGACCTTACAATCTTCACCTTAAACTCTGAATCAAGTATTAAATAGATTCTATTTTTGTAAATAATAAGCTCATTTACTATGGTGTACCTATCATCTTGTATAGTATCCTCAATGATACTAGTAGCCCAAGAGTTAGCATACTTTGTTGACATCGATTCTTTCCAATATGTTGTAATTTCCACTAAAGAACATAAATGTGGTCTCCTGGACAAAGCATCAACCACAATGTTTCTCTTCCCTTTGACATATACAATGTCAAAGTCGTAAGCTTGAAGCTTACCCATTTCTGTTGTTTATCATTTCGCTGTTTTTGATTCAGGAAATGCTTAAAGTTGTGGTCGATTTTGACAATGAACTTACCTCCCACAAGATACGGTCTAAACTTGGCCAAGGCATGCATAATGGCCAACATCTTCTTATCATAGATAGAGTAACTCCTCTCAGCACCCCTCAATTTCTTGCTCTCAAATGCAATGGGATGCTTGGCCTGCATCAAGACAACACCTATTCCTTCTCCAGAAGCATCACACTCAAGTTCAAAAGGCTTGGAGAAGTCGAGAACAGCTAGAACTGGGCATGAACTCATAATCTGCTTAAACTAATCAAAGCATTGTTGCGTTGTATTAGACCAAACAAATGCCCCCTTTTTGGTCAATTCATTAAGTGGGGCAGCCACCTGTGAAAATCTTTTAACAAATCTCCTATAAAAACCACATAGACCAAAAAAACCCTTAAGCTGTGAGAGATTAGTGGGTGGAGGCCAATCTAAAATCGCCTTGATATTTTTTGGATCCACTCTAACACCCTTGGAGTTGATTATGTGACCAAGGTAAAGAAGCTCTGTCACACCAAATTCACATTTTGACTCAGCATACAAAGACTCCCTCTCAAGGATGCTTAGAACCTCATATAAATGCCTCATGTTCTTCCCATGTTTTGCTAAATATCAAAATATCATCAAAGAATATCAAAACAAACTTATGGTGTTGTTTGTTGAAAACCCTGTTCATACAAGACTGGAAAGTGGCAAGAGCATTGGTTAGGCCAAATGGCATAACCAAGAACTCATAGTGTCCAAAGTGACACCTAAAAGCAGTCTTCTTCATATCCTCCTCACAGACTCGTATCTGATGATAGACCGATCTCAAATCAATCTTAGAGAAGAAGCATGCACCATGTAGCTCATCTATCCGTATAATGGGGTACTTGTTTTTTATTGTCTTCTTATTTAAAGCCCTATAGTCTATGCACATACGCATAGTCCCATATTTTTTCTTCACCAACACCATCGAAGATGCGAATGGGCCCTTAATAGGCCTAATGTGTCCCATGTCAAGTAGCGCCTTGATGGCCTTCTCAATCTCAACTTTGTGCCTCTTCGGATACTTGTAAGGGGTGGTCATAACAAGTTTGGCACCCTCCTCCAACTCAATGACATGCTCAATGCCTCGCTTTGGAGGCCTCCTAGGAGGTATGCTACCCAAAAACCTTGCCGTGCTTGGACAACAAAGCTTGTACATCTAGAGGGTAACTCCTCTTATGCTGCTCTGTAATGGTAGGAGTGATAGTACACTCTGCTGCCCATTCTATCTGATCATGTCTGATAAGTCTCTCCATCCTTTTGAAAGAGACTGTTCGAGGACCACCATTTGACATGCCTCTAAGCACTATCTTCTTACCATCCGCTTCAAACTTCATCTCCATGGTATGTAGATTCATATCAAACTCCCCAATGGATTGCAACCACTGCGTACCAAGGACTACATCTGTCTCGTATGCTAACGACATAGAAGTCATCTCTGATCTCATAGTCACCCAATTGAATGCTCAAATTAGGAATCTTCCTCGTGCATGAGGGCAAATCCATCAGCTTCCATCACCTTGAAGCCATCAAAATTCTCTGTTTTGATCCCTCTTCGGGCTACAACTCCCTCATCAATAAAATTGTGTGTGGCACCTATGTCAATGAGAGTGACGATTCGCTGTCCACATAGTACTCCTCTAACTCTAAAGGAACCAATCTTTTGAAAACTAGAGAGTTGGGCAATTGTGCCCCCACTTTCCTACTCTTCTGACTCTTCTGAAGAGCTTTCGTCCTCCTTATCTTTTGAATCAGATTGTGGATCTGATTTTTTGGCAGCAGATTCATCCTCTGGATAGTACTCAATTTGCTTGACTTTAGCCTTAGTTGAGCACTTGTGAGTTGGGTCCCATTGTTCTTTACAACTGAAGCACAATTTCTTTCTTCAGAGATCATTAAGTTGGTCTCCATCCAACCTTGTGGGTGCCTTTTTAATTTGATTCGAATCTTTTTGGAAGTCTTCCTTGCCCTTGTCTTTTTTCTGTTAGAACCCCTTTGACTGAAATTTGCTTCTAAAAGTAGAGGACTCCATGTCTCTTGCCTTTTTTATTGCTTCCTGTAATAAGGGTGGGCTAAGAGCCTTAATCCAACCTCTCAAGGGATCAAATAACCCATCAATAAATAGCACAATCAACCCCCTCTCTGAAATATCGGTCACCATCACTGATAGTCTCTGAAAGTCAGCAATATAAGTATCCATTGAACCCCATTGTTTTAGTTGAGCCAATTCCTTGAAATGCAATTCGAGGTCCTTATCAAATCTATCAATTAGTCTTTCTATAAATTCAGTATAAGAAGCAATCTGATCATGGCCAAAAGTAATCAGCCCATGATACCACCATTCGTGTGCACTACCATCCAAGTGTAAAGTTGCATATTTAATTGCTTCGTCTTCAGCCATAGGATTACGCTGAAAATAAGTGTCAAGCTTTTGCACTCAAGGTCTAGCGGTAGTTTTCCCAACACCATCAAAATAAGAAATAGATAACTTACCCACCTTTCTCTACAATTCATTGTTCTGTGGCCTTCCACCTCCACCTCAATGGGGCCTATGCCTTTCCCTGAATTCTAAAAAATCACAGAATGACATTTCAGCCTAGAAATCTGCCCCTAATGTTCTCCAATCTCTCATTGCTTTTGCATGCATTTATTGATTAGTGGGTTCATTATTCCCTTTTGGAGTGTTATCCCTTGGGACGAAGTTAAGCATGGAAGGTCTATAGTTGATTGAACCGCTGAAAGTCCGCGTGTGAACATCTCTATTATTGACTATATTGGATCCTTCTCCCCCATTATTATGATTATTCCCAGCATTACCATTATTTCCCATCATCTGTGCAATTATCTAAGTAATCTGTTGTTGCGATTGAGCCATCAGTTGTTGAGATTGAGTCATCAGCTGCATCATTTGATATTGTGCCCTAACTAGATCATTCATCATATTTTCCAAACTGGATGGTTCTATTCTTCTTTCACCCATTTCAAAAAAATCTCTCTCTTCCTGTTCAATCTCTGATTGAGTATCAAGGTTTGGATTTGATTTGTTTCTCCTCAAATAATAATGATGAGTACTAGGCTACATCACTAACATGCAATAGGAAAAACTAACATGCAACAAGGAAAACATATATGCAATGATTGATACCACACATGCAACCACTGAGCACTGACATGCAAGTAACCCAACAGGGTAGCATGATGAACCCTGCTCTGATACCACTGTAATGACCAACCCCAATTTGTAAACCAATTTTTTTTGCAACTCAAATATTTTTGACTTCTAGTGAGCAGTCATTTCATCAAACACTTTGTATAGTGATTGTTTTCAATGTGTTTTGGAATGGGATCGTTCAAGACATAATTTGAGAAAATATTTTTTCAAATAAAAAACCTGCAATGCATAAAAATATCATGAACATTTCAACAAACACTTGGCCTGCATAAAGAAACACTTAATAACAACAATCTGACCTCGAACTCCAACATTATATATTGATCTTCAATTGCTATGCTTGTTGTTACAAACTCAGAATTACGTCTTTGATATAATATCAAATGGTGTAGATTCACAATGTTATTATACTGTTGTCACATAAATACGAGCTGCTGTAGCTTGAAACAATGGTGTTGTAGATGAAAATCTGGAAAACCTGCCCAAAAGGAAGCAACTAGACCAAGAAACCCCAACACAGCTAGCAATGAAATGGAAATCACTCAAACTCCATTATTTGCAACTTATTTCCCAAAATTTTTTATTCAAAGAATCTTCAAAAGATTGTGCATTCAAACCCTCCTGCATCAATCTGGAAATTCAATCAATGAAGCACAATCATAGACTCTAGATTAATCTATCAGCAATCACCCAGGGAAGATCTTTCATCACCATAGATGATATTTTTCATGAAGGTTTTTGGTCTTAAGAAGTTCTTGGAGAAAACCCCAATAGCATTACGGCAACATTAATTCTCAAGCATAAGCAAAATGAGCTCCAAAATCTCTTATATTTCATTTCCTGCAAAAAAGCCCCTTTCAATATATTTATTTCCCTCCAAAACCCAACGCCTTTATATTGAAGAAATGAATCAACTTATTTATTTATTTCCTTATGTCTCCCTTTTTTAAAATGCTACCTTAGGATAAATAAATATTGCTTTTAAAATGCTCTTTATTTCCCTTGGGTGCCCATACATCAATAAGTCACCCTTTTTAATATTTAAATAAATACTTAAGTGCCAATTTATAATAAAATATTATAACTTAAGAGCATTTATTTAAAATCATCCCCCTGATTTGCGGAAAGCACAACTGGAGCATGAGGTACTGAAATTGAATGTGCCAAGGTGAAACTGATGGTGAGAAAATATCACTAAAACTGAAACTGAAACAGTAACTTACTAAAAATAGCAATGGGCTCCAAGAAATGTGGAGCACGGACCAGGTCTCCGAAAATGCTTCTGAAAGCGTCATTGTGAAAAAAACTGACAACTGAGCTCAATGCCACAATAAAACTATAATTATGCTGAACTAACACCACTCCAAGAGCTGTGAAGCTCCCCTAACAATCAAATTAGCCTACGGGAACCCGCTGAATAGGCTAACGGTCAACAAGTTGGCTAGGCACAAGAAGGGGACATTACATTTTCTCATTTATTTACTATTGAATCTTTAGATGAAGCAACACAAAAGGAGGTTCTAGCAAATACTCCAAAGATTATTTCAAAACATGACAATATAAGGCTTAATGATCAAGTAATTGAATGTGAATTGAAGAGGGTTGTCTTTAGTATGCATAAAGGAAAAACCCCTAGACCAGATGGGTTCCCTATAGAATTTTATCAATTTTTTTGGGACATCATTAAAGATGATATTCGTCAAGTTGTGGAAGAGGTGTGAACAACCAAAACTATGTTAAGAGAAATTAATAAAACTTTCATAGCCTTGATGTTCTATATAAAATTATAATAAAAATTATGGCAGATTGGTTGAAACCTCTAATGCATAAGATCATCTCTCCTGAACAAGGGGAATTTGTCCAAGGAAGGCAAATTCATGATGAGATAGTTTTAGTGTAGGAAGCTTTACATTCTATAGAGATGTAGAAATCCTCGTCAATGTTCATTAGGCTTGACCTTTCCAAAGCTGACGACAAAGTTGATTGGAGGTTTTTAGCTAAGGTTTTGGCTCAGTTTGGCTTCTCTATTGATTGGATTGAGTGGGTTCAAGCATACTTATCTTCAGTCTCTTATAAAGTTATAGCTAATGTAAGTCCATCTCAATTTTTTACAGCAACCAGGGGTATTTGGCAAGGTGATCTGTTATCTCCCTTCTTATTTATTATTTTGGCTAAGTGTCTAGGTAGAGTGTTTACTAAACCCTGTATGGATAAGAAGATAGGAGGGATTAAACTAGCTCAAGGGGCAGGTCCTCTCACTCATTTTCAATTTGTTGATGATTCTATGCTTCTAGGTAAGGCTTCTTGTTTAGAGGCTTCCAATATGCAGAAAGCTCTTCAGCTTTTTACTAGAGCTACAAGCTAGTCGATTAATAATGACAAATCTAGAATTTTTTTTCCATTGCTCTTAGAGGCAAGAAGCTTTGATTCTTGATTTGTTCAAATTTAGGAAGGGTTCCCTTCCAATCACTTATTTGGGGGTTCCACTAGCAGCAAAACAATTAAAAGATTGGAATTGGTTAATAAATAAAGTAAAGATGAAATTAGAGAAATGGACGAATAAATGGTTGTCTTTAGGCGGAAGAGTGACTTTGCTTAAGGTAGTTCTTCAAGCAATGTTGGTATATGTCTCTTCTATTTTGAATGTTCCTATCACAATTTTAAAACAATTGGAGTCTTTATTTCAAAAATTTATTTGGAGTGGAGTTAAGGAGAAAAGGAAATGGTCTCTGGTTAAGTGGGAGATTCTTTGTCAGCCAAAAAAAGGTGGGTTAGGCTTCCTCTCTAATATTAAGCATCATAGAGATTTAGCAGCTAAACTTTATTGGAGGCTATTGGATGTTCCGAATGATTTATGGGCTGTCAATATTAGAGCTAAATATGCAGAAAACAATCCTCCACAATGGATAATAAGATTGGCCTTTCCTTCTAGAGGTTATCCTATTCTAGCTGTTCTGAGATTAGGAGAAGCGATTATAAAGAGGTATTTCTTTTGGATAATTAATAATGGTCAAACATCCAATTCTCTGACAGACTCTTGGAATGGTTATCAACCAATTATCAGTCAATGTCCAGATTTGCAGCCAGTAATGGAAACTCTTCATGACAAGGGATGGGTAAAAGTTGTGAAATATTGTGAGCATAATCTCTACCAATGGGAGATTGTTAAGCGATGGATTCCTACTCATGAATGGCCAATTCAGCTTATGGAGGCTCAAAAAAGGATGATCAATCATATTTTAAAGTCAAAAACTCTTTCAAGTTCTGAAAAGCCGGATTCTATAGCATGGGGAAATAAGTCAACAGGTATATATTCTGTTTCAGCTGGATATGATTCTTTATGTAAAGTGAATCCTCATCCTTTATGGGACATTTTTAGACACTTATGGCAGGAAAATCTTTGGCCAAAATTAAGTTTCTTTGTCTGGTTGTTATTGAGAAGAAGAGTCTTAACAGGGGATAGGCCTATGAAAAAGAGGATTTAATGGCCCTTTTAGGTGTATTATGTGCTTGGAGAAGGAATAAACTCTTATTCATCTTTTTATAGAATGTCGTTTTGTTCTCCAATTATGGCAATTATTGGCTACTTTATTTGATATTCCTTGACTAGGAATTCAGGGTCTTGAACAACCATGTAGAGAATGGGGAAAACATATAAGGACTGGTCAAAACCTTCTTCAAGCATTATGGAGTGGAATAACCCTTTTGTTATGGAATGTCTGGAAGGAAAGAAATAGACAAATTTTCTAGAATGAATGTAGAGATATATTAATCGTATGGGAGAAGATAAAGATGAATGTAGCTGAATCCATTAAATATAAGTTACATATCCCTTAGATAATTCCATAGCAATCTAATAATCTTATAAAAACCTTATCTTTGTAATGTCCCCTTCTAGCTAGTCATCAGTTTTCAGTTGGATTAGCCTATCATTTTGACCCTCGTAGGCTTAATGGTCTTGGATAGAGGGTCTTTTGAGGTAGATACTTGGTCATTTGATGACATTATTCTTCTCCAAAGCTTTGTTGGGTTCAAGCTTGGCTTTTACAGAGGTTTTGGGACTCAATTTGCATACTTACTATTTATAGTAAGTCATTTAGCCAGAGGGAGTCCAGTGTTACTATTTATAGCAAGGCGCCTGGACGTGGTGAGATTGCAGTGTCGATCCTAGAGTTCAGTTGGCATGATGAAATAAGGTGTATAGAACAAGTTATAACGTTTAATTATTATTAAAGGTGACTTTAATAATAATTAATATTATAAAATCATATTATAAAGTTCTAATTGCACTTTATGTCTACTGGGGCCATGAGACAAAAAGGGGGTCATTAATGATTATTTAATTGGGCACCACCTTTGAGGTGAATATTTAATAATGCTAAAGTGCAAATTTAATATTGTTTTAAATGTTTAAAAAAAGGCTATTGGAGGGATCGACCTTTTTGAGAGAAAGTATATAAGGAAGCCAAAGAGGGGATTGACCTATCTTTGGAGCATCTTATTATTTGTCTTTTAAAATCAAAGGTGACTTTAATAATAATTAATATTATAAAATCATATTATAAAGTTCTAATTGCACTTTATGTCTAATGGGGCCATGAGACAAAAAGGGGGTCATTAATGATTATTTAATTGGGCACCAACTTCGAGGTGAATATGTAATAAAGCTAAAGTGCAAATTTAATATTGTTTTGAATGTTTAAAAAAAGGCTATTGGAGGGATTGACCTTTTTGAGAAAGTATATAAGGAAGCCAAAGAGGGGATTGACCTATCTTTGGAGTTCTTTGGCGTTGGAGAAGAGAAACCAAGGGTTTCTGCATTTCCAGAGGTTTTCAGACATTGGAGAACATGCATTCTTCTTTGTTTTGCTTTCTGAGGTTGTGCAACATCAGTTGAAGATTGCTTATCAGATTGGTTCCATTCAGAGGCCAACATTGTGCAGATTTGAGAAGTTTAGTCAAGGGTTTTGAAACAGATTCTATTGTGAAGGACAAACATCATAAAGTCTGCATTTCATAATTGTTGGCACATAGATCAAGGGCCGTACAGGATCACTTAAGGTAGCCGTACCACTCTCAGCCCTAGGCGTATGAACTTCAAGCTAGAGCACCTTGTCTTTTGTGCATCATCCATCATCTTTGAGGGCGGCTATTTCAAATAAGGCATTTTGGACAGATTTGAGGTGGAGAAAACTTTATTTGCAGCAGCTCGGTCATTTGGAAGGGCATATAAATTGCTGCCAGAATTTCCAGAAATCAATATATGTATTGTCTCCAATATCCGGGTATGCCTCTCTATGTAAAAAGACAATAAAGTAAATCTATTGAATATATATAGTTTCATTTGCAGCTTTGAGTTTTCAGTATTTTGCATACGTCTTAGTTTCTTTTATTCCTGGCATTATTATCGAGAAAATACAAAAAATCAAATATCATTCAAAATCATAAAACAAACCAAAAATACAAAGTCAGAAAACTATCACTGGAAGTGCAGAGTTTCAGTTTGGGGAGAACAACGGTTCTTACAATCTTTAAATTTGTCTAGTAGGGTCATGGTTGATTCTCAGTCTAGAAGGAAAAATCATACTAATAAAAAGTGGTCAGCTCCTCCTAATGGAGTCGGAAAGCTGAACACAGATGGTGCTTCTAGAGGAAATCCAAGTATTGCTATCATGGGAGGAATAGGTAGATGCTCAGATGGTTTAGTTGCATTTTTATTTTCAGAAAAATTAGGATATGCAACGAATAATTTAGCTGAGATTAGAGATATTTTCAGAGGAATGCAAGAAGTAGTGAAATTTGGTTGATCAAGAGTTTAGGTAGACTCTGATTCACTTATAATCATTACCCTCTTATCCCATTCCTCTCTAAGTAAGACCAGAAATTACAAAATAGCTAGAGAGTAAGAAAAAATTCACAAGCTGAAGGAACAATTCCAATAGATTAGCTTCCACCATGTTCCTTGTGGGATGAACAAAGGTGCGGGTGCATTAGCTAATTGGGCCTTGGACAATGAAAATCTTCTTTGTTATGGTCCTCCACCGATTTGGTGTTCGACAAAGTTTCGACAAGATCTTATATTTTACATATTGATTTGAGTTAATGATGGTTGTTGGTATGATTAAACTTGTTTCTAATGCCCTGTTCTCGACTAATAGTTAATACCCTTGTCATAGTCGACTTTGTACAAATTGATTTCTATATAATATAGTTCTATTTTTTAAAAAAAAGAAAGAAAAAGAAATCTCAATAGAAAAGAAAAGTGTTTAAAAACCCATAATAGACTTTTATAAAAAAACAACCCGACTTGGAATTTTTTAAATTTTGGCATGAATTTTGATGATGATAAAAATGTTGTATGGACGTTGAATTTGTACTTGACACAGAAGGAAAGTTTTCTACAGAGGCTAAGATATACCCTCTAGTAAAATTTTTAGGTCAAACAAAGCACTTTTATTTTTGCATGATTTCCAAGGCGGCCCAAAACAGTATGGATGCCAAATAAGCACTTGATGCAAAAGGAAAGTTTGTTGGAGACGCCAAGATATACCGTCTGGTAAGTTTTCAGATCAAAAGGAGAAATTTGATTTTTTTCCAAACCCTTAGTACCCCATGACGTTCACCGATTTTTGATCAACCAAGATCCCCTAAGAGCGAGGTGAGAGCATAAGATTTGGTATTTTATGTAGGTCACTAAAATCTAGGCTTGAAACTCAACATGTAGAAAAAATAAATCTACAGATCTGAAAATTATATATATGGTGGACATGGAAATAGAAGACTTGTATGCTCCACAAAATTGCACTGCAAGAGGTGAAACTTTTATAGCTTTGATACCATATTAAAGTATTTGGATAGAGTCCAAAATCGTTGTATCCACCATAATACCTACAATACATACAATAATGTAAATCAATGAAAGCTTTAAATAAAAACAATACACAGATTTATGACAAGTAGCATGACTACATCTTTAGATCAAAAAGGTTTGGCCTAGATTGCCAGTATAACAATAACTCTCTTCCACAATGAATTACCTCAACCTCTAGCTCTCCATGATTTTATAGAGATAAGAAAGAGGCCAAGGATAGGGTTTAGAGAGCAGTTAACTTGTAGAACAAATCTTCTTAAAGATAAGACTTTATTGTTGATAGTGAAAATCAATGAAGTTAATAACTTGATTGATACTCTTCTCTAATAATAGTTTGTGGATAATTGTGCACCAATTAACGATTATCCACGAATTATATTACAATGAATATTACAAGTGCATCTTGAAACCATACAATAATGTATGAGTAATTAAATATACTAACAATATGATCATCCAAAGAGGATCAGTTCCCACTGAAAAATAAGTTGTTATTGTGTGGTGAGGCCATTCCCACTGGAGGTATATTTATGACGAATAGTTGGGTGTGTCCCTATTCGTACATAGTTGTTTTTTGTTGCAAACAATTGTGTGTGTACTTGTTCACACATGTATGTTTCTATGAGCTTATATGTGTCCTAATTTATACTTTTTTCTTGATGGATTAGCGAGTGTGTCCTCATCCATCAACAATTTGTCATTACCTTGGACTTTGGGTATTTCTCAATCCTCATTCAAGAGTTTTACTCTCCCATTTTATAAACTGTTGTCAACCTGGAGTTGCACTTTGAATCGAAGACGTGCTGAAATGACTAATCCTCTCTCCCGTTGAAACAATGGGATCTTTTCACGAGGGTAGGTGCCTCAATGGTGAGAGGAACCTCCAGAGAAGGCTGGTTCTTGTAACATGTATCTATGAGGATCTCTACTCTGTGTTGCGGATTACCATGGAAAAGGGAGAAAGAAACTTGAAGGGGAAATCCTACCTAATGACAGTGATACACCAGAATGTTGATCCACCCTACTTGGAACCTTGAACACTGAACAAACAAGGGAAAAGGAAGACCTTTGATTTCAGTTGATCACTATGCATAAGTATTTCATGAGAAAGTTCGATCCAATGACAAAAATGTTAGGGAAAACGATGGAGAGAGGTCTGATACAAGACGCTTTGCAGCCACCTAACATTCACTTACAACTTCAGCAAAAGACACAAAACACTGAACATGACCTGCATAACATGATAAGCTAGCAACTAGGTACAAATCAGAATTTGGGAAGGGAGAGAAATCTACCATGCATGCAAATCGCTGAATGAATGTACACTATGCCAACACTTAAAATTTGAAAGTACAGTCCTATTGATTAAAGAGGTTACACAACTCACCAATGGCAGAGTCTGGTCTTACCAAGAGAGGGATCGATTTTACAAGGCTGAAAAACCATTAATATAAAAAATTACAAAAAACAAAGAGATTGGCGTTGGAAAATAGAGAGGGAGTAAACTCAAACCAACTCAGCCTTTACAAAAGTCTATTTTGTCTTGCATGAAAATTCTTTGCATTGGAAAAGAATAAGAAGAAGACAAGCATTGGATGCATGAAATTTACAAATAGATGTCTTGACTTGAAAACCAGTCAACTCCAAAACAAGAGTAGTCAAATCCACTTGAACTGCTGCAACATTTGAAAGTCTCCCCTTTGCATGAAGTCAATGCAAATGCCAAATTAAGAATTATGTTTGAACCGCCAGAATGTTTCAAGCTTTGAGACAAACGAGAGTGCGTGCATGAAATTTTTGGCTATTTGAAACGTTTAACACTTTGTCCGTTCATTATGCAAGACAACTCTATTTTCAGAACTGAATCATGCTTGTTTTCTTAAACGTGTTCACTTCGTTGGAGTCGCTAATGTTAGTCTGTGCATGATCTTTGTTCATCCTGCCTTTGTTTTTATTCTATATTTGTTTTATTCACTTTCATGCTTATGTCCATGTTCATTTCTACTTCAGTCTTTGCTCATGCCTCTATTTTTGCGTTTGTCTTATTTCTTGTTCAGTTCTGGTTTAGTCTTGTTTGTGCTTATCTCTGTTCTTGCTATTGATCATGCTCAGTGCACTCGTGTTTTCTTTGGCTTTTCCCGTGTTTTGCTTTAATTAGGGATTCAGGGTTTATTTTGGTTTTCGTTCTTCAAACTAATTGTCCGAAGGACTCTCTGTCTCTTCTCTTTCCCGGGCTTGGCATATCCTTTTCTGTTTTTTGGCCTTTGCTTACGCCCTTACCTAGGCTTCGGGCCTTGTTTCTTGCTTTTGTTTATGGCGTTCATTCGGCCTTTGGGCTTTTTGTTTTGTCCGAATTCCTTCGGACAAAAAGTCCGAAGGAATTCGTTTCCTTGTGCCTTTGTTTTATTTCTATCGGGCTTTTTTCCCCCGGGTATATCCCCTGTCGGGTCTTTTTTTTGAATTCCTTCAGATTTTTTGTCTGAAGGAATTCCTTCGGACAAAAAGTCTGAAGGAATTCGTCTCCTTTGGCTATCTTTCACTGAAGGGCATGTGCCTTTTGGGAACTTTGTTTTTGCCCTTCGCTTCATGAAGGTGCCCTCCGCAAGGGCTTCTGCTTCCCAAAAATGCCCTTCGGGCTTCTTGATTTGGTTCTTTTAGTTGCTTGGGTGCCTTCTATAAGGGTAAGGTTCTCCCAGAAGTGCCCTTCGGAAGAATGGAAAAGGTCCACTTCGCTGCAAAGTGCCCTCCACAAGGGCTATTCATCCTCAAAAGTGCCTTTCAAAACTTTTGAAAGGGTCCTGCCACAGACCAAGTGCCCTCCGCCAGGGCACTTCTCCTTCGGAAAAATTGATTTTGTCCTTCGGAACTTTTTCCAAGGTCTTCTTCGTGCTTGAAGTGTCCCCCGCAAGGGCACATACCCCCCGGGCTTTTCAAAGGGCACCCAGGGTTTTTGAAATTGTCCTTAAGATGAATTGTCTTGACTTGAAAACCATAAAGTGAACCAACCCGAAGGGTACATACCCTTCGAGACTTCTGAATTGAACCTTCCCGAAGGGTAGGTGCCCTTCGGGTCTTTTTCAACTGTGCTTTTCCCTTTTCCTTCAGACAAAAAGTCCAAAGAAAATAAACTTTGAATGACTGCCACTTAGTCATTTTTTCGGACTTTTACACAGTCTTTTGAGAGCTCTTTCTTTCGGACAAAATGTCCGAAGAAATAGTCCACCTCTTATAGCCCAAAAAAAAAATCTTTGGGAAGACAAAATAAATAAACTTACAGCATGTATGTCTTGGCTTTTGGCTGTACGTGATGCTTAGAAGAGGAGGAAAACCCTTTCAAACTTCTGTAGATGGCCACTTGGGTGGCTGCAAATGCACATTCAAGAACCCCAAAATTGATTCACAAGACAAACTTGGCACCATAGCAAAGTTCCGAATGGTAGGGGTGACAATTTGCCCTGTGGGGGCAAAATCGTCAACATAAACTATATTTGTAAGAAGGTGGGAATGTTGGAAAAAATATAGGTACTACACCATAGTTTATATTGGGGGTATAGTTTTCATAATAGGTTACCTATTATAGAGTGTACATTGAGTAGTTCCTATACTCACATAAATGGTTGAGAGTGTGAGGAAGAAGAAGGGTCTTGAAACCTAGAAAATAGGTTTATGAAAATGTATGTATATCTTTCAAATAACTAAATAAATTCATTTGGATCTTACCAAATTATGTCTTTGGCACAAAAAATCAATAGTGGAAGTCTAGGAAAGAATCTCCCACATGTAAGATGACATCAATCACCCATCCAATAATGTGGGGAAATCCATTTGGTGTGGTAAGATAGATCATTGTGTTAGTGTATGGCATCATTTTAGTTGCATAGCTTCTTGGTTTGGGAGATTTTGTGCGTACATTAAAAATGTTTGCTCCTTTGGAACTCCTGGAAAATTAAGCTTCAAATAATTTGGACAGATAATCTATCGGGGAAGAATCCAAGTTGCAATAGTAGTAGAGGTTAAATCCTTGGTGGCCACTCTTACATTGGCAAGCATGGAAAATGGTTCCTTGTGCTTTCTTCAGTAGGGTCATTTTTGGAACTCTTCAGCATGATTACTTGTGACGAACTCTAGAGGACAGGCTCGTGGGGATGGCTTGTTACATTAGATTTGAGAACATGGACTATAATTAGAGACTATGAGTTGTTGGGTTCTTGAAACAGTGATTTTGTTAGCTCTGTTTGATTATGAATGGGAGATCCGATTAATTCTTCCTGAAATTGAATCAGCAAGAATTAGAACTAATTGTTTTCATCAGGTGCAATTGATATAAGTTTATGCCTATTTGAGGCAAAAGTTTTTTCAGCTTAAGGACACAAATATTTGGTGCACAGGAAATGGTTATTACTTTTGGCTCCATGGTTCAAGCCATTGGATAAATATGAGAATTTCATGCAATTTTTTAGGAGTGATAGTTGATTTTGTTTTCTGTTCTCTTTATAACTTTGGATTTTTCTAAGCCAGTCGCTTCAAAGATTTGAAAAATTGAATGAGCAATATGTGATCTGGTTTACTAGTAAAACAATTTATAAATTTTACAAGATAAAGGACAACATCGAGAAAATATTGAAAGGTCTATCCAACATCATATTGTCTGATGGAAATTATATTGAATTTAGTTGCTATGGTTCAATGTACTTGAAGGTTTATTTTGTTGATGAATGGTTATGATATATGAAGCTCTTGGTTTTGTATCTGCAGACTGGTGGATCTAGTTTGTGATAGTTCTATAAACTTTGCTTTTAGAGGATATCGGTAGTGAAGACTTTTATATGAAAATCTATGGACTTCTTTTTCTAGTAAAAATAATGTAGCTTTGGGTGGGGAAAAGTTGAAAGCAAATGATTTGAAAGCAATTAGATACCTATGGAAACTAACAGACTAGATGACGGAGTTGTGAACTTGCAGGCTTTATGAAAATTGGTTGCTCTATGGAGCACTCACAATGGTTGAGTTTTTCTAGGGCAAACAAAGTGTTCTTACCATGGCATGGTGCATTGGATTGTGGGATTCGTAGTTTAGCTTATACAATCCTGGGCATATGACCCTAATGTACAGCCTTGGAAGGCGTTTGTGTACCTTTGATTTTATTGGATAAACTTGTAGAAGGGAAACCAATGAGTAATCAAGCATATTTATAGAGCCATCCTCCTAGAGAAAATATCATTTCCTTTGAATTCTCCAGTTTTAACTATTGTAAGGAGTTCCAAAATCCATGTTTTCTGGCCATCAACCAATTACCCTTTTTATCGTTGGGTTGTTGAGAAGCCTTGTAACCAAGGCTTCTAAATATTTTGAATTCTTCTCATCTCAATAGTTTAATTTGTATTTAAAATATTAAGAGAATTTGTAATCCCATCCTTAGGCCTTGGGTGGAGTTAGTTGGATTCAAGGGTAATAAGGCCATTGTCCAAACAATATTCTTTCTTTGGGAACATGGGAGAATTTTTAGATATCAGATGGACAGTTGATGGCATAGAGGTCGTGAAATTCAATCTCATTGCCAAAAAGCTATAATCTATTCCTTTTAATGAAGTGTCAAGGGCCTATAGGCCACTAATCTTGGGCATCTAGCCAACATTTCTAAGGTTCAATACGTCAAAGGAGCTCATATTTTGCATTCACTTGCATTGGTTGAAAGTTGGATAGACCTTAAGGAGTTATTGAAGAAATTTATTTTATGTATGCCTTAAGTGCATTGGCATTGTTAGGTCTAATCACAATTGTCTTCCCAAATATGCAAACATTTTCTGAGGAGATTTTCAATCATTGCAAGCTGGTTTTTCAAGCCATGAATATGATTGAGGAATGTACTGTGTCTATGTAAACTATTATTGACATGGTCTGTGAAGCATTAGTCTTAAGGAGTGATTGGTAATTAGCCACTCTTGTTAAATGTACAACACTTTAGCTTTGATGGTTATGGCAGTTAAGAAATCTGCCAAGCCTTGATGTGTTCCCTTGGGAATTTCACAAGACTACCTGGTATTTTATGACTCTCAATCTTCTCGAGTTCTACCAAGAAGTGCTTCAAACCCAATCATAGGGTGAGCTTGTTAATAGAAAAAATATTAAAAGTTATACCGAAAGCTAGTTACCTTGAACTCATTTATTACAAAATATTGGAGAAAAGTCTGAATTTCATATTCAACATCAGTTACCTGCCATTGTCTGGTCCAAACAAATAGGTTTTATCTGGATTCAATACATTCCATATAATGCCATTGCTGCCCAGGAAGCAATAAGTTATGCCCAATGCATGGAACAAGACCCTCTTTGTTAAAATACATTACACTAAAGCTTTCAAGTGCAGGGAATGGTTATTCATGCTTGCCATAATTTATGCATTGGAGATTAATCCCTATTTCGTTAGTGTAGTGAAAACACTCCTTGCTAATGCCTTTGTTTGCCTGTCCATATATGGACTTATCTCTGAGAAAGTGGATTTGTTTAGGTTGCACTGTCAAGGCTGTCCACTTACCCAGGCTCTCTCTGTTAATGTGTTTGAACACCTACTTACGAATCAAGAGCCTCAAGTTGAAAATTGGTGCATTTCACTCCCTGATTGTGATTCAGGCTAACTTTTTAGATGGTCATTTTGCAGACAATTGATTTCTCATTCTTACTGATGATTACAAAACTTTTTCCAATGTTCTTGAATGCTTAGAAATCTTCTAAAATGCTTCTGGATCTGCCGTGCAGAAGTAAAAAAATATGGTGCTACAAACAAAGCCAAAAATGTATACCCATCTTGTGTTAAGCTTTTGAACAATGATGTATCGGGATTTTAGCCAGTTATACATTGAGCATTATTTGTAGTAGGGATAGAATTTGACCAAATACAGTTCCTCCAAATAGGTTTCTTTCTATAATAGAGGCTTTAATATCCATCATCATTGTCAAAGTGCAATGTGATGAAAATCATGTTTGTAGTTCTTCCATAGGTTTAACTTCCTGAATATATCACTCCATGAAAGCCAATTCTCTTTATCTGAATTTCAAAAAGCAATACCAAAGAGAATCCTTTGTTCGGGAGAACTTTATCGATGGAGCTTAGGCATCGAGCAAAAATACGAATTTACATATTTCAAGCACGAAATACTACTAGTAAGATCCCATCGATAAGATGAAAACCTTCTATGTTTTGTGGAAGTAGCAAATTACTAGGCTTTACAATTTATTTTAAACCTGCATGATCCCTGAATCAAGAAATCAGAAGCATTGAGCGCTTTATGTACCACATTTTAATCTATTATTCTTCTTTAAAGTGTGGGCTAGATTTCACTTTCCATTGATAGAGATTAATTTAGTTCTTTTCCTTTTCTTTATAAAAATCTATGGTTGTTAAGGCTATGAGGGCTCAATATCATTGTCATGTTTTTTCATATCTATAATGTTTTAATTTTTTTTTAAGGTTATGTATATATCGTAATGATGATAGTAACAATCCTATAATAGAAGTGAATGCACACCTTTTCAAGCCAAGATGGGTTGAATTTAGTTTTTCTCGTATTGATCACTATGACATGACATACTCTCATTGATCCTTATTGATTACTCACTCTAAAAGTTGACTTGCCTTGGTCAATGACATTATCCTTTTTCCTATTGGGCTTTGTTGTTTACATTCATATTTACCAATATTGGAAACATTCATATGCTTAATATTTAAAGTAATATTCATTTATTTTTTGCTAGGTGAATAAGTTGTTAGAAAGAGCAGAATCTACCTTTACGAAACACTTCACAAATGGAAATCATAGGAAGGCAATGCAAGCTTTAAGGCCTATGAGGAAACGAGAAAAACATAGAGTTGCCTTTTTTATTGGTAAGTTTTATTGTTATTAGGATCTGATTGTAATTTTTTTTTAATATTCTTTTTCATACCGATAAACTTAATTTTCATGCTATAGGAACTTATGCACATAAATAATGTTAAAGAACAAAAACAATAGTAACCATGCACATTAGACCCACATAAATGATTTGTTTGACATTCTCCTTCATCATAAGACACTCCTTTATAATCTAAAGATATAAAAAAAAATTGAGTCAAATTGTGTTTCACCCATTTTGTAGAGTTTTTGTCCCATGTATAGTTCCTCTTGGTAGTTGAGACAAGACTTTGTTGATTTATTTATTTTTATTTTTATTTTAAAAAAAATGCATTTATATTATAGAGAAATCAAAGTGTACATATTCTACTATGCCAGGTCTGAAAGCTATTAGTCCAAGCCTGGGCAGTATACAAAAAAGGATACGTACCAGCATTCATTAGTACTAATCAGAATCTAGAAGCTTTCTCAAATCCCCTTGTAGCTTGGTTGACCACCACAAAGAAAGCAAACCATAACAAGTAAGGTTGTGGTTGTCGAGAGCCCAATTGGCCAACCCATCCCCTACTTTATTACTTTCTTTGGGAACATCGCTGAATTGGACCTCTTGGAACTTGTCTTGCAACCTGTGAATTTTTCCCAACTCTCTTGCTATTTGCCAATTTTTGCTATGAAATCCCTCAGGAATAGATGACAAGTTGACAATTACCTTGGAATCAGATTCAATTTGGAGTTTTTGCCACCCAATTTTCAAAGCCTCTTGCATCCCTTTGTAAATTGCTTTGATTTCTGGTAAATTATCGGTTATATATCCCAAATTTTTAGTAAAGAAGGATACAAACCTATCAAAAGATCTACCAATGCCTCCCATACTAGCCTAACCCGGATTGCCCTTTGAAGCACTATCAATATTCAGCTTACCATACCCAATTGGAGGAGTTGTCCAATGTTATCCATCTGAGTTTTCTTTTTATGTTGATAAGCAGTCATTGTTGAAGTCTTGGGTTGTAAAGAGAGTTGTTTGCACAAGTTCTCCCGTTCCAGCGTAAGAAATTGAGGTAAACAATTCTTATGCTTGATAGATTCTGTTACACTTTAATTTTAATCTTCTCTCAAACATAAGTAATATCTCTGCTGCCCTGTTGGAAAATTCTATTGTTTTGTTCCTTCTAAATATTTCAAAGTAGAAGGGTGATGCCAGACCACATAGCCAAAAAAAGGTTTTAACCCTTGGGCAGGGGGCTATGCCATTCTCTAATCAGTGGCTCGAATGATTAAATGCTAACTGTTGACGCTATGGATTGCACCCTTGACAGAAGGTTGAGCTTCTGTCTTTCACGCGGCACAATGGAGATTCCTCTCTTACCTGTGGGTCTGGGAAAACTGAGGGGAGAATCTCTAGACAAGGGCTAGCTCCCTTTGATGCATCTTTGAGTTATTCCAGTAATATTGCTAATATATATATATATATAATGGGGGGGTTGAAAAAAGAGAAGGATTACTGAAAACATAACCTAAACTAAAGCAGTGATACACCAAAATGGTTGATCTACTTAGCTTGAGCCTACACTTTCCACCAAGAACAAGCTGGCATACACTTCATTTGATATGAGAAACTCTTCTACATTAGTGAGCTAGGGGTCCTCTGGAGATACAGAGAGGAAGAACTACCAGAGGTGTTCTAAGACACACTATGACAACCTATTCACATACGCCTATACTCTGTTGTAGACACTTCTGGCAGACCTGCAAAAGAACTTCACAATACACTAGACATGCTAGAATCATTCTGTGAAAGCATAAAATAAAAATGACTTAACACAAAACCAAGCCATAGACATATGCAAAAGTGTAAGCTTAAATGGAGGTAAAAATGCTGTCTTGATTCAAGGTAAAATCCGGCAGAGCTTCGCCTTACAAGCCAAGAGATATCTTCTCAAAATGAGAGATTACAATATATATAGAGAAAGAGAAAGCAAAGGCGCCCCTTTTTGGAAAAGACTTTGGCGCCCTTTTACAAGTGGCCCATGTGCATTGAGAGCATTGGGAAGAGGAAGCCGCTGAAAGAGAATGCTGTATCGGCTCCAGTTTTGACTTTAGGCATTTAAAATATATTAAACGTCATGTGTGAAGACATGGGCCGTGTCGTTTGTTTGCAAACAAGACCCCTTCTTCAAGACATTCAGGCAGTTGTTTGACCATTAATGCAAAATGAGGAAAAACAGGCCGCGACATTCACTGTTTGTGCTCCTTGATGACCACTTGGCGGAGACTGTTTCAACTGCAGGAATAACTCGCCTCCCTTTTGCCACCTGGGCTGTTTTGTCCATATCTCATATTTTGTCTCTTCCTGGCTTTGTCTTTTCTTGGAATTTGAGCTCTCGGGGCTATCTTATCGTCCTTTGCTAGCTCCTTGGGCTCTTTCATCAGCAGGTTGCTGAGTTCGTTCTTAATGTTTGTCTTTTTCCAGATTTGTCTTTTCTTGGCTTTGTCTTTTGTTGTCTCTTTTGTCTTTTCCTGGCCTTTTTGGCTCCTTTCTCGGCGGTCTCTTCCCTTTAGCCTTAACCCCATTAAATTTTCTCAGGTTTGTGCTCAAGCATTTGATGATCAACGGCTATCTCGTTGCCCTGAATTTGATGTCTGCAGGGACGTCATCTGATGTCCGAATTTCAACGGCTAGTTCACGATGCTCAATTTTGACATCTTCGGGCCCGTCACCCCCCTTGGCAATTCCTTCGGCTTCACTTTCCTTCGGCTTTCTTAGCTCTGTGTTCCTTTGGCCGGTCTTAGTCTTTGAGCCCTCCCGAAGGGACGGTGTCCCTTCGGGCCTTGAGAAAGGTCCCTTTCACGGTCGCTGAGAGTCCCCCGCAAGGGCACCTGCCCTTCGGGGTCCTTTGGATGGCCTTGGCCTCCCAATTCCTTTGGACATTTTGTCCGAAGGAAATGTTCCCTTCAATGTTCGGCCCTTTCTTTCGGGCAAATTCCTTCGGACAACAGTCCGAAAGAATTCGTCTTGTTCGCTTTACCGCAGGATTTTCTTCCGAAGGAAATTCTTTGTTAGGCGACTTGCCTTGTGAATTTCTTCGGACAAAAAGTCCAAAGGAATTCCTTCGGACATTTTGTCCGAATAAATTCGGCCTTTGTTTTATCTTTTGCCTTGGCTTTTCCGAAGGGAAACTCACCCTTTTTTGCCTTGTTTTTTGATTCCTCCGCAAGGGTTCCCTACCCTCCGCAAGGGCATTTGGGCCCCAAGATGTCCTTCAGAAAAGTCGCAAAGGCCATTTTTTGTTGCTTGAGTGCCCCTCGCAAGGGATGCTACCCTTTGATCCTTTGGCCATTTCTTTCCTTCGGGAAAAAACCTCCGACGAATACCTTCGGACAAAATGTTCGAAGGAATTCCTTCGGACATAAAGTCCGAAGGAATTCATCCCTTGAATTCCCTTGGATTTCTTTTGCCTTAAGTCTTTTTTATGAAGGAAAACTCTGACCCTTTCAAGCATTTTCTGCCCTCTGAACTTGGTCCATTTTGCCAATAAAAGTCCTCCGAAATAGTTTATTTTCTCTGTCAGACCCAAGAACGCAACATGGAGCTCCTTGGACATTTGAGACACAGAACTTACACTCAACTTTGGGAACTCTCATGAAGCTAGCACCTTGTTGACGCAGTGGATTGCACCCTGGACAGGAGGCTGGGCTCCTGCCTTCCACACGTGAAAATGGAAACTCCCCTCTTGCCTGTGGGCTTGGCAAAACCGGGGGGAGAGTCTCTAGATAAGGGCTAGCTCCCTTTGATGTATCTTTTAGGTCCTGGACTTCCTACTGCTAACAAATAAATGAAAAAAAAGGGGGGTTGAAAAGGGAGAAGAATGCTGAAAACAGAACCTAAACCTAAACTAAAAGGTGATACACCAAAAAAGTTGATCCGCTCAGCCCAAACATACACTTTTCACCAAGAAGCTGTCATACACTTCATCTGAGGTGGGAAACTCTTCTGTATCAGTGAGTCAGGGGTCCGTAGAGATACAGGGAGGAAGAACTATCAAAGGTGTTCTGAGACACACTTTGGCAGCCTATTCACATGCGCCTATATTCCTGCTGTAGACACTTCTGGCAGACCTGCAGAAGAAGAGACTTCACAATGCACTAGACATGTTGGAATCGTTCTGTGAAAAGCATAAAAGAAAATGACTTAACACAAAAGAAAACATAGACATATGCGTGAGTGCAAGTTCAAATGGAGGTAAAAATTGCTAAGTCTTGATTCAAAGTAAAATCCGACAGAGTTCTGCCTTACAAACCTAGAGATTTTTGGGTAGAGATTTGCCTTACGGGCCAAGAGATCCTTTCTCAAACGAGAAGTTTACAATATATATAGAGAGAAGAAGACTTTGGTGCTTTCTGGAAAAGACTTTGGCGCCTTTTTACAAGTTGGCCCATGTGCGTTGAGAGCATTGGGAAGAGGAAGCTGGTTGATAGATAATGTTGTGTCGGCCCCTGCTTTGACTTCAGGCATTTAAAAACATAGGCCGCACCATTTGTCTGCAAACAAGACCACTCCTTCAAGGCATTCACGCGACCTGTTTGCTGATCAATGCAAAGTGAAGAAAAATGGGTCGCGTTGTTCACTGTTCGCGCCTCTTGATGACCAATTTGCAGACACTGTGTCAACCGCTGGAGTAACTCCTTGAGTCGACACCTTCCTTCACCACTTGGACTGTTTTGTCCATTTTTGCACTTGGCTCTTTTGCCCCTTCTTGGCTTTGTCTTCCTTCTAGCCTTAAGCCTTTGAATTTCTTCAGGTTCGCGCTTAAGTCTGCGAAGATCAACAACTATTTCCTTGCCGCAAATTTGACGCCCTCGAGTCCGTCGTCGTCTTTAGCAATTCGTTCGTGTCTTTCCCGCTTGCTTTGGCCGCTTTTCGTTGATTTCAATAAGTGACACATGGCGTGTTCTGCTGTGAAACAGGGGAGGACACGTGGCAGCATCCGCTTAATTGATAGAAGCTTTAGGTACCTTTTGAGAGTCCTGCGGAAGATGACACGTGGCGGCTTTTGCTCTCTTTAGCAGTTCATTCGGGGCCCACCACAGTCTTTAATGAACAAAAGGGAGAGACCGCGGATGTTGACACTTGTCGGCTTTTGCCTAGCTTTGCAAGGGACATGTGTTACGTTCCGCTGCTCTTAGAAAACGATGTCAAAACCTTCCGTAGCTGCCACTTGGCGCCCTCTACGGAACTCTGAAGGAAACCTTTTGAAAGGAGCTTTAGAACTTGGATGCAGATACTTGTCGTGCTTGGTCAGGTTTTGCAAGGGGCACATGGCACGTTCCGCTGCTTTTAGAGGCAAATTATCATGTGTCTCGGCAGACGACACTTGGCAGCTTCTGCTCTCAGGCTCTTTCTGGTGTAAAATTGACGTTCGTGGGCCCGTCACTGTTTGAAATCCAACGGCTAGTCTATTTCCTTGAATTTGACGACATTCAGAGACGTCACTGTCCTTGGCAATTCCTTCTGTCTTTTCTTTTGATTCGGCCTTTTGTCGCTCCCTTACCTTCGGGTTTTACTTTGGACCCTTCCGAAGGGAAGGTGTCCCTTCGGGTTTGGAGAAGTGCCCTTCGTTCGGCAGCCGAGAGTCCCCTGCAAGGGCACCTGCCCTTCGGAGTCCTTCGGCAGCCTTTTCTCTTCGGCTAATTTCCCGCGGACATTTTTTCGCAGACTTTGTCTCGGCCACTTTTCCCGAATTTCTTCGGACTTTTTGTCCTAAGGAATTCCTTCGGACAAAAAGTCCGAAAGAAATCAATTTATGCCTTAAGTCCTTTTTTCGAGGGATTTTGTTCGTAGCCCTTCCGAATTTTTTTGAACTTTTTGTCCGAAGGAATTATGTCCTTGTCTTTTCCTTCGATTGCCTTCAAAAGTGCCCTTTGGGAAATCTGCTTTAGTACTGTCGCCGACCAAGTGCCCTCTGCAAGGGCACTTGTCCTTCGGGAGACTTTATTGAACCTTCTCGTTGAACCGTTCTTTTGAACCAAGTTGTTGAATTGACTGTTGGACTTTGCCGATGAGCTTTGCCGTTGAACCAAAACGATGAACCAAGCACTTGAACCAAACCGACTGAACCAGACTATTGAACCAAGCACTTGTCCATTTTTGCGCCTAAGTGTCGGGTACTCGTTTTTGCCTGCAGAGTCCGTATAAAACTTCCCTGCAGAGTTCGTAGAAACAGCTGCAGAGTCCGTAGAAACGTGCTTACGGAGTCCGTAGAAATGTCTACAGAGTCCGTAGAAACTCCCTGCAGAGTCCGTAGAAATAGACCTGCAGAGTCCGTAGAAACTAGACTTGTGCAAAGAATCAAATTTTGGACTGGTTCAGAACAGCAAGGGAAAAAAAGGGGGGACCAATTTTGGCCTGTAGGACCAAAATGGTCAACAAATTGGCGACTCCCAGGGGAAGCATGCCTGCTATTCTTAGAAACCAGTTGCCTTAAAATCCATTGGGCACGGAGTCGAGATGCAACTTGAAAAGATAGCAACAGCCCCGATAGATCCAAGAATCAATCATGAAGCTTTTACCCCACACACAAAGGAAAATACACACAAGGCTAAAAACACTACTTGTGCAAACATCACTTAGGGAAAACAAGAAAGAAAACTGAAAGCAAACTACTATATACAGCTAACCAGGTACATTTGCCTCCCTCTTGGATCAAAGGGAAAATTTCTTAAGTCCCCTTCTTGGCTAGGAAACTTATGGTGCCAGACAAGTGGCTGAATGAAAAGGAGATTTGGTGACCTGCTCCTCTTGCCTGTCACCTCGATTGGCTTGCATGCAAGTGGATCAGAATCAAACATGCTTCCAACGTATATGTACTCTTCTTGTTCTTGGAAGCTTGTTGAATGCTGGTCCTTCATGTTGGTGCATTTCACCAAGAAATCAATCGTTGTTGGCTCATCACCATAAGTCCTTTGATATGCACAGTCCCTTTGCAATGCATCATGGTCTGACACATTTCTTTCTGCCTCATTGAAGACCCTGTCAAACTCATCCTCTGCTTCCTCAAGGCTTTCTTGAAGAAGGGTGACTGTTGTGATGTCTGAAATAAAATCACAAACTGATTGCTCATCCCACAGAACATCACCTCTTTGTTCAAAACTCTTTTCTTCAAGGCTTTTCTCAAGAGAGACCAGCCTCTCCTTTTCTTGCTCAAGGATCAGGGTCTCTAGTTGTTCAAAGACATTCTCTTGATCCTCCTCCAACTCTGGCTCCATGGCATGGTCATCTTCCTCATCGAAGCAACAAGGAAGTTCATCGAACAAGGGGGGAGAGAGCTCACCATGCTTATGTTCCTCATATTGCTGGAACATCTGCATTGTAGAAACCCCTGGTCTCACTTTCTTTGAAACTGCTTGTTTTTTCTTGTTTTGTATGTTTTTGGTTTTTTTGTGTTTTTGCATAAATATAAGAAAGAGGCAATTCTAGGAGGAATTACTGAATAAATTCAAATAAAATATTGCAAATCTGGAAATGATAGAATCTAGGATATTAATTATTGCCAATAGGTTTATTGATTTTTTGTGACAATTACAACAACTATCTGATAAAATCAAAAGTAATAAATTTTTGTGAAAACCTGGTTATGGCAGCCAACTGAAGAATTCATGAAAATTGTATAGCTCTGTCCTCAAGCTATTTTCCCTCCGTCTAGTGCTTAGGAAATGATCCCAAGGTGTAGGCGCCTCAAAGAGCGGTGGCAAATGACCCTGAAAACAGACGATTTGCCCTAGATGAATAAATGCGGCCTTTTTTGTGAAGGTACAGCCCTGCTGTACAAAAGTACAGCGCTATGACAGCAGCCAACCAAATTAAAGTGTGCCCCTGTTTGCTGTACTAGAACCTCAGGAAATAGGCGCCTCTATAAGAGAAACTCTTCCGGATGAATCCAAGCTGAAAACCCTGTTTGATGCAATTTCTGATTAAGTTTCGTGATAACCTCTGACTGAAGCTACCTCTCTGAAAGCAATAAATCAGCTGGTATTTCACAGCTTCTGAATTGCAACACTGAAGATGGCTCGTTCTCCAATGCTAGATGAAAACTGAAACCCTTGGCTCTGTTCTCAGGAAAAGACTTAGCAAATTTTTGATCTCCAAAACATAATGCCCTTCCTTCTCAATGAAAAAAACCTTATATTCTTCCCAAGTGCGATTTTCCCAATTTGGCTTCTTTTTTTTTAATAATTCGAACTTCTCTTTTTTTTTTCTTATTATTCCCATAGTCTTCAACGCCCCCCCTTTTAATTATAAATTATAATTAAAAGTGGCCCCTTACAATAACACTTAAGTTATAATATTAACAATATTATAACTTTACATTATAAACTCCCGATAATTAATATTTAATTTGACAATTAAAATATTAATATCTCCCTCATAAATTGTTCGATGTACGAACTGTCTGAAGCGGGTGAACAAGTGATTGATTCTGCACATGACCAACCCATACTGCTAAAAATAGCAGGGGTGCTCCGCTGAGTGACCAATACTGCTAAAAATAGCAGGTCAGGCAAATGGTGTCCGAATGATCTCGAACGAAAGCCAACTGGAAAAATTTGACGAACGAAGCCAAGCCAAGCTCCAACCAAGACCCCCTATCCATCCTATTAGCCTACGAGGGTCGCATAATAGGCTAATCATAAGCTCTGACATGACACCTTGCCACAAAAGGGGTATTTTATTTTAGTTTTATGTTGAACATTCTCGGGGTTATATTGAAGTGTTTGTTGCTTGAAATTTGGTCATTCTTTCCAACAAGGGTTTGTTGGTTTTTGGGTTCAAATTTTAGTTTGTTTCAATATTATATCAGGGTTTGTTGGGAAAACCCTATTTTGCTTATTTGTCTCATTTGGGAACATTATAGGTTGGAAAATCCCTATTTTGCTTATTTGTTCCATTTGGGACATTACAATGATGTCAGATCCTTATCTTGGCTATACTGTGGGTGTGAGGGTTGTTGATACATGAGTGGCAATAAAAAGAGCAAGTATTACCTAAGGAGTAATAGAAGGGGAGTAGGACTTCCACTAGGTGGGCCACTAGAGCAGGAACATGTAATGGGTGACATGGATCACTAGAGGATAGAGAGGGAGAAGAGGGATAGGATAGTTGAGGAGAGATTTGAGAGATATTCTCAGTTTCAAGAGTCGATGACAACCGTGATGGAGGGGCTCCCTCGTACACTCAGTGATATGAGTGGCTTAAAACCACTCCATAGAAATAGTGGTGTTTCATGGAGCTTGCTAGATACACATATACCCCCTTGGGGAAAGGAGCATCCACACATAGGCCCCTCCAGCCTACATTTTTGAACGTTGTCGAGTGAAGCATGAATCGAGACACAAAGTCAAAGTCGCATTGAATACAGATGAAAAGCTTGAACTGGTTAAGTTCAGTTGAAGTGTGAACACTTTACATAAAGACAACCCTAAGATGCATCTGTCTATATATGCTACAAACAAATCATTTGAACGGTGTTGTCTTTCTACTGCTGCTGCAATAATAATTAGAGTGTTAACTCAAAATTGTCAAGAGAGGACATATGCAGGCAACATGAAAGGGGCAAAGAAAATAAGGTGTGTCAAAGTAGAAGATATCCAGACACAAAGAGATAAAGGCAGAGAAGCCGAGAAGACACATAGCTAAAACGTAGTTACAGACTAGACTTGTAATAGAAAAGTGTACAAGATACATTCTGAATCTCTTTTGTATTCTTGAAGTTGCAGCTTCATTTCTCTGATAGGTTGGTGCCATCAGAAAAACTGAGTTGGTGCTCAGTTAGGAAGTTGACATTTCTTTAGAGTGGGTGTTCTTGAATGTAACCAGTGGGGTTTGTCTGTGAGACTTCTTTTCTGTGAGGTTGGATTAGAACAATAGCTTCTAGCAGCTTTTCTCACCGTGGTTTTTCCCTTTGGGTTTTCACGTTAAAATATGGTGTTGAGCATTCTTGTGTGTGTATGATCTCTGTTCTATTCTTTACTTTGCATATACTTTGAGTATCTTGTTTGAAAGTTTTAAGAACCAGGGTTTAGCTCATCTACTGATTCACCCCCTCTTTCAGTAGATAGTGTGTTCAACAAACTGAACAAGATTCACTTTGAATCTCTTTTGTATTCTGAAGTTATAGGTTCATTTCTTTTATAGGTTGGTGCCATCAGAAAAACTGAGTTGGTGCTCAGTTAGGAAGTTGATGCTTCTTTAGAGTTGGTGCTCTTGAATGTAACCAGTGAGGCTTGTCTGTGAGACATCTTTTCTGTGAGGTTGGATTAGACAGTAGCTTCTAGCAGTTTTTCTCACCGTGGTTTTTCCCTTTGGGTTTTCACGTAAAAATCTGGTGTTGAGCAATCTTATGTGTGTGTATGATCTTTATTTTTGTTCTTTACTTTGCATATACATTCTGTATCTTGTATAAAAGTTTTAAGAACCAGGTTTTAGCTCATCTACTGATTCACCCCCCCTCTTAGTAGATAGTGTGTTCAACAAAGGCCTCAGTGGATGATTATGTTTTATAGTTTTAGAGACTTTTAGTCATGGTGACTGACATATCAAATAGGAGATTGGTGGTGTTGTTCATTGAGGGCTTGGTTGATTCCTTGCGGGGATTGGTCAAGGCATTTGATCCACCTTCGTTGAGAGAGGCCATCCAAAAGGCTTATGATTTGGAGTCTTTTACTCCAAAGGGCAGATTTACACCTTCGGGGAAGCCAAAGGGTACTTATTTCCCACCTACAGGGCAACATAGAGGTGGCGATTTGGGACAGCCAAGAGGCAACTACACAGGGCCTCCAAAGGCCACTCATGAGGGTCCATTGATTAGACCAAACCAATCGGGTTTGGGGCAACATAAAGAGCTACCACGTAGTAGCCTTGAGGTGAGAAATGAGTTGAGAAGGGTCTTTGATTCACATGCAAGGATCCTTGGGAAAAAGGCCACAATTGTCGTAGTAAGGGCAAGTACACTACATTGAGGTACTTCCCGAAGAGGAGAATGAGGAGAGAGAATTTGGGACAGCCACTTATGAGGGAACATTGGAGATAGGAGAGGGGTTGAGTGGCACTTTGGCATCACTTTTGGGATCTCCTATGTACTATCGCTTTACAGTGAGGGGATCATTGAAGGGTATACCGGTCGCTATACTCATTAATAGTGGGACAACCCACAACTTCATTGATAGAGGACTTGTGGCATCATGTGGCCTACAATTCATAGATTTCAAAGGGTTTAGAGTCACAATAGTATATGTGTTCACCATCCATTTTACTACCAAGGTTCCAAATCTTAGTCTCACTTTGAAAATGCATGTGGTAGAGGATGCTTTTTATGTGGTTGGCATTGGGGAGACCAATATGCTCCTTGGTATTCAATGGTTGCACTCTCTTGGTGAGTACACTTAAAACAATCAAACCATGGAGTTGAAATTCAAAGTCGCTGGTAGTGAGATCATTTTGCATGGTTTGAGTGATAAAGAGCCCCCTTCATCTTCATCAAATAGCATGATAGGAGGACGTTTCATGAGCATGAGGGAAGAGAAAAGGAGGATTGAAGATAACGCTGCTACAAGACATCAAATATAACCCCTTATTTCCAAGATAAGACACTCTACAAGGCAATTGATAAGCATGATAAATTCTGATTTTTGTCATATATGTTGTGGAAGGGTTGAAAAGACGCTTGATTTCCAAGGGCAGTCCCAAAATTACCTTGAGCGGAACCCTATTCCATTTTACAAGGATAACAATGAGGGTGTTACGAAGGGCATGAGACCTCCCTTGATTGCTGTTCGCAAGGTCTAAATTTCAAGAAAAGATGGTCCTCTTACTTTCCGAAAAATGTTAGAATCTGCTGAGCTTATTTATTGACTTTTTTTGGCATCAAAAGCAACTTAATTTACATATGGCAGTGAAGGGGTAGCGCTGGAAAAATTGGCTTGAAGTCTGAATTTTGTTGCTCAGAAATTTCTGAGACAAGGCAATTCCAACCACCAAAAATGATAAAAAATTTTCTCTTTGGGGGCACATTATAGCTCATGATAGGAGGGATATATGCTAAGGTAAATTCTGAATTTGATCACTCACAAAATTCTGATTTAGAGTGGCAGATACAGCAGCGTTGTGAAGGTAAGAAGTCTGATTTTTTTATGAATTCCAGCCCATAGTATGTTCTAAAAATACTCATGATAGAGAACACTCTTTGTTGACAAAGAATGGGGAGGCATGAGGAAAGTACAACCCTATCTTGTATGTGGATCAAAGCTTTTATTTTATTCCTATGATGTTCCTCATATGCACAAAGGCTTCGATATAGGGAAGTCAAGGGGAGGTTGCATGCCACATGTATTGAGACATGCCCAAAGGGAGACTGCATCTATATGTTACTTTCGCTCAATGTATGTTTCAAGGTGAGCTTATTGTTGTTATTCCTCTTCAAGCTTTGTAAATACTTTTTAAGGGCACATTGATACCCATTGGAGGCACAAATATGAGGGGTTTCATCAAAGGCAAACCAGTATGGCATATGTTATTTCTTTGGGGACATGAGGAGTCTTTGAAAGGTGGTCATGACACCTTTAGCTCATGGGGGCAGCCTCCAAAATACATGTATAGCAAGATAGGAATTCAAATTGGAGCTTCTTTTCAGTGGAAAGCAATTTCAGTTCGTGATGGTATCATGAAAAACGTTGGCACAGTCCCATGGCTTTTGCAATTGCTTGAGGGCAAGCAATTTTCGGTAGGGAGGATTGTAATGTCCCCCTTTTTGGCATAGCTTGCTTGTAGACCCTTAGCTTGGTTTTGTTCCTACAAGGCTAAGGGAAAGAAAGGGGAAAGATGAGGGGGCCATTCAAAAAGTAAAAACGTGAAAAGGTACTTTAAGTGTTTTAATTTTCAGTTGAGTTGTGTAAATGTGCTTTTGGTTTATTTTCACGTAAGTGGGGGACCTTTAAGGGTCATGGGAGCCCAACCCCTGAAAAAGGTAAATCAAAAACTAAACTTTCTTATATTTCGAAAAGTCACCTCCCCCCAAATTGGGCGCTACCTTGGGGGATGACTATAAGATGGAGTTGAAGGTTCATTTGAGGGTTATGCTAATTTTGGATATTGAATTGTTGATCAAGTATGTCAAGCTTGTTCAACGTGACTTGAAGATGAAGGGTTTGGTGACGAAAACTTCCATTTTTTCATTGTGAGCAGCTCTATTCAAGAGCTGTAATTGTGCTTCAGATTTGTATGGTTGCATGTAATTGGTCTTACAAAGATGTTTTGGAACACCACCTTCATTGAGGGATTGAGTGAACTCTTAAAAAGTTGGAAAATCATAAATTGCAGGTCAAGGAAGGTGGATGAATATCCTAGGGTGGCAAGGAGGTTCCCTAGGCTTGGAGACTTCCCTTGAGGGCTAGGCGAGTGTTCTAGGGCATGTTTGAGCTTGCTATAGTGGTGGAAAACAGGTCAAAAGTTAATAATAATGTTTCAAATATTATTATTATATTTTTTAGATAATTTTGCATGCTAAATTTAGGTGATTTGAGGGTTGGTTACAAGGAAAATAATTTAGAATTTTTAATATTATTTTTCCTAGTGGATCGATTCACCTAGGAGGGTTTTTAGGGTGCTTTTGGGCTTTAAATTTGGAGGGAATAAACATATATTTTCTGATTTATATTCTATTAAAATTTATATTAATTTTTCAATATTGGTGACTTGCTTTGGGAGACTTGGAGGGCTTGTTGAAGTATTTAATATTTAGATTTAATTCTATATATTTTTCCAAGTGTGGTGACTTCATTGGAAGGGTTAGTTTGATAATTTGCAGCTCTAATGTATTCATTGGAGGCCCTAATATTATGCATGATTTTTGCATAATTATTTGGAAGTTTTTGCAAAGGTTTCAAGGCAGATTTGAATGAGAAAACACAATTGTACTAGCATAATAAAATCAGAATTATTACAGGGGTAAATTTCTGTGTCATCGCAATTTCTACCTTGCCACAAAAGAGGTATTTTATTTCAGTTTTATATTCAACATTTTCGGGGTTACATTGGAGTGTTTATTGCTTGGAATTTGGTCATTCCTTCCAGCTAGGGTTTGTTGGTTTTGGGGTTCAGATTTCAGTTTGTTTCAGTTTTATATAAAGGTTTGTTGGAAAATTCCTATTTTGCTTATTTGTCTCATTTGGGGACATTACAGGTTGGAAAATCCCTATTTTGCTTATTTGTCCCATTTGGAGACATTACATGTGAGCTTTAGGAATAATTTTTTTTATCCATCAATTTTTAGATATAAGGAACCGATCCAGTCATTCTAGAATACAATCTTGACCCTGTCTTCTATTACACCAAGTCATTAGCCAATTTCTAGTCGGAACATCAACCAAGCAAAGGGACTGTATAAAGCTAGCCATATTTGATGAGCTAGTATCCAAATGTGAAGTTCCTCCCTGTTTTTCTTGTAAATTGAGGATGGTGTTGAAATCACCTCCAAGAACAACTGGAACTTCCAGATAATACTGAATTATAACCTTTATACCTTGCCATTGCATCAACTTGTCTTCCATCATAGTGGGTGCATAGACATTTATAAACAATAATTGTTGTGCATCCGCCTCAGAGTATGCATGCACTAGAAAACCTCCTCTATTACTACAAGAACCTAACATTGTGATTAGCTTCGGTTCCCACATACTCAAAACACCTCCAGACACTCCTTGAGAACCTAGAGGTAAAACCTGAGCCTTAGGCCATATTCTCTTTGCCAAAACTGTAATAAGCTCAATGGAAGCTTTAGTCTCTCGTAGAAACACCACATGAGGATGATGGGTCTGAATCATTCTTTCAATTTCCATTATATTTTAGGGGTGCCTTTCAACCCTCTCACATTCCATGTAATTACCTTCATTGTGAGGGTTGGTTAAATAGTTGGGACAAATCTCTAATAGTTCCTGCTTGACTCAATTTCTGACCTTCCATCTGTAGATGGTTCTGATTTGTTTTGCGGACAGCCTTAGTGTTAACATCCATTTTCATTTTTTTACTCTTTTCTTGTACAATTCCCAAAGGTAAATTCTATTTATGCTTCTGTATAGGAGTATCCATTAAAAGCAATGTTTGATCTCTCTTCTAGGTTTCCTCTTTCTGCTGATGTTGGATCTCAAATTGTTCACGAATCTTAGTTTTCCAATGATAGCTTTTCATTGTGGTATGGATCTTGTCATGCTTATGTGGGCCTTGATAAATTGTGAGTTGGTTGATCCCATTCCTCTTTGAGTAAGATCAGAAATTGGCAAATAGCTAGAGAGCAAGAAAAAATTCAAAAGTTGAAGGAACAATTCCAGCAAATTAGCATATTAGGAACGATTGCTTCTACGTTGTTTGTTGATCTTGTGTGGGGAAGACCCTAGCAAGATGCCCTATTTCATGAACAACCCTGCATTGAAGAGGGATGCTTTCATAGTCCACGGGTTGTTCCCATTCAATCCTTACTAATTCTAGTATTGTTTTGTCTGTTAAAGGCTTGTTCAAATCAAGATTGATGCAAATCTTGGCATAATTGAGGTCTTCCATATTCCTTTTAAATTCAGGGCATGATGTATTCTTTGATAGCTGATCCTATTATCTTCAATCAAGATTCATGCCAATATTCACTTGGAAGTAGGGGAATCTAACACCTACAAGCATTGTATTGAGGGAGATCCTCCATAGGGTTGAAGGTAGGGGACCAATGCTTCAGAAACAAACCTGATTTCTTCATGAATGGGGGTTCTCCTTGGAAAAATTTATCGTGTTCTTTCTTGGTGTTGATTATTTACCTGAAGTATCCTTTTGGCATTATTAGGATGCCAACTGAACCAAAGGGGCTCCAGTTTTCTTGAACCCAAAGCCTAAGAGATTTTGGTCCAGGATAAGCTCCCATGAAGCTATAGATTGAAGCATTGTTTTTTAAGATGGAAAACATGTTTTCCATTTCATCAATGGAGAAAGACCTTGGGGGAGGGGGCATCCATCTTGAAGTATGTAATGTCCCCTTTTCTAAAAAATAAAATAATTTTATTATTAAATTAAAAAGTATTTTTAAATACTTTAAATAAAAGTAATAATATGCCTTAGTTTTCAAAAGTGAATAAGTTGGCAACTCCTTCCTATTTTTGACTTAAGAAGGGGACTTTTAAGAGTCACGGGCAAGGTTAGCCCTTAAGTGAATTTATAAGGAAGCTGCTTTTTGATTATCTAAATTTTTCGTCCAAATTAAGCGTACCCCTTTAAGCATGTTTATAAATTGAAATCACAAGTTTTGAGCATGATTTGCTTGACTTCATCCATTGAAGATGGAAACCTTCAAGAGAAGGTTGAAATAAGGATGAAAGCCCTTACCTATCAACTAGGCAACCTTAAATCAGAGGTTGTATTGGGCATCATTGGTCATTTTCAGGGGTGTAAACACCAATGTTGGTTTCAGCGTAGCAGGAGCGAGTATGACGAGCAGGTTTGGAGGGTTGGTGAGTTGGTTAGGGAACCCTAGAAGGCATAGTTACCAAGTTCCGCTGCATCTGGCTGAAATCCAGTACAGGTCGCATTTTTTCGATCGTCTGGATTAATAAATGCAGTTCGACGCATTTTTATCATAAATATAAAAATGTTAAAATACCTAAAAACTAGTTGCAAACCCTAAAAAAGGCGGTAGAAAACCCTAAAAAAATTACTTATATGCACGCTTCGAAACAAAATAAATGCGCACTGAGAGTGAGAATTGAGTGAGATTGAGCGAGGAAGAGTTCGGAGAAAGAATTAGTCGCCGGTGGAAGGAGACGCAGTTGCTGGTGGTGGAAGGAGACTTAGTCGCCGTGGGCCAGTGGAGCAGTCACCAAGCATTGTCATTGCAGGTAGTGGAGTAAACTCGTGCTCGTGGAGGGAGTCGGCAAGAGCAGGGACCGGGAGCAACTGGGGGGAGCAAGTCTAGGTAGGTCCATTTTTTTGCCCCGAATGAATACTATTTAGTATTAGGTTAAAATTCATTAAATTTTAATTAAAAGATTTTATTTTATTTTATAATTAAAATTTATAATTCAGGTTTTTTATTTTTAAATCATAATTTATATTTATTAAAAATAAAACATTGTTCCAAGGAATGCACTGCGCAGAAGCAAATGAATATAAATTACGATTTAAAAATAATAAACCCTGAATTATAAATTACGATTTAAAAATAAAAAAACCTAAATTATAAATTCTAATTATAAAATATAAATAAATAATTAAAAAACATAAAAAAATAAAATTATTTAAAAGAGACTATAAATTTTTAATTTAAATCTAATTAGATTAATTATAAATCAAAATTATAAAATAATATTAAAACTTTTAATTAAATTTAATACTAAATAAATTAATATTAATATAATAATAAATATTATATAATATATTTAATCTAAATATGAAAATTCAAAAAAACATTTAAAATATATAATAAAATTCAAAAAATAATATAAAAAAATTAAAATAAACATTATAATTTATAATATAAATATATTTATATTTTAATATTATAATTTATAAATTATAATTATCTTAAATTATATATTTTATTTTATATTATTTTTCAAAAAATATTATAAAATATAAATTACAATTTAAATATAAATAATCTTAAATTATAATTTTTAATTATAAAATAAAATATTAAAAAAAAAAAACTAAATTATTTAAAAGAAAACAATAGATTATTAATTTAAATCTAACTAAATTAAAATTAAAATTATAAAATAAACTAAAGACTTTTAATTAAAATTTAATACTAAATAAATTATTATCAATAAAATAATAAATATTATACAATATATTTAATCTAAATCTAAAAATTCAAAACTACATTTAAAATATATAATAAAATTTAAATTTAAAAATAACTATAAAAAAATTTAAAATAAACATAATAGTTTATGATATAAGATATAAATATATTTATATTTTATATTATAATTTATGAATTATAATTATAAAATCCATCAAAATTAATAATTTTGAATATATATTTTATAATATAAATAAATTCAAATTTTAAATATTACATACATAAATTTAATAATAAAATTAAATACATAATAAAATAAAAAATACTTACAAAAAATATTATAAAAAATAAATTATAATTGAATATAAAATAATTGTACATTAAATTATATTTAAAATATAAAATTAAAATATTACATAAATAAATTTAATAATAAAGATAAATACATAATAAAATGAAAAATATTTAAAATAAATATTATAAAAAATAAATTATCATTTAAATATAAAATAATTGGACATTTTAAATTTTAAATAAAAATATAATAAAATGAAAAATATTTAAAATAAATATTATAAAAAATAAATTATAATTTAAATATAAAATAATTGTACATTATAAATTATAATTAGAAAATCAAATTTAAATATTTATTACAATTTTCTAGTATATATATTTTTTATTTTTTAGAGTTGTGTCATTTTATTTTTATAGGTCATTTAAAATTAAATTTAATAATATTGTGATATGTTTTAATTTTTTATTATTTTTTAAAGGTTTATAATTTTATTTTATTTCATTTAGTTAAATTTTTAAAAATATTTTTACAATTTTTAAATGTGTAATAAAAAATGTTTTTTAAACTTTTGCAGGGAAGCATATAATTATGGCAAGTCAACCGCTTGAGAAGAAATACATTATTCAGCGAGATGCAAATCCCAGAAACATGCAATGCACTCTTTGTGGTTTAAATGTCACTGGGATTCTAACAAGGGTTCGAAACCATTATATTGGAGGTCCAGATGTGAAGATTTGCCCAATAGCGTCGTAGAATGCCATGTATGCACCATTTGTAAGTCAAATCCGAAGCAAATATGCAATAAAGACAGTTGCATCAGCATCTGAACTTCAAAGAGGGCTAAAATTCAATGCAATCTGATACAGTTTGGTTCATTTTTTAGCTCAATGTATCCCCTAGCGTCTACCCAAGCTAGTGAAAGTGCACATCAAATGTGTCAATCCCAGCGTTCTTTGAAAGCTATGTGGAAGCCGCAGGAAAAACATGAGGTAAACAGATTGATGGCTCGGTTTTTTAATGCAAATGCCATCCCCTTCAATGTTGTTTGAAATCCACATACGAAAGCAATGGTAGAGGGGATTGCCAATTTTGGGAAAGGGTATACAATGCCATCTTTTGAAAACCTAAGAACTGTTCTACTAGAAGAAGAGGTGACATCTATATCTAGTGAACTAGATAAAATGAAAAGACATTGAAAAAAATCAGGGGGCACTGTAATAAGTGACGGGTGGTCTGACACAAAGCGAAGACCCCTCTTCAATATATTGATTCAATGTCCTAAAGGTTCTATGTTTATCAAATCAATTGATACAAGCAATGGTGTGAAGACTGCAGATTTCATTTTCAAATGCATTGAATCTGTTATTCTAGAGATTGGAGAAGAATATGTTGTCCAAGTTATTACGGATAAAGCAGCAAATTGTAAAGCAGCATGGGAACTTCCAATGGGCAGGTTTCCTCATTTGTTTTGGACTCCATGTGCAACTCATATTTTAGATCTTTTGCTTGAAGATCTTGCAAAGTTGGAGTGGGTGAATAATGATGTCAAAGAAGGGAAACAAATTTCAAAGTTTATATTTATTCACCGCTTGACTTTGACCCTGTTCGCTCATTCGCAAAGCGTGAATTTCTCTCTCCAGCTGAAACAAGGTTTGCATCTAATTTTATCACTTTGCAAAGGGAGGTGGAGGAGAGGACAACATTGAGAAGAGTTGTAGTCAGTGAAGAATTGGCACAATCTAAGCTTTCTAAGGAAAGCATTGCAAAGGACATTGAGAGAATTATCTTGGGTAGTTCATTTTGGGAGGGTGCCGAGAAGACTCTAAAGGTTTTTGAGCCACTTGTCCAATTATTGAGATTCGCTGATGGTATGAAACCTTGTATTAGTTTTGTGTATGAAGGCATGGAGCAAACAAAAGAGCAAATTAAAAAAATACTGGTAGATGATGGTGATGAAGTTCAACAGATTTGGAACATTGTGGACCTCTGATGGAACATGTTACATCGACCTATACATGCAGCAGGTTGCTATTTGAATCCAAAGTTGATAGAGGTGGATCATGATGCAGATGAGGAGGTAAAGAATGGTGTATTGGCAATAATATACAGGTTGGTTCAAGATGAAGATGAGAAGGCTAAGGTAATAAGGCGTTTGGCTACATTCAAGAACCAAGAAGGGTTGTTTTCCCTCAAGGAAGCACAAGCGAACATTGTTAGCATGGATCCCCATTTATGGTGGCAGACATATGGTTCTTCTACTCCAGAGTTACAAAAGCTTGCCGTGCGTGTCCACAGTCAGTGTGCCAGTGCTTCTGCATGCGAAAGAAATTGGAGCACGCATGATTTGATCCATACTAACAAGAAAAACCAACTAGGAGCCAAAAAAGCTCTTAGATCTTGTGTTTGTTCATAGCAATTTAAGATTGCTTGAGCACAATCTTGCAAAAGAAGATGACAATTTTCATCTTGGAGAACCATCCTTTGAAGCAGTTGAGGAAAATATTGATAGTGTTGATGACCTGGATAGAGGATTTGCTGATGGTGCTAGTGCTAGTTTTGATTTTGAAGCTAGGTTTGATGTTGCAAATGTTTGAAACTTAAGTTCTATATCAATTTTGAGCTTAGACTCTAAATTATGAATATTTTGCTATCTTTTAATGTAATTCAAGTTTGAAACTTTTATGCATTTCTCAATTTTGCAAGTGTTAAATTAATGTTTATTCATTAGTAGATTGAAATATTTACATATATATATATATATTTTTCCGAACCGGATTTTACTGGATTTTTTCAAGAATTCCACATTCCGCATTTTTTTCGCCTCTCGAAAGCATTCGGATTTCCGAACCTGGTAACTATGCTAGAAGGGCAGTGAACTACCTAGGGTGGGCAGTGAGCCTCTTTGGAGGGCAACAAATCCTCTATTGGGGTTTTGGACATGGCACTTCCAAGCTGATTTCAAGCCTAATTGTTGTTTGAAGACAACAAATCATTTTTTGTAGTTTTTATCATATTTTTCCAGTCATATAATTGAGCTAAACATCAGGTTTGAATGGATAATTATTCACTGTAATATTTTCTAATTTTGGTAATTATTTGAGGAATTAAATATTGTTTTCATGCCCCAAATTGGCACTTTCAGCATTCTACTTTTTTCTTGTGTTTAGGGTTTGAAAAGAAATTCAAAAATTTGTATGTATTGTTAGGGTTTGTTGGGAAAACCCCTTTGGTTCTAATTCTGCCATAAAGGGGACATTACAATGGTATCAGAGCCATTTTCTGGCCAATTATGGGTAGTGAGTTGTTTGCAGACTCTTCTTCATGTTGGGTAGTAACAGAAAGGTGAAGACAACACGGGAAGCCATGGAAGAAATGTTTCAAACTATACAAGACTATCAGAAGAAACTAAGGGCAATGGGTCCCAAGGCATGGATGAAGTTCATATGGTTAGGCCCTAGACCTCCATAGTCTCTCTTAGAAGAAGAAAAAGGACTAGCAAAAGTGCTGAATACTTCATCACCACAAAAAATCAAGCTGCCTATATAGGAGTCCACCATGCAAATTGAAAACGAAGAGCCCTCCAAAGGGAAAGGTATGGATTCAAAGTTACAAAATGTTAAGGTTAAAGAGAATAAATTCAGATTTTCAAGAGCCGAGGATGTAATGAGGACCCAACAAAGGTGTGATGAATGGCTAAGGAGAGCTAGGGAAGCTAAGTTGATAGCTGCCCAAGCAAAACAACACCTACGAGAAATTAGAGCAAAGGATTTTCCCTTGATGATGACAAAAGAGGGAGAAATCATGAAGCATGAACCAAAGAAAGAAGAAAAATCCGGTTTGCAAGATGATGGAGAGAATTTGGTGGTTCAAGCCAATTTTCCAGATGATAATGTTGATTTTCAGCTTGTTGGAATTTTTGTGATAGTAACTAATGGTAAGCAAATTGATTATCTTCGTATCAAGGGTTTATTGCATCGCCCTCATATTGTCCTTACAATGTTTTGATCATCATGAGAATCATTTTAACATTGAGGATAAGATAAAGGGTACCAAATGGAAAGAGAGCCTTTTCCAAGAAACCCCTATCCATCTTCCGAGCATTCCAAAGATTGAGCCATTGCCATATGAGATGGATTTTCATGACAACCAAAGGTATGTAAGTGTTATGGATTTGTTGCTTCCTACTATGTCTTTTCAGATGTGTTGTCATCATGGGCAACATTTTGAAAAGAGTGATCATATGTCAAGATTGATGCTTCATAGTATATCACAACGAAATTATGGTTATCATGGATAGTATAGTGAAAATCATGATAGAGTGAAGAACACTTTGAGTGGCAAAAGGCACATAGATCCTTTCATGCAAGTTCCAAATTGCTTGTACATGAAAGTTTGGGCTCCAAGTGATCTTTGGAGATACAAGAAGGGTAGGGTCTTTGAGGAGTTCAATGTTATTGTTAATAAATTCATTATCTCATGCATGTGGCATGAAACAAAGTTTATGGGATACCTTCGGCTGGTTGCTATTGTTGAAGCATTTTCAGTCACTACATGGTTGATTTCAACCCCTATATCACTGCCAATTATGGATTTTTTTGAAGCAATTAAAATGACAGTTGTCCTATTCCTTTTGCTACTGTGTGCAATAGTACCAGCCCCTTAACAATTTCTATGATAGTCACAAGAGTATTTTTGGTCACAAGGTGGAAGGATGTTCCTCCTACCATCAATGAGGGATTATTTGCAGTTGTTATGGAAGAGTTTCCAGCCACCACAATGCTAATTATGAGTGATAAAATACAACAGTACAGCTACAGCGATGTGTGGGCAGCAATAATGGACCTTTGGAAGTCCATCACACAAATGGAAACTATGAAGAAGATGCAAGAATGGGAGGAGAGTTGAACAACATGCTTACTGTTGACCATTTTTGGCCCTGCAGGCCAAAAATTGGTCTCCCTTACTTCCCTACTATCTTGAGCAGTCAGTCATGTATCCATCTTTCTACTGCTGTGCTTTTCCCCTTTTGTAATAGCCCTGTTTTTTGAACCAAATGACTCGAGTTTGGTAGATGTTTCAGGTTGATCCGGAGGTTTATTTCGCTGTGGGCAGCTAGTTTTCACAAACCTTTTGGCAAAGGAATGGGCCAACTTCAAAGAGATATAAGTCTTTTACGAAGCTCCAAGGACAAAGTGCCCTTGTGGAGGGCAGTTAGGTTACAAACTGGACCGTTCTAGCAGGCTACGGAGGGCAATTATGGACCCAAAAGTGCCCTTGCGGAGGTCAGGGAACACTTGTGGAAGGATAAAAGAGAAGGACGAAAGGTAAGTTTTCTTCGAAAAAATCCAAGGCAAAAGATGAAGAAAAGTCCGAAGGAAATTCATAAGGGAAAGGAGCAAAGGATTTCTTCGGACTTTTGTCCGAAGAAAATCCATGAAAAGGACAAGGGATTAATTCCTTTGGACAAAATGCCCAAGTAATTCCTTCGGGCATTTTGTCCAAAGGAATTAATCCAAAAGGAAAGAGACCGACAAGAAGGGTCAAGACTTGAAAGAAAGACTTCCTTTGGGCAAAATGTTTGAAGCTTGAAATGCCCCTTCAGAACTTCTGATTGGTTCCTTCTTGGTCGCCAAGAGTCCCCCGCAAAGGCACCTGCCCTTCGGGCTCCCTTGGTTCTCAATTCCTTCGGACATTTTGCCCGAAGGAATTGAGAACCAAGGGAGCCCAAAGGGCAGGTGCCTTTGCGGGGGACTCTTGGCGACCAAGAAGGAACCAATCAGAAGTTCTGAAGGGGCATTTCAAGACCCAAAGGGCCCTCGCGGAAGGTAGTGAGCAGATTCATCAAAGAGCGAAGGGCAAAGGATTCCTTTAGATTTTTTGTCGAAAGAAAATCCAAAGAGAAGACAAGACAAGGGATTCCTTCGTACTTTTGTCCGAAAGAAATCCAAGGTTCAATTGCAGAAAGCCGAAGAAATTGCCAAAGGGGTGACGGGCCCGAAGACGTCAAATTCAGCATCACAAACTAGCCGTTGGAATTCAAACATCTGGTGACGTCCCCGAAGACGTCAAATTCAGGACAATGGAATAGCCGTTGGCTTTCAAATGGCGACGGGCGCGCGAACTTCAACTTTATGGTGATAAGATAGTTGTTGATTCTCAAATGTTTAAAGATGGGCCTATGCGTGGAAACTCGGTGACCCACCGAGAAGAGAGCCCGAGAGCTCAAACTGCCAGAAAGAGCCAGAAAATGACAAAGATAGCCCCGAGGGCCGAAAGAGTCAAGAAAAGACAAAAGCCAAGTGTAAACTCAGCGACCCGTTGAGAAAGGAGCTCAAAGAGCCAAACACAGACACAGATAGAACATCCCAGGTGGCAAAAGAGATATCGGCAGAGGAGTTATTCCAGTGGTTGGAACAATCCTTATGAAATGGTCATCAAGGAGTGCAAACAGTGAATGGCACGCCCTATTTTTCTTCATTTAAGCATTAATGAGCAGACAACCGCGTGAACCTCTTTAAGAAGCGGTCTTGATTTCAAACAGAAAGGCGCGATCCATGCTTTCACAATGACGTTTAATATAATTTAAATGCCAAAGTCAAGACTTGGACTGCCGCAACATGGCTTCCTTCACCGGGCTTCTTCTTCCCAATGAATTGAACGCAGCATGGGCCACTTGTGAAAAAAGGCGCCATTGCTTTCTCTTTCTCTATATATTGTAAACTCTCATTTGAGAAATGGATCTATCTCTTATTTTGTAAGGCGAAGCTTTGCCAAAATTTTACCTTGAATCAATAAGAATGCATTTTACTTCTATTTGACTGGTTATATCTCTGAGCGTGTTGCGTATTAACCTTGTGTTTAGTCATTTTAGCTTGATGCTTTCACAAGTTGACACCAACACACCTAGTGTAGCTAGAGTACCAGTTCTGCAGGTTAATAGGAGTGTTGCATCTGGAGCGTAGAGACAGAAAAGGGTTATCAGACAGTGTGTTTTCTACAGCGTTTGTGGTAAGTTCATTTTCTGTGTATCTTCACTAAGCCTTTTTATTAAAACTCCCTACGGTCTGGTCTTTTCATCAGATAAAGTGTATGTCCGCCCTCTTCTGGTCTGAAGTGTGAGTAACTGAGTAGATCAAACTTGTTTGGTGCATCACCGTCTTAGATTAGTTTCTGTTTTCAGTATCCTTCTCTCTTTTCACCCCTCGCCCCCCTCACACCCCCCCTACTATATATATTAGTAGTAGTAGTGAAATAACTCAGAGATGCATCAAAGGGAGCTAGCCCTTATCTAGATATTCTCTCTTCAATTTTGTCAGACCCACAGCAAGAGGGGAGTCTCCATTGTGCCGCGTGGAAGACAGAAGCTCAGCCTTCTTTCAAGGGTGCAATCCACAACGTCAACACTTACGAGGCATGGTGAAGTCGTTGGAGTGGTGTGGAGAGCTCTTGATTTCATCAACATGTTTGTTCTATGTGTAGGTTTACGAACAACCCATATGAGTGTTGATAAAGAAACTCTTATGAGTAAAAGTGCTTAGTTTGCATATGTCCAAGGAAAATACAATGATCATGACATGTGACAAGCATGAGTGGGGGAAGTTGAGTTTATTTTCAGCCCATGGTAACAATATGGGACTCATTGAAGTTCAAGGCTATGCTCATGAAGCAAGTGTTTGGAGTTGCAAGTTCCCCAGATTGAAGTGGAGTCTAGGTATTTCAAAGATAATAGAAAATGGGCTTACATTTGTTTGAGGGCAAGAAAAGTTGGGAAGGGTGGACTGTAATGTTCCATTTTCTAAAAACTAAAATAATATTATTATTAAAATAAAAAGTATTTTTAAATACTTTACATAAAACTATTAATATTCCGTAGTTGCCAAAAGTGAATATGTTGGCAACTCCTTCCTATTTTTGACTTAAGGAGACTTTTAAGGGTCATAGACAAGATTAGCCCTTAAGTGAATTTATAAGGAAGTTTTTTGATTATTTGAATTTTCCCTCCAAGTGAAACACATCCCTTTGGGGAAAGGATATAAAAGGGAAAGAGGAGTTTCTTTTGGAGTCTCGTGTTATGTTTATGAATTGAAATCACAAGTTTAAGCACGATTTGCTTGACTTCATCCATTGAAGACGGAAACCTTCCAGGGAAGGCTGAAGTAAGGACAAAAACCCTTACCTATCAGCTAGGCAGCCTTGAATCAAAGGTTGTATCAGGCATCATTGGTCATTTTGAGGAGTGTAAACACCAATTTTGGTTTAAGCGCAACAAAAGGAGCTTCAAAAAGTGTGGTAAGTAGGTCTGGAGGGTTGGCGAGTTGGTTGAGGAACCCTAGAAGGGCAGCAAACTACTTGTTGATGCAGTGGATTGCACCCTTTAGAGAAGACTGAGCTTCTCTCTTCCACGCGGCAAAATGAAAACTCCTCTCTTGCCTGTGGGTATGGCAAAACTGAGAGGAGAGTCTCTAGATAAGGGCTAGCTCCCTTTGATGCATCTGAGTTATTCCAGTAAGTTGCTAATATATATATATATATAATGGGAGGGTGAAAAGGGAGAAGGATTACTGAAAAACAGAACCTAACCTAAGAGGGTGATGCACCTGTTGACACAATGGATTGCACCCTGGGTAGAAGGCCGAACTCCTGCCTTCCACACGCAACAATGGAAACTCCCCTCTCGCCTGTGGGACCGACGAAGCTGGGGGGAGAGTCTTTAGATAAGGGCTAGCTCCCTTTGATGTATTTTTTAGGTCTTGGATTTCCTACTGCCAACAAATAAAATAAAAAGGGGGGATGAAAAGGGAGAAGGATGCTGAAAATAGAACCTAAACCTAAACAAAAAGGTGATACACCAAAAAAGGTTGATCCACTCAGCCTGAACATACACTTTTCACCAAGAAGCCGTCATACGCTTCATCTGATGTGGGAAACTCTTTTGCATCAGTGAGTCAGGGGTCCGTAGAGATACAGGGAGGAAGAACTATCAAAGGTGTTTTGAGACACTTTGGCAGCCTATTGACATGCGCCCATATTCCTGCTGTAGACACTTCTGGCAGACCTGCAGAAGAAGAAACTTCACAATGCACTAGACATGTTGGAACCATTTTTTGAAAAGCATAAAAGAAAATGACTTAACACAAAAAGAAAACATAGACATGCGTGAGTGCAAGTTCAAATGGAGGTAAAAATTGTTAAGTCTTGATTTAAGGTAAAAATTTGGCAGAGTTTTGCCTTACAAGCCCGAGATATTTTTGGGCAGAGCTTTGCCTTATGGGCTAAGAGATGGATCCCTTTCAAAATGAGAAGTTTACAATATATAGAAAGAGAAGAGAACTTGGCGCTCCTTTTGAAAAGACTTTGGCACTCTTTGACAAGCTGGCCCATGTTCGTTGAGAACATCGAGAAGAGGAAGTCACTGTTGCTGATGTCATTCTTCTAGAAGAGGCCTGCTGGAACCATGCTGTGTAATTGCCGGTCTTGACTTTGGCGTTCAAACATTAATGTGAAAGCACGGGCCGCGCCTCTTTTCTGCACACAAGACTGCTCTTTCCAGATATCACGCGGTTTGTCTGCTCATAAATGCAAAGTGAAGAAAGCAGGGCGTGCCACTTACTATCTACGCCGTTTGATGACCACCTGGGAATAACTCGCCTCCCCTTTGCCACCTGGGCCGTCTTGTCTGTTTCTGCACTTTGTCTCTTCCTGGTTTTGTCTCTTTCTAGATTCTTCGGCCCTCAGGGCTATCTTCTTGGCGGATCGCTGAGTTCCTTGGGCTCTTCTTTAAGCTTTTCAAAATCAACGGCTATTTCACGAGCCTTAAATTTGACATATGCGCACCCGTCACCGCATTTGAACTTCCAACGGCTAGTTCGTCGTGCTTGATTTTGACGTCTTCGGGCCCGTCACCCCTTGAAAATTCTTCGGCCTTTTCCTTTCTTTCGACTTCTTGCTGCTCCCTTTCCTTTAGGCTTTTGCTTTGGACCCTCCCGAAAGGAAGGTGACCCTTCGGCTTTGGAGAAATGTCCTTCATTTTGGCCGAGAGTCCCCCGCAAGGGCATCTGCCCCTCGGGGTCCTTCGGCTCCCTTGGTTTTGAAATCCTCTGGAGCTTTCCCGCGGACTTTTTCCCGTGGACTTTTTCCTCGGACTTTTTTTCCGCGAACAAAAAGTCCGCAAGAATTGTTTCGAGCACTTTGCCTTTGACCTTCGAAAATTCTCTCGGACTTTTCCTCCGAATTTCTTCGGACTTTTTGCCCGAAGGAATTCCTTCGGACAAAAAGTCCGAAGAAATTATTCTATGCCTTAGTCTTTCATAGCCCTTCCAAATTCCTTCGGACTTTTTGTCCGAAGGAATTCTTTCGGACAAAAAGTCCGAAGATTTCTTCCTTTGCTTCTTCGACTGCCTTAGAAAAGTGCCCTTCGAAAAAATTGGAAACGACCCTTCTGAAGGGTACTTCCTTTGCCTTAAACAAATTTTCGAAGGGAACTTACCTTTTCAGCTTTTCTCTGTGGCCTCTTTGCAGATGTTACCTACCCTCCGCAAGGGCTCTTGAGTCCTGAATTGCCCTCCGCAAGGGCACTTGGAATGGTCCATTTTGGGCCTAAGTGTCGAGAACTCATCTCTACCTCCAGAGTCTGTAGAAAACTTCTTTGCAGAGTCCGTAGAAATTTCTCCTGCAGAGTCCGTAGAAATGGAAATGACCCTTCTGAAGAGTACTTCCTTTGCCTTAAACAAATTTCCGAAGGGAATTTACCTTTTCGGCTTTTCTCTGTGGCCTCTTTGCAAATGTTACCTGCCCTCCGCAAGGGCTTTTGAATCCGGAATTGCCCTCCGCAAGGGCACTTGGAATGGTCCATTTTGCGCCTAAGTGTCGGGAACTCGTCTCTACCTCCAAAGTCTGTAGAAAACTTCTTTGCAGAGTCCGTAGAAATGGACCTACAGAGTCCATAGAAATTTGCAGAGTCCGTAGAAATTTCCAGGACTTGTGCAAAAAAAAAAAAAAGTACTAGCTCAGAATAGCAGGGGAAAAAGGGGGGACCAATTTTGGCCTGCAGGATCAAAATGGTCAACAACACCAAACAAGTTTGATCTACTCACACTCACACTCTGAACCATAAGAACACATACACTTTAATTGCTAAAAAAGGTCCAGATTGCAGGGAGCTTGACAGGGAGGCTTTAATGGAAACACACAGAAAAAAAACTTACCATAGGCGCTATAGGAAAATCACACTGTCTAGTAACCTTCTTCTGCCTCTGCGCTCCAGATACAGCTCTTCTTGTCACTTGCAGGAATGGCGCTTTGTATATACCAGGTGTGTTGGTATCAAGCCTGTGAAAGCATTGAGAAAGAAACAACTGAACACAAGTTTAACACTCAAACACACTCAGAGATATATCCAACCAGAATAGAGGTAAAAAATGCGTATTCTATTGATTCCAGGTGAAAATTGGCAGGGCTTCACCTTACAATATGAGAGAGAGATCTCTTCTCAAAATGAGAAGTTACAATATATATAGAGAAGAAGAAAACAAAAGCTCCCCTTTTGGAAAAGACTTTGACACCTTTTGACAAGTGGCCCACATGTGTTGAGAGCGTTGGGTAGAGGAAGCCGCTGAAAGAGAATGTTGTGTTGGTTCCGATTTTGACTTTAGGTGTTTAAAAAACATAGGCCACATCGTTTGTCTACAAACAAGACCGCTCCTTCAAGGCATTTACGCGGTTTGTCTGCTCATCAATGCAAAGTGGAGAAAAACGGGTCGCGCCGTTCACTGTTCGCGCCCCTTGATGACCACTTGACAGGCACTGTGTCAACTGCTAGAGTAACTCCTTGAGTCGACACCTTCCTTTGCCACTTGGACTGTTTTATCCATTTCCTGGATGTCTTTTCTGTCTCCTTCGGCCCTCGAGGGCTATCTTCTGCTACTTCTTTGGCTCTTTGGGCTCTTTCATCAACAGGTCACTGAATTCATTCTTAGCTTTTGTCTTTTCCCAGCTTTGTCTTTTCCTGGTTTTGTCTCTTCCTTTTGGCCTTAAGGTCTTTGAAACCTCTCGGGTTTGCGCCTTTTATTTAAAGACCAATGGTTACTCCATGGTCGAAAAGTTGATGTCTGCACGCCCGTCGTTATTTGAAAGCCAACGGCTATCTTGTTGCCCTGCATTTGACGTCTTCGGGGATGTCTTTTGACGTCTGAATTCCAACGGCTAGTTCATGATGCTTAATCTTGACGTCTTCGGGCCCGTCACCCTCCTTGGCAATTCCTTCGGCTTTCTTGTTTCATCCTTCCCAAAGGGGAGGTGTCCCTTTGGCTTTGGAGAAGTGTCCCTTCATTTTTGGTCGAGAGTCCCCCGCAAGGGTACCTGCCCTTTGGGGTCCTTCGGGCTCCTTGGTCCTCAAATCCTTCGGACAAAATGTCCGAAGGAATTCCTTAAGACATTTTGTCAGAAGGATATCTCCCTTTGAATTCCTTGCTTATTCCCTTGAGCTTCTTTTCTTTTGGGCGAATTCGTTCAGACTTTTTGTCCGAAAGAATTCGTCCTATCTTTTGCTGCGGGATTTTCCTCCGAAAAGATTTCTTCGGACAAAATGTCCGAAAAAATTCTGCCTTTGCTTTTCCTTCTATCTTTGCCTTGCGGAAATTTCCTTCGGACAGAAAGTCCAAAGGAATTCTTTGCCTTGGTCTTTCTTCCCTTTAAATGCTTTCCTGCCCTTCGAAAAGGTTCTTTAAGCCCAAAACTACCCTTCGGACTTTCGCAATGGTCCATTTTGCTCATCACCTGCCCTCCACAGGGGCACTTTGGTCTCCAAACTTGCTTTTCAGAAAATTTACAAAGGTCCTTTTGACGCCTAAGTGCCCTTCGCAATCTGCTGGAATGGTCCAGTTTGACAAGCTTGACTGCCCTCTGAAAGGACACTTGTCCTTCGGGCTTTGGAAGACTCCTTTGAACTTTTCCGATTGAACCATTGCTTGAACCAACCCGTTTGAACCAACCCTTTTGAACCAAACCGACTTAACCAATCACTTGAACTGACTGATTGAACCAAAAGAGTGAACCAACTGAACTGAACCAACTCATTGAACCAACTAATTGAACCAAAAGAGTGAACCAACTGAACTGAACCAACTCATTGAACCAAAAATGGTTCAAAGTTCATGGAAAGATCATGCCATTGGACCTCGATGTCGAACCATTGAACTGGTTTCTCCTTTTGCCGAAAGACTTGTGCAAAAATCAAATTGAACGGGCTCAGAACAACAGGGGAAGAAGGAGACCGATTTTGGCTTGCAAGGCCAGAATGGTCAACAAAATGGTGATTCCCAGGGGAGGCATGCTTGTTATGCTTAGAAACCGGTAGCCTCAGAGTCCATTGGGCACGGAGTTGAGATGCAGCTTTGAAAGAGTTAGCAGCGGCCTTGAGATATCCAAGAATCAATCATGAAGGTTTTACCCCCAAAACGAAACGAAAACACACACAAGACTAAGAAAACTACTAACATGTGCAAAAGCACTTAGGAAAAATAGGGAAAAACAAGGAAAATATATACATGATGGGAGAAGGGCTCTGTGGTAATACTTAAGATGTATCCCATTTACTGGGATATACAGTTCTTCACCATCCAACTTGGAGAGTTGGAACGCATTGTGCTGCTTGCAGTGAGTGATGACGTATGGACCACTCCATAGGGCATCTAACTTCGCGTGCTTTCCAGGCTTAGCTCGGTCCGCATCCCATTTCAAGACGATGTCTCTTTCAGAGAAACTTTTTGATGAAGATTTATTGTCGAAGTGTCTCTTCATCTGCTGTTGGCGGCTGGTCATAGAAGCCATAGCTTGGTCCCTTGTCTCTTGGAGCTCCATCAGCTCGCATAGCCTAACCTCCATGCTGTTGCCTTCTTCTAACTGCAGTTGGTGAGCAAGGTCCAAGGCTGGCAACTCAAGTGAAGTAGGAAGCCTAGCTTCCCTTCCATACACGAGCGTGTATGGCGAATTACCAATTCCTCTCTTTGGAGTAACCCTATTTGCCCACAGGGTTGTTTTCAACTTGGCATGCCAAGTCCTTTGATTCTCCTCCATTGTTCTCTTGATAATTTTGATCAGATTCTTATTGGTGGATTCAGCTAGCCCATTCCCCTGTGGGTAGTAATTGGATGAAGTGCTAAGATAGATACCATATCTCAATGCCCATTCGCTCGTTTTAGTTCCCAGAAAAGCTAAAGCATTATCTGAGATGATGGTAGCTGGAACCCCAAACCTCGCCACCAGGTCTTCATAAAAATCCAGGACTGCACTTTTGTTGGCTTCCTTCAAAGCGACAGCCTCTACCCATCTTGTGAAGTAGTCTGTGGCGGTCAAGACCCACTTGTGTCCAGCACTGGAGGGAGGGTTAATCATCCCTATAAAGTCAAGGCCCCATTGCATGAATTGCTGCTCCATCTGAATAGGTTGTAAAGGCATGGCAGCCAGCCGTTGTTTCCCATCAAAAAGTGCACACTTCTGACACTTTCGTACCCAGGCATGGGTGTCCCTGAATAGAGTGGGCCAAAAATAACCAGCTCTCATTATTCTTGCAGCTGTAACCCTAAGAGCAAAGTGACCACCGGCTAGCCCATCATGGAACTCAGACAACAACCTATGAGCCTGACTTGGGTCTATGCACCTTAAAAACACTCCTGAGAGATCCCTTCTGAATAACACTCCACCAATCAGGGCATAAGAGAGAGATTGGAGTCTAAAATATCTCTTCTTGGTCTTATCAAGTCCCTGCGGGCACTCACCAGTGAGAAGGAAATGCCTCAAGTCTGATGTCCAATCCTTCATAATCGCTGGTTCTTTTGCTATAGCTGCATCATGAATTAGCAGATTGTCCTCTTTTTGCTGTTTAAGGTCTACAGCAAGGTGTTCACACAGGGCTTTTCCTCTCACCAGCTTGGTGATTTTGACATCCATGTCATACTCCATTACTTTAGTGATCCATCCCGCCCTCTTTTCATTCAGATCACGGTTGGTCAAGAAATCTTTGATGCTGGGATGTGGGACCATGAGGTGAATCTTGCTGTTGGACAACATATGTCTGAATTTTTTTAGGCTCCGTATGACTGCAAGGACTTGCTTCTCCACATATGTATACCTGACCTCAAAACCCTCTAGGCCTTGGCTAAAAAACGCAAGTGGTTGTTCAAGGTTATCACCATTTGCTTGGGTAAGCATAGCGGAGATTACCTCTTCATTTTCGAATGTGTAGAGGTTGAAATCTTTGGTGAAGTCAACACTGATCAAAGTAGGAGCCTGGGCTATAGCCTGCTTGATCTTTTCAAAACTGTCATTTCTTTGCGCTGTCCATGCGAACTTCTCATCCTTTTTCAGCATAGAGGTCGATGGCTTGACTACCTCCGCAAAATTCGAAATAAATCTCCGGATGAAATTTATTTTGCCAAAGAAGCTCTACAGGGCCTTGTGTTTGGGCAAGCATAGCTCCAGGATGGAGCGAACTCTCTCTGGATCACTGATCAAGCCTTCCTTAGAAACAACGTGGCCAAGGAGTTTACCCTCATGGACATCGAACACACATTTCTTCGGGTTGAGAGAGATACCGAACTCTCTACACCTCTCAAAGATTTGTCTGAGGTGTTTCATGTGTTGGCCCGCCTCTTTAGAGAAGACTGTCACGTCGTCAAGATACACCAGCACAATGTTACTTATCAGGCCTTGAAAGGCCATGTCCATGGCTCGTTGAAAAGTGGCACCAGCATTGGACAGTCCAAATGGCATTTTTCTATAGGCAAACGTCCCCCATTTGGTAGTGAAGGCTGTCTTATACTGGTCAGAGTCTTGCACCAAAATCTGATTATATCCTGAATACCCATCTAGGAGGGAGAAACGCTTGCTGCCCTTCACCATTTGAAGGATCTGCTCCATGCTTGCGAGAGGATAATGGGCTTTCAAAGAGACTCTATTGAGGTCTATGAAATCTATGCATAATTTGATCTCCCCATTCTTTTTCCAGACAGGAACAAGATTGGCCAGCCAAAAAGAGTGTTTGATTGGAAATATTATCCTGGACTCAATCAACTTGGTGAGGTCCTTCCACATGAGAGGCTCAATCTTTGGGTTGACAGGTCTTTGCTTCTGCTTGATCGGCCTGGCGCCTTCTTTCATCTCAATGGTATGTTGGGCCAAACTTGGATCGAAGCCCTTCAAATCGCTATACTCCCAGGCGAAGACATCAGCAAACTCTTGGCACAACAAGGTGAAGGCCTGCCTTTCATGGTCCGTGCATACTTTCCCAAGTGCAAGCAACTTATTCTTGAATATTTCAATATTCTCATGGTGCTCCTCTTTCGTTGTGATGCTTGCCTTATCGCTTTTCAACTGGTCATCTTCATTGAAGATACTCTCGAGAGTGACCAAGCCTTTGGGGAGTTTATTGTTCTTTAGTTGAACAATTTGGCTGCCATACTGCTGTTGTAGCTTAGCCTGGTTTTTATTAGCAGCGAACTCAGCTTCTTCTTGCAAGAAAAGTGTTATTTGCTGGTCGTTGTCAAAAACCTGCCAATTAGTGATGTTGTTAGGCATAGAGGGCCGAATTACTACCTTCAAATGGGGTGGACTGCGGTCTTGGCCTATCTCCTTAGGGATATCAAACTGGGCACCAACTGCTGCCAGCCTATCTGCTTGCTTGTTCTGCTCTCTTGGAATGGAGGTAACATTGAAAGCAAGGAAATTTTCCACTAAGTCTTATACCCTGTGTTTATAGGACTTCGGTAAATAATTCTTTGTCAAATTTTGGCTCCTTACTTGATTCACAATCGGCTCACTGTCACCAAAAACTTGCAGCTCTTTGATTCCTCTTTTCCTCGCCCACTCCAAACCATGGATGAGGGATTTGTACTTTGCAACATTGCTTGTGCAAGAAATTTGAAACTTGAAAGCCGAAAAGTATTTCTCCTTTGAAGGAGAAACTAGCACCACTCCACCACCAGCTCCCAACTTACTTATTGAGCCATCAAAGAACAACTGCCATAAACCTGATCTTTCTTGGCTTGCTTTCATCAGATTTGGTACAAAAGTACCCTCTTCGTGCATGCAATAAATTCCAAGGCCTGCCTCTTCTATGAACTTGTAAGGATCATGTCAAAGTTGTCACTTCCCCATTCGTCTAAGAGCAGGCCAGCGACTCCTTCAAGGGCAGAGGATGGAGATTGATCCACTTGGAATTCTTCCTGGTCAATAATGGCGTCGTTGATCTCTATGGAGTGGCTCTGATTCGATCTTAACCTTAGTCCCATACTTGGTTCTAAAAATCAGATAAGACCAGTTTGCTGCTAGGTAGCTGCCTCTTTTGGATGTGAAATCCTTGGACAAGCAAATAGCGAAGGAGGGACATCTGCCACTACCACATCGTGAAGAACTGAGAAGGTCGCGCAGGTGTGTAGCGTCAAGCTCAAACCTTTCACCACCCCAAGTGTCTTTGCTAGTGTTCCATCCAGCTGCAGGACTCACTTAGTCATTTCTTCATATTTTAGTCCCAGTTTATCTGCTGTGCATTTAGGCATTACGGGAGCTCAGCCTCCTGTCAAGGGTGCAATCCACTGCATCAACACTACCTAGGGTGGGCAGCAAGCCTCTTTGGAGGGCAAAGAACCCCCTCTTGGGATGGCACTTCCAAGGCTGATTTCAAGCCTAATTGCTGTTTGAAGGCAACAAAGCATTTTTGGAATTTTTATCATATTTTTCCAGCCATATAATTGTACTAAAAATCAGATTTGAATGGATAACGATTGGCTGTAATATTTCCTAATTTGGGTAATTATTTGAGGAATTAAATATCGTTTTCGTGCCCTAAATTGGCACTTACAAAATTATACAATTCTCATGTGCTTAGGGTTTGAAAATAAATTCAGAAATTTGTATTTATTGTTAGGGTTTGTTGGGAGACCCCTTTGGTTCTAATTCTGCCCTAAAGGGGACATTACAAAGTAGCTTCCATTCTCCTTCTTTGTAGGGAAGTTTGGCCTTGAGACTGCTATGTGGGCATGATATTGCAGATATGTATGTAGCTCATCTTTACTTTGAGTTGCTGATTCATTGGAAAATACATATTTAAAATTTTGGTTGGGTTGTAATTGAGGAGGGACGGGGGATGAGGAGGCCATAACCCCCTCATAAGAGATCTGAATCTTAGATCCACTCAACCTATGGCTGAGTTAGATCTAAAATTTCTGGTTTGGTAGGGTTGTTAGGTTGCGGGTATGGAGATGAGAGCATGGGAGAGGGAGACATGAGAGCACTGTATTATTCATCATTTTTTTTTCTTATAATTCTAAGCCTTGTATTCCTTTTGTGATTCTCTTGTAAGCTACAAGCAATTTTGGAGTATGCTTAAAGATACTCTAAATTTAGATCAAAAGTACCAAATACCTGTTGTGGTGGTTTAAATAAAGGTATATGCATGTTCAAACAGTGAGAATACATACACAATGAATCTATACATATATTATAAAGAAGTGAAATAGAATATATATAGTTCCATGTGGATTTGAGGTCACATAACAAGCTATGATGTGCAACTAGATGGTAGATGTTCTTTTATAGGTAATAAGAGTTGTAAGTTGAATGGTCACAATGGTTTAAAGTAGACATTCACACCTAGCTAATATTATTTTTAGATATTTTCCATTATTAGTTTATAAATATATTTTTCATACACTTATTTGTAATATAATAAATAAAATTAACATTACCTCTGGTTTTATTCAAGACCTATAGTTCAATTGTGATGGAAATATTTTTCGTGGATTCTTAATGGTTATTTATTACAATTTTCTTTTTATGTATTTCCCCCTAACAGGATTTTGGATTTTTCTCTTGCTTTTCTCTAAATTATTTTATTGATTAATTGTAGAGACATTATTGATTCTTAGGTTGTCAAGAAATTTTTACAACTTGTCCCTGTAAAATTGTATTTTTAGTTGCTTTAGAGCTAATTTGTGTGGAAAGTTTATAAAATGTTGTTTTTTTGTATATAGCGACTTGCTTAAAATAGCATTGTAAAAGTATATACACTTTTCGATGTACTCATGTAAATATGAGAATGCTAAACCTCTTTGAATTTTCATTTTTAAAAATTTCAGAGCTATAGTTATTTAAAGGTGTTCACAAAATTACATTTCCTTAGTAATTTTTATTTAATTTCATTGCTAAACCTTTTTGAATTTTAATTTTTTTAAATTTCATCACCATAGTTAATTAAAGGTTTTCACAAAATTATAGTTAGTAATTTAAAAAAAAAATTATCTAATGAATCTTTTGCATATAGGATTATTCACTGGTTGTTCAATAGCTCTCATAGTAGGAATTGTCGCACTAATTCGGATGTTAAAAGTGTACGAGAATGAAGGAGCTACCAAATATATGGATGCTGTCTTTCCCCTCTATAGGTATGCTTTCATGCTTTTCCCTTTGCACTGAATTGTGTGTGGGTTAACAAGTTGGAATATATATGTGTGTGCATACATAAATACATATTACTACTGACCCATGGCAAGAAATTGTCTTGATAGTGTTTGTCAATATTATTCTAAAATTATACTCTTTTTAGAAAGTATTTAATTGTTTGTATTGAACTACTTACATTTTCAACTAAATAAGTAAGAAATGATTTTAGAAACAAATATTAGCCAAGACCTCAAATGTAAATTTATGCACAAACTTGGTGTTGACATTGTGGATTGCACCCTTGAGAGAAGACTGAGCTTCTCTCTTCCACGCGGCATAATGGAAACTCCTCTCTTGCTTGTGGGTCTGGCAAAACTGAGGGGAGAGTCTCTAGATAAGGGCTAGCTCCCTTTGATGTATCTCTGTGGTCTTGGATTTTCTACTGCTAACAATGGGGGGGGGAAAAGAGAGAAGGATGATGAAAACAAAACTTAAACTAAATGGTGATACACCAAAAAGGTTGATCTACTTAGCTTGAACATACACTTTCCACCAAGAACAAGCTGATATACACTTCATTTGATATGAGAAACTCTTCTACATCAGTGAGCTAGGGGTCCTCTGGAGATACAAGGAGGAAGAACTATCAGAGGTGTTCTAAGACACTATGGCAACGTGTTCACATGTGCCTATACTCTGCTGTAGACACTTTTGGCAAACCTGCAAAAGAAGAAACTTCACAATACACTAGACATTTCCGACAGTCAACTATCACCATTATGTGAAAGCATAAAAGAAAAATGACTTAACACAAAACAAAGCCATAGACATATGCAAAAGTGTAAGCTCAAATGGAGGTAAAAATGCTATGTCTTGATTCAAGGTAAAATCTGGCAGAGCTCTGCCTTACAAGCCAAGAGATATCTTCTCAAAATGAGAGATTACAATATATATAGAGAAAAGAAAGCAAAAGGCGCCCCTTTGGAAAATAAATGACCCATGTTGCGTTGAAAACCTTGGGAAGAGGAAGTCGTTGTTGCTGATATCATCCTTCTAGAAGAGGCCTGCTAGAACCATCCTGTGTAATCGCTGCTCTTGACTTTGGCGCTTAAAACGTATTAAACGCTACTGCAGAAGCGTGTCACCCGATTGCTTTAATGACAAGGCCGACCCTTTTGTTTGCAAACAAGACCGCTTCTTAAAGAGATTCACGTGGTTTGTCTGCTTATCAATGCAAAGTGGAGAAAACAAGTTGCGTCATTCACTGTTTGTGCTCCTTGATGACCAATTGGCGGACACTGTTTCAACTGCAAGAATAACTCGCCTCCCCTTTGCCACCTGGGCTGTTTTGTCCATATTCATGATTTTGTCCCTTCCTGGCTTTGTCTTTTCCTGGAATTTGAGCTCTCGGGGCTATCTTATCGTCCTTTTTTGGCACTTTGGGCTCTTTCATCAGCAGGTAGCTGAGTTCATTCTTAACTTTTGTCTTTTCCCAGCTTTGTCTTTTGCTGGTTTTGTCTCTTTCTCTCTTAGCTCTTTGGGCTCTCTTCTGGTTGGTGCTCAAGTATTTAAAGATCAACGGCTATTTCATTGCTGTAAAATTGACGTTTGCGCGCCCGTCACCATTTGAAAGCCAACGGCTAGTTTATTGCCTTGAATTTGATGGCTTTGGGGACGTCACTTGACGTCCGGATTCCAACGGCTAGTTCATGGTGCCCAATTTGATGTCTGGGGGCCCGTCACCCCTTTGAATTCCTTCGGCTTTCTGTTCCTTCGGCCTTCTGTCCCTTCGGCCTTTTGTCCCTTCGGCCTTTTCCTTTGGTCAGGGTTTTGTATTTGGAACCTCCCGAAGGGAAAGGTGTCCCTTCGGGCCTTGAGAAAGGTCTTTTTGGCAGCCGAGAGTCCCCCGCAAGGGCACCTGCCCTTCGGGATTTTTGTTTCTACAAATCCTTCGGACAAAATGTCCGAAAGAATTCCTTCGGACATTTTGTCTGAAGGAATTCTTTCCTTTGTCTTTTCCGCTTATTCCCTCGGGCTTTTTCTTTCGGGAGAATTCCTTCGGACTTTTGTCCGAAAGAATTCGTCTTGTTCACTTTGCCGTGGGAACTTTTTCGAAAGAATTCCTTGCCTCTTTCGACTTGCCTTGTGAATCTCTTCGGACAAAATGTCCGAAGGAATTCCTTCAGACATTTTGTCCGAAGAAATTTGGCCTTCGCTTTAGCATTTCCGAAGGAGAATCACCCTTTTGTTTTCTCCGCAAAGGTTCCTTGCGCTGCGCAAGGGCAAATCAAGTCCAAAACTACCCTTCAGACTTTTGCAACTGTCCATTTTGCTCATCACCTGCCCTCCGCAAGCGCTGTTTGGTCTCCAAAATTGCCTTTCGAAAAAGTCACAAAGGTCCTTTTGTCGCCTAAGTGCCCTCTGCAGCCTGCTGGAATGGTCCAGTTTGTGCCTGACTACCCTCTGCAAGGGCACTTGTCCTTCGGGCTTTGGAAGACTCCTTTGAACTTTCCGATTGAACCATTGATTGAACCAACCCGTTTGAGCCAAAAGATTGAACCAACTGAACTGAACCAACTCATTGAACCAACAATGGTTCAAAGTTCTTGGAAAGATCATGCCATTGGAGCCCGATGTCGAACCACTGAACTAGTTCCTCCTTTTGCCGAAAGACTTGTGCAACCAAATTTGAACTGGCTCAGAACAACAGGGGAAGGAGACCGATTTTGGCCTGTAGGGCCAAAATGGTCAACAGGAGCTACTAGAGCGACTGAAAGTGTGTTGAGTGGAGACGCATGCAGACATAGAGAAACAGTTAGAGGGATAGAGAGATATATCCCGACACAAATAGAGTGAGGCAGAGAGGAAGAAAGATAACATAGAGAATGTGCAGAGATTGAGCAGTTATAGACAAGACTTGTAACAAAGAAATAGAGTTTGATTCTTTTTGTATTATGAAGTTGTAGCTTCATAATTCTGATCGGTGGGTGCCATCAGACAGACTGAGTTGGTGCTCAGTTAGGGAGTGGGTGCTTCCTTAGAGTGGGTGTTCTTGAATGTAACCAGTGAGGTGTTTAACTGTGACGTTCGATTAGAATAGTAGATTCTAGCAGCTATTCTCATTGTGCTTTTTCCCTTTGGGTCTTCCACATAAATCTGGTGTAATGTGTTTTTGTGTGTGTGTAATCTCTGCATTTGTTCTTTAATATGCACATGCATCTATATCTTCTCTAAAGGGTTTAAAGAACTAGTTTTAGCTGATCTACTAATTCAGCCCCCCCTCTCAGTAGATAGTTGTGTTCAACAGGGCCTTGGTTGAGTCACATGATCATGTCTTGCAAGATTATATGATCCCCTTAGTATTACACCTGATGAGTATCTTACCATTGTGTTGAATGAATGAATGAAAGATTTTAGTAATGCCCACGAGACCAAGCAGTGTATAGGACCAAAAACACTAACAAGAGTGTTCCATGCAAAAAGAACTGCTTGAAACAAGGGCTGTCCTATTAGTTTGGTGAAATGTCCATTCCATTTTTGATGTTGGATCTTCTACTATGATTCTTGATCAAAACATTTGTTTTATCCAGCCTCGCCTCTGCAAACAAGGTTGTTAGATTTTCCACTTTCAAATTGATGTCATATTTGATTTGGGTATCACTATTAGTTGCGCACTCCATGATGTGCCATTCTATCTCCACCACTCCTTTGGTACAAAATAGGCATGTTCTTTTTTCCCACTCTTCTTAGGGTATTGTCCACCTGCTAGTTTCACACCTAAGATGATGCAAACTAGTCCTTAGTTGACATCAACTTTTTTGCCTTCCACTTGATTTTGGCTCCTGTGTTTGATTGGGTCACTTGTATCGCTCAAACAGTGTGCTATTAGTGGACAAATTTTAGTTATGATTGAGTGTTATTGTATCCCTCTTCATTGGTTGAATTTTTTTAAGGAGTATGGAATTTGATTTTAGATTCACAAGGCTTTTAAATCATTTTATCCATTCAAGAATGAACTGATAAGATCAGGTATAAGGAGGATTTTTTTACTTATCACTGGTTCTGTGATAAGATTGTTGGACCCCTCTATCACAAGTTAATCAGTCGACCTGTGGCAACTAGAGTGTTTATTAGTTCTCTGCAATTGTTGAGGCCTTTAGATGTATCACATTTTGTGACAGTTGAACCTTAAGGAAATTGGTTCTTTGAAGAAACTTATACATATTCCAAGGTGTTTGGATTTCAAGGGGAGCCTTATAGGTTGCTTGCCTTTGTTCCTAATTAGTTGTTCACCTTATATGTTTTGAGACAAATGTGATCAATGGATTTGATAATATTTATGTCCAAAGGGAAAAACTCTATCATGCACAAGGGCTCACTGAATATGAGAGATTTCAATGCCCAAGAGATTATGATCTAGGGACCAATTTTTTTTTATCTATTATTGGCTGAGTGCATGAGCTCTGCTTCCCCTAATCATCAAATAGTTCCAAATGAGGATTTGTGGGCAAGTTCAACAACTTGGATAGAACTATGGTGGCATAAGGAGGATAATATGTCACTGGTGGAGTAAGGGCCAGACCAATGATCAAAGTCAAGCAAGGATCTTCAGTGGCCTAAACAGAGCAGGTATGAAGATAGAGATGTGGGATCTATTCAATATTTCTCTCCAAGGGAGCAATCTAACCTCGATGAAGTGACAATTGTGGACAAGCAACCTCTTGTTTGACAAACCCAAGTCATTTTTCTTAACTCACTTGTACAATCATTAATTAAGGATCCTGTAAGATAATATCTTCAGAGGTGCAAATTTGGTATCTATTGGATACCTTACCATCTTCGAGTGTTGTTGATCAAAGTCAAGATCGTTTGACTAAACAAAAATGTTACAGCTGATGACATGGTCGATCAATACAACAAATGCATAAGCAAGCTAAGGATTAGAATGAAGTTGGTCATTCAAGTCAAAATGATCATGCTATAATTAATCCAATTCAAGGTCATATTGGTTCTTCAAGTGGAGTTGATGGTAGCGGGGGAATTTATGTTGATGAAGGCAATGAAGAAAATAGGAAAAGGCAGAGAGGATAAATTGTAGAGGGTGAAGGCCATCCTTTATCGAAGAAAAGTAAAAAGGATCAAAATATGGATGATATTAAGCAAAACCTAGAAGATAAGTCTTTTGCAGATAATCCAAGGGGGTTTCTGTTATAGCTTGGAATTGCACCTGTTGGCCATTTTTGGCCCACATATCAAAATTTGCCTAAGTATGAAAAAAGGGAGCTTTCAAGCAAGGAAATGGCAAGTCTTTGGGAGGACTTCGGGTTTTCCAGCAATGACAACTTCGGGTTTCTGAGGGCACAACACAAATCGGGTTTCCAGCAGTGCTTAACTTCTAAATGTTTTATAAGTAGAAGTAATTCGGATTTACGAACCCGAATTACTCATGGGCAGTGTATTTCGGGTTCTCCAAGTAGCACTACTTGATTACTTCATAAGTTGTGAGTAGTCAGAAGCCCGAAATAAGTAAAGGGGCTTGACAAACCCGATTTGGTCCCAAAAAATAGTGCTTCTCGGGTTCTTCAAGGGATGAGTCTTTTCCAAAAAATTCGAAGGGCATTTTCAAAATGTCGAAGGGCCTTTTTAGGGCAAAAGGGACCAGTCAACTTTTCCAAAGGATCTTTCAAGAGCCTGAAGGTACACTTCAAAAAATCCGAAGGGCTTTTTGTTCTCCAAGTGGACAATCGCAAGTTTGTTGAAGGGTATGTTACCTTTCAGAAGGACCATTTCAAAATTCCCGAAGGGTATCTCTCCTTTCGAGAGGATCATTCGTGGAAAGTCCATTGTGAAGAGTTCGAAAGGCAATTTCAGAAGGAAGCTTCGGAAAAATTGTCCGAAGAAATTCCTTCAGGAGATTTGCCTGAAAGAAAAGGCCAAAGGAATTCCTTCGGAAGAAAAGCCCGAGACCAAGTGTCCAAAGGAGATGATGGGCCAATGGACGTCAAAATCAAGATAAGCAACTAGTCGTTAGAAGTAATCGGGTTTGGAAAGCCCGAAGTCTTAAGGCTTGGAAACAACAAAGTGAGAAGACTTCAAGATGGACAAGTCCAAAGTAAGTGAGCTTAGAGAACCCGAATTACTCTGCACAGAGTAAATTGGGTTTCTCCAAGTACTTTACTTAAAAGGCTTTATAAGTAAAGGATCTGGGAGAGTCCGAAGTTGGAAAGATCAAAGAACCCGAATTACTTTGCATAGAGTAAATCGTGATTCTTCAAGTGCTTGACTTAAGCTTGGTCCAGCAACGTGAGAATCATGATGCAACAAATGAAAGACTGCCACGTGGCTTAAGGGCCAATCAGTAAAGGACAAGTGGCACAAGGATGACCAATGAACACGAGAGAGTCCTAGCGGTTGGTAGCTGGAAGTTATGAAGGCTCTCATCCGCCATAGTTCTTTCCCCGCAATCGTCGTTCAACGCTTAAATGTGTCATGCCAGGAAGAGACGTTTCAGCTGCTCACAATATGGCTTCTCAGATGCACCAAAAGAAAAATGTAAAGACGGGAGGGGCTCGAGAGGATTGTCGAGTGATCATGAGCGGCACATTTAGGGAGAACAAGAAAGTGCAACGTCAGAGTTCCCGCCATCGGAGACTTTTTCTTTCTTCCCCTTCTCTCTTCCCCCTTTTCTATATAAATAGAGGTCTTAGAGCCAAGCAAATCATCCTCGGGCTGGTGATAGAATCACTCAGCAAAAATCGCTGTGTAACAGACCTTTGAAGCAGTAAAGATTATTTTACCTATCTCTTTGTCTAAAAATTGTGTTGAGTTAACTTGTGCACAATAGCGTTGTGAAGAAGCGTCCTTCCAACCTTATTGTCCTTGTTTCCTACTTATTTTCAGGTGTTTTCCAGTTAGCATTAGGTCTGAACTTGAGCTTTTCCGTCATTAATGGATGCTTAATGTGGATTTAGAAATCCCTCTTTGCTTCACGTATAGTTCAGTGAGCCTAGTTTACGAAATATTTATGCAAATTAGTTGGTTAGGAAGTTGTATAAGCAAACTTATCTTATGCTGAATTAGTGTCATTCCCCAGACCAAGTGAATCACTTACTTTTGGTGCATCACCTCCCTTAGCTTAGATTTTTTTCAAGTCATCCTCCTACCCCTTTTCCTTAGCATACAATAGATTTTAGTGTGAGATCAAGTGAAGCACTTGAGGAACTAGCCTCATAAAAAAGCCTAGAGGTTCAACCTCACCATAGGATACTGATATCTTGAGGTTGTCCCCATGCTTGTAGCTCGAAGTGAGGGAGCCTGAAGAACTCTCTCACAATGGTGCAATTCCAAGCTATAACAGTTTTGGCACGCCTAGTGGGACAACTACCATTTCATTTTTATTTTTATGAAAGATTGGTCAAATTTGATGTTGTTTTGATCATTTTGCAGCAGTGGTAGCATTCATCTTTCAACATCAGGCGACTCCAAAGAACACCCAGCTATCTGATGGCAGAGCAGTAGCTATCTTTCATGCCAAAGGTGACTACAATATCAACTTCTACAGGTGTTCCTTTTGAGTTTATTGAATTACCTTTAAACTCAGCAAGAAAGTTGAGGTTCGCCCATACTCACCTTTATGTAAGAAGCTACCCTCCTAAACCAGTCATAAGGTATACCTACGCAAGAAGATTTTTATCAACCCCTCTTGCTGCTATGATTTCCAAAAGAGATTTTGTGGGCTTCAGCGGTCAAAGCCCTTTGAACTTACCATAGTATGATCCTATGCCAGTAGCAGCCCTCAAAAGTGTTCCTTATTACACAGGAGACAAAGTTGTAACTCCTACTGAGCACATAACAAACATAGCCAACTTCTGCAACATTCACAATATCACAGTGGAGAACGTGGTTGTTAGGATATTGGTTGTATCCTTCAAAGGAAAGGCATTAGACTGGTATAGGGGCCTAGCTCCTAATTCTATCTACTCATGGGACGAGCTGGAAACAGCCCTGTGTAAAAGGTTTGCAAATAAGAGTGATCATCTGTCACTTGTAGAGCAGCTAACCACAATCAAGAGAGCTCCTCATGAAGTCATTCAAGACTTCAATATGAGATTTTAGAAGGCGTGGGATAGAATTCCAGTAGCTGTTAGACCATCTCCAAACTTTGCTTTTTTGTATTACTTTGAGGCTTTCAATAGCGACATAACTGTAATGATTCAATCTATGAGAGGAGACATACTGCCAGATGCATACGAAGTGGCCATCAAGGCAAAAAATTGCCTAGTTCAGGCTAGCAAGCTTACTCCCAGACCCCTAATGTCTCTTTTTCCAGAGATCAGACCACCTCCTGCAGTCATTCCTCCATTTGATGTTATACTTTCAACGCCAACAATTGTTGTTGTGCCTTCACCTAAGCAAGAGAAGGCCTCTATTGGTGGAACCAACGACTCCCAAGAGTAGAAGAATTACTTGGAATTGAAAAGAATGCTCCAATCCTTGGGGAATGATGTGGTCAATGTCAAAAGGCAGCAAGCTTACAACAAGCCTTATCAAGCTTAGTATTAGCGTCAACAACAGCCTTATCAAGCTAATAGGCCACCCTACAAAGGAGGTTTTCAAGGACAGGGGCAGCATAACTTTGCTAGACAACATAATTATAATCCGAATGCTGCAGGCCCTTTCAACTCTTTGGTCCCGGTTCAGAACAATGTGGCTCAGTTGGTTGAAGGGACAATGCCTTGGAATCATTCTTTTGAACAATCCATTGTCCCAACTAATGGCTCCAACCAAGCGTTCAATGATCAATGGCAGCACGCTGTTGCTTATGGATATAACCAGGCTCTTATGGCCCAAAGCATAGAGGTGCCCATGATGACAAAGCAAGAGCAACCCCCACAAGAACAAGGTTCGGATCAGGGGTCAAACCAATCAGAAGCCTCAATGGTCATCAGTGAGCAAGAGGAGTGCTATGCATCCAATCCGCAAGCTACTCTCAGTTTGGCCCACATCCTAGTCTCAACGAACACAAGGTTCAAGAGAAGGAATATGGGTGACAATCAAGAAGCTTTCAAAGAACCTCTTGTTGTCGCTCCTTCACTGACAAAGCCAACAACAGTTACTCCCAAAATCTAGGCAAAGTCTGGGGGTATGCCAATCAACATTGTGGAGCAAATGAAGAAATCCAGTGTGAGCGTACCAATGTGGGACATGTTGACCATTTTGGTCCTGCAGGCCAAAATCGGTCCCCCCTTTTTTCCCCTGCTGTTCTGAACCAGTCCAAAATTTGATTTTTGCACAAGTCTTGTTTCTACGGACTCTGCAGGCATTTCCACGAACTCTACAGGTGTTTCTACGGACTCTGCAAGTGTTTCTACGGACTCTGCAGACTGTTTCTACGGACTCTGCAGGCAAGTCTTTCGGCAGATGAAGAACCAATTCAAAGAGTGCAAAGTTTTACAAAGCTTCTTCGGACTCTTGTCCGAAGAAATTCACAAGGAAAGAGAACTAAAATGTTTCAAGACACTTTACCTTAAGGTTGGAAAGTGGTTCAACGTCGGGGTTCAACAACATGATCTTTCCAAGAGTTAGCAACTTTGAACCGTTGAACCATTGAACCAGTTCAATCGATTGGTTCAACGTTTTGGTTCAACGCTTTGGTTCATCGCTTTAGTTCAAAGGTTAAGTTCGTCACTTTGGTTCAACGGTAAAGTTCATCGGCAAAGTTCAATGGCGAGGTTCAATCAAATGGTTCATCGGCTTGGTTCAATCAGATGGTTCAATCACTTGGTTCACTTAGTCGGTTCAACAGCTTGGTTCAGTCGGCTTGGTTCAACGTTCGGTTCAACGGGTTGGTTCAAAGGAACGGTTCAATCAAAAAGTTCAAGAGAGTCTCCCGAAGGACAAGTGCCCTTGCGGAGGGCAAGAAGCCTTCGAAAAAGGATCAAAAAGTGAACAAGGCCGAAAAGGTAAGTTTTCTTCGGAAATTTGTTTAAGGCAAAGGACGAGAATTTCTTCAGACAAAATGTCCAAAGGAATTCCTTCGGACATTTTGTCTGAAGAAATCCTTCGGAAGAAAATTCTGCGGAAAAGTCAAGGCAAAGGCAAGAATGATTTCTTTCGCACTTTTGTCTGAAGGAATTCCTTCGGACAAAAAGTCCGAAGAAATTCGGGAAAAGCCACGGGAAAAAACCCGAGAAAAAACTCCGAAGGAAAGGAAACGAGTGAGACAATTCTTGCGGACATTTTGTCCGCGGGAAAAATGGCCGAGACAAAAGCCCGACGGAAGAGAAAAGACCCGAGGAAATAAGTAAAAAGCCGAAGGAAAGGAAAAACCGAAGGAATTGCCAAGGAGGGTGACAGGCCCGAAGACGTCAAAATCGAGCACGATGAACTAGCCGTTGGAAGTTCAAACGCCCAATGACGGGTGCGCAACCGTCAAATTCAGGGCAATAAACTAGCCATTGGCTTTCAAATGGTGACGGGCCCGCGAACATCAATTTTACGGCAAGGAAATAGCCGTTTGATCTTTAAAAGCTTGAGCGCGGATCCGAATACATTCAAAGGCCTTAAGGCCAAAAGGAAGAACCGCTGAAAGAAGAGCCCAAGGAGCCAGCAAGGTTGGGAAGATAGCTCCCGAGGGCCAAAAGCCAGCAAAAGACAAAGCCAACAAAAGACAAAACCAGGAAGAGGCAAAAGAGCCAAGTGCAGAAATGGACAAAGCGGCCCAGGTGGCAAAGGAGAGGTGAGTTACTCCAGCAGTTGACATAGTATCTGCCAAGTGGTCAAGGGGCGCAAATAGTGAACGGTGCGGCCTGTTTTCTCCACTTTGCATTTATGAGCAGACAAGCCGCGTAAATATCTTGAAAGAGCAGTCTCGTTTGCAGAAAAAGAGGCGTGGCCCGTGCTTTCACATTAATGTTTGAACGCCAAAGTCAAGACCGGCGATTACACAACATGGCTCTAGCAGGCCTCTTCTAGAAGGATGATATTAGCAACAGCGACTTCCTCTTCCCGATGCTCTCAAATGCACATGGGCCACTTGTAAAAAAGGGCGCCAAAAGTCTTTTCCAAAAAGAGCGCCTTTACTTCTCTCTCTATATATTGTAAACTTCTCATTTGAGAAGGGATCTCTTACCCTGTAAGGCAAAGCTCTGCCCAAAAATCTTTTGGCTTGTAAGGCGGAGCTTTGCTGAATTTTACCTTGAATCAAGACAGCGTTTTACCTCCATTCTGAGTTTGCACTTTTGTATATGTCTATGCCTTTGTTCTGTGTTAAGTCATTTTTCTTTATGCTTTCACAAGTTGATTTCAGCATGTCTAGTGCATTGTGAAGTTTCTTCTGCAGGTCTGCCAGAAGTGTCTACAGTAGGAATATAGGCGCATGTGAACAGGATACCATAGTGTGTCTTAGAACACCTCTGATAGTTATTCCTCCTTGTATCTCTACGGACCCCTGACTCACTGATACAAAAGAGTTTCCCATATCAGAGGAAGTGTATGTTAGCTTGTCCTTGGTGAAAAGTGTAGGTTTAGGCTAAGTAGATCAGTTTTTTTGGTGTATCACCTTTCAGTTTAGGTTTAGGTTCTGTTTCCAGCATCCTTCTTTCTCCCGTTTCAACCCCCCCTTTTTTCATTTATTTGTTAGCAGTAGGAAATTCAGGACCTAAAAGATACATCAAAGGGAGCTATCCCTTATCTAGAGACTCTCCCCCCAGTTTTGCCTTTGCCCACAGGCAAGAGGGGATTTTCCATTGTTGCGTGTGGAAGGCAGGAGCTCGGCCTCCTGTCAAGGGTGCAATCCACTATGTCAACAGGCCATGCTTTCCATGCCCGACCAAGTAGACATTCTTCAGAAAGGATTGTCCAAGAAAAGTGTTTCTACAGCTGCAAGTAAGCAACCAAGCAAGGAAGCTGAAGTCTTCACCAATGCAGCGAAGAGTCCTTTGGGAGAAAAGTCAAGTAGTGTGACCAAGCCCCCCCAATTCTACATCTCATTAATCATCGGTGACTCCTCGGTGCACAATTGCTTGGTGGATAGTGGGGCCAGCACTTCAGTCATGCCAAAGTCTATTGTTAACCAACTGAACATCAAGTATGAGTCGTAGAGCAAGGGAGTCCTGCAACTTGATGGTTCTTCTACAAAGCCATCAGGCATCATCAGGAATTTGAGCCTAACCTTGCATGCTTGTCCTAGCATGTCCGTGGTGCAAGACGTGTTGATTCTAGATGTCACTCCTCGCTTTGCATTGTGTCTTTCCAGAGAGTTCACAGCCAAGATTGGGGGTTACCTTGCAGCAGATTGGTCTTACATGGCGTTCAGGACAAGGTATGGGACTAAGGTCTCAATCAAGGCCAGACCCATGGCACAATTCCACATTGAACCCCATTAGCCAGATAACATAAACCTAATTGTGCTATCTTTGATGAGGATGAGTTTACAATTGGCCAGGAGCTGAACACTCATTCTGAAGAGGTTCTAGACTTGTTCTTGGATGAGCTATGGGGAGATAACCAATTTTTCAACCCTTTGGAAGGTGTTGAGGAAAGAGACATGGGTGTCTATCTACTACATGAAGAGAATCAGCCCATGCCTTCCCTCATTGGACCTAAAGAAGACCCCAATGGTTTATGGAAGTTGTTCTTTGAGGGCTTAAGAGGCAAAAGCGGTGCAGGAGCTGGGGCAATGTTGATTTCACCCTTAGGTAATAAGCTTTTCATTTCCTACAGGTTCCATTTCAACTGCTCTTCAAATGCAGCAGAATACGAAGGCTTGATCCATGGCCTTCAATGAGCCACCAAAAGAGGAATCAAACTGCTGCAAGTTTATGGGGACAGTGAACTCATAGTAAACCAAGCTAGAGGCCTGAACGTTACAAAAAAATCCTTGATGAGGTCCTAAAAAAATCGAGTGTGGGACCTAATTGAAGATTTTGAGGCCTTTGGCATTCAAGCTATCCCAAAAAATCAGAACCAACATGCTGATAGGGTGGCAGTCGTGGGAGCTCAGTTTGACAGTCCAAGTGAGCTGAAAGAAGCCAAGGTTCAGCCACACGTCAAGGTGGTGGTGAGGCCATCAGTGCCGGAGAATGAAGCCCATTGGCAAGTTTTTGAGTGTGACAAGCAAATTGCTTGCTTCTTATAGCAGGACACTGAGTTCTCCAACCAAGCTAAATTTCAACATCAATATGAGGATTAGATTGTTCAGCTAAAGTCGAACAAACTTCCTAAGGGGCTGGTTATGCTTGAGGGCCTTTTTCATGGAGACCATATGAGGAAAGACAAGGCAGTAATATCAACTGATGAAGAAAACTATGAGAGTCCTCATCTTCAAGGACAAGCTTCTCAAGCTTGGGAAGGTAAGCAACAAGGCTGAGGCGTGCTTTCATAGCACTTTGCCAAGAGTATGCAAACATTTTGCTTGGTAATACAGCGACCTAAAGGGTTTTGATCCTAAGCTAGCTCAACATACCATAGAGTTGGAGGCCAATGCCAAGCACGTGAGGCAAAAGCAAAGGCCCATTAACCCCAAGATTGAAGAGCTGATGAGGAAGGAACTAACCAAGTTGATCGAGTCCAGGATCATCTTGTTGACCATTTTTGGTCCAGCAGGCCAAAATCGGTCTCTTTCTTCCCCTGCTGTTCTGAGCCAGTTCAAATTTGGTTTGCACAAGTCTTTCGGCAAAAGATGAACCAGTTCAAAGAATACAAGGGCTTTTACAAAGCTTCTTCAGACATTTTGTCCGAAGAAATTCACAAGGAAAGAGCGAAAATGATTCAAGACACTTTTCCTTAAGGTTGGAAAAAGTGGTTCAACGTCGAGGTTCAGCGACATGATCTTCCAAGAGTTTTTTGAAATTTGAACCTTGAACCATTGAACCATTGAACCGTTCAAGAAATGGTTCAATCGGTTGGTTCACTCAGTTGGTTCAATCGGTTGGTTCAATCAGTGGGTTCGATCTTTTGGTTCAATCAGTCCGTTCAAGAAATGGTTCAATCGGTTGGTTCAATCAGTTGGTTCGATCTTTTGGTTCAATCAGTCAGTTCAAGTGATTGGTTCAGACAACTTGGTTCAAAGAGTTGGTTCAGTCGGCTTGGTTCAAGGAGTTGGTTCAACAGGATTGGTTCAATCGGTTGGTTCAATCGAATGGTTCAAACGAATGGTTCAAGCGGTCAATTGAATGAGCAGAACACAGTATTGAACCATTGAACCATTGTTGGTTCAATCGGTTGGTTCAATTGAATGGTTCAATCAGTCTCGGTTCAATCGGAAGGTTCAAAGGAGTCTCCCAAAGCCCGAAGGACAAGTGCCCTTGCAGAGGGCAGGGAACATTTGCGAAAGGATCAAAGAGAAGGCCGAAATGTCCGAAGAAATTCCTTTGGACATTTTGTCCGAAGAAATTGCCAACTCAAGGAACAAAAGGATATCTTTCGAAAAGATTTTAAGCGGCAAAATTTCGCAAGAGAAATCCTTCGGACAAAATGTCCTAAGGAATGTTGAAAGGCCCGACAGAAAGCGGCAAAGGCAAAGGAAAGATTTCCTTCGGACATTTTGTCCGAAGGATTTGAGGAACAAGGCTGCCCAAAGGACCCCAAAGGGCAAGTACCCTTGCGAGGGACTCTTGGCGACCATGAAATGGATCATTCTCAAAGGCCCGAAGGGACACCTTCTCTTCGGGGGGTTCCAAAGACAGAAAGTCGAAGGAATTCAAAGAAATGACATCCCCGAAAACGTCAAATTCAGCGCAGTAGACTAGCCGTTGGCTTTCAAATGGCGATGGGCGCGCAGGCATCAACTTTGCAGAAATGAAATAATCGTCGGTTTTTTAATGAAAGGCGCAAACCTGAAGGAATTCAAAGGCTTAAGGCCAAAAGGAAGAAACCGCCAAGAAGGGAGCCCAAAGAGCCAAAGAATTAGCAGAAGATAGCCCCGAGGGCCGAAGGAGCCAAAAAAGACAATGTGCAGAAACGGACAAAATAGTCCAAGTGGCAAAGGAAGGTGTCGACTCAAGGAGTTACTCTAGCGGTTGACATAGTATCTGCCAAGTGGTCATCAAGGAGCACAAACAGTGAACGGCGCGACCCATTTTTCTTCACTTTGCATTGATGAGCAGACAAACTGCGTGGATGCCTTGAAGGAGTGGTCTTGTTAGCAGACAAATGATGCGGCCTATGTTTTTACACATGACGTTTAATGTATTTAGATGCCTAAAGTCAAAATCGGAGCCGACATAGCTTTCTCTTTCAGCGGCTTTCTCTTCCCAATGCTCTCAGCACACGTGGGCCACTTGTCAAAGGGTGCCAAAGTCTTTTCCAAAAGGGGCGCCTTTTGCCTCCTCTTTCTCTATATATATTGTAACTTCTCGTTTGAGAAAGGATCTCTCAGCTTGTAAGGCAGAGCCCTGCCAAAATTTACCTTGAATCAAAGACATAGCATTTTTACCTCCATTTGAGCTTGCACTTTTGCATGTCTATGGCTTTGTTTTGTGTTAAGTCATTTTCCCTTATGCTTTCACAGAATGATTCCAACATGTCTAGTGTATTGTGAGTTCTTTTTTTGCAGGTTAGCTAGAAGTGTCTACAACAGAGTATAGGCGCATGTGAACAGGCTACCATAGTGTGTCTTAGAACACCTGTGGTAGTTCTTCCTCCCTGTATCTCTAGAAGACCCCTAGCTCACTGATGCAGGAGAATTTTTCATATCAAATGAAGTGTATGCCAGCTTGTTCTTAGTGGAAAGTGTAGGCTCAAGCTAAGTAGATCAACTTTTTTGGTGCATCACCCTCTTAGTTTAGGTTTTGTTTCAGTATCTTTCTCTCTTTCCAAGTCCCCTCCCCCCCATTATATATATATTAGCAAATGTACTAGAATAAATCAGAGATATATCAAAGGGAGCTAGCCCTTATCTAAAGACTCTCCCCTCAATTTTGTCAGACCCACAGGAAAGAGAGGAGTTTTCATTTTTCTGCATGGAAGAGAGAAGCTCAGTCTTCTCTCAAGGGTGCAATCCACTGTGTTAACACATCTTTCCCATCAAACATTCATCATGGGTAGCCAACTTGGTGCCTGTAAGAAAAAAGAGTGGGAAGATTAGGTTTTGGGTGGACTTCAGAGATTTGAACAAAGTCTCCTTGAAGGATCACTATCTTTTGCTGTCCATGGAGCAACTTCTCCAAGTAGTTGCAGGATCAGAATGCTTCTCTCTGTTGGATGGATTTTCTGGCTACAACCAAGTTTGGGTGAAAGATGAAGATCGGTACAAGACTACTTTCACCACCAAATGAGGCACATATGTGTACCAAAAGATGCCCTTTGGTCTATCAAATGTTGACGCAACTTTCCAAAGAGCCATGGACATGGCTTTCCAGGAGCTGCTAAATCAAATGGTGCTGGTTTACTTAGATGACATCACAGTTTTCTCCAAGAATGCCAGCGAGCATATGGACCACCTAAGGCTGATTTTCGAAAGGTGCAAAGAGTATGGGATTTCTTTGAATCCCAAGAAGTGCGTGTTTGCCATGCATGAAGGCAAGCTGTTAGGCCACATCGTCTCAAAGGAGGGGCTGTCAATTGATCCCCTGAGAACAAGTTCCATTTTGGCCTTATCCTTGCCCAAGCACAAGAATGGACTCCAAAGTTTCTTTGGAAAGATAAACTTCGTAAGAAAATTTGTCCCCGGTTTTGCAAGTTTGGTCAAACCCATCACTGATATGCTGAAAAAGAACCAAGTGTTCACTTGGTCAAATGAAGGCAAGTCAGCATTTGAAGCTATCAAGCAAGCCATCGCTCAAGCACCCACACTTATGAAACCTGATTTCTCAAGGGATTTCATATTGTATGCTTTTGCCAACATTGATACTATATTAGCCATGCTGATCCAAAGAAATGGTGAAGGACTTGAGCAGCCATTAGCATTTTTCAGTCAAGGGCTTGAAGAGTATGAGGTGAGGTATACCTTTGTAGAAAAGCAAGTCCTTGCAGCAATAAGGAGCCTCAAGAAGTTCAGGCCAATGCTATCCAACAACAAGATCCACCTTATGGTGTCTCATCCTGGAGTAAGAGACTTCCTTCATAACAAAGATTTGAGGGAAAAAAGCGCTGGTTGGATTACTAAAGTCATGGAGTATGACGTGGAGATCAAGGTCACTAAGCTAGTAAGAGGTAAAGGCTTATGTGAGCATATGGTTGATGACTTTCATTAAGACAAAGAGGTCATCTTGGTAACACAAGATAACCTACAAGCAGATGCACCTCCACCTCACACTAGTTGGCTCCATGATATGACGCACTTTATGTTAATAGGTGAGTGCCCTCAAGGTGTGGACACAGCAAATAAAAGGTATTTCAAACTTCAGTCCATACCTTATGCTTTAGTTGACAGGGTTTTGTTCAGAAGAGACCTCAATGGAGTGCTCCTAAGGTGCGTAGATGATGATCAAGTAGCCAAGCTTTTGGAGCATTTCCATGATGGGTCTGCAGGAGGTCATTTTGCTCCAAGGACTACTGCAGCAAAAATCATGAGGGTTGGTTACTACTGGCCCAGCCTCTTCAAGGACACTTATGCATGGGTGAGGAGGTGTCAGGAATGTGCTCTCTTCATAGGTATGCAAAGGTTAGCAGCTTTCCCTCTCAACCCGATTCAAGTGGAGCAACCATTCATGCAGTGGGGTTTGGATTTCATTGGTATAATCAACTCCCCATCAAGTGCAAGGCATAAGTAGGTGCTTACTGCAATTGATTACTTCACTAGGTGGGTGGAAGCCATTGCATTGAAGGAAGCCAACGAAAGTGTAGTCTTAGATTTCTATGACAACATTATGACCAGGTTTGGTGTTCCATCCACTATCATATCTGATAATGCATTGGCTTTCCTTGGTTTGAAAACAAGTGAATAGGCCCTCAGAATGAGCATCTATTTAGTATCCTTTGCTCAAACTGACCTTGAAATACTGATTAGAGGCTCAAGGAATATTGTTGAACACCTTTCATACAATCTCTTTACTTGTTGTTTCTGTATTTCAGTTTGATTGGTTCTTGCTTGAATAAGTTTTGAACGCTGCAATTAGTGTTTTGAATGCTTCTAACAATGCAAGATGGATTGACAATGTTATAGGAATGATATATTAATTGTTCTTGAACTTCCTCATACATATAGGTGACTGAAATTGACTTGTACAGCTAGTAGACATAATATCAAACACTTGGCATGAATTTTAAGTGACTTGGAAATGTTTCAAAGAATAGCTACAGACCATTGACATTCAAACAAACAATTCTTATGCAAATTTCATATGCCAATAATCACCTACAGTTGCAAGGTATTTTCACAAGCAATTGTCCCACAAACTGAATATGCAATAAGATCATCTACAGCCAATGACAAATTGTCAAACAATTGGCATGCATCCTAAAATGATAATCAAATGCATTTGATATAAGCATTACATCTAACAATTATCATGTAACTTATTTCCCCAATGTTGGTGAATTATCTCAATACCATAGAATGAAGAGCCAAGTCTCTTGGCATTACAATGTAATACAGTCCCTAGTGTTTGAGATAAAAATAGCAGCTACAAACTCATTCAAAATGCCTATATGTAATGTGATTATCATAGGAGAACCTGGTCACATGAAGCGCCAATGCTGGAGAAGGTGCAACGTCAATGAAATAGAACCAAACATCCTCTCCACAAGCCAAATCGAACCCTTAATGGTGCTGCCCCTGTTTCAGACCTGAAGTTGCAGATAATAAGAATATTCACACCTTATTCACCTCCAAATATGCATCAAATATCATTGTCCCATCCTTAGGAAGGGAGCGCCCAAGATCGTAGGAGAAATTGATGAGTATTAAACTCCCAATCTGCAAATATGTGAGGTCTGATATGCCAATTGATAGCTGCCAATGTGCCTCTAAACCCATGATTTTTTTCACAATAAATATAAATATTTTAAGCCACCAAATGCCTTCAAAGTGAACCTCAATAATCTACTTATTCTTTTCACATTACTTCAATTACTGTAGCAATCACTATTCATCTGCACTATAGTGTTCACTGTAGCAATCACTGTTCACGTGCATTGTAGCAATCACTATTCACGTGCACTGTAGCGAGTGCTGTAACGCGACACTATTCATGCCACTATTCATGTCATCAACAATTTTTAGATCTGCAAATGATTAACCTTTGGAACCTTTGTGAAAATGTATTCTCCAATTTAAGTACAGATTGGACTCTTGGATGAAGCCCACAATGAAGCAATAATTCGGAAGATATTCCACAACCTCAAAATCGCATTACCAATTGAGAGTCTTCGTTCCCAATGGTTGAAGTAATGGTAGAAACCCTAGCTGGTCTCATCACCAACAATCTCAAAATCAAATATCAATTCTTGGATGATATGAAGCTTGGGTGACCCTCTTAATATACTTTGTTTTCTCCTCATCAAGTCGGCCCATCTAGAAGCTTCCTTATAATATTTTAGATGCAGTTTTAATAATATTAAAATATGACTTTATAAATAATAAATTGAAATGGCCCCCTTTTTATGCCACATGACCCAAGTCGTAAAGTGCAAATATAACTCTAAAATATAATATTAAAATATTAATTATTATTAAAGTGACCTTTAATAATAATTAAACATCATAACTTAGGCCAAACACCTTATTTCTCCAAGCCAACTGAATACCGGAATTGACACTGCTGAAATATCCCATTTAGGCGCCCTGCTATAAATAGTAACCTTGACTGAATGAATTACTATAAATAATAAGTATGAGAAAAAGAGTCTTGAAACCCTTGCAAAGGCCAACCCTAAAACTTACTGAACTCTGAAGAAGAAATAAACCATCCACTAACTAGGTTTCTGTCACAAAAGACCCTCTAACCATCTGAGTTAGCCTACGAGGGCCAGTGATAGGCTAAACCATCATAAAGCATGATCACATTAAAAAGGGGACATTACAGTCCGCCATCCCTGAAATTGCTTGTTCCCAAGCAATCTCAACAACAAAGTTAACACTACTCCACTCGGATCCCAAGGAAAGTGTTGTGTAATGTCCCTCATGTCACCAATCAACTCCTGTAACACCATCACAAGTACAACTGATAGACCCTGTCGAATCAAGTCAACCCAACACCAGGTGTCGCAGGAGCATAAGCATTTAGTGGAAGCAACTCTGAATACCAACAATGTTTGCTTCCCATAACTGCGCAAGCTAAGCTATCATACACACTATCTAGCATATGTGCAACTAAGCTATGCATCTGAAACAAATCATGTACATAAAGATCAAAAGTGCAACTGCAAGTAATCACCATCAAATACACGCTGCAAAACTCAACAGTGAACCTTGATGCACACAAAGGATTCCTCAACATACTGGAGAGTATCCCACAACTAATGCCCGGATCCCAAATGAATCTGTAAGGAACTGCATCAGAATCTTGCTGAAAACAGTTGCAGCGATAGAACCTGCCAAAACTTAGCAAACTATGCAATTTTGCAGCTGAAATAAACATATCACTTCTGATATCAATTCCTGGGGCCCAATGCCAAATTGGAAGTACGTTACAAAGCGCACCTGTTGACTTCCACTGTACCATTCTACATAAACCACTAACATCGCACCAAGAGTGGTGGAACACCTCATTAGGACCAAAATAGAGTGACAAATCAAACCCGTCACCACCAGGATCCCAAAACAGAATCAACAATCCACTTCCAATGACAACTGGTGGCACTTGCTGCACCATATTGTCTGCAACTGGATCACTAATCTGCCAAGACGCTGCTCCCTGATACTGAGACCTGTGGGTTATGGACCCAAACAACTACCAGAAAAGATGAGTATCTCCTAACTCATCTGCAAATGTTGGTGTCCCCACAATACTCCAATTGCCAACGCTGGAAGAAGAGTGCTCTTGACACCAACTCATAAAGCCAGTTGCACTAATCAATGCAACTGTGGAGGGTTGATCCCTCTCAGCATCAACGAAAGTGGATATCTGTGCCTCTTCCCTCACGAGTGCACCATACAACTGCCTAGCAAGCATGATAGCACAACCTCTATCCTCTGCCCAATTCCTATGGACGTGCTGACTAACCAAGCTATCATACCTACTGCCCCCATAATCACCCTGTAACCATGTATCCGTGTGAAATCTATGTGACATAGAAGTAGCAAACCTTGTCGGATACATAATAGCATGATGGATAACTGATTGCTGTCCCTGCAAGTCATCATGAGAAGACTCTGCTTCAATCCCCTTTTGTCTTCTATCTAACTGAACCACCCAAAGATGATCCTGAATCCGTTTGTGCATCCTGTCATGATGAGATAATGCTGCAATAATCTCATCCTCCTTCACTGTCAACTGAGTCTCCAAGCTATGAACCACTTCCGCCTCACATGAAGAAACCTCAATCTATTCTTGTTTCCTCATGTTGGGAATCTTTATCAAGTCCTTCAATTGACCAAACGTATCAACCTCATCATCATCATTAGAACAAAGAGCATTTTCAGATTCATCCTCCCTTTGAAATAAGAGTCTTCTAATGTTATCTATCCTTTTTTGTCTTGCTATGTTGATGAGATTGATCTTTTCTTTCACTTTTTGAAGATGTTGTCTTGCATTGGCAGCCACTAATCTACCCTCTTTGGCTTTTTGCAACCATTCTTCGTTCATCTTTTCAAACTTCTTTACTTCTTGGATGCCAAAATATACAAAAACAATTCTCTTATGCTTAATATCTTCATGTCTACCAATTGGTGTAGGGCTGCCATCAATGGGTGATATCATTGTTGACCATTTTGGTCCTGCAGGCCAAAATCGGTATCCTTCTTCCCCTGCTATTCTGAGCCAGTTCAAATTTGGTTTGCACAAGTCTTTCGGCAGAAGATGAACCAGTTCAAAGAATGCAAGGGGTTTTACAAAGCTTCTTCGGACATAGGCCGCATTATTTGTCTGCAAACAAGACCGCTCCTTCAAGGCATTTACGCGGTTTGTCTGCTCATCAATGCAAAGTGGAGAAAAACGGGTCGCGCCCCTTGATAACCACTTGGCAGACACTGTGTCAACCGCTGGAGTAACTCCTTGAGTCGACACCTTCCTTTGCCACTTAGACTGTTTTGTCCGTTTTTGCACTTGGCTCTTTTGTCTCTTCCTTGCTTTGTCTTTTCCTAACTCCTTCGGCCCTCGAGAGCTATCTTCTGCTAATTCTTTGGCTCTTTGGGCTCTTTCATCAGCAGGTTGCTGAGTTCATTCTTAACTTTTGTCTTTTCCCAGCTTTGTCTTTTCCTGGTTTTGTCTCTTCCTTGTTTTGTCTCTTCCTTTTGGCCCTTGTGTTGGCTTTTGAATTCCTTTGGGTTCACGCCTTTCATTAAAAAACCAACGGTTATTTCATTTTTGCAAAGTTGACGTCTGCGCGCCCGTCGCCATTTGAAAACCAACGGCTAGTCTATTGCCCTGAATTTGACGTCTGCTGGCCCGTCACCCCTTGGTCAATTCCTTCGGCTTTTCCTTTGGACCCTGTATGTGGGATTTTGTTTGGGACACCTTCCAATAGAATTGACCTTTCGGGTCTTTCATTTGGTCCACCTTGCTGTTGAAAGATCCTTTGAAGGAGATGTAGAGGACACTTCCCCAAGAAACATACCCTTCGGGGAAATTGTTTAGGGCACTTTCTCCATAAGAATTTGGCCTTTAGAACTTTTTGCATTTGAACAATCCTTCGAGACTTGTGTGGAGCACTTGGTCAAGGAAAAAAGCCCTTTGGAAACTTGCAAGTGGACCGTTTCTCTGAGAGACATCCCCTTTGGGTCCTGGAAAGGTCCCTCTTTTTGGTCGGCCGAGAGTCCCCCGCAAGGGCACTTGCCATTCGGGGTCCTTTGGCAGCCTTGGTCTTCGAATCCTTCGGACAAAATGTCCGAAGGAATTCCTTCGGACATTTTGTCCGAAGGATATCTTCCCTTGAATGCTTAGCCCGTTCTCTCGGGCGAATTCCTTTCCTTCGGCTTTTTTCTTTCGGGCGAAAAGTCCGAAGGAATTCCTTCGGACTTTTGTCCGAAAGAATTCGTCTTGTCTTTTTCCGTGGGATTTTCCTCCGAAAGGATTTCTTTGGACAAAATGTCCGAAGGAATTCCTTCGGACATTTTGTCCGAAGGATATCTTCCCTTGAATGCTTAGCCCGTTCTCTCGGGCGAATTCCTTTCCTTCGGCTTTTTTCTTTCGGGCGAAAAGTCCGAAGGAATTCCTTCGGACTTTTGTCCGAAAGAATTCGTCTTGTCTTTTTCCGTGGGATTTTCCTCCGAAAGGATTTCTTTGGACAAAATGTCCGAAGGAATTCCTTCGGACATTTTGTCCGAAGAAATTCTGCCTTTGCTTTTCCTTCTATCTTTGCCTTGCAAAAATTTCCTTTGGACAGAAAGTCCAAAGGAATTCTTTGCCTTGGTCTTTCTTCCCTTTAAGTGTTTTCCTGCCCTCCGCAAGGGTTCCCTGCCCTCCACAAGGGCACTTTAAGACCAAAGCTACCCTTCAAACTTTTGCAATGGTCCATTTTGCTCATCCCCTGCCCTCCGCAAGGCTGTTTGGTCTCCAAACCTGTTTTCGAAAAAGTTACAAAGGTCCTTTTGTCGCCTAAGTGCTCTCTGCGGCCTGCTGGAATGGACCAGTTTGTGCTTGATAACCCTCCGAAAGGGCACTTGTCCTTCGGGCTTTGGAAGACTCCTTTGAACTTTCCGATTGAACCATTGCTTGAACCAACCCGTTTGAGCCAAAAGATTGAACTAACTGATTGAACCAATTGGTTGAACTGACCGATTGAACCAACTGAGTGAACCAACTGAACTGAACCAACTCATTGAACCAACTGAACTGAACCAACTCATTGAACCAACAATGGTTCAAAGTTCAAGTTCAAAGTTCTTGGAAAGATCATGCTATTGGACCCCAACGTCAAAACACTAAACTGGTTCCTCCTTTTGCTGAAAGACTTGTGCAAAATCAAATTTGAACTGGGTCAGAACAGCAGGGGAAGAAGGAGACCGATTTTGGCCTGCAGGGCCAAAATGGTCAACATGAAGCAAAGAGGATCTTGAGGTACATATATTGGAATTTGGTATGATGTTTTTGAGGATTTTCAGCGAGTTGGTTACACAATTCAAATTGAATTGGATCAGTTGATGAAAATGTTGACCAATTTTGGTCCTGTAGGCCAAAATTGAGCCCCCCCTTTCCTTTTCCTTGCAGGGTCTGTTAACTAGTTTCTGACAGGTTCATCCCACAACCGCTTTATGGGTTTTCTCTATGACAGGCGTCTTTCCATGAAAAAACCAAGTGTTTCCTCCTGATTGCCAAGAGTTTTGAGTCCGGCAAGCACTTGGGTTGATTTGGAACTCATTCTGATCCTAGATGTTTAGCATGGCAACCAGGTTACTTTGGGTGGGCCTTTTATCGGCAAAATGGACCAAGTTCAAAGAGGCACGGGTCTTTTTCAAAAAGTCCGAAGGGTATATACCCTTGCGGAGGGCACTTTGGTGCCAAACAGGGCCTTTGCAAATTCTTCCGAAAGGCGACTCAGAGGCCAAAGTATCCTTGCGGAGGGCAGAAAAGTGATGAAATGGACCTTTTCAAAAATCCCAAAGGGCAGCCTTGGGCTTAAGGTGTCCTTGTGGAAGGCAGGAGGTCTGTTTGCAAAAACCCAAGGCAGAAAGCCCGTAAAGGAAGGATTCCTTCGGGGAATATGATAAGCCAAAGAAGGGATTCATTCGGACAAAATGTTCAAAGGAAATCCAAGAAGGAATGCCCAAGGCACGAATTTCTTCGGGCAAAGCGTCCGAAGGAATTCCTTTAGACATTTTGTCCGAAGAAATTCGGCGAGTGAAGAAAACCCGAAGGAATTCGGAATACAAGAGTCTGAAGGGTAGGTGCCCTTTCGGAGGACACTTGGTCGTGAGAAGAGGACCTCTCCATTTTTTTGAAGTGTCACTTTCCCTTCGGAAGAGTCCATTTGCAAAAAAGCAGAAGAAATTGCTAAAGGGTAGTGACGGGCCTGCGAACGTCAATTTTAAGGTAGTATGCTAGCCGTTGGAATTCAAATGTCTGGTGACAGGCTTGCAACATCAAATTCAGGGTAGCGAAATAGCCGTTGGTTTTCAAATGAGATGACAGGGTCGGGGACGTTAAATTTAAGATAATAGGTTAACCGCTGAAGAGAAGCCCAAAAAAGCAATTCTTTCGGACAAAATGTCCGAAAGAACTCGTGTGGCAAGCGTAAAGAAAGAATTCCTTTGGACAAAATGTCCGAAGGAATTCCTTCAGACATTTTGTTCAAAGAAATTCAAAGGCCTAGAAGCTTGAGTGTAGACTCAGTGACCCACCAAGGAGCCCGAATTGCCAAGAAAAGGACAAGAAATAGCAAGAAAAGAGAAAGCAGAGTGGGTAATCCAGAACATGGCCACCCACAGATAAGACATACTCAGAATCCGCTAGGTGGCGTGGCAAGTCAAACGTAGGGACGAACTAGACCACGCCAGGTGGAGCAGGAGGTGTTAGCGGGAGAAGAAAATGCTTACAGATGAAATAGTCTCCACCGAATGGCCATTAAGAGAGTTGTGCAAGCATTTAAGGGGGCAGCCCGATTTTCCTTGTTTTGACATTAATAAGTAGCCAACTGCGCGAGCATTCAAGGGAGAGCATGGCCCAGAACATGAAGAGATGGCTTTGTCGGTTGATGAGAGAAGCAACCCATATTCTTGCAGGAGTGTTTAATGCAGCCCAGGCAACAAAGTCAATATATGAGGCACCTACAACATGGCTTTTGCAGGCGCGGTTAATGAGAAGCGACAACAGCATGGGTGAATTCTTTGTTGCAGAAGTGTTCAATGCAGTATGGGCCTCCTGCTCTTGACTAGTCAAGGATCTTTCTCCGATTTCTCTATATATTGTAACCTCTCAGTTTTGAAAAAGGGATCTCTTAGTTTTTGTAGGGCAAAGCCCTGAAGAATTTACCTTAATCAAAAGAAGTGTTTTACCTCCATTTATTTTTTGCACTTTTGCATATGCTTGCGTATTGTCTTATGTTCAGTCATTTATTTTAAATGCTTTCATATGCTGATGCCAGTATATCTAGTGTATTCTAGATCCTCTTCTGCAAGTCAACAAGAAGCATCCATGTTGAAGTATAAGCGCAGGTGAGCAACCATCCAACAATGTGCCTTTAGAGCACCTCTGGTAGGTTCCTCCTCATTATACCTCAATAAAACTCCTTGTTGAAGCATTGATGCAGTTTAGTTTTTTATTCAAAAGAAGTTCTTGTCCTCTCCTTTGGTGCAAAGTGTAGGAAAAAATTGAGTAGACCAATCAATTTTGGTGCATCACCACTTTAGCTAGGTTCTATTTTTATAGCATTCTTCTCTCTTTTCAAACCCCCTCCATTGTTAGCAATAGAAATTTAGGACTTTAAGGTACATCAAGGGGAGCTAGCCCCTGATCTAGAGATTCACTCCTCAGTTTTGCTACCCACAACAAGAGGAGTGTCTCCATTGTGCCGCATGGAGGAAAGGAGTCGAGTTTCCTTTTCAAAGGGTGCAATCCACAGCGTCAACAGTTTTTGGCACGTTCAATGGGACACAATTTACGTTCTGTGAGTTTTAGGATTGGTGCTGGTCTTGTTACTGTGAATATCCAAAAGCAAGAGCTATAATTCAGCATCTGGTGACTCCTTTTTAAGAATTCAGCCTTTGGTTATTGATCAACCTAGCACCCCATGCCTAAGGTCACCATAAGATCTTCTAAGGGTGTTCCTTTCGAATTTGTTGAGCTGCCTTTGAACTCAACAAAGAGGCTAAGGTTTGCAACGACTCATCCTTATACAGCAAACCAGTTCCCTAGACCTGCCATAAGATACACCTACTCAAGGAGACCCAAGTTGAACTCTGTCACAGCCATGGCTTTACCTTTTGTGGCCTTCAATGGTCAGAGTCCTTTGAACCTTTTGCAGTATGACCCAATTCCATGGACAGCCCTCAAGAGTGTTCCTCCCTTTAGTGGAGAGGGGCCGATCACTGCGATTGAGCATATCAAGAACATAGACAACCTCTGCAACATCCATAATATTACTGAAGAAAATGTAGCCATCAGGTTATTGGCCTTGTCCTTTAAAGGGAAAGTTTTGGACTGGTATGGGACCTTCCTATGAATTCAGTTGGCTCATGGAATGAATTAGGCACCCTCTTGACAAATAGGTTTGGAGAGAAAAGTGACCATTTGTCTCTAGTTGAGCACTTGACCACTATGCAGAGAGCCCCACATGAATTTATGCAAGATTTTAACACTAGTTTTCAAAAGACTTGGGACAAAATCCCAATTCTAGTGAGGCCAACCCCAAACTATACCTTCTTTTACTACTTAAAGGCTTTGAATAGTGACATTGTTGTCATGATACAATTCATGGGTGGACAAGTCCTACCCATTGCTTATGAAATAGCCATAGCTACTGAAAATTGTTTGGTGCAAGTAGGAAAGATAGCTCCTAGACCTCATATGTCGCTCTTCCTTGATTTGCAGACCTCAGTTCAACCTATTGTGCCCATTTTAGCTCCTTTGCCTAGTATGGAAGAGCTGGCTGCCACCTCTGCAAACGACCTCCATGAGGTTAAGAGTCTACTCTAGAGTGTTACCAATGAATTAGTGGCCTTAAAGAGGCAGCAAGCTCAAAGCTATCGACCGAATCAATGATACCAGTAGTTCGGATAGACAAATAGAACTCCTTTCCAGAATTATAATCAAAGACAGGGTCAGATTACGCAAGTCAGGCCTTATCAGAGTTATAATCCAAATGCCCCTTCATCGTCCAAGGCTCTTGTGCCCACTCAAAATAATTTGGTATAGGAACAACCTAATTATCCACCCTTGGGGTATGGTCAAGAACATGTTGCTTATGCCAATAAGCTACCAAATCAATGTATGTCCACACAAGGTGATCAGGCAGCCCAATTCTCAAGTTTTGAGGCGTCAACACAACCTAGGATGGACAACAGGTAGGCTCAATCTGATTCCACTCTTATGAACTATTGACGCTGTGGATTGCACCCTGTGAAGGGAGGCTCAGCTCTCTTCATCCACGCGACACAATGGAGACATTCCTCTTGCTGTGGGTGGCAAACGTGAGGGATGAATCTCTAGATTAGGGGCTAGCTCCCTTTGATGCACCTTCAGGCCTTGGATTTTCTACTGCTAATAATGGGAGGGATGAAAAGAGAAAAGGATGTTACAAAAGCAAAACCTAAATACAATGGTGATGCACCAAATGATTCGATTTACTCATTTTTTATCAACACTTTACATCAAAAGGAGCAAACAGACACTTCATTTGAACAAAAGACCAGACTGCATGAGTGTTTTAACAAGGGGGATTAATGGAGATACAATGAAGAACCTACCATAGGTGCTCTAGAAGCACACTGTCAGATGGTTGCTCCTTTGCCTCTATGCTCCAACCTGGGCACTCCCTGTTAACCTGCAGAAGATGGTCTTGGATATACTAGATATGCTGGCGTTGACCTATGAAAGTATTAAGATAAAATGACTAAACATAATGACGATACACAGGGATACTCAGAAGTATAACAAATCAGATGGAGGTAAAACACGCTTATTTTGATTAAAAAGTAAAATTGTCAGGGCTTCGCCATACACAAGTGAGATTTTTTCTAGCTGAGAGGTTACAATATATAGAATTTAGAGAAAGACCCTTAGTCTTTTCAAGGAACCGGCAGCCCATACTGCATTAAACACCTTGGTAAGAGGAATCCACTCATGCTGTTGTCATCTTTCCATAAATACGTCTGAAGAATCATGTTGTACATGTCACAGACATTGACTTTGCTGCTCAAACTGCGTTTAATGTTCTTGCTAAAGCATGGGTCATTTTATTCTTTGAACGACAAGGCCGCCTCCCTTGAAAACTCGTGCAACTGTCTGCTTATTAATGTTAAACAAAGAAAAACGGGCCGCTCTATTGAATGCTTGCGCTCCCTTTGATGGTTGTTTGGTGGAGACTATTCCATCTGCAAGCAATTACTTCTCTTGCCGATGCCTCTTTTGCCACCTAGGCTGATCTGGTTCGTGCCTGCGCTTGGCTGGATGTGTTTTCTGGAACGTTCCAAGCATTGTCTTCTGTGTGCATGGTCGCGTTCTGGATTTACTATTCCGCTCTCTCTTTCCTTGCTGCTTCTTGTCTTTTCCTGGCAATTCGAGCTCTTGGGCTATACTTTGCCTCCTCTTGGCTCCTTTCTTGGTGGGTTGCTCAGTCTTCGAATTCCTTCGAGAAAAATGTCCAAAGGAATTAAACGTCTGGTGACGGGCCCACAAATGTCAAATTCAAGGTATTAATTCCTTCAAACATTTTGTCCAAAGGAAATGTCCTTTAGCTTTTCTCCGACGGTTAACCTATCTTCTTGAATTTGATGCTCGCGGGCCCGTCATCATTTGAAAATCAACGTCTTTTTTACTACCTTGAATTTGACATTCATAGGGCCGTCACAATTCCTTCGAACATTTTGTCCAAAGGAAATGTCCTTTAACTTTTCTCCGACGATTAACCCATCTTCTTGAATTTGACGCTTGCGGGCCCGTCATCATTTGAAAATCAATGTCTCTTTTACTATCTTGAATTTGACATTCGTGGGCCCGTCACCAGACGTTTAAACCTTCAACGGCTAGTTCACCATGTTGAAGTTGACGTTCTCGGACCCATCATTATCCTTTAGCAATTTCATTGACTTTTGCAAATGAACTTTTTCGAAGGGAAAGTGACCCTTCGGAAGAAGGAAAAGGTCCTTTTTGATGGCCAAGAGTCCTTCGCAAAGGCACTTACCCTTCGGGTTTCTTTGCCTTCCGAATTTCTTCAGACATTTTGTCCAAAGAAATTCGTGCCTTCATTTCTCGGCTTTCCTTTGGTAATTTTCTTCGGACAAAATGTCCGAAAAAATTAATTGTTTGACTTGTCAGTTTCTCCGAAAGAAACTTCCCTTTCGGGCTTTCTGCCTTGATCTCTTGCAAATGCACCCTCTGCCCTCTGCAAGGGCACTTTGGGTCCAAAGTTGTCCTTCGGAGCTTGCTTGAATGGTCCCATTTGTTACTTTCCTTCCCTCCGCAAGGGCACTTGACCTTCGGAGTTTTGTAAAAAGACTTGTGCTTCTTTGAAACTGGACCATCCTTTTGCCGATAAAAGGCTTGTCCGAGGTAATTTGCTTGAAATGAAATGAGTCTCAGATCAACTCGAAATACCTGTAAGACTCGAATCACTTGGCTTTTTATATAAACGGCCCTGTCACAAAGGGAAAACCCAAAATTGCTGTAAAGTGAATTCCTTAGAGACTGACTAACAGACCTAGCAAGGAAAGAAAAGAGGAACCCAATTTTTGGCCTGCAGGACCAAAGTTGGTCAACATATTTGGCGATTCACAGGGGAAGCATCCCTGCTATGCTTGGAAAGACTGGTAGCCTCTAAGTCCATTGCGCATTGAGTTAGGATACAGCTTGAAGAAGTTAACAACAGTCTTGTAAGGACCTATGAACCAGCAAAGATGTTACCTCAAACACAACAAAGGCCAAAAAACTACACACATGTGTGCAACAGCACTTAGGGAAAACGAAAGACATACAACTGAAAGCAAACTACTATGTACAACTAAAATAGATACATTTGCCTCCCTTCTGGATCAAAGAAAAAAATTCTTAAGTCTCCTTCATGGCAAGAAAACTTATGGTGCCAGAGAAGTGGCTGAATGGAATGGAGACTTGGTAACTTGCTCTTCCTACCTGCCACCTTGATTGGCTTGTATCCAAATGAATCAAGGTCAAACATGTTTCCAACATATTTGTATTCATCTTGCTCTTGGAGGCTTGCCCAATACTGGCCCTTCATACTAGTGTATCTCACCAAGAAGTCAATGGCTGCTAGATCATCACCATAGGGCTCATCTAGCTCATAACCCCCTTGATATGCATCATGGATTGACTTGTTCCCTTCTGCCTCATTGAAAACCCTGTCAAACTGATCTTCTGCTTCATCATGGCTTTCTTGAAGAAGGGTGACTGTTGTGATGTCTGAAATGAGATCACAAATTGCTTGCTCATCCCACAGAACGTCACCTTCTTGCTCAAGGATTTCTTCTTCAAAGCTTTCATCAAGATGGACAGGCCTCTCCTTTTCTTGCTAAAAAATGAGTCTCTAGTTGTTCAAAAACATGCTCCTAATCCTCCTCTAACTCGGGTCCCATGGCATGGTCATTCTCCTCATCAAAGCAACAAGGAAGTTCATCAAACAAGGGAGGAGAGAGCTCACCATGCTTACATTCCTCATCATCCATTGTTGACAAATAAAGTTTGTCAACCTCTTCTTCATATTGCTGGAACATCCGTATGTATGCATGACCTATGTCTTCTCCATTGTTGATGATGTCTTGAAAGGGAGCATCCATAATGATTTCATCCTCATTGTCACTCATGATAGCCTCTTGGGCAGCTGCAAATTGGATCCTCTCTTCTTCACATGCCTCTTTCAAAACAGGTTCCTCCTTGAGAAGGAATGGAGTGGAGGGTTGATGGACAAACTCATGTGGAAGAAGAGGCAATCCTTGAGCTAGAATCGAATGAGTTTCTTTCTTCTATTTGGCCAGCACTTCATCTACACTAGATGTGGCTTGATAGCTCTCTTGAAGGAGTGTAGATGGGGTGTGTTCAAACATGGAATCTATCGTTTGGTCTAAACCGTCCATCACACCTTCGCTGAGGAACTTCATTCTGGACTCCAAATCTACAATTTGCTTGGCTATATTCTCCTAGAAGAGCCTTTCTAGGAGATCATAAGGATCACCATGAGCAGGAGCAGCTTCGCCTTCGTCAAGGTTTTGAGCAAAAACCTTTCTCCTCCTCCTTCCTGCCCCATGATTCCATTGTTTCCTTCCAACTCATGACCTTGGGACTGAAAATCGTCTCTTGAGAATAGGCAGCAGCTTCAATTCCAAGGCCCTGAGCTGGTTCATGGTATTCCCTCTTCCAGCTTGGAATCTTGACATCATGTTGAAAGACTTGAGCAGGTTGAGGAAGACAAGGAAGAGACTTTTGATGCACAGGAAGAGTTTCTTGAAGAAAGATGTGTTGTTTTTCAAAAGGCATAGGATGATTCCCTTCAAAGGAGGATTCACAGTCTAAGGAATTGAGAAGGTTCATTTCCATGGGAGGCTGCTCTAATGCCCTTTGGTGTTGAAAAGCTAGGTGCAAGGGATTAAGAGCAAGAGTGGTTAATGCATCAGATGAGCTAGAGTGAGCAAGTGCTATTTGGTAGAAAGGATTTGGTGCACAAGAGGGAGCTTTATTTAAAATATGAGGGGGCTGCTTTGGGATGGGAGAAGTTACACAAGGTTGATTGCCTTGAATGAATGGACTCTTCCATTTTGCTACTTCCTCTTTCATGGATTGCAAGCCCTGAGTTTGCCTAAACAAACACTCCTCTTTGTACATAAGCTCTTGCTGGTATCTATTCTGCTCATCCAATCTGTCTATCTCCATCACTTGCTTCTCAAACTCCAACATTATCTCCTTTACACTAGGTGAAGGGCAACTAGGAGAGTTGCTTGAGGTGATTCCATGAACAACCTGAGCTTGATAAAAAATATATGAACACAAGCCCATGTTGTTCAGCAATGGGATTATACATACCAAAGTGATTTCTTGATGGCATCAGGACTGCTTAACCAGCCGATTCAAGTTGGAGTCGCCATTGGTGTTGATGAAAAGCCTCCAAACGCTGGTTGGTTGAAGAACACACCAAAATTCTTCAACTCTTTGGACAAAACTTATCCCACCAGGAGTGCCAAAAACTGCTGACAATGTGAATTGCACCCTGTGAAGGGAGGCTAACGCTCTTCATCCACGCGACACAATGGAGACATCCCTCTTGCTGTGGGTGGCAAACATGAGGGATGAATCTCTAGATTAGGGGCTAGCTCCCCTTGATGCACTTTGAGGCCCTGGGTTTCCTACTGCTTATAATGGGGGGGATGAAAAGAGAAAAGGATGTTACAAAAGCATAACCTAACTAAAATGGTGATGCACCAAATGATTCGATCTACTCATCTTTTATCAACACTTTACATCAAAAGGAGCGAACAGACACCTCATTTGAACAAAAGACCAGACTGCATGAGTGTTTTAGCAAGGGGGATTAATGGAGATACAATGAAGAACCTACCATAGGTGCTCTAGAAGCACACTGTCAGATGGTTGCTCCTTTGCCTCTATGCTCCAACCTGAGCACTTCCTGTTAACTTGCAGAAGATGGTCTTGGATATACTAGATATGCTGGCGTCGACCTATGAAAGCATTAAGATAAAATGACTAAACATAATGACGATACACAGGCATACTCAGAAGTATAACAAATCAGATGGAGGTAAAACACGCTTATTTTGATTAAAAAGTAAAATTGTCAGGGCTTCGCCATACACAAGTGAGAGATCTTTTCCAGCTGAGAGGTTACAATATATAGAATTTAGAGAAAGACCCTTAGTCTTTTCAAGGAACCGACGGCCCATACTGCATTAAACACCTTGGTAAGAGGAATCCGCTCATGCTGTCGTCATCTTTCCATAAATACGTTTGGAAGAACCACGCTGTACATGTCACAGACATTGACTTTGCTACACATATTGCGTTTAATGTTCTTGCTAAAGCATGGGTCATTTTATTCTTTGAACGACAAGGCCGCCTCCCTTGAAAACTTGTGCAACTCTCTGCTTATTAATGCTAAACAAAGAAAAATGGGCCGCTCTATTGAATGCTCGTGCTCCCTTTGATGGTTGTTTAGTGGAGACTATTCCATCTGCAAACAATTACTTCTCTTGTCGACGTTTCGTTTGCCACCTGGGCTGATCTGGTTCGTGCCTGCGCTTGGCTAGATGTGTCTTCTGGAACGTTCCAAGCGTTGTCTTATGTGTGCGTGGCCGCGTTTTGGATTTACTATTCCGTTCTCTCTTTCCTTGCTACTTCTTGACTTTTCCTGGCAATTCGAGCTCTCTGGATATACTTTGGCTCTTGGCTCCTTTCTTGGCGGGTCGCTCAGTCTTCGAATTCCTTCAAGCAAAATGTCCAAAGGAATTCCTTTGGACATTTTGTCCAAAGGAAATGTCCTTTAGCTTTTCTCTGACAATTAACCCATCTTCTTGAATTTGACGCTCGCGGGCCCGTCATCATTTGAAAATCAACGTCTCTTTTACTACCTTGAATTTGACGTTCGTGGGCCCATCACCAGACGTTTGAACCTTCAACGGCTAGTTCACCATGTTGAAGTTGACGTTCTCGGGCCCATCATTATCCTTTAGCGATTTCCTCGGATTTTGCAAATGAACTTTTCAGAAGGGAAAGTGACCCTTCGAAAAAAGGAAAAGGTCCTTTTTGATGGCCAAGAGTCCTCTGCAAAGGCACTTACCCTTCGAGTTTCTTTGCCTTCGAATTTCTTGTCTCAGCTTTCCTTTGGTAATTTTCTTCGGACAAGAAATTCATTGTTTGACTTGTCAGTTTCTCCGAAGGAAACTTCCCTTTCGGGCTTTCTGCCTTGATCTCTTGCAAATGCACCTTCTGCCCTCTGCAAGGGCACTTTGGGTCCAAAGTTGTCATTCAGAGCTTGCTTGAACAGTCCCATTTGTTACTTTCCTGCCCTCCGCAAGGGCACTTGACCTTCAGAGTTTTGTAAAAAGATTTTTGCTTCTTTGAAACTAGCCCATCCTTTTGCCGATAAAAGGCTTGTTCGAGGTAATTTGCTTGAAACGAAATGAGCCCCAAATCAACTCGAAATCCCTGTAAGACTCAAATCACTTGGTTCTTTATAGAAACAGGCCTGTCGCAAAGGGAAAACCCAAAATTGCAGTAAGGTGAATTCATTAGAGACTGACTAACAGGGCTAGCAAGGAAAGTGTTGACCATTTTTGGTCCAACAGGCCAAAAATCGGTCCCCTTCTTTCCCTGCTGTCCTGAGCTAGTTCATCTTTTGATTTTGCACAAGTCTTGGCATTTCTACGGACTCTACAGAGATTTCTACGGACTCTGTAGGTCCATTTCTACGGACTCTGCAGGGAGAGACAAATTCCCACTTAGGCGCAAAATGGACCATTTCAAGTGCCCTCGTGGAAGGCAGTTCGGGACTCAAGTGCCTTTGCGGAGGGTAGGGAACATTTGCAAAGAGGCCACAGAGAAAAGCCGAAAAGGTAAGTTTCTTTCGGAAGTTTGTTTAAGGCAAAGGAAGTACCCTTCGGAAGGGTCGTTTCCAATTTTCCCGAAGGGCACTTTTTGAAGGCAATGGAGAGAAAAGACATGGGCATAATTCCTTCGGACTTTTTGTCCGAAGGAATTCCTTCGGACAAAAAGCCCGAAGGAATTCGGAAGGGCTATGAGCAAAAAATCCCGAAGGAATTCGGAAGGGCTATGAGCAAAAAAGCCCGAAGAAAGGCGCAAAAAAAGACTAAGGCAAGAAGTGATTTCTTTCAGACTTTTTGTCCGAAGGAATTCCTTCGGACAAAATGTCCGAAGAAATTCGGGAAAGCTGCGGGAGAAAATCCCGAAAGAAAATTCCGAAGGCCAAAGGCAAAGTGGTCGAAACAATTCTTGCGGACTTTTGTCCACGGGAAAAGTGGCTGGGAAAAATGTCCACGGGAAAATTGGCCGCGGGAAAAAGCCTGAGGAAAAGTCTCCGAAGGAAATGAATGAGCAAGATAATTCTTGCGGACTTTTTGTCCGCGGGAAAATAGCCGAAGAGAAAAGGCCGCCGAAGGACCCCGAAGGGTAGGTGCCCTTGCGGGGGACTCTCGGCCAAAATGGACACTTCTCCAAAAGCTGAAGGGTCATCTTCCCGTCGGGAGGGTTCAAGACAAGAAGCTGAAAGAAAGGAAAAGGTTGAAGAAATTCCAAGGGGTGACGGGCCCGAAGACGTCAAAGTCAAGCACGGCGAACTAGCCGTTGGAATTTCAAACGCCCAGTGACGAATGCGCAGACGTCAAATTTAAGGCGGTGAAATAGCCATTGATTTTGAAAAGCTTAAAGAAGAGCCCAAGGAACTCAGCGACCCTCCAAGAAGATAGCCCCGAGGGCCGAAGGAGCCAAAAAGAGACAAAACCAGAAAGAGACAAAGTGCAGAAGTGGACAAATAGTCCAGGTGGCAAAGAAGAGGTGTCAACTCAGGGATTTATCCCTACAGTCGGAATAGTGCTTGCTAAGTGGTCATCAAACAATGTGAATAGTAAGCGGCGTGGCCTGTTTTCTCCATTTTGCATTTATGAGCAGACAAATCGTGTGAATATCTGGAAAGAGCAGTCTTGTTTGCATTAATGTTTGAACGCCAAAGTCAAGACCGGCGATTACACAGCATGGTTCTAGCAGGCCTCTTCTAGAAGAATGACATCAGCAACAGTGACTTCCTCTTCCCGATGCTCTCAAACGCACATGGGCCAACTTGTCAAAGAGCGCCAAAGTCTTTTCCAAAGCGGCACCTTTACTCCTCTTTCTATATATTGTAAACTTCTCATTTTGAAAAGGGATCTCTCAACCTATAAGGCAAAGCTCTACCCAAAAATCTTTGGGTTTGTAAGGCAGGACTCTGCCGGATTTTACCTTGAATCAAGACTTAGCAATTTTACCTCCATCTGAACGTGCACTCACGCATATGTCTATGTTTTTCTTTTATGTTAAGTCATTTTCTTTTATGCTTTTCACAAAATGATTCTAGCAAGTCTAGTGCATTTTGAAGTTTCTTCTTCTGCAGGTCTGCCAGAAGTGTCTACAGCAGGAATATAGACGCATGTGAATAGGCTGCCAAAGTGTGTCTCAGAACACCTTTGATAGTTCTTCCTCCCTGTATCTCTACGGACCCCTGACTCATTGATACAGAAGAGTTTTCCCACATCAGATGAAGTGTATGACAGCGTTTTCTTGGTGAAAAGTGTATGTTCGGGCCTAAGTGGATCAACTTTTTTGGCGTATCACATCTTTAGTTTAGGTTTAGGTTCTGTTTTCAGCATCCTTCTCCCTTTTCATCCCCCCGCTTTTTTATTTATTTGTTAGCAGTAGGAAATCCAGGGCCTAAAAGATACATCGAAGGGAGCTAGCCCTTATCTAGAGACTCTCCCCCCAGCTTCGCCGGTCCCACAGGGGAGAGGGGAGTTTCCATTGTTGCATGTGGAAGGCAGGAGCTCGGTCTCCTGTCCAGGGTGCAATCCACTGTGTCAACAGTTTTTGGCACGCCTGGTGGGACCAACTAGGACAAGTTTTGTCCAAAGAGTTGAAGAATTTTTGGTGTGTTCTTCAACCAACCAGCGTTTGGAGGCTTTTTTATCAACACCAATGGCGACTCCGAGTTGAATCCGCTGGTTAAGCAGTCCAAGTGCCATCAAGAAATCATATTTTTTGTATTACTTTGGTGAAGCTTAGGTTGTTATGGAACTACCTCAAACTCCAGCATCACTTCCCTCATTGTTGAAGGGTAACCAGGAAAGCTGTTTGAGGTGATTCCATAAATATTCTGAGCTTGATCAAAAAACTATATGAAAGAAAACAAGGTCCATGGTTCTAAGCAATGGATTATACATGCCAAAATGCGCTTTCATTTGAAACAACTTTTCCTATGCATCAATAGGCCCCTCCTAGTCTTCCTCAACTCCCTCAGATCACTAATCATGATGGAAAGCTCCTGAGGTGGAAGGAAATAATGGAATCATGGGGAAGGAAAGAGGAGGAGAAAGGTTTTGGCCAAAAATTTGAAGAAGTCGAGGCTGCTTCTACTCATGATGATTCCTATGACCTCCAAGAAAAGCTCTTCCAAGAAAATATAGCCAGGAGAATTGCAAAGTTGGAATCCAGAGAGAAATTCCTCAGCCAACGTGTGATGGACATGTCTGAACACACCCCATCTACACATCTCCAAGAGACCTATCAGGCCACACCTGATATAAATGAAGTGCTGGTCAAATGGAAAGAGGAGAATCATTCGATTCTAGCTCAAGCACTGCCTCCTCTTCGACATGATTTTTTCGCTTCACCCCTTCTCAAGGAGGAACCTATTTTGCAGGAGGCGAGTGAGGAGCAAAAGATCCAATCTGCAATTTCTCAAGAGGCTATCATGAGCGACAATGAAGAAGAAATCATCATCGATGCTCCTTGTGAAGACATCATCAGTAATGGAGAAGACGCAGGTCATGCATACATGCAGATGTTCCAGCAATATGAGGAGGAATGTAAGCATGGTGAGCTCTCTCCTCCCTTGTTTGATGAACTTCCTTGTTGCTTTGATGAGGAGGACGACTATGCCGAGAAGCTTGAGAAGGAGGAGGATCAGATGGATGTCTTTGAACAACTAGAGACTCTGATCTTTGAGCAAGAAAAGGAGAGGCCTGTCTACCTTGAGGAAAGCCTTGAAGAAGAGAGCCTTGAACAAGAAGATGATGTTATGTGGGATGAGCAATCAGTTTGTGATTCCATTTCAGACATTACAACAGTCACCTTTCTTCAAGAAGGCCATGAGGGAGCAGAAGATGAGTTTGACAAGGTCTCCAACGAAGCAGAAGGAAACGGGTCAAACCATGATGCATTGCAAAGGGATCATGCACAACAAAGGGCATATGGTGATGAGCCAACAGCAATTGATTTCTTAGTGAGATGCACCAGCATAAAGAGCCAACATTCAACAAGCTTCCAAGAACAAGAAGAGTACATGTATGTCGGAAGCATGTTTGATTCTGATCCACTCGGATGCAAGCCAATCAAGGTGGCAGGCAAGAGGAGCAGGTCACCAACTCTCCATTCCATTCAGCCACTTGTCTGGCACCGTAAGTTTTCTAACTAGGGAGGGGACTTAAATTTTTTTTCCCTTTGATCCAAGATGGAAGCAAATATACCTGGTTCGCTGTATATATTAGTTTGCTTTCAGTTTTTTTTCCCTGTTTTCCCTAAGTGCTGTTTGCACAAGTAGTGTTTTTAGCCTTGTGTGTGTTTTCCTTTGTGTTTGGGGTAAAAGCTCATGATTGATTCTGGGATCTCTCAAGGTTGTTGTTAACCTTTCTTCAAAGTTACGTTCTGACTCCGTGCCCAATGGACTTTAAGGCCACTGGGCTCTAAGCATAGCAGGCATGCTTCCCTGGGAGTCGCCAATTTGTTGACCATTTTTAGTCCAACAGGCCAAAAATCGGTCCCCTTCTTTCCCTGCTGTCCTGAGCTAGTTCATCTTTTGATTTTGCACAAGTCTTGGCATTTCTACGGACTCTGCAAGGATTTCTATGGACTCTGCAGGTCCATTTCTATGGACTCTGCAGGTCCATTTCTACGGACTCTGTAGGTAGAGACAAATTCCCACTTAGACGCAAAATGGACCATTTCAGGTGCCCTTGCGGAGGGCAGGGAACATTTGCAAAGAGGCCACAGAGAAAAGCCGAAAAGGTAAGTTTCTTTCGGAAGTTTGTTTAAGGCAAAGTACCCTTCGGAAGGGTCGTTTCCAATTTTCCTGAAGGGCACTTTTCGAAGGCAGTCGAGAGAAAAGACAAGGGCATAATTCCTTCGGACAAAAAGCCCGAAGGAATTCAGAAGGGCTATGAGCAAGAAAGTCTGAAGAAAGGCGCATAAAAAGACTAAGGCAAGAAGTGATTTCTTTCAGACTTTTTGTCCGAAGGAATTCCTTCGGACAAAATGTCCGAAGAAATTTGGGAAAGCCGCGGGAGAAAAGCACAAAAGAAAATTCTGAAGGCCAAAGGCAAAGTGGTCGAAACAATTCTTGCAGACTTTTTTCTACAGGAAAAGTGGCAGGGAAAAATGTCCGCGGGAAAATTGGCCGCGGGAAAAGTCTCTAAAGGAAAGGAACGAGCAAGATAATTCTTGCGGACTTTTTGTCCGCGAGAAAATCGCCGAAGAGAAAAGGCCGCCGAAGGACCCCGAAGGGCAGGTGCCCTTGCGGGGGACTCAAGGCCAAAATGAAGGACACTTCTCCAAAAGCCGAAGGGTCATCTTCCCTTCGGGAGGGTTCAAGACAAGAAGCCGAAAGAAAGGAAAATGCTAAAGAAATTCCAAGGGGTGACGGGCCCAAAGACGTCAAAGTCAAGCACGACGAACTCACTGTTGGAAGTTCAAACGCCTAGTGACGGATGCGCAGACGTCAAATTTAAGGCGGTGAAATAGCCGTTGATTTTGAAAAGCTTAAAGAAGAGCCCAAGGAACTCAGCGACCCGCCAAGAAGATAGCCCCGAGGGCTGAAGGACCCAGAAAGAGACAAAACTAGGAAGAGACAAAGTGCAGAAGCGGACAAACAGTCCAAGTGGCAAAGAAGAGGTGTCAACTCAGGGATTTATCCCTGCAGTTGGAATAGTGCTTGCCAAGTGGTCATCAAACGGCACAAATAGTAAGCGGCGTGGCCTGTTTTCTCCATTTTGCATTTATGAGCAGACAAACCGTGTGAATATCTAGAAAGAGCAGTCTTGTTTGCAGAAAAAGAGGCGCGGCCCGTGCTTTCGCATTAATGTTTGAACGCCAAAGTCAAGACCGGCGATTACACAGCATGGTTCTAGCAGGCCTCTTCTAGAAGAATGACATCAGCAACAATGACTTCCTATTCCCGATGCTCTCAAACGCACATGGGCCAACTTGTCAAAGAGCGCCAAAGTCTTTTCCAAAGCGGCGCCTTTACTCTTCTTTCTATATCTTGTAAACTTCTCATTTTGAGAAGGGATCTCTCAACCTATAAGGCAAAGCTCTACCCAAAAATCTCTGGGTTTGTAAGGCAGGACTCTGCCGGATTTTACCTTGAATCAAGACTTAGCAATTTTACCTCCATTTGAACTTGCACTCACGCATATGTCTATGTTTTTATTTTGTGTTAAGTCATTTTCTTTTATGCTTTTCACAGAACGATTCCAGCATGTCTAGTGGATTGTGAAATTTCTTCTTCTGCAGGTCTGTTAGAAGTGTCTACAGTAGGAATATAGGTGCATATGAATAGGCTACCAAAGTGTGTCTCAGAACACCTTTGATAGTTCTTCCTCCCTGTATCTCTACGGACCCCTGACTCACTGATACAGAAGAGTTTCTCCACATCAGATGAAGTGTATGACAACTTGGTGAAAAGTGTGTGTTCGGGCCTGAGTGGATCAACTTTTTTGGTGTATCACCTCTTTAGTTTAGGTTTAGGTTCTGTTTTCAGCATTCTTCTCCCTTTTCATCCCCCCGCTTTTTTATTTATTTGTTAGCAGTAGGGAATCCAGGACCTAAAAGATACATCGAAGGGAGCTAGCCCTTATTTAGAGACTCTCCCCCCAGCTTCGCCGGTCCCACAAGCGAGAGGGGAGTTTCCATTGTTGTGTGTGGAAGGCAGGAGCTCAGTGTCTTGTCTAGGGTGCAATCCACTGCGTCAACAGAAAGAAAAGAGGGGAGCCCAATTTTTGGCCTGCGAGACCAAAATTGGTCAACATGAACCACCTAGAAGGGGAGTTCTATGTAGTCAATTATGTGGGGAACACAAATAATCAGGATGATTGTGTTGCGGCCAATACCAGGTCTAGGAAGAGAGCTATGGAGGAAGCTCAAGCAGCTACTCAAGCATATGCGGCATCTCTTTTATCACAAGTAAATCAGAGATTTCTCAGTTACAAAATGCTAGTTGCAGCTTCAACTCCTCGGGTTGCACCTTCAGTTACAAATGTCCCCAAGGAGAACTCAAAGGGGGATAACCCTTCAATCAATGTAGTGGACCAAATGAAGACTCTGCACATGAACATCTCATTGTGGGATTCTTTAGCAATGCCAGGACAAAAGGAATTACACGGCCTAAGTGAGCAAGTTGTCCCAGCAAAGGTTGATAATGTGTTGATAGTGAATGGGGTTCCTTCCATGGGAGGTCAAGCAAAGAAGAATGAAAAGGTCTCTCCTTTTTACCTATCCTTGATTGTTGGTGATTTCTTGGTCCACAATTGCATTATTGATAGTGGAGCAAGCACTTCAGTTATGCCCAAATGCATAGCTGACAAGCTAGGACTCAAATATGAACAAATGACCAAGGGAGTTCTGCAGTTGGATGGATCACTAGCCAAGACATTGAGAGTGGTAAGAGGCTTAAATATAACTCTTCATGCCTGTCCAACCTTCTCCGTTCCCCATGATGTGGTAGTGGCGAATGTTCCCCCTTACTTCGCTCTTTGCTTATCCAGGTATTTCATGTCCAAGATAGGCGGGTACTTGGCAACAAATTAGTCTTACATGGTTTTCAGGATGAAGTATGGAACCAAAGTGAAGATTGAGTCGGAGCCTATCCACAAAGATCACCTAGAGCCATACTCTCCCAAGGCAGCGAATGTCAGTTATGCCATCATCAATGAAGAACTCCAGGTAGACCAATCCCCACCATCTTCCCTTGAAGGAGTTGCTGACCTGCTCCTTGATGAATGGGGAAATGACAATTTTGAACATGATCCTCACAAGTTCATCGAAGAGTCAGGTCTTGGAGTTTACTGCATGCATGAAAAGGGTACTTTCATGCCAAATTTGATGAAGGCGAACCAAGAGAGTTGTGGTTTGTAGCAACTTTTTTTTGACGGGTCTAGAAGCAAGTTGGGAGCTGGTCGTGGAGCAATGCTGGTTTCACCTTAAAAAAATACTTTTCTTTCAGGTTCCAATTCTCTTACACTTGCAACGTAGCGGAGTATGAATCTCTTGTTCATGGTTTAGAATAGGCAAGGAAAAGAGGAATCAAAGAATTGCAAGTGTTTGGAGACGAGTTAATTGTAAACTAGGTGAGGGGCCAAAACTTGACTAAGAACTCCTTGCTCAAGTCTTATAAGCATAGGGTGTGGGACTAAATGGAGAACTTCACTGCTTTCAACATCACTTCCATACCAAGAGAACAAAACAAGCATGTAGATAGACTAGCAGCAGTTGGTGCTCAGTTTGATATTCCTAAGGAAATAAGTCAAGACAACAATTAGCACCATTTAAAGTTGATAGTGAGGCCCTCCATACCAGACAATGTCATCAATTCGCAGGTGTTTGACAGTGACCAGCAGATAGTGCTTTTTTTGTAGGAGGCTGAGTTCGCTTCTAGGAATCAATCCAAGCTGCAGCAGCAATATGAAAGGCAAATTGTTCAGCTGAAGAACAACAGACTTCCTAAAGGTTTGGTCACTCTTGAGAGCATCTTCAATGAGGATGACCAACTCAAAGGTGACAAAGCGAGCATGACAACCAAAAAAAAAATTACAAAAGGGTAGAGATATTCAAGGATAAACTACTTGCACTTGGGAAGGTATATACTAATGAGGAAAGGCATTCTTTCATTTTGTTATGCCAAGAGTTTGTCGATGTCTTTGCTTGGGAGTATGGCGATTTAAAGGGGTTTGATCCAAGTTTGGCCCAACACACCATTGAGCTGGAAGAAGGTGCAAAACCCATCAAGCAAAAACAAAGACCAATCAATCCAAGGATTGAGCCTCTCATGAGAAAGGAACTCACCAAGCCGATTGAGTCCAGGATCATTTTTCCTATCAAACACTCTTTTTGGCTGGCCAATTTGATCCCTGTTAGGAAGAAGAATGGGGAGATCAGATTGTGTGTTGATTTCAGAGACCTGAATAGAGTCTCATTAAGAGACCACTATCCCCTCCCAAGCATAGAACAGATTCTCAAAATGGTGACAGGGAGTGAATGATTCTCTCTCCTGGATGGGTACTCTGGGTACAATCAAATTTTAGTGCAAGACTATGACCAGTACAAGACAGCCTTCACCACCAAGTGGGGAACTTTTGCCTATAGAAAGATGCCATTCGGACCGTCAAATGTTGGAGCTACTTTCCAATGAGCTATGGATATGGCCTTTCGAGGTTTGATAAATGACATTGTGATGGTTTATCTTGATGATGTGACAATCTTCTCCAAGGAGGCAGGACAACATCTAAAACACCTAAGACAAATTCTTGAGAGGTGTAGAGAGTTTGGCATCTCTCTCAACCTTAAAAAATGTGTGTTTATTGTCCACGAAGGCAAACTCCTAGGTCGTCATTTCAAAAAGGGGCTTGACCATTGACCCGAAAAGAGTGCACGCCATCTTAGCATTGTCCTTGCCTAAACACAAGAAAAGTCTATAAAGCTTCTTTGGCAAAATAAACTTTATTAGGAGATTCATCCCTAAATTTGCTGAACTGGTCAAGCCACTAACTTCCATGATGAGGAAGGACGCGGCGTCACATGGACAACACGAAGGAGAGATAGTTTCGAAGGCATCAAACAAGCTATCGCCCAGGTTTCCACCCTGACTAGTCCCGACTTCTCCAAGGACTTCAACCACTACACTTTTGGCAATGAAGAGGTAATCTTTGCTATGCTCACTCAAGCGAATGGTGAAAATCTCGAACAGCCTCTCGCATTTTTTAGCCAAGGCTTAGAGGGCTATGAGATTAGGTACACTTATGTTAAGAAGCAAGCACTTGCAGTCATACGAAGCTTGAAAAAATTTAGACATATGTTGTCAAATAGCAAGATTCACATCATGGTGCCACATCCTAGTGTCAAAGACTTCTTGCTAAGCCGTGACTTGAATGAAAAAAGGGCAGGGTGGATCACCAAGGTGATGGAATATGACGTGGAGATCAAGACCACCAAGCTGGTGAGAAAAAGAGGGTTGTGCAAGCACCTAGCTACAGATTTCAAAGAATCGAAGGAAGGCATTTTGGTACTCAATGATAAAGTTGCAGCGGAAATACCCGCAATCATGAAGAGCTGGACACAAGATATGGTTCATTTCTTTCAAACTGGTGAGTGTCCGCAAGGTCTTGACAGAACTAAGAGGAGATATTTCAGGCTCCAATCTCTTTCTTATGTCTTAGTTGGAGTGTTGTTTAGAAAGGACTTTTCAAGGGTACTCTTGAGATGCATCGATTCAGATCAGGGCAACAGGGTACTGTCCGAATTTCATGATGGACCAGTTGGTGGTTGTTGACCATTTTGGTCGTGCAGGCCAAAATCGGTCCCCCCTTTTTTCCATACTGTTCTGAGCCAGTACATTTTTTATTTTACACAAGTCTTGTAAGTTTCTACGAACTCTGCAGGGATTTCTACGAACTATGTAGGTTTTCTACGGACTCTGCAGGTCCATTTCTACGGACTCTGCAGGTATTTCTATGGACTCTGCAGAAGAAATTTCTACGGACTCTACAGAATAAAGTTTTCTACGCACTCTGCAGGAAGAGGCAAGTTCCCACTTAGGCGCAAAATGGACCATTTCAAGTGCCCTTGCAGAGGGCAGTTTCGGACTCAAATGCCCTTACAGAGGGCAGGGAACACTTTCAAAAGAGGCCACAGAGAAAGGCCAAAAAGGTAAGTTTCCTTCGAAAATTTGTTTAAGGCAAAGGAAGTACCCTTCGCAAGGGTCGTTTCCAATTTTTCCGAAGAGCACTTTTCTAAGGCAGTCGAAGGATTTCTTCCTTTGCTTCTTCGACTGCCTTAGAAAAGTGCTCTTCGGAAAAATTGGAAACCCTTCGGACAAAAAGTCCGAAGGAATTCGGAAGGGCCACAAACAAAAATCCCGCAAAAAAGAATAAAGCAAAGGCTAGAATAATTTCTTCGGACTTTTTGTCCGAAGGAATTCCTTCGGACAAAAAGTCAGAAGAAATTCGGGGAAGCTGCAGAAGAAAAGCCCGAAAGAGAATTTCCGAAGAAAAGCAAAGTGGTCGAAGACAATTTTTTTGGACTTTTTGTCAGCGGAGAAAAAGTCTGCAGAAAAAGTCCACAGGGAAAGAACCCGAGGAAAAGCTCCGAAGGTTTTCATGACTGAGGGAGCCAAAGGACCCCGAAGGGCAGGTGCCCTTGCGGAGGACTTTCGGCCAAAATGAAGAACACTTCTCCATAAGCCGAAGGGTCACCTCCCCTTCGGGAGGATGCAAAACAAGAAATCCGAAGGAAAGAGAGCGACGGAAAAGGCCGAATCAAAAGAAGGCCGAAGAAATTCCAAGGGGTGATGGGCCCAAAGACGTCAAAATCAAGCACGGGAAAATAGCCGTTGGTTTTCAAACAGTGACGGGTGCGCAAGCGTCAAATTTAAGGCGGTGAAATCGCCGTTGATTTTGAAAATCTTAAAGAAGAGCCCAAGGAACTCAGCGACCCGCCAAGGGGATAGCCCCCGAGGGTCGAAGAAGCCAGAAAGAGACAAAACCAGGAAGAGACAAAGTGCAGAAGCGGACAAATAGTCCAGGTGGCAAAGGAGAGGTGTCAACTTAGGGATTTATTCCTGCAGTTGGAACAAGTTATTGCCAGGTGGTCATCAAATGGCGCAAATAGCAAGCGGCGCGGCCTGCTTTCTCCATTTGCATTTATAAGCTAACAAACCGCGTGAGTATCTGGAAGGAGTAGTCTTGTCTGCAAAAAAGAGGTGCGGCCCGTGCTTTCACATTAATGTTTGAATGCCAAAGTCAAGATCGGCAATTACACAGGACGGTTCCAGCAGGCCTCTTCTAGAAGAATGACATCAGCAGCAGTGACTTCCTCTTCCCGATGCTCACAAACGCACATGGGCCAGCTCGTCAAGAGCGCCAAAGTCTTTTCAAAAGGAGCACCAAGTTCTCTTCTCTTTCTGTATATTGTAAAACTTCTCATTTGAGAAAGGATCCAATCTCTCAGCCTTAAGGCAAAGCTCTGCCCAAAAATCTCTCGGGCTTGTAAGGCAGAACTCTGCCGGATTTTTACCTTGAATTAAGACTTAGCAATTTTTACCTCCATTTGAACTTGCACTCAAGCATATGTCTATGTTTTCTTTTGTGTTAAGTCATTTTCTTTTATGCTTTTCACAGAACGATTCCATCATGTCCGGTGCATTGTGAAGTTTCTTCTTCTGTAGGTCTGCCAAAAGTGTCTACAGCAAGAATATAGGCGCATGTGAATAGGTTGCCATAGTGTGTCTCAAAACACATTTGACAGTGCTTCCTCTCTGTATCTCTACGGACCCCTGACTCACTGATACAGAAGAGTTTCCCACATCAGATGAAGTGTATGGGCGCTTCCTCTTGGTGAAAAGTGTATGATCGGGTTGAGTGGATCAACTTTTTGGTGTATCACCTTTTTAGTTTAGGTTTAGGTTCTGTTTCAGCATCTCTCTCCCTTTTCATCCACCCACCCTTTTTCATTTATTTGTTAGCAGTAGGAAGTTCAGAGCCTAAAAGGTACATCAAAGGGAGCTAGCCCTTATCTAGAGACTCTCCCCTCAGCTTCGCTGGTCCCACAGGCGAGGGGAGTTTTCATTGTTGCGTGTGGAAGGCAGGAGCTCGGCCTCCTGCCCAAGGTGCAATCCACTGCGTCAACAGTTTTTGGCACGCTCGATGGGACCAACTAGGACAAGTTTTGTCCAAAGAGTTGAAATTTTTTTGGTGTGTTCTTCAACCAACCAGCGTTTGGAGGCTTTTCATCAACACCAATGGCGACTCCGAGTTGAATCCGCTGGTTAAGCAGTCCAGGTGCCATCAAAAAATCTCAAAATCTCATTTTTTGTATGTATAATCCCTTTACCCAGAATCATGGGCCTTGTTTTCCTTCGTATAACTTTGATCAAACTCAAGTTTTTTATGGAATCACCCCAAGCAGTGCTTCTAGTTGCCCTTCAACAATAAGAGAAGTAGCATTGGAGTTTGAGAAGCAGGTGATGGAAATAGACAGATTAGATGAGCATTACAGATATCAGCAAGAGCTTATGTACAAAGAGGTGTGTTTGTTCAGGCAAGCTCAGGCCTTGCAATCCATGGAGGAAGAGGTAGCAAAATGGAAGAATCCATTCATGCAAGGCAGTCAGCCCTGCGCGCCCCCTCCTATTCTAAAGAAAGCCCCCTCTTGTGCACCAAATCCTTTCTATCAAATGGCACTTGCTCATTCTAGCTCATCTGATGCATCAATCGATCCTGCTCTTAATCCCGTGCGCCTAGCTTTCCAACACGCCTCTCTTCAGAAAGCTCTTCCTGTACACGAGTTGGCCCTCCCAAATCTTCCCCAACCTCCTCAAGTCTTTCAACATGATCTCCAAATTCCAAGCTGGAAGAAGTCATGAACCAGTTCAGGACCATGAAGAAGACAAAGTTGCTGTCTGTTCACAAGAGCAAAATTTCAAACCCAAGATCATGAGCTGGAAGGAAACAGTAGAATCATGGGGCAGGAAGGAAGAGGAGGAGAAAGGTTTTGCTCAAAACCTCGAAAAAGATGAGGCTGCTCTTGCTCATAATGATGATTGTGACCTCCAAGAAAGTCTCTTCCAAGAAGATATAGCCAGGAGAATTGCAGAGTTGGAGTCCAGAGCGAGATTCCTCAGCCAATGTGTGATGGACGGTTTAGACCAAGCAGCAGATTCCATGTCTGAACACACCCCATCTACACACTTTCAATAGAGCTATCAGGCCACACCTGATATAGATGAAGTGCTAGCCAAATGGAAAGAGGAGAATCATTCGATTCTAGCTCAAGGACTGCCTCCTCTTCCACATGGTTTTTCCACTTCACCCCTTCTCAAAGAGGAACCTGTTTTGCAGGAGGTGAGTGAGGAAGAAAAGATCCAATCTGCAGCTTCTCAAGAGGCTATCATGAGCGACAATGAAGAGGAAATCATCATCGATGCTCCTTGTGAAGACATCATCAGCAATGGAGAAGACGCAGGGCATGCATACATGCAGATGTTCTAGCAATACGAGGAACGTAAGCATGGTGAGCTCTCTCCTCCTTTGTTTGATGAACTTCCTTGTTGCTTCGATGAGGAGGACAACTATGCCGAGGACCATGAGTTGGAGGAGGATCAGATGGATGTCTTTGAACAACTGGAGACTTTGATCCTTGAGTAGTGTTGACGCAGTGGATTGCACCCTTGGGCAGGATGCCTAGCTCCTACCCTTCCACACGTCAAAATGGAAACTCCCCTCTCACCTGTGGGACCAGTGAAGCTGGAGGGGAGAGTCTCTAGATAGGGCTAGCTCCCTCTGATGTATATTTTAGGCCCTGGATTCCTACTGCTAACGAAAAATGAAAAAGGGGGGGATGAAAAGGGTGAGAGATGCTGAAAACAGAACCTAAGCCTAAAAAATGAAAAGGTGATACACCAAAAAACTTGATCCACTCAGCCTGATCATACACTTTTCACCAAAAAGCGCTCATACACTTCATCTGATGTGTGAAACTCTTCTGTTTCAGTGAGTCAGGGGTCCGTAGAGATACAGGGAGGAAGGAACTACCAAAGGTGCTCTGAGACACACTTTGGCAGCCTCTTCACATGCGCCTATATTCTTGCTGTAGACACTTCTGGCAAACCTGCAGAAAAGAAACTTCACAATGCACTAGACATGTTGTAATCGATCTATGAAAAGCATGAAAGACAATGACTTAACACAAAAGAAGAACACAGACATATGCTTTAAAGTGCAAGTCCAAATGGAGGCAAAAATGCTAAGTCTTGATTCAAGGTAAAAACTGGCAGAGTTCTGCCTTACAAGCCCGAGAGATTTTTTGGGCAGAGATTTGCCTTCGGGCTAAGAGAATGGACCCTCTCAAATGAGAATTTTTACAATATATAGAAAGAGAAAAGAACTTGGTGCTTTCTTGGAAAGACTTTGGCGCTCTTTTTTCAAGTGGCCCATGTGCGTTCCGAGCCTTGGGAAGAGGACGCCGTTTGATTGTCGGTTCCTGCTTTGACTTTGGCGTTCCAACATTAATGCGAAAGCATGGCCGCGCCTCTTTCTGCAAATAGACTGCCCTTTCTAGATATTCACGCGGTTTGTCCCCTTATAAATGCAAAATGAAGAAGACAAGCGCCCCGTTTACTGTTTGCGCCGTTTGATGACCACCTGGCAATAACTCGCCTCTCCTCGCCACTTGGACTGCTTTGTCTCTTCCTGCACTTTGTCTTCTTCCTTGCTTTGTCTCTTTCTGGTTCCTTTAGCCCCCGGGGCTATTTTTTGGCTGGTCGCTGCGTTCCTTGGGCTCTTTTCTGGTTTTGGCGCTCAGGCATTTAAAAATCAAACGGCTATTTCACCATCTTAAAATTGACGTTCGCGCACCCGTCATTGCTTGAAAACCAACGGCTAGTTCGTCGTGCTTGACTTTGACGTCCTCGGGCCCGTCACCCCTTGGACTTTCTTCGGCTTTCTTCTTTCTTTGGCCTTTTTCGTCGCTTCCTTCCCTTCGGATTTCTTGTTTTGCATCCTCCCGAAGGGGAGGTGACCCTTTGGCTTATGGAGAAGTGCCCCTTTGGCTTTGGAAAAATCCCCTTAGTTCGGCAGCCGAGAGTCCCCCGCAAGGGCACCTGCCCTTCGGGGTCCTTCGGCGGCCTTTGTCTCTTTGGTATTTTCCATGGACATTTTCCGCGGACAATTTTCCCATGGACTTTTTCCACGGACTTTTTTCCTGCAGACAAAAGTCCGCAAGAATTGTCTTGTCACTTTTTCGGAGGTTTCCCCGAGCCTTATTGAGCTCGTGGCTTCCCGAATTTCTTCGGATTTTTTGTCCGAAGGAATTCCTTCGGACAAAAAGTCCGAAAGAATTCGTTTCTTTCCTTAGTCCATTTTTCGGGATCTTGGTTTGTGGCCCTTCCGAAATCCTTCGGAATTTTTGTCCGAAGTCGGCATTGGCACCCTTCAGAAGGGTCGATTTCAAGAATTCCGAAGGGCACTTTTAAGGCCAGTCAAAGAAGATTCCTTCGGACAAAAAGTCCGAAGGATTTCTTCCTTGGCTTCTTCGACTGGCCTTAAAAGTGCCCTTCGGAATTCTTGAAATCGACCCTTCTGAAGGGTGCTGTTGCCGACCAAGTGCCCTCCGCAAGGGCACTTGTCCTTCGGGAGGCTCTCTTGAACTTTTGCATTGAACCATTCCTTTGAACCAAGCGTTGAACCAAGCTTTGAACCAAGCCGATGAACCTTTTGATTGAACCAAAAGCCGTTGAACCGTTTGATGAACCGACTGAGTGAACCGAAGCATTGAACCAACTGAATTGAACCAAGCCTTTGAATTGAGCCGATGAACTTTGTCGTTGAACCAAAGCATTGAACCAAAGCGTTGAACCGTTTCAATGGTTCAACGGTTCAAAGATGCTAACTCTTTGAAAGATCATGTCGTTGAACCACTTTCCCAACCTTAAGAAAAAGTGTTTTTGAACCATTTAAGCTCTCTTTCCTTGTGAATTTCTTCAGACAAGAGTCCGAAGAAGCCTTGTAAAACCTTGCACTCTTTGAACTGGTTCTTCATCTGCCGAAGGAAACTGCCTGCAGAGTCCGTAGAAATGGACCTGCAAAGTTCGTAGAAATCTCTGCAGAGTCCGTAGAAATTTCCAGACTTGTGCAAAATCAAGAATGTATTAGCTCAAGACAGCAGGGGAAAAAAGGGGGACCGGTTTTTGGCCTGTTGGGCCAAAAATGGTTAACAAATTGGCGACTCCCAGGGGAAGCATGCCTGCTATGCTTAGAGACCAGTTGCCTTTTAGTCCATTGGGCACGGAGTCAGAATGCAGCTTTGAAAGAGTTAGCAACCGCCTTGATAGATCTCAGAATCAATCATGAGCCTTTTTACCCCAGACACAAGGGAAAACACACACAAGGCTAAAAACACTACTTGTGCAAACTGCACTTAGGGAATGCAGGAAAAGAAACTAAAAGCAAACTACTATATACAGCTAACCAGGAATATTTGCCTCCCTCTTGCATCAAAGGGAAAACTTCTTAAGTCCCCTTCTTGGCTAGGAAACTTATGGTGCCAGACAAGTGGCTGAATGAGATGGAGAGTTGGTGACCTGCTCCTCTTGCCTGTCACTTGGATTGGCTTGCATCCGAGTGGATCAGATTCAAACATGCTTTCAACATATACGTACTCTGCTTGTTTTTGGAAGCTTGTTGAATGCTGGTCCTTCATGCTAGTGCATTTCACCAAGAAATCTGTGGCTATTGGCTCATCACCATAAGCCCTTTGATATGCATGGTCCCTTCGCAATGCATCATGGTTTGACCCGTCTCCTTCTGCCTCGTTGAGGACCCTGTCAAACTCATCCTCTGCTCCCTCTTGGCCTTCTTGAAGAAGGGTGACTATTTTGATGTCTGAAATGGAATCACAAACTGATTGTTCATCCCACAGAACATCATCTCTTTGTTCAAAGCTTTCCTCAAGGTAGATAGACCTCTCCTTTTCCTGCTCAAGGATTACAGTCTCTAGTTGTTCAAAGACATCCGTGTGATCCTCCTCCAATTGTGGCTCCTCAGCATAGTCGTCCTCTTCATCGAAGCAACAAGGAAGTTCATCAAACAAAGGGGGAGAGAGCTCACCATGCTTAAGTTCCTCCTCGTATTGCTGGAACATCCGCATGTATGCGTGACCTGCGTCTTCTCCATTGCTGTTGAGGTCTTCACAAGGAGCATTGATGATGATTTCTTCCTCATTGTCGCTCATGATAGCCTCTTGGAGAGCTGCAAATTGGATCTCTTCTTCGTCACTTGCCTCCTGCAAAACAGGTTCCTCCTTGAGAAGGGGTGAAGTGGAAAAACCATGTGGAAGAAGAGGTAGTCCTTGAGCTAGAATCGAATGATTCTTATCCTTCCATTTGGCTAGTACTCCATCAATATCAGGTGTGCCCTGATAGCTCTCTTGGGGGTGTGTAAATGAGGTGCGTTTAGACATGGAATGTGCCGTTGGGTCTGAACCGTCCATCACACATTGGCTGAGGAATCTCTCTCTGGATTCCAACTCTGCAATTCTCTTGGCTATGTCTTCTTGGAAGAGCCTTTCTTGGAGATCATAGGAATCATCGTGAATAGGAGCAGCTTTATCTTCAAGGTTTTGAGCAAAACCTTGCTTCTCCTCTTTCCTACCCCATGATTCCACTATTTCCTTTCAGGTCAGGAGCTTGCCATCAGGATCAGTGACCTGAGGGAGACTAGGAAAGGTCTGCTGATGCATAGGAAGAGCTGTTTCAAATGAAGGCGCATTTTGGCGTGTATAATCCATTACTTAGGACCATGTACCTTGTATTTCTTCATATGTTTTGATCAAGCTCAGAATATTTATGGAATCACCTCAAACAGCTCTCCTGGTTACCCTTCAACAATGAAGGAAGAAATGTTGGAGTTTGAGGTGGTTCCATAATAACCTGAGCTCCACCAAAGTTATACAAAAAATGTGATTTCTTGATGGCACCTGGACTGCTTAACCAGCTAATTCAACTCGGAGTCGCCATTGGTGTTGATAAAAAGCCTCCAAAGGCTGGTTGGTTGAAGAACACACCAAAAATTCTTCAACTCTTTAGACACAACCTGTCCTAGTTGGTCCCATTGGGCGTGCCAAAAACTGTTGACGCAGTGGATTGCACCCTTGGGCAGGACGCCTAGCTCCTGCCCTTCCACACGTCAAAATGGAAACTCCCCTCTCGCATGTGGGACCGGCAAAGCTGGAGGGGAGAGTCTCTAGATAGGGCTAGCTCCCTCTGATGTATATTTTAGGCCCTGGATTCCTACTGCTAACGAAAAATGAAAAAGGGGGGGGTGAAAAGGGAGAGAGATGCTGAAAACAGAACCCAAGCCTAAAAAATGAAAAGGTGATACACCAAAAAAGTTGATCCACTCAACCCGATCATACACTTTTCACCAAGAAGAAGCACCCATACACTTCATCTGATGTGTGAAACTCTTCTGTTTCAGTGAGTCAGGGGTCCGTAGAGATACAGGGAGGAAGGAACTACCAAAGGTGCTTTGAGACACACTTTGGCAGCGTCTTCACATGCGCCTATATTCCTACTGTAGACACTTCTGGCAGACCTGCAGAAAAGAAACTTCACAATGCACTAGACATGCTGTAATCGATCTGTGAAAAGCATGAAAGACAATGACCTAACACAAAAGAACACAGACATGCTTTAAAGTGCAAGTCCAAATGGAGGCAAAAATGCTAAGTCTTGATTCAAGGTAAAAATTGGCAGAGTTCTGCCTTACAAGCCCGGGAGATTTTTTGGGCAGAGCTTTGCCTTCGGGCTAAGAGAATGGATCCCTCTCAAACGATAATTTTTACAATATAAAGAGAAGAGAACTTGGCGCCTTCTGGGAAAGACTTTGGCACTCTTTTTTCAAGGGCCCATGTGCGTTCCGAGCCTTGGGAAGAGGAAGCCGTTTGATTGTCGGTTCCTGCTTTGACTTTGGCGTTCCAACATTAATGCGAAAGCATGGCCATGCCTTTTTTCTGCAAACAGACTGCTCTTTCCAGATATTCACGCGGTTTGTCCCCTTATAAATGCAAAATGAAGAAGACAGGCGCGCCATTTACTGTTTGCGCCGTTTGATGACCGCCTGGCAATAACTCGCCTCTCCTCGCCACTTGGATTGCTTTGTCTTTTCCTGCACTTTGTCTTCTTCCTTGCTTTGTCTCTTTCTAGCTCCTTCAACACCCGGGGCTATCTTTTGGCGGGTCGCTGCGTTCCTTGGGCTCTTTTCTGGTTTTGGCGCTCAGGCATTTAAAAATCAAATGGCTATTTCACCATATTAAAATTCACGTTCGCGCACCCGTCATTGCTTGAAAACCAATGGCTAGTTCGTTGTGCTTGACTTTGACGTCCTCGGGCCCGTCACCCCTTGGACTTTCTTCGGCTTTCTTCGTTCTTTGGCCTTTTTCGTCACTTCCCTTCGGATTTCTTGTTTTGCATCCTCCCGAAGGGGAGGTGACCCTTTGGCTTATGGAGAAGTGCCCCTTTGGCTTTGAAAAAATCCCCTTCGTTTGGCATCCGAGAGTCCCCCACAAGGGCACCTGCCCTTCGGGGTCCTTCGGCGGCCTTTGTCTCTTTGGTTTTTCCGTGGACAATTTTTCCGCGGACAAAAGTCCACAAGAATTGTCTTGTCACTTTTTCGGAGTTTTCCCCGGGCCTTTTTGAGCTCGCGGCTTCCTGAATTTCTTCGGACTTTTTGTCCGAAGGAATTCCTTCTGACAAAAAGTCCGAAGGATTTCGGAAGGGCCACAAACCAAAATCCCGAAAAAAGGACTAAGGAAAAAAACAAATTCTTTCGGACTTTTTGTCAGAAGGAACAAAAAGTTCGAAAGAATTTGTTTTTTTCGTTAGTCCTTTTTTTAGGATCTTGGTTTGTGGCCCTTCCGAAATCCTTCGGACTTTTTGTCAGAAGGAATTCCTTCGGACAAAAAGTCCGAAGGATTTCTTCCTTGGCTTCTTCGACTGGCCTTAAAAGTGCCCTTCGAAATTCTTGAAATTGACCGTTCCGAAGGGTGCCGTTGCCGACCAAGTGCCCTCCTCAAGGGCACTTGTCCTTCGGGAGGCTCTCTTGAACTTTTGCATTGAACCATTCCTTTGAACCAAGCATTGAACCAAGCGTTGAACCAAGCTTTGAACCAAGCGTTGAACCAAGCCGATGAACCTTTTGATTGAACCAAAAGCCGTTGAACCGTTTGATGAACCGACTGAGTGAACCGAAGCATTGAACCAACTGAATTGAACCAAGCCTTTGAACCGAGCCGATGAAATTTGTCGTTGAACCAAAGCGTTGAACCGTTTCAATGGTTCAACGGTTCAAAGATGCTAACTCTTTGAAAGATCATGTCGTTGAACCACTTTCCCAACCTTAAGAAAAAGTGTCTTTGAACCATTTCAGCTCTCTTTCTTTGTGAATTTCTTCAGACAAGAGTCCGAAGAAGCTTTGTAGAACCTTGCACTCTTTGAATTGGTTCTTCATCTGCTGAAGGAAACTGCCTGCAGAGTCTGTAAAAATGGACCTGCAGAGTCCGTAGAAAATTTACAAAGTCCGTAGAAATGGACCTGCAGAGTCTGTAGAAATCTCTGCAGAGTCCGTAGAAAACCTGCAGAGTCCGTAGAAATTTTCAGACTTGTGCAAAATCAAGAATGTACTGGCTCAGGACAGCAGGGGAAAAAAGTGGGACCGGTTTTTGGCTTGTTGGGCCAAAAATGGTCAACAAGCAGGAAAAGGAGAGGCCGGTTCACCTTGAAGAAAGCCTTGGAGAAGAAAGCTTTGAACAAAAAGGTGATGTTCTGTGGGATGAGCAATCAGTTTGTGATTACATTTCAGACATCAAAACAGTCACCCTTCTTCAAGAAGGCCTTGAGGGAGTAGAGGATGAGTTTGATAAGGTTTACAACGAAGCAGAAGGAAACAGGTCAGACCATGATGCATTGCAAAGGGACCGTGCATATCAAAAGGCTTATGGTGATGAGCCAGCAGCCATTGATTTCTTGGTGAAATGCACCAGCATGAAGGACCAGCATTCAACAAGCTTCCAAGGACAAGAAAAGTACATATATGTTGGGAGCATGTTCGATTCTGATCCACTCGGATGCAGGCCAATCGAGGTGACAGGCAAGAGGAGCAGGTCACCAAGTCTCCATTCCATTTAGCCACTTGTCTGGCACCATAAGTTTCCTAACTAGGGAGGAGACTTAAGAAGTTTTCCCTTTGATCCAAGAGGGAGGCAAATATACCTGGTTAGCTGTATATAGTAGTTTGCTTTCAGTTTCCTTCCCTGTTTTCCCTAAGTGCAGTTTGCACATGTTAGTAGTGTTTTTAGCTTTGTGTGTGTTTTCCTTTGTGTGTGGGGTAAAAGCTTCATGATTGATTCTTGGATCTATCAGGGCTGTTGCTGACCGTTCAAGCTGCATTCTGACTCCGTGCCCAATGGGCTTTAAGGCAATTGGTCTCTAAGCATAGCAGGCATGCTTCCCCTGAGAGTCACCAATTTGTTGACCATTTTGGTCCTACAGGCCAAAATCGGTCCCCCCTTTTTTCCTTGTTCTGAGCTAGTATATTTTTGATTTTGCACAAGTCTTGGAAGTTTCTACGAACTCTGCAGGTAGTTCTACGGACTTTGCAGGTTTTCTACGGACTCTGCAGGTATTTCTACGGACTCTGCAGAAGAAATTTCTACGAACTCTGCAGAATAAAGTTTTCTATGGACTCTGCAGGAAGAGGCAAGTTTCCACTTAGGCGCAAAATGGACCATTTCAAGTGCCCTTGTGGAGGGCAGTTCCGGACTCAAACGGCCTTATGGAGGGCAGGGAACACTTTCAAAAGAGGCCACAGAGAAAGGCCGAAAAGGTAAGTTTCCTTCGGAAATTTGTTTAAGGCAAAGGAAGTACCCTTCGGAAGGGTCGTTTCCAATTTTTCCGAAGAGCACTTTTCTAAGGCAGTGGAAGAAGCAAAGGAAGAAATCCTTCGGACTTTTTGTCCGAAGGAATTACTCTGCAGGTATTTCTATGGACTCTGCAGGTCCATTTCTACGGACTCTGCAGGCATTTCTACGGACTCTGCAGAATAAATTTCTATGGACTCTGCAGAATAAAGTTTTCTACGGACTCTGCAGGAAGAGGCAAGTTCCCACTTAGGCGCAAAATGGACCATTTCAAGTGCCCTTGCGGAGGGCAGTTCCGGACTCAAATGCCCTTACGGAGGGCAGGGAACACTTTCAAAAGAGGCCACAGAGAAAGGCCGAAAAGGTAAGTTTCCTTCGGAAATTTGTTTAAGGCAAAGAAAGTACCCTTCGGAAGGGTCGTTTCCAATTTTTCCGAAGGGCACTTTTCAAGGCAGTGGAAGAAGCAAAGGAAGAAATCCTTCGGACTTTTTGTCCGAAGGAATTCGGAAGAGCCACAAACAAAAATCCTGCAAAAAAGAATAAGGCAAAGGCTAGAATAATTTCTTCGGACAAAAAGTTCGAAGAAATTCGAGGAAGCTGTGGGAGAAAACCCTGAAAGAGAATTTCCGAAGGAAAGCAAAGTGGTCGAAGACAATTCTTGAGGACTTTTTGTCCGCGGGGAAAAAGTCCGCAAGAAAAGAACCTGAGGAAAAGGTCCGAAGGTTTTCATGACCGAGGGAGCCAAAGGACCCCGAAGGGCAGGTGCCCTTGCGGAGGACTCTCGGCCAAAATGAAGAACACTTCTCCATAAGCCGAAGGGTCACCTCCCCTTCGGGAGGATGCAAAACAAGAAATCCGAAGGTAAGGGAGCGACGGAAAAGGCCGAATCAAGAGAAAGCCGAAGAAATTCCAAGGGGTGATGGGCCCGAAGACGTCAAAATCAAGCACGGAAAAATAGCCGTTGGTTTTCAAACAGTGACGGGTGCGCAAGTGTCAAATTTAAGGCGGTGAAATAGCCGTTGATTTTGAAAAGCTTAAAGAAGAGCCCAAGGAGCTCAGCGACCCGCCAAGGAGATAGCCCCCGAGGGTCGAAGAAGCCAGAAAGAGACAAAACCAGGAAGAGACAGTGCAGAAGCGGACAAACAGTCTAGGTGGCAAAGGAGGTGTCAACTCAGGGATTTATTCCTGCAGTTGGAACAAGTTATTGTCAGGTGGTCATCAAACGGCGCAAATAGCAAGCGGTGCGGCCTGTTTTCTCCATTTGCATTTATAAGCAGACAAACCGCGTGAGTATCTGGAAGGAGCAGTCTTGTCTGCAGAAAAGAGGCGCCGCCCGTGCTTTCACATTAATGTTTGAACGCCAAAGTCAAGATCGGCGATTACACAACACGGTTCCAGCGGGTCTCTTCTAGAAGAATGACATCAGCAACAGAGACTTCCTCTTCCCGATGCTCACAAACGCACATGGGCCAGCTTGTCAAGAGTGCCAAAGTCTTTTCAAAAGGAGCGCCAAGTTCTCTTCTCTTTCTATATATTGTAAAACTTCTCATTTGAGAAAGGATCCATTCTCTTAGCCCGTGAGGCAAAGCTCTGCCCAAAAATCTCTCGGGCTTGTAAGGCAGAACTCTGCCGGATTTTACCTTGAATCGAGACTTAGCAATTTTTACCTCCATTTGAACTTGCACTCACGCATATGTCTATGTTTTCTTTTTGTGTTAAGTCATTTTTTTTTATGCTTTTCACAGATCGATTCCAACATGTCTAGTGCATTGTGAAGTTCTTCTGCAGGTCTGCTAGAAGTGTCTACAGCAGAAATATAGGCGCATGTGAATAGGCCGCCAAAGTGTGTTTCAGAACACCTTTGACAGTTCTTCCTCCCTGTATCTCTATGGACCCCTGACTCACTGATACGGAAGGGTCTCCCACATCAGATGAAGTGTATGACAGCGTCGTCTTGGTGAAAAGTGTATGTTCAGGCTGAGTGGGTCATCTTTTTTGGTGTATCACCTTTTTATTTTTAGGTTTAGGTTTAGTTTTCAGCATCTCTCCCTTTTCATCCCCCATTTTTCATTTATTTGTTAGCAGTAGAAAGTCCAGGACCTAAAAGATACCTCAGAGGGAGCTAGCCCTTATCTAGAGACTCTCCCCCCAAGCTTCGCTGGTCCCACAGGCAAGAGGGGAGTTTTCATTGTTGCGTGTGGAAGGCAGGAGCTCGACCTCCTGCCCAGGGTGCAATCCACTGCATCAACAGTGGTCACTTTGCTCGCAAGCCCACAGCTGCAAGGATTATGAGAGCTGGCTATTTTTGGCCCACTTTGTTCAAAAACACTCATTCTTAGGTGAGGAGATGCCAAAAATGTGCTCTTTTTGATGGGAAGCAGTGGTTGGCTGCAATGCCTCTACATCCTATTCAAGTGGAACAACTGTTCATGTAATGGGGTTTGGAATTCATAGGGATGATCAACCCTCCTAGTTTTGGCCACAAGTGGGTCTTGACCGCTACAGATTATTTCACGAGATGGGTAGAAGCCGTCGCTTTGAAGGAAGCCAATGAGAGTGCGGCCCTGGACTTCTATGAAGGTCTGGTGACGAGATTTGGGGTCCCAGCCACAATCATTTCGGACAACGCATTGGCTTTCTTAGGAACAAAGACAAGTAAGTGGGCATTAAGATATGGCATCTATCTCAGTACTTCCTCCAACTACTACCCACAAGGGAATGGGCTGGCTGAGTCCACCAACAAGAACCTAACAGGATCATTAAAAGGACAATGGAGGAAAATCAAAGGACTTGGTATGCCAAGCTGAAGACAGCCCTGTGGGCAGACAGGATCCCTCCAAAAAGGGCAGTTGGCAATTCACCATACACACTTGTGTATGGAAGGGAAGCTAGATTTCCTATTTCACTTGAGTTACTAGCCTTGGATCTTGCCCATTAGCTGCAATTGGAAGAGAGCGATAGCATGGAGGTTAGATTTTGTGAACTAATGGAGCTTCAGGAAGCAAGAGACCAAGCCATGGATGCCATGACCAGCCACCAGCAGCAAACAAAAAAGTATTTTAACAAGAAATCTTCTTCAAAAGGCTTCTTAAAAGGTGACATTGTCTTAAAGTGGGATGAGGACCAAGCCAAACCTAGAAAACACACGAAGTTCGATGCCTTGTGGAGTGGCCCATATGTCATCACCCAATGCAAGCAACATAATGCTTTCCAACTCTTCAAGTTGGATGGTAAAGAACTACATATCCCAATCAATGGGATATATCTTAAGCATTGTCACTAACCTTCTCTTGTTATGTACGTAGTTTCCCCGTTTTTCTTCATTTTTCGTAAATGTTTTTATGCATGTTTAGTTTTTTTTTAGCCTTGTGTGTGTTCTCTTTACCATTTGGGGTAAAATCTTTATTGGTTCTTAGGTTTTTCGAGGTTATTACCAGCCTTTCAAGCTGCACACTGACTCCATGCCCAATGGACCTTTAAGCCACTAGTCTTCTTAAGCATAGCAGGCATGCTTCCCCAATGAATTGCCAAATGTGTTGACCAATTTTGGTCCTACAGGCCAAAATTGAGCACCCTCTTTCTTTTTCCTTGCAGGGTCTATTAACCAGTTTTTGACAAGTTCATCCCACAGCCGCTTTATGGGTTTTCTCTATGACAGGTCTCTTTCCATGAAAAAACCAAGTGTTTCCTCCTTTTGATTGCCAAGTGTTTTGAGTCTGACAAGCACTTGGGTTGATTTGGAACTCATTCTAATCCTAGATGTTTAGCATGGCAAGCAGTTACTTCGGGTGGGCCTTTTATTGGCAAAATGGACCAAGTTCAAAGAGGCACGGGTCTTTTTCAAAAAGTCCGAAGGGTATATACCCTTGTAGAGGGCACTCGGGTGCCAAACAGGGCCTTTGCAAATTCTTCCGAAAGGCGACTCAGAGGCCAAAGTGTCCTTGCAGAGAGCAGGAAAGCAACGAAATGGACCTTTTCAAAAAGCCCGAAGGGCAGCCTTGGGCTCAAGGTGTCCTTGCGGAGGGCAGGAGGTCTTTTTGCAAAAAGCCAAGGCAAAAAGCCCGTAAAGGAAGGATTCCTTCGAGGAATATGATAAGCCAAAGAAGGGATTCCTTCGGACAAAATGTCTGAAGGAAATCCAAGAAGGAACGCCCAAGGCACGAATTTCTTCGAGCAAAATGTCCGAAGGAATTCCTTCAAACATTTTGTCCAAAGAAATTCGGCGAGTGAAGAAAACCTGAAGGAATTTGGAAAACAAGTGTCCAAAGGGTAGGTGCCCTTTCGGAGGACACTTGGTCGTGAGAAGGATTTCTTCGGACATTTTGTCCGAAGAAATTCGGCGAGTGAAGAAACCCTGAAGGAATTCGGAAAACAAGAGTTTGAAGGGTAGGTGCCCTTCGGAGGACACTTGGTCGTGATAAGAGTACCTTTCCATTTTTTCGAAGGGTCACTTTCCCTTCGGAAGAGTCCATTTGCAAAAAAGCCAAGGAAATTGCTAAAGGTTAGTGACGGGCCCGCGGAGGTCAATTTTAAGATAGTAAGCTAGCCGTTGGAATTCAAATGTCTAGTGACAGGGCCGCGAACGTCAAATTCAGGGTAGCAAAATAGCCGTTGGTTTTCAAATGAGATGACAGGCCCGCAGATGTCAAATTTAGGATAATAGGTTAACCGTTGAAGAGAAGCCCAAAAAAGCAATTCTTTCAGACAAAATGTCCGAAAGAATTCTTTCGGGCATTTTGTTTGAAAGAACTCATCTGTGGCAAGCGTAAAGAAAGAATTTCTTCGGATAAAATGTCTGAAGGAATTCCTTCGAACATTTTGTCTGAAGAAGTGTAAAGGCCCGGAAGCCCGAGTGTAGACTCAGCGACCCACCAAGGAAGGAGCCCGAATTGCTAAGAAAAGGACAAGAAATAGCAAGAAAAGAGAAAGCAGAGTGGGTAATCTAGAACACAGCCACGCACAGATAAGACAAATACTTAGAACTTGCTAGGTGGTGTGGCAAGTCAAACGCAGGGATGAACCAGACCATGCCAGGTGGAACAGGCGGTGTCGGCGGGAGAAGTAAATGCTTGAAGATGAAATAGTCTCCACCGAATAGCCATTAAGAGAGTTGTGCAAGCATTTAAGGGGGCAGCCCAATTTTCCTTGTTTTGATATTAATAAGTAGCCAGTTGCGCGAGCATTCAAGGGAGAGCATGGCCCAGAACATGAAGAGAGATGGCTTTGTCGGTTGATGAGAAAAGCGACCCATATTCTTGCAGGAGTGTTTAATGCAGCCCAAGCAGCAAAGTCAATATATGAGGCATCTACAGCATGGCTTTTGCAGGCGTGGTTAATGAGAAGCGACAGCAGCATGGGCAAATTCTTCGCTACAGAAGTGTTCAATGCAGTATGGGCCTCCTGCTCTTGACTAGTCAAGGATCTTTCTCCAATTTCTTATATATTGTAACCTCTCAGTTTTGAAAAAGGGATCTCTCAGTTTTTGTAGGGCAAAGCCCTGAAGAATTTACCTTAATCAAAAGAAGTGTTTTACCTCCATTTGATTTTTTGCACTTTTGCATATGCTTGTGTATTGTCTTATGTTCAATCATTTATTTTAAATGCTTTCATAGGCTGATGCCAGTATATCTAGTGTATCTAGATCCTCTTCTGCAGATCAACAAGAAGCATCCATGTTGAAGTATAAGCGCAGGTGAGCAACCATCCAACAGTGTGCCTTTAGAGCACCTCTGGTAGGTTCCTCCTCATTATATCTCAATAAAACCCCTTGTTGAAGCATTGATGCAGTTTAGTTTCTTATTCAAATGAAGTGCTTGTCCGCTCCTTTAGTGCAAAGTGTAGGAAAAAACTGAGTAGACCAATCAATTCTGGTGCATCACCACTTTAGCTAGGCTTTGTTTTTATAGCATTCCTCTCTCTTTTCAAACCCCCTCCCATTGTTAGCAATAGAAATTCACGACTTTAAGGTGCATCAAGGGGAGCTAGCCCCTGATCTAGAGATTCACTCCTCAGTTCTGCTACCCACAGCAAGAGGAGTGTCTCCATTGTGCCGTGTGGAGGAAAGGAGCCGAGTTTCCTTTTCAAATGGTGCAATCCACAGCATCAACAAAAAATAAATCAACAATAGGATATATCTTAAGCCTTGGACCAAGTGCAATATCTTGGGTAGGAAAGAAACAAAAGACTTTTTCTTGTCTTTGATAGAAGTAGAGTAAAAAGTTGTTCTTTTGGATGCATGTGAGGTGATTTTGCTGAGGAGGATTTTGATTGATTTAAAGTTACATAAGGAGCAACCTACATTTATGTTCTGTGATAATTAATGTGTTCTCAAACTAGTTAAAAATACACTTTTCCATGTACGTACCAAGCACATAGAGATTCATTTCCATTTTATGTGTTTATTAGTCGAGTAAGGAGTTATTGAGCTGATATATTATCCAACTCAGGAGCAAGTGGCAGATCCATTTACAAAAATGACTATTAACGGTGTGTGTTAGAATATTTAATATAAAGGGTCATAAATGTAAGCCAAATACTTATATAATAAAAGTACATTGACATAAGAAATAAATGCACAATATGAAAATATAATATTGTGCTTTAAAAATTAATAAATAAGGGAGGATGCATTAATTAACCTTGTAATTAAAGGTTGGTATTTGGTTGGTCATCTCTCTCACTTTATGTATTCATTCATTTTCATTTCTGATTTGAATGAAGAACAGTGCAGGAAACCTTTCTATTTTCATTTCTGAGTTTTTTTCCCATCTTTATTTGCCTCTCTCAAATTTTTGTATGTTCTAATCCATTATTAAATTAGCACTTAATATTACATTATATCATCTGATTAAATCAAAGCTTTTACACCTAAAGAAAACTCCTAGGACCTTAACCTATAAAATAAAATTTACATTTATTTATCATATTTTAAAAAGATCAACATAAAAGTGTAATCATGGATTAATCTAGCTTTTAAGTTGAATGGATCTTATTTTAACTCTTCTCTACTCTTTATAATGATTCGCATGTTTTTCATGCAGCATGTTGGGCTACATTTTCCTTCATATGCTCATGTATGCAGCAGACATATACCTGTGGTTACGCTATCGGATCAATTATCCCTTTATCTTTGGTTTCAAGTTGGGAACTGAGCTAGGATACAGGGAAGTCTTGCTTATTACTATGGCCATTTCACTGTTTTCAATGGCTGGTATAATTTCAAACTTAAACATGGAGACAAAAGATCTTCCAACAATTCCAGAAGTTGTACCTTTGATTTTGGTGTCGGTAAGATAACACCTAAAGGTTAAAACGGCTATCACATGCCTTTGCTTTGGCTTTCAAATATTTCAAATTTTGAGGCAGAAAGGGGTGAACATTCAAAATAGGCAATTCTTCTGTTTTTGAAGTACATGGAAACAATATGAATGAATGAATAATGCAAAAGAAAAGACATTAAGTGGTGTGACCCAATCTTCACTACAGTTTTAGGAATATTGCTTGATTTATAAGTTAAAAAAACACAGTAATCTTTCATCGCATAGAATACAACTGAATGTTACTGTATAATTATGCTATTTTTTGGTTCTGACAAATTGCATGTTGTACAGGTTCTGCTATTCATATTGTTGTGCCCTTTCAAGATTTTTTACTATTCAAGTCGTTTTTTCTTGCTTCGAAGTATATTTCACTGCCTCTGTGCTCCTTTCCACAAGGTATGACTCAATCCTCCTGAAATTACAATACTTTGTGCTTTACTAGGTGATATTATATTTCTATGGAAACTGAGAGTTTCAATCTATTTCAGGTTTTGCTCCCTGACTTCTTTTTAGCAGATCAGCTTACCAGTCAGGTCTGTTGTCTAAACGCAAATCTTGTATTCTAGTAAGGTGTCACTTTCTACTAGCTCTCACAAAATAGGACTGGTCTACTGATTTATATTTTTTGCTGTCCATCGGTGAGGAATTAATTTTGTGGATTTGCATCATTTCTATATACAATATTAAACTATTACATCTGCTTCTCTGGCATGATGTTCCCTGATTAGACAACAAGTGTGACATTTGCATCAAGATACAAACAATATTTGCATTACCCTTTTATAGATGTTCATTTAGAAAACATACAATTTGACTCTCATATACCCTACAAACTATTAGAGCACAATAAATCTGTTATCAATTTCTCATATTTATTACCAAGATTTTAAATCTTTTTTGATATTCTAATCTACACAATCTCCATAAAATACATATATATAACAAATCATGTTCAAATTATCAGGTTGTTTTTAATGAGTACATTAATCATGTGCACCAGTTTTCCTTCACATATACATTCATATTTTTAGTCCAAATTATCTAAGTTTTGTGTTATACACTTTTGTATTACTTGATCATATGACTTCTTACACACTTTTGTTCTATAACAATCTGAGAAAATCACAATAATATGACAAGCTAATGCTAATATTGTAAGTAACGTGCTAAGAAACTCTTGATATCAAACTAAAATTTGAAATAGTGATTGTAATTTTATTTTTCAAAGTCTCTCTAGCATAGAATCGAGACTTGGCAAGTCCTAGCAAGGACTTGCCAATCCGAGTCCGAGTCAGGGTTCACGAGGAATCGCCGAGTCTTTTAGGGATTTGCCAAGTCTGGCATGGTCAGACTCGTGAGTCCCTTTCCTGGACTCGCCAAGTCAGAGGTGTTTCACATTTTGTTTAAAATAAAAAAAAACAAAACAAAAAAAACAATAAAGTAAAAAAAACAAATACACAAACCTAAACCTAAAAGCTACTCTAACACACTTAAATACTTGTTCACTCATTCAAACCTTATTTTATGAGCCCATTCCATTTTTCACTTTCCTCACTTTCACACACCATTGTGATTGAATCATTCTGTTTTTTTGTTTTTGTTGACGCTGTGGATTGCACCTTTGATAGAAGGCTGGGCTTCTCCCTTCCACGCGACACAATGGAGACTCCCCTCTTGCTGTGGGTCTGGCAAAACGAAGGAGAGAATCTCTAGGTAAGGGCTAGCTCCCTTTGATGCATCTCTAAAGTCTTTTACTGCTACTGCTAATAATGGGGGGGGAATGAAAAGGGAGAAGGATATAACCAAAATAAAACCTATCTAAACGGTGATGCACCAAAATTATTTTGATCTATTCAACAATATCAACACTTCAGACCAAGAGAAGGGCAAACAGAGACTTTATCTGACAGAAAAACCAGACTGTAGGGCGCTTTAACAGGGAGGCCTGGTGAAGATACAAGGAAGAGGAACTTACCATAGGTGCTGCAGAAAACACATTGTCTGATAATTACTCCTTTGTCTCTGCACTCTAGATGAAGCACTTCCGGTTAACCTGCAGAAATGGCTTTGGCTACACTAGGTATGTTGGTGTCAATCTTGTGAAAGCATCAAGCTAAAATAACTGAACACAGAATTGATACACAGACACACTCAAAAGCATAACTAGTCAGATAGAGGTAAAACACATTCTTATTGATCAAAGGTGAAATTTGGCAAGGCTTCGCCTTACAAAATGAGAGATATCTTCCTCAATTGAGAGGTTACAATATATAGCATAAAGGGAAAAGACTTTGGCGCCTTCTAGAATAAGTGGCTCATGCTGCGTTGAACATATTGGGAAGAGGAAACCACTAAAGGGACCATGCTGTGGATGTCGCAAGTCTTGACTTTGGTGCATAACATGTATTAAATGTTACTGCAAAAGCATGGGTTGCTTGATTGTTTGAAATGACAAGGCCACCCCTCTTTATGAAACTTATGCGATTGTCTGCTTATCCATGCTCAAATGAGGAAAAACAGGCCACGCCATTGAATGCTTGCGCTCTTTGATGACCACTTGGTGGAGACTGTTTCATCCGCGACAATAACTTCTCCTGTTGACACCTTCTTTTGACACCTGGGCTGATCTGATTCGTGTCTGTGCTTGGCTGGGTGCGTCCTTTGGAACATTCCAAACATTGTCGTATGTGTGTGGAGCTGTGTTCTGGATTCTCCATTTTGTTCCCCTTTTCCTTGTTATTTTTTCTCTTTTTAACGGCCGAAGCATCCCATCCAATTTGACGTCTACGGGCCTGTCACTTTTCAAAAACCAATGACTATTTTGCTGCCTTGAATTTGACGTTCGCGCGCTCGTCACCGGACGTTTGAACTCCAACGGCTAGTTCACTATGTTAAGGTTGATGTGCTCGGGCCCGTCATCCCTTTGGTCATTCCTTTGGCTTTCTGCAAAATGAACCTTCCGAAGGGAAGGTGCCCCTTCGAAAAATGGAAAAGGTCCCCTTTTGGGTCGTTGGGAGTCCCCGCAAGGGCACTTGCCCTTCAAGCTCCCTTGTCTTCTCATTTTGTTCGAAGGAATTCCTTCGGACATTTTGCCTGAAGGAAGTCTTTCCTTTAAAGTTGATGCCCTTTCTTTCGGTCTTTTTCTTTTGACAAATTCCTTCGGACAAATGTCCGAAGGAATTCCTTCGGGTGTTTGTCCGAAGGACAATTGCCTTGGTTCCTTGCTTGTGAATTTCTTTGGACAAAATGTCCGAAGGAATTCCTTTGGGCATTTTGTCCGAAGGAATTTGTCCATTGATTCTTCCTTGGATTTCCTTCGGATTTAAGTCTGAAGGAATCCCTTGTCTTTTCCTTTGGATTTCCTTCGAGTAGAAAGTCCGAAGGAAATCTGTCCTTTGCCTTGGTCTTTCTCCGAAGAAAAACCTACCTTTTGGCCTTCTTCTTTAATCCCTCCACAAGTGTACCTTGCTCTCCGCAAAGGCACTTTGGGCCCCAAGTTGCCCTTTAGAGCCTACTGAAAGGTCCAATTGGTCACCTGCCTGCCCTCCGCAAGGGCACTTTGTCTTTGGAGCTTTGTAAAAAGACTTGTGTCCTTTGAACTGGCCCATCCTTTTGCCAAAAGGCTTGTCCAAGGCAATTGCCCAATGAAATAAGCCCCATATCAAGCCGAGAACCTACAGGTCTTTAGATCTTTCAATTTTTCATAAGGACAGGGCTATTGCAAAGGAAAAAAGAGCATTTGTAGTAAGGTGGATGCATCCAAAACTAACGGCTCAGGACAGCAAGGAAAGGAGACCGATTTTTGGCCTGCAGGACCAAAATGGTCAACAGTTTTTGCATCGAAGGTGTTGATTGGTAGTGTGCAAATGCTGAATTCAACTGGATAAGAGGTGATTAGCAACAAATGTGTGCATTGTGATTGAATTATCTAAATTTATATTTTGTATACAAGAAAACAATTGAATGAATATAAAAACAACTCTAATTTAATATCACCTTTCAAGTTTCAAGTTCAACTGCTCAACTTAAAACATTCAATATCACATTATTTACTTCTTTGTGTATACATGTGTATGCTAGATGTAATCGACTAGTTTTAAGTGTATTTTTAAGTGGGTTTGATATGGAATGCATTTAATTGTTCCCCCCCTAAAATTGACATTTTTAATGATTTTGTTAAATTTTTCGAGTCTTGCCAAGTCTTATTGCCAAGTTTGAATCTGAGTCAAAAATAGGCTTGCTGAGTCTGAGTCTAGTTTCTATGGTCTGTAGTTAGTGGAAAATATGGGTCCATATGTATTGAGCTGCCACCAACCACCCACAATTGAACCAGTTTTTCACCTTCCTCAATTAACAACAAGCTCACTTCCAACACAACCAAGAGCTGATTGGAACCAGGGTTAACCCCTTTGATGAGGTTGTGGGCTCCTCTTAAAGCACTCACCATCTAAATCAAAATTTGAACCTTAGATCTGCAAGTCTCCAATGAGATTAATCAGATCTGTAAGGAAGAGTTGTTGCAATTCATTTAGTACCATAACTATAGAAATGTTGTCAGATCTTATTTTCCACAAAAAGAAATGGTTGCTACTGTAATGACCCCTTCTCGAATCTGATCTCATAATGACCGTTGGCCTATTCTTGGAAATCCGTAGGCTATTCGGAAGGTGCAAATAAGGGTTTCCTATTTTTTAGGATGTCTTTGTTCGAAGTTTTGATGGCAAATTCTTTCTGGGTTTTTCGAGAGCTTCGCGGAGGTATGTCTGTTTCAGTTTTCTGAGCATTTCCAGGAATTTACTATTTTTAGTAAATTCTATTTTTGGCAGCTAGCAGGATTGTCACAAGAAGTTAACCTTCCCGTTTAAGTTGACTCATTCAGTTTTGGGCTTCAGAATTCGGTCTTGGTGGAATAAGTGAATTTCACTTAAAAAATAATAATAACGTTATATTTTAACGTTGACCTTGGCCTAGACCAAAACAACTTAATGTTGTTTTAAAAGAGGGACTTGAAGGGGGGGGCGCCATCATGACATGGAAAGGGGCGCCACTTTTGAGGATAAGCTTCAAGGGAAAGCCAATTGAAGCCTATATAAGAAGGCATTGGGTTATCATTTCTTCATCTGGGTTTTAATGCATTGTTATGCTGCAGCTTTGGCTCTGGAACTGCTTCGGGAAATGAAGGCCTCCTAGCAAGGACATCTCTTCATGCTTGCAAGACAGCATCTAGGGGTGAATTAGTCATTGATATTTGTATTTGCTTACGTATTGCTTTCAGTTATTTCATTGTCAGTTCCTTTGGTATTATTAGAGTTTCAGATATTGTATTCTGTATAAGATAGACCTAGGTTTTCATTCATAATTCAAAAAATACAAAAAAAGTAGTTCTGGGTATTATCTCATTGTCTTGGTTAGGCCTAGGCGCCCTTTTCCTCATATTTTCAGAATTTTTAAAGCTTGCATTTATTTCCTAGAGCAAATCGCCCCATTCAGCTAGGACGCCCCTTGGGGTTTGCATTGGGATCCGTGTATTAATTATTGGATACAGATTGGATCAGATCTTGGGTGCTAGCTTGGGTGCCATCTTTAAGAGGAGACTTTGCAACAGAAATCAGGAAGATTGAGCAAATTTTGTATGAGTTATGAACATCTGAAGAAATTAATAGGTGGCTGGTTTTTCTTCTTTCTAAGAGCAAATTTCTCTTAATTTTGTAAGCCGACAGTAGTACTGGCAGCCTTCTCTATTTGTTCAAAGCTGATTTCAAAGGTTCAATTTTCCTTTAGAATATTGTAATATTTTACAGCTCCGCCTTATGGTAGCTACTTTCCCTATTGGGTTAAGAAGCACATTCTAGGTGTAGAGCATCCGCCCTATGGTAGCTACTTTCCCTTCTAGGTTAGCAAGCACATGTTGGGTGTGGAGTAGTTTCCTTTTTAATATTTCCATTAAAGCATTGTTATTAAGCTCACTCCGTCATATGGTAGCCCCTTATGGGTAGCACATACTTGGCGTAGAGTTCCTTTGTTAAGTAATTTACTCCGTCTTATGGTCGCCCCTATTCCGCCTTGGATTGGGTAGCACATACTGGACGTAGAGTTCCTTATTTGTAATTACTCCGTCTTATGGTCGCCCCTACTCCGCCTTGGACTGGGTAGCACATACTGGACGTTGAGTTCCATTTCTTGCATTCTAGTGGCGAAGCTATTTCAGTTTATTTGAGATTAACTTTTAATCTTGACGGAACTTGCTTGTGATGTAATCCAAAATCTTAAAAAATAAAAAAAAATTGGTTCGGAATATTTCAGTGGTATCAGAGCCACGTACCCTGCCATCCTGTGGACAAACCATCTATGAGTGACCGCAAAAAGAGATATATTGCAAGAGAAGATAAGAAAATTGCAAAACAGTTCCAGTGGTATCAGGTTCCCGAAGGTCAGACTGCTTCAGAGATCTTGAGGGCTCACTGGGAGTCTTCTCAAGAAACAAATATGGCAGAAGGTGAGAGATCAGTAGGGGGTAACGAGAGGTTTACCAATCCTAGAAATGATAGTGGGAAGGGTAGAGAAAGATCCCTAAGTCCGGAAAAGAGATTTGAAAGGAAAATGGATGCCTTAATGGATATGGTATCCCTCATGTTGGGAAAAGTGGGTCAGAACCCAAATCTCCAGACCAATTCCGGCTATAGAGGAGAGCCTAGTGCCTCAAATCAATTTGATGGAAGTGTTGCTCAACCTGTTTCAAACAACACTTACATTTCGTCAAGGCCCTTCAAACCCACCTTTTTAGCACCAGTAAATACCCAACCTGATCTTGAAGAGAATTCTTCATTTGTGGAACAATTGAGACGTGGTCATGCGGAGTATGACTCTCCCTGAAGAAATCAAAATGGACATGTCCTATAATGAATTTATTGATCATAAGAGAAAGAGTAAGGGACAAGGGAGAAATTATGATCACAAAAGAACTCCAGCACAAGGAGACTTGCATCAAGCTATAAACAAGCTAATGCTTTCCCACTTTGATGGAAGTGACAATAGTTCTGCTCGAGCCTGGATTCAAAAATTAGACAACTATTTGGCCCTTAGGCCAATGGCTGAAGAAGATGCGATTAAATTCGCCACGCTACACCTAGATGGGGTAGCGCATGAGTGGTGGTACCATGGCCTAGTCACTTTGGGTCATGGATCAATCACTAGCTACGATGAATTCACCACTAGACTCATTGAGAGGTTCCAGAAGGACCCAGAAGTGCATTTTAGGGAGTTGGCGCAGTTGAAGCAGTATGGCACTGTTGATGCCTACATAGCTGAGTTTCAAAGACTTTCAGTTATGGTCACTGGAATCACAGAAAGAAGATTAGTGATCTTATTCAGCGAAGGTTTGATGGAGCCACTCAAGGGATGGATCAAAGCTTTTGATCCACCGTCTTTGCAAGAAGCAATGAAAAAAGCTAGAAACATGGAGTGGGCTGCTCCCAAAACTAAGTTTCATCCTAAACCATCCTTCCACAAGAAGGATAGAGGGAGAAGGTTTCAACAAAAGCCTTTCCAAAAGGAGTTTAACCAGCAGAAACCTCTTGGCAAAAGATTGGATCCGGAAACTATCAATGAACTCCGAAGAAAGGGGCTATGTTTCAGATGCAAAGATAAATGGTCTCCAGACCATGTTTGCCCAAAAGGAGTCAAATTCCACCAGATTGAGTATTACTCCGCTGGTGAGAGTAATTCTGATTTTTCGGACCAGCAATCTGATTTCGAAGATAGTGAAGTTGAAAGAGTCCCTGAAGAGCCCGAAAGCGAAAAAGAAAGTGGTGGTACGTTGGCTCAACTTTCAAGCTTCCAAAAGAATGAGTCTTTCAAAATACGTGAGACGATCAAAGGGCAGCGTATCGTTGCTCTAATTGATACTGGAGCAACCCATAACTTCATTGATGAAGCTGTGGTGGCAAAGAAGGAGTTGCAAACAAAAGATTTTGAAGGGTTCAAAGTTATGGTGGCGGATGGATTCCACATTTCTTGTACCAAAAGGGTTCCCAACTTGTCAATGCAATTGGGCAATTACGAAGTCAAAGATGACTTCTATGTGGTGAATATTGGAGATACGGATGCTGTCCTTGGCATTCAATGGCTGCGATCTCTTGGAGACATCTCTTTAAATCTGCAAACCATGGAACTCAGGTTTCAATCCGATGGAAAGAAGGTGTTGTTGAGAGGGATGTCAAATGGTGGCCCTCGAATTGTATCATTCAAAAGGATGGCAAGATTGATACGATATGATCAAGTGGATTGGGCCGCAGAATTCATGGTTCTTCCGACTAGTCCTGTTGAAACAAAAATAGAGCATCTTCCAGATATTCAATCTTTACTCACCAAGAAGAGTAAAGTGTTTGCTGATTTACCTCCCGGACCACCTCCTGATAGAGGATCAGAACACATCATTGAGCTCAAAGAGGGAGCAAAACCGGTGATCATAACTCCATACCGGTATCCGAAGCGGCAAAATGACGAGATCGAGAAGAATATTCAAGAACTCTTGAAGATGGGTTTCATTCGTCCAAGCAAGAGCCCCTTTGCTTCTGCAGTGGTTCTTGTGAAGAAGGATGGTACCATGCGCATGTGCATGGATTATCGTGCTTTGAATCAAAGCACCATCAAAAACAGATATCCCATACCCAGGATAGATGAGCTCATTGATGAGCTACATGGTGCCAAGTTCTTCTCAAAAATTGATCTAAGATCGGGTTACCATCAGATTCGAATGAGGGGATCGGATGTTGAGAAGACAGCCTTCAGATGCCACTATGGCCATTTCGAATTCTTAGTCATGCCATTTGGATTGACTAACGCCCCGGCTACCTTTCAGTCTTGCATGAATCGTATTTTTCAGAATCATTTAAGGAGGTTTGTGTTAGTATTTCTTGATGACATTCTGATTTACAGCAAGACTTGGGGAGATCATCTTAAGCATTTGGAGGAAGTGCTTAGTATTATGGAATCTGAGAGTTTGTTTGCAAAAGCTTCCAAATGTGAATTTGGGATGACCGAGTTACTATACCTTGGCCACATAATCAGTGCTGAGGGAGTGAAGGTGGACCCAGAAAAGATCAAGGCGGTCGTTGATTGGCCACCTCCTGAGAGCTTAACTCAGTTGAAAGGTTTTTTGGGTCTATGTGGGTTTTATCGGAGATTCGTAAAGGGGTATTCACAGAATGCTGCTCCCCTTACTGATCTTACCAAAAAGGGAGCCTTTGTTTGGTCAGAAAAGGCTCAAAGTATTTTTGACAAGTTCAAGAAGATCATGAGTTCATGCCCGGTTTTGGCAATACCGGATTTCTCCAAGCCATTCGAGCTGCAATGTGATGCATCAGGGGAAAGAGTGGGGGCTGTCCTGATGCAAGACAAACACCCTATCGTGTTTGAGAGCAGAAAATTACGTGGAGTTGAAAGAACATATTCAATCTATGACAAAGAAATGCTTGCTATTATGCATGCATTAGCCAAGTTCAGACAATACTTGGTGGAGAATAAGTTCGTGGTTAAGACTGACCACAATAGCCTCAAGCATTTCATGCATCAAAAGGATCTAAATGAGAGACAACAGAAATGGGTGAGTAAGCTTCAAGCTTACGACTTTGATATTGAATATGTCAAAGGAAAAAATAATATAGTGGCCGATGCTCTCTCCAGGAGACCTCATCTTAGCTCATTGAGTGAGCTTACTTCAGATTGGAGAGACATGTTGCTTGCTGAGTATGCTAAAAATCAGTTTGCAACCAGCATTCTTGAGGGTACTTTTCATGATGAAAGGTACAAGGTGGTTGAAGGATTGATACACTATAAGGGAAGAATCTTTCTGGTGAATGATTCTAAGTTGAAGAAGAAAATTCTTTTGACTTTTCATGATATTCCAGTTGCGGGCCACCAAAGTTTCTTCAAAACATATCGACAGATCCGAGAAAGGTTCTTGGAAGGGATTGAAAGGAGAGATTCAACGCTACATTCAGGTGTGTCCTGTTTGTCAAGCGAATAAAAATGAGCATACTTTACCAGCTGGTTTACTACAACCACTCCCTATCTCCAATCAAAAATGGGAAAGTATTTCGATGGACTTCATCACAGGGTTACCCAAAGCCCAAGGGAAAGATTGCATCTATGTAGTGGTGGATCGGTTAACTAAATTTGCTCACTTCTTCGCCATCACCAGCACTTTTTCTGCAGCCCAAGTTGCAGATCTCTTTTTTCGAGAAGTGTTTAAGCTGCATGGATTGCCAAAGAACATCGTGAGTGATAGGGACAACAAGTTCCTAAGTAAGTTTTGGCAAGAAGTCTTCAGAATGAGTGGCACTGTGCTCACCCCAAGCACTAGCTACCATCCGCAAACTGATGGACAAACTGAAGTGGTGAACAAGTGGTTGGAGGGCTACTTGAGAAATTATGTGTCAGAACAGCAGAGAACCTGGGTCAAGTGGTTGCATATTGGTGAGTATTGCTACAATTCTACTTTTCATATGTCAATTAAGATGTCTCCTTTCTTGGCACTTTATGGGTATGAGGCACCTAGTTTTGCAGATTTAGTGTTTGGTGACAGCAAAGCACCCCTAGCCAAGGATTTGTTGCAGAATAGTCAGGACATAATGAAATCCTTGAAGGATAATTTGCAGATGGCACAAAATCAGCAAAAGTTTTATGCAGATCAGAAACGTGTTGAGCGTTCCTTCGAGGTTGGAGATATGGTATATCTGAGATTACAACCATATAGACAATCTACTCTCAAGAAGAGTGGAGCTGAGAAGCTCAAACCTCGCTTCTATGGGCCCTTTAGGGTCATCAGAAAAGTTGGAGCTGTAGCTTATGAATTAGAGCTACCTTCTGATAGCAGAGTGCACAACGTCTTCCATGTGTCTCGCCTCAAGAAGGCACTTGGACATAATGTGATTGCTTCATCACAGCTACCACTTTTGGATGAAGAGGGACAGTTGGCATTAATTCCTGAAGAGATACTTGATGTTCGAGAACGTTCTTTGAGGAAAAGAACCATCAAAGAGTACCTGGTAAAGTGGAAGGACCTACCTATGGAGGATGCAACTTGGGAAAATGATGAGATCTTGCATCATCCTAGTTTACAATTGCTTGAGGACAAGCAATTTTGGGAAGGGCGGACTGTAATGACCCCTTCTCGAATCTGATCTCATAATGACCGTTGGCCTATTCTTGGAAATCCGTAGGCTATTCAGAAGGTGCAAATAAGGGTTTCCTATTTTTTAGGATGTCTTTGTTCGAAGTTTTGATGGCAAATTCTTTCTGGGTTTTTCGAGAGCTTCGCGGAGGTATGTCTGTTTCAGTTTTCTGAGCATTTTCAGGAATTTACTATTTTTAGTAAATTCTATTTTTGGCAGCGAGCAGGATTGTCACAAGAAGTTAACCTTCCCGTTTAAGTTGACTCATTCAGTTTTGGGCTTCAGAATTCGGTCTTGGTGGAATAAGTGAATTTCACTTAAAAAATAATAACGTTATATTTTAACGTTGACCTTGGCCTAGACCAAAACAACTTAATGTTGTTTTAAAAGAGGGACTTGAAGGGGGGGCGCCATCATGACATGGAAAGGGGCGCCACTTTTGAGGATAAGCTTCAAGGGAAAGCCAATTGAAGCCTATATAAGAAGGCATTGGGTTATCATTTCTTCATCTGGATTTTAATGCATTGTTATGCTATAGCTTTGGCTCTAGAACTGCTTCGGGGAATGAAGGCCTCCTAGCAAGGACATCTCTTCATGCTTGCAAGACAGCATCTAGGGGTGAATTAGTCATTGATATTTGTATTTGCTTACATATTGCTTTCAGTTATTTCATTGTCAGTTCCTTTGGTATTATTAGAGTTTCAGATATTGTATTCTGTATAAGACAGACCTAGGTTTTCATTCATAATTCAAAAAATACAAAAAAAATAGTTCTGGGTATTATCTCATTGTCTTGGTTAGGCCTAGGCGCCCTTTTCCTCATATTTTCAGAATTTTTAAAGCTTGCATTTATTTCCTAGAGCAAATCGCCCCATTCAGCTAGGACGCCCCTTGGGGTTTGCATTGGGATCCGTGTATTAATTATTGGATGCAGATTGGATCAGATCTTGGGTGCTAGCTTGGGCGCCATCTTTAAGAGGAGACTTTGCAAAAGAAATCAGGGAGATTGAGCAAATTTTGTGTGAGTTATGAACATCTGAAGAAATTAATAGGTGGCTGGTTTTTCTTCTTTCTAAGAGCAAATTTCTCTTAATTTTGTAAGCTGACAGTAGTACTGGCAGCCTTCTCTATTTGTTCAAAGCTGATTTCAAAGGTTCAATTTTCCTTTAGAATATTGTAATATTTTACAGCTCCGCCTTATGGTAGCTACTTTCCCTATTGGGTTAGCAAGCACATTCTAGGTGTAGAGCATCCGCCCTATGGTAGCTACTTTCCCTTCTGGGTTAGCAAGCACATGCTGGGTGTGGAGTAGTTTCCTTTTTAATATTTCCATTAAAGCATTGTTATTAAGCTCACTCCGTCATATGGTAGCCCCTTATGGGTAGCACATACTTGGCGTAGAGTTCCTTTGTTAAGTAATTTACTCCGTCTTATGGTCGCCCCTATTCCGCCTTGGATTGGGTAGCACATACTGGACGTAGAGTTCCTTATTTGTAATTACTCCGTCTTATGGTCGCCCCTACTCCGCCTTGGACTGGGTAGCACATACTGGACGTTGAGTTCCATTTCTTGCATTCTAGTGGCGAAGCTTTTTCAGTTTATTTGAGATTAACTTTTAATCTTGATGGAACTTGCTTGTGATGTTGTAATCCAAAATCTTAAAAAATCAAAAAAAATTGGTTCGGAATATTTCAGCTACCTTGGATGGAAATTCCACCAAAAGTAAAATTTTCCATGGATGAAATGGAGAATAGACTCTCGCTGTTAAAGGAAAAATCTCTTATTTGTAGGTTCATAGGGGGCTTTCTTTGCTCCAGAAGTCTTGGGAATATGGATGTAGGAAAATTTGACTTTTATACAAAGGCTTTTGGATAAAATTTGTTTGCAACATTTTTTATCGACATTTCGGATCACATACCATGATCCATCATAAAAAAAAACTTGGTTTTTTCTGATGATGGATCACGGTATGTGATCTGAAACATCAATAAGAAAATTTGCACATAGTTTCTATCCAAATATCTTTGTATAGTTATCATAATCTATGAAAACATAAAATCTATGATAAAATTGGAACTCCTTAGGAGTGATACATTTCCTTATGATGTGAAAGGGATGGCCATTTTCTCCACCAAACAAAAGAGAATCATGCTTTCCAAGGTGGTCCATGGTTTATGAAAAAATCAAGCTTGTTTATGAAACATTGGTCCTAAAATTCCAATCCCATTAAGGATATACCCAACATAGTGCTAGTGTGTATTAGCTTATCTTGTTTCCTACTGAATATTGGCATACCTAAGCATACCCGGGTCGGGCTAGGCATACCCAAGACAAACCCAAGTCTAAACATAGGCCAAAATCCTGTTTTTTCAATTTTATAAAGGAGCTTTTGTAGATAATGAGGGTTTAAATGTAGCCATTGGTGGTGATGTCCCAGATCTTGAGGGTTTTGTTGTTGGTGGTAGAGTAGATGTGATGTGAGTTAAGGTTGGAGATGCCAATGAATTTGAAATGTGGCATGTAATAAAGAGGCTGGAGATCCGACACCATCTCAACCTACAATATACTTTGTCATGTCCCCTTTTTCAAATAAAATAAAAAATAATAAAGTTAATATTTTAAGTTGTCTAAGTGATTTACTTTTTAATTTATTAAAATATGACAGTGTAATATTACTTTATTATTATTATAAATAAAAGAAAAAAGTGAGAAAAGGGAAAAGTGAAAAGAAAATAAAAAGGGAAAAGTAAAACCCTAAACCTAAAAGTATAACCCTAAGAAGTATAACCCTAAGCCTAAAAGTGACAATTGAATTTATATATTGGGAGTTCTCTTTCATTTATATCCATTCGAGTTTCTGATCAATATATTTTCTCAATTTTTTGAGTTAGTTCATATTTTTTAAACATAAGGACGAAAACCCTTATTGGTTGAAGAAGACAGTTGCAGGGACGAAAACCTCCATCTTCTATAATTTAGGGTCTGAGGATGAAAACCCTCCTATCCTTTGAGGTGATTCCATACAGGGATCACAATTGTGCAGACAAATCAAGTTACTTTCAGATTTCTGTTGACTATAATGTACTATCAATTTCTAAAATTTTTGAGAGTTTATTGGATCAACAAAACAAGGATTTATGCTGTACAGAGGGTTGTTGTACCCTAGAAGAGGCTGCCATGCCTTTTGGAGATTGTTGCACCTCAAATCACAACCGTTGGGGACTATTGCATAGGCTTTGGTGAGGGGTTACAGTGGTATCCACTTTGTTGGCTGCCGATCTTTCCATTCTAACAATTGCATGTTGACTGTTGCACCTCAAATCAGAACCGTTGGGGACTATTGCACAGGCTTTGGTGAGGGGTTACAGTGGTATCCACTTTGTTGGCCGCCGATCTTTCTTTTCCAACAATTGCATGTTGTAATTCATTTGTAGCCAGTCGATATTTCCATTCCATTGATTGCATGTTGTCGTAACTCATATGCAGCCAATTGTACCTTCATTTACAGTTGTCATAACATTAAAAGCAGTCAAGTTGTGCCATCCAGCGGTGCTCTCTTAAGTGTTATGCTGTTGGACATTGATAATAAACAAGGGTTTAATATCAAATAAGAGGATTATCTATTGTTGATGATCAAATTTTGTAAAGCTATTCCATATTTTACACTCAATAAAATAAATTTTTCAATGAATTTTTCAATTGGGTCTTCAATACTTGTGTTGCATGCGTTGTTTAGTATTTCGTTGATGTTCCAGTGTTGAAAAGGAATTAAAATACATTCCAGAATTCAAAAAACTCTCCAAAAGGGACATTACATAATGCTAGAAACATCAAACGCGTCAAGGTCTAGGAAGGGATCTATTGAATAGAAGAGTGATTCTCAGTCTTCAATGTTAGATTAGGAAGTCCAATGGATTTCGGATAAGTGAATTTGATTTGTTACAATTGGAAAAAAAATAATTTCAATTGTAAAGTCCATTGTCTGGTTAAAAAAATAAAATATTATTTTTGCAAAGCTTCTATTTTATCATAAAATTCAGAATATTATAACTGCTAGAGATATTAAAAAAATTTAAAAAATTACAGTTAGTAAATACATATCGAAGTTTCATACCAATAGCAGTTGCATTATGTTTCAGGGGTCTACATCCGTATATGGTAGATATATTATTTGGATTAATGCTGATCTGATTTTAACAACAATCTATAATTATTTTTTACAGTAGTTTGAGTTGGATTTATCATATGTTTGGTTCAACGTTAACAATTGGTCATCACTTAAGTATGTCAACTCAATCCAACTTGAATCTATAAAATTCTGGCATTTCAATATGGAGATATCAACATCTTAGAATATCGAATCAGTGATAACAACACCAAGAGTTTTTGTATTCATATTTCCATTTTAATCTTTGTAATAAGTTGTTAGTCCATCCTTGTAATCAGCAATACAATAAATTTCAGTGTAAAAGGATTTCAAATTCAAAAATAAAGCGTTGTTTCAAAAATTATCGAGTTATATTTATTTTTGCAATTAAATTATCAAGTTATTATTGTTCATTGCAAATTTAAATAAGGAATTTCTCGAGGAATCTGATATTGTGGAAATATGTCGGGTTAGAGACATTACAGTGGTATCAGAGCATTGATCTTGCCAGCCTGCAAGGTTAGATCGAATATTTAATGTAGCATATTGGAAAATTAGAGAGATATACAAATCCAATTGAAGATATCCTGGAGTGAATGAAGGGCCAAGATTTTAAGAACCAATTATTGGTGCATTTTATTATTAGCTATGAAGATCCAACTTTATTTAGAAGATCACGAAAGAAAAATCCTATTCACGAGGCATGGTTATAAGGGCAGTGTGAAAAAAATGAGGTCCAACTTCTTGCCTTCGACACATATGATAAAAAGTCTAACATATACAAATCTTATAATACCTTTGAATAATTCTTGAAGATATACAAGGAAAATAGAAGTAGAAGGTTGAAGAAGAAAAAGGGAAAGTCAACCTCAAAAGATTGCTAAGGAAGAAATCAAGAAGCAATAAAAACAGTGAAATTCAGAGCCACAAGACATCATTGAGCAAGAATATGAGGGATCCAACATGTAGGGTGAGGGTAACAATCCTTTGACAGTAGAAGATGTTTTATTGACTTCTAATGATTTCATGTATATCAATGAAGTCAAGGCGGAAAAGGCATCTGTTGACCATTTTTGGCCCAACAGGCCAAAAAATCGGTCCCCCTTTTTCCCTTGTTCTGACCCAGTACATTTTTGATTTTGCACAAGTCCAGAAATTTCTACGGACTCTGCAGGTTTTCTACGGACTCTGTAAAGAGATTTCTATGGACTCTGTAGGTCCATTTCTACGGACTCTGCAAGCATGGATTTCTACGGACTCAGCAGGCAGAAGGCAAGTTCCGACACTTCAACGCAAAATGGATCATTCCAAGTGCCCTTGCGGAGGGTAGGGAACACTTTCAAAAGAAGCAGCAGAAGAGAGGCCGAAGAGGTAAGTTCTTTCGAAAATTTGTCTAAGGGAAATGCCCTTCGGAAGGTGTTGACCATTTTTTGCCCAACAGGCCAAAAATCGGTCCCCCTTTCTTTTTTATGCTGTTCTGAGCCAGTACTTTTGATTTTCCACGAGTCTTGCAATTTCTATGGACTCTGTAGATTTTCTACGAACTCTGCAGGTCCATTTCTACGGACTCTGCAGAGCTTGGATTTCTACGGACTCAACAGTGAAGTTTCTACGGACTCTGCAGGTCCATTTCTACGGACTCTGCAGGTTTTCTACGGACTTCACAGAGACTTCTACGAACTCTGCAGGTGTAGTCTTTCGGCAGATGAAGAATCAATTCAGAGAGTGCTGGGTTTTACAAGGCTTCTTCGGGCTCTTGTCTGAAGAAATTCACAAGGGAGGTTGGCATCTTTGAACCATTGAACCGGTTCAATGCCTTGGTTCAACGCCTTGGTTCATCGGCTCAATTCAAAGGCTTGGTTCAATTCAGTTGGTTCAACGCTTCGGCAAAGTTCAACGCTTGGTTCAATCGGCAAGTTCAACGCTTGGTTCATCGGCTCAGTTCAAAGGCTTGGTTCAATTCAGTTGGTTCAATGCTTCGGCAAAGTTCAACGCTTGGTTCAAAGCCTTGGTTCAGTCGGCAAAGTTCATCGCTTGGTTCAATGAAAGGGTTCAACGGTCGGTTCAACGAGCTCGGTTCAACAAACAGTTCAAAGCCTCGGTTCAACAAACACTTGAACCGTTGAACCGGTTCAATGGATTGGTTCAAAGGAGCGGTTCAACGGGAAAAGTTCAAAGGCTTGGTTCAACAAAGGAGTGGCATGCAGTGTTGAACCGTTGAACCATTTTTGGTTCAATCAGTCGGTTCAACGGCTTAGTTCAATCGGGCGGTTCAAAGGAGCGTCCCAAAAAGCGAAGCACAAGTGCCCTTGTGGAGGGCAGTTCCAAGTTCAAGAGCCCTTGCGGAGGTCAGAGAGCACTTCAAAGAGGCCACAAAGAAGCGGCTAAGATCTTTCAGAATTTTGTTAAGGCAAAGTCATGAATTCTTTCGGACTTTTGTCCGAAGGATTTCCTTTGGACAAAAAGTCCGAAGGAATTCGGGGAAATTGCGAGCAAAAGCCCGAGAGGAAATTTCCAAAGAAATCAAAGCAACCGAGACAATTCTTGCAAATTTTTTGTCTACGGGAAAATTGTCCGAAGAAAAGCCCGCGAAAAAGGAAAAGCCCGAAGGAATTTGCCAAGGACGGTGACGTCCTAGAAGCCGTCAATTTCAAGAAGACAGACTAGCCATTGGTTTTCAAACTGTGACGGGCCCGCGAACGTCAATTTTACACCAAGAAATCCAGAGCGTGGAAGGCGCCAAGTGGCAACCGCGGAAGGCTTTGACATGCTTTTCTAGGCGTAGCGGAACGTGCCACGTATCCCTTGCAAGGCTCGGTGGAAGCCGACAAGTGTCAACACCCACAGTCTCTCTCTTTTGTCCTGCGAGAACTGTGGTGGGCCCCGGACAAATTGCTAAAGAAAGCAGAAGCCGACACATGTCCTCTTCCGCAGGACCTTCAAAGGGTGCCTAAAGCTCCTATGAGTCAAGCGGATGCTGCTACGTGTCCTGCCCGTTTCACAGCGGAATGCACCAAGTGTCACTTATTTGAAAATCAACGGAAAGTGGCCAAGGCAAGCGGAAAAGAGCCTAAGGAAGAGGACAAGGTGCAAAAAGAGACAAAGCAGGAGGCGAGTTATTGCTAGATGGTCATCGAACGGCGCAAACAGTGAGCGGCGCGGCCTGCTCTCTCCATTTGGCATTTATGAGGGGACAAACCGCAGTTTGTTTGCAGCAAAAGAGGCGCGGCCCGTGCTTTTACATTAATGCTTAAACGCCAAAGTCAAGTTCGGCGATTATACAACATGTTTCTAGCAAGCCTTTTCTAGAAGAATGACATCAACAACAGTGACTTCCTCTTCCTGATGCTTTCAGCGCACATGGGCCGAGCTTGTCAAGGAAGCACCAAGTTCTCTTCCCCTTTCTCTATATATTGTAAAACTTCTCATTTGAGAAGGATCCACTCTCTTAGCCTTAAGACAAAACTCTACCCAAAAATCTCTCGAGCTTGTAAGGCAGAGCTGCCAGATTTTACCTTGAATTAGGACTTCGCATTTTTAACTCTATCTAGACTTGCACTTTAAAGTATATGTCTGTGTTCTTCTTTTGTGTTAAGTCATTGTCTTTCATGCTTTTCACATATTGATTACAGCATGTCTAGTGCATTGTGAAGTCTCTTTTCTGCAGGTCTGCCAGAAGTGTCTACAGCAGGAATATAGGCGCATGTGAATAGGTTGCCTAAGTGTGTCGCAGAGCACCTTTGGTAGTTCCTTCCTCCATGTATCTCTACGGACCCCTGACTCACTGAAACAGAAGAGTTTCCCTCATCAGATGAAGTGTATGGGCGTTTTTTCCTGGTGAAAAGTGTATGTTCGGGCCTGAGTGGATCAAACTTTTCTGGTGTATCACCTTTTCATTTTTAGGCTTAGGTTTTGTTTTCAGCATCTCTCTCTCTCTCTCTTCATCCCCCCCTTTTTCATTTTATTTGTTAGCAGTAGGAGAAACCAGGGCCTAAAAGATACATCAGAGGGAGCTAGCCCTTATCTACAGACTCTCTCCTCCAGCTTCGTGGGTCCCACAGGCGAGAGGGGAGTTTCCATTGTTGCGTGTGGAAGGGCAAGAGCTAGGCGTCCTGTCCCGGGTGCAATCCACTGCGTCAACAGTTTTTGGCACGCCCGGTGGGACCAACTAGGACAAGTTGTGTCCAAAGAGTTGAAGAATTTTTGGTGTGTTCTTCAACCAACCAGCCTTTGGAGGCTTTTGCATCAAAACCAATGGCGACTCCAAGTTGAATCAGCTGGTTAAGCAGTCCAGGTGCCATCAAGAAATCACATTTTTTGTATAACCTTGGTGGAGCTCAGGTTGTTATGAAATCACCTCAAACTCCAGCGTTACTTCCCTCATTGTTGAAGGGTAACTAGGGGAGCTGTTTGAGGGGATTCCATGAACAATCTGAGCTTGATCAAAAAACTATATGAAAGAAAACAAGGTCCATGGTTCTGAGCAATGGCATCATACACGCCAAATACGTTTTCAATTGAAGCAGCTCTTCCTGTGCATTGACAGGGCTTTCCTAGTCTTTCTCAACTCCCTCAGGTCACTGATCCTGATGGCAAGCTCCTAACTTGGAGGGAAATAGTGGAATCATGGGGCAAGAAAGAGGAGAAGCAAGGTTTTGCTCAAAACCTTGAAAAAGATAAAACTGCTCCTGCCCATGACGATGATTGTGACCTCCAGGAAAGGCTCTTCCAAGAGGATATAGCCAGAAGAATTGCAGAGTTGGAATCCAGAGAGAGATTCCTCAGCCAATGTGTGATGGACGGTTCAGACCCAACGGCACATTCCATGTCTGGACACACCCCATCTACACACCCCCAAGAGAGCTATCAGGCCACACCTGATATAAACAAAGTGCTAGCCAGATGGAAGGAGGAGAATCATTCGATTCTAGCTCAAGGACTGCCTCCTCTTCCACATGGTTTTTTCACTTCACCCCTTCTCAAGGAGGACCCTGTTTTGCAAGAGTCGAGTGAGGAAAAAAAGATCCAATCTACAGTTTCCCAAGAGGTTATCATGAGCAATAATGAAGAAGAAATCATCGTCAATACTCCTTGTGAAGACATCATCAGCAAGGGAGAAGACACAGGGCATGCATACATGCAGATGTTCTAGCAATACGAAGAGAAACGTAAGCATGGTGAGCTCTCTCCTCCTTTGTTTGATGAACTTCCTTATTGCTTCGATGAAGAGGACAACTACGCTGAGGAGCCTGAATTGGAGGAGAATCAAGGGGAAAGCCTTGAAGAAGAAAATTTTGAACAAAGAGGTGATGCTCTGTGGGATGAGCAATCAGTTTGTGATTCCATTTCAGACATCACCACAGTCACCCTTCTTCAAGAAGGCCATGAGGGAGCAAAAGATGAGTTTGACAGGGTCTTCAACGAAGCAGAAGGAAACGGGTCAAACCATGATGCATTGCAAAGGGACTATGCACATCAAAGGACTTATGGTGATGAGCCAGCAGCGATTGATTTCTTGGTGAAATGCACCAGCATGAAGAGCCAACATTCAACAAGCTTTCAAAAACAAAAAGAGTACGTATATGTTGGAAGCATGTTTGAATCTGATCCACTCGGATGCAAGCCAATCAAGGTGGCAGGCAAGAGGAGCAGGTCAACAACTCTCCATTTCATTCAGCCACTTGTCTGGCATTGTAAGTTTTCTAACCAGGGAGGGGACTTAAGAAGTTTTCCCTTTGATCCAAGAGGGAGGCAGATACCCCTGGTTAGTTGTACATAGTAGTTTGCTTTCATTTTTTTTTCCTGTTTTCCCCAAGTGCAGTTTGCACAAGTAGTGTTTTTAGCCTTGTGTGTTTTCCCTTGTGTCTGGGGTAAAAGGCTTCATGATTGATTCTGGGATCTATCAAGACGGTTGCTAACTCTTTCAAAGCTGCATTCTAACTCCATGCCCAATGGACTAAAAGGCAACTGGTCTCTAAGCATAGCAGGTATGCTTCCCCTAGGAGTCGCCAATTTGTTGACCATTTTTGGCCCAACAGGCCAAAAAATCGGTCCCCCTTTTTCCCCTGTTGTTCTGAGCCAGTACATTTTTAATTTTGCACAAGTCCGAAAATTTCTACGAACTCTGTAGGTTTTCTACGGACTCTGCAAAGAGATTTATACGGACTCTGCAGGTCCATTTCTACGGACTCTGCAGGCATGGATTTCTACGGACTCAGCAGGCAGAAGGCAAGTTCCGACACTTAGACGCAAAATGGATGATTCCAAGTGCCCTTGCGGAGGGCAGTTCGGGATTCAAAAGCCCTTGCGGAGGGTAGGGAACACTTTCAAAAGAGGCAGCAGAAGAGAGGCCGAAGAGGTAAGTTCTTTCGAAAATTTGTCTAAGGCAAGGGAAATGCCCTTCGGAAGGGTCGTCTCCAATTTTCCCGAAGGGCACTTTTCAAAGGCAATCGAAGAAGCAAAGGAAGAAATCCTTCGGACTTTTTGTCCAAAGGAATTCCTTCGGACAAAAAGTCCGAAGGAATTCGGAAGGGCAACAAAGTCGAAGAAAAGCAAGAAAAGACTAAGGCATTAAACGAATTCTTTCAGAGTTTTTGTCCGAAGGAATTCCTTCGGACAAAAAGTCCGAAGAAATTCGGAGGAAGGAAAATAGCCGCGGGAAAAGTGGCTGGGAAAAAACCCAAAGGAATTTCAAAGTGGTAGACAAAGCAATTCTTGCAGACTTTTGTCTGCGGGAAAAAGTCCGCGGGGAAAAAGCCCGAAGGAGAAATCCGCCAAGGAGAAAGAAGACCGCCCGAAGGGTATGTGCCCTTGCGGGGGGCTCTCGCTGAGAAAAAGGGACTTTTCTCAAGACCCTGAAGGGCAGGTCCCCTTCGGGAAGGATCAAACAAGAAGGCCGCAGAAAAGGCCGAAACAAGAAAGCCGAAGAAAATCCAAGGGGTGACGAGCCCGAAGACGTCAAAGTCAAGCATGGCGGACTAGCCGTTGGTTTTCAAACAGTGACGTGCCCGCGAATGTCAATTTTTCAGCAGGGGAATAGCCGTTTGATTTTTAAATGCTTGAGTGCCAAAACCAGAAAAGTGCTGAAGGAGCCAAAAAGCGACAAAGCCAGAAAGAGACAAAACGAGGAAGAAACAAAGTGCAGAAGCAGTCAAACAGTCCAGGTGGCAAGGAGGAGGTGTCAACTCAGGAATTTATTCTTGCAATTGGAACAGTGCTTGCCAAGTGGTCATCAAACGGCGTGAACAGTAAGCGGCGCGGCCTGTTTTCTTCATTTCGCATTGATTAGCACACAAGCCACATAAATGCCTTGAAGGGAGCAGTCTGTTTGCAAAAAAGAGGCGTAGCCCATGTTTTCACATTAATGTTGGAATGCCAAAGTCAAAGCAGGAGCCGACAATCAAACGGCTTCCTTTCCCCAAGGCTCGAAACGCACATGGGCCACTTGCAAAAGGAGCACCAAAGTCTTTTCAAAAGAAGCACCAAGTTTTTTTCTCCTCTTTCTATATATTGTAAACTTCTCATTTTTTAGAAAGGGATCCATTCTCTTAGCCCGTAAGGCAAAGCTCTGTCCGAAAATCTCTCGGGCTTGTAAGACAGAACTCTGCCAGATTTTTACCTTGAATCAAGACTTAGCATTTTTGCCTCTATCTAGACTTGCACTCAAGCATATGTCTATGTTCTTCTTTTTGTGTTAAGTCATTGTCTTTCATGCTTTTCATAGATCGATTATAGCATGTCTAGTGCATTGTGAGTTTCTTCTTCTGCAGGTCTGCCAGAAGTGTCTACAGCAGGAATATAGGCGCATGTAAATAGGCTGCCAAAGTGTGTCTCAGAACACCTTTGATAGTTCCTTCCTCCCTATATCTCTACGGACCCCTAACTCACTGATACAGAAGAGTTTCCCACATCGGATGAAGTGTATGGGCGCTTCTTCTTGGTGAAAAGTGTATGATCGCACTGAGTGGGTCATCATTTTTGGTGTATCACCTTTTTATTTTTAAGAGTCAGGTTTTGTTTTCAGCATCCTTCTCCCTTTTCATCCCCCCCTTTTTCATTTAGTTGTTAGCAGTAGGAATCCAAGGCCTAAAAGATACATCAGAGGGAGTTAGCCCTATCTAGAGATCTCCCCTCCAGCTTTGCCGGTCCCACAGGCGAGAGGAGAGTTTCCATTTTGACGTGTGGAAGGCAGGAGCTATGCGTCCTGCCAGGGTGCAATCCACTATGTCAACAGCATCACTCATTAAATGTAGCCAAAGATGGAAATAAATGTGCCAATCCATGAGCTACCCAACAATCTTCCAAAAGGTGAGTCATTGTTGTATATGATTGAATTCAATATAGCCATGTTGATAATCATTCAATTGAGGAGAATGTTGATCGTAACTTGAAAATTTTGAGTCACAAGGATGGAGGTGTGGAGGATATCTCAACAATTTCTAATTTGGCAAAGGAAGGTGAACACTTGGATTACATTCCAAGGTATGTAAAGAATGGTCATATTTTAGATTTGTTGCTTCATACTGTGTCATTACAAGATTCTTGTCATCATGGAAAGCATTCTAAAAATGGTGATAGGGTCAAGGATACAACTTGCAGCACAGGGCATATAGATTCTTTGATTCAAGTTCAAAATTGTTTTTACATATGGGATCCAGGTGATCTTTTGAGATACAAGAAGGATAAATGCTTTGATGAGATCAATATTACTTTTTCTAGTGAATTCTTCATCCCATGCATTTGGATAGAAAGGAAGTTCATGGGGAATCATATAGAGTATGTTGTGCATTGTAATGTCCCCCTTTTTGGCATACCCTGTTTTTGGAGTCCTTAGCTTGGTTGTTCCAACAAAGTTAAGGGAAGGAAGAAAAGGGAATATGGAGGGGGGCTAATCTATGAACAAGAAAGGTAAAAAGTACTAAAGTGTTCTAATTTTCAGTTGATTTTGCAAAAAGTTTCTTTTTATCTTATGTTCACTTAAGTTGGGGTCATGGGAGTCTAAACCCTCAATAAAGTGAGTTTCAAAAAAAGATAGAGTGCTTATGTTTGAAGGGATACAACCCTCCAACTTGGGCACCACCCTTGGAGGTTGGGTATAAAAGCAAAAAAGGAGTCTTGTGAATGTTATGTTGAATATTGATTTGGAAATTTGAATCAAGTATGTCAAGCTTGTTTTCACCTCTTGAAGACGAAATCCTTCAAGAAGTGTCTTAGGTTTGGGGACAAAACCCTTCATTCCTTCTACTTGGGCAACTTATTCAAGGGTTGTAAGTGAACTTCAAATTGCATGTGTACATGCAAGTGGATTTACAAAGGTGTTTTGGAACACCACCTACTTTTGAAAATTTGAGTGAATCCAGGGTTTGAGGAGGTAAATTCTGAAAACTAGGTTTTCAGAATTTTAGAGCAAGTTTTGATGGCTTTCCAATGGAAGGAAAATTCTGAAATTATTTTTATTTGATAGTCACTAATTTTGTGGTCAGTGTGAGCCCTTATTTGCATCATAATTCCAAGTATTGAGAGAGTTATGAATTTTTTGAGGTTTCAACTGTTTGTAGGAAATAATAATTGTTGAGGGCAAAGTTGCAAGGGTTTCGATGACCTTTTGAGGGTCAAGATAGCAGCTGATAGGGCATAACCAATTCTTATAATTTTATAACAATTTTGGCCGCAGCAATAGACGTTTTTGAAGGACCGTTGGTGTGGAAAAAGGGTAGAGAATAATCTCTGTATTATTCATGGATTGGCATCCCATAAGCAGTGGGAAAGGGCAATTTGAAGGGATTTGAGACCCTAAACAGTAGCGCTGGGGAAGGACATAACTCCCAGCAACATCTTCAGGGGTGTTGTCACTTTGTGGGGCCCTAAAGAGAGGTAACTAAGACTGCAGCCATCTACCAAATATTCCCAGCCTTAGCAACACCCTTTGGTGGGAGATTTTCTGACATATTTGTGCAACTCTTTGATGCCACAAGTGGGCTGTGATTTTTATCACAATTATGATAAAACATTTATCTAATTTATGTACTATTTTTTCAACTATTTGTGGAAGGATAAGCAACTATTCGAATTGGTGTTTTCGGTTATAATATTATATAAACAATAAGGATATATGGAGCTCTAACTTCTAATTTATGAATGGATATTTTTGGCTTAGATCGTTGGGCTTGTTTCATATATTGAAACATATATATTATAGCTAGGGTTTGTTTGTAAAATCAATGAATTATGCAAGGTATAAGGGTTTGATAATTGATTATAGTTATGCATATGGATAGTTAGGGTTTGAGCATAATAATATTTTAGATTTGTATAAGTTTGTGGCTAGGGTTCCTTTGAAACCCCATATTTTGTTGAATTGTCCCAATTGGGGACATTACATCTAATGATTTCATGTATATCAATGAAATCAAGGAGGAAAAGGCATCACTCGCTGCATGTAGCCATAGATGGAAATAGATGTGCCAATCAATGAGCTACCCAACAATCCTACAAAAGGTGAGTCATTGTCGTATATGATTGAATTTCAGGATAACCATGTTGATAATCATTCAATTGAGGAGAATGTTGATCGTAACTCAAAAAAATTGAGTCACAAGGATGGAGGTGTTGAAGATATCTCAACAATTTCTAATTCGGCAAAGGAAGGTGAACACTTTGTGTTGGAAATATTGTCATTGATGTCAAAGGTTTAACATTATTGGTGATAAAGGCCCCATTGCATTTAATGTTGTTTGTAATAAATATATCTTGGCTAATATGAGTTAATATTTATTTAATAGTAACTAATATAGTTTTGGTTGCATATGAGACAAAAGAAGGGCCCATGGAGAAGTCGAAGAGCCACGGGGTAAAGACAAAAGAAGGATGAGACGCATTTTCCCATGAAGAGTCATCTTGGAGAATACCAAGAGTCACCAAGTGAAGACAAGAGAGTAAGGGCACAATTTCTCATGAAGGGACACTTTAAGGAATACGAAAAGTCACCAAGATGAGGACAAAAGATGGAAGGGCTTTTTTTGTCATGAAGGGTCACCACATGACTTTTCAAAGGCAAGAATATGAAGGGTCATACAAGTTTGGCGCCATTTTCCATGAGGATTGAAGGGTCACAAAGGGGGAAGGCCAAAGGTCATTAGGAAAGCTATAAATAAAGGCTTGAGAAGCCATTTGTAATATGAAAAAGAGAACTTGATTTGATATTTTAATATCTAGCTTAGAAGAGCAATTGTGAGAGATGAATATGATTTGTATTTGTTATATCTAGCTTAAAAGAGCAAAGGTGAGAGAGAGGAAGGAGATGTTGTATTGATCTATAATTTGTTGAGATAGCAACATTGAGAGATAGGTGTGTGGTATATACAAAGGGGTTGGTGCTCCTGTGGGTTGGTGCTCCTGTGGGTTGCTAGGTTGGTGCTCGGCAAAGGTGTTGGTGCTCCTGTGGGTTGGTGCTCATGAATTGTTGCTGGGTTGGTGCTCGGCAAAGGGGTTGGTGCTCCTGTGAGTTGGTGCTCACGAATAGTAGCTGGGTTGGTGCTCGGCAAAGGGGTTTGAAGCTCCTGTGGGTTGGTGCTCACGAATTGTAGCTGAGATTGGTACTCGGCAAAGGGGTATGGTGCTCCTGTGGGTTTGTTGTCACAAATATACTTGAGATTGTTTTCCGTGGTTTTTTCCACATTGGGTTTTCACGTTATATCTGGTGTCTCTCTCTATCTTGTGTGATGTTTATTGTTTGAGTTTTATTGCATATCTTGAATGTTTGATTAAGTGGAATTTTATAAAAGAAAAGTTTTATAAGATATATAATATACTGATTCACCCTCCCCTCTCAGTATATTCCGTGCTTAACAATTGGTATCAGAGTAGGTTCCTTTTTGAAAAGTTTTACAGCGTGAAGGTAGATTGGGAAAGCACGATGGCTGGGTCACAGGAAGGATTTTCTACAAATAAGGCAACTTTGTTTGATGAGACGAATTATGTTTTTTGGAGCATGAGAATGAAGGTTTATTTGATGGCCCTTGGATTCGACATATGGAAAGCAGTGGTGGAGGAATATGAAGAGCCACAGACATCTACAATTACTCCAGCAGAAAAGAAGGCAAGTGAATGTAATATTAAAGCTTTAAATGTTATTTTATGTGGTTTATGTGAATCCGAATTTGTTAGAGTTATGCAATGTAAATCTGCGCATGAAACTTGGGTAAAACTTGAAAATATTTACAAAGGTGATGGAAAGGTTCAGCAAGCTAAGCTGTAGACTTTTAGAAGGTAGTTTGAAAGTTTGAAGATGGAAGAAGAAGAAGATATAGCAAGTTATCTTTTGCGAGTTGATCAAGTCGTAAATCAGATTCAAGGTCTTGGAGAAACATTGGATGAGTCAACGGTGGTGCAAAAGGTTTTGAGATCTCTACCAATGAGATATGATGCAAAGGTTTCGGCAATCGAGGAGATGAAGAATTTAGCCAAGCTAAAGATGGATGAGCTTCATGGTATTCTCACGGCATATGAGATGCGAACAGAACAAGATAAACCCTCAAAAAGAGAAGCGGCTTTCAAGAATCAAAGAAGGAGAAAGCTAAGATTCAAGAATCAAGTGATAGTTTCAGTGATGATGAAGATGACAATGGAGCACTTTTCATTCGCAAGCCAAAAAAAGGAACAGGGAAATATCAAAGAAAATTACCTTTTAAATGTTTTAATTGTGGAAAGATTGGACATTTTTCAGCTAGATGCCCAGATAAGGTTAATGATGATGAAGAAGAAAAGCCTACATATAAGAAGAATTTCAAAGGCAAATCTAAGAAGGGTTTCGAGAAGAAGAGTTTGTATTCTAAGGATCCTAGTTCAGGCGAAGATAGTGGAGTCAGCGATTCAGAAGAAGAGATTCTACTCATGGCCATATATGATAATCAAGAAGAAGAAGAGGACGCTGAAGTAGATATGGAAGGAGAACTCAATTGTGCCTTAGAAGAGTTAGAAGCTGTTCAGAAGAAGAATCGAAGATTAAAGCACCAGATCGAGAAAAATGAACAAGAGTCAAAGGAAATGATTGAAGATCTACAAGCACACTTTGAAAAAGCCAAGAAGAATGAAGATCTCACAGCACAGTTGGAAATAGCAAGAAAAGATTGTGAAAGGTATGTTATTGAAATTGCCTCTTTAAAAGAAGATATTAAGAAAGCAATCAGTGATAAAGTACTCAGTGATTCAAAATTTGAAGATAGCACTAACATGCTAAATAAGATATTGGAAAGTCAAAAAGCATATTCAAATAAGACAGGGATCGGTTTTGAAAAGAAAAAGAGCTATGCTGAAGCTCTTACACAAGAGGAAACAAAAGGGGGAGAAGTGAAGAATACAGAGGACATTCCAAATAAAGAAGGCTGGAAGGAACAAAGCTACAAAAAGCAATCAGGTCAGAGATATACAGACAAGTCTTATTTTTATGGCTATTGTTTTTATTGTAATGGATATGGTCACAAGAAATTAGAATGTAGAAAAAGAGCTAACAATTTCAGAAATAAGGAGAAGGAAAGTCAAGTAGAGACAAGCAGAAGCCACAACTCTTTTGCTCCTCTATCAAGCTTTGATGAAGAGACCATAGTATGCTACAAGTGCAACAATTTCGGACACATAGCTCGGTATTGTAGAAGCATGTTCGAGTCAGTCAAGAAGGATCAGAGGTTCAAAGCTCCATTCATCAAGAAGAAGGATCAGAGTTTCAAAGCTCCATTCATCAGGGAGAAGGTTCGGACATGTTCATGGCAGAAGAAACAACATGAAGATTCTATGATGGTTCAGACAGCCCTGCATGTAAGAGGTAAAGATCAGCCATGGTTAATTGATAGCGGATGTTCAAGACATATGACAGGAGATAAAAGTAAGTTCATATCTCTAAAGAAGATCAATGGTGGCACAGTGAGATTTGAAAATAAAACCACTGCCAGGATAGTCGAAAAAAGTACTTTGAGTTTGGATTATGGTAGAACTAAGACTAAAAATGTTTTATATGTAAAAGGTCTTAAGCATAATCTGTTGAGTGTTAGTCAAATATGTGATTAAGGATACACATTAAGGTTTCATGCTAAAGGTTGTGAGATTAGAAGAAAAGATTCAAATGAGTTGATTGCAGATGCTCAAAGGACATGGAACAATGTATATGTTTTGTCAGATATCTTTTCAAAGGCACGATCAAAGGATACATTCAAAGATCGGCGAGAGGAGTTGGGAGTAATTTTTATTACTTCCTGTCATTGATGTTCAGCATCAAGTGAGGGGGAGCTAAGTGTTAGCTCCAGGTAGGCCCTTTGCCACTGATGTCAAAGGGGGAGAATAACAGGTACAGGTGCAAAAAACAGGTACAGGGAATAGGTACAGGTTGCTACAGTAAAGGGTAGTTACTATATGTTTTCAGATGACAGTATGTGCAGGTGACAGGATGTGTCAGTTTCAGGATTGAGGTTGCCATCAATGACAAAGGGGGAGATTGTTGGAAATATTGTCATTGATGTCAAAGGTTTAGCATTATTGGTGATAAAGGCCCCATTGCATTTAATGTTGTTTGTAATAAATATATCTGGGCTAATATGAGTTAATATTTATTTAATATTAACGAATATATTTTTGGTTGCATATGAGACAAAAGAAGGGCCCATGGAAAAGTCGAAGAGCCACAGGGTAAAGACAAAAGAAGGATGGGACGCATTTTCCCATGAAGAGTCATCTTGGGGAATACCAAGAGTCACCAAGTGAAGACAAAAGAGTAAGGGCGCAATTTCTCATGGACACTTTAAGGAATACGAAAAGTCACCAAGATGAGGACAAAAGATGGAAGAGCGTTTTTGGTTATGAAGGGTCACCACATGACTTTTCAAAGGCAAGAATATGTAAGATCATACAAGTTTGGCGCCATTTTCATGAGGATTGAAGGGTCACAAAGGGGGAAGGCCAAAGGTCATTTGGAAAGCTATAAATAAAGGCTTGAGAAGCCATTTGTAATATGGAAAAGAGAAGTTGATTTGATATTGTAATATCTAGCTTAGAAGAGCAATTGTGAGAGATGAATATGATTTGTATTTGTTATATCTAGCTTAGAAGAGCAAAAGTGAGAGGAAGGAGATGTATTGATCTATAATTTGTTGAGATAGCAACATTGAGAGATAGGTGTGTGGTATACACAAAGGGGTTGGTGCTCACGAATTGTTGTTGGGTTGGTGCTCGGCAAAGGGGTTGGTGCTCCTGTGGGTTGGTGCTCACGAATTGTTGCTGAGTTGGTGCTCGAAAAAGGGGTTGGTGCTCCTGTGGGTTGGTGCTCACAAATAGTAGCTGGGTTGGTGCTCGGCAAAAAATTTTGAAGTTCCTGTGGGTTGGTGCTCATGAATTGTAGCTGAGGTTGGTACTCGGCAAAGGGGTATGGTGCTCATGTGGGTTTGTTCTCACGAATATACTTGAGATTGTTCTCTATGGTTTTTTCCACATTGGGTTTCCACGTTATATCTGGTGTCTCTCTCTATTTTGTGTGATGTTTATTGTTTGAGTTTTATTGCATAACTTGAATGTTTGATTAAGTGGAATTTGATAAAGGGAAAGCTTTATAAGATATATAATATACTGATTCACCCCCCCTCTCAGTATATTCCGTGCTTAACACTTTGATTACAGCCCAAGCTATGTAAAGGATGGTCATATTTCATATTTGTTGTTTCATACTGTGCCATTACAAGATTCTTGTCATCATTGAAGCATTCTGAAAATGGTGATAGAGTCAAGGATACAACTTGTAGCACATGACATATAGATTCTTTGATTCAAGCTCAAAATTGTTTTTACATATGAGATTCGGGTGATCTTTTAAGATACAAGAAGGATAAATGCTATGATTAGATCAATATTACTATTTCTAGTAAATTCTTCATCCCATGCATTTAGATAGAAAGGAAGTTCATGAGGAATCATATAGAGTATGTTGTGCATTCTAATGAAGTTGTGGAGGATCAATGCGCACGATTCATAGTGAGTCGTTGGAGCCAAGTTCTACACTTGAAGACAAGGTTATAGATTATGGCCTAATGGGGATAATCACAATGGGATGCTTGATGTTGGATGATGGTAAGCAAAATGGGTGTCATTTTGATGATCAAGATTTTATGACTAATCATGGTGTGGTGTTTTTGGAATCAAGCTACATACAGTTTTGCCACCCTTGGATGTGTGAAGGAGAATTCATGAATGGTGAGATACTACAATATGGCTTCACCATTCCTTGCATCATGAAGGCACAAAAACTTGTTAGCACTTGGGGTAGACACAATGTGTGTAATGACTCTTATGACATGGGTTTAGGTCAGATATCTTCTCATGATGATTTTTGGTCTACTTTGGATCATCTTTGCATGGTGTTTGATTTTGCAATTTCGAGATTGCCCTTGAGTAAAGAATACTATCAAGAGTTGAGGAACTGTGTTGGATATATCCTTCCTATTGAGATAGTTATAAGCACCACAAGAAGATCTCAAGGGGAAGTTCACATGAATACCAGAGTAATGCAACATAAGTGTGGTGGAGTAACTCCAAACTTGGATATTTGTGAAAAGGATTACCGACAAGACATGAAGGGAATTCGTGGTGATGGGATACTAATGTCAAGTGATAGAGGAAACATAACCAAGGAAGCTATGAACCAAATTGCCACCATTAATGTTGTCATCACCATTATCATCCACCACATTATTTCAGTTGCACTCATACAACTGGATATGCGGTTTTGAAGCTGTTATGCCAGTTTCATGATGTCAGTTTTAATAATTTCAGATCATGAGTTGTTATCAATTATGAACATCAACAAGTTTGCACATTTTAAGGAGGTTTATGCTTATTTCAATAAATATAATCAAGATGTGACATTATTGACTCATGCATATGGTTCAGAGAGTACTGGAACACCATAAAAATGAAAAGATATATAGCATTATGATGGATGAGATCATGCAATCTACCTACACTCGCACTAGACCAATATGGAAATTATGTGATACAACATGTCCTTGAGCATGGTAAACCACTTGAGTGTGCTGCTGTAATTAAGAAACTAGTTGGACAAATAGTTCAAACGAGTCAACATAAATTTGATTCTAACTGTTGACGTTGTGGATTGCACCCTTGAAAGAAGGCTCGGCTTCTCTCTTCCACGCGGCACAATAGAGACTTCCCTCTTGCTGTGGGCTTGGCAAAAACTGAGAGAAGAATCTCTAGATAAGGGCTAGCTCCCTTTGATACATCTCTGAGGTCTTTCACTACTACTGCTAATAATGGGGGGGGTGAAAAGGGAGAAGGATATAACCAAAACAGAACCTATTTAAATGGTGATGCACCAAATGATTTTGATCTACTCAGCGATATCTACACTTCAGACCAAAGGGAGGCGAACAGACACTTTATCTGATAAAAAGCCTAGACTGTAAGGCGCTTTAACAGGGGGTTTAATGAAGAAACAAGGAAAAAGAACTTACCACAGACGCTATAGAAACACACTGTCAGATAACTACTCTTCTATCTCTATGCTCCAGATGAAGCACTTCTTGTTAACCTACAGAAATGGCTTTGGCTACACTAGATATGTTGGCATCAATCTATGAAAGCATTAAGATAAAATGAATGAACACAGAGTTGATACACAAACATACTCAAAAGTATAACTAGTCAGATAGAGGTATAATGCATTCTTATTGATTCAAAGGTAAAATTCGGTAGGGCTTCGCCTTACACAAGTGAGAGATGGGATTTATCTGTTGAGAGGTTACAATATATAGCGTAAAGAGAAAGACTTTTGGCGCCTTCCAGAACGAGCAGCCCATACTACATTAAACACCCAGAAAGAAGGAAGTCCGTTGAAGGAACCATGCTGTAAATGTCGCAAGTCTTGACTTTGGTGCGTAAACTGTATTAAATGTCACTTCAAAAGCATGGGTCGCTTGATTGTTTGAATGACAAGGCCGCCACTCTTTATGAGACCTATGCAACTGTCTGTTTATCAAAGCTTAGACGAAGAAAAACATGCCACGCTATTGAATGCTTGTGCTCTTTGATGACCACTTGGTGGATTTGTCTTTTCCTAGAAACTCAGCGCTCGGGGTTATCTTTCGTTTCCTCCTGGCTCTTTGGGCTTCTTTCTCGATGGGTCACTGAGTTTCTTTGCGGCCTTGTGCCCTTTGAATTCCTTCGGGTCCGCGCTATTAAGTTCTTTCAGGCACTTGCCTGAAGGGATTGTCTCTTTGGTCTCTCTTCAACGGCCGACGCATCCCATCAAAATTGACGTATGCAGGCCTGTCACTATTAAAAAACCAACAGCTATTTTGCTACCTTGAATTTGACGTCCGTGGGGACGTCACCAGGTGTTTAAACTGCCAACGGCTAGTTCATCATGCTAAAGTTGACGTCTTCGGCCCTGTCATCATCGTTGGTAATTCCTTCGGCCTTTACAAAATGAACCTTCCCGAATGGAAGGTGCCCCTTCGACAGCGGAGAGTCCCCCGCAAGAGCACTTGCCCTTTGGGCTCCTTAATTCCTTCGAACATTTTTCCCGAAGGAATACTTTCTTTCAAAGTCCCGTCCCTTTCTTTTGATAAATTTCTTCGGACAAAAGTCTGAAGGAATTCCTTCTTTGTTCGAAGGAATTCGCCTTGGTTTCTTCCTTTGAATTTCTTCGGACAAAGTGTCCGAAGGAATTCCTTCGGGCACTTTGTCCGAAGGAATTCATCCTTTGGTTCTACATGGATTTTCTTCAGATAAAAGTCTGGAGAAATAATGTCTTTTACATGGATTTTCTCCGAAGGAAAACTTACCTTTCAGCCTTCTGCCTTGTCATTTTTCCGAAGGTGCTCTCAGCCCTCCACAAGGGCACTTTGGATCCAAAGTTGCCCTTTAGAGCCTTCTTGATCAGTCCAATTTGTCACCTGCTTGCCCTTTGCAAAGGCACTTGTCCTTCGGAGTCTGTTGAAAGACTTGTATCCTTTGAAACTGGCCCGTTCCTTTGCCGAAAGGCTTGTGCAAACTAACTGCCCAAAGCAAAATAAGCCTTTGGATCAACCCGAAACATCTACAAGGCCCAAGTCACTTGGCTTTTTATAGAAACAGGTCTTTTAGAAAGGAAAAACACAATTGCAGTAAGGTGAGTACATCAAAGACTGACTACTCAGGACAGCAGGGAAGGAAGGGAGACCAATTTTTGGCCTGCAGGACCAAAAAATGGTCAACACTAATGTCATAGATAAATGCTTGCAATTTGGAGGGCCAACTGACAAATACTGATTGGTGAGATGCTTGGATTAATGGGTGAAAACGAGCCCCTCCATGCAATGATGAAAGATCAATTTGCAAATTATGTTGTACAAAAGGTTTTAGAAACTTGTGATTATCAACAATGTTGACGCCGTGGATTGCACCCTTGACAGAAGGCTGAGCTTTTGTCTTCCACGCAGCACAATGGAGACTCCTCTCTTGCCTGTGGGTTTGGCAAAACTGAGGGGAGAATCTCTAGATAAGGGCTAGCTCCCTTTGATGCATGTATTCATCTTGCGCCTGGAAGCTTGTCAAATGCCGGTTCTTCATGCTAGTGTGTTTCACCAAGAAATCAATGGCTGCTAGCTTATCACCATAAGCCTCATTTAGCTCATAGCCCCCTTGACATGCATCATGGATTGACTTGTTTCCTTCTGCCTCATGGAAGATCTTGGCAAATTGATCTTCTACTTCATCATGGCTTTCTTGAAGAAGGGTGACTGTTGCGATGTCTGAAATGGGATCACAAATTGCTTGCTCATCACACAGAGCATCACCTTCTTGCTCAAGGCTCTCTTCTTCAAAGCTTTCCTCAAGATGAACAGGCCTCTCCTTTTCTTTCTCAAAAACCAGAGTCTCTAGTTGTTCAAAGACATCCTCCTGATCCTCCTCCAACTCGGGTTCCATGGCATGGTCATTTTCTTCATCAAAGCAACAAAGAAGTTCATCAAACAAGGGAGGAGAGAGCTTACCATGCTTACTTTCCTCTTCATATTGCTAGAACATCCGCATGTATGCATGACTTGTGTCTTCTCCATTGCTAATGATGTCTTTACAAGAAGTATCCATGATGATTTCTTCCTCATTGTCATCCATGAGAGCTTCTTGATCAGCTGCAAATCAGATCCTCCCTTCTTCACTTGCCTCCTGCAAAACAGGGTCCTCCTTGAGAAGGGATGAAGTGGAACGCTGATGGTTAAAATCGTGTGGAAGAGGAGGCAATCCTTGAGCTAGAATCGAATGATTCTCCTCCTTCCATTTGGCCAACACTTCATCTATATCAGGTGTGGCCTGATAGCTGTTTTGAAGGAGTGCAGATGGGGTGTGTTCAAACATGGAATTTTCTGCTTGATCCAAACCGTCCATCACACTTTGGCTGAGGAATCTCATTCTGGACTCCAATTCTGCAATTTGCCTGGCTATATTCTCTTGGAAGAGCCTTTCTTGGAGGTCACAAGCATCATCATGATGAGTAGGAGCAGCTTCGCCTTTTTCAAGGTTTTGAGCTGGTTCATGGTATTCCCTCCTCCAACTTGGAATCTTGACATCATGTTGAGAGACCTGAGGAGGTTGAGGAAGACTAGGAAGGGACTGTTCATGCACAGAAAAAAAATTCTGAAGAGAGACGTGCTGGCTCATAGTATTCCCTCCACAGGAGGGTTCACAATCTAAGGAGTTGAGAAGGTTCATTTCCATGAGAGGTTGCTCTAATGCCCTTTGATGTTTGAAAGCTAGGTGCAAGGGATTAAGAGCAGGATGGGTTACTGAATCAAATGAGCTAGAGTGAGCAAGTGCTAACTAGTAGAAAGGATTTGGTGCACAAGAGGGGGATTTCTTTAGAATAGGAGGGGGCACACAACGCTGACTGCCTTGAATGAATGGACTCTCCCATTTTACTACCTCCTCCTTCATGGATTGCAAGTTCTGAGCTTGCCTGAACAAACACTCCTCTTTGTACATAAGCTCTTGCTGATATCTATACTGCTCATCCAATCTGTCTATCTCCATCACTTGCTTCTCAAATTCCAGTGTTACTTCCCTTACTGTTGAAAGGCAACTAGGAGAGCTGCTTGAGGTGATGCCATGAACAACCTGAGCTTGATCAAAGTTATATGAAGGAAAACAAGGTCCATGGTTCTGAGCAATGGAATTATACATACCAAACTATGATTTCTTGATGGCACTAGGACTGCTTAACCAGCTGATTCAACTCGGAGTCGCCATTGGTGTTGATGAAAAAGCCTCCAAAGGCTGGTTGGTTGAAGAATACACCAAAATTCTTCAACTCTTTGGACAAAATAGGTCCCACAATCACCTGATTTAAAGTCAGATGCTGGATTAGTGGTTCATTCTTGCTGTAACAGGACCAGCACCAATCCTGGAACTTTTCTGAGCGTTAAAAAATGAGTCCCACCGGGCGTGCCAAAAACTGTTGACGCCGTGGATTGCACCCTTGACAGAAGGCTGAGCTTCTGTCTTCCACGTGGCACAATGGAGACTCCTCTCTTGCCTGTGGGTCTGGCAAAACAGAGGGGAGAATTTCTAGACAAGGGCTAGCTCCCTTTGGTGCATCTCTGTGGTCTTGGATTTTCTACTGCTAACAATGGGTGGGGATGAAAAGAGAGAAGAATTAATGAAAATAGAACCTAAACTAAAGCAGTGATACACCAAAATGGTTGATCTACTTAGCTTTGACATACACTTTACACCAAGAACAAGCTGATGTACACTTCATTTGATACGAGAAACTCTTCTGCATCAGTGAGCTAGGGGTCCTTTGGAGGTACAGGGAGGAAGAACTACCAAGGTATTCTAAGACACACTATGGCACCCTGTTCACATGCGCCTATACTCTGCTATGGACACTTCTGGCTGACCTGCAAAAGAACTCACAATACACTAGACATGCTGGAATCATTCTGTGAAAGCATGAAAGAAAATGACTTAACACAAGACAAAACCATATACATATCCCAAAGTGCAAACTCAAAATGGAGGTAAAAATGCTATGTCTTGATTCAAGGTAAATCTTGCAGGGCTTCGCCATATAAGCTGAGAGATGTCCCTTTACAAAAATGAGAGATTACAATATATAGAGAAAGAAAGAGGCTTTTGGCGCCTTCTGGAAAAAGCTGTCCATGCTGCGTTGAACGCCTAGGGAGGAGAAAATTGGTCATGCTGGTGTCATCCTTTTGGGCTTCGCCATACAAGCTGAGAGATGTCCCTTTACAAAAATGAGAGATTACAATATATAGAGAAAGAAAGAGGCTTTTGGCGCCTTCTGGAAAACGCTGTCCATGCTGCGTTGAATGCTTAGGGAGGAGAAAATTGGTCATGCTGGTGTCATCCTTCTAGAAACGGCCTGACAAAACCATGCTGTAGATATCGCAGGGCTTGACTTTAGTGCTTAAAACATATTAAACGCTACTGCAGAAGCATGGGTCGCTTGATTGTTCCAACACAAGGCCGCCCCTCTTTAAGACTTATGCAACTGTCTGTTGTCGACGCCCTCTTTTGCCACCTGGGTTATTCTGTCTGCTTCTGCGCTTGGCTGGGTGCGTCTTTTGGAACATTCCAAATGTTGTCATATGTGTGCGTGGCCGTATTCTAGATTCTCTATTTTGTCCCGTCTTTTCTTGCTATTTTTTGTCTCTTTCTAGCAATTTGATCTCTCGGGGCTATCTTCTCATCCTTTGCTGGCTCCTTAGGCTCCTTTCTCAGCGGGTCGCTGAGTTCACTCTTGGCTTGTCTTTTCCCAGCTTTTGTCTTTTCCTGGCCCTTTTAGCCCTCGGAGCTGTCTTCTGTCAATCCTTTGGCTCTTCGGGCTCCTTTCTCGATGGCCTTTTCCTTTTGGCCTTAAGGCCTTTGAATTCCTTCGGGTTCGTGCTCAATCATTTAAAGATCAACAGTTATTTCATTGCTGCAAAGTTGACGTTCGCACGCCCAGCGCTATTTGAAAGCCAACGGCTATTTCGCAACGCTGAATTTGACGTCTACGGGCTCGTCACCCCTTTAGCAATTTCTTTGGCCTTCTTTCCTTCGGCTTTCCTTCCTTCGGCTTTCTTTTGCACTTTTTCTCGAAGTGTATCTCTCTCTTCTTTTCCTTTGTCCGGGCCTTTGTCGTTGAACCCTCCCGAAGGGAAGGTGTCCCTTCGGGGCTTGGAGAAAGGTCCCTTTTGGTGGCCGAGAGTCCCTCGCAAGGGCAATTGCCCTTCCAGGCTTTTTTGGCCTCTTAATTCCTTCATGATTGCCGCTTGTTTCTTTCGGTCGGGCTTTTCCTCGGACAAATTCCTTCGGACTTTTGTTCGAAGGAATTTGCCTTGCAATTTTGCTGCAAATTTTCCTTCTGAAGGATAGTCTTTTGTTTGGCTCCATGCCCAGCAGCCCTCTGCAAGGTTAAATCAAGTCCAAAGATACCTTTCGGACTTTTGCAATGGTCCACTTTGCTCATCACCTGCCCCCTGTAAGGACTACTTATCCTTCGAGCTTTAGGAAATGATCCTTTGGCCTTGTGAATTTCTTCGGACAAAATGCCGGAAGGGAAGGAAATCCTTCGGGCATTTGTCCGAAGGAATTCACACTTGGTCTTCCTTGGGTTTGTTCCTTTGGAAGGATTCTTCAGACAAAAGTCCGAAGGAAATCCTTCCTTTTGCCTTAGCCTTTTCCGAAGGGAAGCCCCTTTTAGCCTTGTTCACTTTGGTTCCTTGTTAAGTGTTTTTTGCCCTCTGCAAGGGCTGCTTGGTCTTCAAAACTGCCTTTCGGAAGAGTTACAAAGGCTCTGCTTGTCGTCTGGTTGCCCCTTTTTAGGGCACCTACCTTTCGGGCTTTCGAAAGCGATCCTTTGGCCCTTTGAACTTGGTTCATTTTGCCGATAAAAATCCTTCTTTGCAATTTCCTGCATAATCACTGCTTCCAACCCTGCCTATACTCTCCATACCAAATGCAAATGCTTGAGCCCCTTTGTATGCCAAGAGGAAAAAACGAGTTGCAGAAGAATATTTTTGCATTATCCTTCATGTCTGAGCGTGGAAATGGAAAGAAAAGAAAAGGGAGACCAATTTTTGCCCACGGGACCAAAAATGGTCAACAAACAACAAAGCATTCATCCTCAACAAGGTATGGTTCATGCATGGGAATCACAAAAAGGTATGCCAAAACAATCAGTTGTTTTGCAAATTGGGTTGATTGATCCTTAGGACCAGATAAAATTGTGCCAGTGAGACTAAATGGAAATCATATTTGGAATTGCAAATTCCTAAGGATGAATTGGGATCCTAGTATTTGAAAGATGGTTCAGGGGTTGCTTGAGGACAAACAATTTTTGGGAAGGGCAGACTGTCATGTCCCTTTTTCAAATAAAGTAAAAAATAATAAAATTAATATTTTAAGTTGTCTAAGTGACTTTTTATTTTATTAAAAAATGACAACTTAATATTACTTTATTAGTAGTAGAAATAAAATAAATGAGTGAGAAAAGGAAAAAATGAAAATAATAGAAAAAGGTAAAGTGAAAAGTAAAACTCTAAACCTAAAAGTGTAACCCTAACCTTAAAAGTGACAATTGAGTCTATATATTGAGAGTTCTCTCTCTTTTGTATCCATTTAAGTTTATGATCAATATATTTTCTCAATTTGTTGAGCTTCATAATTCTTTAGGTTTTTCAACATAAAAATGAAAACTCTTATTGGTTGAAGATGGTTTGTGGGGACGAAAACATCCATCTTCCGCAATTCTCGATATGAGAACAAAAAACCTCAGAATCGTTAGTGGTGATATCATCCAGAGGTTACGATTGAGCTTCAACGGATTTTAGATAAGTGAATTCAATTTGTTACAATTGTAATAAAGTAGATTTCAATTGTAAAGTCCATTGTTTGGTTAGAAGAATAAAATATAATTTTTACAAAGCTTCCATTTTATCATAAAATTCATAATATTGAAGCTGTCAGGCATATTTAGAGAATCATAAAAGATTGCAATTAGTAGATGTTGACGTTGTGGATTGCACCCTTGAGAGAAGACTGAGTTTCTCTCTTCCACGCGGCACAATGGGAACTCCTCTCTTGCCTGTGGGTCTGGCAAAACTGAGGGAAGAGTCTCTAGATAAGGGCTAGCTCCTTTTGATGCATCTGTGAGTTATTCCAGTAATATTGCTAATACATATATATAATTGGGGGGGTTGAAAAGAGAGAAGGATTACTGAAAAACAGAACTGAACCTAAGCTAGTGATGCACCAAACAAGTTCGATCTACTCATACTCACACTTTGAACCATAAGAACACATACATACACTTTATCTGATGAAAGGGCCAAATTGAAGGGAGCTTAACGGGGAGGCTTTAATGAAAACACACAGAAAAGAACTTACCATAGGCGTTGTAAGAAAAACACACTGTCTGGTAACCTTCTTTTGCCTCTGCGCTCCAGATACAGCTCTTTTTGTCCCCTGCAGGAATGGCGCTTTGTCTATACCAGGGGTGTTGGTATCAAGCATGTGAAAACATTAGGAAAGAAGTGACTAAACACAAGGCTAACACTTAGACACACTCAGAGATATATCCAACCAAAATAGAGGTAAAAAAATGCGTATTCTATTGATTCCAAGTGAAAATTGGCAGGGCTTCGCCTTACAATATGAGAGATGCCTTTCTCAAATGAGAGATTACAATATATAGAGAGAAAGATAAAGCAAAAGGCCCCCCTTTGGAAAATACTTTGGCGCCCTTTTATAAGTGGCCCATGTGCGTTGAGAGCATTGGGAAGAGGAAGCCACTTGATAGAAAATGTTGTGTCGGCTCCAGTTTTGATTTTAGGCGTTTAAAATATATTAAATGCCATATGTGAAATCACGGGCTGCATCATTTCTCTGCAAACAAGACTGCTCCTTCAAGACATTCACGCGTTTTGTCTGCTCATTAATGCAAAGTAGAGAAAAACAGGTCGCGCCGCTCACTGTTTGTGCTCCTTGATGACCACTTGGCGGAGACTGTTTCAACTGCAGGAATAACTCGCCTCCCCTTTGCCACTTGGGCTGTTTTGTCCATATTCATAATTTTGTCTCTTCCTGGCTTTGTCTTTTCCTGGAATTTGAGCTCTCAGGGCTATCTTATCGTCCTTTGCTGGCTCTTTGGGCTCTTTCATCAGCGGGTCGCTGAGTTCATTCTTAACTTTTGTCTTTTCCCAGCTTTGTCTTTTCCTGGTTTTGTCTTTTCCTCTCTTGACTCTTTTCGGCAATCTGAGCCCTCGAGGCTATCTTCTATCAATCTTTGGCTCTTTGGGCTCCCTTCTCGGCGGCCTCTTCTTTTTGGCCTTAAGGCCTTTGAATTCCTTCAGGTTCATGCTCAAGCATTTAAAAGTCAACGGCTATTTTATTGCCGTAAAGTTGACGTTTGCGCACCCATTGCCATTTGAAAGCCAACGGCTATCTTGTTGCCCTAAATTTGACGTCTTCAGGGATGTCATTTGACATCTGGATTCCAACGGCTATCTCATGATGTCCAATTTGACGTCTGCGGGCCTATCACCCCTTTGAATTCCTTCGGCTTTCTTTTCTTCGGCCTTTCTCCCGAAGTGTTCCCTCGGACTTTCTCCCAAAGGATCCCTCTCTTCTTTTCTTCTGTCTGGGCCTTTGTCGTTGAAACCTCCCGAAGGGAAGGTGTCCCTTCGGGGCTTGGGGAAGGTCCTCCTTTCGGCAGCCGAGAGTCCCCTGCAAGGGCACTTGCCCTTCGAGGTCCTTCAGGCGGCCTTGTTCTTCAAATCCTTCGGAAAAAATGTCCAAAGGAATTCCTTCGGACATTTTGTCCGAAGGAAATCTTTCCTTTGTCTTTCTCGCTTGTTGCTTTTTGTCGGGCTTTTCCATCGAGTGAATTCCTTCGGACAAAATGTCAGAAGGAATTCCTTCGGACTTTTTGTCCGAAAGAATTCGCTTTGTTCACTTTGCCGCGGGAACTTTTTCGAAAGAATTCCTTGCTCTTTACCTTCTGAATTTCTTCGGACAAAATGTCCGAAGGAATTCTTTCAAACATTTTGCTCGAAGAAATTCAACCTTGTCTTATCTTTTGCCTTAGCATTTCCAAAGGAAAACTCGCCCTTTTGATTCCTCCGCAAGGGTCCCTTGCCCTCCGCAAGGGCACTTTTGGGTCCAGAACTGCCCTCTGCAGCCTGCTAGAAGGGTCCATTTTGTGTCTGACTGCCCTCCGCAAGCGCTATTTAACCTTCGAGCTTTGTAAGAGACTCTTGAACCTTCCAATTGAACCTGAACCTGAACCCTTTTTCGGAGTTCAATGGTTCAATGGTTCATCACTATGTCTTGCAAGGAGTCGCGTTCATTCAATTGACCGTTTGAACCAAACCGTTTGAACCAAACAACTTGAACTGACTGATACACCAACTGATTAAACCAACTGCTTGAACCGGCTGATTGAACCAACTGCTTGAACCGTTGCAAGGAGTCGCGTTCATTCAATTGACCGTTTGAACCAAACCGTTTGAACCAAACAACTTGAACTGACTGATACACCAACTGATTAAACCAACTGCTTGAACCAACTGCTTGAACCGGCTGATTGAACCAACTGCTTGAACCAACAAAGGTTCAATGGTTCAACATTGTTTAAGTTCAATGTTCAAAGTTCAAAACTCTTGGAAAGATCGTGTCGTTGAACCCCGACGTTGAACCACCTTTTCCAACCTTAAGGAAAAGTGTCTTGAACGTTTTCGGTCTCTTTCCTTGTGAATTTCTTCAGACAAAATGTCCGAAGAGCTTTGTAAGAGCCTTGCATTCTTTGAACTGGTTCATCCTTTTGTTGAAAGACTTGTGCAACCCGAGATTTGAACTGGCTCAGAACAGCAGGGGAAGGAGATCGATTTTGCCTTGCAAAGCCAAAATGGTCAACAGTAGATACATATTGGAGTTGCATACCAACAATAGTTGCATTATCTTTCAAGGATCTATATCCGTATAGGGTACATACATTATTTGGATTAATGTTGATTTGATTCTAACATCAGACTCATTATTTTCTACAGTAGTTTGGATTGGATTCATCAATAGTTTATCAGATATTTGGTTCAACTTTAGCACTTGATCATCACTCAAGTATATTGTAACAATCACTCAAGTATATTGTAACAATCCTTGCCCAATTTGCCTTTAATTGTCTCAATTTGTTGCCTTGTAGTATTTTTTAAACACTTTGTATGCAAAGTGCTTCTTGCTGGTTTTTGTCATAGTTTGATGATTTGTTTGAATGACGATGGATTAAAGCTTCAAGTGTTTATAGAACAATGCAAGAATGACAATGTTAAGTTCTAGATGCAAGAATGATTTCTTTTTTGTTCTTTTCTATGCAATTAGATGAATTCACAAAGCAAACTAATCACCTACAGCCAATGGACATTTAGTCGAACAGTTGGCATGCAACCTACTATCTCAATTCAAATGCTTAAAAGATAACTATAAATGACCAGCAACTTGTGATTCTTATTTGTATTGATGATTTGATACATTGCTCCACCAGACTAGCCAAGACTCTTGGCATAAACAAGAATTACAATTATATGGTATGCTGGTATAAAAGATGCACACCTACAGCTGCAAATATAAGTTATACTAAAGGATGAATTGTATGCAATGAAATCTGGTTGGATTGAGGTGCCCTTGAGAATAGATGAAGGAGCAAGCAATTTCCAAGTGAAAGGATGATCTCCCAAGCCAAATCAAAATTTTCAACTCAGCCACCCTTGCTCTGGTCTGATCTCAAATTTAAAATAATATGCAATGAATATGCGTTGTCTCAAGCATCTAATATCATCTCCATGCTCTAAGGAAGTGGGCGCACCAAGCCAAGCAAAGAATCGATGCAAGTTGGAAGCCCCCAAGCAAAAACATCCCTCCTATGGCGTCCTTCCTTGACTGTAAATATTTGATTTTTATATCAGATTTCTCTACAATGCAAATCTGCTCTCTTAACCAAGGAAAATCAATGCCAAGCTATATAGAAACCAACACCAAAAGTTAGATATGCAACCTCCACAAATTTACCAAATCGATTTCTCCAAAATTGGCCAATGGCCATAAATTTTGCTCCAATTGAGATGACTGAAATATCACCTCCAAAATGCAACCCTTCAAAAGATATTTCACTCCCTCAGTTATGATATCAATGGGAGTTATCGTTCCCAAAGACAAATTGATTCATTGCAGAAAACTCTAGGCTCCACACGCATACTACAACAAAGACAACATCAAATTTGGATGATTCATAATGGCAGCCCACACCTCCCTTTATACTTTTTTTTTTCTTTCTTTCATTTGGGAAGCTTCTAGAAATATCACTATTTTATTATTATTTTTCCCTTTTAATATATTATATTTGCACTTTAATATAAAATAATGAATTATAACATAAAGTACAAATATAACATCATTTTGTAACATGAGGTTTCTAAAAATAGAAACATTCTAATAAATCATTAGAAAACCTCCAGAATATGTCAAAACTTCCCCAAAGAAACCAGCTGCCATTTGGGTAACTGTGGAGAAGACCCTCTAACCATGTTGTATTAGTCTAGGAGGGCCACTGATAGGCTAATCATGCCAAAAGTACAATGTCTAGCTAGAAGGAGACATTACATATATCAGCTCAATCTAGCTTGAATTTGGAAAATTCAGATATTTCAACAGGGAGATATCAATAACTCAGAGTATCAAATGAGTCATAACAACACCAAAGGTTTTAGTATTCGACCAACCAACAACTAGTAAGGTTGGGTTTTCATATTTCCATTTTAATCCTTGTAATAAGTTGTTAGTCCATCCTTGTAATTAGCATGACAATAAATTTCATTGTGTAAGAAGAGTTCAAACTTCAAAATAAAATGTTGTTTCAGAAATTATCAAGTTATATTTATTTTTGCAATTAGATTATCAATTTATTATTGTTCATTACAAATTCAAATAAGGAATTTCCCGAGGAATCTGATATTATTGAAATATGTCCAATTAGGGAAATTACATGTGCTATCTACACAATGGATTTTAAAATAGAAGAAGAGGCATTGGAGTTGCCATGTAATAAACGCCATATATTCCACTTCAAAGTGCATTCGGCCATGGTTGGAGGGGCATGATACTTGTCAAAGGCATCGTTGTAGGATGATAGGCTTTAAATGAATGAATGAAAGCTTTTAATAATGTCCATGAGACCTGTTGGCCATTTCTTGGCCCCCATATAAAATTTTGCTCAAGTATGAGAAGGTGGACATTCAAGCAAAAGTGGCAAGTTCAGACAACCTCGGGTTCTCCAAAGAAGAAGTCTTCGGGCTTTCGAAGTCACAAGACTTCGGGTTTATGAGGACATAGTGCAAATTGGGTTTCCAACAGTGCTTGACTTCTAAATGTTTTATAAGCAAAAGTAATTCGGGTTTACAAACCTGAATTACTCATGAACAATGTATTTCTAGTTCTCCAAGGAGCACTACATAATTACTTCATAAGTTGTGAGCAGTCAAAACAAACCCGAATTACTCATGAACAATGTATTTCTAGTTCTCCAAGGAGCACTACATAATTACTTCATAAGTTGTGAGCAGTCAAAAGCCCGAAATACATAAAGGGGCTTGACAAACCCGATTTGGTCTCAAAAAATAGTGCTTCTCGGGTTCTTCAAGGGACAAGTCTTCTCCAAAGAATACTCCAAGGGTCATTGACAAGTCCGAAGGGCATTTCCTTCTCCAAGTGGACAGTTGCAAGTTTGCCAAAGGCTCTTTTGAGCTTTGGGAGGACCATTTCAAATTTTACGAAGGGTATATTTCCCTTCGGAAAAGACCATTTGTAGAAGCTTGAAGGTTCCCTTACCCTTTGAGAGAGCCCTTACAAAAGCCCGCGGAAAATAATTTCGAAGGAAAGGAACCAAAAAAAAAAAAAAGTCCGAAGGGTATGTTACCCTTCGGAAGGACCATTTCAAAATTCTCAAAGGGTATCTTTCCCTTCGGGAGGACCATTTTCAAAAGCCAAAGGGCATTTTTCCCGACGGGAGGATCATTTGCGAAAGTCCGAAGGGACTATAGGAAACCTGAAGGGTTTCTCACCCTTCGGGAAAGTCCATTTTGAAAAATTCGAAAGGTAATTTCCGAAGGAAGAGAGCAAGAAGAAAGATTCGGACAAAAAGTCTGAAAGAATTCCTTCGAACAAAGTGTCTCAAGGAATTCCTTTAGGAGATTTCCCTAAGACAAATAGATCCCGAAGAACAAAGGAGCCCGCAGACAAAGTCTGAAGTAGGAGAGATCAGAGAGCCCGAGTTACTCTGCATAGAGTAAATTGAGATTCTTCAATGGCTTAGCTTGAAAAGCTTCATAAGTCAAGTAGATTTGAAAACCCTAATTACATAGCAAAGAGTAAATTAGGTTTCCAACGCTGCTTGACTAAATATGCTCAGTCCAATGGCACGTTCTAAGGATCGACAATGCATGTCATGGAAAGGACAAATGAGAGGTTGCCAAGTGGCACAAAGGGCACCCAGTTGGCAGGGAGATCGACGATCCACAGACATCCACGATGGGAAGATCCACGGTGCAGGTCAAGGATCCAAGGCAACGTCCAACTGCCAATTAGTGCAAAAATCCAAACGACTGGTGGGAGATGGTAGCTGAGAATTTAATGAAGGCCTTCGTCCTTCAACATGGCTCCCTCTCCCGACAAATGGCCGTTCAAACATAAACGCAGCATGGTTCAGCCAGATTATCAACACATAGAGACCTCGCCTTCTTTAGTAGGATACGTGAAAATGAAAGTGACCATGTCATTTTAAATGCAAAGATCATTTCAGCCACGCAAGGAAGTGACATTCAGTTGCTCATAACATGGCTCTTTAGATACACCAAAGAGAGACTTGAAGGTGGGAGGGACTCGAGAAGGTTTTTCAGCAATCCTGAGCGGCGCATTTAGTGGCACAAGGGAGGACGACGACAAGGATCCCAGTTATCAACAACTGCTTCCCTCTTCCCATCTTCTCTTCCCCCTTTTCTGTTATAGAGGCCTTGGAGCCAAGAAATTATCTCTAGACTGGCGATAAAGTTACTCTGCCAAAATCACTTTGTAATAGACCTTTTTGAAGCAATAAAGATAATTTTTTTACCTATCTTTTTGTCTGAAAATTGTGTTAAGCAAGCTTGTGCACAATGGCGTTGTGAAGAAGTGTCCTTCCAAGCTCATTGTCCTTCTTTCTTGCCTATTTTTAGGTGTTTTTCAGTTAGTTGCAAGTTTGGACTTGAGCTCTTTCTACCATTAATGGATGCTTGGTGTGGATTTTGAAATTTCTCTTTGCTTCATGTATGGTTTAGTGAGCCTAGTTTACGAAATACTTATGCAAGTTAACTAGTTGTGAGGTTGTGTAAACAAAATTCATTTTATGTTGAATGAGTGTCATTCCCCAGACTAAGTGGATCATTTATTTTGGTGCATCACCTCCCTTAGCTGAGATTTCCTTTCATGTTATCCTCCTATCCCCTTTTCTTAGCAAACAGTGGATTTTAGTGTGGGAATCAATAGTTGAAATGAAGCACCTTAGGAACTAGCCTCATTAAAAAGCCTAGAGGTTCAACTTCACTACAGGATACCCATAGCCTGAGGTTGTCCCCATGCTTGTAGCTAGAAGTGAGAGAGCCTAAAGAACTCTCTCACAAGGGTGTACTTCCAAACTATAACAAATTTGGCACGTCCGGTGGGACTCATTGCCATTTTTATGGAAGATTGGTCAAGTTTGATGTTGTTTTGATCAATTTGCAGCAATGGTAGCTTTCATCTTTCAGCATCTGGCGACTCCGAAGAATACCCAACTATCTGGTGGCAGAGCAGTGCCTATCTTTCATGCCAAAGGTGACTACAAGATCGTTTTTTGTAGGTATTCCTTTTGAGTTTGTTGAATTACTTTTAAACTCAGCAAGAAGGTTAAGGTCCGTCCATAGTCACATTTACGTAAGAAACTACTTTCCTAAACCAATCATAAGGCATACCTATGTAAAAAGATCTTTGTTAGCCCCTCTTGCTACCATGATTCCCCAAAGAGCTTTTGTGGATTTCAGCGGCCAAAGTCCTTTGAACTTGCCACAGTATGACCCTATGCTAGTAGTGTTGGACTAATCACCAGCGTCCCCCTCAGGGATTTGTGACATGGACTAACAGCCTCCCGTGGGTACTTATCTGGTGTTTGTATCGGGCGTTAACAGGTCGACTTTTTGGCGCAACGGCAAGCATTCTTTTCTAAAAATTGGTATCAGAGCCGTGGTCACAGGTTCGAATCCCCTCGAGTAACGCTGAGGGGGGGATTGTTGGACTAATCACCAGCATCTGCCTCAGGGATTTGTGACATGGACTAATAGCCTCTCGTGGGTACTTATCTGGTGTTTGTATCAGGCATAACAGGTTGACCTTTTGGCGCAATGGCAAGCATTCCTTTCTAACAAGTAGCAATCCTCAAAAGTGTCCCATATTACACAGGAGACCAAGCTGTAACTCCTGAACATATAACAGACAACCAAATTTTGCAACATCCATAATGTCACAATAAAAAACGTAGCTGTTAGGATATTGGTTGTATCCTTCAAGGGAAAGGCGTTAGATTGGTATAGAGGTCTAGCTCCTAACTCTATCCAATCATGGGACCAATTGGGAACAACGTTGTGTAAGAGGTTTGCAGATAAGAGTGATCATCTGTGGTTCGTAGAATAGTTGACCACAATCAAGAGAGCTCCCCATGAAGTCATGCAAGACTTCAACACGAGATTCCAGAAGGCTTGGGATAGAATTCCAACCGTTGTTAGACCATCCCCAAACTTTGCTTTCTTATATTATTTAAAGGCTCTAAACAGCGATATAGCTGTAATGATGCAATCCATGGGAGGGGACATACTGCCAGATGCATGCGAGGTGGCCATTAAAGCATAAAATTGCCTGGTTCAGACGGGCAAGCTTACTCCCAAACCTCCAATGCCTCTTTCCCTTGAGATCAGACCACCTCCTGCAGTCATTCCTCCACTTGATGTTATACTTCCAACTCCAACGATTGTTGTTGTGCCTTCACCAAAGCAAGAGGGGGCCTCCACTAGTGGATCCAATGACTCCCAAGATCAAAAGAATTACTTGGAACTGAAAAGCATGCTCTAATCTTTGGGGAATGATGTGGTCAATGTCAAGATGCAACACGCTTACAGCAAGCCATATCAAGCTCCATACCAGCGTCAGCAGCAGCCTTATCAAGCAAATAGGCCACCCTACAAAGGAAATTTTCAAGGACAGGGGCAGCCTAATTACGCTAGAAAACATAATTATAATTCAAATGCTGCAGGCCCATCCAATTCCTTAGTTTCGGTTCAGAACAATATGGCTCAGGAGGCTGAAGGGACAATGCCTTGGAAACATTTTTTTGGGCAATCCATTGTCTTGACTAATGGCTCTAACCAGGCATTCAATGACCAATGGCAGCAGGTTGTTGCTTATGGATACAACCAAGCTCTGATGACCCAAGGCATGGAGGTTCCCACGATGACAAAGCAGGAGCAGCCTCCACAAGAACAAGGCTCGGATCAGGCGTCAAACCAGCCGGAGGCCACAATGGTCATCAATGAATAAGAGGAGTTGTTGACCATTTTTGGTCCAACAGGCCAAAATCGGTCCCCTTCTCTCCCTGCTGTTCTGATCCAGTTCATTTTTTGATTTTGCACAAATCTAGAAATTTCTACGGACTCTGCAAGCATTTCTACGGACTCTGCAGGCCCATTTCTACAGACTCTGCAGAGAATTTCTACGGACTCTGTAGGCCCATTTCTATGGACTCTGCAGAGAATTTCTACGGACTTTGTAGGCAACAAATGGTTTCCCAACACTTAGGCGCAAAATGGACAAGTGCTTGGTTCAATAGTCTGGTTCAGTCGGTTTGGTTCAAGTGCTTGGTTCATCGCTTTGGTTCAATGGCAAAGCTCATCGACAAAGTCCAACAGTCGGTTCAACAGCGTGGTTCAAAAGAACGCTTCAATGAGAAGGTTCAATAGAGTCTCCCGAAGGACAAGTGCCCTTGCGGAGGGCACTTGGTCGGTGACAATACCGAAGCAGATTTCCCGAAGGGCACTTTTCGAAGGCAATCGAAGAAAAATACAAGGACATAATTCCTTCGGACAAAAAGTCTGAAGAAATTCGGGAAAAGGCCACGGGAGGAAAACTCGAAGAAATTTCAAAGGGGAAAGAAAAGTGGTTGAAACAATTCTTGCGGACTTTTGTCCGCGGGAAAAGTGGTCGAGACAAAGTCCGCGGGAAAAATGGCCGCGGGAAAAAAAAACCCGAGGAAAAGCTCTGAAAAAAAAAAAGCGGGCAAGACAATTCTTGCAGACATTTTGTCCGCGGGAAAATAGCCGAAGAGAAAAGGCCGCTGAAGGACCCCGAAAGGGCAGGTGCCCTTGCGGGGGACTCTCGGCTGCCGAAAGAAGGGCACTTCTCCAAAGCCGAAGGGACACCTTCCCTTCGGGAGGGTCCAAAGCAAAATCCCGAAAGTAAGGGAGTGACAAAAGGCCGAATCAAGAGAAAAGACCAAAGGAATTGCCAAGGACGGTGACGTCTCCGAAGCCATCAATTTCAAGGAAATAGACTAGCCGTTGGTTTTCAAACGGTGATGGGCCCGCGAACGTCAATTTTTACAGCAGAGAAATAGTCGTTTGATTTATGAATTCTTGAACGCTGACCAGAAAAGAACCCAGAGAACAAAGAGACAGAGGCCAGCAAAAGACAAAACCAGGAAAAGACGACGCTAGAAAAAGACAACAGTTGAGAATGAACTCAGTGACCTGCTAATAAAAGATCCCAAGGAGCCAGCAAGGCCGAGAAGATAGCCCCCGAGGGCCAAAGGAGCTAGAAGAGACAAGGCAAGGAAAAGACAAAAGAGCCAAGTGCAGAAATAGACAAAACAGTCCAAGTGGTGAAGGAAGGCGTCGACTCAAGGAGTTAATTCCAGCGGTTGGAACAGTGCTTGCCAAGTGGTCATCAAGGGACGCAAACAGTGAATAGCGCGACCCATTTTTCGCCATTTTGCATTTATGAGCAGACAAACCGCGTGGGTGCCTTCAAGGAGCAGTCTTGTTTGTGGAGAAACGGCGTGGCCTATGTTTATAAACACCTGAAGTCAGAATCGGAGCCGACACAGCATTTATGTTTCAGCGGCTTCCTCTTCCCAATGCCCTCGGGATGCAGATGGGCCACTTGTCAAAGGGCGCCAAAAGTCTTTCAAAAGAGGCGCTTTTGTTCTCTCTTCTCCATATATATATTGTAACTCCTCATTTTAAAAGATCTATCTTGCACATTGTAAGGTGAAGCCCTGGCAATTTTCACCTGGAATCAATAAAAAACGCATTTTTACCTATATTCTGGTTAGATATCTCTAAGTGTGTCTGAGTGTTAGTCTTGTGTTCAGTCATGGCTTCCTAATACTTTCATAGGGTTGACACCAATGCATCTGGTATCTACAAGGCGCCATTCCTACAGGTGACAAGAAGAGCTGAACCTGGAGCACAGAGGCAGAAGGAGGTTACTAGACAGTGTGTTTTTCCTACAGCGCATATGGTAAGTCCCTTTTTTTATGTGTTCCATTAAAGCCTCCCTGTCAAGGTTCCTGCAGTCTGTAAATAATCCCAAAGAAAATTTGAAGGCAACCCTCGTGTCAATGTGGTTGACCAGATGAAGAAGCTGCACATGAACATTTCCTTGTGGGATTCATTGTCAATATCGGGGCAAAAGGACATGCTACAAAAGGAATTGCATGCGCTGAATGAACACGCTGTCCCAACAAGAGCCGATAATGTTTTGATGATGAATGGACAGCCTTCCACCTCAGGACAAGTTAGGAAAGAAGAAAAAGTTTCCCCTTTTTATTTGTTCTTGGTCATAGGAGATTTCTTGGTGCACAATTGCATCATTGACAGTGGAGCAAGCACTTCGGTAATGCCCAAATGCATAGTCGACAAACTGGGTTTTAAATACGAAGAAATGACTAAGGGAGTCCTGCAGCTGGATGGAACACTAGCAAAGACAGTTGGGGTGGTGAAAGGTTTGAGCTTGATGCTACACGCTTGCCCGACCTTCTCAGTTCCTCATGATGTGGTAGTGGCGGATGTCCCTCCTTACTTTGCCATCTACTTATCCAGGGATTTTACATCCAAGATAGGCAGCTACTTAGCAGCGAATTGGTCTTATCTGGGTTTTAGAACCAAGTATGGGACTAAAATTAAGATTGAATCTGAGCCACTCCACAGAGATCATCTGAAACCATACTCGCTCAAGGCAGCAAATGTCAGCTACGCCATTATTGACTAAGAAGAATTCCAAGTAGATTAATCTCCATCCTCTGCCCTTGAAGGAGTTGCAGACCTGCGCTTAGACGAATGGGGAAGTGACAACTTCAAGCGTGATCCTTACAAATTCATAGAGGTAGGCCTTGGAATTTATTGCATGCATGAAGTGGGTACTTTTGTACCAAATCTGATGAAAATGAGCCAAGAAAACTCAGGTCTATGGCAACTGTTCTTTGATGGTTCAAGAAGTAAGTTGGGCGCTGGTGGTGGAGTGGTGCTAGTTTCTCCTTCAAAGGAAAAATACTTTTCGGCTTTCCAATGCCAATTTTTCTGCACATGCAATGTTGCAGAGTATGAATCCCTCATCCACGGTTTGGAGTGGGCGAGGAAAAGAGGAATCAAAGCGCTGCAAGTTTTTGGTGACAGTGCGCTGATTGTCAATCAGGTAAGAGGCCTAAATTTGACAAAGAATTCTTTACTGAAGTCCTACAAACATAGGGTATTGGACTTTAGTGGAGAATTTCTTTGCTTTCAATATTACCTTCATTCCTAGAGAGCAGAACAAGCAAGCAGATACGCTGATAGTAGTTGGTGCCCAGTTTGATATCCCTAGGAAAAAAGGCCAAGACCACAGCTCACGCCACTTGAAGGTAGTAATCTGGCCCTCTATACCTGACAATGTCACCAACTGGCAGGGCTTTGACAGCGACCAGCAAATAGCACTCTTCTTGCAAGAAGAAGCTGAGTTTGCTACAAAAAACCAGGTTAAGCTATAGCAGCAATATGGCAGCCAAATTGTTTAGCTGAAGAACAATAAGCTCCCCAAAGGTTTGGTCACTCTAGAGAGTATCTTCAATGGAGATGACCAGTTGAAAAGCGACAAGGCATGCATTGCAACGAAGCAGGAGCACCATGAGAAGGTTGAAATATTCAAAGATAAACTGCTTGCACTTGGGAAAGTGTGCACGGACCGTGAAAGGCAGGCCTTCATCTTGTTGTGCCAAGAATTTGTTGATGTCTTTGCCTGGGAATATAGTGATTTGAGGGGTTTTGACCCAAGTCTGGCCCAACATACCATTGAGCTGGAAGAAGGCGCCAGGCCAGTCAAGCAGAAGCAAAGGCCTGTCAACCCAATGATTGAGCCTCTCATGCGGAAGGAACTCACCAAGTTGATTGAGTCCAGGATAATATTTCCAATCAAACACTTTTCTTGGCTGGCCAATCTTGTTCATGTCCAAAAAAAGAATGGGAAGATCAGACTGTGCGTTGATTTCAGAGACCTCAACAGAGTCTCTTTGAAAGACCATTATCCTCTCCCAAGCATGGAGCAGATCCTTTAAATGGTGACAGGCAGCAAGCGTTTCTCCTTCCTGGATGGGTATTCAGGATATAATCAGATTTTGGTGCAAGACTGTGACCAACACAAGACAGCATTCACTACCAAATGGGGGACGTTTGCTTACAAGAAAATGCCATTCGGACTGTCTAATGTTGGTGCCACCTTCCAACGAGCTATGGACATGGCCTTTCGAGGCTTGATAAATAATACTGTGCTAGTATATCTCTATGATGTGACAATTTTCTCCAAGGAGGCGAGCCAACACATGAAACACCTCAGACAAATCTTTGAGAGGTGTAGAGAGTTCGGTATCTCTCTCAACCCGAGAAAATGGGTGTTCGATTTCCACGAGGGGAAACTCCTTGGCCACATTGTTTCCAAGGAAGGCTTAACTATTGATCCAAAGAGAGTTCACTCCATCCTAGAGCTGTCCTTGCCTAAGCACAAGAAAGGCCTGCAAAGCTTCTTTGGCAAAATAAATTTCATCCGGAGATTTATCCCGAATTTTGCAGAGGTAGTCAAGCCATTGACCTCTATGCTGAGGAAGGGTGAAGAGTTCACGTGGACAGCACAAAGAAATGATAGTTTCGAAGATATCAAGTAGGCCATAGCCAGGCTCCTACTTTGATCAGCCTTGACTTCACCAAAGATTTCAACCTCTACACCTTCGGCAATGAAGAGGTAATCTCCGCCATGCTTCCCCAAGCAAATGGTGATAACCTTGAAAAACCAATTGCATTTTTTAGCCAAGGCCTAGAGGGTTTTGAGGTCAGATACACATATGTGGAGAAGTAAGTCCTTGCGGTCATACGGACGCTGTAAAGGCATGGCAACACCTGAAACTGGTGAGTGCCCGCAGGGCCTTGATAGGACCAAGAGGAGATATTTCAAACTTCAGTGTCTCCCTTATGTCCTAATTGATGGAGTGTTGTTCAGAAGGGATCTCTCAGGGGTCCTTTTAAGGTGCTTAGACCCAAGTCACACTGACAAGGTGCTGTCCGAGTTCCATGATGGACCAGCCGGCGGTCATTTTGCTCCTAGGGCTACAGCAGCAAGAATAATGCGCTGGTTACTTCTGGCCTACTCTATTTAGGGACACTCATGCTTGGGTACGAAAGTGCCAGAAGTGCGCGCTCTTTGATGGCAAGCAACGGTTGGCTGCCATGCCTTTACAGCCTATTCAGGTAGAGCAACCATTCATGCAAATGGGGCCTTGACTTCATAGGGATGATTAACCCTCTCTCCAGTGCTGGACACAAGTGGATCCTGACCGCCACAAATTATTTCACAAGATGGGTAGAGGTTGTCGCTTTGAAAGAAGCCAATGAAAGTGCAGTCCTAGATTTTTATGAAGACCTAATGGCAAGGTTCGGAGTTCCAGCTACCATAATCTTAGATAATGCGTTAGCTTTTTTGGTAACTAAAACAAGTGAATGGGCACTGAGATATGGTATCTATCTTAGCACTTCGTCCAACTACTACCCACAGGGGAATGCACTGGCTGAATCTACAAATAAGAATTTGATCAGGATCAAGAAGAGAACAATGGAGGAGAATCAGAGGACTTGGCATGCCAAGTTGAAAACAACCCTGTGGGCGGATAGGGTCACCCCAAAGAGGGCAATTGGTAACTCGCCGTACACGCTCGTATATGGAAGGGAAGCTAGGCTCCCCATTTCACTTGAGTTGCCAGCCTTAAACCTTGCTCACCAGCGACAATTAGAAGAAGGCAATAGCATGGAGGTTAGGCTATGCAAGCTGATGGAGCTCCAAGAGACAAGAGACCAAGGTATGGCTTCTATGACCAGCCGCCAACAACAGACAAAGAGACACTTCGACAAGAAATCTTCATCAAAAGGTTTCTCTGAAGGAGACATCGTCTTGAAATGGGATGAGGACCGAGCTAAGCCTAGAAAGCACGCGAAGTTCGACGCCCTATAGAGTGGTCCATATGTCATCACTCAGTGCAAGCAGCATAATGCATTCCAACTCTCCAGGTTGGATGGTGAAGAACTGTATATCCCAATTAATGGGATACATCTTAAGCATTACCACTGAGCCCTTCTTTCATCATGTATATATTTTTCTTGCTTTTTTCCTGTTTTCCCTAAGTGCCTTTTGCACATGTTAGTAGTTTTCTTAGTGTTGTGTGTGTTTTCGTTTCCTTTTGGGGTAAACCTTCGTGTTTGATTCTTGGATATCTCAAGGTTGTTGCTAACTTATTCAAAGTTACATTCTGACTCCGTGCCCAATGGACTTTAAGGCAACTAGTTTCTAAGCATAGCAAGCATGCTTCCCCTAGAAATTGCCAATTTGTTGACCATTTTTGGTCCAACAGGTCAAAATCGGTCCCCTTCTCTCCCTGCTATTCTGAGCCAGTTCATTTTTTGATTTTGCACAAGTCTGGAAATTTCTATGAACTCTGCAGGCATTTCTACAAACTCTGCAAGCATTTCTACGGACTCTGCAGGCCCATTTCTACAGACTCTACAGATAATTTCTACGGACTTTGCAGGCAACAAATGGTTTCCCAACACTTAGGCGCAAAATGGACAAGTGCTTGGTTCAATAGTCTGGTTCATTCGGTTTAGTTCAAGTGCCTAGTTCATCGCTTTGGTTCAACGGCAAAGCTCATCGGCAAAGTCCAATAGTCGGTTCAACAGCTTGGTTAAAAAGAACGGTTCAATGAGAAGGTTCAATAGAGTCTTCCGAAGGACAAGTGCCCTTGCGGAGGGCACTTGGTCGGCAACAGTACCGAAGTAGATTTCCCGAAGGGCACTTTTCGAAGGCAATCGAAGGAAAAGACAAGGACATAATTCCTTCGGACTTTTTGTCTGAAGGAATTCCTTCGGACAAAAAGTCCGAAGAAATTCGGGAAAAGGCCATAGGAGGAAAACCCAAAGAAATTTCAAAGGGGAAAGAAAAGTGGTCGAAACAATCCTACAGACTTTTGTCCACGGGAAAAGTGGCTGAGACAAAGTCCGTGGGAAAAATGGCCGCGGGAAAAAAAACCCAAGGAAAAGCTCCGAAGAAAAGAAGCGGGCGAGACAATTCTTGCGGACATTTTGTCTGCGGGAAAATAGCCGAAGAGAAAAGGCCGCCGAAGGACCCCGAAGGGTAGGTGCCCTTGTGGGGGACTCTCGGCTGCCGAAAGAAGGGCACTTCTCCAAAGCCGAAGGGACACCTTCCCTTCGGGAGGGTCCAAAGCAAAAGCCCGAAGGTAAGGGAGCGACAAAAGGCCGAATCAAGAGAAAAGACCGAAGGAATTGCCAAGGACGGTGACGTCTCCGAAGCTGTCAATTTCAAGAAAATAGACTAGCCGTTGGTTTTCAAACGGTGACGGGCCCGCGAACGTCAATTTTACAGCAGAGAAATAGCCATTTGATTTTTAAATTCTTGAGTGCCGACCAAAAAAGAGCCCAGAGAACAAAGAGATAGAAGCCAGCAAAAGACAAAACTAGGAAAAGACAATGCTAAGAAAAGACAAAAGTTGAGAATGAACTCAGCGACCTACTAATAAAAGAGCCCAAGGAGCCAGCAAGGCCGAGAAGATAGCCCTCGAGGGCCAAAGGAGCCGGAAGAGACAAGGCAAGGAAAAGACAAAAGAGCCAAGTGCATAAACAGACAAAACAGTCCAAGTGGCGAAGGAAGGCGTCGACTCAAGGAGTTAATTCCAGCGGTTGGAACAGTGCTTGCCAAGTGGTCATCAAGGGACGCAAACAGTGAACGGCGCAACCCATTTTTTTCCATTTTGCATTTATGAGCAGACAAACCGCGTGGGTGCCTTCAAGGAGCAGTCTTATTTGTGGAGAAACGACGTAGCCTATGTTTTTAAACGCCTGAAGTCAGAATCGGAGCCGACACAGCATTTATGTTTCAGCGGCTTCCTCTTCCCAATGCCCTTGGGACGCAGATGGGCAACTTGTCAAAGGGCGCCAAAAGTCTTTTTCAAAAGAGGCGCTTTTGTTCTCTCTTCTCCATATATATATTGTAACTTCTCATTTTAAAAGATCTTTCACATTGTAAGGCGAATCCCTGGCAATTTTCACCTGGAATCAATAAAAAATGCATTTTTAACTCTATTCTGGTTAGATATCTCTGAGTGTGTCTGAATGTTAGTCTTGTGTTCAGTCATTGCTTCCTAATGCTTTCACAGGGTTGACACCAACGCATCTGGGATCTACAAGGCACCATTCCTACAGGTGACAAGAAGCGCTGTACCTGGAGCACAGAGGCAGAAGTAGGTTACTAGACAGTGTGCTTTTCCTACAACGCCTATGGTAAGTCCCTTTTTCTGTGTGTTCGATTAAAGCCTCCCTATCAAGCTTCTTGCAGTCTAGTCCTTTTACCAGTTAAAGTGTATATGTGTTTTTATGGTTCTGAGTGTGAGTGTGAGTAGATCGAAATTATTTGGTGCATCACCCTCTTAGATTAGGTTTTGTTTTCCTGTAATCCTTCCCCCTTTTCATCTCCCCTCCATTATATATATATATATATATTAGCACTTATTGGAATAACTCAGATGCATCAAAGGGAGCTAGCCCCTTATCTAGAGATTCTCCTCCCAGTTGTGCCTTGCCCACAGGCAAGAGGGGAGTTTCCATTTTGACGTGTGGAATGCAGGAGCTCAGCCTCCTGTCAACGGTGCAATCCACTGCGTCAACAGGAGTGTTATGCGTCCAATCAGCAGGTCATCCCCAGTCTAGCTCATGTCCTAGTTTCAGCAAACACAAGATTCAAGAGAAGGAATATGGGTGACAACCATGAAGTTTTCAAAGAACCTCTTGTCACCGTTCCTTTATTGACAAAGCCAACAACAGTAGCTCCCAAAACCCAAGCAAAGGCTGGTGGTATGCCAATCAACATTGTGGATCAAATGAATAAATCCAGCGTGAGCATACCGATGTGAGACATGTTTTCCATGCCCAGCCAAGTGGACATCCTTCAAGAAGGTTTGTCCAAGATGAGTGTTATGATAGCTACAGGTAAACAACTAGGCAAGGACGCTGAGATCTTCACTAATGCAGCCAAGAGTCCTTTGGGAGAAAGGTCAAATAGTGTGACCAAACCCCCTCCATTCTACATTTCATTAATCATCGACGATTCTTTGGTGCACAATTGCTTGGTAGATAGTAGAGCTAGCACCTCAGTCATGCCAAAGTCTATAGCTGATCAGTTGCATCTTAAATATGAGCCGCATACCAAGGGAGTCCTGTAGCTTGACGGTTCTTCCACAAAGCCATCAGGTATCATCAAGGATTTGAGCTTAACCCTACATGCTTGTCCTAGTGTTTCGGTGGTGCAAGACGTGTTGATCCTTGATATCACTCCCCGCTTTGCGTTGTGTCTGTCTAGAGAATTCACAGCCAAAATTGGGGGTTATCTTGCAGTAGATTGGTCTTACATGGCGTTTAGAACAAGGTACAGGACTAAGGTCTCAATCAAGGCTGAACCCATGGCACAACTCCATATTGAACCCCATTAGCCAGATAGAATAAACCTCAATCGTACTATCCTTGATGAGGATGAGTTTACAATTGGTCAGGAGCTAAACACTCATCTTGAAGAGGTTCCAAACTTGTTCTTGGATGAGCTATGGGAAGATAACCAATTTTTCAACCCTTTGGAAGGTGTTGAGGAAAGAGACATGGGTGTCTATTTGCTGCACGAAGAGAATCAACTCATGCCTGCCCTCATTGGACCTAAAGAAGACCCCAATGGTATGTGGAAGTTGTTCTTTGATGGCTCAAGGAGCAAAAATGGCGTAGGTGTTAGGGCAATGTTGGTTTCCCCTTTAGGAAATAAGCTTTTCTCTTCTTATAGGTTCCATTTCAATTGCTCTTCAAATGCAGCAGAATAGGAAGACTTGATCCATGCCCTTCAATGGGCCAATAAAAGAGGAATCAAAATACTGCAAGCATATGGAGACGGCGAGCTCATAGTGAACCAGGTCAAAGGCTTGAACATTACAAAGAATCATTTGATGTGGTCCTACAAAAATAGAGTGTGGGCCCTAATTTAAGATTTTGAAGCCTTTGACATCCAAGCTGTCCCAAGAAATCAGAACCAACATGCTGACAGGTTGGTTGCTGTGGGATCTCAGTTTGACATTTTAAGTGAGCTGAAAGAAGCCAAGGTTCAACCACACATCAAGGTGGTGGTGAGGCCATCAGTGCCAAATAATAAAGCCCACTCGCAGGTTTTCAAAATTGATAAGCAAATTGCTTGTTTCTTACAATAGGAAGCTGAGTTCTCCTTCGTCAAGCAAGGTAAATTGCATCATCAATACGAGGATCCAATAGTTCAATTAAGGTCGAACAAGCTTCCTAAGGGGCTGGTTACACTTGAAGGCCTTTTTCATAAAAGGGACCATGTGAGAAAAGAAAAGGCAGTAATGTCTACTAATGAAGAAAACTATGAGAGAGTCCTCATCTTCAAAGATAAGCTTCTCAAGCTCGGGAAGGTAAGCAACAAAGCTGAAAGACACTCTTTCATAGCATTTTGTCAGGAATATGTAGATATTTTTGCTTGGGAGTATAGCGACCTGAAAGGTTTTGATCCGAACTTAGCCCAGCATACCATAGAATTGGAGGCCAATGCTAAGCATGTAAGGCAAAAACAAAGGCCCATCAACCCCAAGATAGAAGAGCTGATGAGGGAAGAGTTAACCAAGTTGATCGAATCCAGGATCATCTTTCCCATCAAGCACTCATCATGGTAGCCCATTTGGTGCCTATAAGGAAGAAGAGTGGGGAGATTAGGCTGTGTGTTGACTTCAGAGATTTGAACAAAGTCTCTTTGAAGGATCACTACCCTCTACCATCCATGGAGCAACTTCTCCAAGTAGTTGCAAGATCAGAATGATTTTCTCTATTGGATGGATATTCAGATTACAACCAAGTATGGGTAAAAGAGGAGTATCGGTACAAGATTGCCTTCACCACCAAATGGGACACGTATGCGTACCAAAAGATACCCTTTGGTTTGTCAAATGCTAGCGCAACTTTTCAAAGAGCCATGGACATGACTTTCCAAGGGCTACTAAATCAAATGGTGCTGGTATACTTGGATGATATCATGGTTTTCTCCAAGAATGCCAGCAAACACATGGACCACCTAAGGCTGATTTTCGAGAGATGCAGGGAATATGGGATCTCATTGAATCCCAAGAAGTGCGTGTTTGTCGTTCATGAGGGCAAGCTGCTGGGCCATATCGTTTCAAAGGAAGGGTTGTTCATTGATCCCGATAGAATAAGTGTCATCTTGGCCTTACCCTTACCCAAGCATAAGAAGGGACTCCAAAGTTTCCTTGGAAAGATAAACTTCGTGAAAATATTTATCCCCAGTTTTGCAAATTTGGTCAAGCCCATCACTGTTGTGCTGAAGAACCAAGTGTTCACTTGGTCAAATGAAGGTAAGTCAGCATTTGAGGCTATCAAACAAGCCATTGCTCAAGCATCCACACTTATGAATCCTGATTTCTCAAGGGACTTCATATTGTATGCTTTTGCCAATATTGATAATATATCAGCGATGCTAATTCAAAGGAATGGTGGACTCGAGTAGCCAATAGCATTTTTCAGTCAGGGGCTTGAGGGGTATAAGGTGAGGTATACTTTTGTAGAAAAACAAGTCCTTGCAGCAGTAAGAAGCCTAAAAAAGTTTAGGTCAATGCTTTCCAACAACAAAATCTACCTTATGGTGTCTCATCCTGGAGTGAGAGACTTCCTTCTTAACAAAGACTTGAACGAAAAGAGAGTTGATTGGATTACTCAAGTCATGGAGTATGACGTGGAGATCAAGGTCACTAAGCTAGTAAGTGGTAAAGGTTTGTGTGAGCATATGGTCGATGACCTTCATAAAGACAAAGAGGTCATCTTGGTAACACAAGATAACCCACAAATAGATGCACCTCCATCTCATACTAGTTGACTCCATGATATGACGCACTTTCTACTAACAGGTGAGTGCCCTCAAGGTATGGACAAAGCAAAAAGAAGGTATTTCAGACTTCAGTCCATACCTTATGTGTTGGTTGATGGGATTTTATTCAGAAGGGACCTCAATGGAATGCTCCTAAAGTGCATAGATGATGACCAAGTGGCCAAGCTTCTGGAGCATTTCCATGATGGACCTGCAGATGGTCATTTTGCACCTAGGACTACAACAACAAAGATAATGAGGGCGGGCTATTACTAGCCTAGCCTCTTCAAGGACGCTTATGCATGGGTGAGGAAGTGTCAGGAATGTGCTCTCTTTATGGGTAAGAAAAGGTTAGCAATTTTTTCTCTCAACCGGATTCAAGTAGAGCAACCTTTCATGCAATGGGGTTTGGATTTCATTGGAGTGATCAACTCCCCATCAAGTGTTGGGCATAAGTGGGTGCTTATTGCAACTGATTACTTCACCAGTTGGGTGGAAGCCATTGCATTGAAGGAAGCCAATGAAAGTGCAGTCTTAGATTTCTATTATAGCATCATGACCAGGGTTGGTGTTCCATCTATTATCATCTCTAATAATGCATTAGTTTTTCTTGGTCTGAAAACAAGTGAATGGGCTCTCAAGATGGGCATCTACCTTAGCACTTCCTCCAATTATTATCCTTAAGGAAATGGGTTGGTTGAGTCTATGAATAAAAATTTGTTGAGGATCATCAGGAAGACTATGGAGGAGAACTGAAGGACGTGGCACACTAATTTAAAGACAGCTTTGTGGGATGACAGGTTAACTCCTAAAGCTGTTGTTGGCAATTCTCCATATGTTCTAGTATATGGAAGGGAGGCCAAGCTACCCATTTCTCTTGAGCTGCCTACATTAGAACTAGACCATCAATTGGAGCTGCTGGAAGATGAACCTATTATAGACTGGATTTGCACCCTTATGAGAGAGTTCTTCAGGGTCTCTCACTTCCAGCTATAAGCATGGGAACAACCTCAAGATGTGGGTGTCCTATGGTGAGGTTGAACCTTTGACTTTTTTATGAGGCTAGTTCATCAGGTGCTTCACTTCAGCTCTTTGGGTTTCTATGCTAAACTCTACTAATGGCCAAGGAAAAGGGGAGAGAGATTACTTGAAAAGAAAACTAAGCTAAGGGAGGTGATGCACTGAAAGTAAGTGATCCCCCTGGTCTGGGAAAGACACTAATTCAACATAAGACAAGTTGGCTTACACAACCTGTTGTCAACCTGGAGTTGCGGCCTGATTCGAAGACGTGCGTGAAACGGCCAGTCCTCTATTCGGCTGAAACAATGGGATCTTCTCATGAGGGTGGGTGCCTCAATGGCGAGAAGAACCTCCAGAGAAGGCTGGTTCCTGTATGATGTATCAATGAAGATCCCTACTCTACGTTGTGGACTACCATGGAAAAGGGAGAAGGAAATTTAAAGGGGAAATCCTACCTAAAAATGGTGATACACCAGAAGTTCGATCCACTCAACTTGGAACCTTGAACACTGAACGAACAAGGGAAAAGGAAGACCTATGATTTCAATCAATCACTTATGCATAAGTATTTCATGGAAAGGTTCGATCTAATGATTGAAACCTGAGGGAAAACGATGGAGAGAGGTCCGATAAAAGACACTTTGCGGCCACCTAGCATCCACTTACAGCTTCAGCAAAAGACAATAAAGAACACTGAACATGACCTGCACAAGGATAATCTAGCAACTAGGCATGAATCAGAATTTGGGAAGGGAGAGAAATCTACCACTTATGCAAATTGCTGAAGAAATATACACTATGCCAATGCTTGAAATCTGAAAGTACAGTCCTATTGATCGAAGAGGTTACACAACTCACTAATGGCAGAGTCTGGTCTAACCATGTCATGTCTCCAATTTCTGCTCTTCTTTAGTGACAACATTTCTAGCAGGGTTGGTCTATTATCTGGTTCCCATAGGCCAGCAGAGCGTAGAGGGAACCAACCCAGGGGCTTTGAGAGTCATGCATGAGCCTCCCAGGTAGTTTGGAGTAGTAGACAACAGTTTCCTACAATTTAGGAGGGATTCCTAATTTGTAGGGATTGACTAGGAGTGGTCTAGGAGGCATTTGGAGACCTCGGCGAACGTTTTGGAGACTTAGAGTGCATCTCCTATTTTTTAGGAGGCATTCCTATTTTTTAGGAGGAACTACCAGTTCGGTGATAGTTCTCTCAGAGGTGCACACAGTAGGGGAGAGTCATTGGGACTCAATTTTGGTTATTCAATGTTGGGGACTTGGTGTTCCGGCAGTTATTGATTAGTTGGGAGACTTTCCTTGTTTTTAGGAGGCAGTTCCTATTTATGGGGGTTATTCCTACTTTTTAGGAGGTATGATTACTCTTTGGGTTCAGTTTTAAAGGGATAGGGCTTGTTTCCTAGATTTTAGGAGCATCCCTAGATTTTAGGGATGAGACTGTCAGTGGATCCTTGATTTTCGACTTCAGTCACAGACAGGTGACAAGATGATTTGTTGGTTCGTGATGTCAATTGGACATTTTGTGGCTACTTGGGTTATATTTTTTATATTTCCTAAGTTTCCGTCTTTTTATTAAATAAAGCTAAGTGGTTAGCCATTTTAGAGTAATAAGGAGTTTTTGGCCTCATCTGGATGCGCACCCTATGGTATGATAGCTCGTTGGAAAGATCTCGAAATTATCTAAATATTTCTCTTTGGTCTCAGGGCAATTCAGTGAACAGATTTCTGTCTATGAGGAAAAAGGTCATTTTCTAGTAACATGACCACTTTAAAATAAGAAATTATAACACCTTCACTTCCCAACGCCACTTGGAGACACTTAGGGTTCGCTTTGCATTTGAGAAGGGTTATAAGGAGATGGAAGATTCATTGTTGGATTGATCATTTGACATATTATATTTTGGAGAAGTGCACTTGGGCTCAGGTGGAGCTTTCTGCATTGGGACGCCAAACCCCAATTGCTGCCCTGTTTGGGACGTAGCCCCCATACAGTGGACTTTACTCATTCAAATTCATTGGGAGATTAATCAGTGTTTCTTTGAGAGGCGCTGGAAGTTTGACAGAATTCAGCAGATATTAAGGAGCGATTTCAAATTGTGAGGGTTTCTTTTGTACGGCTGAACCTGGCAGCTTGTGTAAACAGTACCGCTGTACTTGATAGTCATTTCTTATCACAGCAGCGCATCAACAAAGTATTCTTTTAGCTGGCCGCCATTCTTCTTCTGGATTAGATTACCTTCAGCAATTCAGGTTGGCTGTTTGTCATTGTAATTTACCTGAATTATTGAGAATTCATCATTGGTTCCTTATTTGATTCAATATCTTAAATTCTGCCCTTTTGAAATTGGATCTGGCTGTACTTGGGTTTTAATTTCATAAGTTATTTGTGTTATTGCATTTCAATTATTTATTTATTGCAAAGTTCCTCAAAACACAAAAACAAAAGAAAAACAAACAAACCCTTCTGCAACTTTCCGTCTATTACGGAAAGAAAACATTCAGAAACAGGAAAACACCATTTCAGATTACAAAATTACAGCAGATCTACAGAAGGGATCCATCAGGGATATTTCAGTGGTATCAGAGCCTTGATTCTGCCAGCGTGTTGGAATTTCGCGTTGCATGTTAGTTTTTAGCAGTACAGGGTCGATTTTTGCTCTTTCATATTAGTTTCAGTTGGTTATCGTGGTAGTTCATTATGGCAAAATGGTTAAGAGATATAAACCTATGGAAAGAATGTGAATAGTCACCACAAAAATTCAAGCTTCAATTGCAGCAGTTCAATGATTCTATGTCAAGGAAATTTGAACATGCTAGTGGATCATCATCTTCTTCTAGAAAGGATCCATTGCCACTAGATAGGAAAATGGAAGTAATTAGCATACTTGAGGAGTATAATACTCTTCCTCAATATGTTAAGGAGAACTTTCCTTTCAAAGATTACATTGACATGCATCTAAAAATTTGTCATAAGGTTGAGCTTGCAAAAAAGGAATACCATGCCATAATTGATGATATGTTTTCATGTGAGAAAGAAGATTGGTGTCAACCTATCTGTGTTCATGATAAAAACACCATAATAGATCAGTCACTTGCAGGGTATGCAGAAGAAAGGCATGAAGATGTGTTATCATTTGAGTTGCAGCCTAGGAAAAACAAAAATCAGTCATCATGTGGGAATCCTAAAGAAGAAATAACTCTAGAACAAAAAGAGACACATAGCACACCATTGATTCATCAAGTTGATCACAAAATGGAAGAGATTACAATCATGGATCAACCCATTAGAGATGTTGAAAGCATGTCTCCAAGGTCTGGTACCTATTTTAATTTTTGCAACAGCAGTTCTAGTCATGTGGTATCATCCATTTCACATGAAGGTAATGAGGTTGTTGAGTCTTCCTATGGTGGTACTCCGGTTAAGTGTGTTGCACATGAGATCTATATTGTGGATTCAAACCACAAAGGTTTTGATTTTGTTTACCCCACCTTGGAAGATGTGAAAAAGGCTCAAGAGACGTGCAATGGATGGTCACATAGAGCTAAGAAGGCCAAGATGCTTGCTGCCCAAGCAAGACAACACTTACAAGAGGTCAAGAAAATATGCAATCAGCTTGATATTGCAAGAAGACAAAGAGACTCATACATTAGATCATTACTTCTTCCATGGGAAGAAAGTGAGGATGTTGAGCATATAAAGGAAGAGCTTCTTGAGGTAAGTCCACAAGAAGAGCATGTTGAGTTGTGTGAAGAGGAAAAGATTTATGATCCAGAAAATTCAGTTCGGTCTAGTTTGCATCATGAAGTTTATGATGTTCCTCTTTTAAAAAGCCCCTTAAAGGCTCCAAACAATGATGATATTGGTTACACACTTGATGGACCAGCCACAAGTGTTATTTTCATTTGTGTGGAATGGAACATTATTGATTTTGATTTGGTTAGTCATACATCATCCACAATGGAAGGACAATTGTTAAGATCATATGAAGCATATTGTCTTAAAGAGATGATTAGGGAGACTAAGAGGCTGCTTACTAAGAAGATATTGCATTTTGATAATGTTTGGTTTGTTTGGCATAGTGCACCATGGAGTTTGTTAGTAATGGAAAACATATCAGTTATGGAGATAGAGGTATGGATCAGATTTTTGGCAGCTAAGGCAGTTAATGGGACATGTTATATTCGTTTGAACACACCCCATGGACCAGCACCTTTAGAGGAGTCACCTACCTTGGACGGAGAGGCAAGAGAAGACCACAAAAACATTGTGGAAAGGTATGAACATACTTCTGATTTTTTGACTTTGAACAGCAATTCTCTTTCATCTCATGAGCCAAACTTTGAACCTTGGGTTGGTTACATTCAAGTTGGGATGTTCAAGTGTGAAGTTGATCCTTCCCTTCCAAGAGTTGATGATATATTAAGTTGCATATCTAGTGGACCAGCCACAAAGAGCCTGTCTTCGTTGAGACATTCATCAATGGATTTATCACCTCTTTCATATGATAGGGCAGTGATGTACCTTTTGATTGAAGATTTAGACTTTTTAGATATTACATTGGGCTTTCAAGATCAGAATATAAGGGACTTCGTTGGTTGCATGGTTAAACAAAACATTTACTTAACAACCTTTAATGAAGGCACACTAATTTGTGGAAATATAGGTAAAGTTGCAGCAGCTGTTTGGAGGATTTGGAAAAGTATTCAACAAACTTTCCTTGCCGATGATTGGCTCATTTGTGAATTCCTCACAACATTGGTTGTTGGTAGTAATTGTGGCTTCATTTGGAGTGAAGTTCTTAGTTGGTTAGATGAGGTATAGGTTCACAACAGCAACATAATGAGTACCAACATGCTGGAGGGATGTGTCAGTGCAAAGATTAGGGATTTTGGTATCAACATGTGTTGGGCATTTCTTCAGTGGATTCATGTTGGGTTGCTTCACTTTTGGTATACATATGTTTATATCAGAATAGCGCAGTGGTTGGGTAGAGCAACATTTCTCAGATTGATATGGGATTCAGGAATTGATAATCCTACAATTTTGGGTACAAATGATACATGCTTTGGTTTTTCTCATGATGGCATACATACTTCATCTTCGAGTTTGTCATCTACATCCATTGATATGGCAGTGGTATCCTTGTTGATTGGTGACTCCATAGTCTTTGACTCCTTATGGACTAGTGGCTGTCCAAGCTGGATCATTTACTACTTGACTTGGCATTGACTACATCCATGATTCAGTATGAGGGCATTGAGGAGTGTTTCTTTTGGACATTTTTTGTTTGGCACTGGTATGATGACATCTATGATATCATTCAAGTTGCTGGTCAGAATTATAGCAGCATTGCTAGGTGGTCATGTGGGTTGGAATACTGGTTTATGGGAGTTCACTTTCACGCCTTCTTGCTGGTCTGCTTCATTGTATGTATGTTTCATGGAGTGCGGTTGAGATACGTCTTCATCTCATTCAGCACATCTGGTATTTTGGTTTGGGATCCGGGCCTTGGTCTCATTGATACATTGGTGCTTCAGGGTCCTAGTGAGTTGCTTCATGGTTTGGAGTGTTTGGGCATATTTGTCAGAATGGAATAGTTAGTTGTTTGGTGGGGAGATGTTGAGGCATACATGCGATGGTTGAGCACGATATTTGTTCAGTCACACCAGATGGTAACAAGTTCTAGGATTGCAATTATGGATCTTGATGAGAGGCATTGGCAGTATGGATTTGCATGTCTATTTAGAGGGATACAGTATCTGTATGGTGGTTCCCTTTTGAGGCTGATTTGGAATCCTGGAATCACTTGGGTTTGCAGTTCAATAGTTGAGGATGTGGAAGCCAATGTTGGCTTACTAGAGTTTTCACCTTTAGTGTTCCAGTTTGGTTCTTTCGGAGAGCAGTTCATTGAGGAGTTGACAGAGTTGGTACAGTATTTGATTGCTCTTCCTTCAGGGGGTTTTCAGGAGGTTACTTGTTTGGGTGCAGTGCAGGCCAGTGTTTCTAGAAGATGGTACTACAAACCTTCCAGGATGGCTTGGGACCCTGGGATCATTCTTGGTTATGGTATGGACTTGCCTGATGATTGTGGAGTTGGATTGACATTGCTTGAGGACAAGCAATCTTTGGGAAGGGAGGACTGTCATGTCCCCAATTTATGCCCTTCCTTAGTGACAACATTTCTAGCAGGGTTGGTCTATTATCTGGTTCCCATAGGCCAGCAGAGCGTAGAGGGAACCAACCCAGGGGCTTTGAGAGTCATGCATGAGCCTCCCAGGTAGTTTGGAGCAGTAGACAACAGTTTCCTACAATTTAGGAGGGATTCCTAATTTGTAGGGATTGACTAGGAGTGGTCTAGGAGGCATTTGGAGACCTCGGCGAACGTTTTGGAGACTTAGAGTGCATCTCCTATTTTTTAGGAGGCATTCCTATTTTTTAGGAGGAACTACCAGTTCGGTGATAGTTCTCTCAGAGGTGCACACAGTAGGGGAGAGTCATAGGGACTCAATTTTGGTTATTCAGTGTTGGGGACTTGGTGTTCCGGCAGTTATTGATTAGTTGAGAGACTTTCCTTGTTTTTAGGAGGCAGTTCCTACATTTATGGGGGTTATTCCTACTTTTTAAGAGGTATGATCATGCCCAAGGTTGGGACTCCATGAGATTACTCTTTGGGTTCAGTTTCAGAGGGATAGGGCTTGTTTTCTAGATTTTAGGAGCATCCCTAGATTTTAGGGATGAGATTGCCAGTGGATCCTTGATTTCCGACTTCAGTCACAGACAGGTGACAGGATGATTTGTTGGTTCGTGATGTCAATTGGACATTTTGTGGCTACTTGGGTTATATTTTTAATATTTCCTAAGTTTTCGTCTTTTTATTAAATAAGGCTAAGTGGTTAGCCATTTTGGAGTAATAAGGGGTTTTTGGCCTCATCTGGATGCGCACCCTATGGTATGATAGCTCGTTGGAAAGGTCTCGAAATTCTCTAAATCTTTCTCTTTGGTCTCAGGGCAATTCAGTGAACGGATTTCTGTTTATGAGGAAAAAGGTCATTTTCTAGTAACATGACCACTTTAAAATAAGAAATTATAACACCTTCACTTCCCAACGCCACTTGGAGACACTTAGGGTTCGCTTTGCATTTGAGAAGGGTTATAAGGAGATGGAAGATTCATTGTTGGATTGATTATTTGACATATTATATTTTGGAGAAGTGCGCTTGGGCTCAGGAGGAGCTTTCTGCATTGGGACGCCAAACCCCAATTGCTGGCCTGTTTGGGACGTAGCCCCCATACAGTGAACTTTACTCATTCAAATTCGTTGAGAGATTAATCAGTGTTTCTTTGAGAGGCGCTGGAAGTTTGACAAAATTCAGCAGATATTAAGGAGCGATTTCAAATTGTGAGGGTTTCTTTTGTACGGCTGAACCTGGCAACTTGTGTAAACAGTACGGCTGTACTTGATAGTCATTTCTTATCACAGCAGCGCATCAACAAAGTATTCTTTTAGCTGGCCGCCATTCTTCTTCTGGATTAGATTACCTTCAGCAATTCAGGTTGGCTGTTTGTCATTGTAATTTACCTGAATTATTGAGAATTCATCATTGGTTCCTTATTTGATTCAATATCTTAAATTCTGCCCTTTTGAAATTGGATCTGGCTGTACTTGGGTTTTAATTTCATAAGTTATTTGTGTTATTGCATTTCAATTATTTATTTATTGCAAAGTTCCTCAAAACACAAAAACAAAAGAAAAACAAACAAACCCTTTTGCAACTTTCCGTCTATTACGGAAAGAAAACATTCAGAAATAGGAAAACACCATTTCAGATTACAAAATTACAGCAGATCTACAGAAGGGATCCATCAGGGATATTTCAAACAAAGAGAGAGATTGGATGATTTTTTTAATCAAGGCTAAAAGCCATTATATAGAAAATTACAAGAGACCAAAGATTGGTGCTGAAAATTTGAAGAGAAGGATTCACTTTGGGTTAACTCCAGGGTTTACTTGGCCTTTCAATAAAATATATTTTCTTTTTTGTCCTTGCATGAAGCTTCTTCGTTTGATGAAGCGAACTTATCTTTGTTATGAACCACCCACCTCTCTTTGCATGGAAATCCGTGTAAATGTCAATTTTAGAACTTCTTCGTGCGCTGCTTGATGCCGAGTTGTAGTGTTTGAAAGCTGAGTTGGACGAAGAGATCAGTGGAGTTGATTGTTTGGTAGCTGAGTTGGTTGAAGAGATCATTCTCTTTCGCATGGAAAGCTTATAGTGGATGCGGCATTTAACAATTAGTCAACTCTAAATCTGGAACAATCAACTCATCGTTCGAATTTGGAACCCCTGTTGAAGCTGAGTTAGACCTTCGAATGCATGCGCTGACTGGAGACGAACAGGATTTTAATAATCAGTCAACTGAAGCTCTGACTGATGTTCAAAAATAGCTCCTGCTTGCATGTATTCTGTCCTATTGTTCGTGTCTATTTCTGGCAAGATTCCGTATTTAACTCTTCGTCGGATTATCTATCTTCTATCCTCTTTTGCACAGTTAGCCTCCATTTCTTTCGGATTTCCTGTTGTCTCCTTGGTTTCAATGGTTACTTCTCGCGGTCAAAATTTGACGGCTTGCGGGACGTCACCGGAAGCTTTATTCCTTCGGACTTCCATCTTACCACTTTCCCGCGGCTTTCTTTCCTTCGGCTTTATTGGCTTCACATCTTTCCCGCGGACAAAATGTCCGCAAGAATTATCTCAGTCTCTGGCCTTCGGAATTCCTTCGGGTTTTTTCGTCGGATTTATTTTCCTCGAGCTATTTCTCCGAATTCCTTCGGGTTTTTTGTCCAAAGGAATTCCTTCGGACAAAAGTCCGAAAGAATTCATTTTCTTTGTTTTGCCTTTTTGTCTTTTGGCCTCAGTCTTGTTTTTACTTCGGACTTTTTGTGGCCTTCCGAATTTCTTCGGACTTTTTGTCCGAAGGAATTCCTTCGGACAAAAAGTCCGAAGGATATCTCTTTGCTTTTCTCTCTGAAATATGCCCTTCGGCTTCTGAAATGTGCCCTTCGGCTAAGACAAGTGCCCTTCGGCACCGACCAAGTGCCTTCTACACCGACCAAGTGCCCTCCACAAGGGCTAGTCGATCTCCCTCTATGCCCTTCAAAAAAATTGAAGGGCACCCGGGCTTTTTGTAAAGGTCTCTGAATTTGGTCTTGTGCCTGCCCGAAGGGTAGGTGCCCTTCGGGAATATTGAAAGTGACCCTTCCGAAGAGTACCTTGCCCTTCGAAATTCTTGAAAATGCCCCCTTCCAAATTAATCTTTGGCTTTTCCTTGCCTTTTGTACGGACTTTCTTTGTCTTTGTGGTCTTCCGAATTTCTTCGGACTTTTTTGTCCAAAGGAATTCCTTTGGACAAAAGTCCGAAGGTTTTCTTTATCTGAAGTAAAAACCTTTTTGGTGAACCCTTCTGAAGGATTTCATTCTTTGTAGCAAGGACCCTACCAAAACAATGTACTCTTCTTCCTTGGCTAGAAACATGAATTTTCCGAATGGCGAGAGACAATCTGACTTGTGGAAGAATTGTCAACATTTCTGGCGACTCAACTGGCTCAGCGTTCCTACTATGCTTGAGAACCCAGGCCATGTATAAACGCTATTTGAATTTCCAGATGGTGAATCTAATTTCTAACTGAAAATCTGTTCTGATCATGGCTGTAGCAACCTCCTTCAAAATAAGAAGGGAAACACACGAAAGTAGAAAAAACTAAGAACAAATGTGCAACAAGCACTTAAAAAATTGAAGCAAACTACTGTGCTTGTACAGCACTTGGAGGAAAGCAAAAATTAACTATGTACATAGAATTTTGCTCTTTAATAGCAACGTTTCAGATGTATCCCATTGACTGGGATTGGAAGCTCTTGGCCGTCCATCTTAGCAAGTTGGAAGGCGTTGTGGGATTTGCAGTTGGAGATCGTATATGGGCCACTCCAAAGTGAATCAAACTTTGTGTGCCTTCCTGGTTTGGCCCAATTCTCATCCCACTTGAGGATCAAATCTCCTTCATTGAAGCTTCGTGACGAAGCTCCTTTGTTGAATGTCCTTTTCACTTGTGCCTGATGACTTTCCATGGCTAGCATGGCTTGATTTCTTGTCTCTTCCAGCTCCATAAGTTCTGCATACCTGATCTCCATAGGCTCGTTTTCTAACAATTCAAGTTGATGCATTAATTCTAAAGCTGGAAACTCGAGAGAGATAGGTAACTTTGCTTCCCTACCATAGACCAGCTTGTAGGGAGAGTTGGCTATTGACCTCTTGTAGGTGATCCTATCAGCCCATAGTGCTGACTTCAACTTGAGGTACCATGATCTCTGATTGTCTTCAATAGTCCTTCATATGATCCTCAAGAGGTTCTTGTTTGTAGACTCAGCAAGGCCATTTCCTTGTGGATAATAATTTGATGAAGTGCTGAGATAGATTCCATGTTGGACGGCCCATTCGCTGATCCTAGATCCCACAAAAGCCATTGCATTGTCAGAAATAATGGTTGAAGGGACTCCAAACCTAGTGACCAAACTTTAATAGAAATCAAGGACGCTAGTTTCATTTGCCTCCTTTAATGCAACTGCTTCTGTCCAATGTGTTAAGTAGTCCGTCGCTGTTAGAATCCACTTATGCCTTGAACTGGAAGGAGGGTTAATGAGACCAATAAAGTCTAATCCCCACTGGACAAATCGCTGATCCACTATAATTCGTTGTAGGGGCAGGGTTGCTAGTTTAATTTTTCATACAAACATAACGCATTGTTTGCACTTCCTAACCCATGTATGGTAGTCACCAAATATAGTAGGCCAATAGTACCCACCTCTCATGATTTTTAGTGCTATAGTTCTGGTAGAAAAGTGTCCACCAAGTCCATCATGGAATTTTTCAAGTAATCTTTGAGTATGGCTTGGCTCCACACACCTTAGTAACATTCCATTGATATCCTTCTTGAACAAGACACCGTCAACGAGCAAAAATGGAATTGATTGCAGTCTGAAATACCTTCTTCTTGAAACACTTAGGTGGGAAGGGTAATGACCTTTCTGAAGATAGCTTACCAGATCATGAAACCAGCTGGAAGGTGAAGTCTGTACAGCAGCAATTTCTACATCATTTGACACTAGAACAGCTTCGTTGGTTTCTTGTAAGCCCTGAGCTAGATGCTCACAAAGTCCTTTGCTTCTAACCAGTTTCGTGATCTTAATTTCTATATCATATTCCATCACTTTGGTTATCCAACCAACGCTTTTCTCATTTATGTCCTTGTTCAGAAGAAATTCTTTGATGCTTGGATGAGCAACCATTAGAAGTATTTTATTATTAGACAATAAGTTCCTAAATTTCTTCAGAGATCTTATGACTAAAAGGACGTGTTTTTCAACAAAAGAGTACCTTGTCTCATACTCCTGCAGGTCTTGGCTGTAGAAGGCTATTGGCTGTTCCAAGTCCTCATGGTTCTGCTGCATAAGAATGCTTGAAATGGTGTCCACATTCGCATATGTATACAGAATGAAATCTTTCTTGAAATCTAGATTCAAGAGCGTAGGGGCACTTGCTATGGCTTTCTTAACATCTTCAAAACCTGTTATTCCCTCCTTGGACCAGCTGAAACCCTGATTTTTCTTTAACATGGCTGTAAGTGGTTTAGCTATAGTAGCAAAATCTGAAATGTATCTCATTATAAAATTGGTCTTTTCAAAGAAACTTTGCAAAGCCTTTTTGCTCTTAGGCAAGGAGAGTGCAAGAATGGATTGAAACCTTTCAGAATCTATGTTTAAACCGTGCTTTGAAACAACATGTCCTAGAAGCTTACCTTCATGAACTGAAAATACACACTTTTTGGGATTTAGAGATATCCCAAATTGCCTACACCTTTCAAAAACATGCTGGAGGTGTACCATGTGATCTTCTGCATCCTTTGAGAATACTGTTATATCATCTAAATAGACAAGCACAAATTTGTTAAGAAGGCCTTGGAAGGCCATATCCATGGCTCTCTGAAAGGTTGCTCTAGCATTGGACAAACCGAACGACATCTTTCTGTATGCGAATGTTCCCCACTTGGTTGTGAAAGCTATCTTGAATTGGTCCTCTTCTTTGACCAAAATCTGATTGTAGCCACTGTACCCATCCAATAAGGAAAACCTCTCTGAACCTGAAACAAGTTGTAAAATTTGTTCCATTGATGGCAATGGATAGTGGTCTTTAAGCGAGGCCCTGTTTAAGTCACGGAAATCAACACATAAACGAATCTCACCGTTCTTTTTCCGTACAAGAACGAGGTTTGCCACCCAAGTTGAGTGCTTGATTGGAAATATAATAGCCGATTTCAATAAGCTTGTGAAGCTCAGCGTTCATTAAAGGCTCAAGCTTTGGATTGATTGGTCTTTGTCTTTGTCGTACTGGTTTAGTTTCATCCTCTAGCTCAATAGTGTGTTGAGCCAAACTTGGATCAAACCCTTTGAAATCACTATACTGCCATGCGAATATATCAGCAAAATTTTGGCATAATTCAACGAAAGCTTTTTTTTGTAGTGGAGTGCATACCTTGCCCAATTTCAAAATCTTACCAGCTGCAATCTCTACATTGGCATAGTGCTCTTCCTTTGTTGACAAGCCTGGTTTATCTTTCCTTAGTTCATCGTCTTCACTGAAAATATTTTCAAGGGTAACCAATCCCTTGGGTAGTTTATTGGTTTTCAGCTGCACAATCTGATCACCATACTGCTGTAAGCGTTTTGCCTGATTTTTTAGGGAAAACTCAGCTTCTCCCTGTAAAAATCTCACGATTTGATTGTCACTTTCGAATCCCTACCAATTTTCTTGGTTATCTGGGACAGAAGGCCTTACGACTATCTTTATATGCGACTGAGTAATGTCACTTTTAACGTCAGCTAGAATATCAAATTGTGCCCCAACAGCAGCCAACCTATCAACGTGTTTTATTTCTATCTCTTGGTATCCCCTGAATATTAAAAACCTGAAAATCTTCAAGTAAATCCCATACCCTGTGTCTATAAGATTTAAGCAACATATTTTTGCATACATTTAAGCCTCTTACTTGGTGAACTACAAGTTCACTATCTCCAAACACTTGTAGACAACTTGCTTTCATCTTCCTAGCCCATTGCAAACCGTGGACTAGTGCTTCATATTCAGCAACGTTATTTGAACAGCCAAACTGAAATTTAATAGATGAGAAATACTTTTGTTTCGTAGGAGAAACTAACATCATTCCAGCTCCTGTCCCATGCTTATTTCTTGATCCATCAAAGTATAATTGCCACAAGCCTTTATTAAATTCGCCCTCTTTGACCATAGCTGGGATTGGCGCATCATTCTCATGAAGACAATACATACCAAGGCCTTCTTCTTCAATCAGCTTGTAGGGATCTTGCTCATGCTAGAAGCCCACTCATCAAGAAATAAATCTGGAACTCCATCCAAAGGTGAGTCCTTTTCTACATCACTAGTTTGTACTACATCTGAAATGATACAATTTATATTGACCACACTTGGCGTATAAGGTTCCATGTGAAAACGTGCAATAGGTTCTGAATGAATTGTTACCTTTGTGCCATATCTGGTTCTGAACAGCAAGTCCAGTCAGCTGATAGATATCCCCCAATCTTTGAGGTGAAATCTCTTGAAAGGCACATGGAGAAATAAGGAGGTAGATCAACTACTACAACATCCTGCTGAATAGTCACGTTAGGACAGGCATGTAATGTTAATTTCAAATCTTTGATAATCCCTACCGTCTTTGCGGGTGAACCATCCAACTGCAGTACCCCTTTAGTATTTGGCTCATAAACAACGCTGAGCTTGTCTGCAATCTGTTAGGCATCACTGTACTGCTGGTTCCACTATCCACCATACAATTATGAACTAAGGTGTCTCCTACTATCAAAGAAAGACAAAAAGGGGGAGTCTTCTTTGTTTTTACCTCAGTTTTGTCCACCTTTGATATCTTATCTCCTTGTTGTACCTGCTACTTAGTTGGAGGATCTGAATTTGTCAAAACATCACCTTCTTTGTCTACTAATTTTGGGGACAATTCAAGCGTTGAAAGTTCTTGAATGAGTTTGTCTTTTTGGCCTGGAATTGAAAGAGTATCCCACATGCTAATATTGATGTTAGACCTTTTCATCTGATCTACAATATTGAATTGGGATTGACTAACTTTTGATTGCACCTTCTGTGTTACTTGCTGCTCACAAATTAGAGGTATTTGCTGCACTTTGCCAACCTCTACATTCTGATTTTTTGTGACTGTAGGGGTAGCAAGTTGTTCTTTCGTACCTTGAGCAATAGTACTAGGAGTATTTGACGTATTTGCCACTGCTTGAGCTTCTCCAATAGCTCTTCTCTTATTTCTCTGATAGGTTAAAGCTGCAACTTGATCATTTGAAGTGTTAGTTTTAACATCTTGAGTAAAAGCGATATGATCATCTCCCTACCAATTTACATTAACAACATCAGGCTGCCCTTGGGTCGCTCCTTGTGATGCCAATCCTGTATCTTGATATTGGTTCTCCTGAAAAGAGAACTCCTCTTGTGTCATCTATGGCAAGGCGCTGTTTGATGATATTGAATCCTGATTTTGAAAATCATTGAGATTCGAAGGCTGCCAACCTAAATCCTGCACTAAATTGTTTCGAGGTCGAGTTGGAACAATGGCTTTTGAAGTAGAAGGAGCATTTGGATCAAGAGCAGCATATGGCCTAGCTGGAGTTATGGTCCCTTGTGTTTGATAGGGTGGTCTATTTTCTCTGAAACCCTGACAAGAAGATATTTGATATTTGAAGCGCTGATAGTTGCTCTGATTTCACTATTGATAAAGCTTATTTGACTGAAATTACTGCCTTTTAAGCTATACTATTTCATTTCCAAAAGATTGTAACAGACTTTTCAGCTCTCCTATCTCACTAGAATGACTAGTAGAGGCTGCAATAGGACGCTGAGGTGCTGGAATTGGAGCCAAGGATGGAATTTGAGGAACTTGAAGGGCTGATACTAAACTTATCTCCGGAAATATGGGCATTGGAGGCCTTGGAGTGAGCTTTCCTGCTTGAATCAGACTATTTTTTGTCCTTATTGCAATTTCATAGGCATCTGGCAAAGTAGTACCACCCATTGACTGTATCATCACACTAATATCAGAATTGAGAGCTTTCAAAAAATATAAAAATGCATATTCAGGTGATGGTCTAATTAGAACCGGTATCCTGTGCCATGTCTTTTGGAATCTGAGATTAAAATCAGACATGAACTCATGAGGAGCTCTCTATATCGCAGTTAATTGCTCAACCAAAGATAAGTGGTCAGACTTGTCCTCAAACTGTTTGACCAAGGCAGCACCCAATTCGTCCCATGTAGAGATACATCTAAGTGGGAGGGTTCTATACCACTGTAATGCTTTTCCTTTGAAAGAAGCAGCGAGTAATCTAATAGCAACATTATCCTCAGTTACATTATGCACTGAACAAAGATTAGCCACATCTTGGTTATGCTCAATAGGGGTTGTTTGATTTTTCCTTGAGAAGAATGGAATACTTTTGAGGGCAGATATAGGTATATCATTTAACTGTACTAGATTTAGTGGGCTCCCTCCATTAAATGGAGCAAATACTTGATTTCTATTGGCCATCTGCATGGTGGGGATTTCAGTGTCTAGAACAATAGGATGAAGGGGAGCTAAAATTCCCTTTGAGGATATGGACTTGCCCTCCTAGATCTTGCTCTTTTATAAGTTAAAAATTCAAAAGGAATACTTTTACTTGCTGATCTTGTGGTAACTTTTGGCATGAACTGATTGTCTGAATGATGTTATGAACTCTTCCGCTGGCTGTAAATGAATATCGTCTTTTGCTGCAAAAATTTTTTGTAAAGAAATCTTTTCGTGGTCCCACCGGGCGTGCCAAAAAACTGTTGTCAACCTGGAGCTGCGCCCTGATTTGAAGGCATGCGTGAAACGACCAGTCCTCTATCTGGCTGAAACAATGGGATCTTCTCACGAGGGTGGGTGCCTCAACGGTGAAAAGAACCTCCAGAGAACGCTGGTTCCTATATGATGTATCAATGAAGATCCCTACTATACGCTGCGGACTACCATGGAAAAGGGAGAAGGAAACTTAAAGGGGAAATCCTACCTAAAAATGGTGATACACCAGAAGTTCGATCCACTCAACTTGGAACCTTGAACACTGAACGAACAAGGGAAAAGGAAGACCTATGATTTCAATCAATCACTTATGCATAAGTATTTCATGGAGAGGTTCGATCTAATGACTGAAACTTGAGGGAAAATGATGGAGGTCTGATAAAAGACACTTTGCGGCCACCTAGCATCCACTTACAGCTTCAACAAAAGACAATAAAGAACACTAAACATGACCTACACAAGGATAATCTAGCAACTAGGTATGAATCAGAATTTGGAAAGGGAGAGAAATCTACTACTTATGCAAATTGCTGAAGAAATATACACTATGCCAACGCTTGAAATCTGAAAGTACAGTCCTTCTATTGATCGAAGAGGTTACACAACTCACCAATGGCAGAGTCTGGTCTAACCAAGAGAGATATTGGATGATTTTTTAATCAATGCTGAAAGCCATTATATAGAAAATTACAAGAGACCAAAGATTGGCGCTGAAAATTTGAAGAGAAGGATTCACTTTGGGTTAACTCCAGGGTTTACTTGGCCTTTCAATAAAATATATTTTCTTTTTTGTCCTTGCATGAAGCTTCTTCGTTTGATGAAGCGAACTTATCTTTGTTATGAACCGCCCACCTCTCTTTGCATGGAAATCCGTGCAAATGTCAATTTTAGAACTTCGTGCACTGCTTGATGTCGAGTTGTAGTGTTTGAAAGCTGAGTTGAACGAAGAGATCAGCTGAGTTGACTGTTTGGCAGCTGAGTTGGTCGAAGAGATCATTCTCCTTCGCATGGAAAGCTTCTAGTGGATGCATCGTTTAATAATTAGTCAACTCTAAATCTGGAACAGTCAACTCGTCGTTCAAATTTGGAACTCCTGTTGAAGCTGAGTTAGACCTTCCGATGCATGCGCTGACTAGAGACGAACAGGATTTTAATAATCAATCAACTGAAGCTTTGATCGATGTTCAAAAATAGCTCCTGCTTGCATGTATTCTGTCCTATTCTGGTCTGCTGTTCGTGTCTATTTCTGGCAGGGTTCCGTATTTAACTCTTCGTCGGATTATCTATCTTCTATCCTCTTTTGCACAGTCAGCCTCCATTTCTTTTGGATTTCCTGTTGTCTCCTTGGTTTCAACGGTTACTTCCCGCGGTCAAAATTTGACGGCTTGTGGGACGTCACCGGAAGCTATATTCCTTCAGACTTCCGTCTTTCCACTTTCCCGTGGCTTTCTTTCCTTCGGCTTTATTGGCTTCGCATCTTTCCCGCGGACAAAATGTCCGCAAGAATTATCTCGGTCTCTGGCCTTCGGAATTCCTTCAGGTTTATTTTCCTCAGGCTATTTCTCCGAATTCCTTCGGACAATAGTCCGAAAGAATTCATTTTCTTTGTTTTGCCTTTTTGTCTTTTGGCCTCAGTCTTGTTTTTACTTCGGACTTTTTGTGGCCTTCCGAATTTCTTCAGACTTTTTGTCCGAAGGAATTCCTTCGGACAAAAAGTCTGAAGGATATCTCTTTGCTTCTCTCTTCGAAATATGCCCTTCGGCTTCTGAAATGTGCCCTTCGGCTAACCAAGTGCCCTTCGGCACCGACCAAGTGCCCTTCGCAAGAATGTGCCCTTCGGCTAACCAAGTGCCCTTCGACACCGACCAAGTGCCCTTCGCAAGGGCTAGTCAATCTCCCTTTGTGCCCTTCAGAAAAATTGAAGGGCACGCGGGCTTTTTGTAAAGGTCTCTGAATTTGCTCTTGTGCTTGCCCGAAGGGTAGGTGCCCTTCGGGAATATTGAAAGTGACCCTTCCGAAGGGTACCCTGCCCTTCGGAATTCTTGAAAATGCCCCCTTCCGAATTAATCTTTGGCTTTTCCTTGCCTTTTGTGCGGACTTTCTTTGTCTCTGTGGTCTTCCGAATTTCTTCGGACTTTTTTGTCCGAAGGAATTCCTTCGGACAAAAGTCCGAAGGTTTTCTTTATCTGAAGTAAAAACCTTTTTGATGAACCCTTCCGAAGGAATTCATTCTTTGTAGCAAGGACCCTACCAAAACAATGTACTCTTTTTGGCTAGAGACGTGAATTTTCCGAATGGCGAAAGACAATCTGACTTGTGGAAGAATCGTCAACACAACCTACTAACCAGCTAACTTGCATAAGTATTTTTTAAGCTAGGCTTATTGAACCACACATGAGGCAAAGAAGAATTTCAAAATTCACACCAAGCATCCATTAATGGCCGAAAAGCACGAGTTCAGACCTGCAAATAAGTGGAAAGTACCTGAAAACAAGTAAGAAAGAATAGCAACAAGGTTGGAAGGATGCTTCTTGACAACACTATTAGTGCATAAGCTAACTCAATGCAATTTTTAGACAAAGAGATGGGTAAAACAAAACAATATTTATTGCTTCAAAGGTCCACTACACAACGATTTTCGTAGAGTGATTTTATCACCAGTCCGGGGATACATTTCTAGGCTTCAAGGCCTCTATTTATAAAGAAAAAGGGGAAGAGAGAAAAGGAGGAAAGAAGAAGTCGCAAATGGCTAGCACCTCCTGTTGTCCTTCTCTGATGTTCATAAATGTGTTGTTCTAGATCGTCGCCCAATACTCTTGAGCCCCTCCCGTCTTTAAGACTTTCTTTGGCGCATCTGAAAAGTCATGTTGTGAGCAGCTAGAATGTTTCTTCTTGGCGTAATGCATTTAAGTGTCGAATGGCAATTACGGAAAATGAACCATGACGGATGGGAGCCTTCATAACTTCCAGCTACTAGCCGCTCGAACTCTTCCATGTTTATTGAACATCCTTGTGCCACTTGTCCTTTACTGATTGGCCCTTTTTGCCCTAGTTGCAGCACGTGACAGCATTCCATTCGTTGCATCATGATTTTAGCATTGCTAGACCAAGCTTAAGTCGAGCCCTTGGAGAATCCTGATTTACTCTATGTAGAGTAATTCCGGTTCTTTGACCTCTCCAAATTTGGACTTTCCCAGATCCTTCGCTTAAAAAGTCTTTTAAGTAGAGTACTTTGAGAAACCCAAGTTGCATTATGTAGAGTAATTCAGGTTCTCTAAGCCTACTTCAAGCTTGTCCATCTTGAAGTCTTCTCACTTGCTGCTTCCCAAGCCTTAAGACTTCAGGGTTTTCAAACCCAATTACTTCCAACGGCTAGTTGCTTATCCTGATTTTGATGTCCATTGTTTCAGACACTTGGTCTCGAGCTTTTCTCTCAGCTTATTTCTTTCGGGCAAATCTCCTGAAGGAATTTCTTCGAACAATTTGTCCGAAGGAATTCCTTTGGATTTTTTGTCCGCGTCTGTCTTTGGAAACTACCCTTTGAGCTTTTCATAATGAACTTTCCCAAAGGGTAAGAGACCCTTTGGAAAAATTGAAGTGTACCTTCGGAAACCCATGAATGATCCTCCTGAAGGGAAAGATACCCTTTTGGAATTTTGAAATGGTCGTCCCGAAGGGTAACATACCCTTCGGAAAAGTTACCCTTCGGGAAAATTGCAACTATCCACTTGGAAAAGAAAAATCCCTTTGGAAAAGTTGAAGTGTACCTTTGGGAAAGTTGACTGGTCCCCTTTTGCCCTAAAAAGACCCTTCAGCATTTTGAAAATGCCCTTTGGATTTTGTTGAAAAAGACTCGTCTCTTGAAGAACTCGAGAAGTATTACTTTTCAAGACCAAATCGAGTTTGTTGAGCACCTTTACTCATTTCGGGCTTCTGACTGCTCACAACTTATGAAGTAATCAAGTAGTGCTCACTGGAGAACCCAAAATACACTGTTTATTCAGGGCTATAAACCTGAATTACTTCTACTTATGAAACATTTAGAAGCTAAGCACTACCGAAAACCCGATTTGCACTGCCCCTTCAAAAACTCCGAAGTTGTCACTGCTGGAAAACCTGAAGTTCTCCCAAAGGCTTACCATTTTCTTGCCTGCAAGCACCCTTTCCATACTTAGGTAAAATTTGACATGTGGGCTAAAAAATGGCCAATAGAACCCATGAATGTGAGATTGGCAGAACTTACGAAACTTGAGGAGACAAGACCTTGCAATGAAGACACTAGTCACATCAAGCTCAGGTCAAGAATGATTTTGACAAGAGAGCCATGGCAAGGGACTTCAAGGAGGGAGCCTAATCCTCACATGGGATTCAAATAGGGCCAAACAAGGAATCATACCGAGTTTGACAGCTTATGGAGTGGCCCTTTTTGATCCATGAATGCAAACAACATAACGCCTTTCAACTCACCCAATTAGACAGAGAGGTATTACCCATCCCAATCAATGGAATTCATCTGAAGCCCTACTATTAAGGGTTTGCAGCTATTGTATATGTTATTGTACATTTTGTATAGTTTTTCATGTTTCTCTCTAAGTGCCTTGTGCACATCCATTTCAATTGAGTATCTTCCCTTCCCTATGTGCTTTGGGCACAGTTTGTTTCATTTCAGTTGTTCTTGTTGCTTCAAGAGAAATTTTCAGATAGACCCAGCTTTGTACAAAAGCAGTAATTCCATGCCCAATGGATCGAATGAAGCAAATGCGCTGGGTTATCAAGCATAGCAAGCATGCTTCCTATTGTCAACCTAGAGTTGCACCCTGAATCGAAGACGTGTTGAAATGGCTAATCCTCTCTCTAGTTGAAACAATGGGATCTTCTCACGAGGGTGGGTGCCTCAATGGTGAGAAGAACCTCTAGAAAAGGTTGGTGTATCAATGAGGATCTCTACTCTACGTTGCGGACTACTATGGAAAAAGGAGAAAGAACTTGAAGGAGAAATCCTACCTAATGACGGTGATACACTAGAATATTGATCCACCCTACTTGGAACATTGAACACTGAAACAAACAAGGGAAAAGGAAGACCTTTGATTTCAAATCACTATGCATAAGTATTTCATGAGAAGGTTCTATCCAATGACAAAAACGTGAGAGAAAACGATGGAGAGAGGTCTGATACAAGACACTTTGCAGCGACCTAACATCCACTTACAGCTTCAGCAAAAGACATAAAACATTGAACATGACTCGCATAACGTGATAAGCTAGCAACTATGTACGATCAGAATTTGGGGAGGGAGAAAAATCTACCACGTATGCAAATTGCTGAATGAATGTACTGTTGACGCAGTGGATTGCACCCTTGGCAGGATGCCTAGCTCCTGCCTTCCACATGCAACAATGGAAACTCCCCTCTCGCCTGTTGGACTGGCGAAGCTGGAGGGGAGAGTCTCTAGATAGGGCTAGCTCCCTCTGATGTATCCTTTAGGCCATGGATTCCTACTGCTAAGAAATAAATGTAAAAGGGGGGGATGAAAAGGGAGAGAGATGCTGAAAACAGAATCTAAGCCTAAAAAAGAAAAGGTGATACACCAAAAAAGTTTGACCCACTCAGCCCGAACCTACACTTTTCACCAAGAAGAAGCGCCCATACACTTCATCTGATGTGGGAAACTCTTATGTTTCAGTGAATTAGGGGTCCGTAGAGATACAGGGAGGAAGGAACTACCAAAGGTGCTCTGAGACACACTTTGGCAGCTTATTCACAGGGGCCTATATTCCTGCTGTAGACACTTCTGGTAGACCTGCAAAAAAGAAACTTCACAATGCACTAGACATGTTGTAATCGATCTGTGAAAAGCATGAAAGACAATGACTTAACACAAAAGAACACAGACATATGCTTTACAGTGCAAGTCCAAATGGACGCAAAAATGCTAAGTCTTGATTCAAGGTAAAAATCTGGCAGGGTTCTGCGTTACAAGCCCGAGAGATTTTTGGGCAGAGCTTTGCCTTACGGGCTAAGAGAATGGATCCTTCTCAAATGAGAATTTTTTACAATATATAGAAAGAAAGAAAGAACTTGGCGCTTTCTGGGAAAGACTTTGGCGCTCTTTTTTCAAGTGCCCATGTGCACTCCGAGCCTTGGGAAGAGGAAGCCGTTTGATTGTCGATTCCTGTTTTGACTTTGGCATCCCAACATTAATGAGGAAGCATGGATCGCGCCCTTTTTCTGCGAACAGACTGCTCCCTTCAAGGCATTTACGCGGCTTCCCTGCTTATAAATGCAAACTAGAGAAAACAAGTTGCGCCGCTTACTGTTTGTGTCGTTCGGTGACCACCTGGCAAGAGCCGTTCCAACCGCAGGAGTAAATCCCTAAGTTGACACCTCCTCTCGCCACTTGGACTGTCTTGTCCGCTTCTGTACTTTGTCTTTTCCTGGTTTTGTCTCTTTCTGGCTCCTTCAGCCCCTCGAGGCTATCTCCTTGGCAGGGCGTTGGCTCCTTGGGCTCTTTTCTGGTTGGCGCTCAAGCATTTTAAAAACAAACGGCTATTTCACCGTCTTAAAATCGACGTTCGCGGGCCCGTCACTACTTGAAAACCAACGGCTAGTTCGCCATGCTTGACTTTGACTTCCTCGGGCCCGTCACCCCTTGGACTTTCCTTCGGCTTTCTTGCTTCGGCCTTTTCTGCGGACTTCTTTTGCATCTTTCCGAAGGGAAAGTGACCCTTCGGCTTATGGAGAAGCGTCCTTCAATTTGGCTGAGAGTCCCCTGCAAGGGCACCTGCCCTTCGGGGTCCTTCGGCTCCTCGGCGGGTTTCTCCTCCAGGTTTTTTCCCGCGGACTTTTTCCACAGACAATTTTCCCGCGGACAAAAAGTCTGCAATAATTGTTTTGGCCGCTTTGATTTCTTTTGGGTTTTTTCTCGGCTTTTCTTTCCATGTCGTTCTTCCGAATTTCTTCGGACTTTTTATTCGAAGGAATTCCTTCGAACAAAAAGTCCGAAAGAATCCTTTCAATGCCTTAGTCTTTTCTTCGGGATTTTCTACTTGCAGCGTTTCCGAATTCCTTCGGACTTTTTGTCCGAAGGAGTTATGCCTTTGCCTTTCGATTGCCTTAAACAAAATTTCGAAAGAACTTACCTTTTGCGGCTTTCTTGAAATCGACCCTTCCAAAGGGTGCTTTTGTCGACCAAGTGCCCTCCGCAAGGGCACTTGTCTTTCGGGAGGCTCTCTTGAACTTTTGCATTGAACCGCTCCTTTGAACCAACCGTTGAACCAAGCTTTGAACCAAGCCGATGAACCCTTTGATTGAACCAAAAGCCGTTGAACCGTTTGATGAACCGACTGAGTGAACCGAGGCATTGAACCAAGCCGACGAACCATTTGATTGAACCAAAGCGATGAACTTTGCCGATTGAATTTTGCAGTTGAACCAAGCCATTGAACCAACTGAGTGAACCGAGTGATTGAACCCTCTGATTTGAACCGAAGCATTGAACCAAAGCGTTGAACCGGTTCAATGGTTCAACGGTTCAAAGATGCTAACTCTTGGAAAGATCATGTCATTGAACCACTTTCAGCTCTCTTTCCTTGTGAATTTATTCAGACAAGAGTCCAAAGAAGCTTTGTAGAAGCTTGCACTCTTTGAACTGGTTCCTCATCTGCCGAAAGACTACACCTACAGAGTTCGTAGAAGTCCCTGTGAAGTCCGTAGAAAACTTACAAGTCTGTAGAAATGGACCTGCAGAGTCCGTAGAAACTTCACTGCTGAGTCCGTAGAAATCCAAGCTCTGCAGAGTCCATAGAAAACCTGCAAAGTCCGTAGAAATTTGCAAGACTCGTGCAAAATCAAAAGTACTGCCTCAGAACAACATGAAAAAAAAAGGGGGACCGATTTTTTTTGGCCTATTGGGCAAAAAATGGTCAACATGTACACTATGCTAGCACTTGAAATCTGAAAGTATAATTCTATTGATTAAAGAGGTTACACAACTCACCAATGGTAGAGTCTGGTCTTATCAAGAGGGATGGATTTTACAAGGGTGAAAAGCCATTAATATAAAAAATTACAAAAAACCAAGAGATTAGCGTTGGAAATAGGAGAGGAAGTTATCTCTTCATTAGTCCAAGTCCAAATTGCGTTGCATGAGTCTTCCAAATTTGTCTTTTCTTGGCTTATACTTGGCTGTCTTGCATGAAGAATCCTTGGCGTTGAAGTAGATAGTGGCTAATTTTGGGCTGCTAAACTCTTAGCAAAAATGCTACACCCACCTCCAAATATGGACTTCTTCTTGAGTTGTTTGATCATTTGAAAGCATAAGATAAACAAGAACATGCATGAAATCCACGCCATGCTAAAATTTGAACTCGAATTGAAATGTTGGACGCTGAGTTGGAACATTTGAAAGCACTAGTTTGACCAAGAGATGAGCTTGACTTCAACAACCAGTGAACTAAAGCTTTGACCAGTCAACCGAAAATAACTTTTGCTTGCATGGATTTCCACGTTGACTCCGTCTCTTGTTTTGGTTTGCCTATTCGTGTCTTGTCTATTTTTGGCGGGATTCTATATTTGGATTTTCTTATCTATATTTAGTCTCGGGATTATCTTGTTCTAACTTCCTGCGGATTATCTATTTTCTGTCTTCTTTGCACAATTCTTTCGGAATTCTCTTGACTAAGTTTTCTTTGGTCTTCTTATTTCCTCGGAATCCCTGCCTTTGGCTTTTATGTCTGCGGATTTTATTGTTGACTTATTTCCTTCGGATCTTTCATTCCCCCACGGATTTTACCTGTCTTGCCCTTATTATTTTGCTATCTCTACCTTTTAATTTCTTTCGAACATATTGTTGGCTGTATTTTTTCTCAGACTTTTTCCGTTGATTCTTCTTTGGTTTAATTCTTTCCTTGGTCTATCTCTTGTTGACCCTTCCTTTCATTCCATTCCCTCGGACTTTTCTATTGACTATTTTTTCGAAGCTTTGGATTTTCTTGGCTTTTATTTTCCTCAGGTTTCTGTCTTGGCTTCATCTTAATTTCCTTGGACTTTTTCCTTGCCAATTTTCCCGAATTTATTCTTTTAGGCTCTTATGTCTTGCCCTTTGGTTTTGTTCGAACTTTTGTTGACTTAATATTCCCACAGATTTCTTGTTTGACAATTATTCCAAAGGAATTCCTTAAATTTTCTCATTTCCTTCTTTGCTTTTGTTTTTATTTTCTATTGGGCTTTCCCCCAGAGGTATCCTCCGTCGGGTCTTTTTATGAATTTCTTCAGAGTTTTTGTCCGAAGGAATTCATCTCCTTTGGCTATCTTTCCTCAAAGGGCATGTGCCCTTTGAGAACTTTGTTTTTGTCCTTCGCTTCATGAAGGTGCCCTCCGCAAGGGCTTCTTCTTCCCAAAAATGCCTTTGGGCTTCTTGATTTGGTCCTCTCGCCGCCAAGTGCCCTCCGCAAGGGCTATTCGTCCTCAAAAGTGCCTTTCGGAACTTTTGGAAGGGCCCTACCATCGACCAAGTGCCCTTCGCAAGGGACTTCTTCAGAAAAATTGATTTTGTCCTTCTAAACTTTTACCAAGGTCTTCTTCGTGCTTGAAGTGTCCCCCACAAGGGCACATACCCTTCGGGCTTTTTGAAGGGCACCTGGGCTTTTGAAGGGCACCCGGACTTTTTGAAATTGTCCTTGGGAACTTTTTGTATTGACTTGAAAACCATAAAATGAACCAATCTGAAGGGTACATACCCTTCGGGACTTTTGAATTGGACCTTCCCAAAGGGCAGGTGCCCTTTGGGTCTTTTCAACTGTGTTTTTCCCTTCTCCTTCGGACAAGAAGTCCGAAGCAAATAAACTTTGAACGACTACCACTTAGTCATTTTTTCGAACCTTTACATAGTCCTTTGAGAGCTTTTTCTCTTGGACAAAATGTCCGAAGAAATAGTCTACCTCTTATAGCCCAAAAAAATCCTTGGGAAGACAAAATAAATAAACTTACAGCTTGTATGTCTTGGCTTTTGGCTGTACATGATGCTTAGAAGAGGAGTAAAACCCTTTCAAACTGTTGTAGATGGCCACTTGGGTTGCTGCAAATGCACATTTAAGAACCCCAAAATTGATTCACAAGACAAACTTGGCACCATAGCAAAGTTCTGAATGGTAGGGGTGACAATTTGCAATGTGGGGGCAAAATTATCAACACTTCCCTGCGAGTCGTCAAAAATGTTGGCCATTTCTTAGCCCCCATATAAAAATTTTCCCAAGTATGAGATGTTAAGCATGAAATATACTGAGAGGAAGTGTGAATCACTATATTATATATCTTTTACTTAATCTGATTTCTTTTCTTTAACCACTCAATCATACATTCAAGATATGCAATAAGACTGAAATAATAATTTGCACCACACAAGAGAGAGAGAGACACCAAATTTTTATGTGGAAACTGAAAGTGGGAAAAACCACAGAGAACAATCTCAAGTATATAAATGAGCACCAACTCAAAATACAAAGTTCGAAAGCACCAACTTGCAGGAGCACCAACCCCTTTGCTGAGCACTAATACAGCAATTATTTGTGAACACCAACCCATAGGAGCACTAACCCCTTACAAAGATTCGTGAGCAAGGAGCACCAACTCCTCTTGTGTATAAAATACAACTATTTCTCAATGTTGCTTACTCAACAAATGATAGAACTCTACAATATCTCATATTTTTCTCTCTTCGAAAACAAATACAAACCATGCACTCTCTTGCATATTACAAATGGCTTCTCAAGCGTTTATTTATAGCTTTTCAAATGACCTTTGGCATTCACTCTTTGTAACCCTTCAATCGTCATGAAAAATGGCGTCAAACATGCATGACCCTTCGTATCCTTGCATTTGAAAAGTCATATGGTGGCCCTTCATAAGAAAAAGTGTCATTTCCTCTTTTGTCTTTATTTTGGTGACTTTTTGTATTCCTCAAAGTGTCCCTTCATGAAAAAATGTGTCATACCTCTTTTGTTTTCACATGGTGACTCTTAAAATTCTTCAAGATGACTCTTCATGAGAAAATGCGTCTTATTCCTTTTATCTTTTACCCTGTGACTCTTTGACTTCTCCATGGGCCCTCTTTTGACTTATATGCAACCAAAAATATATTCATTAATATTAAATAAATATTAACACACATTAGTCAAGATATGAATATTAAAAACATCATTAAATGCAATGGGGCCTTTATCACCAATAATGCTAGACCTTTGACATCAATGACAATATTTTCAACAATTTTTTCCTTTGTCATTGATGGCAACCTTAAACTGAAACTGCCACATCCTAAAATCTGCACATATTGTTATCTGAAAAACATACAGTAACTCTCTTATTGTAACAACCTGTACCTGTTCTTTGTACCTATTATTTTTCTTTTTGACATCAATGGCAAAGGGCCTATTTGGAGCTAACACTTAGTTTCCCCTCAACTGATGTTGAACCTCAATGGCAGAAAGTAAAAAAAATAACTCTCAACTTCTCTCACAGATACTCAAATGTGTCTTTGGTAGTGACTTTGTGAAAATATCTGCAATTTTATCTGTAGTATTGATATTTTTCATCTTATCCTGTTGATATGCAACTTGCTCTCTCAAGAAGTGATATATAATGGAAATATGTTTTGTTCTTGAATGCATCACTGGATTCTTCGAAATATTTATAGCACTTTTGTTATCACAAAAAAAAAAAAAAAAATCATCATACTTTACCTTGATATTTTTCAAAGTTTGTTTCATCCAAAGCACTTGATTACAACACAATACTACTGCAATATATTCTACTTCAGCTGTAGAAAGTGATACTGAATTTTGCTGCTTACTTAGCCATAATACTAAGCTATCACCAAAGAAGAAAGCTTTTCCACTTGTACTCTTTCTGTCATCTAAACACCCTGCCTAATTTGAATTTGTATAAGCAATCAAAGTGAAATCTCCCCCTGTGGGATACCATAATTCATAATCCAATGTCCCCTTAATATATCTAAATATTTTCTTTACCAACTGAACATGACTATCTTTTGGAGATGACTGATATCTTGCAACCATACCTATTGCATGCATGATGTCTGACCTCGATACTGTCAAATATAAAAGACTATCAATCATAGATCTATACAAAGATTGATCTATAATAGGAGTATCTTCATCCTTGCTCACCTTATTTCTTGTACACATTGGTGTGCCAACTGGTGCACAATTCTGAAAACCAAATTTTTTCAATATTTCCTTGGCATATTTACTTTGAGATATAAAAATTTCTTTATCTGATTGAAATATTTACAATTCTAAGAAAAATGACAATTCTCCAAGTATAGACATCTCAAATTCTTTTTGCATATTATCAAAAAAAATGTCATTTTTTCAATATTTCTTTCAGAAATAATATCAACATATACTACAACAATCAATTGATGCTCACCTTTTGTTTTGATGTAGAGATTACTATCAGCAAATCCTCTCTTGAAACCTTGATCTTGCAGTACTTATCAACTCTTACATACCAAACTCCGGGAATTTGTTTCAATCCATACAATGCTTTCTTCAATCTGTATACATGGCTACTAATATTTGAGAGAATAAATCCCTCAGACTGCTCAATGTAGACTTCTTCTAGATTCTTGTTCAGAAAGGCAGATTTGACATCCATCTGAAACACTTTGAAATTTTTTAAACACAGGATATGCAAAAAACATTCTAATAACCTCTAACCTTGCCACTGATGTAAAAGTTTCTTCAAAATCTATTTTCTCAATCTGAGCATATCCTTTACATACTAATTTTGCTTTATTTCTGGTCACTTCTCCATTTTTATTCAACTTATTTCTATAAACTCATTTTGTTCCTATCACATTGTGATCTTTTAGTCTAGGCACTAATTCCCAAGTATCATTCTTTTCTATGTGATTTAATTATTCATCCATAGCCTTAACCCAATGCTTATCATGTCTAGCTTCTGAAAAAGTTTTAGGCTGAATTTTGGATAATAAAGAGAAATTAACTTGTTCAAATTCACTTATCATCATTCTTCTGATGCGAATTCCTTCATTTGTCCCCGATGATGTCACTTTCATTATGATTTCTCTGAGCATATTTGGATGGAGTTTTGGTGCCTTTTTTTCTCATCTTCATCTGATTCTTCGAAACTTTTCTCTTCAATGATTTTAGGTATATCTACTGGATCACTGATTCTTTGTATTCTATTTTCTTCTATCCTGACACTTGCACTTTCAACAATTATTTTGGTTCTTTTGTTATAATATTTATAACCTTTACTTTTGCAAGAATAACCAAGAAATATGCCTTCATTTGCTCTGAATTCAAACTTACCAAGTTTTTCATCGACTCTCTTCTTAAGCATCTACTGTCGAAAACTCTAAAATAATCAACTGTTGTTGGTTTGTCTCTCAATAGCTCATAAGGAGTCTTGTCACTATTGACTCTCAATAATGCTCTATTCTGAATATGCATTGTTGTAGCAACTACCTCTCTCCAATATTTATCTGTTATTTTGGATTCATTTAGCATTGTCCTCGTCATCCTCTGACCTATTCTATTTTTTCGTTCAACTACATTTTGTTGTGGTGTTTTAGTTGTTGAATAATATCTTTTTATTCTATGGTCTTCACAAAAATCAATAAATTGATCTGACATGAATTCTCTTTCTCAATCTGATCTTAGACACTTAATCTTTAAACTAGTTTCATTCTCAACTAATGCTTTGAATGCTTTGAAATGTCTGAAAGTTTTTAATTTTTTCTTTAAAAACATTACTCAAGTCATACGTGAAAAATCATCAATAAGCAACATGAAATATTTCTTACCTTGAGTATTTTGAGTTCTCATAGTTTCACATAGATTAGTGTGAACACGCTCTAGCATCTAAGTAGTCGAGTATTCTTTTATTTTGAACCGCCTTTTAGCCTGCTTCCTACGCTGAGAAAGTTCACAAAGCATGTCAGATGGCTTTGTAATCTTTGAAAGATTTTTGACTTCTTGCTTCTTTCTTCTTGCTGATGTTGACAAGATTGTCAAAATTTATGTGCCCCATTCTTTTGTGTCATAGCCAACTTTCTTCAATCTGGCTCAAACATCTTTGACCTTTGATGTCTGATAGCATATACAAATTATTGACTGTTCTTTAAGCCTCTGCAACCAACATATCTGAATCTTTTCTTCTAATTTCACAACCTTTTGCATAAAACTTTAGTGTGTGCCCCTGATCACACATTTGACTTACACTCAAAAGATTATGCTTAAGACTTTCTACATACAAAACATTTTCAGTTTTACTTCTATCATTATCTAAATTTAGTGTATTTTTTTCAACAATTATGGGAATAGTATTGTCTCTGAATTTCACTGTCACCATTGATCTTCTTCAAGGTTATGAACTTGCTCTTGTCCCTTGTCATGTGCCTCGAACACCCATTGTCAATAAACCATGGCTTTTCTTCATTTCTTGCATGCAAAGCAGTCTGCACCAACATAGATTTTGCAGGGTATTTTTTTTGCCATGAACTTGTCTGAACTTTTCTCTTCATGAATAGAGCCTTGAAACACTGGGCCTTTTTGACTGACTCGAACACACTTCTACGGTATCGGACTGTGTCCGAAGTTATTGCACTTATAACATATTATGGCCTCTTCATTAAATCTTGATAGAGAAGCAAAAAAGTTGTGGCTTCTGCTTGACTTTGCATGACTTTCCTTCTTATTTTTAAAATTATTAGCTCTTTTTTGACATTTTTATTTCTTATGACCATATCCATTACAATAAAAATAGTAACCATAAAAATAGGACATATTTATCTATCTAACCTAATTGTCTTTTGTAGCTCTGTTCTCTCTAGTCTTCTTTGTTTGAGATGTCCTCTGTATTCTTAACTTCTTTTTTTATTTCTTCTTTTGTAAGAGCTTCAGCATAGCTCTTTCTTTTTTCTGTCTATGAAAGTAGTGACCTCTTTCTCTTTCAAATCTAATACCTATCTTATCTGACATTGATCTTTGATTTTCTAATATCTTATTCAACAACTAATGTTATTCTCAAATTTTGAATCATTGGTTGCTTTATCATTGATTGCTTTATTTGTTTTCTCAAGATCTATTTAAAAAATAATAATTTCAATAACATATCTTTCACATTCTTTACTTACTATTTTCAACTGTGCCGTTAGATCTTCTTCATTCTTTTTGGCTTCTTCAAAATGTGCTTGTAGATCTTCAATTATTTTCTTCGACTCATTTTCATTTTTTTGATCTGGAGCTTTAATCTTCGATTCTTCTTTTCAAGAGCTTTTAACTCTTCTAAAGCACAAATGAGTTCTTCCAGATTCACTTCAGCTTTATCTTGTTCTTGATTATCTGTACTTCTGCTTGTAGAGCTATCTTCATGTTTGGCCATGAATAGAATCTCTTCTTCAGAGCCACTGACTTCACTATCTTTCATTGAGCTAGGATCTTTAGAATACAAACTCTTCTTCTCGAATCCCTTTTTAAATTCACCTTTGAAATTCTTCTTGTATGTAGACTTTCTTTCTTCATTGCCATCATTACTCTTATTTGGGCATTTCGCTGTAAAATATTCAATCTTTACACAATTAAAATATTTAAAAGGTAATTTTCTTTGATATTTATCTGTTCCATTTTTGGACTTGCGAATGAATAGAGCTCCATTGTCATCTTTATCATTGCTCGAATTATCACTTGATTCTTGAATTATAGCCTTCTCTTTCTTTGATGTCTTGAAAGCCGCTTCTCTCTTTGAAGGTTTATCTTGTTCAGTCTGCATCTCATATTTCGTAAGAATACCATAAAGCTCATCCATCCTTAGCTTGGCTAAATTCTTCATCGCTTCAATTGCCGAAACTTTTGCATCATATCTCAATGTTAGAGATCTCAAAACCTTTTGAACCACAGTCGATTCTTCTAAATTTTCTCCAAGACCTTGACTCTGATTGACTATTTGATCAACCCGCAAAAGATAACTTGCTATATTTTCTTCTTCTTTCATCTTCAAACTCTCAAACTGTCTTCTGAAAGTCTGAAGTTTAGCTTGTTGAACCTTTCCATCACCTTTGTAAATATTCTCAAGTTTTATCCAAGTTTCATGAGCAAATTTATATTGCATAACTTTAACAAATTTTGATTACATAAACCACATAAAATAACATTTAAAGCTTTAGCATTGTTTTCACTTGCCTTCTTTTCTGTCGGAGTAGTTACAAGTGTTTGTGGTTCTTCATATTCCTCCACCACTGCTTGCCATATGTCAAATCCAAGGGCCATCAAATAAGTCTTCATCCTTATGCTCCAAAAAATATAATTCGTCTCATCAAACAAAAGTGCTTTATTTGTAGAAAATCCTTCATGTGATCCAGCCATCGTGTTTTTTCCGATCTTCCTTCAAGCTGTAAAACTTTTTCAAAAAGAACCTGCTCTGATACCAATTGTTAAGCACGAAATATACTAAGAGGGGGGGATGAATCAGAATATTATATATATTTTACTTAATCCGATTTCTTTTTTTTAACCACTCAATCATACATTCAAGATATGCAATAAAACTGAAATAATAATTAACCTGTCAGAAGTATTGAGCGTGGCGATTAACCTTCGGATGAGCTCAAGCTATCTTCCTTGGAGGCACAGGATATCTCGGATTTGGGTCATTACAGAGATGCTGCTAGTCTGTTTGTTCCAGCGGGTACAACATTGTATGCTGCTCGCACAATAAAATTTTAAAGAGTTGGACGATTTTGAGGATATACTATTTTTATGAATTTTCCTGCACAAGACAGGGTTGTTGCCTTAGAAGACTGGTGTTTCTCAAGGGAAGGTATTTGTTGTATTGTCTAAATTCTTGTTGCACCATTTGTGTTGGGCGGGATACATTCATGTTTTATTTGTGCTCTCCTGATTGTGAATTGTTGTCAAAATATGTGTTAGCCAAGAGTATTCGCTGTTGACAATGGCTATATTATTCACATTAAAGGAAATAATAGTTACTGGTGTCATTTGAAAAATCCAATATCATTTATTATCCGCGAGTTAGTTTGCATACCAACTGTTTGTAAAAATACCAGTTCGCTGTAGGTGTTCATTTTTCATGCTTAGATCATATATACACATTGAATATTGACAAAACTAGTTTCACATTCATAATAGGTCATTGTTTGGACAATCTAGAGTCTCCTTGCAATGTATTCTTATTGATGTTACGTGAAGGAAGGAGCTATTTAAGCAAACTAAAATGTTATATCAGTTATATGACCCTTGTATGTGAAGTGTTTGATAAAATCTCCAAGGCCAAAAATCAAAAGTTTTCAATCAGATTTGAGCAGGGTCATTACAGTAGTATCAGAGCGGTTTCCTGCCAGCGTGATTGGGTTATTTCAGATTGAATTCAATTAGCAGTATGGCAACAACAGGAGACAAGGATTTGGAAGAAAGAATGCACAATGCAAAGATAAAATTAGATCAACCATTTCAGCAAACAGAGGACCTTCTAAGAACTTTGGAGGAATTGGAAACTTATTTAGGTAAGGTTGATCAGTTAGATTCTAATGCTATGCAAACAGCGTTATCTCCAGCATTTGGTTCGTTGGTGAAGCCCCGATTATTGAAACATCATGATGAGGTGGTAAGACTTGCAACTCTCTCTTGCATTAGTGAAATCATGAAGATACTAGCTGGCTTTAATTCTTATGATGATCAGATTATGAGAGAGGTACTTCATGCCATGGTAAAAAGCTTCGAAAAATTGGATGACATTAGGGACCCTCATTTCACAAAGAGGGCAAAATTACTTGAAGTATTTGCAAGGTGTAGATTTGAAAACATTATGCTGTCATTAGGTTGTATTGATGACATTCGCAGAATGTTTAATACATTTTGGAATATTATAGATGAGTTTCATTCAAGCGATGTATTAGCATCGATGCACTCTATCATGTTCACAATCTTGTTTGAGGAGGATGAAATTTCTAAATCTTTGGCAGAAGATTTATGGTATGTCTGGACAAAAGAGAGGAATTTGTCACCTATGGCATGTACGTGGTTAAAGAGTTTAATTAATAGGCCTAAGGGTCGTAGTACTTTTCTTATGACAGGCAAAAACTTGAATGATGAGTTTGACAAAAATGCTGATCCAGTACAGGTAGACATTAACACATCTTCAGGTATTAATTTATCCTCATAGGGAAAAGCGGTTAAAGATGTCATGCAGATTGAGCTAATGGCATCAGAAGGTGATATCACGGGGACACCAGATTGCATGATTAACATAGATAGTGATTCCAGTACAGTTGGTCCGGATGAAGTTACAACAATTGAGGATACTGTCATGTTTGAGGATAGTACAGTTGATCAAAAAGTGAGCATTCAGGGCTTTGCAGAAAATAAGTATCAGACACAGTTGGATGCTTCTTCACATGAGATAGAGGCTAGTAGTTATTCCCATGGGTTGGTGAGCCAACTGAAGACGAGGGAAAAGGATATTGTCGCGACTTTATCCCATCATGATAGAATGCATGAGTTGATTGGGAATCACATTTGGATGATTCAACTGCAGGAGAGACAAAAGGAAGTCACAGCAAGATCATCTTGTGACGACTTACAACAGATCAAGGAGGGCATGGAGGCAATGAAATTAAGTTACATGCACATACTTTCAGATCGCGATCATCTTCTTAATCTTGCGGGAATCTATTTAGAAGCATTAATGAAGAAGGAAGAAGAGGTTGACAGGCTTTCCCATGAGCTGGAGGATACTCGGAATTCCTTGGTGAGTACTCCATTGGCGTTACAGGATGATGAGACATGTGGATGAGCGTGGCATGGAGTCGAGATTAGTTTCATCATGCACTCAACTTTCTACAGCAGGTAGATCATATATGGTCGCTAATGATGTTGTGAGTTCATCTTGCTTTCACATCCTAGATTCAGGGACAGTATCTGATAGGATTGGGGAGTTAGTTGGTATTAGCCATATTATTCAAGTGAGAAGTTTGCTTGAGTTACCAGCTGATTCTAGTTTACGGATATGGACTCGGGATTGTTATATTGGTGTTTGGGACTCAGATGACTGGAAATCTTTATCACTCATTGGCAATAGTGATTGTCTGGGTGCTATCATAGATTTGATTAGCATATTGCACAATGTTGCCCTTTTTGTGTCATCGGCTTGTCCGATGTTGGTATTAGTTTCTATACACCGGTATTGGGAGTTGTGTGCATTTCCAGTCCTCCACTTAGGATACAGTGGGCTTATGATGATTCGGGCACATCCCAATTATCAGTGATTGCAGATCAGTCCCAGGATCGTATCCAAGCGGATGCAGTGGACAGTTTTGAGGACTTAGTTTCCTCGGCAGTTTCTTTCGGTACAGAGGAGTTAGACAGCGATGTTTCAGTTTTTGATACTCTGTATGCTGATATGAGCTTTGGAGTTGATTCACAGAGTATGGATGGTAGTATTCCAGAGATCAGTAATTTTGAATATACTCTTTTGGACAGTACATTAGAGGAGGATTGTAGGAGACAATCTAGCCAGCACCATCATGTGTTTAGTCAGCTGAGAGTTAGTGAGCAAGACATTGCTATCGCTTGTGAGCATTTCGATGCTGCTCGTCAGTTGTTAGCAGTTTATGGATGGGGTTCTCCTACTAGCGATGGGCAAGGAGGCAGTTATTTTTCCTTGACAGAAATCCACTCTTTATGGGAGGCTATCCAGATTCTGAGACAGGATTATATGCAGTTGGTAGCAGACAGAGATTATCTTATCAAGTGGGGCAGCACAGCGTACGATGCATTATTGGCCAAAGAAGGTGAGGTGAGTGGGCTTACTCAGCAGCTCGAGGTGACTTCTGGGATTCTTGAGAGTACACAGTTGGCTTTTGAGGAGTCACAGTGTCATTTGACTGAGGTGACCATGGAGTTAGAGCGACTTCAGTCACAGTGGGTTGTACCACTTGTGCATGGTGAGCTATTGACTAAGGTCGATTTTTTTTATCAACATTATACTACAAGAGTTGGATTGTACATTCTGCATAAGCCAGTATGATGCATTGACGGTTTTTACAGTGTTGACAGTTTGGGATGTCCACTCTACTTGGGTTCTGAGATTTTGAGAGTTTGTTTCTCATGGGTTCCTGACTATGGCAGTACTGGGTTTGGAGTTTTGTTGAGTGGTATTTGCCAGTTTGATTATGGATTTATCTTGATTATTTTTCAAAGGATAATGCAGGAGCTTGCGTTGATTGACAGCAGTATAGATCATGACTACATTTGGGATCCAGGTGGATTGATTGGTATGTTGTTCAGCGATTGCTTGAGGACAAGCAATTTCAGGAAGGGCAGACTATCATGTCCCCATTCTGGCTGACATCGTTTAGCGTGAACATTCTACGAGGATTTGCCTATCCCTGACTCTCGTAGGCAGACAAAGGTGGTGAGAGGGTCATGTTGGCGATTCGATGGCTCACGATGATCCGGGAGATAGTTTATTTTATTATGGAGGCCAAATTGTTATATTTTAATTTTAAAATGCACTTTTATTTTAATTTTCATAAAATTACTTTTTATTTAAAAAGTATAACAAGTTTTGTATGATGTATTACGGAAACTCTTGGAAGTTCCGAAAAGTGCATAAATAGACCCTATGGGTCTAGTATTTGATACCCAGAGTTTATTTTTGATTGTTGAATCTTCTTGAGCGTTTGTAAGACTTCAGAGTCTGCAAATCGTCAAATTAATCCTTGAGAACGATACCTTTCAAGCGATTTGCATAACTGAGGGTGTGAAAGATCATCCGAAGGGTTGCACTTTGGAAATAGCCTTCAGCTATTTCAGGTTGAGCTTAATTGGGCATTCAGGGTCAATTTTGTGAATTGGACAAATTTTGGAATCCCTTGGTGGAGCGATTTCACCATCCATCTATCTGAAGAACCCACAGGGACAGTATATTTGTTTGCAGTCTGTACAGGTACGGCAAGTACCTGCAAGACAGTACGGCAGGAGTGGCGGCCCAGTAGACAGCGATTTTACTTGAAACCCTGCGGCGTCTTGGCTGGGCGATTTATTTCTATAATTCGAGAGGTGCACACCTCAGTCTGGGTGCCAAAAATCAGGGCCTTGTTTGGGCTTATTAGTGAAGACAGAATTTAATCAGTCCGTACTATATGGCCGATTCCCACAACAAGGTTCAGACAGTTGACTGACAGGTGCGTGGGTAGCAGCCAAGTGTCACCTACAGAATAGATCTACAGGGGCGACTTCCTCCAAATTTCTATCTGACAAGGGCGACTTTTCATATGAGTTGATTACGCAGTAGGCACGTCATTATATGGGGGACGGGCAAAGGCCAAGACTTTTGCTGCCCGGTTTGCATCACCTGACAGGTCAGAAGTATTGAGCATGGCAATTAACCTTCGAACGAGCTCAAGCTATCTTCCTTGGAGGCACAGGATATCTCGGATTTGGGTCATTACAGAGATGCTGCTAGTCTGTTTGTTCCAGCAGGTACAACATTGTATGCTGCTCGCACAATAAAATTTTAAAGAGTTGGACGATTCTGAGGATATACTATTTTTATGAATTTTTCTGCACAAGACAGGCATGTCGCCTTAGAAGACTGGTGTTTCTCAAGGGAAGGTATTTTTTGTATTGTCTAAATTCTTGTTGCACCATTTGTGTTGGGCGGGATACATTCATGTTTTATTTGTGCTCTCCTGATTGTGAATTGTTGTCAAAATATATGTGTTAGCCAAGAGTATTGGCTGTTGACAATTGCTATATTATTCACATTAAAGGAAATAATAGTTACTGGTGTCATTTGAGAAATCCAATATCATTTATTATCAGCCAGTTAGTTTGCATACCAACTGTTTGTAAAAATACCAGTTGGCTGTAGGTGTTCATTTTTCATGCTTAGATCATATATACACATTGAATATTGCCAAAACTAGTTTCACATTCATAATAGGTCATTGTTTGGACAATCTAGAGTCTCCTTGCAATGTATTCTTATTGATGTTACGTGAAGGAAGGAGCCATTTAAGCAAACTAAAATGTTATATCAGTCATATGACCCTTGTATGTGAAGTGTTTGATAAAATCTCCAAGGCCAAAAATCAAAAGTTTTCAATCAGATTTGAGCAGGGTCATTACACTACAATATCTCATGTTTTTCTCTTTTCGAAAATAAATACAAACCATGCACTCTCTTGCATATTATAAATGGTTTCTCAAGCTTTTATTTATAGCTTTCCAAATGACCTTTGGCATTCACCCTTTGTGACTCTTCAATCCTCATAAAAAATGGCATCAAACTTGCATGACCTTTCGTATCCTTGCATTTGAAAAGTCATATGGTGACCATAAGCAAAAGCATCATTTTCTCTTTTGTCTTTATCTTGATGATTTTTCGTATTCTTCAAAATGCCCCTTCATGAAAAAATGCACCATACATCTTGTCTTCACATGGTAACTCTTGGAATTCTTCAAAATGACTATTCATGAGAAAATGCGTCCCATTTTTCTTTCGTCTTTTACTCTGTGACTCTTTGACTTCTCCATGGGCCTTCTTTTAACTTATATGCAACCAAAAATATATTCATTAATATTAAATAAATATCAACACACATTAGCCAAGATATGAATATTCAAAACACCATTAAATGCAATGGGGCATTTATCATCAATAATGCCAGATCTTTGACATCAAAGAAAATATTTTCAATCTCTCCCTTTTTCATTGATGGTAATCTCAAACTGAAACTGCCACATCCTGAAATTTGTCTATACTATCATTTGAAAAACATACAGTAACTTCCTTTTAATGTAGCACCCTGTACCTGTTCTCTATCTCTGTTATTCTCCCTCTTTGATATTAATGGCAAAGGGCCTACTTAGAGCTAACACTTAGCTCCCCCTAAACTGATGTTGAACTTCAATGGTAAGAAGTAAAAGAAGCTACTCCCAACTTCTCTCGTAGATACTCAAATGTGTTTTTTGGTAGTGCCTTTGTGAAAATATCTGCAATTTTCTCTGTAATACTAATATACTCCATCTTACCATGTTGATCTGCACCCTGCTCTCTCAAAAAGTGATATCTAATGAAAATATGTTTTGTTCTTGAATGCATCACTAGGTTCTTCGAAATATTTATAGCACTTGTGTTATCACAAAAAATAGAAATAGGTTCATCATACTTTACCTTGATATCTTCCAAAGTTTGCTTTATCCAAAACACTTGAGCAATACAATACTGCTGCAATATATTTTGTTTCAGCTGTAAAAAGTGATACTAAATTTTGCTTCTTACTAAGTCATGATACTAAGCTATCACCAAGAAAGAAAGCTCCTCCACTTGTACTTTTTTTGTCATCCAAGCACTCTGTCCAATCTAAATCAATAAGCAACCAAAGTGAAATCTTTACCTGTGGGATACCATAATCCGTAATCCAATGTCTCTTTGATATATTTGAATATTCTTTTCACCAACTGAACATGACTATCTTTTGGAGATGACTAATATCTTGCAACCATACTTACTGCATGCATGATGTTTTGTCTCGATACTATCAAATATAAAAGACTACCAATCATAGAACTATACAAAAATTGATCTGTAACAGGGGCATCTTCATCCTTGCTCATCTTATTTTCTGTACACATTGGTGTGCCAACTAGTGCACAATCCTCAAAACCAAATTTATTCAACATTTTTTTGGCATATTTACTTTGAGATATGAAAATTCTTTTATCTGACTAAAATATTTGCAATCCTAAAAAAATGACAATTCTTCAAGCATATATATCTCGTATTCTTTTTGCATATTATCAAAAATTAGTGTCATTTTTTTAATATTTCCTCCAAAAATGATATCAATATATACCACAACAATCAATTGATGCTCACTTTCTGTTTTGATGTAGATATTACTATTAGTAAATTCTCTCTTGAAATCTTGATCTTGTAGGTACTTATTAATTCTTGCATACCAAGCTCTGGGAGCTTGTTTCAATCCATACAATGCTTTCTTCAATCTGTATACATGGCTACTAATATTTGAGAGAATAAATTCCTCAGGCTACTCAATGTAGACTTCTAGATTCTCGTTAAGGAAAGCAAATTTGACATCCATCTGAAACACTTTGAAATTTATAAACATTGCATATGCAAGAAACATTCTAATAGCGTCTAATCTTGCCACTGGTGCAATTTTTTTTTTAAATCTATTCCTTCAATCTGAGCATATCCTTTACATACTAATTTTGCTTTAATTCTGGTCACTTCTCCATTTTCATTCAACTTATTTCTATAAACCCATTTTGTTCATATCACATTGTGATCTTTTGGTCTAGACACAAATTCCCAAGTATCATTTTTTTTATGTGATTTAATTCTTCATCCATACCCTTAACTTAATGCTTATCATGTCTAGCTTCTGAAAATGTTTTAGGCTGAATTTTGGATAACAAAGAGAAATTAACTTGTTCAGATTCACTTACCATCATTCTTCTGGTGCGAATTCCTTCATTTATGTCTCCGATGATGTCACTTTCATTATGATTTCTCTGAATATATTTGGATAGAGTTTTGGTGCCCTTTTTCTCTTCATCTTCATCTGATTCTTCAAAACTTTTCTCTTAAATAATTTCAGGAATGTCTACTGGATCACTGATTTTGTGTTACATCTTCTATCCTGACACTTGCATTTTCAACAAATTTCTTGGTTTTTTTGTTATAACATTTATAAGCTTTAATTTTGCAAGAATAACCAAGAAAATTATCTTCATCTATTCTGGATTCAAACTTACCAAGTTTTTCATCAGTTTTTTTTATGAAATATCTGCTGCCAAAAACTCTGAAATAATCAACTATCCCTGATTTGTCTTTCCATACTCATAAGGAGTCTTGTCACTATTGACTCTCAATAATGCTCTATTTTGAATATGCACTATTGTAGCAACTGCCTCTCTCCAATATTTATCTGTTATCTTGGATTCATTAAGCATTGTTCTCGCCATCTGTTGAATTATTCGATTTTTTCATTCAATTACTCTATTTTGTTGTGGAGTTGTGGCTACTGAATAATGTCTCTTTATTTCATGGTTTTCACAAAACTCAATAAATTGATCTAACATGAATTCTCTTCTTCGATCTGATCTTAGACACTTAATCTTCAAACTGATTTCATTCTCAACTAATGCTTTGAATGCTTTGAAATGTCTGAAAGCTTCTAATTTTTTGTTTAAAAATATTATGCAAGTCATACATGAAAAATCATCAATAAGCAACATAAAATATTTTTCACTTTGAGTACTTTGAGTTCTCATAGGTCTACACAGATCAGTGTGAACAAACTCTAGCATCTGAGTAGTCGAGTATTCTTTTGTTTTGAACCGCCTTCTAGCTTGCTTCCCATGCTGACAAGGTTTACAAAGCGTGTCAAATGGCTTTGTAATCTTTGAAAGATTTTTTATTGTTTGCTTCTTGCTAATGTTGACAAGATTGTCAAAATTTGTCTCCATTTTCCTGTGCCATAGCCAATTTTCTTCAATCTGGCTCAAACAACATCTTTGACCTTTGATGTCTGATAGCATATACAAATTATTGACTGTTCTCTAAACATCTGCAACCAATATATTTGAATTTTTTCTTCTAATTTCACAACCTTCTGCATAAAATTCTAGTGTGCCTCTGATCACACATTTGACTTACACTCAAAAGATTATGCTTAAGACCTACATACAAAACATTTTCAGTTTTAGTTCTACCATTATCCAAACTTAATGTACATTTTCTGGCATTAGTATTGTCTATGAATTTAATTGTGCCACCATTGATCTTCTTCAAGATTATGAACTTGCTCTTGTCCCCTGTCATGTGCCTCGAACATCCACTGTCAATGAACCATGGCTTTTCTTCATTTCTTACATGCAAAGCAGTCTGCACCAACATAGATTTTTCAGATTATTTCTTTTGCCATGAGCCTGTCTGAACTTTCTTCTTGATGAACGGAGCCTTGAAACTTTAGTCCTTCTTAACTGAGTCGAACACACTTCTACAGTACCAAGCTATGTGTCCGAAGTTGCACTTGTAACATATTATGGCCTCTTCATTAAAGCTTGATAGAGGAGCAAAAGAGTTGTGGCTTCTACTTGACTCTGCATGACTTTTTTTTTCCTTATTTCTGAAACTGTTAGCTTTTTTTCAACATTCTAATTTCTTATGACCATATTCATTACAATAAAAATAGTAACCATAAAAATAGGACTTATTTGTGTATCTCTTTATAGCTCTGTTCCCTCCAGCGTTCTTTGTTTGAGATGTCCTCTGTATTCTTAATTTTTTCTCTTTTTATTTCTTCTTTTGTAAGAGCTTTAGCATAGCTCTTTCATTTTTCTTTGTTTGTGAAAGTAGTGACCTCTTTCTCTTTTTCAAATCCAATACCTATCTTATCTGACATTGATCTTTGGTTTTCTAACATTTTATTCAACATATTAGTGTTATTCTGAAGTTTTGAATCATTGATTGTTTTATTTGTTTTCTCAAGATTTGTTTTTAAAGAAGCAATTCAATAACATACCTTTCACATTCTTTACTTACTATTTTCAACTGTGCCGTTAAATCTTCTTTATTCATCTTGGCTTCTTCAAAGTGTGTTTGTAGATCTTCAATTATTTTCTTTGACTCTTCATTTTTTTTCAATCTGGAGATTTAATCTTTGATTATTCTTTTCAAGAGCTTTTAACTCTTCTAAGGCACAAATGAGTTCTTTCAGATTCACTTCAGCTTCATCATGTTCTTTTTCTTGATCATCTGTACTTTTGCTTGCGGAGGCATCTTCATGTTTGGCCATGAATAGAATCTCTTCTTTTGAATTACTGACTCCACTATCTTCGGCTGAGCTAGGATCTTTAGAATACAAATTTTTTTTATCGAATCCCTTTTTGAATTTGCCTTTGAAATTCTTCTTGTATGTAGAGTTTCCTTCTTCATTGTCAGCATTACCTTTATTTGGGCATTTAGCTGCAAAATGTCCAATCTTTTCACAATTAAAATATTTAAAAAGTAATTTTCTTCGATATTTACCTGTGCCCTTTTTTGACTTACGAATGAATAGAGCTTCATTGTTATCTTCATCATTGCTAGAATTATCATTTGATTCTTCTCTTTCTTTGATGTCTTGAAAGCCACTTCTTTCTTTGAAGGTTTATCTTGTTCAATCTGCATCTCATATGCCGTAAGAATACCATGAAGCTCATCCATCTTTAGCTTGGCTAAATTCATCTCTTTAATTGCCGAAATTTTTGCATTATATCTCAATGGTAGAGATCTCAAAACCTTTTGAACCACAATCGATTCTTCTAAATTTTTTCCAAGACCTTGAATTTGATTGACTATTTGATCAATCTGCAAGAGATAACTTGCTATATTTTTTTCTTTTTCCATCTTCAAACTCTCAAACTGTCTTCAAAAAGTCTGAAGCTTAGCTTACTGAATCTTTCGATAATTTTTGTAAATATTCTCAAGTTTTACCCAAGTTTCATAAAGAGATTTATATTGTATGACTTTAATAGATTTTGATTCACATAAATCACATAAAATAGTATTTAAAGCTTTAGTATTATTTTCACTTGCCTTCTTTTCTGTCGGAGTAGTTACAAGTGTATGTGGCTCTTCATATTCCTCCACCACTACTTATCATATGTCGAATCCAAGGGATATGAAATAATTCTTCATCCTTATGCTCTAAAAAACATAATTTGTCCCATCAAACAAAGGTGTCTTATTTGTAAAAAATCCTTCATGTGATCCAACCATCGTGCTTTCCCAATCTTGCTTCAAACTGTAAAACTTTTTCAAAAGGAACCTGCTCTGATACCAATTGTTAAGCACGAAATATACTGAGAGGGAAGTGAATCAGTATATTATATATCTTTTACTTAATCTGATTTCTTTTCTTTAACCACTCAATCATACATTCAAGATATGCAATAAAACTGAAATAATAATTTGCACCACACAAAAGAGAGACATCAGATTTTTATGTGAAAACTTAAAGTGGAAAAAACCACGGAGAACAATCTCAAGTTTAGAAATGAGCACCAACTCAAAATACAAAGTTCGCAAGCACCAATTTGCAGGAGCACCAACCCCTTTGCCAAGCACCAATACAGCAACTATTTGTGAGCACCAACTCACAGGAGCACCAACACCGTACAAAGATTCGTGAGCACCAACTCACAGGAGCACCAACCCCTCTTGTGTATAAAACACAACCATCTCGCTATGTTGCTTACTCAACAAATGATAGAACTCTATAATATCTCATGTTTTTCTCTCTTTGAAAACATATACAAATCATGCACTCTTTTGCATATTACAAATGGTTTCTCAAGCCTTTATTTATAGCTTTCAAATGACCTTTGACATTCACGCTTTGTAACCCTTCAATCCTCATAGAAAATGGCACCAAACTTGCATGACCCTTCGTATCCTTGCATTTGAAAAGTCATATGGTGACCCTTTATAAGCAAAAGCGTCATTTCTTTTTTTGTCTTTATCTTGGTGACTTTTCGTATTCTTCAAAGTGTCCCTGTTGACAATTTTTCTCCGAAGGAAAGAATAGATTTATTCAAGTAGTTGAAGGGGCAAAGTTCTAATGGGTTTGAATCCTTCAGACTTTTGTCCGAAGGGTCTAGCTTGAGATTCAATTGCTTCAGCCTGTTGGTCTAAAGGAAATGGCACTTGTTTAAAGCCCAAAGGATCATAAGGAGAGGAGAACTGCAACTTTCTCGAAGGGTCAAAACTTTCAAGGATGCTGAAGGGTTCACAAATTTGCCGAAAGGTCATTTTATCGGTCAAGAGACCAATTGCAATTTTTCTGAAATAAATAACAAAGGGGAGCCTATAAGCAAAAGGAAGTAATTCCTTCGAACTTTTGTCCGAAGGAATACTTCGGGAGAATCCAAAAGTCCATTCAAACAAGCAAGGCAAAGTACCCTTCAGAAGGGTCATTTTCAACATTCCCAAAGGGCACCTACCCTTCGGGAAGGTATAGGGACGAATTCAGAGCCTTTGCAAAAACCCAGGTGCCCTACAATTTTTCCGAAAGAGGCACAGAGGGACAGTTACTAGCCCTTGCGGAGGGCACTTGGTCGGCGGAAGGACCACGGTGAATTTCCCGAAGGGCACATTTCGAAGGCCAAAGAGCCAAGGCACAAAGGAGACCTTCAGACTTTTTGTCCGAAGGAATTCCTTTGGACAAAAAAGTCTGAAGAAATTGGGAGTTGAAACAAGTCCGAAGACAAAAAGCCAACGGCAAAATTTACAAAAAGGCTTCGGAAAGGTTGAAAGCAAAGACAAAGGAAACCTTCGGGCTTTTTGTCCGAAGGAATTCCTTCGGACAAAAAGTCCGAGGGAATTCGGAGAAAGGGCCGTGGAAAAAACCCGAAGAAAATACAGCCAAGGATGAGGCACAGAGTAAATAAACTCGAAGAAAATAGGAATTCCGGAGGCCAGAAGAAGAGACAGATAATTCTTGCGAACATTTTGTCCGCGAGAAAATGACGAGATAGAAGTTCGAATAAAAATAGAGAAACGAAGGAAAAGCAAAAGGGGAAGATATCCTTCGGGCTTTTTGTCTGAAGGAATTCCTTCGGACAAAAAGTCCGAAGAAATTCAGACAAAGCCCCTTCAATAAAATCCGAAGGAATTAAGCCGAGACACCCAAAAGTAATGGTTTTTGGACTGTGCAAAAGAGGAAATAAGAGAAATCTGAAGGAAATTGCCAAACAGAAAATCCCGAAGGAAAAAATGCCAAAGGGTGACGTCTCTCTAACCGTCAAATTTTGACCGTGGGAAGTAACCGTTGAAACAAGGGGAAAGCCAGAATTCCGAAAGCAAAGCCCAATGGAGAAAATATAGACCAGATATAATTATAAAAATACATCCAAATATAGAATCTCACCAAAAATAGACATGAACAGGCAGACCAGAATAGGGTAAAATATATGCAAGCGAGAGCTATTTTCGAGCACCGGTCAAAGCTTCAATTGACTGGTTATTAAAGTCCCACTCATCTCCAGGTCAACTCCACGCATTCGAGAGTCAACCGAAGTTCCAAATTCGAATGTCGAGTTGATTGTTCCAGATTTAGAGTTGACTAAGTGTTAAATGCCGCATCTACTAGGAGCTTTCCATACGAGGGAGAATGATCTCTTCGTCCAACTCAGCTTGTCAAACGGTTAACTCAGTTGTCAAACGTTCCAACTCGGCATCAAGCAGCTCACATAGAGTTCTAAAATTAACATTTGCATGGATTTCCATGCAAAGAGAGGTGGGCGGTTCATAACAAAGACAAGTTCACTTCCTCAAGTGCAAGAGGCTTCATGCAAAGACAAAAGAAAACATATTTTATTGAAAGCCCAAGTCAGCTTTGAGTTAACCTAAGTGAATCCTTCTCTTCAAATTCTCTATGCCAATCTTTGGCCTTTTGTAATTCTCTATAAAATGGCTTTTAGCCTTGATTAAAAATCATCCAATCTCTCTTTTGGTTAGACCAGACTCTGCCATTGGTGAGTTGTGTAACCTCTTCGATCAATAAAAGGACTGTACTTTCAAATTTCAAGTGTTGGCATAGTGTATATTTCTTCAGCAATTTGCACAAGTGGTAGATTTCTCTCCCTTCCCAAATTTTGATTTATACCTAGTTGCTAGATTATCCTTATGCAGGTCATGTTCAGTGTTCTTTATGTCTTTTACTGAAGTTGTAAGTGGATGTTAGGTGGTTGCAAAGTGTCTTGTATCGGACCTCTCTCCATCGTTTTCCCTCAGGATTTGGTCATTGGATCGAACCTCTTCATGAAATATTTATGCACAAGTGATTGATTGAAATCTAAGGTCTTCCTTTTCCCTTGATTGTTCAGTGTTCAAGGTTCCAAGTTGAGTGGATCAAACTTCTGGTGTATCACCCCTTTTAGGTAGGATTTCCCCTTTAAGTTTTTTTTCTCCATTTTCCATGGTAGTCCGCAGCATAGAGTAGAGATCATCATTGATACATCATACAGGAACCAGCCTTCTCAGGGGGTTCTTCTCACCGTTGAGGCACCCAACCTCGTGAGAAGATCCCATTTTTTCAGCCGGATAGAGGACTGGCCATTTCGTGCACATCTTCGATTCAGGGCGCAGCTCCAGGTTGACAACAGTCCCTTCATGGAAAAATGCGTTATACCTCTTTTGTCTTCACATGGTGACTCTTGGAATTCCTCATGATGACTCTTCATGAGAAAATGCGTCCCATTTCTCTTTCATCTTTTACCCCGTGACTCTTTGACTTCTCCATGGGCCCTCTTTTGACTTATATGCAACCAAAAATATATTCATTAATATTAAATAAATATTAACACACATTAGCCAAGATATGAATATTAAAAACACCATTAAATGCAATGGAGCCTTTATTACCAATAATGCTAGACCTTTGACATCAATGACAATATTTCCAACATGAGAAGGTGGACATTCAAGCAAAAGTGGCAAGTTCAGACAACCTCGAGTTCTCCAAAGAAGAAGTCTTCGGGCTTTCGAAGTCGCAAGACTTTGGGTTTCTGAGGACACAATGCAAATCGGGTTTCCAGTGGTGCTTGACTTCTAAATGTTTTATAAGCAAAAGTAATTCGGGTTTACAAATCCGAATTACTCATAAACAGTGTATTTTGGGTTCTCCAAAGAGCACTACTTAATTATTTCATAAGTTGTGAGTAGTCAGAAGCTCGAAATATGTAAAGGGGCTTGATAAACCCGATTTGGTCTCGAAAAATAGTGCTTCTTGGGTTCTTCAAGGGACAAGTCTTCTCCAAAGAATACTCCAAAAGTCATTGACAAATCCGAAGGGCATTTCCTTCTCCAAGTGGACAGTTGCAAGTTTGTCGAAGGCTCTTTCAAGCTTTGAGAGGACCATTTCAAATTTTTCGAAGGGTATATTTCCCTTTGGAAAATGTTGAAAATTCGAGCAAGGAGACAGTTGATGGTTCTGATATCATGATACAGAAAGCAGTATGAGGACTGAAGAGTTATCATTCCCATCTAAGGCAGCATGGAATTGTCATTGATGTCAAAGGTTGATACCCTTGATGTCATTGAGATTGAATCTGATCATGCATTAATGTCAAAGGTTGAGTTGAGCAGACTTGTGGAGTAAATCGCGTTTGTGAAATGCTCTTACTTAGAAGAGGCAATCGGGATAAGTCATGAAGAATTGAAAACCCAAAATAGTCTTGAAGAATTCCTTCGGAGGAATTCTTTCGGAAAGAATGGCAAGGACAATTCTTTCGGAAAAATTGTCGAGTCCTTCTTGGGCAAGTGGACCTTTTCAAAAAGTTCAAAGGGTATCTTTTGAACACTCCGAAGGGCAAGTGGACCTTTTCAAAAAGTCCGAAGGGTATCTTTTGAACGTTTCGAAGGATAAGTGGACATTTTCAAAAAGTCCAAAGGGTTTCGTTTGAACGTTCCGAAGGGCAAGTGGACCTTTTCAAAAACCCCGAAGCAATCTTTTGAACGTTGCAAAGGGTATGTGGACACTTGCAGAAAAGCCGAAGGGTAGATTGCAGAAAGTCCAAAGTGTATTTTTTGAACATTGCAAAGGGTATGTGGACAGTTGCAGAAAAGTCAAAGAAATGACGTGGACAAAAAGTCCGAAGAAATGTTTCAGACAAAAAGTCCGAAGAAATGTCTCGCAGACAAAAAGTCCAAAGAAATGACACGGACAAAAAGTCCGAAGAAATGTCTCGGACAAAAATTCCGAAGAAAAGATTTCCGAAGGACATCTCCTATTGGAAGCCAATGACGAATTCTTTCGGAGAAATTGGAGGACACTTCAGGATGAAATGAACTCGGACAAAAAGTCTGCGGAAATTGTCCCGAAGACACAAAGGCCCGCAACAATTTGTATAAAGGAACCTTCTGAAGGAATTAAAGCAAGGTTAAAAAATGAGCAAGTCTTGAAGGATTGACGTTGCAAGGAACGTTACAAGAATGCCAAAGAAAATAAGATCACGCCAACATGTCGAAGTTTAATGCTCAATACAAAGGGTAAAGATCGAGCTTATCGAGGATAATCAAAAGGAGTGGAAGTGAACCCATGATATAGAAAGCAACGAGATGCGAAAAAGGAAGAAAAGAAGCTTGATGGTTAATGGCAAAGCAAGAATTAAAACTCATGTTGCTTTAAAAGATCAACAGCACATGTTTGAACGGTGTATTAGATCCAATGGTGCAAAGCAAACTCAGATGATCCTCCGAGTGCACGCGCATTTGACAAGTGTCAAAAAGTCATTAGAAAAGATCCAACAAAGAAAAGAACATGAACTTGGCGCGACGAAAGAAATAAAAATCCCGCATTCATTGTCTTCTGTCTATAAAGGAATAACTGAATCTGGTGATGAACTTGATATATCTTCACGGAGCTCGAGATTATTCAATCGAAGTGATCAAGGAAGCGATGCAGTTAAGAACAATAGAAATGCAGATGCCAAAGATAGTAAAGGCATTTGAACGTTGCCGTTTGAAGCATGAATCGAGACATGAAGTCAGAGTCACATTAAATGCAGATCAAAAGTGATCGAGGAAGCGGTGCAGTAAAGTGCAGATGCCAAAGATAGTAAAAGACATTTGAACGTTGTCATTTGAAGTATGAATCAAGACACAAAGTCATAGTCACATTGAATGCAGATCATAAGTGATTGAGGAAGCGACGCAGTTAAGTGCAGTATAAGTGCAGATGCTAAAGATAGTAAAAGACAACTGAATGTTGTCGTTTGAAGCATGAATTGAGACACAAAGTCAAGGTCACATTGAATGCAAATTAGAAGCTTAAACCGGTGAAGAGCAGTTGAAATGTGAACTCTTTACAGACAGAAAACCCTAAGATGCATTTATCTATATATGCTATGAACAAAACATTTGTAAAGGTCTTGTGCTGCTACTGCTGCAATAATAATTAGAGTGTTAACTCAAAATTGTTGAGTGATGACCTATGCAGACAGCGTAAAAAGGCAAAGAAAATAAGGTGTGTCACTATAGAAGATATTCAGACACAAAGAGATAGAGGCAGATAAGTCGAGGAGGCACACAGTGTGTAGGTGCAGTTACAAACAAGACTTGTAACAGAAAAGTGAACAAATTTCATTCTGAATCTCTTTTGTATTTTTTCTCTGATAGGTTGGTGCCATCAGAAAAACTGAGTTGGTGCTCAGTTAGGAAGTTGATGCTTCTTTAGAGTGGGTGCTCTTGAATGTAACTAGTGAGGTTTGTCTGTGAGACTTCTTTTCTGTGAGGCTAGATTAGAACAGTTGCTTTTCTCACCATGGTTTTTTCCTTTGAATTTTCACATAAAAATCTGGTGTTGAGCATTCTTATGTGTCTAATCTCTGTATTTGTTCTTTACTTTGCATGTACTTTAAGTATCCTTGTTTAAAAGCTTCAAAAACCAGGTTTTAGCTCATCTACTGATTCAAATTGCTATAGATGGCCATTTGGGTGGCTGCAAATGCACATTTAAGAACCCCAAAACTGATTCACAAGACAACCTTGGCACCATAGCAAAGTTTCGAATAGTAGGGGTGACAATTTGCCCTGTGAGGGCAAAATTGTCAACACTTCCTTGCGAGTCGCCAAAAATGTTGGCCATTTCTTAGCCCTCATATAAAATTTTACCCAAGTATGAGAAGGTGGACATTCAAGCAAAAGTGGCAAGTTCAGACAACCTCGGGTTCTCCAAAGAAGTCTTCGGGCTTTCGAAGTAGCAAGACTTTAGGTTTCCGAGAACACAGTGCAAATCGGGTTTTCAACGGTGCTTGACTTCTAAATATTTTATAAGCAGAAGTAATTCGGGTTTACAAATCTGAATTACTCATGGATAGTGTATTTCGGGTTCTCCAAGGAGCACTACTTAATTACTTCATAAGTTGTGAGCAGTCAAAAGCCCGAAATACGTAAAGGGACTTGACAAACTCGATTTGGTCTTGAAGAATAGTTCTTCTCGGATTCTTCAAGGGACAAGTTTTCTCCAAAGAATAATCCAAGGGTCATTGACAAATCCGAAGGGCATTTCCTTCTCCAAGTGGACAGTTGCAAGTTTGCCGAAGGCTCTTTTGAGCTTCAGGTGGACCATTTCAAATTTTTCGAAGGTTATATTTCCCTTCGGAAAAGACCATTTGTAGAAGTCCAAAGGGTCCCTTACCCTTCGGGAGATCCCTCACAAAAGCCTACAGAAAATAATTCCGAAAGAAAGGAACAAAAAAAACAAAAGTCTGAAGGGTATGTTACCCTTCGGAAGGACCATTTCAAAATTTTCGAAGGGTATCTTTCCCTTCGGGAGGACCATTTTCAAAGGCCAAAGGGCATTTTTCCTAGTGGGAGGATCGTTTGCAGAAGTCCGAAGGGACATACAAGAAGCTCGAAGGGTCTCTCACCCTTCGGGAAAGTCTATTTTGAAAAATCCGAAAGGTAATTTCTGAAGGAAGAGAGCAAGAAGGAAGCTTCGGACAAAAAGTCCGAAGGAATTCCTTCAGACAAATTGTCCCAAGGAATTCCTTCAAGAGATTTGCCCGAGACAAATAGATCTCGAAGAACAAAGGAGCCCACAAACAAAGTCCGAAGTAGGAGAGATCAGAAAGCCCGAGTTACTCTGCATAGAGTAAATTGGGATTCTTCAATGGCTTAGCTTGAAAAGCTTCATAAGTCAAGTAGCTTTGAAAACCCAAATTATACAGCAAAGAGTAAATTAGGTTTCCAACGCTGCTTGACTAAATATGCTTAGTGCAATGGCACGTTTTAAGGATCAACAGTGCATAAGAGTCATGGAAAGGACAAATGAGAGGCTGTCAAGTGGCACAAAGGGCAACCCGCGGGCAGGGAGATCGACGATCCATAGACGTCCACGATGGGAAGATCCACAATGTAGGTCAAGGATCCAAGGCAATGTCCAATGGCCAATCAACGCAAAAGGAAGTCCAAACAACTGACAAGAGATGGTAGCTGAGAATTTAATGAAGGCCTTCATCCTTCAACATGGCTCCCGCTCTCGACAAATGGTTGTTCAAACATAAAGGCAGCATCGAAATCAACACATGGAGACCTCGTCTTCTTTAGCAGGATGCGTGAAAATGAAAGTGACCACGCCATTTTAAATGCAAAGATCATTTCAATCATGCAAGGAACTGACGTTCAGCTGCTCATAACATGGCTCTTTAGATATGCCAAAGAGAGACTAGAAGGCGAAGGGACTCGAGAAGGTTGTTCAGCGATCCTGAGCAACACATTTAGTGGCACAAGGGAGGACGACGACAGGGATCCTAGTCATCAATGACTTCTTCCCTCTTCCCATCTTTTCTTCCCCCTTTTCTGTTATAAATAGAGGCCTGGAGCCAAGAAATTATCTCTGGACTAGCGATAAAGTTACTCTGCCAAAATCGCTTTGTAATAGACTTTTTTGAAGCAATAAAGATTAATTTTTACTTATCTCTTCGTCTGAAAATTGTGTTAAGCAAGCTTGTGCACAATGGCATTGTGAAGAAGTGTCCTTCCAAGCTCATTGTCTTTCATTCTTACCTATTTTTAGGTGTTTTTCAGTGAGTTGCAGGTCTAGACTTGAGCTCTTTCTGCCATTAATAGACGTTTGGTGTAGATTTTGAAATCCCTCTTTGCTTCATGTATGGTTCAATGAGCCTAGTTTATGAAATACTTAGCAAGTTAACTGGTTGTGAGGTTGTGTAAACAAAATTCATTTTATGTTGAATGAGGTCATTCCCCAGACTAAGTGGATCATTTCTTTTGGTGCATCACCTCCCTTAGCTTAGATTTCCTTTCATGTTATCCTCCTATCCCTTTTCCTTAGCAAACAATAGATTTTAGTGTGGAAATCAAGAGCTGAAGTGAAGCACCTGAGGAATTAGCCTCATTAAAAAGCCTAGAGGTTCAACCTCACTACAAATACCCACAGTCTGAGGTAGTCCTCATGCTTGTATCTGGAAGTGAGAGTCTAAAGAACTCTCTCACAAGGGTGCAATTCCAAGCTATAACAGTTCTGGGATGCAAATGCAATTCCAAGCTATCACAAGGGTGCAATTCCATCAGAGAAATGCTCACCGCTCAAAACTATTAGAAAGTCTAAAAATATGCAAAAAATAAACCGGTGAATAACTGTCGGTTACTCGCGAGTACTCGCAAGTAACCGAGGAGTAACCGACAGTTATTCGTCAATTCTGTGGCACACAGAATCCACGTGGAAAACCCAGCAGAATTGCAAAAAAACAGTGAGAATGGCCTCAAACATTGAAAAAATGCATTAAAACATAAAATTTTGTCTTATAAAGTGCAACACACCTCTCATTTCATTCACACAAGATTTGGAGCATTCAAGAGCAGATTGGAAGGAGAATTGAGCAAAGAGATTTCCAGGTTAATGTTTTTTGTTTTTTTTTAATTTTAAAGCATGTAAAGAAATTGTAATTTAATTAAAAACATGTTTTATAAATATTTTTAATTTTAGTATACAAATTTGATACATTCCATTAAATTTTAGTGTTTAGTATTTACAATTTATGTTTAATTTTTTAAACTTTTAATTAAAAATGTTTTTTAATCGTTGGCATTAATATGTTATGGTTAATTTTTGTTTATCATTATAATTTATTTATTATTATTTTTAACTATTATAGATTATAGTTTTCAATTTGTTTGTTAAAATTTTAAATCATAAATGCATTTTAGTTTTCATTTAATAGTTTATCATTATAATTTATTTATCGTATTTTAATTAATAATTTGTATTAAATATTTTTATTTTTAATTTTTTTAATGTTGTTTTCAACATGTTTGCGCTTTGCAGGTTATCCGTTAGCAAACAATGGCATCTAATAGTGCATCGAGTTCAGATTCAATCAGTGGTAGCCAATTAGCTTCCCCCTAATGCTCGCACTGGTGCTTGGAAGTATGCCACACAGGTTTAAACATCCCAAACGATTTCAATTTGCAATTTTTGCTCGAAGAGGATTTCAGGAGGCATCAATCGCATGAAATACTATCTTTCATGCATTCCTTGCCACGTCACACCTTGTCTCAATGTTGTTGAAGAGACAAAATGAGAGATGATGGTGGAGCTTGCATCACTAGACAAAAAGAAAATCGAGAGGACAAGAATGCAAGCAGCCTTAACACTAACCATTGGTGCTCCATCAACAGAGGAAGAAGCGGTAGTGATGACAGAAATTGTGGGCTCTAGTCATAGTTCACATAAGTGCCATGGCACATCTGCACTGGCTTCAACTCAGTTACACTCATTTTTTGTGCCTAGAAACACACTTAGGGCACAATCTTTACTACAAGCTATAGAATGGAACAAGCAGGGACATGCAGGAGCAGATAAAGCTTGCGCAAATTTTGTATACTTCAACAACTTTTTCTTCAACATGATCAAGAGTCCGTACCGGGAATATTGGGTTACAACATTGATAGTTGCAGAGAAAGGGTACAAGGCACCCTCTCCAAAAACCCTGAGTGAGAAGTTGCTGAAAAATATAGTTGAAGATGCAAAAGTAATTGTCGAAGATCATAAGAGATTGTAGTGTAAGTTTGGATGCACCATTCTTTCTGATGGATAGATGAAAAGAATCGCACATTCATCAATTTTTTGGCATCTTCAAATAGTGAGCTAGTTTTTTTTAAGTCTATTGATGCATCAAGTAAAATAAAAAATGTAGAAACTTTGAGTTTGATGTCAGAGGAGGTTGTTTTAGAGGTGGGCATCGAAAATCTTGTCCAAATTATTATAGATAATGCAATACAATATGTGGTGGCTGAGAGACTTCTTAAGGAGAGACATCCATCTCTCTTTTAGACACCTTGTGTGGCCAATTGCCTTGACCTTTTTTTGAAAGACATAGGCAAACTTGATTGGGTGCAACCAGTTGTAGAAAAAGCTAGAGAAATAAATATATATATATATATATATATATATATATATATACAATCATCCTTGGGTTCCCAGCTTGATGAGAGATTACACCAAGGGAAAAGAGATTGTTTGAGCAGGGTCACCAAGTTTGCAATGAACTTTCTTACAGTGCAAAGTATTTGTAGTCTGTTGACTCCTTTGAAACAGATATTTGTGTCTCAAGCATGGATGGAGTCATCATATTCCAAGAACGTTGATGGAGTGAAGGTTGTGAAGACAGTTTTCAGTGAGGCCTTCGAAACGAGAGCTATAAAGATCATCAAGGTAACTTGAAATTGCAATTTAAATTACAAGTTGTTTCTCTTGTTTTCAATTTTTTAAACTTAAGTATTTATTTTTTAATTTATCTATAAGTTTGTAACACTAACTTTAATTTGTTTGTAATTTTGAAGCTGTCTGAGCTTTTGGTGAGGGTTTTGTGATTGATGAATGAAGAGCAAAATTGTCATGTCCCCTCTCTAGTGCGACTTGACATTCTACGTGGATTTGCCTATTCTTGACTCTCGTAGGCAGATGAAGGTGGTGAGAGGGTCATGTTTGCGATTCGATGGCTCACAATGCTCTGGAAGATAGTATATTTTATTATGGAGGCCAAATTGTTATATTTTAATTTTAAAATGCACTTTTATTTTTATTTTCATAAAATTACTTTTTATTAAAAAGTATAACAAGTTTTGTATGATGTATTATGGAAACTCTTGGAAGTTCCGAAAAGTGCATAAATAGACCCTATGGGTCTATTATTTGGCATCCAGTTTTATTTTGATCATTGAATCTCCTTGAGCATTTGTAAGACTTCAGAGTCTGCAAATTTTCAGATTTAATCCTTGAGAACGATACCTCTCAAGTGATTTGCATAACTGAGGAAGTGAGAGATCTTCTAAAGGGTTGCACATTGGAGATAGTTTACAGCTATTTCATGTTGAGCATATTATCGACCTATTTGAAGGAAACCACATTTTTGTTGCAGTCCGTACAGGTACGGCCTGTACTTGCAAAGCCGTACAGCAGGAAATCTTTCCAGCAACCAGCAAGAAGTCTACAGCGCTCCTGATTGGGGCGATTTAATTTTTGCAAATTTTATTAAGAGGCGTTCAGTTGGGCGGCGATATTGTGGACCTGAGGCGCTTGTTTTTGAAGACCAAAAAAATAAATCCGTACGGCCATACGGACTGTACCTATAGCATGGTACGGACAGTTGCTGGACAATTTGTGGACAGCGGTCAGGGTGAAATTTACAGACCAGGTTTTCATCAATAAACAGGTTCCATTTCCACTGGCATTTCTAGACTTATGCATCAGGGTTTTTAATGTATACATTCTGCTCATTTTGTAATGCTGAGATAGCCATAAATATTTAATCAGGACTGTAATTTTCCAGAATTAAATATTTTTTATTGAACTGAGTCAATTGGGTCGATTGCAAACTATTGTCAAAATTACAAATGCAATATTAGTATATCTTGTGACCTGTTTGACAAAATTCTAGTGCAATATTAAACTTTGATATTCATAGTAAGTGTTTGACGAAATTTCGTAGTGCAAATACCAGTGTTTTTAGTGATCCTATTAGTGAGGGTCATCACAAAAATACAATGGGTTATATTTATGAGGCCATGGATAGGGCCAAAGAGGTTGTCCAAAATTATTATAGAGGGGATTGTGTCAGATTTGATTTCATTTGGGAGTTGATTGATCGGATGTGGAACAATCAACTCCACCAACCCATCTATGTAGCGGGGTACTACCTTAACCTCAAGTTTTTTTACTCCGATGGCTTCATAGATTCTAGTGTAGAGGTTATGGAGGGGCTCTCAACATGCATTGAGAGTATAACACCTGACGTTAAGGTGATGGACTTCATTATTGCAGAGTTGCATAACTAAAGCAAGCAAGGGGAAGGCTTTTTTTTTCAACACTAGCTATTCGAGGGAGAGCTACACAATCACTAAGTAATATAAAATGAAGTCTTTACTTGTACCTTAACAGTTACATATTTACAAGTATTAATTTTTTACAAAGTTTTGAATATCTTGTTTGCAAGGTCGTGGTAAGAAGGTTGGGGTGAAAATACCCCACATCTTCGAAGGTTAGTCCTCCGAATTTTATCTCAACTTTGTAGCGCTTCTAGATGTGAGCACAATTGGAGTTTGTTTGATTCCATTCACACGAAGAAGTGCAACAAGTTAAGCCAACAACTCCTCAATGACTTGGTTTTTGTGCAATACAACTTTCGACTTCGCACAAAAAAGTTGGAGAACGCATCAGATGAGCATATTGATCTAGATGAGATTGATCCTTACAACAATTGGATTGCATAGGAGGAGGAGGCCCCATGTTCACAAAGGAGAAAATTGTTGATTTCAAGAGGCAAGCTATAGAGGGTGCAACTAAAGCAAAATGAGAGATTGGATTAGAGGACATCCTTAAAGATGAGGCAGAGGTAGAGGCCAAGGTGGAGCCATAGGGGTAAGTGCAACCTTCTAAACAGAGCGAGGTGGGGAATCCGAGTGAGAGTACTAGAGTTTCTCAATCTCCCTTAGTTTTCTAGAGAGAAGGGAAGAAAAAATTATAGATTATTGTAATTTGTATTTGTAGTCTTGTAGATTCTTGTATAAGACTATAAGTCTATAAGTATCATTGTAGTTTGTAACTCTATTGTATTTGCATGATTATACGATTTTGTACTTTGTTTGTATTCAAATCTAATATAAAACACTTTCCCTATGTTTTACAGACTTATTTCATCTATTTTGTTTTTGTAATTTCTAAAAAAAAAAAAAATTGATAAAGTCAAGTTTTTTTTATCTTTGTTGATTATTCGACCAAGTGGGTCGAATAATCGTCGGTTACCCATTTTGGCACCTTGATGAATACTCGCCTCAGCCAGTTATGTGAACTATGGATAAGACAACTCCATAGGCCACTTCATGCTTGTGCCTACTTTTTGAACCTAGTCTTCCTATTCCATGAAAGCTTTAAAGTTGACAAGGAGGTTATGAGCGGCCTTTACACAGTCATAGAGGTCATGGAGACAAATGTGCAAATAAGGGTGAAGATTATGTCCGAGATTGAGATTTACAAACAAGCACTAGGAGATCTCTTTTCTCAAGATATTAACAAGGTGGCTAGGACAACAATTAAGCCAGGTAAACTTTGAGTTGAATGATCAATATTTTCTATTTTCTTATTGTTTTTTCATATTTTTGGAATTGAAGTCTAAGACATTTAATACTTATGGTTACATATGCATGGTGGGAAAATTTTGCTGCAAAGGTATCGAATCTTCATAGGATTGTTATTTGAGTGCGAAGCCAACCATGTAGTGCTTCTAGGTGTGAGTGTAATTGTAATGTGTTTGAGTACATACACTCCAAAAAGTGCTATAGATTGTCAATGCAAAGGTTGAATGACCTTGTATTTGTGCATTACAACCTTCACCTCCATCACAAGAAGATTATAGGGGATGAGGAAGATTTATCTCCCTTTGAGCTAGAGGAATATGATCCACAATCAGAGTGGACCACAAAGGATGAAAGTCATGTGTTTACAGAGGACCATTAGTGGGTCGATCAGGCTGATCACAAGGCAGAGCTTGTAGCATTGGGAGAGGAAGAGGATCGAGCTCATACATCTAGGGATAAATATGTTGTGATAGATAGTACAAGGGTAGCTACAATGTCTATAGTTGCTTCCTTGACGTACCAAAAATGTCATAGGCTCCAACGTGGTGGATCTCATGTCGAGAGGACGAGTGATGTAGGCTCTTCTCAACTTTAGATGTATCTTTTATATTATATTTTTGTTGATGTCATCGCCATGGATTTATAAATCCATATTTTGTAATTTGATGAATATAAAAACAACTATTTAATATTGGTTTTCAAGTTTCAAATTCAATTGTTCAATTGAAAACATTCAATATCGCATTATTTACTTCTTTGTGTATACATGTGCATGTTAGACGTAATTGACTAGTTTTGAGTGTATTTTTAAGTGGATTTGATATGGAATACATTTTAATATTTTTTCCTTCTAAAATTCACTATTTTTAATGATTTTTTAAAATTTACCGAGCCTTGGCCGAATCTTTTCGTTGAGTTGGAGTCTGAGACAAAAATAGGCTTGCCAAGTCTGAGTCGAGTCCAAGCTGCATTTCTATGACTTGAACCTACAATTTTCAAATAAATTAGAAAGTTACTCAGTCTATAATTATGTTCCCTATTAGACAATTTAATTGAGTCTCTGATTTGGTACATGTGACAAAAAAAATGGTGAAATTAGACTCTTTGTAGACTTTAGGAATTTAGACAAATCCTCTAACAAAGAAAATTACCCGCTACCTTCAATTGATGGGTTGTTACAAATTGTCAAATAAATCTGAAATGTTGTCTTTATTAGATGATTTATCTAGGAATAATTAGTTCTTAGTGAATGAAAAAGATAGTTATAAAACAAATTTTACCACTAAATGGGGGACATCCTATTGGTCAAGTGAACATAACAATAATGGCTAGATTCATCCCATATAAATGTCAATAGGTGTCTCATTTACCAAATTAGCATGTTGGCTAGGCTGAGATCTTTAAAAAATCCTTTATCATTTTACCTTATTTTAAAATATAGTTGCATTGTTCATTAAATGAAACACTGTTTTGACTCATTGCCCTGAGATGGGGCTAGTTCTAGCATATTCCTTTTCCCAAGCTGTATCCCTAGAATGGTTTATATATCCTTGTCATTGAGGAGAGTTTGTCCAAGACGAATGTAGCTCTAGAATTTACCGTTTGTCCAAGATGAACTCATTTTGTTGATGATGGACCAACCAAACTTCACATAACCCTTCTTGTTATCCATTACTATAGTTGTGAATGCTTATTGATAAAGTTATGTTTTCCTAACTCATTTTATTTTATGCTTTGCGAAAAATTCATAAAGCACTGTCCACCTAACTTATTCTATGAAAAAACATCATACTGTTAGCATTCGTTTAGGAATTAAATGTCATGTCCCCTTTTCTAAATATTTAATTACGAAAATAATTTAATAATAATATTTTTAAGTCATCATAAAATTACTTTATTTTATAACATGGAAAACAACCACTTATGTATTATTATTATAAATAAAAAGTAATATTCATTAAGTGGGCCAAAAAAAATTTATATATAAGTGTTTTACATGCTTTCAGAGTTAGGAAAATTGGAAGAAATGAAATTATAAAATAAGAGTTGGGCTCAAAAGGATTATTCATTATTCATCCCTTATCATTTGTTATCAAACCCTATTCCAGAGCTTGAGCATTTATTTTTCAATTTCTTCTACCAAAACAAAAACCCTTAAGAGTGTGGAGATTTAGAAAACTAAAACCTTCTTGGTTCCATTGTTGGATTGGAAGACGAAAACCCTCTTACCCATTGAGGTGATTTCATCTATGAATCATATTTGTGCCGAAAGATTGAAATTTATTCCATTTTCAGTTTGCTACAGTGATTTGTACGAACGCCACAGTGATCCATACCACTGCTACAGTACTTCTGTACCTATGCCCTTCTGTTGTACGTTGTCAATAATTTTGTGTTTATTCGCTACATAAAGCATGTAAGGGTTTCCTGCATTATATCTTTGTTATTCAGTAGTATCATCATCTATGTTTTGTGGGGCATTCAGTGCGTTATAATAAAGGTTTCAGTTGGATTCAGAACTTTAGTATTATATATTATTATTTGGTAACTTTAATGATATTTAAGTATTGAAAGAGAATCACAAAAAAAATAAAAAATCAGAATAAATAAAAATACCGGAAAGGTGTCTTACATTAAATTTTAATTTCCATTTGTTTTAAGACAGTTTATGTAAAGGTCCTGCTAACTTATTCTACAAGAAAAAAAATACATCATGTTAGCATTCTTTCAGGAATTAAAGTTTACTTTCCTTTTGTTTGAGGACAGTTTATTATGTAAATTTGGTTCGAAATATTAGAATAATTTATGAAAAATGACTGTATTGTTAATGTGTTTCAGGTACAAGCTATAAGGGAATTTCAATATTTCATATGCTACTATAGTTCGGGGGCCTTCAAAAATAGAGACTCTGAATTTGTGGACAACGATGTGTATGAAATATTTTTCTATGTTGTAGCAATAATTCCTTACTGGTTTCGCTTCCTTCAGGTAAACTAATCATATTGTCTCATCTCAACACATACGCATGGAACTAGAACACCAATTAAAAATGGACTTGAGAAGATATATGATCAATATCATAAAATTGCATGCTTTTTTCTCATGCCTTTTTCTTTAGTACTGCTTGATCATCCTTTCACCTAAAAGAGTGCATTAGTTATTTTAGAGATCAGTGCAATGCAGTAAACAACTGATATCCAGATGTCAATAATTCTTAGGCAAAAACAAATATATCATATGTCAAATGCAAACTAATATTGAGAAAAATGAATTTGCATCAGAGATAATCATTAATTCTTTAGCTCCAAGGAAACAAATCTATTCCTTATGATCCAACTTGTCTCACTTGAATTCCATTGTTTGATATTTGTTTCTATTCAAAGTGTTATTCATATCAGTTCGATTCCATCACTCAGTATAAATATCTCCTAAAATTTATGGGAGTTTCATGCATGATAGCAGCATAGAAAAAGGGAGTTGATAGAACTTCAAAAACAAAATCTACTTGTGACAATTGTGGTTTAAGATAAGATATCGTAGATACATACCTTTTCAATTTCTAAATGAGTATATGTTTGACACAGACTTGTTTTTTTAATATGGATCTCAAACTGTCTTGACTGTTATGACACATACACTTCAGCCATATCATCATTGTTATAGGGGGAGGGGGAGGGATGAGACTTTTAAAATAATAATTTCATAATGAATTAATGAATCCCTATACATAGCCATTATAATAGTGTTAGCCAGAGAAGCTAGTGAACTTTCCACAAAAGAATATTCTTGTCATGTTCATGAGTAGAAACTATTCAAATTTTTATGAATAAACTATAGCAAACTAATATTTATTTTGTTGATTGATGATAGATTTGTGTGTTGCAGTGTATTAGGCGTCTTGTTGAAGAAAGAGATTCAATGCAAGGATATAATGGCTTGAAATATTTTGCAACAATTATTGCAGTTCTAATGAGAACAGCATATAGTAAGAGTGAAAATGGTCTTTGGAAGATCCTGTCTATCTTAACATCAGGCATCGCCACATTTGTTGGAATATATTGGGACATTGTAATTGACTGGGGACTGCTGCAAAGAAATTCGCAAAATCCCTGGCTGAGGGAAAAACTTGTTATCAGTCAAAAGAAAATATACTTTCTAGCCATGGTGAGTTTACTCGCATTCCATAAAGATATTTAGTGATTGAGGTCCATTTCTTTATTATTGTAGTAAAGGATTATCTTTTTAATCTTATTTTTGTGTGCAGTTTTTCTTGGAATCCTTAGTGTGTCAAGTTCAAACAAATTTGTAGATTGTTGACCAGAAACAGAAAATGTTAGTCTCCAAAAACTCAAACACTGAGCATTGATTTGTTTTATAAATAAGGTCTCTATAAATCTGCACGGGAATTCAGACAAACTCATAACCCTTTGAGATTCTATGTATTTAGAAATGAATGAGTAGAATGGAAACAGTTAGGCTAAGCACATATTACATAGGAAGCGTAGGGTTAAAAAACATCAATAATAGATTAAATGTGACACCCACACATACTATAGGATTTCTCATATAAATATGCCGTCAGGTATGCTAGTTGAATTATTCTCTTTTGTTTATTCTTATGGAAGTATTTGCTTTTTTCCCAATGACATAGACCAACTTTTGGCCCATGTAAAAGTAAGTTGTAATTAGTATTTGATAAAAAAACACCTTGTTTGGTGAAATGGAGGTCAAATTCAAACCACCATTTAGTATGGGATCTTCCCATGGATATCAGGTACACATGATTTTTGTTTTATTTTTCCAAAGGGTTTTCAACCTATCATTAGGATAATAGTTATAAATTCACTCAATAAAGGAAAGTAGTCAAATTGTTAGACTATGCAGATTTAACCATGGATAAGGAACCAATAAAAGAGCTCTTCACACAACATAGAGAATAGGCAATTATGAGTATAAATTCCTTGATATTGAATGAAATTTCCACTTTCTTTACATAGAGATTTGAAATTCCTAGGCTGCAAATTCAGCCCCTCACTATATGAATGCAAAAATAAATTGTGGGAAATTCCTCTAAATGATGACCCATTTCCTTATTTAAGTGTGGAAGGAGGAATAAGGAGACCGCACAAATCCTCAACCAACTTACTCTTAGAATATTATAGATTATATTTGGCATAGGAAGTATTTTTTAATTCTCTTATTCTCCTTTTGTATATTTTTCTCACAATCAACATCATAATTTGGCCTTAACTTTTAGGTGCGACCAAGAAGAGCTTGAGTGTTCCGGTATTTTGGAGTTCTCTCGACTCTTGATAGAAACGACAAAGTATTATGATGTTGATTTTTGTGCATCTGTGGTTCTTTGGTCACCCCCTCGGGCTTTGTGATATTTTGTATCACAAACTATTTAGTTTCCTGCAAAGCATTATAACTTTCGGCAGGGGGCAGGAAGCAACACAAATTCAACAAAGCAAGGGATCCACAAACAATATATAGGCACAGCCAAGCAATTTTAGTTACAAGGAAGAATGTCTCCTAGCAAAGCCTAAAATAAAAACACAAGTTTTGTTGAATGTTGGTTATATAAGTAGAATAATTCCTTTTCCTCATATCCTGGATATAATTGAGATTTTGATCATAATTAAGTATTATGATCAAATTAGAGTTTCTGATCTGCCATGAGTTGTGAGAAAGGTTAACTGAATGCTAACATATTGAACTAAATAATTGGTCCAGGGTCAGTTGAGGATATTTTTTATTATTCTGGTTTAGATCTGCTGGAGTAGGACTAACATTACAATTTACAGGGGGCAATTATAATATTAGGTTTTTGGCTCTCAGTCATTTTTAAATAGATAATTTGCTTCAAGTATGTAGATATTTCATTCTGTACTTCATTTCGTTATTTAGAGATAATTTTGTATAAGGACCTTAACTTTGGGTTAGTAACATGGTAGTTATGATTCTTAAAGCTCAATTCGTTATGCATGACTAACTTTGAAAGCCTCAGTTTGCAAATGTGTTCTTGAGGTTTGCTTGGATGCAATCTGTACTGAGATTTCAGATACCAGGCTTACACTACAAAGTCACAGTTGCAATTTTCGCATGTTTAGAGATTGTCCGTCGTGGGATATGGAATTTCTTCAGGTTTGCAATTTGACATTTCCTATTTACATAATGTTATTGAAATGTTTGTTAATGAAGACAGTTACTAACTATCTCTGTTACATGATAAGGGGTTTGACATGGGAAATTTAATGCTAAACTCTACATTTTTTCTCACATCTTGAGCAGGTTAGAAAATGAGCACCTCAACAATGTTGGGAAATACAGAGCATTTAAATCCGTTCCACTCCCTTTCCATTATGGAGATGGTGAAGACAGCGACTAAAAATATGGGTGTGTTCAAAATAGAAGGGTGCTTTTGCATTAAACAATCTGGGGTGAGAATGTTGCGAAGTGCAATAAAAAGGTAAAGGTGACTTTTTAAGTTCCTGCCTAGTCAGCATATCCTCTTGGTCTAATGGGACCCCTTTGGGGAAACAAGGGGACTTTTCAGGTTTCACAAAGAGTGGCTGAAACGTCAATCCAAATTATGTTCTATGCAATTTTTTTCTAGAAGCTTTCTTTGTAATATAGTTTCAGTTCTATACCTCATTAAGGTTTGACCTTGTAACAAAAGCCAAGTAAACCAGGCCTATAAGCCCAAGGGCCGAAGGAGTCTGATTAATGATCTCTGTAATATGAGTTGACATTACTGATAAAGCATCTTTTGCATGGATGGATATGTGTGATTCAGTTATTGCATCAGAATAACGAGGTCTTGTAATCCTTGTAAATCCAACCCCATATGTGTTATTAAGTTGGTCAGTATATCACATATATATATTTATATAGCTCAAACTTTAAAAATTAAATACAATCATTATACAGAAATTATATACAACTAAACAATATCAAGGTATTAGTACGCCATCCTCTTTCAGTCCTGGTAACCCACCCCAAGACTTCTACATGCTTGACATCCAATCCTTTTGATGTAATTAAAACTCTTTTGTTAAAATGATGCATGTTCCTAATCGTGGGCTCCCATCTTACACTTTTGTATGATCTTCTCCCTTCACCAAACCTCAACCAGGCCCCCCTCAAACCAACAACCATCACTCAAACCAGCTGAGTGTTTATCTTCCTGCTCCCCGTTGAGTGGTGGTTATGGCTGCCTCCACCCCCCTTCCTTCCCTGGGGCAAACCAGTCCGAATTTCAAAACAATAGTCTCTAACGAACTAGTGTAAAATTGTAAGGAAAGACTACGGAATTTTCTACAATATCATTCCCCCAGAGTCATTTTCAGACCCCTCAAAAAAAAGAAAGGAAAGAAAATGATTGTTACCTGAAGATGGACAACCCACTGAAAAACCCATTAACCATAAATGAAATGGAACAAATGCTTTGGATATTGAATGATAAGGCACTAATTTGCAGATTCATGAGGGCCTACTTCGGGTCCAAAATCTTAAGATTGTGGGTACAAGAAAATTGGAAGCCTTCAGGATCAATGAAAATTATGATGATGCCTAAAGGGTATTTCATGACCATATTTTCTACCAAGCAAGAAGGAGATAGTACCCTCCAAGAAGGTCCCTGGTTCATGAAGAAATCTTGTTTATTTACAAAGCAATGGCCTCCCCGCCTTCAACCCAACAAAAGTATAGTGTCAATCCGGGTCAAACTTCCTCTCCAACCAAGTGAATACTGACTAAGAAAACTAGGAACATCGATAGGAGAATACATGAAACCTTTAGAGGTCATTAAAAATCCTATAGTTTTCAACTATGTTTGAATTTGCATCAATATTAACCTAGAGAACCACTTCCAGATGGAATAATCTTATAGATGAGAGGTATAAAATGGGAGCAGCCTCTGGACTATAAAAACTTCTCCTTCATATGCAGAATATGGCTAGGGTTTGCCACACTCAACCACCACAAGACACATCCCCTCAGATGGAGAATGAACAAAAGACCACCCAACAAGAGATCCCAAATCATGTGTCTCCTATTGAGACACAACAACAAAATCCAAAAAGTTGTTAAGTCAGCAAAACCTGTTGCAAATAAATTCCCAAGGGGCAAATGAGTCAAACAACTCCAATCCCTCCTTGCAAACCCATTAGATGCTATGGCAGATTATGAGACAAAGGAAATGCAAGGTATCCAAACAAATCATTAGAGCCCGGTCCCATGCTGGGGGCCAGCTAACTGTTTTTAAGTAGGCACCGCTCAGAAATTATAGGGGCTCTTTTTAATTTACGGTTCCAAGCATTTTTTTTTTTTTTTTGTTATAGGGACTGTTGTTAATTTCAGGTTCCTGTAGACATGGTTTCATGGATCTCACTACCTAAATAATCCGTTAGTGAATAGAGACATAATAGTGAAATAACCCATTAGCGAACAGAGACAAAAAAGCTGAAAAATGCAGAGAACAATTGAATTGGCCGCAAAAAATGCAGAGAACATAACAGCGTATATGTCATGTCTCCTTCTCAGTGACATTTCTCGAAGTACAGGATTAGCCTATCATATGACTCTCGTAGGCTGATAGACTAGATAGAGGGTCACATTGGAGCTTGGCTCAGCGTTAGTTGGCAGAGTTTGATCAGTTGGCTTTCGTTTGGGCTCGATCGGAGACTTCTTGCAGAAGTTACTATTTTTAGCAGTTCCTGGCAGTCAGAGTGGGACCCCTGCTATTTTTAGCAGTATGGATTGGCAGCGTTCGGAATCACTTCAGTATATGTCAGCTTCAGACGGTTCAGTCATCGGGTGAGTAACGAGAGAAATATTAATATTTAATTGTATTAATTAAATATTAATTATTCGAAGACTATTATATTAAGTTATAATATTAAATTATAACTTAAGTGATTTTAAGCTGAGGGGCCGCCCATCATCAGGAAGGGGCCAAATTTATGATTATATTTTATTATAAAATTTGGCCTAGACTATGGAATTAAAAATAATAAAAAGAAGTGCGAATTTTTAATGAAAAACCCTATTATGGAGGAAATCGCACCTCTTTGGTTATTTAAGCATTTGCCTTGGGAATCGAGCCATGATGATGTCTATTGAGTTTGAAAATTGATCAACTTGATCTGAGCAAGAGACTTTAGGGTTTCAAGTTCGAATTCCTTGGGGAACGAGCCATCTCCATTGGAAGCAATTCAGAGGGTGTGAAATAACCCCTGATTTATTGCAGCAGAGGTTTTTTCATTCAGGAGGAATCACAGAGCTTTCAGAGATCTATTATCTTCAGAGTTTTATCAGTGTTGCATCCAGAGAACATTCATCCTACTAGGCGCATCATTTCAGAGGGTTTAGACATTGATTTGGGAGGGTCGTACTGCTGTACTTGCTGCTGCTGACAGATCCATAGCTCCCTGTACTTGGCCGTACCATATACCAGGCCGTACTTCATTCCTTGAGGAAGGCGCATCATACTTCATCTTCCAGTCTTCACCAGCATTGGCGCCCCTGTATCTGGAAGCATTTGCCATCAATATTCAGAGGGAGAAGGGCGTATTTAAGGCAGCCGTACCACATCTGTACTTTCAGCTGCTACAGAAAATACCAGGTTTTTACAAATAAAAACATATTTTTCTTATTACATGTCAGTAGACCATTTCTGTAATTCGCTCCAGAAGTTCAATAAATAGTTTGGCATCAGTATTCTCAGTAGTTTTTATCCATTCCAGAGTTATATGATTTTATTTGAATTTTATATTCAATTCTTGCAAAAATCGCCTTCTTTCATTTCATGCAAAAATCCAAAACTACAAAAAAACCAAAAACTTCAGAAAAAACAAACAAAACTGTCAGATTGGGGAAACGGAGGAAACTAGAGTTTCTACATTATACAACATGAACTTGTGCAATAGAATGTTATATTCGATGGGACACGCACAGATCGAGATTAATTGGTTAATTAGGCATATGATATTGTTAGATTGTTAAATAATTTTAATGATGATTGATCAGATGGTATGTTTAGAAGAAACTTGGAATTAAAAAATGGAGAGAAATTTTGGAGGCAAGCACATGCACATATGCCAAATGACAAAAGACAGCAAAATTTTAGCAGCGGGTTGAATAAAATTTGTGCCCCCCACTGCTTGGCTGGTCTGGAAAATCTCTCCTGTAGCAGTCGTTGTTGAGAGATTTTTGGGAGGCTGAATGTTAAATGGTAAAAAATTCGTGAAAAAAATACACGGGACTCATTTTCTTGCTTAATAGGAGCAGTAGCCCCCAGCATGGGACCCTGTTGTTAGCGAGCCTCTGCCCAAATCTAAAGATACATCAAAATCTCACTCAAACAAACTAGCGTGCCCTGGTATGTTACCTTCCACTTTGGTGATGATACTCTCTATTTGCCACTAATAAAAAGGTTGTGGAACCTATACCAAAAATTCTCAGGGCAACAAATCAACAACAGTCAATTCAGTATTATTTTTCTTAACATTACACAAGGGAAAAAAGATATTAAATCTCCTAGATTTCAATGAAGGTAGTGTTAATCCAATGACTTATTTGGATTTTGATTTACCCCTAGAAAATAATTCAAGTTATGGATCTTTGCATTGTCTAAAATCAACTTCAAACTCTCCAAATGGACAAATAAGTGTCTTACTTTGGTGGGGGAGAATTCAGCTCATTCACCTTGTGACCCCCACATACAAAATGTGCAGCGTGGGAATTCAAAAAATTAAAGTCATAGTTGCATTGACAAAACCGGATAACACTTCGAAAGATCTAGAATTTCTAAATTTAGACGACGTTGAAATCTTGTTTCACGTTATCTTTTAGATTGGCATAGCTCGCTTAAAATTTAGGTTTAAAGCTTAAGTTTTATTTTTAGTTAGTATAGATAGTTTTATATTTAATCTATTTTTAATAAGAGATCGTATGTACTCCACTTTTGCAAAATCAAATAGCGTTGACCACAAATCTTTATAAATATTTTGTATTAAAACAATTCGATTCAAGAAATATTTTAGGATTCATCAAAATTTAAGAAATCTTTATTGATGTTTTGTGAATTTTTTTTTAGTTTTATGCTTTTTAAAAAATTCATATTGATGGTGTATTTTATTAGCCTCTAGTGATCACTATATGAGATCTAGAAGTTTAATTATGAGTGGAAGAGTAATTTTATTATTTTGATTGTTTCAATTAATTAATCTTTGACCTCCTATTGCTATATATGTATGTGTCGTTTTCTATTTTTTTACAATAAATTGGATCTTCATAAAATTGTTTTGGGAAAATGTGTTTTTAGCTATTCTATGTAATTAATTTATCTTGCAAAAAGATACTACTAATATTCACTCATAATGACTAGTCCTTAGACTCTCTCTGTGTTTATTTAGATTTGAGTGCATGATTAGATTTGATGAATGATGGTTGATTTGCAGTGAATCTAAAAAAATGTTGTTTAAGCAAAAGGATTATTAAGAGGAAATGTGAAACCTTGTTTTTTCCCTTACCCTTCTCTCTTTTTTTCTCTTTTTTTGTGAAATCTGATTATTGTAACATAAAATCATTGTACATATAAAGGTTGTGTAGATGAATGTTGTCTCTAATTCCCCTTTCTCGTGAAATGGAAGCATATAGAAAGGCTTTGTAGATGAATTTTCTCTGGAGGAATGAGAGAGCATTTCAAATATCCTCGCATAGCCTAGTAAACCATCATCAAGCCCAAGTCATAGGGTGGTCTTCATCTTAAATATTTTAGACTCTTGAATCAAGTATTAGTTATGAATGCAACATTGATATTTCAATAGGACTCAAGCTTAGTATGTCGAGATATTTTACAAGGAATGTGCTACCATTGTCATTGGGAGACCTCCTTTAGCTAGCACCTCAAAATTAATCATATGGAAGATGAGCTATTGGAAAATTATGGCATGTGGCAATAGAAAGAGACAATCAAGTTAAAGTAACATTGTTTATTGATTGAATTGTTGAGAGTTGTTATGACCTATACCTAATTTTTATTTTATTTTGTTACTTTAATCATAATGATGCCAAGAAAAAAAGAACAATGTACTATATAAACAAAGTAAACTCAAATAATAACACTTGAATTGTATTTTATTGATAAAAATATGTCGGAATGCATCAATAGAGAAACAATAATAGTGTGCAACTAATTAGAAATCAAACATCTGGTGGAAGATATTTCTCAAATCATAATTATTAATTTTGTATAATATTGTTTTAGCCACCCCATAAATCAAAGTGATAATAAAAAAATAATGCTTTAAGTCTAATGCAATCTCTAGATGAGATTCCCCATAAGAAACTAGAAGGGTTTTATCGTAGGATTTATGGATCCAAGGGTTTTCATCTTTGAATCTATAGATGATTTTTGGTTGTTGTATTCACCATTGTATGTCTGAAAATATGTGAAATGAGCATCGATTGATCCTATCAAGGTTGGGCAACATCTATTTATTCATTGACATGCTACCAACCCTAGGCGCCTAACCTTAGTCTCAAATAATAAAGATTATTTTTAATTGATATGACACTAATACTACATAACATGGTGCTAGTGTAATAACATTACAATGCCCAAGTAGTCAATAAACCTTGACCTCTCATCAATAAATCAAGTATAGCTTGAAAATTACTCATCATAAAGACATAAAATAAAGCATTATGAACAACTAACTCACAGTTGTATTCAACATATGTAGCATGACATGGTCCTATTTTCTTAGCCCTCCAAAAGATCCTAAAAAATAGGAACAAGTTTCCCCAAGGACACATAATGATCACGTACACTTAAAAATATCCAAAGACATGAAAAATGTCAACAATAAAAAGGCCCCTTTAGTGTAAGTCCATCATGAGGAGAGTAATGGTAAGGGACCTAGTTCTAGCTGACATCCTAAAATTTAGGAAATGCCCCTATAATATAAGAAGTGGACCTAGTACACTTAAATCCATTTATTAACTATCTCCATTTGCCCATCCACCTATGGGCAATAACTAGTACTAGGAGTGATCTCGGTGCTAGTCAAATGAAATAACTCGTACCAAGATATGTTAAGGAATTTCTATCCATGTCACTAACAATTGTCTTGGGCAATCCATGTAATTGGAATACCTCTCTGAAAAATAGGGCAGTCCCTTGTAGTGCTTTGAACTTAGTAGGAATGCCAAAGAAATGGACAAACTTAGTTAACTAATCCACTACAACAAAAATGCAATCCTTGCCATTCACTTTAGGAAGACCCATGATAAAATCCATGGATATACTTTCCCATTTTTGGCCTGGGACGGGAAGAGCTATAGTAACCCTATTGGGGAAGTGTGCTCTGCTTTATTTTATTAGCAAGTAATGCACTCTCCAACATGAATAAGGATGTCCTTCTTGAGGCCCTTCAAGGAAAGCCTCTCTCTTAGTTGCCTATAAGTTTTGTATAAGCTCGAGTGATCGGCGAGGGGTGCATCATGCAAAGTCCTCACAATTTTATACTTTATTTTGGACCTAGGTATAAAGAATATTTTGTTCTTATACAATATTAGGTCATCTACCACAATATTCATGTCATTATTCACTTTCCCATTCAACACGCTAGTAGTAAAGTAGCATCAATAGAGAAAATAGTGTATAAAATAGGTACATGGGAAAGAGTGTCAACAACCACATTTTTCTCACCCTTAACATACTCAATGTCAAAATTATAAGCTTGAAGCTTACCCACTTATGTTTCCCATCATTTAAATCGTGTTGGTGAAGGAAGAATTTCAAACTATTGTGGTATGTTCTCACCACAAATCTGCCACAAAGTAAGTATTGTTTGAACTTATCCAAAGCATGCATAATGTCAAACATTTCCTTGTCATAAATAGAAAATGCCTTCTTAGTAGATTTTAACTTTATGATCTCAAATGTTAAGGGTTGACTCTTTTGTATTAGCATAACTCTAATCCCCTCACTTGAAGCATCACACTCTATAATAAATGGTAGTAATAAATATGGAATGGAAAGCACAAGGCATGAACACGTCATTTGTTTGAGCTTCACAAAAGTACTAAGTTGTGCCACTCCATATGAAGGCTCTTTTTTTCATCATTTAAGTCAAGGGTGTTGTCAACTATGAGAATCCCCTAATAAATCTCTCATATTAACTCCATAGGCCTAAGAATCCTCTCAACTAGGTCAACGTAGTATGGGTTGGTCAATCTTGAATAACATGGATCTTCTATTGATCCATCAAAATGCTTCGAGCACTTATGATGAGGCCCAGATATAGGATCTATGTAACCCCAAATTCACACTTGAATTATTTTTCAAAGAATACTTGTTGCTACAATATATATATATATATATATATATATATATATATATATATATATATATATATATATATATATATATATTCAAGTGTCTCAAGTGGTCCTCCAAGGTTTTACCATTGGAAGACCACTTGAATACTGTTAGGTTGTGGAGCTAAAAGCTTCACTGATGTAAACATGGAGGAGGTTGTTGAGTTGCAGAGCGAGTTGCAGAGGAATCGACGTCGGTCAGATTACAGTGTAGAAGCAACCGACATTGGTTATGAGTCGGTTGACATCGGTCAGGAAGAAGCCGACGTCGGCAACCTGTGTGTGCATGTAGTTTGCATGCAGGTTTCGGACTGGTCTATTTTTGGTCTTGAGTTACGAGTCTAATTATTGTAATTAAGAATGTCTAATTATTGTATGCATGAGATCTATATAATAGACTCATGGACTGTATTGTAAAATTGTACTAGAGTGAGAGAGCAAAGATTAGCTCCTTCAGAAGAGAGAGAGAGCAAGAGTGCTAGATAGCCAAGAGGGCTTGTAGAAGAGAGCAAGGATTAGTTTCTCCTAGTTTCAAAGGGGAGCTGAGTGTGTATGATCAGGGAGAGTTGCAGGTTGTCCAAGTTCTGGTAGAAGATCCACTGGGGTACTGGTTGAAGAATCATAAAGACTTGGTGAGGCAAAGACAAGGGTTCTTCAGGGTGTAGAGATATCTACATGGTAAGTAAGGTCTGTTGATTTGCAGGTTGTTGCAAGAGAAGGGAGATCTACTTGGAGTACGATTGTGTACTTGGTGTATTGGCAGCGTTGTTACTGACTGGTGGAGGTGAACAACAACTCTGTGTTTGAGTTGATTGTTGTGACCGTAATTGAGAGAGTGAACTGTTGAAGGAGAATTACAATTGAATCCTAGAAGTGTGGGAGCTCTAGAGGTGTGGGAAGAAGAAGTGTGGCATCTTTTTTATTGTATTTTCTTTTGATTGAGTATTAATACAATTGGGTATTGTTTCTCATATTATATGTTGTTTCATATTTTTAGTTACTTATCATTCTGGTTAAATTTTGTGTTTAGTTGCTAATACAAAGGTAATCAAATGTGCCCTTAGTGGGCAGTAGTTTCTAGCAAAGTGGTATCAGAGCATGTTTGTTGTTCTAAATTTTTTGACAAGTGGTATCAGAGCTAAAGTTGCAGGAGCAGGTGGACCAGATTGGTATCAATCTTGATAAGTTGGTATCAGAAGGTGGTTAAGTACACTAACAGGTGGTTAGAGCGTGTTAAGTGTTTTGTTGATTACAGGGCACTCTCAGGAGTTTCAGATTGAGTGAGAGTATAACAATGGCAGAAGAAAGTAAGCTATGAATGGAGAAACTAAATAGCACGAATGGTTAGATTGATGGAAAGAAAGAGCAAGTAAAGAAAGGTTGTTGGTTGGTAGAAGATCAGCATGAAGAAAAAGAAGCAGATGTTGTAGGTGTTGTTGCACAGGATGCTCTGGATAACGTAGAATTTTGGTCTATAGAATCTGTTGCATCTTTTCATGCAGCTCGAAATAGAGCATCTTTTCATGGGTATGTCTAGGGAGACTTTGGAGAGATTTATTCAGGGGTTGGTGAGCCTTGTCACATGGTTGGCAAAGGGGAAGTGAAGCTAAAATTGCAGACAGGTAACACACGGGTGTTGAATGAGGTCATGCAGGGACCAGTCTTGGAGATGAGTCTAATTTTTTCAAAAAAAATTGGGTGATGAGAGATGCACAGTAACTCTCACAGTGGATGCACTTGAATTAGACGGTGGTAAGAAAGTAGGTATCTTTTATCCATCTACTTATATTACTGATTCACCTTCTGTTGCAGAGATGTGGCTTTGTAGGCTTGGTCACATGTGTAAGAAGGGAATGCATGTTCTTAAGCGGAAGACATGTTTTTGATAAACTTAAGAACTGAAAACCCTTGGTGTTCATGGAAGAGATGACAGACAGAGATCAGCTGAGGGGACTGAATTATTCTGAGCAGGACTGTGTTAATTTGGATAGGGTTTTGATTCAAGGGAGCTCGCAGGTAAAAAGATCATCACTCACAAGAAAACACAGGTACCGACGTCGGTCAGGAGAAATCGACGTCAAACAAGCAGGGACCAACGTCGGTCATGTGCAGACCAGTAGAGTCAGTAGTTTCGGGCAGGTGGAACCGACGTCGGTCAGGAAGGAACTGACGTCGGCAGAGGTCAATCGCATGGAATCAACGTCGATCGGGTGTAGATTGAGAGATGGCCGAGATCGGTCACTGAAACGGATGTTGGACAGACAGCAAGCTGTCAAGGAGTCTCAAACACCCATATGGAGGACTGAAAGGGTAAGTGGACCTCATATTCATTATTCACCTTCTTACTTGTTGCTCACTGATGGTCAAGAACCAGGAAGACGTGAAGAGGTAATGCAGGTAGAATCCAGAAAATAGTGAGAGCATGGCATGAATTCTTCAAAAGAGAACCAAGCGAGAGATTTGGTAGAGTTGTTAGTGGGGATAAAAGCACTAAAAGACGAATGGATTTCCAAATTAAAGAAGAGAGTGGATGGATACGTGAGACGGAAGCCCAAGATATATGGTCTTGAGGAAGTTGCAGGACAGTGGTACAAGTTTTGACAGGTGGATGACAAAGCAGGGCTTCAATCAATGTCAGTGTAACCATTGTGTTTGTTTTTACCAGGTTGGATGATGATTGCAACATTATCATGTTACTGTTGTGTGGTTGCTTGTTGCAGGGTTACACATGTAGGGAGTTTTTGAGCTAAAGGTAAAGTTAGTTTAGAGGTATGTCATGAAAAAATTGAGAGCAGCGAAATTCTTTGGCATAAGAGACATGAAAGATCACAGGTTGATTTTGTCTCCAGTGGGAGCTGATGTGAAGAAGGTGTTGGCGGGGTTCAATACGCAAGATGCAGAATCGGTAAGCACACCAAGGGCTGGACAGTTCAAGCTGAGCTTAGAACAGTAATCGAAATCACATGAGGTTTGGTGTAGACCTGAGTTTTCCCAAGCAGTGGGAGTTGTCAGAGAGTTTGGAGCCAATTCGAGAAAGGTGGATTCTTAGGTATTTGAGAGGGACCAGCCGCAGGGATTCATGCTATGCAGGGTCAAGGTCTTCACTACATGGAGTTGTAGGTTCGGATGTGACAGGTTACTTGGATGACAGGAGGTGCACCAAAGGTTGTGTGGTGGTTGGTCTTCAAGATTGAGCTTGAAGAGGAATACAAGCCAGGAAATGAATTAGATGAAGGTACAGGTATAGGTATAGGTGCAACTGTTTATCTCCAAGTGAGAGATTGTTAGGTTGTGGAGCTAAAAGCTTCACTGATGCAAACATAGAGGAGGTTGCTGGGTTGCTGAGTTGCAGAGTGAGTTGCAGAGGAACCGACGTCGGTCAGGCCAACCGACGTCAGTCAGATTACAGTGCAGAAGCAACCGATGTCGGTCGACATCCGTCAAGGAGCCGACGTTGGCAACCTGTGTGTGCATGTAGTTTGCATGCGGGTTCTGGACTGGTCTATTTTTGGATAGGCAGTTTGCATGTAAAGACTATTTTTGGTCTTGAGTTGCGAGTCTAATTATTGTAATTAAGAATGTCTAATTATTGTATGCATGAGATCTATATAATAGACTCATGGGATGTATTGTAAAATTGTACTAGAGTGAGAGCAAAGATTAGCTCCTTCAGAAGAGAGAGCAAGAATGCTAGATAGCCAAGAAGGCTTGTAGAAGAGAGCAGGGATTAGCTTCTCCTAGTTCCAAAGGGGTGTTGAGTGTGTATAATCAGGGAGAGTTGCAGGTTGTGCAAGTTCTGGTGGAAGATCCACCGAGGTACTGGTTGAAGAATCATAAGGACTTGGTGAGGCAAAGACAAAGGTTCTTCAGGGTGTAGAGATATCTACATGGTAAGTAAGGTCTGTTGATTTGCAGGTTGTTGCAAGAGAAGGGAGATCTACTTGGAGTACGGTTGTGTACTTGGTGTACTGGCAGCGTTGTTACTGATTGGTGGAGGTGAACAACAACTCTATGTTTGAGTTGATTGTTGTGACCGTAATTGAGAGAGTGAACTGTTGAAGGAGAATTACAGGTGAACCTTAGAAGTGTGGGAGCTCTAGACGTGTGGGAAGAAGAAGTGTGGCATCTTCTTTATTGTATTTTCTTCTGATTGAGTATTAATACAATTAGGTATTGTCTCTCATATTCTGTGTTGTTTCATATTTCTAGTTACTTATCATTTTGGTTAAATTTCGTGTTTAGTTGCTAATACAAAGGTAATCAAGTGTGCCCTTAGTGGGCAGTAGTTCCTGGCAAAGTGGTATCAGAGCATGTTTGTTGTTCTAGATTTCTTGACAAATGCATGGTTCTTGGTTGATTGGAAAGTCGATGGTGCATTCATTCCCTCGAATGGCATGACCATGAACTCATAGTGCCCATAATAAAATATAAATGTTGTCTTGTGTGTGTCCTCACATATGCAAATATGGTGATACCCAGACCTCAAGTCAATTTCATAAAAATAGACGGTTCCATGCAACTCATCGATAAGCTCATTAATCTTGGGAATAGGATACTTGTTCTTGATTGTTTTTATATTCAATGCCCAATAATCTATGCACATCCTCATTGTACCATCCTTATTCTTTACAAGCATTACTAATGAAACAAATGGACTAGAATAGAGTCTGTTGTGACTATCTCTAGAAGTCTTTTTATAGCCTTATCTATTTCGTCTTTATATATTTTTGGATGGTAGTATGGGTGATCATGATGGAATTAGAGCCTAGGTCCAACTCTACGATGTGTTGGAATCCCCTATATTGTGGCAAACCTATATGCATATCACCAAACACAACATTGTCCTTGTCCAATATAGTTTAACTGGCAACATGATATGTACAGTCTGAAGGTACTCTAGGCATACCTTTCATCAGAAAGCAACTGGTTGCCCATAAATCTTGTCCTTTACAGAAGATCCTCTCCATCTTCTTGTTTATAATTACATGTGGTGACTCATCATGTATGCCCTTAAGTACCATGTCTCTCCATAGATGTGCCATCGCAACTAACATAATATCTTCTCCTCGAGTAAAATCTTAGTTGTAATTACCAATGGTGAGTCATCGTTTATGCCCTTTAATACCACCTCTCTCCCTTGTGACTTGAACTTCAACTCCATGGAATGATAATTCTAGTAAAATTCCCCAAGGGAATGCAACCACTATATACCTAGAACCATGTGTGCTTCCCCCAACCCAGCAACAGAGAAGCCATCACATATGATATAACCATCCAAAGAAAACTAGAGTTGCCGAATTACCTTGATGCATAGGATAGTGAAACCATCAATGACAGTCACATTGAACCTCGAGAAGTCATCTACCTTCAATGTCCTCTTGGCCACAAGGCCTTCATCAATAAAATATTGGGTAGCCCCACTATCAATGGACATAATAATCCATTGTTCAAATAACTCTCCACGAACTCTGAATGGATGATATCTCGATCCTCCTAAAAGAGTTACAAGCGTACCTTTGCTAGTGCCGGTATTATCCTCTACCAACTGCCTGGGCTCATGCTTATCAATATTCTCCTTTGTTTCATGTTGATATTATGATTCATTAGTTTCATAATCAACTTCCTCCACATCAGATACTACTTGAATGGAATAGACCCAATTGGCCCTTGCAAAGACTTCTATGACTCTGCTCTTAATGCTCCTTGCACATAAAGCACAAATTTTTTCTTTGAAGTTCATTCCTAGTTTTCTCATCAATCATTTTAGCAATAGTGGGGGAAGTGGGTGAAAGTGTATCTCTTTGAGGGTATGAATTAAACTTGATGCCTTGTCCTTCTTTCTGAAAAATCCCTCTATGTTGCCAAATAGTAGGTGCTCTAGGTTGGGATGAAAATATGTTCATAAGCATATAAGGCTCAAGTGTTAATGTCATGTTAATAGCATCTTATAGTGACGAGGGTACAAAAGCCTTGACTAGACCTTTGAGGGGCTCAAATAAACCCTCGACAAAGAGGAAATTAATTATCCTTTCCAATACATTAGGTACCAAATTCAACAACATATGACTCCATTGAAGTATGTTGTTTGATTTTAGAAAGATCCTTAAGTTACCCCTCATCCTTGTACTCAAAGTGGTCCAAATACCTTAGGCTAAAGTCATCAAATGTTTATACAAGGTTGTGCCCTTGAGTAATCAAACTATGGTGCCACCAATCATAGGTAACACCTTCCAAATGCAATGTAGTGAATTTTATGGAATCCTCTTCCACCATAGGGCTGGGTGTAAAGTATTTAACTTTTGTAACCATGCTAAAGCATATATTTCATCACTACCATTGAAATTAGGAGCATTGAATTTATACACTTCATGTTGCAAATATTTTATGTCATCATTTTTATTGCTACCATGGGCTCTACCTCCCTGATACTTCTTCCTGAGTATTTTTAGGAAATTGACAAAAGTTACGATAGCCCTTAAGTCTTTTGATTTCCCTTGATACTCCATAAAGAGTGCATCTAAATCCTCTGAAGTAATTATCTCATAATCAAATCCTTCATTCATTTGTATAAACATGGGATTAACAGGTTTTAAAATGGGACCCACTTGACTAACTGTTGGTTGATTATGTGAAATTGAGATTCCCCCTCTTTGAAATGTATTAGTAGGGTCTGTATTTTGCAAAGGAATAGTGGTGGAAAATTTACTAAAATTTTATAACATTTGTGTAATTAGGTTTGTCATTCTTTCTTAACCCCTTTGAATCCGTATTAAGGTATTTTGAAATAGATCTAACCTATTCACATCCATTAGAGTTATCTTGTGTTGGTCCATGGTTCACAGGGTAGCAGAAAATCAGCTCTGATATGATTGTTATGACCTCCATCTATTTTTAATAATCAGAGTGATGATAGGAAGAAAACAATAAGGTATTGCATAATCAAAGTAAACTCTAATAATAACATTGGATTTGTATTTTATTAATAAAAATCTACAAAAATACATCAATAGAGAACTAATAATAGTGTGCAACTAATTATTAATCAAGCACCTGGCAGAAGATATTTTTCAAATCAAAATTGATGTTGTATAACAATGTTCCAACCACCCCACAAAGAATATTACCAATTAAATAAGAATGCTTTCGGTCCAATGCAATCTCATACTGAGATTTCCCATAAGAAACCATAAGGATTTCATCCTATGATATCTAGATCTAAGGGTTTTCATCCCTAAATCTATAAAAGAGTTTTACCTACTATAGTCGCTCACTCTAGGTCGAAAAATATGTGAAATAAGCATAAATTGATCCTTTCATGGTTGGGTAGACTCTATTTATTCATTGGCATGCTCCAAAGCCTAGGTGCCTAACCTTAATGTTAAATAATAAATATTATTTCTATTTGATACGACACTAATATCACTTAATAATCAAGTACCACATAACATGGTGCTAGAGCAGCCTCGTCCCTACACTATTTAATGACTATTTTCTGAATTCAAAATCTTTAGTTGGGTCTTCTTGCATGTTTCGTAAGGTCAACTAAAAGAAATTATTCAAATTTTTCACTATATAAGCAAATAAAAATCTCTTTTCAAAGGAACTTTATTTTAACATTTATTTATTACACTACTACACATTGAGCAAATCTACCATAGTTTCTTCAAATTCAATATTAATCATTAGGAGTAGTCTCAGGTAAAGTCTAAAGCATTTCAAATCAAGTCAAAAGCTAAAATTGTCAAGAATCAAAACCAAATTTTTAACTACATACATATAGTAATGGAGCAAAATTGTACAATCACTCTAAGTGAGAGAGTTATGTGTGGCTTGATTCCTTCCTTGGAGTATCTAGATATGTAGGCAATAATCAATCATCAAAGGGGGTGATTAAGGTCATTTCAACTCATTACACTTGCCCTATCTTTTTATAGGTTTATAACTCTCACAAGTACCCCTATTGTTTTCAAAACAAATAAAAGAAAATAATGATTTATGTGATATATAAAAAATATGAATATCTCAGTGGTCTTAGTAGACACATGCACAAGTGGCAGAGAAATCATAGTTTTGTCATAGTCAATTGAACAAGTCCATAATCAAAGGACACGATCACCCTGCATTGTTATCTAGGGAACACAACTTTGTCCAAAAATATTAGCAGACTTTGCCTCTAGATATGAGCTATCACACTCATGTCTTATTTTGTTTCTCACTATTAGACATCAATTTCATTCAACCAAAAATCAGAAAAGCTAAGTATCTTGTATTCTGTTATACTTACTACTTTTAATATATGCCACTTGTCAATTTCAATTTCATTTTAGTTAATTTTGCTTTATATTCAAATTTTATGCTCAAATGTCATAAATTGCAATATGAATAGATCTATCAAGTTTTATATTTAGTGTACAACATTCATTTTTTAAATAAAAAATAGGGTAAAATACTTTGTGAAAAATTGTAATAGGCAAAATCAAAATTGATAGAAGAAACCCTAAGTAGACCATAGTTAGGGTCTATTAAAACTAAATTGGTATTCGTCAATGGTGTAGCTCTTATTTTAAAAAATCTAAGACCTTTGTTACAAATTATCTTCTTTTGTTAAAGTTACTTAACACAAATTCATCATGATGTTCCCCAAAGGGAATTACAAGTGCAATAAGAGTATTAGTATTTTTTGGTTATATTAGAGATTTGATGTTTTCATAGTCCATAATTTGAGTAAGAGATATTACATAAATAACTGTGTAATAGTTTTTTTTTTTTGTTGAGAAAATAATAAAGAAAACCTATAAATAGAGGTATAAATCCTTAAATAAAAACTTAGTATTATCTAAATTATTCAACATGGTCAAAGACATTGAGAGGGAAAAAAAACAACTTAATTGATGATGTCAACCAAAATGAGTGCTAATAGAACATCTTTGGCTAGGCCAAACACAACAATTGTGAGAACACAAATTAGGAAGGTGGGAGATAAAATATTAAGATGTAGACAATGAAAAATACAATGATATGAAGGCAGTAGATAGGCACTTATGACACATATCTTAAAAATTTGGATCAAAACTAACCCACCTCAATTTGAAATTTTAGAGATTAATGCACCAACAAAACCTAAACAAAATAAATGTTAGTAAATAAAATTTAATGTGTATAAAAGTTGTTCCAAGATAATTTTGTATTTTTTACAAACTAAAATCATCTCAACTAAAATGAAACATGAAATTTGGCCAGGATATTTTCCTTGAGAAACTTTATTATAACATGTTGTTTCACAACTAAAACTACATGACAACATTATAGCTATGTTTTTTTATTATAATGGTTGATTATGATGTAATTTAGTACTTCAATTATATATACTTTTTAAATGTGATATTTACATCCTAATTACAACTGCATGATAATGGTAATTAAGTAAATGCATGGAAACGGTACTTTAAGATTGGTAGTAGAAAGGATAATTAAGGAAACAAATGTTAAAATTGGGATGAATCTATTAGTATATGCTTATCATGTGATGTTGTATGTAATGCATGAAAAATTATGTAAACCAAAAAAAGATATTCCATTGTTGTAATTTAAGTCATCTTTATGTAAAATTATTGCTATCAAGTAGTCCTATTGAATTATGTAAGGTTGGGGATTAAGAGGGAGGTTGGTCCTGAGATTTGTCAGATAACTAGTGGAAAGTTTAAAGTATTTAAGCACATAATTTCAGTATTTAGAAGAGGGGATATTACATATTCTTCATAGAACCCAAAAATATATTTATTATCCTTTTAGATAGTCATTAAATATTTTATTTTTTCGGATCAATGTGAAATATTTGTCTCCACTTTGCATGTGTTTTTTATTTCTTTTGTTTTAATTTTATTTTTTAAATTATTTTATGATTGAAAGCATGCATTATATTTCTAAAGAGTAAAAACATAGTATATGCCCAATTAAATAGTTGAGTGGTGTGAAACCACACCTCAAGAAAAATCACAACACAAGACAATCTAAGATTAAATTCAAGAGATTGTCAAAGTAATGGTCCTAGGCCCAAATAATAATCAATATAAAATTACATAATACATGACATCAACAATCCATAAATAACATGAAATAATAAATTATGCCACTAGTGTAATCCACCCCATAGAGGGAGGACGAGGAAATACATTTTCCTCCTTATCTCCCCAACCACCCCTATGGGGGTATGGATCATTATGTATGGATTTCTATCCATCTTGTTTATTAGTTTCTTCAGCAGCTTCCTTAGTCTAGCAATGAGGGGGTAAAATAGAAAGAGCCAAGTTGAGTATTTCCCCCTATATATCCCATCTAAACAATATAAAACTAGAGCATACATATATGTCATGTGGCAAGGCCACCCTCCATGACCCCTAATTGTGAAATTTTACATCATGGAAAAGGAGGTAGGTTAGATAATGCAAAGGGGCTCTATGACCTATTGAATTTCTAAGTCACCCCCTAGTCAGCGTAAAGATTCCCAAGGCTTATAAAGAGATAACACACCTGTGATGACCCAAGAGCTTCAAATAAAAGGTACACAAGCACTTCCCATTTACGCTCAACCCTGAAATAGACGTGCATGTCTGCACAAGAGTAAGAGGATGGTTTATGCTCACTAAGGGTTCCTGATGCACACTTGCACATAGGATTTTTTGGTGCACAGGTCAAAAGGTACACATGTTTAAAGATGTATTACGTTTAAGTTCTAAAAGGCCAAAGCAGAGGAAATGCACGAGGAGCAGTTAGAGGTCACAAAGAATGTGTCAAAGACCTTAAGCTTTTATGCACAATCTTATTCAAGGACCTATCTAATGCAGTTTCATGTTCATGCACAGGATATTGCATTTGTGCCCTTCCATTGTGTAGGATGTAACATTTTTTTTACCATTGCCACGTGGTAGCCTAGCATTCATCCTACACAAAGAAATTCTCAATTGCCCAAGATAAGTGCCAGTCTTCCATGTGTCATGTCCATGTTGCTCCTACCTAAAAATCTAAGGGACTCCTTCGAGAGCCCACCAAGGCAACACATGTCCTTGTAGTGCCACATCTGAGACCGATCAAGAAGTGCCACCTGTAGAGTAGCTGCCAGATATAATGAAGATTGTTGGAGGTGGTTGAAAAAAGCTTGAGGCACTGTTAGAATAATTAAATGCAGAAGCAGTTATCAAACTTTAGGACTTGAGTGCACATCACTCTCTGACTCTGTTAGGGAGATATTTCATTCCCTGATGCACGTGGATCCAAAAGTGATCTTGCCATCTACCCCAAATCTAATCACCAAGTAAACTTCAAGAAGCATGGCTACAGTGCTGAAAAGGATTAAATGCTACAACTGCTACCCCCAAGTGGCACTTTAATTGTAAAACTAGCTTAATCTACTATAACAACCTAGTTTTTTCACTATAAAAGGGTTGACACATTTCAACAACTTTACATTACTGAAATTTGCCTTCCATGAGCACTTGTATTGACTAAACCTTATAAATTAATGAGAATTAAGTTCACCTCTTTTTGCTATTTTGATTATCTGTGTGCTATTTGTATTTGTTGATCTTTGACTGTGGGTAATGTTTGCCTCTCTCTGTCATCTATTCCCTATACCTCCCCATAAAAATTGAAGCTCACTTGCAAGCCATATCTTATGTGCACCAGTGTATGCATAGCTTTATGTATGGATAATCTTCATCCCTCTCAATGTTGCATTGCATTCTTGTGCCTTTATACAAAATACTTATGCATGTAGAGTGACTTGGAAAAATCTATGTGACATTGTCTTATTCTCAAGAGTTTGCATTGTGTCTACGGTAATAGCAGTGCTTACTTCCTTTTACTTTCATCATCTCTTACCTTCTGCCTCCCTTTTCCTCTCAATGATCCTAGGTTTAGATTATAAATAGTTTAACAATCTATTCTTTAGGCTTGTGCACTGGTCTTGAACTAGGTGCACTTAGAATAGAACGAAGCCAACCTCCTTTGGAGGCTCATCTCAAGGATCGCAATGGTCTCATGCCTTAGGGACATTCTCATCATTGTAATGAGGAAATCGATGCTCATGTGCATATCTGGACAATAATTCTTTTGCACCCAGTGCCTTATACTCTTGTTCCCTGCATAAGGCCTTTACGTTCAACACCCCACCACCAAGCTTCTCTACACTTTGGAGCATTTATGGGTGCATGTTTTAAATGACAATAGTTTTTGGCATGCCTAGTGGGACCAAGTTGAAGAAAATCTAAGGAATCAGTGCTAATATTGGATATCAAGTGTTAAAGACACTTTGTAGAGCATCTGGTGACTTTGAATGTCCAAATCTATTGGTTTAAGCAGCTTGAGCACTTAAAGATATGTATTTTCACCCCCCAATTCCATGAAAATGTTGCATTCACACCTCCCCATTTCTCATGCCAAGCTTAGGCAACCCCTGTGACTTTTCCCCAGTTCAACCCTTGTGGTAACATGCTTATGATTCTAATCAACCCTACACAAGCTACCTCACTCTTGATCAACATCAGTACCCTCCTAATCAGCCTCAAAAAAGCATCAACAATATACACCTTGATTTACAGATATAGCTGAAGGAGATTGAAAGAGAGCAGAGGTATGGTAGGCAATAAGAAGAGCTTGCTCATCAATCTTACGCATGCTAGAATGAGATTATAGAGCAACACAGAGTAGAAGAGAAATACTTATCTAAGTAAATCATAGCCAAGGAAGATCAGATGCATTAGTTACTTGTTTAGATATAAATAATTGAATCATAGTCGACTACCTTCACTCCTTCCTTTCCTAGCTTCGAGTAGACTCCCCCTGCGCTTAAAAGCCAAACTATGGGGTAGAAAACTTCTACGCCTAAAATCCCTATCTTCAGGTAAGGTAAGCCCCAAGTGCCTTCAAGTAGGCCTCCCAATTTCAAAGTACCAAGCTTTAGAGGTCCCCCTTCTATACAAGATCCTATGCCCATGCCAATTCAATAACACATCCTTCCTTAGGAGCCTCAAGCACAATCATGGCATCCTTCCTGAACCATGCATCTCAACTTCATGGTGCCCAACCTTGTAAAACCCCCTTCTTCCATGCCAATTGAAACCTCTTTCCCTCCCACCATCTCCCTTTTTAAAGGAGGACCAGTTGTATGAAAGGTAAGTGAAGACCATTCAAATGAAGAAGATGATACTTCAAGTGATTACAATGAGGAAATCATCATTGACAACCCTCTTTGCATCACTAAATAAAAAAGTTTAGAGCTACTACAGGAAGAGGATGATCAAAATTAGCCTGCATGGTAGGGTAGTGCATAAGAGTGAGATGATGAGGTACACTCTTGGATAGATGAAATTCCATTTAATACAGAAGAAGATGAAGTTGGTCAAAAATTTGGAATGAGGCCTCTCATGTAGAAGATTGAAGAGTAGCTAGAGGAAGACCTCGGGGGCAAACAGAGCCATCAAGGGAAATGTGTACTTCAAGAGGAGCCCCCAATCATTTTGAAATCAACATGCAGGTGCAACCCAAGTGATGAGGATATGTATGATTTTTTCAAAATATTGTGCATAGGCTATGCTCCTCTACAAGCAGACTATGATCTAGCCAAGATCGAGGACTGCACCTTTATTAGAAAGGTTAAGGGGCAAGAGGGAGGCATCCCATTAGGTCAACCTTTTTAGGAGATAAACATTGATCTATTTGAATTTCTCAATGATGGTTATCGACTCTTCAATGACCTTACATATGCTTTTGTACCCATCAAAAACATCATAGATAAGATTTGGCCTCAGCCTCCCAATAAGTGGCACAAAGATGAGAACGAGGTTACAGTAGCAAATGTACTTCAGGTCCATTATCCTCAACACCTTACAAGGGAGTTTGTAGAATATATAATGGGTTTGCAAGGACAACCCATTGAGTTCATGAGCTTCCCTAGCATCATACAAAAGCCTCTTAAGATTCAGAAGAGTCAGTCTGAGTAAAAAAAATAGCTAGGCACTAAGATATCTGGGGAGAATTGGTTTGACATCAAGGACATCAGCCAGCTAGGGGAAAGACTTATGCACAACATGGTGGATTCATTCATCAAAAGGGATCCTAGTCAAATAAACTCCCTTGAGCACTCTTTGGAAGTAATCAGGGCATGTCTCCTTCATAATAAATAGATGCCACCTCACCTCCCTCCATCACATGCCAACAATAGGGAGGCACATAATGCAAAAGACCTAATAGGTTTCTATTTTGACCTAAGAGGGTAAAGGCCCATGTTTTTAGTTTATATATAGTAAGTTAGATTAGCTCGCATTATATTTCCCTAAGTGCCTGCTTGCACATTGTATAGTCTTAGCTTAGATTTATTTTTTGTTGACACTGTGGATTGCACCCTTGACAGGAGGCTAGGCTTCTATCTTCCACGCTGCACAATAGAGACTCCCCTCTTGTTGTGGGTCTGATAAAATTGAGGGGAGAATCTCTAGGTAAGGGTTAGCTCCCTTTGATGCATCTCTGTGGTCCTAGATTTTATACTACTAACAATGTGGGGGATGAAAAGAGAGAAGGATTACTAAAAATAAAATCTAAACTAAAGCAGTGATACACCAAAATGGTTTATCTACTTAGCTTTGTCATACACTTTACACCAAGAACAAGCTGATATACACTTCATTTGATACAAGAAACTCTTTTTCATCAGTGAGCTAGGGGTCCTTTGGAGATACAGGAAGGAAGAACTACTAGAGTTGTTCTAAGACACACTATGGTAGCCTGCTCACATGTGCCTATACTCTACTATGGACACTTCTGGCTGACCTACAAAAGAAGAACTCATAATACACTAGACATGTTGGAATCATTCTATGAAATCATGAAAGAAAATGACTTAACACAAGACAAAACCATAGACATATGCAAAAGTGCAAACTCAAAATGGAGTTAAAAATGCTATGTCTTGATTCAAGGTAAAATATTGCAGGGCTTCACCATACAAGCTGAGAGATATCTTTCTCAAAATGAGAGTTTACAATATATAGAGAAAGAAATAGGCTTTTAGTGCCTTCTAGAAAAAGCTGCCCATGCTGTGTTGAATGCATTGGAAAGAGGAAATCCATTCAAGGAGCCATGCTGTGAAATTCCCAAGCCTTGACTTTAGAATTTAAATCATATTAAATGTCTCTTCAAAAGCATGGGTTGCTTGGTCCTTTGAAAGGCAAGGCTGCTCCTCTTTATGAAACTTACGTGACTATCTGCTCATCTTTACTCAAGTGAATAAAATAGGCCGCGCCTTCACTATTTGTGTTCTTTGATGACCATTTTGTAAGGATTGTTTCAACTGATAGAATAACTCCTCTGTCAACACTTTCTTTTGCCATCTGGGCTGATTTGATTAGTGTGTGTGCTTGGCTCTTTAGGATCTTTTCTCAGTGAGTCATTGAGTTTACTCTTGGCTTTTGTCTTTTCTTGGCTCTTTCTGGCGATTTGAGCTCACGGGGCTATCTTCTCGGTGGGTCACTGAGTTTCCACATGCAGGCCCATCCTTAAGCAATTTCAAGATCAATGGCTATCTTGTCATCGTAAAGTTGACATTCACGTGCCCATCATCGAACATTTGAACCTCCAATGGCTAGTTCGCTACGCTGAAGATTGACGTCTTCAGGCCTATCATTACCTTGGTCATTTCTTCAACTTTCCAATTCCTTTAGGCTTTTGCATTTGATCCTTCCTGAAGGGAAGGTGTCCCTTCGATCTTGGAAAAGGTCACTTCTTGGTCTGTCAAGAGTCCCCCGCAAGGGTAACTGCCCTTCGAGCTCCTTTAATTCTCAATTCCTTTGGACAAAATGTCCGAAGGAATTCCTGAAGGAATTGTGCCTTTGGATTTTCCATTGGATTTTCTTCAGATAAAATGTCTGAAGAAATCCTTTGCCTTTCGTTCTTTGATAAATCTGCTCACTACCTTCCATGAGGGCCCTTTGGGTCTTGAAATGCCCCTTCGGAACTTTTGATTTGGTCCTTCCTGACCAAAGTGCCCTTTGAAGAAATTATGTTACGCTTTTTGTGAACTGCTTAGGCCATTTTGAGTTTTTTAATTATGACTTTGAACTTTTCGATTGAACCTGAACCCTTTTTTGGAGTTCAATGGTTCAATAGTTCAATATTTCAACACCCTATATTCTGCAAGGAGTTGTATTCACTCAATTCCCTTATGAATTTAATGTATCATTGAACCTAGTGTTTGAACCTACTACTTGAACCTACAATGGTTCAATGGTTCAAAATTTAAATATTTCTAAGTTCAAAGTTCAAATCTCCTGGAAAGATCATGTGACTATTGGTCGGTCTGTGTAGTTCATTTCATATCATTGAACCCCAATGTTGAACCACTTTTCCCAATTTTAAGGAAATGTGCCTTCAAATTTTGGTGTCTTTCCTTGTGAATTTATTCAGACAAAATGTTTGAAGAAAACCCTTTGGGCACTTTGTCTTTAGAGATCTGTAAAACATTTATATCTCTTTGAAGTTGGCTCATTCCCTTCCCAAAAAGGCTTGTGCAATTGATTGCCCAAAGTGAAAAAAAAATTGTGGATCAACCTGAGACATCTACAAGACTCAATTCATTTGGTTCTTTACAGAAACAAGCCTGTTCAAGAAGGGGGAAAGCATAATTTCAGAAAGGTGGATACATCAAATACTGACTGCTCAAGATAGCAGGGAAGGAAGGAGATTGACTTTTTGGCCTGCAGGACCAAAAATGGTCAAGAAATTGGCGATTCCCAGGGGAAGCATGCTTGCTATGCTTAGAAAGACTGGTAGCCTCAAATTTTTTTGGGCACAGAGTCAGAATGCAGCTTGAAAAGGTTAGAAATAACCTTCTAAAGACCTATGAACCAACAAATCTTTACCTCAAACACAAAGGAAAACATACACAACAAAGGCTAAAACTACACAGACGTGTGCAATAGCACTTAGGGAAAATTAAAAACACACAACTGAAAGAAAACTATTATGTACAGATAACTAGATACATTTGCATCCCTACTAGATCAAAGGGAAAACTTCTTGAGTCTCCTCATGGAAAGAAAACTTATGGTGCCAGACAAGTGGTTGAATGGAAATGAGACTTGGTGACTTGCTCTTCTTGTCTGCCACCTTGATTGGCTTGTATCCAAATCAATCAAGGTCAAACATGCTTCCAACATATATGTATTCATCTTGCTCTTGGAAGCTTGTCCAATGCTAGTCTTTCATGTTGGTGTGTTTCATCAAGAAATCAATGGATGTTAGCTTATCACCATAAGCCCCTTGATATGCATCATGGATTGACTTGTCCCCTTTTGCTTTATTGAAAACCCTGTCAAATTGATCCTCTACTTCATCATGGATTTCTTGAAGAAGTGTGACTATTGTGATGTCTAAAATGCGATCACAGAGTGATTGCTCATCCCATAGAACATCACCTTCTTTTTCAAGGCTCTCTTCTTCAAAGCTTTCCTCAAGGAGTCTCTAGTTGTTCAAATACATCCTCCTGATTCTCCTCCAACTCGGGTTCCATGGCATGGTCATTTTCTTCATCAAAGCAACAAGGAAGTTCATCAAACAAGGGAGGAGAGAGCTCACCATGCTTACTTTCCTCTTCATATTGTTGGAACATCTGCATGTATGTATGACTTGTATCTTATCCATTGTTGATGATGTCTTCAAAAGGAGCATCCATGATGATTTCCTCCTCATTGTCATCCATGATAGCCTCTTAGGTAGCTACAAATTGGATCCTCTCTTCTTCATATGCCTCTTTCAAAACAGGTTCCTCCTTGATGACTTCAAAAATATCATCTTCAGATTCACCAACCTCTTGAAAGGATAAATCTAAAAGCTTGTTGCCCCTTTGCATACTTATTTGAGTCCCAATGCTACCTTCTCTACCCTTATCTAGCTCATAGCCTCCTTGAATAAGAGTGTAAGCTACCCTAATGACTTCAAACAAATCATTCAAAACATGATCAAGAATCTATCCATGCTCCTCCATGACATCTTGCAAAGTGAGAAAAGAGTCAAAGATCATCTCTTCCTCGTCAGGGATAGAGGCAAAAACTTGTGACCTATCTTCTTATTTACCAAGGTGGGTACCTATGGTGGTCTCCTCCTCATCTACACTCATGAAGTCTCCCTGATCAGTCATGAACTGAGCATACTCCTCTTCACTTGCTTCCCTCAAGATGGATTCCTCAACACAAGAGAAACATTCTTCATTTATCAGGCAAGGAGGTGGAACACAAGGATTTTCAAAATCAAGTTGGGAATGGAAAGTAGGGGATCTTTTTGAAAGCTTATGAGAAAATGGGGGCAGACCTTGGGCTAAAATCACTTGATTTTTTTCTTCCACTTGACCAACACTTCATCAATATCGAAATTATCTTGAGGATTGGTATAAGGGGTGTATTTTGGCATAGAATCCTCTCTAAGGTCTAAAACTTCCATCAATCTTTCACTAAGAAATCTCACCTTTACCTCTAATTCCTCAATTTGCTTAGCTATATTTTCTTGAAAGATTCTTTCTTGGAGCTCATAGGAATCATCATGGAAATGGGGAGTGCATGAAGGTTGCCATGGAGTACAAGAAGCTTCTTGATGAAGGGTGGGAGGGACTTGAAAAGGACTAGCCTCATTTTGTACCTCACACTCTCGAATAATGCATTTCTCCTCCTTGTTGCTCCATGACTCAACTACTTTACTTCAGCTCATGATCTTAGGACTAGAAGTCTCCTTTTGGGGTGATGGGGTTGCAATGTGAGAGGGTAGTGAGGGTTTGGATTCCACTTCCCTTACTACCAACATATACTGTTGCATATGAATATTTGCCAATTTAATCTGCTTATCAAGATTGGCCTTAAACACAAGATTTACTATTTCAAGACTCTCATCAACATGATTGGGGAAAGGACTTTGACAGGCCTGACTTGGCTCATGAGTAGGGACTGTGTATGGCTGATATGAAACTTGGGGGAGTGGGTATGCAGATTGATAGACTTGGTAAGGCTGCCTCTCATGAATACTCAGCTTTTCTTCCAAAGATGCAATTAGACCACTCACATCCAACATCTCATTTGTAAGCCTTTTCCAATTGGCTCTTTCAATGGGAGTCCATTCACTCTTTACCAGATCTAATGCATTTCTCACTTGATGGATGAAATGATCAAGAATTTCTTGGCCACATCCCCTTCTAGTGTCAAGCTCCACTACATACTTTTCATACCCTAGTAGTGCTTGTTTGAAGGTGAAAATGGGCTAATTGGCAAAAAGATTAGGTTGAGTAGAAGAAGTAACACATTGAGAAGACTGGGAATAAGACTGATATTGCTCATGACAGGGCTGAGACTAGTCATATTGGACCTGGTAAGGATCAACACAAGTCTGGTGAGGATCATAGCCAGGGTGGCCAAAGACTTTCTCAAACTGAGGAGGAAGAGGCAAAGCCCACAATGTTTCACCAACTTGTAAAGGGAAAAACTCATAACCATATGCATCCTTGTTGCTTGAGGTGATTCCATGAACAACCTAAGCTTGATCAAAGTTTTATGAAGGAACACAAGGCCCATGCTTCTCAGTAATAGGATTATACATACCAAAGTGATTTCTTGATGGTACCAGGACTACTTAACCAGCTGATTCAACTCGAAATCACCATTTGGTGTTGATGAAAAGCCTCCAAAGGCTGGTTGGTTGAAGAACACACCATAATTATTCAACTCTTTAGATAAAAACTAGTCCCACAATCTTCTAATTAAAAGTTAGATGCTATATTAGTGGTTCATTCTTGTTGTAACAGGACCAACACCAATCCTAAAACTTTTGTGAGCATTAAAATAGGTCCCACCAGACGTGCCAAAAACTGTTGACATTGTGGATTGCACCCTTGACAAGAGGTTGAGCTTCTGTCTTTCACGTGACACAATGGAGACTCCCCTCTTGCTATGGGTCTGGAAAAACTGAGTGGAGAATCTCTAGATAAGGGCTAGCTCCCTTTGATGCATCTTTGTGGTCCTAGATTTTCTACTACTAACAATGGGGGGGATGAAAAGAGAGAAGGATTACTGAAAATAGAACCTAAACTAAAGTAGTGATACACCAAAATGGTTGATCTACTTAGATTTGACATACACTTTACACCAAGAACAAGCTGATATATACTTCATTTGATATGAGAAACTCTTTTGCATTAGTGAGCTAGGGGTCCTCTGGAGATACAGGGAGGAAGAACTATTAGAGGTGTTCTAAGACACACTATGGCAACCTATTCACATGTGCCTATACTCTATTGCGGACACTTCTGACTGACCTACAAAATAAGAACTCACAATATACTAAACATGATGGAATCATTTTGTGAAAGCATGAAAGAAAATGACTTAACATAAGATAAAACCATAGACATATGTAAAAGTGCAAACTCAAAATGGAGGTAAAAATGCTATGTCTTGATTCAAGGTAAAATCTTGTAGGGATTCGCCATACAAGCTGAGAGATATCTTTCTCAAAATGAGAGTTTACAATATATAGAGAAAGAAAGAGGCTTTTGGCGCCTTCTAGAAAAAGCTGCCCATGCTGCATTGAACGCATTGGAAAAAGGAAATCCGCTCAAGGAGCCATGTTGCGGTAGTCCCAAGCCTTGACTTTGGCATTTAAATCATATTTAATGTCTCTTCAAAAGATGGGTTGCTTGGTCCTTTGAAAGGCAAGGCCGCTCCTCTTTATGAAACTTACGTGACTGTCCATTCATATTTACTCAAGCAAAGAAAATAGGTCACGCCTTCACTATTTGCATTCTTTGATGACCATTTCATAAGGACTATTTCAACTGCTAGAATAACTTCTCTGTCGACACTTTATTTTAACACCTAGGTTGATCTGATTAGTGTCTGTGCTTGGCTCTTCGGGCTCCTTTCTCAGTGAATCACTGAGTTTACTCTTGGCTTTTGTCTTTTCTTGGCTCTTTCTGGCAATCTGAGCTCTCGAGGCTATCTTCTCAGTAGGTCACTGAGTTTCCATGCATGGGCCCGTCCTTAATAAATTTCAAAATCAACGGCTATCTTATCACTGTAAAGTTGATGTTCATGCACCCATCATCAGACATTTGAACCTCCAATGGCTAGTTCATTATGCTAAAGATTGACATCTTCAGGCCTATCATTACCTTGGTCATTTCTTCGGTGTTACAATTCCTTCAGGCTTTTGCATTTGATCCTTCTCTAAGGGAAGGTGCCCCTTTGGTCTTGAAAAAGGTCCCTTCTTGGTCTGCCATGAGTCCCCCGCAAGGGCACCTGCCCTTCGGGCTCCTTCGGTTCTCAATTCCTTCAAATAAAATGTTTGAAGGAATTCCTTCGAACATTTTGTCCAAAGGAATTGTGCCTTTGGATTTTCCCTTGTATTTTCATCAGACAAAATGTCTAAATAAATCCTTTGCCTTTCACTCTTTGATGAATTTGTTCACTACCTTCTGTGAGGGCCCTTTGGGTCTTGAAATTCCCATTTGGAAATTTTGATTTGGTCCTTCCCGACCAAAGTGCCCTTTGAATAAATTTTGTTTCCATTTTTGTGTACTGCTTAGGCCATTTCAGGTTTTTCAATTATGACTTTGAACCTTTCAATTGAACCTGAACCCTTTTTGGGAGTTCAATGGTTCAACGGTTCAATAGTTCAACACTCTATGTTCTGAAAAGAGTCCTATTCACTCAATTTCCTTATGAATTTAATGTATCATTGAACCTACTATTTGAACCTACCACTTGAACCTATTGTGGAAAGATCATGTGACTATTGGTCGGTTTGTGTAGTTCATTTCATATCATTGAACCCCAACGTTGAACCACTTTTTCCAATTTTTAGGAAATGTGCCTTCAAATTTTGGTCTCTTTCCTTGTGAATTTCTTCGGATAAAATGTTCAAAGAAATCCCTTCAGGAAATTTGTCTTTAGAGCTTTGTAAAAGACGTATAACTCTTTGAATTTGGCCCATTCCCTTGCCAAAAAGGCTTGCGCAATTGACTGCCCAAAGTGAAAAAAAAACTGTGGATCAACCCAAGACGTCTACAAGACTCAAGTCATTTGGTTTTTTACAGAAACATGTCTGTTTAAGAAGGGGGAAATCACATTTATAGAAAGGTGGATACATCAAAGACTGACTGCTCAAGATAGCAAGGAAGGAAGGAGATCGACTTTTTGGCCTGCAGGACCAAAAATGGTCAACATTTTCCTCTAAGTGCATTTTTCACATCAATTGTTTGTTCTATCTTTTGTTTCATTGGGGGTATAACTAAATATTCAGGCATAGGCCAAGCAAGTTGTAGCTTTAATGACTCCATTCCCAATGGATTGCTTCAAAGGCCATTGGATTCTTTCTTAGCAAGTAAGTAACCCATAGAGGTTGCCAGAAGTGTTGACTTTCTAAGTGACCCCCTAGTCGATGTAAGGCTTCCCAAGGCTTACAAAGAGATAATGCACCTACGATGACCCAAGTGCTTCAATAAAAAGGTACATAGGCACTTCTCATCTGTGTTTAAGCCCAAAATAGAGGTACAAGTCTGTGAAAAGTAAGAGGATGGTTTGCACTCACTAAAGGTTCTCGATACACACTTGTTCATAGGATTTTGTGGTGAGCAAGTAAAAAGGTGCACATATTTAAGGAAGTAAAACCTGTTATAGCTATAAATTTCACCCTTTTTGGAGAGTTTGTCAGGCTATCCCACTTCCAACTAGGGAACAACGTCAGGATGTGGGTGTCCTATGGTGAGGTTGAGCCTCTAGGATTTTTAAAGAGGCAAGTTCCTCTTGGTGGATCACCTAAACTACCACTAAAATAAAACTTCATGGGGAAAAGGGTTAGAAGGGGGGAAAAGGATTCTTAGTAAGGCTAACTAGGTGATGCACCAATTTAAAATGGGAAACTCCCATAAGCTTAAACCCACACTAATTCTATAGAGGATAATAATGGATTACACAACCTCAAGATTAAGCTGGTTGCATAAATATTTCATGGAGGAGGTTTAGGGAAGAATGAATGCAAACATAAAAGAGTTATAAGACTCACTAGAAGTTCACATTAATGGCAGAAAGAACACTCAACCAAATTTGCAAATAGAATCAAAAAATCCTTAAATAAGGTAAAAAAGGAGGACCATGGATGAGAAAGACTCTCATTCACGTAATGCCATAATATGCAGCTCAACAAACCATAATACATAGCTCAATAGACACAATTCCAAGGTAAGAGATAGGCAAATAAAAATCATTTATTGCATAAGAGGTGGTTCTTACAAATGCTTGGCAGGGTCGAGCCTAACCAGCTGAGCATATCTTGTGATATCTCTAAGATCATCTTGTCTCCTGGGAAGATAAAAAATGTCTAAAAACTGGAAACCCTTTACAAAAATTGAAGACATGAGATATATAGAAAGGGGGAGAGAGAGGAGGAAGAGATTTGTGTGGAGAGAAGGGAGAGAGGAAGTCATCGATAATCGATACCAATGATCATTCTACTTGAGCTCTTTTCACTCAAGCATACAACTACTCTGACCACCAGATGAACCATCCAGAATCACCATCTATCTCCTTGAGCTCCTCAAGCATTCAATTCTCCTATTTGGAATTGAGTGATCCATATTAGAGGTAGTTACATGTTCCTACCAAGTGTGAGTGATTTATCCTTACATTTAAAACTCAATATGTTTTTACTGCAAATTGGACTATCCTGATTGGTCTTTGCATGTTTCGGAAGTGAGTTGTATGTACTTTTACCACTTACCCTTGGTTGATTGGCCCTTTGGATTTGTTGACCATTAAACTTAATTTCCATGGTCGTTTACTTTTCGTGGACTATTTTCCATAATTTTCCTTTCAAAACTTTTCATTTTACTGATCATTGGGGTTTTTGACTCCTTATAACTTACTTCTTATTTCCTTACTTTGGGATTTCCACTGATTATGAATTATAAAATAATATAAGTCTTTTACCTTAAAAAACTTGAAGACTTACCTCTTGAGGAACCCACAAACCACCGCCTAAGACTAGCTCGAGTTTGTCATGTCCCTTTACTTATTTTAGGTTTTTGACTGCTTGCAACTTACTTCACCTTTTAAGTAATGCATCCCCACAAACCCAAAGTCTTCCTGCTTGACAAACCCAAGGTTTTCTAAGAGAAAGATCAAAGTCTTTTATTTGTTAAAGCTTGAAGCCTTCTCCTTCCAAGAACTTGAAGCTGTCTGTTGTTTACTCCTGGAAGCTCGAAGTTATTTTGAACTTATGGCTTTTACTTGAATGTCCACCTTCTCACACTTAGGCAAAATTTTGGCATGTGGGCCAAAAATGGCCAACATTTTTTCTGACTCATAGGGAAGCATGCCTGTTATGCTTACAAAACCCAGCTCACTTGCTTTGCCTAGTCCATTGGGCACAAAGTTACTACTTTCTTTGACAATGTTGGCTAAAACTGGATACAAAGTTGACCCTTGTTAGAACTTCCTCTTGAAGTAACGAGGACAATACAAAACACAACAAAACAAAGCTCTCAAGGCACTTAAAGAAAATAAACTAACCTAGAACAAAGCAAAGACAACAAACAAATGTGCCTCAAATAACACTTGGAGGAATTAGAACAAAACTAATACTAATATATACATCCTAAAACTATATGTAGCCTTTCCTCTTGGATCAAAAATAAAGTTTGATAATTTTCTTGCATTATGAGATAGGGGATTGAAGAAGGCATACATCTACTTGACCCTTGGCCTTGATTCTTGCCTCTTCTTTGTTGCAATTGTCAGCTTCTTCATCATTATGCTCAATGAGAACTAAGTAGCTCCAAATAGGTCAATTATGTGAATCCAAACAGTCCCCAAATATTCATATGGCTCCTTAACTACAACCTTCAATGGTGGTTCAACAAGGAAAACCTCTTTGATTTTTATGGCCTCCTCAAAAAGACTGGACTTGTCTTTTATTTCATGTTTTTTAGGCTCATCAAGGAGCTAATAGCCTATTCTGAAGATCTGAAACAAGTCCATATCAGAAATGCACTCTTGGGATGGTAGAGTTGGAAAAATACACACTCCATCCCCCATGATTTGTTTGATAAAGTTTCTCTCCTTGGCTACAACCAAACCATAGTTGCTTTGGAGAAGAACATAACAGCTCTCAAAATCTCAAACAATCCCTCAAATGAGCCCTCCAACTGATTAAGAAACTTTGGCCACTCCATAAGTTCATCAGTTTGATCATTTACTTCATTCATTTCCTCATCCCTTTTATCACATGGTAGCTCATCCAGGGAATCGACAGCCTCGACCCCTTCATTCTCCACATAAGTGGCAACTTTACATCTTCAATAGTGCAGTCCACTTCATGCACAACTACAAAAGAATATTCAATATGTTCTCCTTCGTTAAAGAAGGTTATGTTTATCTTTTTCTGACCAAGGGGGGACCCTATGGTGATTTCTTCCTCATAGTTGCTCATGATATCCTCCTCCTTAGCCTCTTTGGATGCATCTATTTGGTTTTCCTCATAGAGGAGAGGCTCTTTCTCAAAGAGTGGCATAATAGGCTCTTGAAAATGCTCAACAAGGTGAGAAAGGTTCAGGGAAGCTACCATAGGTTCCTAATTTTCTTCTTGAAGCTGCTCTACTTGGATCACCCTCACCTCCTCTTCCTGATTCTTTGTTTCTTGAATGGCTCTCCATGAAGGAAAGGCTCTAGGATTTTGAGGGGAAAGGAATGTAGGTTGCAAGGTTTCTTTTCTGACTTTAGGAATCACCACCTCCTTATGCCCACTACTTTGAATAAATTTCCAAGATGGAAAAGATGGAAAAGACACAGGCTCTTGAGGAGGGATGGATGGGGGTTGAAAGACCTTTGATCTACTTAGTTGTGTGACTTGGCTCCAATATGGGAAAGGTAGAGGTTCTACCTTCATCTATTGATTTTGCCTTTCTTCTTCTCTCTTTGCCTTCAATTCCAACTCTCTGATTTGCTTTGCTATATTCTCTTGAAATAGCTCCTCTTTAAGGTGATCAGGAACAAAAAAAGGCTTTTGAAGAGGGATGAAGTTTTGGACCCAAACAACAGGTTGTTTCACAACAAGCACTTCATTTTTTTGACAGCCCCCTTGGATGGATTTCCAAGAAGGACAAGACTAAGAAACATATGATGAACTTAGAATATTTGAAGGAGCACTTGAAACGGTCACTTGAGGAGGAATGGGTGACACATAAGAAGGCTATGGAGGTGCATATGTCAGCACAAAAGGTTGGTGGGGTTGGCCTTGTTGTTCCTCAAGTCCTTCCAAATTATCTTCAATGATTTGAATGTAACCGGATATATCCATCATGTCACGAGTGAAGTTGCTCTAATTTTCTCTCTCAATAGGTGTGCATTCTACTTTGATTTACTGCAATAAATCCCTCACATAATGGATTTGCTAAGGGGGAACATTTTGGCCATAACACTTTTGTGAGCACAACTCTAGTGCATGCTTGTCAAGGATCACTAAAGTTTACCTAAGTGTTATTATAGAAGGCTCATGATAGGGCTGATGAGGATCAGTATTTTGATGGGCTTGTTTATATGGATTATCAGGGCAATACAACTACATATTTGGATCATGAGGAACTTGCCAAGGTTCGTCATAGCCTTGATATAAATATTGGTAGGGCTGATTAAGCTCATATGGATCATGAGGATCATACTAGGGTTGTTAGTAAGGAGGTGAATAATAGGAATATTCACCATAGATGTTCATGTTAGCCTCATAAGTCAAGTAAGAGTTGATTAAAACTTCAAAGAGACAAATTTGGTCTGCTCATAACCAGGGGCTTTGATTGGAGTCACCAATGGTGCTAATACTTTATTTCAAAATTAAATAACGATGATCAGGCACTTGGACTACTTAAACCAGCTGATAAATGCTTGAAGTCACCATTGATGTTTGTTGAATGCCTCTAAAGGTTGATAAGTAGAAAGACAACACCAAAAATCTTTCCACTGCTTTGTGTTAGGTTGTGGAGCTAAAAGCTTCACCAGAATGGAAACAGAAAAAGTTACGGAGGCTACGGAGGTTGCAGAGAGTTGCAGGGCAACCGACGTCAGTCTGTTCAACTGACGTCGGTCAAATAGCAGTGAAGAAGCAACCGACGTCGGTTACCAGTCAACCGACATCGATCATGGAGGAGCTGACGTCGGTAGCCTGTGCGTGAACATGCAGTTTGCATATTGATTCTGAAGAGTCTATTTTTGGACTGTTAGTTTGCATATTAAAGGCTAGTTGTAGTCTTGAGTTGCGGATCTAATTATTATAATTAAGATAGTCTAATTATTGTAAGCATGAGATCTATATATGGACTCATGGGCTGTATTGTAAACTTGTAGCTAAGGAGTAAGAGAGCTAAATAAGCTCCTTCCGAGAGAGGAGAGCAATGGTGTGTTCCTCCTAGTGCCACAGTACCAAGGTGGGTGTTGGTTTGGAGAATTAGAAGGGTTCTTCGTATTTATATGATCTTGGTCAGCAGGTGAGCATGGCTTCTTTTGGAGATCTACAATGGTAAGGTCTAGTGATTTGAAGGTAGCAGCAGAGAGCAGGAGATCTACTTAGAGTATGGTTGTGTACTTGACGTACTGGCAGCATGTTACTGACTGGTTGGAGAGGTGAACATCAATTCTGTATTGGAGTTGATTGTTGGGACCGAGAGAGAGAGAGGGAAGAAGGTCTTGAGGTGTGGCGAGCCTTTGAGGTGGAAGAAGAAGTGGCATCTTTTTTATTGTATTTTCTTCTGAGTGATTATTAATACAATTGTGTATTGTCTCTCATATTCCTGTGTTGTTTCATATTTCTAGTTACCTATTGATTCTGATTAAATTTTGTGTTTAGTTGCTAATACAAGAAGTAATCATATGTGCTCTATTGGTGGAGCAAGATCCTGACAAGTGGTATCAGAGCCTTGGTTGTAGGTTCAAGAGCTGATACCATCAAGTGGTATCAGGGCTTTTGGTTGAGTTGACTAACAGGTGGTTCAGATCTGGTAGTGTTTTTTGATTACAGGTCACTCTCAGGAGTTTCAAATTGAGTGGGAGTATAGCGATGGCAGAAGAAAGTAAGCTACGTATAGAGAAATTGAATAGCACGAATGGTCTGATTGATGGAAAAAAAGAGTAGGTAAAAAGAGATTGTTGGTTGGTAGAAGATCAGCATGCAGAAGCAGATGTTGCAGGTGATGTTGCACAAGTTGCTCTGGGTAAAGTAGAATATTTGTTTACAGATTTTTTTGCCTCTTTTCATGCAGCCCAAAATAGAGCATCTTTTCATGGGTATGTCTTTGGAGACTTTGGAGAGATTTATTTAGGGGTTGGAGAGCCTTGTCAGATTATTGGCAAAGGGGAAGTGAAGCTGAAATTACAAGCGGATAACACACAGGTGGTGAAGGAAGTCATGCAGGGACCAGTCTTGGAGATGAGTCTAATTTTTTCAGAAAATTTAGGTGATGAGAGATGCATTATAACTCTCATGGTGGATACACTTGAATTAGATGGTGGTAAGAAGGTAGATATCCTTTATCTATCTACTTATATTACTGATTCACTTTTTATTACAGAGATGTGGCTTTGTAGGCTTGGTCACATATGTAGGAGGGGAATGCATATTCTTAAGTGGAAGACAGATGTTTTTGATAAGCTAAAGAACTAGAAGGCCTTGGTGTTCATGGAGGAGATGGTAGACAGATATCAGTTGAGTGGACTAAATTATTCTGAGCAGAGCAGGGTTGATTTGAATAGGATTTTGATCCATAGAGAGCTCGTGGGTAAAAAGTTATCACTCACAGGCGAACACAGGTATCGACGTCGGTCATACAGTAACCAATGTTGGCAGTAGGAAGACCGACGTCGGTCATGAAGGAATTGACGTCGGCAAAAGAGATATTGACGTCGGCCAGAGAAATGATGTCGGCAGTCAGGGTCAGCGTAGGGAATTGACATCGATTGGTTGTAGACTGGGAGATGGCCGAGATCGGTCACTAGAATGGATGGTGGGCAAACAACGAGCTGTCAACAAGTCTCAAATGCCAATATGAAGGTCAGAAAGGGTAAGTGGACCTCATATTCATTGTTCACCTTCTTTATATTGCTTACTGATGGTCAATAACTAGGAAGATGTGAAGAAGCAATGCAGGTAGAATCCAAAAACAGTGGGAGCTTGGCATGGATGAGGAGTGAGTCCTTGGAGAAGAACCAAACAGGTATTTATTGGTGGAGTTGTCAGCTGAAAGAAAGCACTGGATGAGGGATGGATTTACATATTAGAGAAGAGAGTGGATGGACACGTGAGACAGAAGGCTATGGCACATGGTCTTGAGGAAGCTGCAGGACAGTGGTACATGTTTGATAGGTGTATGACTAAGCATGGCTTTAGTCAATGTCAGTGTAACTATTGTGTTTGTCTTTACCAGGTGGATGATGGTCACAACATTATCTTGTTACTATATGTGGGTGATTTTTTAGCAGGTTTGTACATACAGGGATTTGCTGAGCTAAGGGTAAGGTTAGTTCAGAGGTGTGTCATGAAGAATTTGGAGCAGCAAAATTATTTGGCATAAGAGACATAGAGATTTTATCTCCAGTGAGATCTGGTGTGAAGATGGTGTTGGCGGGGTTCATGATGTAGGATGCAGAATCAATAAGCACACCAAGGGCTGGACAGTTCAAGCAAAGCTTAGAACAGGGTTTGAAATCACATGAGGTCTAGTGTAGACCTGAGTTTTCTCAATCAGTGAGAGTTGTCAGAAAGTATAGAGCCAATTCAGGGAAAGAGTACTGGAGGGCAGTTCAGTGGATTCTCAGGTATCTGAGAGGGATCATCAGCAGGGATTCTTGTTATGTAGGGTCAAGGTCTTCACTACATGGATATGTAGGTTCGGATGTGGCAGGTTACTTGGATGACAGGAAAGGCATCACAGGGTGTGTGGTGGTTGGTCTTCAGGGTTGAGCTTGAAGAGGGATACAAGCCAGGGAATAATTTAGATGGTGTACAGGGATAGGTACAGGTGCAGCTATTTATCTCTAAGTGGGAGATTGTTAAGTTGTGGAGCTAAAAGCTTCACCAGAATGCAAATAGGAGAAGTTACAGAGGCTACGAAGGTTGCAGAGAGTTGTAGAATGAGTTGTAGGGCAATCGACGTCGGTCTAATCAACTGACGTCGGTCAGATAGCAGTGAAGAAGCAACCGACGTCGGTTACCAGTCAGCCAACATCGATCATGGAGGAGCCGACGTCGGCAGCCTATGCGTGAACATGCAGTTTATATGTTGATTTCAGAGAGTCTATTTTTGGACTGTTAGTTTGCATGTTAAAGGCTAGTTGTAGTCTTGAGTTGCGCGTCTAATTATTATAATTAAGATAGTCTAATTATTGTAAGCATAAGATCTATATATGGACTCATAGGCTGTATTGTAAACTTATAGCTAGGGAGTAAGAGAGCTAAATAAACTCCTTCTGAGAGAGGAGATCAATGGTGTGTTCCTCCTAGTGCCACAGTACCAACGTGGGTTTTGGTTTGGAAAATCAGAAAGGTTTTTCATATTTGTATGATCTTGGTCAGCAGGTGAGCATGACTTCTTTTGGAGATCTACAATAGTGAGTAAGGTCTAGTGATTTGCAGGTAGCAGTAGAGAGCAGGAGATCTACTTGGAGTACGATTGTGTACTTGACATACTGGCAGCGTGTTACTGACTAGTTGGAGAGGTGAACATCAATTCTGTATTGGAGTTGATTGTTGGGACCGAGAGAGAGAGAGGGAAGAAGGTCTTGAGGTGTGGCGAGCCTTTAAGGTGGAAGAAGAAGTGGCATCTTCTTTATTGTATTTTCTTCTGAGTGATTATTAATATAATTGTGTATTGTCTCTCATATTCCTGTGTTGTTTCATATTTCTAGTTACCTATTGATTCTGGTTAAATTCTGTGTTTAGTTGCTAATACAAGAAGTAATTATATGTGCTCTATTGGTGGAGCAAGATCCTGACACTTTAGACCTTAGTCCCATCAGGTGTGCCAAAATTTTCACCCTTGTGGGAGAGTTTTTAAGGCTCTCCCACTTCCATCCATAAGCATGGGAACAACCTCAGGATGTGGATGTCTTATGGTGAGGTTGATCCTCTAGGATTTTTAAAGAGGCTAGTTCCTCTCGATGGATCACCTAAACTACTGCTGAAATAAAAATTCATAGGGAAAAGGGTTATAAGGGATAAAAAAAGCTCTTAAGAAGGCTAACTAAGTGATGCACCAATTTAAAATGGGAAACTCCCATAAGCTTGAACCCACACTAATTCTACAGAGGACAATACTGGATTACACAACCTCAAGATCAACCTGGTTGCATAAATATTTCATGGAGGAGGTTCAGGGAAGCAATGAATGCAAACAGAGAGGAGTTCTAAGAATCACTAGAAGTTCACATTAATGACAGAAAGAACACTCAAACAAACCTACAAACAACATCAAAAAATCCTTAAACAAGGTTAGAAAGGAGGACCATGGATGAGGAAGACTCTCCTTCATGCGATGCCATAGTACGCAGCTCAACAGACACAAGTCCAAGGCGAGAGATAGGTAAATAAAAATCCTTTATTGCATAAGAAGTGGTTCTTACAAATGCTTGGCAGGGTTGAGCCTAACCAACTAAGCATAACTTATGATATTTATAAGAGCATCTTGTCTCCCAAGAAGATAAAAAATGTCTAAAAATTGGGAACCCTTTACAAAAATGAAAGACATGAGATATATAGAAAGGGGGAGAGAGAACAGGAAGAGATTTGCATGGAGAGAAGGGAAAGAGGAAGTCATCAATGACTGGCACCAATGCTTATTCTGTTCAAGCTCTTTGTATTCAAAGCATGTAACTACTTTGACCACCGAATGAACCGTCTAGAATCACCATCCATCTCCTTGAGCTCCTCAAGCATTCAATTCTCCTATTTGGAATTGAGTGAGCCATATCGAAGGTAGTTGCATGTTTCTACCAAGCATTAGAGATTTGTCCTTGTATTTAAAACTCAGCATGTTCTTTACTATAATTTGGACTATCTTGATTGATCTTTGCATGTTTTGGAAGTGAGCTGCATGTACTTGTGCCACTTGCCCTTGGCTGATTGGCCCTTTGGATTTGCTAACCATTGACCTTAATGTTCCATGGCCATTTGCTTTATGTGGACTATTTCCCATAATTTTCCTTTCAAAACTTTTCATTTTACTCATCATTTGAGTTTTTGACTCCTTGCAACTTAGTTCTTGCTTCCTTACTTCGGGTTTTTCACTGCTTATGACTTATAAAATAATTTAAGTATTTCACCTCAGAAAACCTAAAGACTTGCCTCTTGAAGAACCCACAAACCACTACCCAAGACCAACTTGAGTTTGTCATGTCCCTTTACTTATTTTAGGTTTCTGATTGCTTGCAACTTCACCTTTTAAGTAAGGCAACCCCATAAACCCGAAGTCTTCTTACCTGATAAACCTGAGGTCTTCTGAGAAAAAGCTTGAAGTCTTTTACTTGTTAAAGCCTAAAGCCTTCTCCTTCCAAGAACCTGAAGCTGATTGTTGTCTACTCTTGGAAGCTTGAAGTTGTTCTAACTTGCCACTTTTGCTTGAATGTCTACCTTCTCACACTTAGGAAAAAATTTGGTATGTGGGCCAAAAATGGCCAATAGGACCCTTGAGTTCTAAATGGCCAAAGTAGAGGAAACACATGAGGTAAAATTATAGGTCATAAAAAATGCATCGAAGACATTCAATTTTTATGTGTGATCTTATTCATGGACCTCCTTGTACTTATCCAATGCAGTTTCATGCTTGTGCACAAGATCTTACATCTGTGCCCTTTCATTGCACATGATGCAACCTTATTGTCATCATTGCCATGTGGTGGCCTGACGCTTGTCCTACATAAAGAAATTCTCAATTGCCCAAGACAAGCACTAATATTCCACATGTCACGTCCATGTTGCTCTTGCCTAAAAATATAAAAGACTCCTTCGAGAGCCTACCAAAGTGATACATGTACCCACAATGCCATATCTAAGATCAATTAAGAAGTGTCATGTGTCAAGTAACTGCTAGATATAATGAAGATTGTTGGAGGTGGTTGAGAAAATATTGAGGTGCTTTCATAATAATTAAATGTAGAAGTGACTATCAAACTTCAAGACTTATGTGCATGTCACTCTCTGACTCTATAAAGGAGATCTTTTGTTCCCTAATGCACATGGATCCAGAAGTGATCTTGTTAATGACCCTAGATCCAATCACCAAGCAGACTTCAATAAGCATGATTGTAGCACTACAAAGGATTAAATTCTACATCTACCACCCCCAAGTGGTGCATTAATTGTAAAATCGGCATGATCTACTATAAAATCTTGGTTCTTTCACTGTAAAAGGGTCGACACATTTTATCAACCTTATGTTACTAATATTTCCCTCCATGAGCACTTGTATAGACTAAACCTTATAAATTAATGAGAATGAAGTTTACCTATTTCTTTTATTCTAATGATTTGTGTGTTATTTGTGTTTGTTTATCTTTGACCGTGGGTAATGTTCAACCCTCTCTCTATCGTCCATTCCATGTACCTCCCCATCGAATTTGAATCTCACTTTTAGGTCATATCTTGTGTGCACTAGGGTCTACATAGGCTTTGTTTGTGGATAATCTTCATCCCTCTCAATGTTGTATTGTATTCCTACACCTTTATACAAAATACTCATGCATTTAGAGTGGCTTGGTATAATCTATGTGACATTGTCTTGTTCTCAAGTGTTTTCATTATGTCTATAGTAGTAGGAATGATCGTTCTATTTTGGGTGTATCACCTTTTACTTTTAGCATATCTTACCTTCTCCCTCCCTTTTCATATCAAAGATCTTAGGTTTATATTAATGGTAGTTTACATTTTTGGTCTTTAGACCTACGCACTGGTCTTAAACTAGGTTCACTTAGAATAAAAAGAATCTAGCCTACTCTGAAGGCTCATCCTAAGGAGTGCAAGGGTCCCATACCTTGGGGGCATTCCCATCACTGTGATGAGACAACTGATGCCTTTTCATGCAACTATGTGATAATAATTCTGTGCCCAGTGCCTTAGACTCTTACACCCCATATAAGGCCTTCACACTCAGTGCCCCACTACCAAGCTTCCCCACACCGTAGAGCATCCACAGGTGCACGCTTTGAATGATAGCATGACCTTTTTTATCCCCTATTGTTGTCCTTCTACTCATGATCCATTTGGAAAGGGTCCTTATATGAATTATCTAGGGGCATCATGTTGATAGTACAAGGGGCATTACCCTAGTTGCCAATGAGATTTCATAGGTGTTCAACCTCCATTTACACTTGAGTTTTTAGCATAATATCTGACAACATAAAAATTTTGTTAGTTGTAGATGAATCTTTATCTAGATATTATTTATTAAATTCATTTTTTTCCAAACAAGAAAGAGAATCTCAATACAAAAAATGTGCCATATTTTCCACTTTCTCAACTTGCACTTGAATTTGTAGCATAACATTTGACAACATAGAAATTTTATTAGTAGTATAGAAATATTTATCTATATGTTATTTATTAAATACAAAATTTTTTATATATTTACTAAGAAGAAAGAGAATCTCAATATGAAAAATGTGCCAAATTTGATTGATTCTCATTGGGATCAAAGTAGAACCCCCTAAAAAAGCCATGTGTTAGGAAAAGGGTTTTGGTCTAAAGGAATGAAAAAGGATTGAATCCACCTCCAATATTTTTGTAATCTAACACATAACCAAAATATATGTTTAAAAGACCTAGTTTGACCACATATAGGGAATTTGGGAGACGAGGTCCCCATATGAAGAAATATGTCATCCATTAGAAGATGTTGGTAGATAAAGCACCAAGAAAAAATGGTCTTTTTGGACTCTATAGTTGTAGACCAGACAATTTAGAATATCATGTTCCAAAGAAATGAATAGCTATTAATATTCCACTATTTGTTGAGTATCTCCCAGGGCATAATGTTGGGCGATATCCATCGATAACCAAGTAGGGGTTTATACTGAATCAAGGGAGGGGACACACTCCAGTTCCAATCTTTCCACCATTTGGGAGGGACTTTAATTATGATTTTATGCATTATATATTTTGGCACAACCATTTGGATCTTAAAAATGGATTCAAAATATTGGTTATTAAGTTTGAAATTAGTCTTTAAGTCTTGTGAGCTAGCCCAAGATCTAGATTGTTTATCAAATATATCCCCAATGACTTGAATGTATTTTTGAAAGAGTCAAAGGGATTTGATTCTAAGAACCTCACCCATGGCCTTCTTATTAATGAAAATAATCAGGGACCACCATAAGGAATGTGAATTAATGCACATACTAGATCTAAATCCACCCCCTTCCATACCAGCTAAGGCTTAATGGTTTTTGAAGCCTTTCATATGATTTTATCCATGAAGGAGCCTAAAATATTGATATGAATAAGAAAAAAAAGTAATTTTTGAAACCATAAATAATATCGAAGGAGATATAGTGTCTGAGAATAACTTTACATGTTCTCTCCTTTCGATGGCCATGGGGATCCATTTAGCACAAAGGCTAGTTCTATGTTTGGTAATGTCAATGAGCCCTAGCCCACCAACCTATAGAGGTCTATAGGAAATGTCCCAAGTGACTCTGTGAAAGCCTTTGTTGCCTTTCAAATTGGCCTAAAGGAAGTATCTCAACAATTTTAAAGCTTCCTATAGACAACCTTAGAAGGGGCCCAACAAGAGGAGTAATAAACATGAGTGGCTTCCAATACTTTAGAATATATTTAAAAATTACCCATGAGAGAGAGGTTTAGTTTTTAGAGGTATAAAAATTGAGAGGGGGGGTGAATCAGTGGTGAAAAACAATCTAATTCAATTTCCAAACCCTTCAAATACTTAAGCATTCAATACAACCACTCATAAATCATACAAGATGTTTATAGCAATGAACAATGAAGATAATGCAAGATCAGACACAAAACACAGGATCTATGTGGAAAACCCTCTTTGGGAATAAAACCCACTCTCAAGCCTATAAACACATGAACTAATTGTCATATAATATGATCATAAACATGAAATTGGTCAAGTCCTTCTGACCAAAATTTAGTGAAACACTTGTTTCATAAGGAACACCTACCCCTAGGATGATCAAGTCCTTCTGACCACCTATTGGTCAAGTCCTTATAAACAACTTTAATAAAACACCTATTTTACAAGGAGTACCTACCCCTAAGATGATCAAGTTATTCTGACCACCTATTGGTCAAGTCCTTCTAACCTAGATGTTTAACATCTCTCAACACTTATGAAATAAACATCTCCTGATCACTGATTGCCTTTAAATATGATGGAGATATAATGTATATCATCTCTCTTTAAATTTTTACACTACATATTCCATACTCATATTTGCCTCTCAAATCAACCATCAAGCTTACACAAATGTCATCTATCCTTCACTCACACTCAAGGCATCCAAAACATCCTTTTGGATCACTTTAGACCTCTTCGCTCATCCTCAATATTCAAACCTGTAAGAGCACTATTATTGACATCAAATATATTACCTATAGGTTACACACACAGTCATCAACTTAATCTACTCTACAACCCATCCACTGAGCACACACCCTTTCCTTCACTCCACAAATCTCACACACACCTCTTCTTCAAAGTCTCTCACATCTAGAAATCATCATCTTTGATTTCACCATTTATATAGATTTAATAATTATTATCTTACAAGTCAGCCATAATACTTATCTTATCCCTTAATACATCTAACATAGATCAATACCATCCACATAGGTCATCCATGTCATCCATGGGTCACACTTAAGAAACTACACTTTTCAATTAGGCCTCATTAGCCTTTATAGGTCTAGTAGAGACCCATCCATCTCTTTGACAATTATCTAAGAAAATTAAGAACAAAATAAAAATTTAACATACATAGACCCATGCCACATAAACTATAGGTCCTCCTTAAGTGGAAACATCCATCACAACACCCTTTTGCTATAACACAATTAGCCCAAACATCATTTTGTACATACAATCACCAAGAATGAACACACAATCAACTTCTAAGCCTTTGTTCATATTGAATATAAATTGGTCAAACCTCTAAAATCCATACAGATCATACTTAGAGAATATAAAACACTCTTCAATATCTAAGTCCCCTTTAAATATAAAAATACCATTTGAATAGCTCAAAATATCATTCTTGGGTCACTTACAGAACATGGTCAAACACATAGTAAAATTTGGAGATCAAAAACTTTGATTGTAAAAACATTCATACCTTTTAACTAAGTTCTCTAGATGTGCCTTGAAGTCCTCTAAATATTTTATTTTTATTTCACCTTTGAATTCATCCTAGATCAAAAGATATGAGCAAAATATTGCAGACTAGTTTTTCCCTTTATTAATTTAAATATTCAAATTCCAACGATCACTATTAAACATCGAACACTTGTTGACATAGTGGATTGCACCCGGGGTAGGAGGTCGAGCTCCTGCCTTCCACACATCAAAATGGAAACTCCCCTCTCACCTGTGGGACTGGCGAAGCTGGAGGGGAGAGTCTCTAGGTAAGGGTTAGCTCCCTTTGATGCATCTGAGTTGTTTCAATAAGTGCTAATACATATATATATAATGGGGGAGATGGAAAGGGAAAAAGATTGTAGAAAAACAAAACTACTTTAAAAGAGGTAATGCACCAAATGATTCGACCTACTCACACTCACACTTGAAACCATACAAACACATACGTACACTTTAAACTGGCAAAAGGACCAGGCTGCAGGAAACTTAACAGGGAGGCTTTAATGGAACATACAGAAAATAGAGACTCACCATAGGTGCTGTGGAAAGGGCACACTGTATAGTAGCTTCTTCTATCTTTGTGCTTCCAGGTGTAGCTCTCCTTGTCACTTACAGGAATGGCACCTTATAAACACTAGGTGCGTTGGTGTTAACCCTGTGAAAGCATTAGAAAGCAATAACTAAGCACAAAACTAACACTCAGACACACACAGAGATATCTAACCAAAATAGAGGTAAAAATGCATTTATTGATTTTAGGTGAAAATTTGCCAGGGCTTTGCCTTATAAATGTGACAGACAATTTTTCAAATGACAAGTCTACAATATATAGAGGAGGAAAGGAGGCCTTTTGGTGCCCTTTTACAAATGACCCATGTGTGTTCTGATCATTGGGAAGAGCCAGCTGCTTAAACATCATATGAGAATTTATGGGCCGCGTTGTTTGTCTACAAACAAGACCACTCCTTCAAGATGATTATGCAGCTTGTCTACTCATTAGTGCAAAATAAATAAATTAGGTCGCGTCATTAGCCATTTGCATCTCTTGATGATCAATTCACAGACACTGTATCACCTGCTAGAGTAACTGCTTGAGTAGATGCCTTCATTCACCACTTGGACTGCTTGCCCATTTCTGCACTTGGTCTTTCTTCTGCCTTTAAGCCTTTGAATTCCTTTGGGTTCATGCTCTTTTTGATAATTCATTCGTGTCTCTCTCGCTTGCCTTGGCTATTTTCTGCTGATTCCAATAAGTGACACATAGCTTGTTCTGCCGCTGAAACAGGCAGGACACGTGGCAGCATCTACTGAATTTATAGAAGCTTCAAACACCTTTGGAGAGTTCTATGGAAAATGATGTGTGCCAGCTTCTGCTCTCTTCATCAATTCATCAGGGCCCACCACAGTGTTCTTGGGACAAAAAGGGAGAGACGGTGGGTGTTGACACTTGTCGGCTTCCATCGAGCCTTGCAAGGAATACGTGGCGCATTCCAATTTTTTTAAGAGAAAACATGTTAGAGCTTCTGTAGTTGCCACTTGGCACTTTATGCACTCTGGATTTCCCTAGTTTTGTCACTTTATAGCTCCTTTGGCCCTCAATATATCTTCTTGGTGAGTCACTGGCTCCTTGGCTCTTTTTTGGTTGGCGCTCAGGCATTTTGAAAATAAACGGCTATTTCACTATCTTAAATTTGACATCCACACACCTGGCACTGCATTTGAATACCCAACGGCTAGTTTGTCATGTTCAACTTTCACGTCCTCAAGCACGTCACCCTTGGACCTTCCTTCAGCTTTCTACTTCGGCCCTTTTTCCCGCAGGCCTTTTCTAAGGGCTTTTTGCGCAGACAATTTTCCCGTAGACAAAAGTCTGCGAGAATTGTCCCGATCGCTTTGAATTTTTTCAAAAATTTCCCCAACTTTTTATCTCTCATGGCCCTTCTGAATTCCATTGGACTTTTTGTCTGAAGGAATTCCTTTAGACAAAAAGTCTGAAGGATTTCTTCCTTGCCTCTATCAACTGCCTTAGATTTTTTTTTGAAAGAACTTACCTTTACGGATTTCTCTTTGAAGTGTTCTCTGCCCTCCGCAGGGCTCTTTAACCTAGAAATGTCCTCTGCAAGGGCGCTTGTCCTTTGGGAGGCTTGAACCTTTTACGTTGAACTGCTCCTTTGAACTAACCGTTGAACCAATCTATTGAACCGGTTCAATAGTTCAAACAATTGTTGAACCAAGGCATCGAACCATTTGATTGAACCTGCCGATGAACTTTGCGTTGAACTTTGCCGATGAACTTTTAACATTGAACCAAAAATGTTGAACGAATGCATTGAACCAAGCCATTGGACCAAACTGATGAACCGACTGAGTGGACCGAGTGATTGAACCATCTAATTGAACCAAAACATTGAACCAAAGTGTTGAACCAAGTCGATGAACCATTTGATTGAACCAAGGTGTTGAACCGAAGCATTGAACTAAGGCATTGAACCGGTTCAATGGTTCAATAGTTCAACGGTTCAAAGGTGTTAACTCTTGGAAAGATTATGTCGTTGAACCACTCTTCCAACCTTAAGGAAAAGTGTCTTTGAACCATTTTAGCTCTCTTTTCTTATGAATTTATTTAGACAAGAGTCCGAAGAAACTTTGTGAAACCTTGCACTCTCTGAATTGGTTTTTCATCTGCCAAAAGACTACACCTACAAAGTTCATAGAAAATATCTTCCTTGAAGAATCTGTAGAAACTTTACCTGTAGAGTTCGTAGAAATTCTCAGACTTGTGCAAAATCAAAAAATAAATTGGCCTAGATAACAGGGAAAGAAGGGGACTAATTTTTGGCCTATTGGACCAAAAATGGTCAACAAATTGGCGACTCTCAGGGGAAGCATGCTTGCTATGCTTAGAAGCTAGTTGCCCCAAAATCCATTGGGCACGGAGTCAAGATGTAACTTAAAGATCAGCAATAGCTCCAATAAATTCTAGAACCAATCACGAAGATTTACCTCAAAAAGAAATAAAAATACACACAAAGCTAAGAAAACTATTAACATGTGCAAAAAGCACTTAGGCAAAGCAGGAGAAAAGCAAGGGAAATATATACATGATGGAAAAGGGGCTCAGTGGTAATGCTTAAGATGTATTCCATTAACTGGAATATATAGTTCTTCACCATCCAACCTAGAGAGTTGGAAAGCATTATGCTGCTTGCACTGAGTGATTACGTACGAACTACTCTATAGGGCATCAAACTTCACATGCTTTTCAAGCTTAGCTCAGTCCTCATCTCATTTCAAGACAATGTCTCTTTTAGAAAAAACTTTTGATAAAAATTTCTTGTCGAAGTGTCTCTTCATTTGCTATTGGCAGCTGGTCATAGAATCTATAGCTTGGTCCCTTATCTTTTGGAGCTCCATCAGCTCGCATAGACTAACCTCCATGCTATTTCCTTCTTCTAATTACAGCTGGTGAGTGAGGTCCAAGGCTGGCAATTCAAGTGAAATGGGAAGCCTAGCTTCCCTTCCATAGACGAGTGTGTATGGCGAGTTACTAATTGCCCTCTTTGGGGTGACCCTATTTGCCTTCAGGGCTATTTTCAACTTGACATACCAAGTCCTCTGATTCTCCTCCATGGTTTGCTTGATGATCCTGATCAGACTATTATTTGTAGACTCAGCCAGCCCATTCCCCTGTGGGTAATAATTGTATGAAGTGCTGAGATATATACCATATCTCAGTGTCCATTCACTTGTTTTGGTTCCCAAAAAAGCTAACGCATTATCTGAGATTATGGTTGCTGGAATCCCAAACCTTGCCACTAGGTCCTCATAAAAATCTAGGATCACACTTTCATTGGCCTCCTTCAGAGCAACAACCTCTACCCATCTTGTGAAATAATCTGTGGCAGTCAGGACCCACTTATGTCTAGCACTGGAGGGAGGATTAATCATCCCTATGAAGTCTAGGCCCCATTGCATGAATGGCTGTTCCACCTGAATAGGCTGTAAAGGCATGGTAGCCAACCGTTGCTTCCCATAAAAAAGCGTGCACTTCTGGCACTTTCATACCCAGTCATGGGTGTCCTTAAAAAGAGTAGGCTAGAAATAACTAGCTCTCATTATTCTTTCTATATTAGCCCTAGGAGTAAAATGACCATTGACTGGCCCATCATGGAACTCAAAAAGCACTCTGTCAGCCTATCCTACATCTGAACATCTTAAAAGGACTCCTGATAAATCTTTTTTCAACAACACTCCATCAATTAGGACATAAGGGAGACACCGGAGTCTGAAATATCTCCTCTTGATCCTATCAAGGCCCTGCGAGCACTTACCAGTGAGAAGGAAATGTCTCACGTCTGATGTCCAATATTTCATGATAGCTGGTTCCTCTATTATAGCTGCATCATGAATTAGTAGAGAATCCTCCTTTTGCTGCTCAAAGTCTGTAGTGAGGTGTTCACATAGGCCTCTCCCTCTTACCAGTTTGGTGATCTTGATATCTACATCATATTCCATCACCTTAGTGACCCACCCTGCTCTCTTCTCATTTAGGTCTCGATTGATCAAGAAATTTTTGATGCTGGGATGTGGAACCATGAGGTGGATTTTGCTATTGGACAGCATATGCCTAAATTTCTTCAGACTCTTTATGACCACTATGACTTGCTTTTCCACATATGTGTATCTGACTTCAAAATATTCTAGGCCTTGGCTAAAAAATGCAATTGGTTGCTCAAGGTTATCATCACTTGCTTGGGTAAGCATGGCAGAGATTACCTCTTCATTACCGAAGGTGTAAAGGTTGAAATCTTTGGTGAAGTCAGGGCTGATCAAAGTAGGAGCCCGAGTAATGGCCTGCTTGATTTCTTCAAAACTATCATTTCTCGATGCTGTCCATCTGAACTCCTCACCCTTCCTTAGCATATAGGTCAATGGCTTGACCATCACCACAAAATTTGGGATAAATCTTTGTATGAAATTTATCTTACCGAAGAAGCTTTGCAAGCCTTTCTTGTGCTTAGGCAATGACAACTCTAGAATGGAGTGAACTCTCTCTAGATCAATGGTTAGGCCCCTCGAAGAAACAATGTGACCAAGGAGCTTTGCCTCGTGGACAACAAACACACATTTCTTAGGATTGAGAGATATACTGAACTCTCTACACCTCTCAAAGATTTGCCTGAGGTGTTTCATGTGTTCGCTCGCTTCTTTAGAGAAAACTATCACATCATCAAGATATACCAACACAATATTATTTATCAGGCCTTGAAAGGCCATGTCCATAGCTCGTTGAAAGGTGGCACCAACATTAGACAGTCTGAAAGGCATTTTTTTGTAAGTAAATGTTCCCCACTTGGTTGTGAAGGTTGTCTTGTGCTGGTCACAGTCTTGCACCAAGATCTGGTTGTATCCTGAATACCCATCCAGGAGGGAGAAACGCTCGCTACCTATCACCATTTGAAGGATCTGCTCCATGCTTGGGAGATGATAATGGTCTTTCAAAGAGACTCTATTGGGGTCTCTAAAATCGATACACAGTCTGATCTCCCCAATATTTTTTTGGACAGGAACAAGATTGGCCAGCCAAAAAGAGTGTTTGATTGGAAATATTATCTTAGACTTAATCAACTTGGTGAGCTCCTTCCGCATGAGAGGCTCAATCATTAGGTTGACAAGCCTCTGCTTCTGCTTGATTGGTTTGGCACCTTCTTCAAGCTCAATGGTATGCTGGGCCAAACTTGGGTCAAAACTCTTCAAATCACTATACTCCCAAGCGAAGATATCACCAAATTCCAGGCACAACAAGATGAAGGCTTGTCTTTCATAGTCCATGCACACTTTTCCAAGAGTAAGCAACTTATCCTTGAACATTTCCACCTTCTCATGGTGCTCTTCCTTTGTTGCAATGCATGCCTTGTTGCTTTTCAACTGGTCATCTCCATTGAAGATATTCTCTACAGTGACCAAACCTTTAGGGAGTTTATTTCTCCTCATCTGAACAATTTGGCTGCCATATTACTACTGCAGCTTAACCTAATTTTTTATAGAAAACTCAGCTTATTCTTATAAGAAGAGTGCTATTTTATGATCACTGTTGAAGACTTGCAAGTTAGTGACATTGTCAGGTACAGAGGGCCAGATCACTACCTTCAAGTGACATGAACTGTGGTCTCAGCCTATCTCCTGAGGGATATCAAACTGGGCACGAACTGTTGCCAGCCTATCTGCTTGCTTGTTTTACTCTCTAGAAATGGAGGAAAGATTATAAGTAAAAAAAAATTTTACTAAGCCCCATACCCTATGTTTGTAGGAATTCAATAAATAATTCTTTGTCAAATTCTGGCCTCTTACCTGATTGACAATCAGCTCACTGTCACCAAAAACTTGTAGCTCTTTTATTCCTCTTTTCCTCGCCCACTCCAAACTATGGATGAGGGATTCATATTATGCAACATTGCATGTGCAAGAAAATTGAAACTAAAAAGCTAAAAAATACCTCTATTTTGAAGGAGAGACCAACACCGCTCCACCACTAGTTCCCAACTTACTTCTTGAACCATCGAAGAACAACTGCCATAGACCTGAGCTTTCCTGGTTGGCTTTAATCAGATTTGGTACAAAATTACCTTCTTAATACATGCAATAAATTTTGAGGCCCACCTCCTCTATGAATTTGTAAGGATCATGCTCAAAATTGTCACTTCTCCATTCATCAAAGAGCAGGTATGCAACTCCTTCAAGGGCAGAGGATGGAGATTGGTCTACTTGAGACTCTTCCTGGTCAATGATGGTGTAGCTAGCATTTACTACCTTAAGCGAGTAAGGTTCCAGATGATCTCTGTGGAGTGGCTCAGATTCAATCTTGACTTTAGTCCCACACTTGGTTTTAAAAACTAGATAAGACCAATTCGTTGCTAAGTAGCCACATATATTGGATGTAAAATCCCTAAATAAGTAGATGGAAAAGTAAGGAGGGACATCTGCCACTACCACATCATGAGGAACTGAGAAGGTCGAGCAAGCGTGTAATGTCAAGCTCAGATCTCTTACCACCCCAACTGTCTTTACTGAGGTTCCATCCAGCTGCAGGACTCCCTTGGTCATTTCTTCATATTTCAAGCCCAGCTTGTCGGCTATACATTTGGGCATCATCGAGGTGCTTGCCCCATTGTCAATGATGCAATTGTGCACCAAAAAATCTCCTATGACCAAGGTCACAAAAATGAGGAATCTTTTATTCTTTTTGAGCTTGACCTGAGGTGGAAGGCTGTCCATTCATCATCAAAACATTATCAGCCTTTGCTGGGATAACTTGTTCATTTAGCTCCTGTAATTCCTTTTGTAACATGTCCTTTTGCCCTGATATTGACAGCGAATCCCACAAGGAGATGTTCATGTGTAGCTTCTTCATCTGGTCACTTCCAAATTTTCTTTGAAATTATTTACAACATGAGGTGCGGGCCAAGGAGCTGAAGGTACAACCAGCGATCTGAAGCTTGAGAATTTTTGATTTATAGGTGATGAAGAGGGGATTGTTAACATTTGGGCAGCAACCTAATCTTATTCCAGTGCTCTCCTTTTGAATCTTGTGTTGGCTGCAACACGATCATCCTAATTATCTATAGCACCCACATAATTGATTGAATAGAATTCTCATTCTAGATGATTCATGAGAGTAGAATCAGGCTGGGTCTGACTGCTACTCGTGTTGGGTTGCATTGGAGCCTCAAAGACTTGGAAATGAGTGGTTACCTGATCATCTTATACATTTGGATAATAACCCATAATTTTATTTATATAAACAGCCTGTTCCTGACCATATCCCATGGTTGAATAACTTGGTTATTCTTGCACCAGATTGTTTTGAACGGGCACCATAACCTTAGATGATGAAGGGGCACCTGAATTGTAGCCTTGAAAGGGTCTGGTCTGAGTAAGCTGACCCTATCTTTGATTGTAATGTTAGAAAGGCGGTCTAGGAGCTTGACCATACTGTTGGTATCCTTGGTTGGGTCTGTTTCTTTGAGTTTGTTGCCTTTTAATAGCCACAAGTTTATTTGACATATTTTGCAACAGACTCTTGACTTCATGAAGCTCATTGGATGGAGTAGCAGCTAGTTTTTCTATGCTAGGCAAAAGAGCTAATGTGGGAGTAGTGGTCTGAATTGGAGGTAGCATTTCAGGAAAAAGTGGCATATGGGGTCTAGGAGCTATCTTTCCAGCCTGCACTAAGCAATTTTCAGCTGCTATAGCTATGTCATAGGCGACAAATAGCACATGTCCTCCCATGGACTGTATCATAACAGTGATATCGCTGTTAAATGCTCTTAAGTAATATAGGAAAGCATAGCTAGAAGTCAGTCTTACCAGAACGAGAATTTTATCCCATGTCTACTGAAATCGAGTGTTGAAATCCTGCATGTATTCATGTGAAACTCTTTTCATGGTAGTTAGCTGCTCAGCAAGTGAGAGGTGGTCTCTCTTTTCCTCAAAACAGTCCATCAAGTGAGTACCCAATTCATTCTAAGAACTCATTAAATTTATAGTCAAAGTCCCATACCAGTCAAGAGCTTTGCCCTTGAGAGATAATGCTAGCAATTTGATTGCAATATTTTCCTCAATGACATTGTGAATATTGTAGAGGTTAGCAATATTTTTGATGTGTTTGATGACTGTAATGGGCCCCTCTCCATCAAATAAAGACACACTTTTGAGGGCTATTCCTGGAATTGGGTCATAATATTAGAGATTCAAAGGACTCTGACCACAAAAAGTCACAAAGGGTAATGCCATAACTATGACAAGATGTAACTGCAGCCTTCTTGCGTAGGTATTCTTTATAGCAGGTTTGGGAAAGGGGTTTGCTAAATAAGGATTGGTCCTCTCAAATATTAGTTACTTTGCTGAGTTCAATGGAAATTCAATAAATTCGAAGGGGACACCCTTAGAAGTAGACCGTGTGGTGACTTTAGGCATAGGAAGTCAGACTGGTCTATGATTAGAAAATGAAGTTCTTACCAGTGGAGTCGCCAGATGCTGAAAATAGTTGATTTGCTGTAACATGACTAGCATCAATCCTAAAACTTTACTGAGTGTAAAAAATTGAGTCCCACCGGGCGTGCCAAAAACTGTTGACGTAGTGGATTGCACCCGGGGTAGGAGGTCGAGCTCCTACCTTCCACACATCAAAATGGAAACTCCCCTCTCACTTATGGGACTGGTGAAGTTAGAGGGGAGAGTCTCTAGGTAAGGGCTAGCTCCCTTTGATGCATTTGAGTTGTTCTAATAAGTTCTAATACACACACACACACACACACACACACACACACACACACACACACACACACATAATGGGAGGGATGGAAAGGGAGAAAGATTGTAGAAAAATAAAACTACTCTAAAAGAGGTGATGCACTAAATGATTCGACCTACTTACACTCACACTTGAAACCATACAAACACATACGTACACTTTAAACTGGCAAAAAGACTAGGCTGTAGGAAACTTAACAGGAAGGCTTTAATGAAACACACAGAAAATAGGGACTCACCATGGCTGCTGTGGAAAGTGCACATTATATAGTAGTTCTTTTGTCTCTGTGCTTCCAGGTGTAACTCTCCTTGTCACTTGCAGGAATGTCACCTTATAGACACTAGGTGCGTTGGTGTTAACCTTGTGAAAGCATTAGAAAGCAATGACTAGGCACAAAACTAACACTCAGACACACACAGATATATCTAACCAGAATAGAGGAAAAATGCATTTATTGATTTTAGGTGAAAATTTGCGAGGGCTTCGCCTTAAAAATGTGATAGATGCATTTCCAAATGACAAGTCTACAATATATAAAGGAAGAAATGAGGCCTTTTGGTGCCCTTTTACACATGACCCATGTGCATTCTGATCATTGAGAAGAGCTAGCGGCTTAAACATCATATGAGAATTTATGGGCCATGCCATTTGTCTACAAACAAGACCGCTTCTTCAAGATGAATATGCGGCTTGTCTGCTCATTAATGCAAAATGAAGAAATTGGGTCATGTCGTTAGCCATTTGCGCCTCTTGATGATCAATTCACAGACACTGTATCACCTGCTGGAGTAACTTTTTGAGTAGACGCCTTCATTCGCCACTTGGACTGCTTGTCCATTTCTGCACTTGGTCTTTCTTCTACCTTTAAGCCTTTAAATTCCTTCGAGTTCATGCTCTTCTTGATAATTCATATGTGTCTCTCCCACTTGCCTTGGCTGTTTTTTGTTGATTCCAATAAGTGACACATGGCGTGTTCTACTGCTAAAATAGGCAAGACACGTGGCAGTGTCTGCTGAATTTATAAAAGCTTCAAACACCTTTAGAGAGTTTACAAAAAATGATGCATGGCAGCTTCTGCTCTCTTCATTAGTTCATCGGGGCCCACCACAGCGTTCATGGGACAAAAAGGGAGAGATGGTGGGTGTTGACACTTGTCGGCTTCTACTGAGCCTTGTAAGGAATACATGGAAAGCTCCTTCGGCCCTCAGGCTATCTTCTTGGCAAGTCGTTTGCTCCTTGGTTCTTTTCTGGTTGGCACTCAGGCATTTTGAAAACAAATAGCTATTTCACCATCTTAAATTTGATGTCTGCACACCCGTCACTATGTTTGAATACCCAATGGCTAGTTTGTCATGTTCAACTTTGACGTCCTCAAGCCCGTCACCCTTGGACATTCCTTCGGCTTTCTGCTTTGGCCCTTTTGCCCGCGGGCCTTTTCTACGAGCTTTTTGCATGGACAATTATCTCACAGACAAAAGTCCATGAGAATTGTCTCGGTTGCTTTGACTTCTTTCAAAATTTTCCCTGGCTTTTTCTCTCTCGTGGCCCTTCCAAATTCCTTCAGACTTTTTGTCTGAAGGAATTCCTTCAAACAAAAAGTCTGAAAGATTTCTTCCTTGCCTCTGCCGACTGCCTTAGAATTTTTTTTTGAAAGAACTTACCTTTGCAAGTTTCTCTTTGAAGTGTTCTCTGCCCTCCGCAGGGCTCTTGAACCTGGAACTGCCCTTCGTAAGGGCACTTGTCCTTTGGGAGGCTTGAACCTTTTACATTGAACCGCTCCTTTAAACTAACTATTGAACCAATCCATTGAACCGGTTCAACAGTTTAAACAATTGTTGAACCAAGGCATCGAACCGTTTGATTGAACCTGTCGATGAACTTTGCATTGAACTTTGCCAATGAACTTTTAACATTGAACCAAAAATGTTGAACCAACGCATTGAACCAAGATGATGAACCGACTGAGTGGACCAAGTGATTGAACTATCTGATTGAACTAAAACATTGAACCAAGGCGTTGAACCAAGTCGATGAACTGTTTGATTGAACCAAGGTGTTGAACCGAAGTGTTGAACCAAGGCATTGAATTGGTTCAATGGTTCAACGATTCAACGGTTCAAAGTTGCTAACTCTTGGAAAGATTATGTCGTTGAACCACTCTTCCAACCTTAAGGAAAAATGTCTTTGAACCATTTTAGCTTTCTTTCCTTATGAATTTATTCAGACAAGAGTTGGAAGAAACTTTGTAAAACCTTGCACTCTTTGAACTGGTTTTTCATTTGCCAAAAGACTACATCTGCAGAGTTCGTAGAAAAAATCTTCCTTGCAGAATCCATAAAAACTTCATTTGTAGAGTTCGTAAAAATTTCCAGACTTGTGGAAAATCAAAAAATGAATTGGCCCAGAACAGTAGGGGAAGGGGACTAATTTTTGGCCTGTTGGACCAAAAATGGTCAACAACTTGGTGACTCCCAGGGGAAGCACGCCTGCTATGCTTAGAAGCCAGTTGCCTCAAAATCCATTGGGCACAGAGTCAGGATGTAACTTAAAGATCAACAATAGCTTCGATAAATTCTAGAACCAATCACAAAGATTTATCTCAAAAGAAAATGAAAACACACACAAAGCTAAGAAAACTATTAACATGTGCAAAAGGCACTTAGGCAAAGCAGAAAAAAAGCAAGGGAAATATATACATGATGGAAAAAGGGCTCAGTGGTAATGCTTAAGATGTATCCCATTAACTAGGATATACAGTTCTTCACCATCCAATTTCAAGAGTTGAAAAGCATTATGTTGCTTGCACTGAGTGATTACATATGGGCCACTCCATAGGGCGTCAAACTTTGCATGCTTTTCAGGCTTAGCTCGGTCCTCATCCCATTTCAAGACAATGTCTCCTTCAGAGAAACCTTTTTATGAAGATTTCTTGTCGAAGTGTCTCTTCATTTTTTGTTGGCGACTGGTCATAAAAGCCATAACTTGGTCCCTTATCTCTTGAAGCTCCATCAGCTCGCATAGCCTAACCTCCATGCTATTTCCTTTTTCTAATTGCAGCTGGTGAGCGAGGTCCAAGACTGGCAATTCAAGTGAAATGGGGAGCCTAGCTTCCCTTCCATAGACGAGCATGTATGGCAAGTTGCCAATTTCCCTCTTCAGGGTGACCCTGCCTACCCACAGGGATGTTTTCAACTTGGCATGCCAAGTCCTCTGATTCTCTTCCATGGTTTGCTTGATGATCCTGATTAAGTTCTTATTTGTAGACTCAGCCAGCCCATTCCCCTGTGGGTAGTAATTGGATGAAGTGTTGAGATATATACCATATCTCAGTGCCCATTCACTTGTTTTGGTTCCCATAAAAGCTAATGCATTATCTGAAATTATGTTTGCTGGAACCCCAAACCTTGCCACCAGGTTCTCATAAAAATCCAGGACCACACTTTCATTGGCCTCCTTCAGAGCAACAGCCTCTACCTATCTTGTGAAATAATTCATGGCGGTTAGGACCCACTTGTGTCCAGCATTGGAGGGAGGATTAATCATCCCTATGAAGTCCAGGCCCCATTACATGAATGGCTACTCCACCTGAATACGCTGTAAACGCATGGCAGCCAACTGTTGCTTCCCATAAAAAAGCATGCACTTTTGGCACTTTCATACCCAGGCATGGGTGTCCCTAAAAAGAGTAGGCTAGAAATAGCTAGCTCTCATTATTTTTTCTACAGTAGCCCTAGGAGCAAAATGACCGTCGACTGGCCCATCATGGAACTCAGATAACACCCTGTCAGCTTGTCCTGCATCTAAACATCTTAAAAGGACTCTTGAGAAATCCTTTTTGAATAGCACTCCATCAATCAGGACATAAAGGAGACACTGGAGTCTGAAATATCTCCTCTTGGTCCTATCAAGGCCTTGCAGGCACTCACCAGTGAAAAGGAAATGTCTCACGTCTGATGTCCAATCTTTCATTACAGCTAGTTCCTCTATTGTAGCTGCATCATGAATTAGTAGATAGTCCTCCTTTTGCTGCTTAAAGTCTGTAGTGAGGTGTTCACACAGGCCTCTCCCTCTTACCAGTTTGGTGATCTTGATATCTACATCATATTCCATCACCTTAGTGATCCACCCTGCTCTCTTCTCATTTAGGTCTCGATTGATCAAGAAATTTTTTATGCTGGGATGTGAAACCATGAGGTGGATTCTGCTATTGGACAGCATATGCCTAAATTTCTTCAGACTCCGTATGACAACCAAGACTTACTTTTCCACATATGTGTATCTGACTTCAAAACCCTATAGGCCTTGGCTAAAAAATGCAATTGGTTGCTCAAAGTTATCATCACTTGCTTGGGTAAGCATGGCATAGATTACCTCTTCATTGCCAAAGGTGTAAAGGTTGAAATCTTTGGTGAAGTCAATGCTGATCAAAGTAGGAGCCCAAAAAATGGCCTGCTTGATTTCTTCAAAACTATCTTTTCTCGGTGCTATCCATCTAAACTCCTCACCCTTCCTCAGCATAGAGGTCAATGGCCTGACTATCTCCACAAAATTTGGGATAAATCTCCGTATGAAATTTATCTTGCCGAATAAGCTTTGTAGGCCTTTCTTGTGCTTAGGCAAGGACAGCTCTAGAATGGAGTGAACTCTCTCTAAATCAATGTCAGGCCCCCTGAAAAAACAATGTGACCAAGGAGCTTTCCCTCGTGGACAGCGAACATGCATTTCTTAGGATTGAGAGATATACCGAACTCTCTACACCTCTCAAATATTTGCCTGAGGTGTTTCATGTTTTGGCTCGCTTTCTTAGAGAAAACTATCACATCATCAAGATATACCAGCACAATATTATTTATCAAGCCTTGAAAGGCCATGTCCATAGCTCATTGGAAGGTGGCACCAACATTAGACAATTTGAAAGGCATTTTTCTGTAAGTAAATGTTCCCCACTTTCATTACAGCTAGTTCTTCTGCTATAGCTGCATCATGAATTAGTAGACAGTCCTCTTTTTGCTGCTTAAAGTCTATAGCGAGGTGTTCACAAAGGCCTCGCCCTCTTACCAGTTTGGTGATCTTGATATCTACATCATATTCCATCACCTTAGTGATCCACCTTGCTCTCTTCTCATTTAGGTCTCGATTGATCAAGAAATTTTTGATGTTGGGATGTGGAACCATGAGGTGGATTTTACTATTGGAAAACATATGCCTGAATTTATTCAGACTCTGTATGACCACCAGGACTTAGTTTTCCACATATGTCTATCTGACTTCAAAACCTTCTAGGCCTTGGCTAAAAAATGCAATTGGTTGCTCAAGCTTATCATCACTTGCTTGGATAAGCATGGCAGAGATTACCTCTTCATTGCTGAAGGTGTAAAGGTTGAAATCTTTGGTGAAGTCAAGGCTGATCAAAGTAGGATCTTGAGTAATGGCCTACTTGATTTCTTCAAAACTATCTTTTCTCAGTGATGTCCATCTTAACTCCTCACCCTTCCTTAGCATAGAGGTCAATGGCTTGACCATCTCTGCAAAATTTGGGATAAATATCCATATGAAATTTATCTTGCTAAAGAAGCTTTGTAGGCCTTTCTTGTGCTTAGGCAAGGACAGCTCTAGAATGGAGTGAACTCTCTCTAGATCAATGGTTAGGCCCCCCGAAGAAATAATGTGACCAAGGAGCTTTCCCTCATGAACAACGAACACACATTTCTTAGGATTGAGAGATATACCAAACTCTCTACACCTCTCAAAGATTTTCCTGAGGTGTTTCATGTGTTGGTTCGCTTCCTTAGAGAAAACTATCACATCATCAAGATATACTAGCACAATATTATTTATAAGGCCTTGAAAGGCCATGTCCATAACTCGATGGAAGGTGGCACCAGCATTAGACAATCTGAAAGGCATTTTCCTGTAAGTAAACGTTTCCCACTTGGTTGTGAAGACTGTCTTGTGCTGGTCACAGTCTTGCACCAAGATCTGGTTATATCTTGAATACCCATCTAGGAGGGAGAAACACTCACTTCTTGTCACCATTTGAAGGATCTACTCCATGCTTTAGAGAGGATAATGGTCTTTGAAAGAGACTCTGTTGAGGTCTCTGAAATCGACGCACAGTTTGATGTCCCTAATCTTTTTTTGGATAGGAGCAAGATTGGCCAGCCAAGAAGAGTGTTTGATTGAAAATATTATCTTAGACTCAATCAACTTGGTGAGCTCCTTCCGTATGAGAGGCTCAATCATTGGGTTGACAGGCCTTTGCTTCTACTTGATTAGTTTGGTACCTTCTTCGAGCTTAATGGTATGTTGGGCCAAACTTGGGTCAAAACCCTTCAAATCACTATACTCTCAAGCAAAGATATCGACAAATTCTTGGCACAACAAGATGAAGGCCTGTCTTTCACGATTTGTGCACACTTTTCCAAGTACAAGCAGCTTATCCTTGAATATTTCCACCTTCTCATGATGCTCCTCCTTTGTTGCAATGCATGTCTTGTTGCTTTTCAACTGGTCATCTCCATTGAAGATATTCTCTATAGTGACCAAACCTTTAGGGAGTTTATTGCTCCTCAATTGAACAATTTAGCTACCATATTACTACTGCAGCTTAACCTAGTTTTTTGTAGCAAACTCAGCTTCTTTTTATAGGAAGAGTGTTATTTACTGATCACTGTTGAAGACCTATCAGTTAGTGACATTGTCAAGTACAGTGGCCCAGATCACTACCTTTAAGTGACGTGAACTGTGGTCTTGACCTATCTCCTAAGAGATATCGAACTGGGCACCAACTGCTGCCAGCCTATCTGCTTGCTTGTTATACTCTCTAGGAATGGAGGAAATATTGAAAGCAAAGAAATTTTTCACTAAGCCCCATACCCTATGTTTGTAGGAATTTAATAAAGAATTCTTTGTCAAATTTTGGCCTCTTACTTGATTGACAATTAGCTCGCTGTCACCAAAAACTTGTAGCTCTTTTATTCCTCTTTTCCTTGCCCACTCCAAACCGTGGATGAGGGATTCATATTCTGCAACATTGAATGTGCAGGAAAATTAGAACTAGAAAGCTAAAAAATACCTCTCTTTTGAAGGAGAGACCAACATCGCTTCACTACAAGCTCCCAACTTACTTCTTGAACCATTGAAGAATAGCTACCATAGACTTGAGCTTTCTTGGCTGGCTTTCATCAGATTTGGTATAAAAGTACCTTCTTCATGCATGCAATAAATTATGAGACCCACCTCTTCTATGAATTTTTAAGGATCATGCTCGAAGTTGTCACTTCCCCATTCATCTAAGAGTTGGTCTGCAACTCCTTCAAGGGCAGAGGATGGAGATTGGTCTACTTGGGACTCTTCTTGGTCAATGATGGCGTAGCTGACATTTGCTGTCTTGAGCGAGTAAGATTCTAGATAATTTTTGTGGAGTGGCTCTAATTCAATCTTGACTTTAGTCCCATACTTGGTTTTAAAAACTAGATAAGACCAATTTGTTGCTAAGTAGCCACCTATCTTGGATGTAAAATCCCTAGATATGTAGATGGAAAAGTAAGGAGCGACATCCACCACTACCACATCATGAAAAATTGAGAAGGTCAGGCAAGTGTGTAGTGTCAAGCTGAGATCTCTTATCACCCCAACTATCTTTGCTGGGGTTCCATCTAGTTGCAGGACTCTCTTGGTCATTTCTTTTTATTTTAAGCACAGCTTGTCGACTATACATTTGGGCATCACCGAGGTGCTTGCCCCACTGTCAATGATGCAATTATGCAAAAAGAAATCTCCTATGACCAAGGTAACATAAAAAGGAGGAACCTTTTCTTCTTTTTGTACTTGACTTGAGGTGGAAGGCTGTCCGTTCATCATCAAGACATTATCAACCTTTGCTGGGACAACTTGTTCATTTAGCTCCTGTAATTCCTTTTGTAACATGTCCTTTTGCCCTGATATTGACAGCGAATCCCACAAGGAGATTTTCATGTGTAGCTTCTTCATCTGGTCAACCACATTGACTCAAGGGTTGCCTTCCTTCAAATTTTCTTTGAAATTATTTACAGCCTGAGGTGCAGGCCGAAGTGCTGAAGGTACAACCAGTAATCTGAAGCTTGGGACTTTTTGATTTACAGGTGATGAAGAGGGAATTATTGATATTTGGGTAGCATTCTGAGCTTCTTTCATTGCTCTCCTTTTGAATCTTGTGTTGGCTGCAATACAATCAGCTTGATTGTCTATAGCACCCACATAATTGACTGAATAGAATTCTCCTTCTAGATGATTCATGAGAGTAGAATCAGGCTGGGTCTGACTGCTACTTGTACTGGGTTGCATTGGAGCCTCAAAGACTTGGGAATAGGTGGTTGCGTAATCATCTTGTATATTTAAGTAATAACCCATCATTTCATTTATATAAATAGCCTATTTTTGACCATATCAGATGGTTGAACAACTTGGCTGTTCTTGCACCAGATTGTTTTGAACGGGCACCATAACTTTAGATGATGAAGGGGCGCCTGGATTGTAGCCTTAAAAGGGTCTGTTCTGAGTAAGCTGACCTTATCCTTGATTGTAATGTTGGAAAGGGGGTCTAGGAGCTTGACCATACTGTTGATATCCTTGGTTGGGTCTGTTGCTTTGAGCTTGCTACCTTTTAATAGCCACAAGTTCATTTGACATATTTTTCAACAGACTCTTGACTTCATGAAGCTCATTGGATGGAGTAGTAGTTGGTTTTTATATGCTAGGCAAAAGAGCTAATGTGGGAGCAGTGGTCTGAATTGTAGGCAACATTTTAGGAAAAAGTGGCATATGGGGTCTAGGAGCTATCTTCCCAGCCTGCACTAAGCAATTTTCAGCTGCTATAGCTATGTCATAGGCGAAAAACAACACATGTCCTCCCATAGACTGTATCATAACAATGATATCATTGTTTAATGCTCTTAATTAATATAGGAAAGCATAGCTAGAAGTCAGTCTTACCAGAACGGAGATTCTATCCCATGTCTTCTGAAATCGAGTGTTGAAATCATGCATGTATTTATGTGGGGCTCTTTTCATGGTAGTCAGCTGCTCAGCAAGTGAGAGGTGGTCGCTCTTTTCCCCAAAATAGTCCATCAAGTGAGTACCCAATTCATTCCAAGAACTGATTGAATTTATAGTCAAAGTCCCATACCAGTCAAGAGCTTTGCCCTTGAGAGATAATGCCAGCAATCTGATTGTAATATTTTCCTCAATGACATTGTGAATATTGCAGAGGTTAGCAATATTTTTGATGTGTTTGATGACTGTAATGGGCCCCTCTCCATCAAAGGAAGGCACATTTTTGAGGGCTGCTATTGGAATTGGTTCATAATATTGGAGAATTAAAGGACTCTGACCACAAAAAATCACAAAGGGTAATGCCATAGCTATGACAAGATGTAAATGCGGCTCTCTTGCGTAGGTGTTCTTTATAGCAGGTTTGGGAAAGTGGTTTGATAAATAAGGATTGGTCCTCTCAAATCTCAGTCACTTTGCTGAGTTCAATGGCAATTCAATAAATTTGAAAGAGACACCCTTAAAAGTAGACTATGTGGTGACTTTAGGCATAAGAAGTTAGACTAGTCTATGATTAGAAAATGAAGTTCTTACTAGTGGAGTTGCTAGATGCTGAAAATAGTTGATTTGCTATAACAAGACTAACATCAATCTTGAAACTTTACTAAGTGTAAAAAATTGAGTCCCACCAGGCGTGCCAAAAACTACTGACGCAATGGATTGTACCAGGGGCAGGAGGCTGAGCTCTTGCCTTCCACACGTCAAAATGGAAACTCCCCTCTCACCTATGGGACTGGAAAAGCTGGAGGGGAGAGTCTCTAGGTAAGGGCTAGCTCCTTTGATGCATCTGAGTTATTCCAATAAGTGTTAATATATATATATATATATATATATATATATATATATACATACATATATATATATATATAAAATAGGGGGGATGGAAAGGGAGAAAGATTACAGGAAAATAAAACTACTCTAAAAGAAGTGATGCACCAAATGATTCAACCTACTCACACTCACACTCACACTTGAAACCATACAAACACATACGTACACTTTAAATTGGCAAAAGGACCAAGCTGCAGGAAACTTAACAGGGAGGCTTTAATGGAACATAGAAAATAGGGACTCACCATAGGTGTTGTGGAAAGGGCACACTGTATAGTAGCTTCTTCTATCTTTGCGCTTCTAGGTGCAGCTCTCCTTGTCACTTGCAGGAATGACACCTTATAGACACTAGGTGCGTTGGTGTTAACCCTGTGAAAGCATTAGAAAGCAATGACTAAGCACAAAACTAACACTCAGACACACACAGAGATATCTAACCAGAATAGAGGTAAAAATGCATTTATTGATTTTAGGTGAAAATTTGCCAGGGCTTCACCTTAAAAATGTGACAGATGCATTTCCAAATGACAAGTCTACAATATATAGAGGAAGAAAGGAGGCCTTTTGGTGCCCTTTTACAAATGACCCATGTGCATTCTGATCATTGGGAAGAGCCAACCGCTTAAACATCATATGAGAATTTATGGGCCACACCGTTTCTCTGCAAACAAGACCGCTCCTTCAAGACAATTACATGGCTTGTCTTCTCATTAATGCAAAATGAAGAAATTGGGTCACGCCGTTAGCTTTTTGTGCCTCTTGATGATCAATTCATAGACACTGTATCACCTGCTGGAGTATCTACTTGAGTAGACACCTTCATTCACCACTTGGATTGCTTGTCCATTTCTACACTTGGTCTTTCTTCTACCTTTAAGCCTTTGAATTCCTTTCGGTTCGCGCTCGTCTTGAAAATTCATTCATGTCTCTCCCGCTTGCCTTGGCAGTTTTCTATTGATTCCAATAAGTGACACATGGCATGTTTTGCCAGTAAAACAGGCAGGACATGTGGCAGCATCTGCTAAATTTATAGAAGCTTCAAACACCTTTGGAGAGTTCTATGGAAAATAATACGTGGCGGCTTCCGCTCTCTTCATCAGTTCATTAGGGCCCACCACAGTGTTTGTGGGACAAAAAGGGAGAGACGGTGGGTGTTGACACTTGTTGGCTTTCATCGAGCCTTGCAAGGAATATGTGGTGAGCTCCTTCGGCCCTCAGGGTATCTTCTTGGTGAGTCACTAGCTCCTTGGCTCTTTTTTGGTTGGTGCTCAGGCATTTTGAAAACAAACAGCTATTTCACCATCTTAAATTTGACGTCTACACACCCATCACTACGTTTGAATACCCAACGGCTAGTTTATCGTGTTTAACTTTGACGTCCTCAAGCCCATCACCTTTGGACCTTCCTTTGGATTTCTGCTTCTGCCCTTTTGCCTGCGGGCCTTTTCTACAGGCTTTTTGCACGGACAATTTTCTCGTAGACAAAATTTTGCGAGAATTGTCCCGGTCGCTTTGACTTCTTTCAAAATTTTCCCCAGATTTTTCTCTCTCTTGGCCCTTCCAAATTCCTTCAGACTTTTTGTCTGAAGGAATTCCTTTAGACAAAAAGTCTGAAGGATTTTTTCCTTGCCTTTGTCGACTGCCTTAGAATTTTTTTTGAAAGACCTTATCTTTGCACCTTTCTCTTTGAAGTGTTCTCTACCCTTTGCAGGGCTCTTGAACCTGAAACTGCCCTCTACAAGGACACTTGTCCTTTGGGAGGTTGAACCTTTTACGTTGAATCACTCTTTTAAACTAACCATTGAACCAATCCATTGAACTAGTTCAATGGTTCAAATAATTGTTGAACCAAGGCATCGAACCATTTGATTGAACCTGCCGATGAACTTTGCGTTGAACTTTGCCGATGAACTTTTAACATTGAACCAAAAACGTTGAACCAACACATTGAACCAATCCATTGAACCAAGCTGATGAACTGATTGAGTGGACCGAGTGATTGAACCATCTGATTAAACTGAAACATTGAACCAAGTTGATGAACTGTTTGATTGAACCAAGGTGTTGAACCAAGGCATTGAACCGGTTCAATGGTTCAATGGTTCAAAGGTGCTAACTCTTGGAAAGATTATGTCATTAAACCACTCTTCCAACCTTAAGGAAAAGTGTCTTTGAACCATTTTAGCTCTCTTTCCTTATGAATTTATTCAGACAAGAGTCTGAAGAAACTTTGTAAAACCTTGCACTCTCTGAACTGGTTCTTCATCTACCAAAAGACTACACCTGCAGAGTTCGTAGAAAAAAATTTCCTTGCAGAATCTGTAGAAACTTCACTTGTAGAGTCCATAGAAATTTCCAGACTTGTGCAAAATAAAAAAATTAATTGGCCCAAAACAACAGGGGAAGAAGGGGACTAATTTTTGGCCTGTTGGACCAAAAATGGTCAACAAATTGGTGACTCCCAGGGGAAGCACGCCTGCTATGCTTAGAAGTCAGTGGCCTCAAAATCCATTGGGCATAGAGTCAGGATGTAACTTAAAGATCAGCAATAGCTTCGATAAATTCTAGAACCAATCATGAAGATTTACCTCAAAAGAAAACAAAAACACACACAAAGCTAAGAAAACTATTAACATGTGCAAAAGGTAGTTAGGCAAAGCAAGAAAAAAGCAAGGGAAATATATACATGATGGAAAAAGGGGTCAGTGGTAATGCTTAAGATGTATCCCATTAATTGGGATATATAGTTCTTCACCATCCAACCTAGAGAGTTGGAAAGCATTATGCTGCTTGCACTGAGTGATTACGTACGGGCCACTCCATAGGGTGTCAAACTTCACATGCTTTTTAGGCTTAGCCCGGTCTTCATCCCATTTCAAGACAATGTCTCCTCTAGAGAAACCTTTTGATGAAGGTTTCTTGTTGAAGTGTCTCTTCATTTGCTGTTGGTGGTAGGTCATAAAAGCCATAGCTTGGTCCCTTGTCTCTTGGAGCTCCATCAGCTCGCATAGCCTAACCTCCATGTTATTTCCTTCTTCTAATTGTAGTTGGTGAGCGAGATTCAAGGCTGGAAATTCAAGTGAAATGGAGAGCCTAGATTCCCTTCCATAGACAAGTGTGTATGGTGAGTTGCCAATTGCCCTCTTCGGGGTGACCCTATCTGCCCACAGGGCTATTTTCAACTTGGCATGCCAAGTTCTCTAATTCTCCTTCATAGTTTGCTTGATAATTTTGATCAGGTTCTTATTTGTAGACTCAGCCAGCCCATTCCCTTATGGGTAGTAATTGAATGAAGTGCTGAGATATATACCATATCTCAGCACCCATTCATTTGTTTTGATTCCTAAAAAAGCTAACACATTATCTGAGATTATGGTTACTGAAACCCCAAACCTTGCCACTAGGTCCTCATAAAAATACAGGACTGCACTTTCATTGGCCTCCTTCAGAGCAACAACCTCTACCCATATTGTGAAATAATCCATGGCAGTCACGACCCATTTGTGTCTAGCACTGGAGGGAGGATTAATCATCCCTATGAAGTTCAGGCTCCATTGCATGAATGGCTGCTCCACCTGAATAGGCTGTAAAGGCATGGTAGCCAACCATTACTTTCCATCAAAAAACATGCACTTTTGGCACTTTCATACCCAGGCATGGGTGTCCTTAAAAAGAGTAGGCCATAAATAGCTAGCTCTCATTATTCTTTCTATAGTAGCCCTAGGAGCAAAATGACCATCGACTGGCCCATCATGGAACTCAGACAGCACCTTGTCAGCCTGTCCTGCATCTAAACATCTTAAAAGGACACCTGATAAATCCTTTCTCAACAACACTCCATCAATTAGAACATAAGGGAGACACTAGAGTCTGAAATATCTCCTCTTGGTCCTATCAAGGCCCTGCGAGCACTTACCAGTGAGAAGAAATGTCTCACATCTGATGTCTAATCTTTCACGACAGTTGGTTCCTCTGTTGTAGCTGCATCATGAATTAGTAGACAATCCTCCTTTTGTTGCTTAAAGTCTATAGTGAGGTGTTCACACAGGCCTCTCCCTCTTACTAGTTTGGTGATCTTGATATCTACATCATATTCCATCACTTTAGTGATAAACCTTGCTTTCTTCTCATTTAGGTCTCGATTGATCAAGAAAATTTTGATGCTGGGATGTGAAACCATGAGGTGGATTTTACTATTAGACAACATATGCCTGAATTGCTTCAGACTCTATATGACCACCATGACTTGCTTTTCCACATATGTGTACCTGACTTTAAAACCTTCTAGGCCTTGGCTAAAAAATGCAATTGGTTGCTCAAGGTTATCATCACTTGCTTGGATAAGCATGGTGGAGATTACCTCTTCATTGCCGAAGGTGTAAAGGTTGAAATATTTGGTGAAGTCAAGGCTGATCAAAGTAGGATCCTGAGTAATGGCCTACTTGATTTCTTCAAAACTATCTTTTCTCAGTGCTGTCCATCTTAACTCCTCACCCTTTCTTAGCATAGAGGTCAATGGCTTGACCATCTCCACAAAATTTGGGATAAATCTCTGTGTGAAATTTATCTTGCTGAAGAAGCTTTGTAGGCCTTTCTTGTGCTTAGGCAAGGATAGCTCTAGAATAGAGTGAACTCTTTCTGGATCAATGGTCAGGCCCCCCGAAGAAACAATGTGACCAAGGAGCTTTCTCTCATGGACAATGAACACACATTTTTTAGGATTGAGAGATATACCAAACTCTCTACACCTCTCAAAGATTTGCCTGAGGTGTTTCATGTGTTGGCTCACTTCCTTAGAAGAAACTATCACATCATCAAGATATACTAGCACAATATTATTTATCAGGCTTTGAAAGGGCATGTCCATAACTTGTTGGAAGGTGGCACCAGCATTAGATAGTCTGAAAGGCATTTTCCTATAAGTAAATATTTCCCACTTGGTTGTGAAGGCTGTCTTGTACTGGTCACAGTCTTACACCAATATCTGGTTGTATCTTGAATACCCATCCAGGAGGGAGAAATGCTCACTATCTGTCACCATTTGAAGGATTTGCTCCATGCTTTGGAGAGGATAATGGTCTTTCAAAGAGACTCTGTTGAGGTCTCTAAAATCAACGCACAGTTTGATGTCCCTAATCTTTTTTTGGATAGGAACAAGATTGGCCAGCCAAGAAGAGTGTTTGATTGAAAATATTATTTTAGACTTAATCAACTTGGTGAACTCCTTCCATATGAGAGGCTCAATCATTGGGTTGACAGGCCTCTGCTTTTGCTTGATTGGTTTGGCACCTTCTTCAAGGTCAATGGTATGCTGGGCCAAACTTGGGTCAAAACCCTTCAAATCACTATACTCCCAAGTGAAGATATCGACAAATTCTTGGCACAACAAGATGAAGGCTTATCTTTCACGATTTGTGCACACTTTTCCAAGTACAAGCAACTTATCCTTAAATATTTCCACCTTTTCATGGTGCTCCTCCTTTGTTGCAATGCATGCCTTGTTGCTTTTCAACTGGTCATTTCCATTGAAGATATTATCTACAGTGACCAAACCTTTAGGGAGTTTATTGCTCCTCAACTGAACAATTTAGCTGCCATATTACTACTGCAGCTTACCCTAGTTTTTTGTAGCAACTCAGCTTCTTCTTACAAGAAGAGTGTTATTTGATGATCATTGTTGAAGACCTGCCAGTTAGTGATGTTGTCAGGTACAGTGGGCCGGATCACTACCTTTAAGTGACGTGAACTATGGTCTCAGCCTATCTCCTGAGGGATATCGAACTGGGCACCAACTACTGCCAGCCTATTTGCTTGCTTGTTCTACTCTCTAGGAATGGAGGAAATATTGAAAGCAAAGAAATTTTTCACTAAGCCCCATACCCTATGTTTGTAGGACTTTAATAAAGAATTCTTTGTCAAATTTTGGCCTCTTACCTGATTGACAATTAACTCGTTGTCACCAAAAACTTGTAGCTCTTTTATTCCTCTTTTCCTCACCCACTCCAAATCATGGATGAGGGATTAATATTCCACAACATTGCATGTGTAAGAAAATTAGAACTAGAAAGATAAAAAATACCTCTCTTTTGAAGGAGAGACCAACACCACTCCACCACCAGCTCCTAACTTACTTCTTGAACCATTGAAAAATAGATGCCATAGACCTGAGATTTCTTGGCTGGCTTTCATTAGATTTGGTACAAAAGTACCTTCTTCATGCATGCAATAAATTCTAAGGCCCACCTCCTCTATGAATTTGTAAGGATCATGCTTGAAATTGTCACTTCCCCATTCATCTCAGAGCAGGTCTGTAACTCCTTCAAGGGCAGAGGATGGAGATTGGTCTACTTGAGAATCTTCTTGGTCAATGATGGCGTAGCTGACATTTGCTACCTTAAGCAAGTAAGGTTCCAGATCATACTTGTGGAGTGGCTCGAATTCAATCTTGACTTTAGACCCATACTTGGTTTTAAAAACCAGATAAGACCAATTTGCTGCTAAGTAGCCACCTATCTTGGATGTAAAATCCCTGGATAAGTAGATGGCAAAGTAAGGAGGGACATCTACCACTACCACATCATGAGGAACTTAGAAGGTTGGGCAAGCATGCAGCATCAAGCTTAGATCTCTTACCACTCCAATTGTCTTTTCTGGGGTTCCATCCAGCTACAGGACTCCCTTGGTTATTTCTTCGTATTTCAAGCCCAGCTTATTGGCTATACATTTGGGCATCACCGAGGTGCTTGCCCCACTGTCATGATGCAATTGTGCACCAAGAAATCCCCTATGACCAAGGTCACATTAAAAGGAGGAACCTTTTCTTCTTTTTTGGCTTGACCTGAGGTGGAAGGCTATATGTTCATCATCAAGACATTATCATCCTTTGCTAGGACAACTTGTTCATTTAGCTCTTGCAATTCCTTTTTTTAACATTTCCTTTTTCCCTAGTATTGACAGTGAATCCCACAAAGAGATGTTCATGTGTAGCTTCTTTATTCGGTCAACCACATTGACTCGAGGGTTGCCTTCAAATTTTTTTTGAAATTATTTATAGCCTGAGGTGCAGGCTGAGGAGTTGAAGGTACAACCAGTGGTCTGAATCTTGGAAATTTTTGATTTATAGGTGATAAAGAGGGGATTGATAATGTTTGGGTAGTAGCCTGAGATTCTTCCATTGCTCTCCTTTTGAATCTTGTGTTGGCTGAAACATAATTAATCTGATTGTTTGTAGCACCCACATAATTGACTGAATAGAATTCTCCTTTTAGATGATTCATGAGAGTAGAATCAGGCTGGGTCTGACTGCTACTCATGTTGGGTTGCATTGGAGCCTCAAAGCCTTGGGAATGGGTGGCTGCCTAATCATCTTGTACATTTGGATAATAACCCATCATTTCATTTGTATAAAGATCCTGCTCCTGACCATATCCCATGGTTGAACAACTTGGTTGTTCTTGCACCAGATTTTTTTGAAAGGGCACCATAACCTTAGATGATGAAGGGGCGCCTGGGTTGTAGCCTTGAAAGGGTCTAGTCTGAGTAAGCTAACCCTGTCCTTGATTGTAATGTTGGAAAGGGGGTCTAAGAGCTTGATCATACTGCTGGTATCCTTGGTTGGGTCTATTGCTTTGAGCTTGCTGCCTTTTAATAGCCACAAGTTCATTTGACATATTTTGCAACAGAATCTTGACTTCATGAAGCTCATTGGACGGAGTAGCAGCTAATTTTTCTATGCTAGGCAGAAGAGCTAATGTGGGATCAGTGGTCTGAATTGGTGGTAGCATTTTAGGAAAAAGTGGCATATGGGGTCTAGGAGCTATCTTCCCAGCTTGCACTAAGCAATTTTCAGCTGCTATAGCTATGTCGTAGGTGATAGACAACACATGTCCTCCCATGGACTGTATCATAATAGAGATATCGCTATTCAATGCTTTTAAGTAATATAGGAAAGCATAGCTAGAAGTCGATCTTACCAGAATGGGAATTCTATCCCATGTCTTCTGAAATCGAGTGTTGAAATCCTGCATGCATTCATGTAGGGCTCTTTTCATGGTAGTCAGCTACTTAGCAAGTGAGAGGTGGTTGCTCTTTTTCCCAAAACGGTCCATCAAGTGAGTACCCAATTCATTCCAAGAACTGATTGAATTTATAGTCAAAGTCCTATACCAGTCAAGAGCTTTGCCCTTGAGAGACAATGCCAACAATCTGATTGCAATATTTTCCTCAGTGACATTGTGAATATTGCAGAGGTTAGCAATATTTTTAATGTGTTCGATGACTGTAATGGGCCCCTCTTCATCAAAGGAAGGCACACTTTTGAGGGCTGCTCTTGGAATTGGGTCATAACATTGAAGATTCAAAGGACTCTGACCACAAAAAGTCACAAAAGGTAATGCCATAGCTATGACAGGATGTAACTACGGCCTTCTTGCGTAGATGTTCTTTATATCAGGTTTGGGAATGTGGTTTGCTAAATAAAGATTGGTCCTCTCAAATCTCAGTCACTTTGCTGAGTTCAATGGAAATTCAATAAATTCTAAGGGGACACCCTTATAAGCAATCCATGTGGTGACTTTAGGCATAGAAAGTAAGACTGGTCTATGATTAGAAAATGAAGTTCTTACTAGTGGAGTCACCAGATGCTAAAAATAGTTGATTTGCTGTAACAGGACCAGTATCAATCCTGAAACTTTACTGAGTGTAAAAAATTGAGTCCCACCAAGTGTGCCAAAAATTGTTGGCGTAGTGGATTGCACCTGGGGTAGGAGGCCGAGCTCCTGCCTTTCACACGTCAAAATGGAAACTCCCCTCTCACCTATAGGACTGAAGAGGCTAGAGGGGAGAGTCTCTAGGTAATGGATAGCTCCCTTTGATGCATCTGAGTTGTTCCAATAAGTGCATATATATATATATATATAATGGGGGGGATGGAAAGGGAGAAAGATTGCAGAAAAATAAAACTACTCTAAAAGAGGTGATGCACCAAATGATTCGACCTACTCACACTCACACTTGAAACCATAAAAACACATATGTACACTTTAAATTCGCAAAAGGACCAGGCTGCATGAAAATTAACGAGGAGGCTTTAATGGAACACACAAAAAATAGGGACTCACCATAGGTGTTGTGAAAAGGGCACACTATATAGTAGCTTCTTCTATCTCTGTGATTCCAAGTGTAGCTCTCCTTGTCACTTGCAGGAATAGCACCTTATAGACACTAGGTGCATTGGTGTTAACCCTGTGAAAGCATTAGAAAGCAATGACTAAGCACAAAACTAACACTCAGACGCACACAGAGATATCTAACCAGAATAGAGGTAAAAATGCATTTATTGATTTTAGGTGAGAATTTGCCAGGGCTTCGCCTTAAAAATGTGACAGATGCATTTCTAAATGAAAAGTCTACAATATATAGAGGAAGAAAAGAGGCCTTTTGGTGCCCTTTTACAAATGACCCATGTGCGTTTCGATCATTAGGAAGAGCCAGCCGCTTAAACATCATATGAGAATTTATGGGCTGCACTATTTTTTGCAAACAAGACCGTTCCTTCAAGATGATTACGTGGCTTGTCTGCTCATTAATGTAAAATGAAGAAATTGGGTTGCATCGTTAGCCATTTGTGCCTCTTGATGATCAATTCTCAGACATTGTATCATTTGTTGGAGTAACTGCTTGAGTAGATGCCTTCCTTTGCCACTTGGACTGCTTGTCCATTTTTGCACTTGGTCTTTCTTCTGCCTTTAAGCCTTTGAATTCCTTTGGCTTCATGCTCTTCTTGACAATTCATTCATGTCTCTCCCACATGCCTTGGCTATTTTTTGATGATTCCAATAAGTGACACATGGCATGTTCCACCATTGAAAGAGGTAGGACACGTGGCAACGTCTGCTAAAATTATAAAAGCTTCAAACACCTTTGGAGAGTTCTACAAAAAATGATGCATGGCGGCTTTTGCTCTCTTCATCAGTTCATCAGGGCCCACCACAGTGTTTGCAAGACAAAAAGGGAGAGATGACGGGTGTTGACACTTGTCGGCTTTTGTCAAGCCTTATAGGGAATACGTGGTGCATTCTATTTTTTTAAGAGAAAACATGTCAGCTTCTACAGTTGCCACTTGGTGCTTTCTACACTCTGACTTTCCCTACTTTTGTCACTTTCTAGCTCCTTCGGCCCTCAGGCTATCTTCTTGGTGAGTCACTGGCTCCTTAGCTCTTTTCTGGTTGGCACTCAGGCATTTTGAAAACAAACAACTATTTCACCATCTTAAATTTGATGTTCGCGCACCCGTCACTGCATTTGAATACCCAGCGGCTAGTTTGCCATGTTCAACTTTGACATCCTTGGGCCCGTCATCCTTGGACCTTCCTTCAGCTTTCTGCTTTGGCCCTTTTGCTCGTGGGCCTTTTCTATGAGCTTTTTGTGCAGATAATTTTCCTGCTGACAAAAGTCCGTGAGAATTGTCCCGATCGCTTTGACTTCTTTTAGAATTTTCCTCAGCTTTTTCTCTCTCGTGGCCCTTTCAAATTCTTTCAGACAAAAAGTCTGAAGGATTTCTTCCTTGCCTCTGCCGACTACCTTAGAATTTTTTTTGAAAGAACTTACCTTTGCGGCTTTCTCTTTGAAGTGTTCTTTGCCCTCCGCAAGGCTCTTGAACCTATAATTGCCCTCTGCAAGGGCACTTGTCCTTCGGGAGGCTTGAACCTTTTACGTTGAACCGTTCCTTTGAACTAACCATTGAACCAATCCATTGAACTGGTTCAACGGTTCAAACAATTGTTGAACCAAGGCATCGAACCATTTGATTGAACCTGCCGATGAACTTTGCGTTGAACTTTGCCGATGAACTTTTAACATTGAACCAAAAATGTTGAACCAACACATTGAACCAAGCTGATGAACTGACTGAGTGGACCGAGTGATTGAACCATCTGATTGAACTGAAACATTGAACCAAGGCGTTGAACCAACGTGTTGAACTAAGCCGATGAACTATTTGATTAAACCAAGGCGTTGAACCGAAGCATTGAACCAAGGCATTGAAACGGTTCAATGGTTCAATGGTTCAACGATTCAAAGGTGCTAACTCTTAGAAAGATTATGTCATTGAACCACTCTTTCAACCTTAAGGAAAAGTGTCTTTGAACCATTTTAGCTCTCTTTCCTTATGAATTTCTTTAGACAAGAGTCTGAAGAAACTTTGTAAAACCTTGCACTCTCTGAACTGGTTCTTCATCTGTGAAAATACTATACCTACAGAGTTCGTAGAAAAAATCTTCCTTGTAGAATCCATAGAAACTTCACCTGTAGAGTCTGTAGAAATTTTTAGACTTGTGCAAAATCAAAAAATGAATTGGCCCAGAACAACAAGGGAAGAAGGGGACTGATTTTTGGCCTATTGGACCAAAAATGGTCAACAACACTTTGTCAACATATTTATTCCTCACATTGATTTAAAAAATATACATCGTCTATCTCCCTTGAAAGTTACCTAATATGTAACTATGCTAAACATATATTAGTTTGATCTCATATCATGCTCCCTGGCAACTTTGACCAAATATGCACCATTGATCTCTACGAATTAGCTTGATATTTACCTTTGATCAATGTTAAAAATCAAGCACTTATCATCATCTCACTGCTTCCTGATAATTTTGAACAAATGTGCTCTATTGATCTCTTTGAGAGTAACCTAGACTTTAACCTAGTTAAACATCAGACACTTTGACCTCTTTGATTTAATACGCATCATAGATCTGCATGTACAAACACTCACTCACCGTTATATCCTTATATGGTCCTGGTCTTTAATGTTGTGAAACTTTGGCTAAGTATGGGAACTTTTACATTATGCCTATAAGGCCAACTTTGAACCTTAATAACTTTTGTTGTGCTCAATTGCATGTCCTAAAATTTGAACCATATGATCTCCTCACATAGGGGAATCCATCCATGTAACAAACTACTCTTAAAAATTTTATGTGTGAAAAATATAACATCATAAAACTAATTACTCAACTCTTCTTGAACTTAGACATTAATCTTAGATTCATTTCTTTCCATCGATCTATGATGCGATTAAATGCACACCGTTAGATCTCCCTTGTAAATTTGGCTAAGTTTGGGAAAACATTACAAATTGCCTAAGAAACCAGCTTTTCATAGTTATATCTTTAAATTTTCTCACTCGTATGACCTAAAACTTAGACCATATCAACTTGGGACTAAGTGATCACACCTATATGACCAACTCCCCCTGCCTAATCCATATGTGGCAATGGTGATGTCAAAAAATTGCCTACTTCAATTTTTCTATCATAGAACCAACTATGCCAAGATAAACATAATGAAGAACTAGATGAATAACATGAACTTCACAAGCTATCCAATAATTCTTGACCTCTAATAGGACCCCTCACACATGATCAATACTTCAGACCCATCTCAAATCATGCCAAAACTGAAGATCAACCAAGCCTACTTCAAGTATACTAGGACAAACACAATAAACACTTTGTCATTGGCACTTAAATTATCAAGACACTTCATCCACTCACATTTTCACCTCCATGACATCACTGATAACTATCCAACAATCTCCCCCTTTATCATTGATGTCAACACCCATCATAAAACTCACCTTCTTTCTCTCTCTTCAAGCACTCTCATAATAGGAACATTCTCCCCCTTTAACACAAAGACAAAGTGGGCACAAAATGATCCTTAGGACCTAAATAAACCATTAACAGGAGAGGAATACTTTATAAATATGATACAAACTCCCCTTACATTGAGCCTACCTCTTATTACCTTGATAACTTCCTCTTGCTACATGTTAACACTCTCCTCACCCAAGCACTATAACTAATGAAGAAAGAACACACAAAAGCACTAAATTATGATAGAAATAATCATGAAACATCTAAGAGGAACTCCCACTAATATATCTAATCCATTTCACCTCTTGATCATCTTCAGATCTTTTCACACCATCAATAACCACCACACAGGCTTATTAGCCTTCTCTCTCAAGCCACCTTAAGGACCACTAATAGAACTTCATACCACTCACCAAATGGAAAACATGATCTAAACCAACATGATAAATCACCTTGAAAGACTCATGCCTTACTCTTTTGGATAAACTGAGCAAAAACATCAAATATTCACACTGGGCCTGTCTAGACTCCTTGTAGCCCTATTTGAAACTTGAAAAGCCCAAAATTTTTATTAGACATACTTTAAATATTTGAAACTTAATATCTATATCATTCTCATATTCCCCATTAAGCACACCAATTTTCATCACCTAGCTCCTCCTTTATAACATACTTCCTTCACAAATCTACTAGTCAATTAAGCCTCCATCTTGACAAAATCATGAATAATTAAAAAAAAAAAACCTTAAAATCTCTATGAATATTTATTTGATAATCCATTTGGCCCATTCAACCTATTAAATATATTTATACCTCAAATCATAAGGCAAACCACTTTTCTAGCATAACCCAAAACTCTAGAATATCAAAACAAACATGATCAACAAACCTCTTTTTGGTCAATGCCCACATTTGAAACTTCTTACACACCTGGATATAGCCATCACACACTTCTATACTAATATTTTAGCCTTCATACCTTTGAGAACCTTGACTTACTATACCATGACTTTGATCTACAATAAGAAAGATAAACTCGGGAGCACACAAAAACCTCCAAAAGGCACAAACAGGATCATCAAGACACAAAACCACATGGAACACATCACAAAGAAATGAACAAAACTTTTTAAGCACTAAAATCTTCTTGAAATTTCATTAATCTCATTATACCACCTAAAAACACCCATTTTGATCATGCATACACAATAAAAACACTTTATGACATCACTCTGACCTCATCAAATCACTTCTCCCATCTTGACACACCAAATCCAACTAGAAACACTCATCTTTTGCCTCCTAGGACCTTCTAAATAACACCACAAAAAACACTTCTCCACTAAAAGGAGTCTCTTAAGAAGCATAGACAAATACCTCTTACTTCACATGGTTCCTTAAAACAATGTGAAACTGGGAGTTGCCCACAAATCCTCATATTCCTTCTCCTCCTTGGTCATTTGATACTGATATTTCTTCTTCTTCTTCTTCTTAGTCTTAAACAAAATAACTTGCTCATCCACTACAACATTCTCCTTTTTTTCTAAGACTATATTGACAACACATGGGGATAACATAGATTTATGACATACCTTTTCAGTTGAAGAATCTTTCTTTCATTTCAGAACCTCATCACTAGGTATTGAAAACTAATGTTCTTTACATGAGACTTGCTCATCAACAATAAGATATTCACTTGAATCCATACACACCTCAAAACTATCCTCAACCAACACCTTGGTCTTCTCCTTGAGCTTGGTCTCTTCATTCACAACATGAGTAGACAATGAGAGCTCTTGACACTCTCCAAATTTTGTAGTATTCTTCACCATAACAAATAAATTATTTGGACCTAGAGACTCAACATGACTCACACTTACCACCTTTAGTTTTCATGAGTTAACTTGCCTTTTTTACTTCACTCTAGGAGCTTGATTAAACATATTTTGTCTTCTAGGCCTTTGCTTACAGAATCTAACAATGTGACCTCTCTCTTGACAGTTGAAGCACATTATACCTTTTGCAAGAAGCTTATTCTGTCTTTCATGATTAGAACAAAATCTTGTAATATTTCCATTCTTTTGACAATTAAAAAAAACTAATCTTTTTAAAGAAGACTCACTTTGCCTTACCTTATTTGGACAATGCTTAGAAAAATGTCCCTCATCAAGACAGTTGAAGAACTTAACTTTATTCACACCTTTTGACTGATAACCCCCATCATAGTTCCATGCGAACTCATTCTAACAGGTCTCTTGTATTCTCTATCTCTATGCCCAAATTGATTATGTGTATAACAATAACCATTGAAACTTGTATACCTCATGGCATTTAGTTATCTAATCTAATTTTTTTTCACTCTACTAACATCTTCATTTGTTGACTGATTGTTGACCTTTAAGGTATGATTTACATTAGTCTTCATCTTGTCTTGAGTTGCATTTTTTGGTTCTTCTTTGTATCCAAGATCAATTCTATCACTTGCATGCTTTTGACCACTTAGAAGATTGTCTAGATCATTTGAACTCTTTTCAAATATCATAAAAGACTCCATCTTACTAGATGTCTTCTCTAGCTCAACTTTTAATGACTCATTTTCAATTACATACCTTGAACATTCATCTTTAAAAACTTTCAAGCTTGTAGATAGGATTTTCAATTGACAACTAAGATGCTTGACTATAATATTTATTCTCCTTAGTTTATTCATTCATTGTTGCCTCAAACACACTGATTTGCTCTTCATAGTCCTTGATTGGAGACTTCATCTTCTTGTTAATCTTTTTTTCAACCTTTAGTTTTTTAAGAGCATTCATCAATTTAGTCCCATGGGCCACATCATCTTTATCATCATCTAAATCACTCTAAGTAGACTCATTTTGATATGATAAACTTACTTCCTCAATGATGAAGAGGTATTTATCTTCAACAAGGCTATCATATTCATGATCGTACTCTGAGTCACTATCTTCACTCTCATTTGATGAGCTGAAATATTATTTGATGTAGAGACTCTTCTTGTTCTTGAAAGACTTATTCTTATTGTCATACTTTTTGAATCCTTTCTTCCTTTTATCAAACTTGTATGTCTTCTTGTCTTTATTTTGGCCATCACAATTCACTTCATCATCATTTTTCTTATTATTATGAGGGCACTTATTATCAAAATGTCCTACCTCTCCACAATTGAAGCATTTGAAGGGTAGTTTACCCTTATACATGCCTAACCTTGTTTTCAATTTCCTTGTAAACAAAGTAATTAGTTCATCTTCATCAATATCATATATGTCATCTTACTCAAATTTACTATCTTGGAACTTATTATTTGGCTTCATTTTTGTCTTGAATGTTGCTTCCTTCTTTGGTGATATATCATCATTTACTCTCATCTCATAGGCAGTAAGGATGTCGTGCAGTTCATCCATCTTCGATCGAGTAAGATCATGACTTTTTTCTAAAGTAGATACTTTAGAATCAAACTTGTGAGAGAGAGAGAGAGAGAGAGAGAGAGAGAGAGAGAGAGAGAGAGAGAGAGAGAGAGAGAGAGAGAGAGAGAGAGACCTTAATACCTTTTGAACTACATTAGCTTCTTAAATATTCTCTCCAAGACCTTTGATGATGTTCACAATCTCGTCAACTCTCTATAGAAAGGATGCCACATAATCTTCTTCCTTCATCTTAAGACTCTCAAATTATCTTCAGTGAGTCTGAAACTTTGCCAACTTAACCTTTCAATCTCCTTCATAAATAGTCTTAAATTTATCCCACATTTCCTTGGTAGATATGCAATGGATTACCTTGGTGTATTCAATCTCTAAAATACCACAAGTGATAGCATTCATTTTCTTAGAGTTATTCTCAAATAACTTCTTATCTGCAACACTAAATGGAGGAATAATAGGTGTAGAATAACCATCCACAATAGATTGCCAAGTGTCAAACCTTATGGACATAATATAGGTCCACATCCTTGCACTCCAAAAAGCATAATTGGATCCATTGAACATTGGTGCTTACTTAGTGGAAAAACCTCCTTAAATTTGATGGCTACCCATATTGTACCACGGATTTCCTTCAAACAGTCAAGAATTTACCAAAATACCTACTCTAATACCAATTATTAGAGATATAAACACCGAGAAGGAGGGTGAATTAGTGGTGACAAATAATCCAATTCAATTTTTGAAACCTTCAAACACTTAAGCATTCAATACAACCATTCATGAAACATATAAGATGTTTATATCAATAAACAATGAAGATAATGCAAGATCACACACATAACATAAGATATATGTGGGAAAATCTCTTGGGGAATTAAACTCACTCTCAATCCTACAAACACATGGACTACTTGTCCTTTAAGATGATCACAAACATGAGATTGGTCAAGTCTTTCTAACTAGAATTTAGTGAAACACCTATTTTACAAGGAACACCTGCCCCTAAGATGATCAAGTCCTTCTAACCACCTATTGTCCAAGTCCTTCTAACTAGATTTAATGAAACACCTATTTCATAAGGAGCACCTATCCCTAAGATGATCAAGTTTTTTTGACCACCTATTGGTCAAGTCCTGACCTAGATGTTGAGAACCCTCCTAACACCTATATAATAAACATCTCCTGATCATTGATTGCCTACCAATCTAATGGATATATAATATATATCAGCTTTCTTTAACTCTTCACAATACATAGTTCACACTTTGATCTACCTCTCAAATCAACCACAAAATATTACACAAACATCATTTATCGTTTGCTCATACTCAAGGCATCCAAAACATCCTTTTGGATCACTCTAGGCCTCTTCCCTCATCCTCAATCTTCAAACCTATAAGAACATTATTATTGACATAAAAAATATGACCTATAGTCAAACACATAGTCATTAACTTATTCTAGTCTACAACCCATCCACTGGGAAGACACCCTTTCCTTAACTCCATAGATCTCACACACACCTCTTCTTCAAAGTTCCTCACATCTAAAAAAAATCATTCTCTTTGATTTCACCATTTATATAGCCTTCATGATTATTATCTTCTAGGTCAGCCATAATACTTTTTTTAGCCCTTAATACATCTAACATGGCTCAATACCATCCATACAAGTCTACCATAGCATCCATGGGACACACTTAAGTAGCTATGCCTTTAAATTAGGCCTCATTAGCCCTTGTAGGTCTCATGGGGACCCATCCATCTCCTTGAAATTTATCTAAGCAAATTAAGAACAAAATAACACTTTCAAATACATAGACCCATGCCACATAACCTATAGGTCCTCCTTAAGTGACAACACCCATCACAACACCCTTTTGCTATAGTATAATTAGCCCAAACATCATTATGTATATATGATCACCAAGAACAAACACATAGTCAACTTCTAAGCCTTTTTTCATACTGAATATGAATTGGTCAAACCTCCAAAATCCATAAAAATTATTCTCAAAGAGTCTAAAACACTCTATAATAGCTAAGTGCCCTTGAAATATCCAAATACTAGCAAAATAACTCGAAATATCCTTCTTGGGTCACTTATAGAATATGGTCAAACACAAAATCAACTTTGGAGCTCAAAATATTTGACTATAAAAATATTCATACCTTTTAACTAAGTTTTCTAGATATGACTTGAAGTCTTATACAACTTTTCTTTTTACTGCACCTTTAAATTCGTCTTAGATCAAAAGATATGAGCAAAATATTGTAGACTGATTTTTCCCTTTATTAATTTAAATATTCAAATTCCAACAGTCACTGTTAAACATCAAACACTTTGTCAACACCTCATGTCCTCACATCGCTTGAATGAATACGCATCATCGATCTCCCTCAAAAGTATCCTGATCTTTAACTATGCTAAACATTTATTAGTTTGACCTCATCTCATGTTCCTTGGCAACTTTAACTAAATACATATTGTTGATCTTCATATATTAGCCTAGTATTTACCTTTGATCATTGTTAAACATCAAGCACCTGTCATCATCTCATTGCTTCCTAAAAATTTGGAACAAATGCATTTGAGAGTATCTTAGACTTTAAACTACTTAAACTTCAGACACTTTGATTTCTTTGACTTAATACGCATCATAGATCAGTATGTGTCAACACCTGCTCGTTGTTCGATCCTTATTTGGTCCCGGTCTTTAACATTGTGAAAATTTAGCTAAGTATGGAACTTTTGCAATCTACCTAGAAGGATAAATTTGAACCTTAATATCTTTTGTTTCACTCAATCTCATGTCCTAAAATTTGAACCATATGATCTCTTCACAAAGGGGAATCCATCCATATAACAAATTGATCCTATAAATTTCATGCATGTGAAATATAACACCATAAAATTTCTTTCTCAACTCTTCTTAAACTTAGACATTAAGATCATATTCATTTCACATCATCGATCTATGATATGATTAAACATGCACTGTAGATCTCCCTTGCAAATTTGGTTATGGGAAAACATTGCAAACTGCTTGGGAAGCCAAATTTGCATAGTTATATCCACTCACCCACATGAACTAAAAATTGGGACTAATGTGATCACACCCATATGATCAACTTCCCTTGACTCATCCATACATGGCAATGGTGACATCAACAAACTGCCTAATCAGATTTTTCTATCATAGAACCAACTATGTAAAGATGAACATAATGAAGAATTGGATGAATACCATGCACTTCCAAAATCTCTCCAATTATTATTGACCTCTAATATGACCCCTCATAGATGCTCTATTGACAATTTTGAACCTACAGGTCATTGTCACCCTTATCATTCGAAGCTCTACATACCATGTTAGTTTGTTTTGAAAGTTTTGATGTTGATCTAAGCAGTTAAAGGGAGCAAGTTTTAAAGAAAAAGACTTCAGGTTATCAAATAAGAAGACTTCAAGCTTTTTAAGGAAGAAATACTTCAGGTTTTTCTATATAAGCTAATTGAAGAACTTTGCAAAAAATTTGAAGGATTATTCCTTTCAAAAAAGGGCATTTTCAATAATCTCGAAAGGTTTTTTCCTTTCGAGAAAGTCACTTTTCAAAAGTCTGAAGGGCATCTTTCCCTTCAGAAAGTCATTTTCAACAAAACTGAAGGGTCTTTCCAAGAAATCCGAAGGATGAAGTGGACCATTTATAAAAAGTTGAAGGACTCTTTCAAATTCCTGAAGGTATATTTTTTGAAGAAATGGTCCTTTTTCATAAGTTTAAAGGGTCTTGTCTTGGCAAAAAGGGCAATTACAGAAATCAAAAGGGTATTTTTAATTTTTCTAAAGGAATAGGGTCTTTGGAATTTTTTCGAAGAGGACCATTCCAATTTTTTTGAAGGGCATTGTCAAAAAGTCGAAAAGTCAAGTTCAAGTTTTCTGAAGGGTTCTTTTCCTTTGGAAAAGTTCATTTCAATTCTTCTGAAGGGCAAGAGGACCATTCCAATTTTTTGAAGGGACTTTTCAAAAAGTTTAAAGGGTCATTTATTTTGATTGAATATTCATTTCAACTTTTCCAAAAGGGTTCTTTTCCTTTGAAAAAGTCAATTTCAACTTTTTTGAAAGGGTTCTTTTCCTTCAGAAAAGTCAATTTCAACTTTTTTGAAAGGGTTCTTTTCCTTAAAAAAAGTCAATTTTAATTTTTTTTGAAAGGACTTTTCAAGAAGTCTGAAGGGCATTTCCAAAGGTTGAAAGGGCATTACAAAAATTTTGAAGCAAATTTTTAAATTTCTGAACGGTGCACTTCAAAAAATCCAAAGGGTACCTTCCCTTCAAAAAAAGGCATTCTCAAAGACAAAGTAGACCAAATAATTTTTTTGAAAGGTACTTTTCTAGAGGAAAGGACTTTTAAATAAACTATGAAGGGCACTTCTCGGAGAAGGGGGGGCACTTTTCAAAATTTAAAAGATCCTTGGCAAAAAGTTTGAAGGAAAATTGCACAAGGATAAGTTCGAAGGCCAAAAATATAAAATAATTCCTTTAGGGGAAAATCCCGAAGGAAAAGAATGAAGATACTAATTCCTTCAGATAAATTGTCTGAAGGAAAAGTAAGAAATAATAAGCTGAAATAATTATTTCAATCAATTTTCTTAAAAGAAAGGAAAATCCCAAAGAGAAAAGTCTCGAACAAATTGTCTGTAAGAAATAGACAGAACAATTCCCATGAGAAAGGAGAAAGGAAAAGCCCAAAAGAATTATAGCTTGAAGGAATACATGCATAAAAAAAGGTGAAGGATTTTGACAACCAATCAGCAAATCAACATAGTGTATAGTCTACATGCAGAACATGCAAAGTGACCCAAGCTCGATTAGATGTATCTAGGACAAGCACGAACACGCAAAAAACTAATAAAGATATTATTTTTCCATCTATAAGAAGATCTATAGTCCAATAATTTAGTAAGGAGTACATCAAGTTTTTTATTTCAAGGATTAAATCATTCACACTTGGAAAAGATATGCAACTACCTTCAAGCATGACTCTCTTAGTTCTAAAAAGGAGACTCAAATGCATGAAGAGATCGAGGTGTTTAACATTGGATGGTTGTTCAAAGAGCTAACATGGGATTTCATACATGCTTCAATTTTTAAAAAGTTTTTTCATGCAAGTAAAGGCCTATTGGAGTTGATTGGTCTTGAGTTTGAGTTAAATTTTGTCAAAGCATCACATCTTTTCTGATTTATCTTATTAATTGAAGGTTCCAAACTCTTGTTCAAACTGAATTTTTTCATCTAAAGATTGGTGTAGCTTTCATGCATGGAGAAGATTAGTCCAAGATGGGCCCACCATCCTTTTCCAATACCAAAGAGTTTGTTCATGCAAGACATAAGATAAAAAGATATTATTTAAAGGCTTAGTTATCTTTTGATAGTTGAAGTTGGACTTGTGAGATGTGGGGGTTGATCTCCTCTCTAATTCCAATGCCAATCTCTTGGATTTTGTATGTTTTTTCTATATAAGTTACTTTTTTTAGCCATATTAAGGATCCCTCTTTTGGCAAGATCAAACTCTACCAAAGATTGAGATTTGTAACTTTTTAAAAGATAAATAGGACTATTTTTAGGTTTTAGGATGTTATATAGTGTATTTATGTCAGTGATTGCATATGTGATAGAATTTTCTTCTTTGTCAAGTCTTGATTCTTATCTAGTTACTAACTGATCAGATTATGCAAGTCATGTTCTATGTTTAATGTCTTTTGGCTAAAGTTACAGTAGATATAAGTGGCTATTAGTGCCTTGAATCAAGCATATTCTATCATTTCTCTCAAGCTTTGATCATCATATAAATATTTTTCATGAAATATTGATAGATATGAGTCAATTGGAGTTGAATATTCAATCTGTTCTTGTATAATCAGTGTTTTAAAAGCTTAAATTAAGTGGATGAACCCAAATATAGGTGTATCACCATAATTAGATAGGATTTTCCTTCAATTTTTTTCTTACCTTTTCCCTCTTCCCTTTTCCCCTATAGTTGGTAGCATAGAATAGAGATCCTAATTCATACACCAAAGGGAGCTAGCCCTTAGAATATAGAGACTCAATTCGTTGATTAGGCTACCCATAGCTTAAGATTATTTTCATGTTTCAATAGACTTTGAAGGCCTAAAATTACTTTCACAAGGGTGCAAGTCTGATTGAAAATAGTTTTTGGCATGCTCGATGGGATATCAAATAAATTATTTTTATATCTAAATAAGTTTGAAGCTGAGGAGAATAAATTATAGCAGATGAGAATATTCATCTTCATCATAAGCTAAAGATTCTTCAAGTTGCAAGGTTCATAGCAACATTTAAGAAATCTTTTCATGCCAAAGGTTAGCACAAGGTCAGCTAGTAAAGGTATTCCTTTTGAATTTATATCATATAAGAGATTAAGTTTTAGGAGGGCAAATCTATATCCTCAAAATAAATATTTGTCCCTTAGTTATCTTATTTTTCTAAGCACTACAATCCCCACTATCCAAATAGCCATAAGAATCTAGGTGTTTGTTCCATTCAATATATGTAGTCCATTGAATCTGGCCTAGTTTGATGACATTTTGTGTCTTCTCTCAAAAGTATCCCATTCTTCTGAGGAGAAAATCAAACCCCTATTGAGCATATCCAAGATATAGCTAGTTTGTGTTTAGTCTATAATATTGTCAAGGATAATGTTGCTATTAGATTACTTGATGCTTCCTTCAAAGGAAAAACATTGTAATAGTATATAAACCTCCCACTAAACTCTATTTCTACTTGAAATGAATTGGGTGCAGTCTTAGTCAAACAATTTGAGGATAAATATGATCACTTATCTTTAATTGAACAATTAACCACCATAAACAGAGCTCCTCATGAGTTTATGTCTGATTTTAACCTTAGATTCTAAAAGATATGGACCAGAATACTTGTGTTGATTAGGCCATCCCCTAAATATGCATTTTTATACTATTTGAAAACTCTTAACTCTGACATTAGTGTGATGATATAGTCAATGGGTGGTACTACTTTACTAGATTCTTATGAGGTTATAATAAGGGCATAGAATAGTTTGATACAAACTATTAAGCTTTCTCTAAGACCTCTAATTCTTATATTTCTAGAAATAAAGTTCATACCAGCCCCTCAAATTCCTTAGATCCCATCTTTAGCTCCCATTCCATCACCTCAAGCTCAAATTGCAACTCCTGCTAGTCAATCTAGTGAGATAGGAGAGTTGAAAATATTGTTACAATACTTTGGGAATGAAATAGTGCAATTCAAGAAAAAATAATATCAGGCTAATAGGCCCTATCAATAACAAAATTAGACCACCAATTAGCCCATCAAAGATCAAAGGCCTCCTTATTAAGGTTTTAGAGAGAACAAACTACCTTATCAAACACAAAGAGTCATAACTCCAACTAAGCCATATGCTTCCCTTGATCCTAATTCTCCTTTCACTTCAAAGGCCATTGTTCCCACCCTACCCCAAAACAACTTGATGTAGGATTCAGGTTGTTAGTCCTTAAATCTCAATGATGCTAAAAAACAAGCTTTGGTATCACAAAATATCATTATGCCACAAATGACACAAGAAGAGTTTTCTTTTCAAGGAGGTCAATACCAAGATACAAGTTTGGTATCACAAGGAGATACTCAATAAGTTCAAGGATAGCCTAATGCCATTAATGTAAATTGATAAGTGGATGATCATGTTGCTTTTACTTAGGGTGTTGAAACTAACAATACAAGTGGTCAAGTTGCAACTGTAACTAGATCTAAAATAAGAGCCATTGATGAGGCTCAAGAGGTGACAAATGCTTCAAGTACTCCTAATGTTATTTCTAAGAATACAAAAAAATAATTTGCTACCCCTAAAATTCATAAAAATCAGAATATAGAGGTTAGTAAAGTTCATTGAATACCTCTAGTTTGTGAGCAGCTAGTTCTTCAAAAATTACAACCAAAGGTTGGTGGATCTCAATTCAGTATAGTGGATTAGATGAATAAGTCTAATATCAACATTAGCATGTGGGATTCTCTTTTTATCCCAGGATAAAAATATATGCTCATCCAAGAGCTTTAATCTCTCAAATTATCTCCAAAATTGGTTGAAAAAGGTGTTGTCTTAGCTAATTTGGACTGGCCAACTAAGAAACAAGTACATCAAGTAAATAAGATGGAAAAAGTGGACAGAATTGAGGTAAAAATAAAAAAAAATCTTCCTTTTTACCTTTATTTGATAGTAGGTGATACTTTGATTCATAAATGTATGGTGGATAGTGGAGATAATAGTACAATCATGCCTAAACAGATTAGGAACAAGCTTGGTCTTATTTATGAGCCAAAAATTAAGGGGGTATTTCAATTGGATGGGTCACCAAAAAATATGATAGGCATAATCAAATATCTAAAATTGACATTACATAATTGTCTCAATGTTACTATTCAATAGGATGTTGTTGTGGTAGACTTGCCTCCTTACTTTATTATGTGCCTTTCAAAGGACTCCAACTCAAAGATTGAAAGATATTTATCAACTGATTAAACTTATTTTTTTTTAGAACCAAGTATGGTACCAAGGTAATGATTCATTTTGAACCTGTTACACATTTCCATATAGAGCCATATATGCCAAGTGTTATAAACATTAATTGTATCATCTCGGATGATATACTAGAAACTAATGGAATAAAAAATGGATCACCTTTGGATGGAGTTTCAAATTAGTTTCTTGATGAGTGGGATTCCACTTTATATGATCATGATCCTTATAATCTAATTGAAGAATAATGACTCGATTTGTATTGCCTTCATGAGAATGATGTACCAATTCTAGCCATGGTTAATGATGATGAATCTAATGAAGGTTTGTGGTAATTATACTTTGATGGATCAAAGAATAAACATGGTATTAGAGATATAATGATGTTATTTTCTCCAACAAAGCAAATGTATTTATCTTCTATTAAATTTTATTTTGGTTGTTCAAATAATGTTATTGAGTATGAAGCACTAGTTCACTATTTACAATGGGCTAAGAAGATAAAAGTCAATTCCTTACAAGTTTTTGGTGATAGAGAAATTATAGTTCACCAAGTAAGAGGTTTAAATATATGTAAAAATTTATTGCTTAAATCTTACAAGCATAGAATATGGGACTTACTTTAATATTTTCAAGCTTTTAGCATTCAAGCAATACTAGGAGGCAAGAATAAACATGCAGATAGGTTGGTTGCCATTGGGTCAAAATTTAGCATTCCAGCTGATATAAAGAGCGATAAAATTTAGTCACATATAAAGGTGGTTTTTAGGTCTTTTGTTGTAGATAATCATGAGAATTGGTAAGTGTTCGAAAATGACAATCAAATTGTGAGATTCTTGCAAGAAGAGGTTGAGTTTTCTTCAAGAAACCAATCAAAGTATTTATAGCAATATGGTGATTAGGTTATGAAACTAAAAATAAATAAGTTTCCCAAGGAATTGATCACACTTAAAAATATTTTTAGTGGTGATTGTCATAAAAAAAAGAGCACTATACAAATGTAGAGATTGCAGTTGATAAGTTTTTGAAGTTGGGTAAGGTATGCACTCTAAAAAAAAGATTTCATTGAGTTATGTACAAGTTTTGCTAATGTATTTGCATGGCAATATAGTGATCTCAAAGGATTTAACCTAAGTTTAGCTCAACACACCATTGAGTTAGAGGCTGAAACTAAACCAATGAGACAAAGATAAAGGCCCATTAATCCTAAGATTGAGCCTTTGGTGAGAGGTGAGCTTTATAAACTCATAAAGTCAACTATTATATTTCTAATTAAGCACTCAACTTGGGTGGCAAATCTTGTTCTGATATGGAAGAATAACAGTGAGACTAGATTGTGTGTTGACTTCTATGATTTGAACAAGGCTTCACTTACAAATCACTATCCATTGCCATCAATGGAACAAATTTTACAGCTGGTTGTAGGTTCAAATAATATTTATTTATTGGATGGATATAGTGGCTACAATCAAATTTTGGTCAAGGAAGAGGACCAATTTAAGATAGCCTTCATAACCAAGTGAGGGACTTTTGCATATAGAAATATGCCATTCGGTTTATCAAATGTTGTAGCAACCTTTCAAAGAGCCATGGATATGGCATTCCAAGGCCTTCTTAACAAGTTTGTAATTATTTATTTGGATGATATAATAGTGTTTTGAAAGAGTGCAAAGGATCACATGGTTCATCTCAAGCAAGTGTTCGAAAGGTGTAGGCAATTTGGGGTATCTCTAAATCTCAAAAAGTGTGTCTTCTTAGTTTATGAAGGTAAGATCCTTAGACATGTGATTTAAAAATATAGTTTAAGAATTGATTATGAAAGGGTATAATCTATTCTTTCACTCTCTTTTATTAAGCACAAAAAGGCTATGCAAAGCTTCTTTGGGAAAATCAACTTCATAAAGAGATATATTTTAGATTTTGCCATTTTAGCTAAGCTAATTACAGCCATGCTAAAGAAGAATTAGAGTTTCAATTGGTCGAAAGAAAGAGTAAAGATTTTTGAAGATATTAATAAGGCCATAGCTAGTGCTCTTACACTTATAAATCTAGATTTCACAAAAGGTTTTATTTTGTATATATATGCTAAGATGGTCACCATTTCAAGAATTTTTATGCAACAAAATCATGAGGCTTTAGAGTAGCCAATATATTTCTTTATTCAAGGCTTGGAAGAGTATGAAAAAAGGTATTTTTTTGTTGAAAAACATGTTCTTTTAGTTATAAAGTCTCTTAAAAAGTTTAGATACTTGTTGTCTAACAATAAGATACACCTAATAGTTTCTCATCCAAGCATCAAGGAGTTCTTTTTAAACAAAGATATAAATGAGAAGAGAGCTGGTTGGATAACCAAGGTAATGGAGTATGATGTGTAAATTAAGGTCACAAATCTGATTAGAGGCAAAGGACTTTGTAAGTATTTATCTCAAGACTTGCAAGAGACTAATGAGGTTGTTTTGGTGTCAAATGATGAAAAGGTTGCAACTAATCATACCTCACCTTCCAACTAATTTCATGACTTGATAAGCTATCTCCAAGATGGTATTTATCCCTCTTATCTAATTTATTTAAAAATAAGATATTTCAAGTTCTAATCAATTCTATTTTTACTTATTGATGGTGTTTTGATCAAGAAAAATATCAATGGCATGTTGCTAAGGTGTATAGAGCCAAGCCAGACTTAGAGATTACTTGAATAATTCCATGATGGACATGGTGGATGACATTTTTCCATAAGAACTACAGCCCTTAAGATCATGAGAGGTGGGTACTATTAGCCTAGTATTTTTGGTGATTGCCATGCATGGGTAAGGAAGTGAAAATAGTGTGTTATGTTTGTAAGAAAAGTGAAACTTACAACCTTACCTCTTCAACCAATTATGGTGGATCAGCCCTTTGTCCAATGGATATTAAAATTTGTTAGTCTCATAAAACCTTCTTCAAGTTTAGAATATAAATGGATTCTAACTGATACAGATTACTTCACACATTGGATAAAAGCAGTGGCATTGAAAGAAGCAAAAAAAACCAATGTTCTAGATTTCTATGAAGGTTTGCTTACTAGATTTAGATTTCTTTAAACTATTATTTCTGATAATATAATATATTTTGTGGGAACTATGATCAGTCAATGGGCTTTCCAATATGGAATTTATCTTAGCACTTCATCAAACTATTATCCACAAGGTAATAGCCTTGTTGAATATATGAATAAGAACCTATTGAAGATCATAAGGACTATTGAAGATAATCAGAGGTCATGGCATCTCAAGTTGAATTCAACTCTATGGGCTAATAGGATCACCTACAAAAGATCAATAGCCAACTCTCCATATAAACTGGTATAAGGTAAGGAAGCAAGGTTACCCATTTCTCTTGAGTTTCTTTCTTTAGAACTAATGCATCAACTTGAATTATTGGAGAATGAGCCTATAGAGATTAGGTATGCTAATATTTTTGAGTTGGAAGAGGTAAAATATTAGTCCATTCTAGCAATAGAAATTCATCAAGCACAAGTGGAGAGAGCTTTTATTAAAGGAGCTTCGTCATGAAGTTTCAAAGAGGGAGATATGGTCCTCAAGTGGGATGAGGATCGAGCTAAACCAAAAAGGCACAAAATTTTTGATTCCCTTTAGAGTGGCCCATACATGATCTCCTTCTGTAAATCCCATAATGCCTTCCAACTTCCAAAGATGGATGGTGAAAAGCTTCCAATCCCAGTCAATGAGATGTATTTAAAACATTGATATTGAAGAGCAAAGTTCCTTGTACATAGTTTTTTTTCCTTCAAGTGTTGTTCAAACACATTAGTTTGTTTTTGTTTTATTCCAATAAGTGCTTTGTTTACACATTTGCTTTGTTTAGTTAGTTTTCCCTGCTTTGTGTGTTTTCCTTCTAATTTTGGAAGATGAAGGTTGTCTCAAGCCGAGTCAAAAGAGAATTTGTAGTCATGGATCAAATTTGTTATTAATTTGTGAATCCAAGAGTCATGTAAATGGTCTAGTTCTCAAATATAATAGGAATGCTTCCTAGTTGAGTCACCAAAATGTTGACAATTTTGACCCTACAGGTCAAAAATTGCCACCCTTATCATTTGAAGCTCTACATACCATGCTAGTTTGCTTTGAAAGTTTTGATGTTGATCCGAGCAGTTGAAGGGAGCGAGTTTTAAAGAAAAAGACTTCAAGTTCTCAAAGAAGAAGACTTCAATATTTTTCAAGAAGAAATACTTCAAGTTTTTCTATATAAGCTAATTAAAGGACTTTGTAAAAATTTTGAAGGATTATTCCTTTCAGAAAATGGCATTTTCAACAATCTCGAAAGGGTTTTTCATTTCGGGAAAGTCACTTTTCAAAAGTCTAATGGGTATCTTTCCCTTCAGAAATTCCTTTTCAAAATAATTGAAGGGTCTTTCCAAGAAAGCCGAAGGATGAAGTGGACCGTTTATAAAAATCCAAAGGACTCTTTCAAATTCCCAAAGGTATCTTTTTCGAAAAAATGGTCCTTTTCCATAAGTTTGAAGGGTCTTGTCTCAGCAAAAAGGGTAATTAAAGAAATCCAAAGGATCTCTTCAATTTTTCCAAAGGAATCAGGTCTTTGCAAGCTTTTCAAAGAGGACCATTCCAATTTTTATGAAGGGCATCGTCAAAAAGTCAAATAGTCAAGTTCAAGTTTTTCAAAGGGTTATGTTCCTTCAGAAAAGTCCATTTCAATTCTTCCAAAGGGCAAGAGGACCATTCCAATTTTTTGAAAGGACTTTTCAAAAAGTTTGAAGGGTCATTTATTTCGATCGAAGGTTCATTTCAACTTTTTAAAAAGGGTTCTTTTCCTTCGAAAAAGTCAATTTCAACTTTTTTGAAAGGGTTCTTTTCCTTCAAAAAAGTCAATTTCAATTTTTTCGAAAGGACTTTTCAAAAAGTCCGAAGGGCATTTCTAAAGGCCGAAAGGGCATTGCAAAAATTATAAAGGGACTTTTTGAATTTATGAATGGTGCACTTCATAAAAACCGAATGGTACCTTCCCTTTGGGAAAATGCATTCTCAAAGACAAAGTGGACCAAACAATTTTTTTGAAAGGTACTTTTCTTGAAGAAAAGGACTTTTAAAGAAACTCCAAAGGGAACTTCTTAGAGAAGGTGGGGAACTTTTCAAAATCTAAAAGAACCTTAGCAAAAAGTCTGAAGGAAAAGTGCATAAGCAAAAGTCTGAAGGCCAAAAATATGAAACAATTCCTATAGGGAAAAAGCCTGAACGAAAACAATGAAGATATGAATTCCTTCAGAAAAATTATCTAAAGGAAAAGTAAGAAGAATACGCTGAAATAATTCTTTCAGGAAATTCGCTTGAAAGAAAGGAAAAGCCCAAAGAGAAAAGTCTCAGACAAATTGTTCGCAAGAAATAGATAGAAACAATTCTCATGGGAAAGGAGAAAAGAAAAACTTGAAATAATTATAGCCCAAAAGAAGACATGCAGAAATAAAAGATGAAGGATTTTGATGGCCAATCAGTAGATCAATACGGTCTACAATCTACATGCAGAGTTACCCAATCTTGATTAGATGTGTCCAAAAAAATCATGAACATGCAAAAAACTAATAAAGATATTATTTTTCCATCTATAAGAAGATCTATATTCCAAGACTACAGTAAGGAGTACACTGATGTTTTTAATTCAAGGATTAAATAATTCACACTTAAAAAAGACATGTAATTGCCTTCAAGTACGACTCTCTTAGTTCTAAAATGGAGACTCAAATGCATGAAGAGCTCGAGGTGTTTAACATTGGATGGTTGTTCAAAGAGCTAACATGGAATTTCATACATGCTTCAGTTTTTAAAGAGCTTTTTATTGCAAGTAGAGGCCTGTTGGAGTTGATTGGTCTTGAGTTTGAGTTGACTTTTATCAAAGTGTCACATTTTTTCTGATTTATCTTATTAATTGAAGGTTTTCAACTCTTGTTCAAACTAAATTTCTTCATCTAAAGATTGGTGTAGCTTTCATGCATGGAGAAGATTAGTCCAAGATGGGCCCACCATCCTTTTCTAATGCCAAAGAGTTTTTACATACAAGACATAAGATAAAAAGATATTATTTCAAGGCTTAGTTATCTTTTGATAGTTGAAGTTAGGCTTGTGAGATATGGGAGTTGATCTCCTATCTAATTCTAGCACTAATCTCTTGGATTTTGTATGCTTTTTCTATATAAGTTAGTTTTTTTAGCCATTTTAAGGATCCCTCTTTTGGCAAGATCAGACTCCACCAAAGATTGAGTTTTGTAACCTTTTTAGATAAATAGATGGACCATTTTTAGATTCCAAGATGCGGTATAGTGTATTTATGTCAGTGATTTGCATATGTGATAGAATTTTCTTCCTTGTCAAGTCTCAATTCTTACATAGTTACTAGATGATCAGATTATACAAGTCATGTTCTATGTTTAATGTCTTTTGGATGAAGTTACAATGGATATAAGTGGTTGTTAGTGCCTTGAATCAGGCCTATTCCATCATTTCCCTCAAGCTTTGATCATTAGATACAACCTTTTCATGAAATACTGATGTATAGGAGTCAATTAGAGTTGAATATTCAATCTTTTCTTGTCTAATTAGTGTTTTAAAAGATTAAATTGAGTGGATGAACCAAAATATAGGTGTATCACCATCATTAGATAGGATTTTCCTTCAAGTTTCTTTCTTAATTTTTCCCTCTTCCCTTTTCCCCTGTAGTTGGTAGCGTAGAGTAGAGATCCTAATTGATACACCAAAGGGAGCTAGCCCTTAGAATCTAGAGACTCAATCTGCTGATTAGGCCACCCACAACCTAGGATTATTTCCATATTTTAGTAGATTGTGAAGGTTCGAAACTACCTTCACAAAGGTGTGAGTCTGATTGACAATAATACCCATCCTTAATCATGCCAAAACTGAAGATCAACCAAGCCTATTTCAAATATATTAAGACGAGCATATTGCACACTTTGTCATTGACACTTAGACTATCAAGACACTTCATACACTCATCTGGACACCTCCATGACATCACTGACAACTCTCCAACATTATTAATCCAATAAATTTTTTTTTCTCCACTCTTAAAACAACATAGTTCCACATATCAACATGGGAAGCTTGAAAATCAAAGGTAATATCAAAGAATTTAAACATATCCCTATGAACAATCCATTTACACTGATAAGCCTGAAGCCAACTGGGTAGAGGACCATAAGATTATTGTATAACCCTAAATTGAGATTAGTCAATATAGTATAGGGTTAAGAATATATAAATGAATATGTATAAAGGTGATAAATAGATATATAAAGTTTTAATTAATTGCAAACTCAAATAAACAATATTCTAAATTTAAATTCTAAGATATATTAAAAATAGTAAGTACAAGTATTGATTGATAAGATATTGAAATGAAAACAAGATTACTTGGTTTATTGTGCACATGTGAATTTGATATGGAACATGATAGAAATAGACTAGATAAATGTCATAGATTAGTCATCAAATTCTATAAATTTTCCCTCTGTATCCTTAGACACTTATGTCAACTTTAGATAGTTGCATCAATGCTTCCATTTGAATTGAATGTACGTGTCCATTACATAATACCTATAGGATCTAGATGTGACCACCTAGGATATTTTGGGTTTTATGTCACCTTCACTCTGGTGTGCTTAGATCTGGATCATGAATTATCTCTCCTTATCAAATAACAAAACCCATATTTTTCATCTTCATAGTGATTGTGGAAAAAATGGATTAATGGGCTCATAAAGTCGAGCTAACCCCAAATACCCCTCTATCAATGGGTGTTGCCTACATATCCACTATTCTAAAGAGGACCTCAAATTGATGTAGCTTTCCCCTAATGTGTTGGATTCTTTGTGCACAAGGATGCAATATGTGAAAATCAAGTACAATTTTAAGTTAGTTTGTAACCTAGAAAATAAGATTCAAGAGCTACTCCTTTAGTACTTTAGACTTGTATATGTGTTATCCTTATGATTGATATTGAAATAGAAGAAAATATGACATATTTTCTCACTTGAATGCTTTATTAATTAATTTTTAATAAGTTTTCTTGTGATTTTTTAGGTTTGTGCTAGTTGAGGAAGAATGAGGATTGACCACATATATATACATACATACATACATATAAATATATATGTACACACACACACACACGTGTGTGTGTGTGTGTAGATATGTATATATATTTATGTAGGTATATAGGGTCAATCCTCATTCTTCCTCACCTAGCACAAACTTAAAAAATCACAAGAAAGCTTATTAAAAATTATTTAATAAAGCATTCAAGTGAGAAAATCTTTCATATTTTCTTCTATTTCAATATCAATCATAGGGATAACATATATACAAGTCTAAAGTACTAAAGGAGTAGCTCTTGAATCTTATTTTCTAGGTTACAAACTAGCTCACTTGAATGCTTTATTAAATATTTTTTAATAAGTTTTCTTGTGATTTTTTAGGTTTGTGCTAGGTCAGGAAGAATGAGGATTGACCCCATATACATACATACATATAAATATATATGTACACACACACACACACACACACACACACACACACGTGTGTGTGTGTGTGTGTGTGTGTGTGTGTGTGTGTGTAGATATGTATATGTGTGTGTGGTGTGTCTATTTTGCACATATCTTGCATTAAATCAGTAAGGTCGATCATAGGTATACACTTTATTTGTAAATGTGATGATTTTAGGGCACTGGATACTTGTGTTAGAATATGACACTTGTGTCAACATAAGAGTTTGACTGAGATGCAAGTGTTTAGGAAGATAGAAAATAGGCATAGGTTTTAAACTTGTAGAGACAAAAAATAATTAGGTTTACAATACTCTAAACATGATAGAAGGTCTAGATTATTAGAAAAACACTGGTCGAACTAATAGATAAATAATTTGGCATAAAAAGATAGTGTATGCAAGCCTTTCGACAGTGGGAAGGTCTAGAAGTTGAAGGTACATCTATGATATGTATTTTCTGTGTATAAGACTGATGTTATATAATTTAAATTTAGTGTCTACATTTTTCCCTTTAATCTAGTAATGAAATTTCTAGTTTAAAGGAAAATAAATGAATACCTATGTGTGTATAATACACCTTACCTTTGCATGATCCTAACTTTAGTGATTTTTTGGTGATTGAACTAAAACTAAGAGCATGTTATAGTACATAATCATTACATATAATCTAAAATTGAAAACATTACATGATTGAAATAGAAAGAGCAAAGTTTAGGAGTACATATGTGTATTACTGCAACTACCTTACCTTTTGGCAATTTGACTTGAAAAGATGTATCATGATGAACCATTTAAATTGAGATTAAGACAAATGTAAATTTGAAAGTGAATATATATATATAGAGGTTAAAGGATAAACTTTCCCCTAACATTAGATAAAATGTGATTTTTTACCTAGTAGTTGAGATTAACTCAACCGTTTAACCCAATCATACATATAACTTGGTGAGCGTGAATTGATTCAAGTCAACCCACACTATAAATATAGTGAGTTTGGATGATGTAGTCAAGCCCAACCTATAAAATTGGTAAGATTGAATGATTTAATCACCTCAATCATACAAAAAATGAACCAATCATTACAGTAGATTGGCTCAATAACAATCCATAATAGTCCAACTTTATGAGTAAAAATTTGTAGAAGTATTTTAAAATATGAAACTAATTTTGATTTTGTAATTTAGGTTCTCTTTGCATAGCATATGCACCTTATATATGTATCATTCTGAAACCTATGTATAACAATGGTACCAATGTATAATTTTTTTTCACAAATGTATATTTGAATCATATAATTATACAATTAGGCCAATTTACCACCGTGTAAGTGTGGAGAACATGTTTCCAAAACATGCCCTCATTAAAATCTAAAACTGAGAGCTAGTATAAATGTGGAAAAAATGCTTCCATTGTATGTCTGAATATATGAATTGTGACAAATGTGGAGAACATGTTTCCATAACACGCCCCCATTGTATATCTAAATCTAGTAAATTGTGATAAATGTGGATATCATGTTTCCATAACATGCCCCCACTATATATATAAATATATGAACTATCAAAATTGTGGAATCCATATCTCTATGACATGCCCCTACTAAAATGCGCCCTGCCGTCTCCCCCACCCCCCCCCACATTTGAGGTGAGGTGAATTAAAATTTAGTAGTCACCTTACCTCAATATGATAAGATAATTATATAATCTATGAATGAACCATGTAATATATAGGAGAAAACATGTATAGGTAGATATATCATTGAAGTGCATAGAATGTGATAACATAAATCTCTAAGATGTATGATATGGATCATGACAATGTTTAGATAGTAATAATACAAGCTCAATAAGAAATTAAGTACACATATGAGAGCACTCAAAATCAAATAAAAAAGTAATGGTCTAAGGAGACCTTAAATAAGGGGCATGTTCAAATGTTACATAATTGAAGGGACATGACTTAGTCAAATGTCCACAAAGAAAGGAATAACATATTTAAATATCCATACAACAATCAATAACATATGCAAATGTCAAAGTAAGTAAACAAATGCATGGGGACCACAAATAATGGAGCATATTCAAATGCTCGAACAAGCAATATAAGACAAGACACTCAAGGAAGTACATAAATGGAAAAGCATAAGTAACTAACATAAACATAGCATAATAGCCCCTAGATATATGTGTTAACAAAAAATATCAAGTACATAACATATCAATTACACTATGAAAAATATAAGCATGAATAAAAGCATATGTAAATACAAAATCTCAAACATGATAATGGAAAGTGATCATATAATTGTATAACCCATGTGTATCAAGATCCAAAAATTGGATGCACCAATGTCTATATGACATGAGTAAAAGGAAGGCACATCATTCGTATAGAATAGATCATGTATTAGTAAATGTTTATATCTCACTCAAATGACGTGTGAAACATGTGTATCTAGAAAGTATTGATATAACATCTATTAACATGGTGCCAACAACATAGATGCCAAGGAACCAATAAAACATGTAAATGTTAAAAAAAATATTTTTAAAGCTTTTTTTATTTTTTTTAGTATTTTTGGAATATTTGGATGTGGAACCACTTAGTCCAACAAGTCCTCAAATTCAATAACTAAGGTATTGTGTGGTGGCCTTAATTTATGAAATTGCTTATATTGCCTTTTTGTTAATTCTTTTGTATTCATTGGTAACTCTCTACCAATAGCTATTGGTATTTGGATGCTATCATAGCCAGCATGTGGGATACAAATCTCTTTGTTATCATGCTGTAAAATAAGGTATTGATTAATAGTACTAATGTTGCTTTCATATCATTCAACCATTGTTATCTAAGATGTAAAGTCAAATGTGGTTGTTGATCCATTACCCATATAGCATGGTATATTACCTTTGGTCCACATGTAATAGTGGTAGTATAATGTACCCAAGATATATTGGGAAATTTGGAGAAAAGTGTAATGCATGTATATTATGTCTCATATGATTTAGTGTATTAATACTGCAAGCTATGTTCCAAGTGTTTTTATCTACCTTGAGATGTTGGTACCAAACCCCATAAATATTTGCAGTAATATTGAAGGCTTCATGCCTTGATCATTTTGAAGGATGGCTCTCTTCTAAATAATTTAAAATATTAAGTCTTTTTCTTTTCTCAAACATAATTTGGATGTGTCCTTCATTCTTGTATTTCTAAATTTGGTTTGGAATGCCTCACATCAATTTTTAGGACGGATAATGATATGATGATAGTGATAATATGGTACTCCTTTAGGAAGAATTATGTTGTGTGATATGTATTTGGTATAAGGTAAAGATATCATCCTATGTTCAAGTAACATAGAAAGTATTGTATCGAGAGTATCTTGATTTATTATGATTTTCAAAGTTTATTGTGGACTCTTATGAGATACATCCACATTATTTACATGATATATCTACATTTGACCTAGGCTATAAGGTTGAATTATAGTGTGCATCGATGAGGGATGCATAAAATAATAAGCATTTACATGTTCATCTGATATTTTTTCTTTTTTCTTATCTATATTTGGTTTTTTATCCTTTAAATATAGATTTAACTTATATATACTAGGATTTGTAGGTTCAAATAGGTTATGCAAAAGATGCTCAAGTAGATCAAAATTTAGATTTTTTAATTTCTCATCTATCATATCATAGGTGGAATTCATCATCATTATCATAGTAATCTAAAATATGTCCATCTTCTTTGTCAATATTGACCAATAAATTAAGCTCAAATTTTAGATTTTATTATGGTTTTGGTATTATTGGTTCCCTTGGTAATGGTTCTGGTTCTTGATGTGCATGCATGTGTTTTTCAGTGTGTAGTGCCTTATTTGCATCTAGAGATAATAGAATCATTGTACTTGGCTCACCCACTTCATAAGTTTATATATTCTCAAGAGGAATACATTGTGTAGGTGTTACCTATTATCACCCAAATTTTTACCCTAAGGATGCTACTCTAGCCTCCTCAAATTTGGAATAACATTGAAACACCTCATCTATTGTGGGTGACAATTATTAAAGGTGAATCTATGTTTATTATGGGATAGCTCCCATGCACAAAACATAAAACTAAATAATAACCTACTTGATTTGAATGAAAATGGATAGAAATAGATTGAAACTACTCTAATGGAGATGATGTACCAATATAAACTCCAAAACCTAATTGAATCTACACTATTGAAGACAACTTACAAAACTGATCTCAAAACCCAAAGTTTTCCTAACATAATCCTTCAATATGAAGGCAAAATGTAATGTATCCTTCAAGGTGGATGACTAATAGGTATGATAATGGACATTAATAACCCTCTTATATAATTAAAAACACACAAATCAACTAGCTACACATCATTTGACCTGCTAGAAGGTAGATTACTCACATAAATCATAAAATAGATATATGGATGAAAGGAAAGAGAAATATCACTTGTAATCCAACAATAGACTAATTCACACACTTCTACAAGAATTTGAGAAATCAAAACCAGTTTGAATCTTTATTCTAAAGGAAAAATCAGTATTCAATTTAGCAGGGCATCACCATACCAATTTGTGGATCCCTTACAATGCTAAAAGAGGCAGCATATATAGAGAAATGAGGAAGAGAGAGAGAGAGAGAGGCATGGAAGAGGGAGATTACCAAGTGTATACAAGAGTTAAAAAAAATAATGGAGTTAATATTAGTTCTAATATATCTCTGAGGACATGTGTTCCTCCTCTAAAGATGTTTCATCTCCTAAATGGAGTAGGAGTTTCAATCTTGGCTTGACACCTTGCACTTGCCCTTCAAAATTGTCCCTTTAGACATGTAAAGAGTGAAAAACATGTTTCTTGATCATTAGCTCACCATGAACTGCCTTGAGACATTTTATTTAACACCTATCTTTCATTTAGAAACTCCCTTATTCTAAAATTTTAGGGGCAATCATCACATAACTTCTTAGGTGTCTTGAGACCCCTTTGTCTACTATGCATATCCTTGTTTGAGAGCTTCAAAACTTGAATTATTAATCACAAAGGTAATATTTATCCATGAAAGGCATATTCATACCTTATAAAACTTGAATCAACTCATTTGGGTCCATCAAATAACTCCCAAGACTTCATCTTGCACCCAAAGCTCTCAATAGCCCTCAAATCCTTGTAGCCCTAAATACACACAAAGCTCCTTATGTGGAATAATGTAAAGAAGATATTAAAAAATTGAGGGTAATTTTGAGTACCTAATATTCCATTACATCTCTATTCCAAGTTTCATGACATGAACCTAAGTGGCAGTGCCTTTTTCCTATTATTCTCTCTCTCCAATTAGGTCTCCATTAGGCCTTTAGGCCAAGAAAGTTGAGTTTTTGATCCAAAGACTTACCACACATGTATAACCACAAAAAAGTGTGTGATTAACTTTCCCCATCCTATAACCATCCTCCATACAAAATTTGAGCTTATGAGACCTTGTGTAGATAGGTAGACCATGAAATGGCCCAAAAACCTAGTCTTTCTTAAGCCCTTTTTCAGACTGTCTTCAACAATTAGACATGTATGTGTAATTTCAAGGTGCATTGTATGGATTTTTGGGTTTGAATAGGTATAATACAACCCAAATCATCTCTCCTAATGGTTTTCAAGTGTTCAATTGATCAAAACATTACGTTTTACCTTAAAACCTTTCAAAACATAACATTAATTGCATTACATATAATTGCAAGTACAAGCAAAGTACATGGTGAGAACATTCCATATAGTCACTTTGGAGGTCAATCTTTCACATTGGGTCCTTATTAGGGTTTTAAGAAGGTTTAGACATGTTTGAGTTCTTAGTAATTATTTATAAACCATGGGGCCTTAAATCTTGAACCAATGCCACAAATTTCAAGTACACTAGCCTCCTCAACTTTTCCTATGAGATTAGGTTTATATGCAATCTATATGTACAATTATGATCTTAATAAAGTGCCTCTCAAGCTGAAACTAGACAGTTTGGGAGTGATTTATGGTCTTAATGATTGTTCATACATGTTAGGGACCTAAACTAACAACCAATGCCAAAAGTTTGAAGTGTGGTAAACCCTTCACCATCCCTAACATATAATATAATCCATGCATAATTTCAAGGTCACACTAAACACTATAAAGTCTAGTTTGAACTGCCTTCTTACACCTAAAGTGCTTGAGGAGATCTCATAAGCCAAATTGGCACTTTACTTGTCTTTTTATGCCTATGAATACCTCTTTAGGGTCTATGATAACATTATTCAACTCCCAATGACCTATGATTCCCATTTCACCTTCATCAAACCATTTTTCACATGACTATACATATAAGTTTGTGTATGTGATCTTAGGCTCTACATGCCTAAATAATATTATCAAAATTGGCATCACTTTTATTAATTATAAAATCTATATGGAGGATATACCAACATTAGAATATCATTCTCATGATTTTGTTCTTCCCCTCAAACTATTTTGTCTTTCAAAATAAGCAGGTCTCTTTCATTCGAGGTAGGTAGGCCTGTAAAGTTATTTGGCTTTGTGTGTTAGGTTGTGGAGCTAAAAGCTTTCACTGATGCAGACATGGAGGAGGTTGCTGAGTTTTAGGGATACCGGCGTCGGTAGTGTAACCAACATCAGCCATCTATAGTGCAGAGGGCAACTGACATCGACAGGATTCGGCTGACATCGGTCACCTCCAGTCAGATAACGATCAATGTTGGTCACCTGTGTAGTTCCAAAACTCTTCGTTGCATGAACAGTTAGTTTGTTGAACCGGTTGTTTGCATGTAAAAGACTATTTTGAGTCTTGAGCTGCGTGTCTAATTATTGTAAATTAGAAGTCTAAGTTATTGTTTAGTATGGGATCTATTTATAGACCCATTGGCATGTATTGTAATAAGAGCAATAGAGGAAGGCAAGGTAGATCCTTCCAATTGTAAGAACAATTTGATCTGCAGGTTGTGCAAGATCAGGTAGAAGTTCTACATGTGTAAGTAAGATCATTTGAGTTATAGGTTGTTGCAAGTTCATGGGAGATCTACTTGAAGTACTTTGAGTACTTGTGTACTGGCAGTGTTATTACTGACTGGTTGGAGGTGAACACCAACTCTGTGTTTGAGTTGTGTGTTGGGACCATTTTTGGTAGGAGAGTGAACTCTTGATTGAGAATTACTGGGAGCCCTTGAGGTGTGGGAAGCCTTATAGAGGTGTGAGAAGAAGTGGCATCTTCTTTATTGTATTTTCTTTTTGGATGAGTATTAATACATATTGTATTATCTCTCATATTCTATGTCATTTTTGAATTCTAGTTACTTGTTCATTCTGGTATAATTATGTGTTTAGTTGCTTATACAAGGTAATCATATTGTACTCTTATTGAGGAGTAGGATCCTGACAAGTGGTATCAAAGCATTTATGTTCTAGATCCCCTCACAATTGGTATCAAAGCTTTTGGTTGGGTTACTAACAGGTTGTATCAGATCTAGTTAGTGTTTGTTGGTTACAGGGCACTCACAAGGGTTTCTGTTTGAGTGGGAGTATAGCAATGGCAGAAAAAAGTAAGCTACGAATGGAGAAATTTAATGGCAAGAACTATCAATTATGGAGGATGCAGATAAAAGATTATCTATATAAAAAAGATTTGTACTTACCGTTGGGTGGGGTTGCATGCAAGCCCATGGATATGAAGGATGAAAAATGGATGGTTCTTGATCGAAAGGCTCTAAGATCTATAAGGTTAAGCCTTACATCGTCTGTGATTTCTAACTTATCACAGGTTAAGACAATGGTAGAGTTAATAGAATCTTTGGCAAATTTATATAAAAAACCCTTAGCTTCGAATAAGGTATTTATTATGAAGTAATTATTTAATTTGCAAATGTTAGAAGGTGGATCTGTTCATAGTCATCTTAGTGATTTCCATGGTTTGGTAAACCAGTTAAATTCAGTCAATATTGTTTTTGATGATGAAATTAAGGCTCTCTTAATCTTATGCTCATTACATGAAAGTTGGGAGAGTTTGGTAATGGCAGTTAGTAATACTGCGTCTGCTTCAAAAATCTTAAAAGTGGATGATGTTGTGAGTGTAATCTTGAATGAAGAAATTCATAGGAAAAGCACAGGTGAATCATCAGGAAATGCTTTGAGTGTTGAAAGCAGGAGAAGGCAAAGAGAGAAGATCGAGCATGGGAGATCAAGGTCCAAAATAGGCAGGAGATCCAAGTCCAAGTATGGTAGAATAACCTGCTGGAAATGTGGAAAGCAAGGGCACATAAAGAGAGATTGTTGGTTGGGTGAAGATCAGCAAGAAGGACATGAAGAAGCAGATGTTGCAGATTTTGTTGCACAGGATGCTCTGGTATGTTCTTTGGATAAAGTATAATCTTGGGTTTTAGATTCTGGTGCCTCTTTCCATGCATCCCCAAATAGGAAATTTTTTCATGAATATGTCCAGGAAGACTTTGGAAAAATTTATTTAGGGGATGGTAAGCCTTGTCAAATGGTTGGCAAAGGAAAAGTGAAGCTGAAATTGTAGATGGGCAACACATGGGTGTTGAAGGAGGTCATGCATGTCCCAGTTCTGAAGCAGAATTTGATTTTTGTTAGAAAGTTAGGTGATGAGGGTTGCACAGTAACTCTCACAGCAGACTCTTGAAAAGTTTCCAAGGGTGCACTTGTTGTATCAAAAGGTAAGAAAATAGGTACGCTTTATCTATCTCCTTGTATTACTGATTCTCCTTCTGGTTTATCTACTTCAACTGTAGATTCGAAAATGTGGCTTAATAGGCTTGGTCACATGAATAAGAAGGGGATGCATGTTCTTGAGTCAAAGGGTATGCTTTTGGATTTGAAAATCATGGATCAAGATTTCTGTAAGCAAAAGAAGAAAGTGACGTTTCTTGAGAAATTTGATGTTTGTGACAAGAATAGGAAAGTCTTGGTTTTCAAGGAGAAAATGACAGACAGAGATCAGCGCAAGGGGCTAAATAATTTTGAGCAGAGCAAGGTTGATTTGGACAGGGTTTTGATCCAAAAGGAACTCGCGGGTAGAAGTCATCGCTCACAAGTAAAACATAGAGACCGACGTCGATTAGAAAACCAACATCGACATCCAGATAGGGATCGATGTCAGCTATGTGTAGCCTGGCATTGGTGAATCCAAACAAATAAACACCAGTGTCAATCAGGGGGAACCGACGTTGGTGATGAGGTAGTCACATGGAATCGATGTCAGTCGGGTGCAGACTGAGATGTGACTGACATCGGTCACTGAGACGGATTTTGGGTAGACAACAAGCTGTCAAGGAGTCTCAAGCACCCATATGGTGGACTGAAAGGGTAAGTAAGCCTCAAGTTTGTCATTTCCCTTATTTACACTACTTGTTGCTCACTGATGGTCAAGAACTAGGAAGTCATTAAAGAAGCAGAGTAGGTAGAATCCAAGAAACAGTGGGAGCTTGGCATGGATGAGGAATGTGATTCCTTGGAGAAGAATCAAATGGGAGTTTTTTGGTGGAGTTGCCAGCTGGAAGAAATCACTGAGAGATGAATGGATTTTTAGGATAAAGAAGAGCGGGAATGGACACGTGAGATGGAAGGCCAGGGTATATGGTCTTGAATAAGCTGCAAGACAATGGAGGTTTAACCATTGTATTTTTTTACCAAGTTGGATAATATTAGCTACATTATCCTATTACTATATGTTGTGCTTATTGCAGGGTCACATATACAGGGAGTTGCTGAACTAAAGGTAAAGTTAGTTCAGAGGTGTGTCATGAAGAATCTGGAAGCAGCAAGATTCTTTAGCATGAGTGTGTTCTAAAGACATGGAAGGTCACAGGTTGATTTTGTCTCTGGATGATTGTGTGAAACTGGTTAACACGCTGATGGTTGGATAGTTCTATGAACAGTGTCCTGATTCACATAATGAGGTTAAGTGCATGGTATGTACTAGACCTGAGTTTGCCCAAGCAGTGGGTATTGTCAGCAAGTTTGTGGTCAATTCAGAAAAGAAGCAATGGAGGGCAGTTCAGTGGATTCTCAGATATCTAAGAGGGACCAGCAGCAGGTGCACATGCTATGTAGGGTCAAGTTCTCTTCTACATGGGTTTGTAGATGTGGATGTGGTAGGGGGTTTGGATGACAGGAGGTGCACCATAGGATTTTTGGTGGTTGGTCTTCAAGATTGATCTTAAAGAGGGATACAAAGCCAAGAAACAAACTAGATGATGTACATGTATATGTACAGTTGCAGCTATTTATCTCCAAGTGAGAGATTGTTAGGTTGTGGAGCTAAAAGCTTCAATTGATGCAGACATGGAGGAGGTTGCTGAGTTTCAAGGATATCAGTGTCGACAGTGTAATCGACGTCGATCATCTACAGTGCAGAGGGCAACTAACATCAACAGGAGTTGGTCGACATCGGTCACCTCCAGTCAGACAGTGACCGACGTCAGTCGCCTGTGCGGTTTTAGAACTGTTCATTACATGAACAATTAATTTGTTGAATCGGTTGTTTGCATGTAAAGACTATTTCGAGTCTTGAGCTGCGTGTCTAATTATTGTAAATTATAAGTCTAAGTTATTGTTTAGTATGGGATCTATTTATAGACCCATTGGCATGTATTGTAATAAGAGCAATAAAGGAAGGCAAGGTAGATCCTTCCAATTTTAAGAACAGGTTGATTTGCAGGTTGTGCAAGATCAGGTAGAAGTTCTACATGTGTAAGTAAGATCATTTGAGTTGCAGGTTGTTGCTAGTTCATGGGAGATCCACTTGAAGTACTTTGAGTACTTGTGTACTGGCAGTGTTATTATTGACTGGTTGGAGGTGAACACCAACTCTGTGTTTGAGTTGTGTGTTGGGACCATTTTTGGTAGGAGAGTGAACTCTTGATTGAGAATTACTGGGAGCCCTTGAGGTGTGGAAAGCCTTATAGAGGTGTGAGAAGAAGTGGCATCTTCTTTATTGTATTTTATTTATGGATAAGTATTAATACATATTGTATTGTCTCTCATATTCTGTGTCATTTGTGAATTCTAGTTACTTGTTCATTCTGGTATAATTTCATGTTTAGTTGCTTATACAAGGTAATCATATTGTACTCTTATTGAGGAGTAGGATCCTGACAAGTGGTATTAGAGCATTTATGTTCTAGATCACCTTATCATTGTGTATGCAGGGTTCAAGTGAGTCGTGTTTGTTCATCTCCTTCTATAATCTTCCTTTGAGTTTCTTTGATCTCAAATGACTCTTATCACTTTGTCCATCTATTTAAGCTTCAAATTCATTATTCTATATTGCATCTTTTCTTAAGTTTGAAAACCACTTGAGCTGCTTGAGTAAACATGTAGGTAGTGATTGGGGTTTGACTACATATTGGAATTTAAAACTCTTCAACAATTCATTGAACACCTCAATAACCTTCATCACAATATTAGGATTTTATAACCCTTCATTGACCCTTTGTAATTTTTCAATAACCCTACATTTTCACTTGCATACACCTATTAGCTTATATCTTTCAAGGCATGGCTATAGGTGGTGATTTGAGTGAGAGTTTTGAAAATTGAGCTTAGAGACCTAGACTTATCAACTAATTTATATATTTTTGATGGTAACTTAAATTTCATGAGATTCCATCACATTCAGCCTATCTTTTTTCAAACCTATTAGCACTTTATTTTGTTGGCCATACATATATGTTCCTTTATCTTGCCTGTAGGTGGTTATTAGTTTCCACTATCTCAGTGTATTGGTCATCACATGAACACATTGTGGGGTTAGACTTATATATTAATAAATATTCTTTGTTATCAAATGAATTCTTACATGTCCATCTTCAAATCTCTTTAGGTGATGACTTACGGCTTTACACCACTCAAGTTTGCCAATGTTGCTTATAGGTATACATTAGGTGATGGGAGCATTAAATCTTGAGAACACATCCTATATAATAGTATTGAACAATAACCAAGAATATAGACACTACATTTCCTCACCTCAGGTCTTCAAACCCACTTTTGATTCACATTTAAAAATAATCTCTTAAAATATAGACCTACAGGTCTGCAAACATGTAAGTCTATATTTATTATATTTTTAAGACTCCTATGATGGTTGGCTTGTTTTATTTTATATTTTGATAATCTCTACATTTATCATCACCTTATTTATGAGTTCAAAATCCCCATATTCCCTAAACCATGAAATACAAGACCTCTTTACTCCATTCTATAGGTAACATCAAAACATAATCTTCAAACATAGAACATGAATACCATTAGAGAAATGGTATAGAATGAAAATTAAAGATAGAGAGATTTGTATGGAATGATAATATAGTGTAAAGAATTAACCATCCCTTTTATGCACTGAAACTACTAAACTCTTCAAAACTTCAAAGGCAAATTTATGGCATATCTCATAAAGGCTCTTCTTAAGACCATGGAAGCCCACACATGGAAACTAGTTGTAAATAGACATATAATGACTATTATTATCTATAAAAACCCCATAAAACACTCACCATGCTTCAATGAGATTTATACTACATTAAAATGGTGTAAAATATGAGCCTGTGGGGTTTACTAACTATTTCTTACTAGCTATCTTGTTAGCAATAGTTCATATAGCTCATCCCTTCAAATATTAAAATAGTTTCATGGATGTTAATCCCATGGGGGGTATCTCCTATTCCTAGGATAATTTGTACCAAATTTTCCATACATTCATGAAATAAGTAAAAACTTTTATCATTCCTGAGCTTGTGAAGAGCTCGACTAGGTTCCTAACTACTTTTCTACAAATTTGACTTCTAAACACTTGTTTAATTTAATTTTTAGTGTGGTGAAGTTGAAATTACATTATCATACACATTTCACCTGAAGATGGATCCTCTTAACCTTACAAATGACTTGAAACTACTTCTTTTTGCATGATTTTCCATCTTTAGGCATTGGTCTGCAAGTTTATTCTAATCCTGACTATTCTATGACCATTTTATGACATCATTTATGTTATAGAATTTATTTAAATGTTTTTCCTTGAGAGTGATATGTACATTTCCTCAAATTTGGCCTAGAAGGGTAACTTAAAGACTTAGGGGTGTATGACAAACATGATAAACAATTAGTGCATGACTATAAGACCTATAAGACATAACAAAAAATTCATACAATGAATATTCCCAATATCAAAACCTTGACCACACATGATAAACACAATGACTCATGAATGACCTTTAAGACTATACAAGTACATCCAAACATTAAACAATGCTAGACAAGGATTAATTGACCATTTTGAAGACCATGACAAGATCTATATGACCATATACAAGCTTGTAAATCCATATGAAGAAGTATCACCCTATAGCGGTTGACCATTTTAACTTGGGGGATAAAATTGCCTAATAAATTGGTGATTCACAAGGGTAGCATGCTTACAATGATGATAGATTAGTGGCCTTATCCTCCCATTGGGTAATGGAGTCACTCTTATGATGCAATCTAAAACTGTTATACCTATTTAAGAATCAAACTCACACCAAACCACACAACAAGGATAACACACATGCCAAAGGCATTTGAGAAAAACACACAATTACATACTCACTCAAAATAATGTGCTAAGAACTTATGGAAAATAAACATGACTAGCCTATTTACAAAACATCAAACTAACCTTAGTAGCAAGTCGTTAAGTGTATCCCATTGACTGGGATACTTAACACTTCTCCATTGGGTCTTGATAGCTAAAAGTCATTATGTTCCTTGAATCTAATGATCAAATAGTGCCTACTTCTTAATGTATCAATTTTTTTGTGCGTACCAAGCTTAGCCCTATCCTCATCCCACTTTAAAACAAAATCACCTTCATGAAATTTTCTTGCACTAGCTCTCCTATCAATTTTTTTCTTCATTTGGGCTTGGTGATACTCCAAATTATGCATGGATTCATATCTTTTCTCCTCTAGCTTCATAAAATTTTCCATCCTTATCTCCATAGGATTATTTTCTATTAGTTCTTGCTAATGCGCTAACTTCAAAGTAGGCAACTCAAGAGAAATAGGTAATTTTGCTTCTCTACCATACACAAGAATGTATGGTGAGTTACCCACAACCCTCTTAAGAGTGACTCTATCATCCCATAAGGCTAATCTCAACCTTATATGCCATGTCCTCTGATTATCATCAATCATCCTCTTAATGATCTTGATCAAACTCTTATTTGTAGATTATGCAAGCCCATTCGATTGGGGATAGTAACTAGAAGTAGTTAGATATATGCTATGGTCATTTTCCCATTCAATTATCTTTGTACCCATGAATGCTATTGAATTGTTAGATATGGTGGTTCATGGTGCTCTAAAGCTTGTAACTATGTTCACATAAAAATCTAGAATGAGTTTTTCATTAGCTTCCTTAAGGGCTACTACCTCTACCCACCTTGTAAAATAATCTGTGGTTGTGAGTATCCATTTATGACCTATACTTGAGGGAGGATTAATCATACTTATAAATCAAGCCCCCATTACATGAATGGTTGGTCAACTTAGATGGGATTAAGGGGTAAGGTTGTTAACCTTCACTTTCCAATGAAGAAAACACACTTTGTACACCTTATTACCCATGAATAGGAGTCCTTAAAGAGGTTGGGCCAATAGTATCCTACTTTCATGATCTTTGTTGTTATAGTTTTAGGAGAAAAATAACTACCTTCATGGCCATTATGGAATTGATCCAATATTATACCTATTTTCTCAATATCTACACATATAAGTAACATACCATTAAGATATTTTGTAAAAAATACCCCATCTACAAGGACATAGGGTATATATTGAAGTCAAAAGTATCTCCTCTTTGACTTATCTAAGTTGGTTGGACACTCACATATTTTCAAGAACTTTGTCATGTCTTATATCCAACTTGTAGCATGTGAAGGTGTTGTTGTTTAGGGATCATCTTGTAGTACCAAACCTTCCTCTTTAATCCCTTGAAGATCCCATACTAGGTACTCACATAGGCCTTTCCCTCTTACTAGTTTGGTGACCTTAATCTCTACATCATATTCCATCACTTTAGTAATCCAACCCACCCTCTTCTTATTCAAGTCTTTATTGAGAAGGAAGTATTTGACACTTGGGTGAGATACCATGATGTTTATCTTATTGTTTGAGACCATATGTCTAAACTTTTAAAAGATTATTATGACTGCCAAGACTTGTTTCTCTACAAAAGTATACCTCTCTTTATAATCTCCAATCCCTTGACTAAAGAAGGTAATGGGCTGCTCATATCCTTGATTTTTTTTTTGTATCAACATGGTAGATATGGTGTGAATATTAGAGAAATAATACAAAATTAGGTCCTTGGAGAAGTTAGGATTCATCGAGGTAGGTACTTGTGTTATAACTTGTTTTATAGCTTCAAAGTTGCTTCTCCCTTCTTTAGTCTAGTTGAATGTTTGATGTTTCTTTAGCATGGTTGTCAAAGTTTTTAAAAGGTTGGTAAAGCCAGGTATAACCCTTCTAATGAATTTTACTTTTCCAAAGAAACTTTGCATTCCATTCTTATGCAACAATGGAGACAAGTCCAAGATATCATTCACTCTTTTAGGGTTTATGGCTAGTCCTTCCTTTGAGATAATGTGTCCAACTAGCTTGCCCTCATAGACTACAAAAACACATTTTATAAGGATTCAAAGATATCCCAAACTACCTGCAGCTCTCAAAAATCAGTCTTAGATGAGCCAAGTGATGACTAGCATCTTTTTAAAAAATAGTGATATCACCAAGGTACACTAGCACCATCTTGTTATTTAAACCTTGGAAGGCCATGTCCATGGATTTTTTAAAGGTAAATCCTGCATTAGAGATTCCACAAGGCATATTTTTGTAGGCATAGGTGACCCATTTGATTGTAAAGGTAGTTTTATATTGGTCCTCTTCTTTAACCAAAACTTGGTTATAACCTGAATACCCATCCAAGAGTGAGAAGTGTTCAGACCCTATAACCATTTGAAGTATTTATTCCATTAAAGATAGAGGATGATGATCCTTTAAAGACACCCTATTTAAATCCCTAAAATCAACACACAATTTAATTTCTCCACTCTTTTTCCTCATAGTAACTAGATTATAAACCCATGAAGAGTGATTAATATGGAAGATAATGTTTGATTCAATCAACTTGATTAGTTCCTTGTTCATCAAAACCTCAACCTTGGGATTTATGGGTCTTTGATTTTGTCTTACTGATTTTGCACTTACGTATAACTCAATGGTGTGTTGAGCTAGACTAGGTTCAAAGCCCTTGAGGTCACCATACTCCCATGCAAAGACATCTAAAAATTCTCTGCATAATTTAATGAAGGCAGCCTTCTCAACCTTAGTACATACCTTTCCTAGCTTGAGGAGTTTATCTTTGAAGATTGTAACTCTTTCAAAATGATCCTCACTTACAAACATGCGTACTTTCTCCTTTCTCACTTGATCTTCTTAATTAAGGTACTTTCAAGGGTCACCAATCCTTTAGGAAGATTTTTGGACTGTAGTTGCACTATTTGGTCACTATATTATGGTTAAAACTTGGCTTGATTCTTTGAGTAAAACTCAAATTCTGCACATAGAAAAGATGCAATCTACCTATCACTTTAAAATACTTGCCAACTTGCATTTTTATAAGGAATAGCTGGTCTAAACAATACCTTGACATGTGGTTGATGATTTCCACTTTTCACATCATTTGGGATATCAAAATAATCCCCTAATCATTCCAATCTATCAACATTGTTGACGCAGTGGATTGCACCTTGTGAAGGGAGGCTTAGCTCTCTTCATCCACATGACTTAATGGAGACATCCCTCTTGATGTGGGTGGAAAATGTGAGGGATGAATCTATAGATTAGGGGTTAACTCCCCTTGATGCACCTTGAGGCCTTGGATCTCCTACTGCTAACAATGGTGGGGATGAAAAGGGAAAGAAAATACTAAAAATGGGACCTAAGCTAAGAGGTGATGCACCAAAATAATTAGTCTACTTAGCTTTGGCATACACTTTGAACCATAGACAACAAGCATACACTTCATTTAGGTGAGAAAAACTTCTTTGCATCAGTATTTCAGTAGGGGGTCCTATGAAGATACATGGAGGAAGAAACTAGTACAAGAGGTGTTCTAAGACACACTGCTGTGTAGCCTATTCACTTGCCTATACTTCTTCAGACACTTCCTCTGACCTGCAAGAGAATAAAATAACTATGGACTAGATATGCTAGAATAAACTTATGAAGTCATGAAAATAAAATAACTTAACACAAGATAAACCCATAGACATATACAAAAGTACAAGCTCAAATGGAGGTAAAATGCTCTTTCTGATTCAAGGTAAATTCCTATAGGGCTTCACCATACAAGTTGAGAGATATTTTCTCAAATTAGAAGTTAAAAATATATAGAGAACTGTAAACAAGATAGCTGATAAATCAAGGAATGGAAACCCATGCTGAGTTAAACACTTCTACAGAGACCAAAAGACCATGCTGCTATCACTTTCTTTGAACTACCTATGGGAGCCATGTTGTAGGTTGTCCAAACCACTATTCATACTATCCTTGGGTTTCAAAAAGCATGAGAGACCATCCCAAACAACTGACAAGACCATTCTAGGTTTTTGTGATCGTCTATGCTCTCTTCAATACCTGGATGCGACTTGGATGCATATTAATTATGAAGTATGAAAACACAGGACACTGGTCTCTATAGTTTAAAAACCAATCTATTTTATTAGTTTTCAATAGATATATTTCACCAAATGTATTAATTCTCCTTGCTGAGTTGTCTATGCCACTTGTCTTGGTCTGAGTAGTTATTGATTCTGCCTTCTGACCTTATTAGCTACTGGAACTATTTTGTGCTTCATATTTTTCCACTCTTTACTTTGCCTATGTTTTGTCTCTTCCTTGCCTTCTCCTTTTCCTTGGCTTCTTCTTGGTTTGTCTTTGACTTATTGGGCCTTTGGGTTCTTAGTAGTCTCTACTCCTTTATTTTGGGCTTTTGCCTCACTTTCCTTCAAATAAAATGTTCGAAGGAATTCTTTCTTTTGATTTCTTCTTTTCTTCAAGGTTACATGCCCTTCATGCCTTTTGTATTCATTCTCCACTTCCTCTTGGTGCCCTCCACAAGGGCACTTGGCTTCCTGAATTACCCTTTGGAGAAATTGCAATGGTCTCTTTTCCTACCCAGGTGCCCTCTGCAAGGGTTTCTTTCATCCAAAAGTGCCCTTCGAGCTTTCTAAAATGGTCTTCATCTTTCTAAAGGTGCCCTCCACAAGGGCACTTTGTACCTTAAAATTCCCCTTCAAAAATTTTGATTTGGTCCTGCCACCGACCAAGGTGCCCTCCACAAGGACAATTTGAGTCCAAAGTTGCCTTGGCGAGCATGTTAGACCAAATCGAGTTCTTCAATATAAACAACTCATGAAGCTTTCAAGTAAAACCACTTTGAAAAACTAATTCCTTCTTGATAGACCATTTAAAACTTCCTAAGAGATTTTACTTTGAGTTTCACATCGAATTCAGTTGATAAGAAAAATAAGTAAAGACACTTGGAAAACTCGATTTGATCTGTCAAGACCAAATCAGGTTTTACAAGTGACTTTACTTATAAAAATTTATTAAGTAAATATGCTTGAAAAGTCTAAATAACACTACAAGGACCAAATCAAGTTTATTAAGCAACTCAACTTATGAAAATTTCACAAGTACAATCATTTAGAAAACTCGATTTGGTCTGTGAAGACAAAATTGAGTTTTGAAACTAACTTATCTTATGAAAATTTCATAAGTTAAGTTGTTTTTAAAACCCAAAATGCATTATTGTAGGTGAAGTAACTACACTTGACAAACTCAAAATGCACTTGGCTAAGCAAAATGACAAAACACTTGGATTTTTCATAGAACAAGTTTGACAGGGGGTATTTTGCACAAGGCAACTGAGGGATGACTTAGCCAAATCATGGATGTGAAAGAATCTTTGAAAATAAAAAAGGAGGTGGTGCCCAATTTTGGCTTGCAAGACCAAAAATTGGTCAACACATTTGGTGATTCACAAGGGAAGCATGCCTGCTATGCTTGGGAATATTGGTAGCCTCTAAGTCCATTGGGCATGGAGTTAAGATGTATCTTGGAGAAGTTAGAAACATCCTTGTAAGAACTATGAACCAGCAAAGATTTTACCTCAAACACAAAGGAAAAAACACACAATAAAGGATAAAAAACTACACACACGTGTGCAACAACACTTAGGGGAACTGAAAGACACACAACTGAAAGCAAACTACTATGTACAACTAAATAGATACATTTTTCTCCCTCTTGGATCAAATGGAAAACTTCTTAAGTCTCCTTTATGGAAAGAAAACTTATGGTGCCAAACAAGTGGCTGAATGGAATGGATACTTGGTGACTTGCTCTTCTTGCCTGCCACTTTGATTGGCTTGTATCCAAATGAATCAGGGTCAAACATGATTCTAACATATATGTATTCATCTTGCTCTTGGAAGCTTGCTTCATGCTAGCCCTTCATGCTAGTGTATCTCACCAAGAAGTCAATGGTTGTTATCTCTTCACCATAGGGATCATCTAGCTCATAACCGCCTTAATATGCATCATAGATTGACTTGTTCCCTTTTGCCTCATTGAAGATCCTATCAAATTGATCTTTTGCTTCATCATGGCTTTCTTAAATAAGGGTGACTATTGTGATTTATGAAATGAAATCACAAACTTCTTACTCATCCTAGGGGACATCATCTTCTCACTCAAGGCTCTCTTCTTTAAAGCTTTCATCTAGATGGGCACGCCTCTCCTTTTCTTGGTAAAAAACAAGAGTCTCTAGTTGTTCAAAGACATTTCATGATCCTCCTCTAACTCAAGTTCCATGGCGTGGTTATTCTCCTCATCAAAGCAATAAGGAAGTTCATCAAATAAGGGGGGAAAGAGCTCACCATGATTACATTCCTCATCATCCATTGTTGACAAATAAAGTTTGTCAACCTCATCTTCATATTGCTGGAAGATCTACATGTATACATGACCTATGTCTTCTCCATTATTGATGATGTCTTCAAATAGATCATCCATGATGATTTCCTCCTCATTGTCACTTGAGAGGCCTCTTGATCAGCCATAAACTAGATCCTCTCATCTTTAGTTACCTCTTTCAAAATAGGTTCCTCCTTGAGAAGGGATGAAGTGAAAAGTTGATGGTTAAACTCATGTGGAAGAGGAGGAAAACCTTGAGCTATAATCGAATGATTCTCTTCCTTCTATTTGGCTAACACTTCATCCACATCAGATGTGGCTTGATAGCTCTCTTGGAGGGGTGTATATGGGGTGTGTTCAAACATAGGATCTGCTTGGTCTGAATCATCCATCACACCTTGGCTGAGGAACCTCATTCTGGACTCCAACTCTAAAATTTGTTTGGCTATATTCTCTTAGAAGAGCCTTTCTTGGAGGGAAAAAGCATCATCATGATGATTAGGAGTAGATTCATTCTTTTCAAGGCTTCTATCAAAATGAATATGCCTCTCCTCATTTTTCCTACCCCATGATTCCATTGTTTGATTCCAACTCATGACCTTGGGATTGAAACTCTTCCCTTGTGAACAGGTAGCAACTTTATCCTCTTTAAGGTCCTAAGCTAGTTCATGATAGGCACTCCTCTGCTAAAATACTTGAGGAGGTTGAGGGAGACTGGGAAGGATCTGCTCATGCACAAGAAGAGTAACTTCAATAGAGACGTGTTGCTTTCCAAAAGATATAGGGTGATTCCCATCAAAAGAGGGTCCACATTCTAAAGAATTGAGAAGGTTAGTCTCCATGAGAGGCTATTATAATTCCCTTTGGTGTTGAAAATATAGATGCAAAGGATTAAGAGCAGGAGTGATTAATGTACCAGATGAGCCAGAAGATTGGATTTATTGAGCAAGGGCTATTTGGTAGAAAGGATTTGGTGTACAAGAGGGGACTTTATTTTGAGTATGAGGGGGTTTATCTAGGATGGAAAAAGGCATACAAGGCTAATTGCTTTGAATGAATGGGCTCCTCCATCTTGCTAGTTCCTCCTTCATGGATTACAAGGCTTGAGTTTGCCTAAACAAATACTCCTCTTTATACATAAGCTCTTACTAATATTTATTCTACTCATCCAAATTATCTATCTCCATCACTTGCTTCTTAAACTACAACATTATCTCCCTTACACTAGGTGAAGGGCAATTAGGAGAGCTGCTTGAGGTGATTCCATGAAAAACCTGAGCTTGATCAAAATTATATGAAGGAATACAAGTCCCATGTTGCTCAACAATGGGATTATACATACCAAAGTGATTTCTTAATGGCATCAGGAATGCTTAACTAGTTGATTCAACTTAGAGTCACCATTGGTGTTGGGTGAAAAGCCTCTAAAGGTTGTTTGGTTCAAGAACACACCAAAATTATTCAACTCTTTGAACAAAAAACTTGTCCGACTAGGCATGCCAAAAATTGTTGACATGATGGATTACATCCTATGAAGGGAGGCTCAACTCTTTTCATCCATGTGACACAATGGAGACATCCATCTTGATATGGGTGGAAAACATGAGGGATGAATCTCTAGATTAGGGGCTAGCTCCCCTTGATGTACCCTGAGGCCCTAGATTTCTTACTACTAACAATGGGGGGGATGAAAAGGGAGAGAAAATACTGAAAATAAGACCTAAGCTAAGTGATGATGCATCAAAACAATTGGTCTAATCAGCTTTGGCATATGCTTTAAACCATGGATAAAAAGCATACACTTCATTCACGTGAGAAAAACTTCCTTGCATGAGTATTTCAGTAGGGGGTCCTATGATGATACATGGAGGAAGAAACTAGCACAAGAGGTGTTTTGAGACACACTACTGCATAGCCTATTCACTTACCTATACTTATTTAGACACTTCTTGTGACCTACAAGTGAAGAAAATCACTATGCACTAGATATGCTGGAATAAACTTATGAAAGCATGAAAATAAAATGATTTAACATAAGATAAAACCATAGACATATACAAAAGTGTAAGCTCAAATGGAGGTAAAATGCTATTTCTAATTCAAGGTAAATTCTTGTAGGGCTTCACCATACAAGTTGAGAGATTTTATCAAATTAAAAGTTACAAATATATAGAAAACTGGAAACAAGATATCTGACAAATTAAGGAATAGAAACCCATGCTGAGTTAAACACTTCTGCAGAGACCAAAAGACCATGATGCTATCACTTTCTTGAACTGCCTATGGGAGCCATGTTGTAGGCTATCCAAACCACCATTTCTACTATCCTTGGGCTATAAAATCCTGGGAGACCATCACCAAAAATTGATAAGGCCATTCTAAGCTATTGTGACCGACTATGTTCTCTTTAATACTTGGACGTGACTTAGATGCACATTAATGATGAAGCATGAAAACATAGGACATTGGTATCTATAGTTAAAAACTAATCTATTTTATTGGTTTTTAGTAGATATATTTCACCAAATTTATTAATTCTCCTTGCTCAGTTGTCTATGCCACTTATCTTGGTCTGAGTGGTCATTGATTCTACCTTCTGACCTTGTCAGATACTAGAACTATTTAGTGATTTATCTTTTTTGGCTCTTTAGTTTGCTTATGTTTTGTCTCTTCCTTGACTTCTCCTTGGCCTTGGCTTCTTCTTGGCTTGTCTTTGACTTATCAGACCTTTGAGTTCTCGGTAGTCTCTACTCCTTTGTTTTGGGATTTTACCTCAGTTTCCTTTGAACAAAATGTCTGAAGGAATTCCTTTAGACATTTTGTCCAAATGAATTATTTATTTTGATTGCTTCTTTTCATGAAGGGCATGTTCCCTTCAAGCCTTTTGTCTTCATTATTCACTTCCTCCTGGTGTCCTCTACAAGGGCACTTGGTTTCCCAAATTACCCTTCAGGGAAATTGAAATGGTCTCTTTTCCTGCCCAGGTGCCCTCTATAAGGGTTTATTTCATCCAAAAGTGCCCTTCATGCTTTCTGAAATGGTCTTCATCAGTCTCAAGGTGCCCTCCACAAGGTTAGTTTGTGCCTTGAAATTCCCCTTCAAAAATTTTGATTTGGTCCTGCCACTGACCAAGGTGCCCTCCGTAAGGACACTTTGAGTCCAAATTTTCCTTGGCAAGCATGCTAGACCAAACCGGGTACTTCAACGTAAACAACTCATGAAGATTTCAAGTAAAATCACTTTGAAAACTTGATTCCTTCTTGATAAACCATTTTAGACTTCTTAAGAGCTTCTACTTTGAGTTTCACATTGACTTCAACTGATATGACGAATAAGGAAAGACACTTGGAAAACTCGATTTGGTATGTTAAGACCAAATCGGGTTTTTCAAGTGACTTTACTTATAAACCTTTATAAGTAAAGATTCTTGAAAAGTCTGAATAACACTACAAGGAACAATTTGGGTTTATTAAACAACTTGACTTATGCAAATTTCATAGGTAAAATCATTTGGCAAACTTGATTTGGTCTATGAAGACCAAATTGGGTTTTGCAATTGACTTAGCTTATGAAAATTTCATAATTTATTTATAAAACCCAAAATGCATGGCTTTAGGTGAAGTAACTACACTTGACAAACCCAAAATTCACTTGGTTAAGAAAAATGATAAAACACTTAGATTTTTCATGGAACAGGTTTAACAAGGGGCATTTTGCACAAGGCAGTTGAGGTATGACTTAGCCAAATCATGGATGTGAAAGACTCTTTGCAAAGAAAAAGGAGGGGGTGCCCAATTTTGGACTGTAAGACCAAAAATTAGTCAACAAGCATACTGATTACTCTCTCTTGGGATTGATTTCAAGTTGAAGGCTTCAAAGTATTCAATGAGATCCTAAATCCTATGTTTTTATGCTTTCAACAATGGAGTTTTGGTAGCATTCTGACCTCTAACCTATTGTACCACTAGTTCACTATCACCATATACTTGAAATTGATTTATACTTTTCTTTCTTTTCAATTGGAGACCATGAACAAGTCCCTCATATTTTTTTTCATTAGAGGAGTAGCCAAACTGGAACCTAATAACATAATAGTACTTCTCCTTGGAAGGAGAAACAAGAATTATACCTATCCCTACTCCATTTTTCCTCCTTGAACCATCAAAGAATAATTGACACATTCCTTCTTCATCTTCATTGGGATTTGAAAGGGTTAGTATGTTTTATCCTTCCTTGTACATGCCATAGACTCCTATATCAGTTTCCTCAATGTGCTTGAAAGGATCAAACTCATGGTTCTATTTATCTCATTCATCTAGAAAATTTTTAGGTATACCATCTAGAGATGTAGTTGCTTCTTAGTCATTGACTTGGTCTCAATCATCAATAATAGTGTAATTCATGTTAGATGAGTTTTACACATAAGGCTCCACATAAATTTTTTTCAAAGGTTTAGGCTTAATTAAAATTTTAGCATCATACCTAATCCTAAATGCTACATAGGACCAATATAAAGTCAAGTACCCCCCAATATTAACAGTAAAGTCCCTTGACAAGCAAAGAGAAAAGTGAGATATACCACCACATATTGAGAGATAGAGAAGGTAGGACAAGCATGAAGAGTCATCTAAAAAAATTTAAATGATGCCAACTATTTTGGCAACTGATCCATCTAGTTGTAACACCCCTTTGGAGTTTGGTTCTTAATTAAACTTTAGCTTGTCAGCTACTTACTTTGGCATGACTAAACTACTTACTCCACTATTAATTAATAAATTATGAACCAATGAGTCTCTAATGATAACAAAGAGGTATACAAGAGGAGGTTTATCTGATCTTTTAGTTTTGGTTGGCTGCCCATCATTAATCTTCAATTCATTTGCCAAAACCACCCGTCTTTTACTAGGCTACCTAGGTGTTGCATTAAACTTGGAGAACTCATTTTGGATTAGGTCTCTTTATCCAAGAATGGAAAATGTGTACCACATTGGAATTCTTATGTGAACATTCTTTATCTTCTCAAAAATATTTATAAGAGAGCTTCCAACCTTATCATGTCCTCTAGTAGCCGTAACACTATCACTACCTTGTGTTACTTGATGTATAGGAGGAACTCTAGAATTATAAAATATTTGACTTACCTGAGCCATAGGGAATGTATTTAATACATCTGTTCTTTGGGATGATTGAGAATTCATGCTTGGACCACTACTCTTCCCTTGTACCTCTTCAACCACTATCTTCTTTGACCTTTGTTTGTAGCTACAGGATTAAAGTTTATGTTCAAGTTCCCTTGGTAGTTGATTGCACATGATTATTTTTAAAAGTATTTCATCAAGGTAGTTCCTGATTGAGCACTCTCTTCATTAGTTTCTCCTCCACTAGGCATCTCCTCTTGAGTCATAATAGGCATTATTCCCCATTATGCCATATAAGCTTAGATATATATCTCATTTGCATAGGTGGATGAGTCATGAGGTTGATCCCATGAAGACTGATCTCTATTGTATTACACAAGGTTATTTTGGATGGGTACAAGATATTTTGATGTTGAAAGAACATTCTGATTTTGACCACTATATTATTTTGCTTGAATTAGTTTCCCTTATCGTTGAGAGTGGCCTTGAAAAGGTAGTCTAGGATCTTGATAAGGCTAATAAGGACCTTGATTATACTTTCATTATTGTTTTTGTTATTATCTCTTGATAATTTTATTCTCTTATCTAAGAGCTTTTATTATATCTTCATCACTTGACTTGCTTGGTTGATTAGAGGCAGCTTGTTATGCTTGGGTGTGGGGATGGGAGCAATATTGGGCATATGAGTTTGCATATCAGGAAATAAAGTCATAGGTGATCTATGAGATCTCTTCCCAACTTGTATAAGGTAATTATTATCCCTTATTTTAGTCTCATAGGAATTAGGTAGTGTATCCCCTCCCATTGATTGAAGCATCATGGATATGTCTTTAATGAGAGCCTTGAGATAATAAAGAAAAACACGATGTGCAATAGGCATTACCAAGATTGGGATCCTATCCCAAGTATTTTTTAATTTGTTATTTAATTCTTGTATGGCCTCTTGAGGTACTCTCTTTATGGTAGTTATTTGCTTGGTCAAAGACAAGTGATCAGATTTGTCTTCAAATCTCCTCCTTAAAGAGTCACCCAATTGGTCCCGTGTAGTGATAGAATTAGGAGCCAAAGTACCATACCACTCAAGGGCCTTTCCCTTGAAATAAATGTTCAATAACCTAATGGAAACATTATCCTAAGTGATGTTATGTATATTTCAAAATTTAGAATCATTCCTTATGGGTTCAATAGGAGTAATGACAGTTTCTCCTGTTGAAGAAGGCACACTTTTGAGGCATGACATAGTAACATAATCATTTTGATCAAGTTATAAAGGAATATGTACATTTATGGAAATAAATTTAAGGTTCCTTGGTTTATCCATCTTGAAAATTGGACCCAAAAAGAGTCTCCTAATAGGTATGTCAGTAGCAAAGGATTTCTTTGGATATGGATGGGTGTTAGCAAACCTCTTCATTATAACTAAATAATAAGGTATCTCTAAAAATTCAAAAGGAATGCCTTTAGTATAATATCTTGTTCTTACTTTAGGCATGAAATTAAGGCACTAGTCCATAACCAATAGCCAATGATTTTTGGAGTCATCAAATACTGCATGAAAGAAGCTTTATAACTTCAGATTTGTCAAGATCAACATCCACCTTTGATAACTTCTTGGACCATGAGGTCCCACTGGGCATGCTAAAACTATTATCACCTATTTTTTCACCTTAATGAGGGATACTCCATCCTCCTCAAATTTGGAATAACATTGAAACTCCTCATCTATTATGGGTGATAATTCTTAGAGTTAAATCTCTAGATTATGGGATATAGCTCTCGTGCACAACACCTAAAACTAACCACTAACCTACTTGATTTGAAGGAAAAGGGATCCAAATAAATTTACAATTATCTAATATAAGTGATGCACCAATATAAACTCCATAACCTAATTGAACTTATACTATGGAAGATAACTTACAAAACTGATCTCAAAACCCAAAGTTTTCCTAACACAATACTTCAATATGAAGGTAGAATGCAATGTATCCTTCAAGGTGGATGACTAATAGGTCTGATAGTGGAAACTAATATCCCTCCTATACATTTAATACATATGAATAAACTATCTCCACATCATATGACCTTCTTGAAATTAGATTACTCACACAAAGTATAAAAGAGAGATGAATGCAAGGAAAGAGAACTATCATTTATCATCCAACAATAAAATACTTCACACACTTATACAAGAATTTGAGAAACCAAAACTAGTTTGAATCTTTATCTCAGAGGAAAAAATAGTATTCAATTCATCAGGGCTTCACCATATCAACTTGTGGATCCCTTATAATGTCAAAAGAGGCAACATATATAGAGAAATGAAGAAGAGAGAGAGAGGCATGGAAGAGGGAGATAGACAAGTGTCTAAAAGAGTTACAAACAAGAGTGGAGTTAGATAATATTCCCAATATATCTCTAAGGACAATTTTTACTCCTCTGAATATGTTTCATATCCCAAATATCATGGGAGTTTCAAACTTGGCTTGATACCTTGCACTTTCTTTTCAAAATTGCCCTTATAGACATGTAAAGAGTGACAAATTGGTTTCTTGATCACTAACTCACCATGAAATGCCTTTAGACATTTTATTTAACACCTATCATACATTTTAAAACTCCCTTATTCTAACATTTCAAGGGTAATCATTAGAAAACTCCTTTAGTGTCTTGAAACCCCTTTGTCTACTATACCTATCATTGCTTGAGAGCTTTAAAGCTTGAATTTTATAATATTAGTATAGGTAATATTTCCTAATTCCTAAGAGTAATTGTTCATTTATTTTGTCTTCTCGTGTTTAGCTCAAGAGTCTCATAGGTATATGAATGGACTTATTGATAGGTGAAGTGATAAGTCACATTTTTGGCTTTATAATGTTTGCTTTACTTCATTTAAAATTAAATCATAAAGATAACTTTGGTCTTGCACCAAATATTGCTCATTGTCATTATGTTAGTTATCTTATCTGGCCTGATATTGGTATTAAAGTAAGAATTTTCATTGCTTATAGACTTGTGAATGTTTATTGCTTGCAAACTTGTTAATATGCATTTCAATATGAAATTAAAACATTCTACTGTTGATAGGCATTTTGGTAGTTCTTATTATTAAGGCATAATTATCATTTGTTTTTTACATTATGTATACTTTTTTGTATATTTTTTTGACCTACATACTTCAATATCAATTGGTTTTGTGGCAACATACTATCTTATTATGGACTACTATGGATATGTGTTGTTCTACGCACCATTCAACTATTTATAGATTATTTTATGACCTGAATAAGGTTCTTTGATAGGGAATAGTTGTAAAAGACATTATTTAATTTTTTTGGTTGTTTGTGCTACATCTTGGAGGTGTGCACACCACCTGGCTGTTTGTGTTGTGATTGAGGTGTGTTCAGTGACTTGGCAATGAAGTATTTTATTCAAAGCTTGGTTGTTTATGTTGGTTGATGCATTTCATTCTGCTACAAACTGACAAAGAAGGCATCTCTTTTATATACATGGTAGTTTAGATTTTATGTGGCATTAATATCTTCTAGAGGTGCATAAAACTTGAAGCATAAAGTATTGAGCTATCAAACAGAGTATATGTGTTCCAATATTGGAATTTTCAAAACAAAAGGAGAGGTAATTCATTTTTTATGCCTTTTATTAAAAATCAAAATTTCATTTTTAAATGTTTTTTTTTAAATTTTGTAAATTTAAATTTGAAAACATTTAAAATTTGAACAATTTTTTAATTGCCTTGAGGCATTCTAATCTAAGTGATTTTGAAAAAATTACATCCAAATTACGTAATTCAAAGAGAAATAGGGGGATCTACTCTTTTTACCCATTCGTGTATGTCAAAAAACATAAATCTATAAATCAAGAAAAATTGAGTATATTGATGTATGAGGTTTTATTTTTAAGCTGGTGTTAATGACAAAGTGAATCATTTTTAGTACCTTTATGTATATATAAAAGGAAACCATTTTGGAGTGATAAAGAACCAAATGGGGTTAAACAAAAACTCAAAACCTTCAAAAACTTAAACAAAATTCAAAACCATGTATTCCATCAAATCCATTATTGGTACTACATTGACTGGCAAAGACAATTGGCTAGAATAGTCTCAAAAAGTGGAGAACACACTCATCTTCAATGATCTTTGGTTCAATATTTTTGATGGGATAACATAACCAGCTGAACCAACAAGGAATGCAAAGGACATACAAGCATGGAAGCAAAAAAACTAGAAGGCTTTGGCTTTGATGAGGGCATCAGTGGATAAAGATGTGTTTCATCATATACAGGGGTGCAATACACCATGGAAATCATATTAAAAACTAAATTACCTATATGAATCCCATTCTTATTTAGAATTCATTCAGTTGAAATTGAAATTGTTCAACCTAGAGTTAAAAGATGGTGATGTGATGAGTTTAGATTTAGAGATATGTGCTATCAAACATGATGTTGAATTATCAGGTTTTAAAATTGACATATACATGAATACATTCATAAAATCCCTTCTTCTTAACTATTCAACCTATTTTGAGTCTCTAAGATCAAGCAATCAGTTGAAGACTCTCACATTTGACTAGATGGTTGAAAAGATGGCAAAAAGAGAAAAGGCATTTGGAAGAAAAACATAAACCAAAATAGGTGAAAGTGTGTGCTATGTCAAAATAAACTCTTTCAAAACATCAAACAAGGCCACATATTCAAAAAATAAAGGCAATAAAAGTACAAGGGAAAAGGTGGCAAAAATGAAAATCATGGTGGTCAAAATAAAAAATAGAATGATAAATGGAACCTCTATTATGAATGGTGTGACATAAAAGGTAGCCATGAGACTCATGAATGTAGGACTCAATGGGAGAAAACTAAATCATACTGTAAAAAGAAAGAGGGAAATTCAAAAAAATAATCAAAAGAGTCAAACTCAACCCAATTCACTAGTGAATGTGTGTTTTCCAGTACATATGATGAAGCAAATAATGTCTCAATCAGTTCCTCATGGTTTGATGCTTGGGTTCTTGATACTAGCACCACTCAACATTTGAATTTTTGAAAAGACTTTTTTGAGGAGTACACTAATAAATTTTTTGGCTAAGTATACCTCACAGATAGATCAAGTTTACAACCATAGGGAAGAGGTATAATTCGACTCAAGTGTCTAAGACTTCTAGACTACAAACATAAGAATGTTTTCTACCTTCCTCAACTAAAATGAAACTTGTTTTTCCTAGTGATCATAAGCAATAAGGCCATTTAATTATGTTGGATAATGGTGATGTCATAATCAGGAAAAAAAGTGATAATGTAGTCATCTTGACTGGATATGAGGAAGGAAGACTACTCAAATTGAAAGGCGAGCCATCAAATTTAAGAAATTATGCTCATCTTGTGGAAGATGAAATGTCTCCAAACATGTTGTGGCATGCTCAATTTGGGCACACTCACTATAAAAACATTCATTTATTTAAAAATAATGGTGTTGTTGGCATGCATACATTGCTTGTAAAATTAGATGAGAAGTGTGAAGTCTGCATCTTGGACAAACATGCAAGAGAACCATTTTTAAAGTCACAGTGGAAAGCAGATAAAAAATTGTAGCTTGTTCATTTAGACTTGTGTTATCTTTCAATCCTCTCAAATGGTGGTCATAAGTATTTCATGTTGTTCATTGATCACTACATCAAGATGACATGGATATACTTTTTGAAAAAAAATCATAAGCCTTCGATACTTTCAAGAAGTTTCAAACAATGATTGAAAATGAAGTACAAATGCGCATCAAGACACTCAAGATAGATAATGGTGGTGAATTCACATCAAATAAATTTGAATCCTATCTTGACCAAAATGAGATCAAACACCATCTCATAGTTCCTCACATTCCACAACAAAATGGAGTAGTTGAAATAATGAATAAAACTATGATGAATATGGTTCATGAAATGTTGTATTTCAAAGGGGTAAATTTGCATGTTTGGTTTGAAGTAACTAAAATAGTAGTATACCTTCACAACAGATCACCATCAATAGATCTTGAATCAAAGACTCTATATGAGATGTGGTGTGGTCACCTCCCTTCAGTGTGACATCTTCAGATTTTTGGATCCACTTATTATGCATTAATTCCAAAGGAAAAGAGAAATAAATTAAACCATAGGATTTGAAAATACATTCATTTGGGATATTCTGATTTCTGTAAGGAATTCAAGACATATGACGAGAAAGAGAAGAAATTTCTTGTCACAAGAGAAGTTGTCTTTTGTGAGACTGCAAAGGACAAAGAGCATATTGATCATCAGTTGAATTGACTAGACAAATATGCAAAGTTTGATGTCTACAAAGAGAGTGATATGAATGTTCCATACAATGAGTGGGGGACACAAAGTTGGAAATCTATTGATTTTATATTATCTCTCGTACATGAGCTTAAAAATCCTCCTAAAGGAGAGAGTGAAACTTCATTAGATATTAAATAAGGGATAATAAAATAGATGACAGACAGTGAAGGAACTTCAAAGGATGAACCTAAAACACCTATAACATAGAAAAAGATGCCTAAGTGGGCCATTCAAACACTAAAAGATGTGAGGCCTGATGAAGTAGGGAAAACAAGCACTTGAAGTGCACATGCAAACTCATCTCAACCAAACAATTCTATTGATTAAATTTAGGACATAACTGGAAAACTCACATTAAATGATTCTCAAGAGGAACTCAATGTTGTGTTTGATTTATAAACAATAACTTTCAAACAAGATGAAAAGCTTGACCCTTGGATAAAAGCAATGAAAGATGAGTATAATTCACTGGTGAAAAATCAGACTTAGAATATGGTTGATCCACAATATGGTTTCAAACCAATTGGATACAAGTGGGTCTATCACAATAAATACAACGTAGATGGCTCACTTGACAAGCACAAAGCAAGGCTTGTCTCAAAGGAATATGCTCAAAAGGAAAGAATTGAGTACAATGAAACCTTTGCACCTACCACAAAATGGACTACCATTCAAACCATGTTGGATCTAACAGCTCACAATAGATAGAAAGTTAACCAAATGGATGTCAAAACTACATTTTTAAATGAAGACCTAAAGAAAACTATGTACATGACACAACCTAACAGTTTTGTAGTAAAGGGACAAGAGCACAAGGTGTCCAAAATAGAAAAATCACTGTATGGTTTGAAACAAGCCCCTCGAGCATGGTACAAAAAATTAGTTGAGCACCTCATGAACATGAACTTCAAACATGTTGAGTTTGAAGATACAAATCTTTTCATCAAAATAGTTGATAAAATAGTTGTATTTATGGTGGTGTATGTTGATGATTTTCTCATCACAGGGAACAATGAATGATACACTACAAAATTCAAATCAAAGTTGATGAAAAGCTTTGAAATAATTTATTTAGGTTATCTTCATTACTATTTGGGTATTGAAGTAATCCAGACACCAAAGTATTTCTTCATCACTTAATAGAAGTACATTGGTGACATTTTGATCAAGTTCAAAATATAAGATTGTAAGCCTCTCAACATGCCCATAAAATAAAATCTCAAATTGACATATGAAGATTCAACAGATTTGGTTGATGCCACTAAATAGAGATAGCTCATTGTAAGTTTGACTTATGTGACTACCACTCAACCATATATATCATATGTAGTTGGTGTCCTCTCAAAATTCATGCAACAACCTAGGGAGAGTCATTGGGTAGCATAAAAAAGGGTCCTCAGTTATCTTAAAGGCACAAAACATTTTGGGCTCAAATACTCCTAGGTAGGAGACTTAAAACTAGTTGGGTATTCAGATTTTGATTATGCTAGTGATCATGAAGATGGAAATTCCACCTCAGGTTTTCTAATGAATTTAGAAATAATAATTTTTAGTTAGAAATCTAAGAAAAAATTAGTGCTGGTAATTTCTTCAATAGAGGAAGAATATATGGCCACTTCAGAGGAAACTAAAGAGATCTTATGGCTCAGAAGGGTTATTTCAGATTTATAGAAACAACAAACTTCATCAACACCTCTAATGGTTGACAACACTTCTACAATCCAAATGGCAAAGAATCTAGTGTTTCATGATCGAACCAAACACATCAATACCAAATTTCATTTGAGTTGGCACTATGTGAAAGATGGAAGTGTCAAGTTGAAACATTACCCGATAGCAGAGCAACCAATAGACATCCTGACAAAGGTGCTTGGATGAGATAATTTTAAATTTTTTAGAGGAATGCTTGGTCTAAAAACCCCTACAGATTAAGGGGAGATGTAATATTAGTATAAATAATATTTCCTAATCCATAGGAGTAGTTGCTCATTTCTTTTGTCTTCTTGTGTGTAGTTCAAGAGCCTCATGGGTATATGAATGGAATTCTTGGTAGGTGAAGTGATAAGTCACATTTTTGGATTTATAATTTTTTTTTTGCTTCATTTCAAATTGAATTGTGAAGATAATTTTGGCTTGCACCAAATATTGTTCATTTTCACTCCATCAATTATCTTATCCAGCCTAACAACTTCTTCTTTACCAAGTCAATATGTTTCCATGAAAGGCATATTCATATCTTAGCCTTCAATCAAATTATAGGCATATTCAAAAAACCCCTAAGACTTCATCTTGCACCCAAAGCTCTCATTAGCCCTCAAATCCTTATAGCCTTGAAAATACACAAATCTCCTTGTGTAGAAGGATATGCAAATGATACTGAAAAAATGAAGGTATTTTTAAGTACCCAATATCCCCTTACATGTCCATGATAAGTTTCATGACCTGAAACCAAGTAGAAGTATCTTTTTCTTCTATTCTCTCTCTCTAATTAGGTCTCCTTTAAGCTTCTAGACATAGAAAGCTAAGTTTTTGTTCTATAAAATTACCACACATGTGAAACCATCAAAAAGTGTGTGATTCACTTTCCCCAACCTATAGCCATCCTCCATGCCAAATTTGAGTTTTTGGGACCTTGTACAAATAGGTAGACCATGAAATGACCCAAAAACCTAGTCTTTCTTAAGCCTTTGTTTAGACTGTCTTCAACAATTAGACCTGTAGGTGTACTTGATATAATTGTCTAAGATCCAACTAATAGAATCGAACACATAAACTAAAAATGCAAAGCAAATAGAAGTAGAACTCTATTGTTGAGACTGAAATCAAAATAGAGAATAATTATAATAATATTGCATTCATAACTCATTAAAAAATAGCTTAGATGAGAGGCATATTTATGGGTACAATGGAGACATAGAGCCAAGACATTTGGAAATGTGAACACAAGACTTTTTCCAAATGGTTTGTGTGCTCCATATGTCAATATTGGTGGGTAAGGGTATCCTTACCCACCAATTTGACTATAATTTTATCATTTGCATGTGTACCTTAATTACTTCATTTATGACACCTAAGTGACCTCAAAATAACACCTAAACAAGCTAAATACAAGTGTAAGAGTAATCCATAATAATAAATATAAGAAAAATAATATCCTACACTAACACCCCCCCTTAAGCGTAGCTTAGGTGGGTAAACAAAATTGGGTCCTAACAACATAGCCTGATGAGATACCCAAGTACAATACAACTCTCACATAGTGAAAGAAAAGGAGAAAAACCATAAGAAAAAAATTCCCCCCCCCCCCCAAAAAAAAAAAAGAGAGAGAAAGGAAGAATACTAGAAGCCCCCCCTGAAGATGATGTTGATGCAGCTCACACCTCAAGAAGAGCACACAAGTGAAGATATTTGCTCTCAGTGAAGGTCTTGGTGAAGATATCAGCTATATGCTCTATAGCCTGGTAAAATCTAAGATCATTGACCTATCAATAAATGAGCTCCTAAATTAAGTGTATATGAATCTCGATGTGCTTGTTCTATTGATGTTGAAATAGATTATTATAGATTTGGATAGTAATTTAGTTATCACAAAAGATGATTGTGGGTCACTTGAATTGTATACCAAACTCAGTACGAATCCCCTAAATCCAAATAGATTTAGTAGAAGCATTGATAGACCATCTGTATTTAACCTCAGTAGATGATAAAGCAATAGCATTTTACTTCTTACTGGACCAACCAATTGGTCCTGAACTAAGTGAAAAAATATATCCTGAAGTAGACTTACAATGTTGAATATCACCATCCTAGTCTAAATGTGTGTACCTAATGAATTTAATATCAATGCTTGCTCCATAGTGAATCCCAAAACTGTGAGTACCTTGAATGTAGTGGAGAATCCATTTGGTTGATTTATAGTGTAGCTCATGGGGTGTTTGTATAAACCTAGAGACCATACCCACTGCATTAGTGTGAGTTAGATAGATGAGGCTACCAACTAGTTGGCGATACAAGGTAGCATCAACCAATGGAGAAGAATACTCAGCCTCAAGTTTGACTGCAAAAAGAAAGGGAGTCAGAGCTGGCTTACAAGCATCCATATGGAATTATGCAAAAAAATAAAGAGCATGCTTGGATTGTGAAATGGTAATCCCTAAGTTAGATTGTGAAATCTCAATACCAAGGAAGTAATGCAATAAACTCAAGTTAGTCATGGAGAATCTATCATACAAAAAGTTTTCACTATTGTAATGGAGGATGAATAACTCCTTGTGATCAATAGGTCATATACATATATAACCAGAATCAAGAGTGAATTGTCTTGCTATAAGATGTAGACATTTAGATCATAATTACATCTAGTGAAACCAACTGTGAAAAAAAAAATCCATCATGGCATACCAAGCTTGAAGGGCCTGTTTGAGGCCATAGATATATTTTCATAGTTTACACACTAAGGAAGAATTTTCCACAAAACCTTGTGGTTGCTCTATATATATCTCCTCCTCAATGTCTCCATGAAGAAAGGCACTCTTCACATCCATATAATGAACATCCCAATGATAATCTATGACAATGGAAAGAGTGAGTTGAATAGAATTCATTTTAGTGACTAGAGAAAATGTTTTAGTATAGTCTATGCTAAGAACTTGTGAAAATCCTTTTGTTACCAATCATGATTTGAACTTATCCACCAACCCATCTACTATAAATTTTGTTTAATAGATCCACCTACATCAAATAAGTTTCCTTCCCTTAGGAAGGGGTACTATATCCTAATTGTGGTTCCTAATTAAGGAACTATACTCTTCATGCATAGTTGTATCCCACTCAGGAATGCTAGATGCCTCATGAAATGATTGTGGATCAGAATTATAAGTAATGAAAACATGTGGAACACCCTAAAATTATGAATGAGTCCGTCTAATATCTGATGGATCCCTAACCCAATCACTTGCACTCTATATAGTCTATCTAGCCCAAAGAGGACCTAGAGTCAGAGAATCAAGAGAAGATTCTTCAACTTTATAAATATGACTATGAATGGAATAAGGTGAATCTCTATCACTATCCTCATCATCTAAATTGGAAGAATAATCTTCATCAACAAGTATCTGATCTAGATGATCTGAATCATCTGAACTATCATCATATCCTAGAGATTCTAAGGAGGAGGGAGAAGTGTTGAATGTGGAGTCTGATGGACCCTCTTGAAAATGTACACTCCTCTCAATGAACAACTCATGTGTGGTAGGATGAATAAGCTTATATCTCTTAACACCTTCTGCATACCCAACAAATATGCAAGTCCTACTCTAATATTCCATGGCCTTACATTTATTTTTGGGAATGCAAGCCATATCTTGAGATCCAAATAACCTAAAGTTCTTAACTTCAAGTTTTTGATTACTCCAAGCTTCAAAAGGAGTGATCCCTTTCAATTCTTTGTGAGGAACATGATTTTAGATATATCAAGCATAATTAATGGCTTCTACCCAATATTGTGGTGTAAGTGATTTGGAGTGTATCATATAGTTTGCCAATTTATTCAAAGATATGTTATTACATTTTGTAACACCATTCTACTGAGGACTATGTGAAACTGTTCATTATAGATCAATCCCTTCTAAAGTACATAATTGCTTAAAGTGATGACTAACATACTCACCACCATTATTAGTGTGCAAAATCCTAATGATTTTCCATGACTATTTCTCAACAAGAGCCTTGAAATCCTTAAAATGGTCAAATACCTCAAACTTTTGTTGAATAAAATACACCCAAGTATACCTAGAGAAGTCATTTATGAAGGTAAGCGTGTACATAGCCCTATTGAATGAAGGCTTTAGAAATGGCCTAGAGACATCACTATGAATTAGTTCCAAAATTTGAGTGGCTCTCCATGATTTGCCTTTGTCATATTTCTCTTCAAGATGTCTACTAAGCATGCAACCTTCAAAAACACCATAAAAATATATGAGCATGAGGCAACCCTATTACCATATCTTATCAACTAAGTTGTTCCAAGTAGTGATAGTTTAGATGGCCAAATCGTTCATGCCATAGTTTACTCACCCCATCAGAATGAGTGAGTAATATAATAGAAAGGTAATCAATAGTAAAATTTGAGAAGGTTTACGACCTTGATTGATGATTTTATTTACCAATGGCAACTATAGTATTACTATGCAACTCCTTAATGACAACAAAATCTAGAGTAAACTCAATTTTCTTGCCTGGTCTAATGTGGGTGATTTGATAAACGTACATGAGATTAGTTGATAGTGATAGAACAAATAAGATATTTTCAAATGTTCCATCATTAACTTCAATAGATCCTCTCCCACAAAATTCAATAGAAGTGGCATCACCTATTAGAATAGATGGCATAGAACATGGCTCTAAGGATGAAAACAAGTCTCGTGAAGAAGCCATGTGATGTGAGGCACTAGAATCAATCACCCATGTGGATGGCTGAGATGCTACTACAATAAGGGCCTTGCCCTTACCCTTGACCTTAATACTATATTTTTTCTTAGAAGACTCTTATGCTAATGAGCATGATTTGACTGTATCAGGGACATTGATGTTGTTTTTCTCAATCATCTTTGTTATTTGATCGATCTATTTATTCATACATTTTATTTCATCATGCCCAGTTCTCTTACAATAGGCACATGTGATCCTCTCTTTCTTGGGTTTCCCACCTGAAGAGGAGGACTCATATGATACTTTTGGCTTAGTATCTAATTTTTGACCCCTTCATTGTTCTTGGTCCTTCTTATTTTGTTTCTTCTCTTTATTAATTAAAGTCTTCAATTTGTCATGACTAAACAAATCATGTGATTTGTATGACTTCAATGTACCCATTTGTATGAGCTTGTCTTACTCCCTAGGTAATTCTTTGGAAAAATCATTTAAGGATGGCATACTCCATGCAGTTCCTAGGGCACATTTTGTAGCATAAAAGGTAGATATAAAAATTGAGTAGTTAGGACCTAGCTTGGAAAGAATAGAGAGGATTAATTGTTCATCATTTTTCTCTATGCCACACAATTTTAATTGCAACCTAAGTGATTTAAGTTTGGTAAAAAAGTCTTCTATAGTGTTAAAACTTCTTAGACTCAAACTAATGAACTCATTTTCTAGCTCATGACCCCTCATTACATCTTGTTTCCCTAAGAGTTATTCCAAGGTGTTCTAAATCTCATGTGGTGATTTAGCAGATTCAATGTGAAAGAGTAAATTAGAAGAAATAGACACACAAAAGACCATATGTGTCATCACACCTATTATACCACTTAATATTATCTGCACCAAGTTATAGTTTAGTTTACATATTCATGGTTATCCTGTGTAAACCTTTACTTTAAAAAAATTGTACTTTAAATTTTCAATCATGATAATTGAATGGAGTGAGAAGTGGAACAAAATTGTGATCTATGATGTAGTGAAAGTAAAAATTTAATGAGAAATATAGAAGGCAAGGCACAAAACAACCCCCCTAAAACTATCAAAAAGAACCCCCCTAATTACAGAGGTTTAACACTTTATATTTTAGTGCATATATAATCAGCATTTTAGTGTAGATACAATTGGCACTTTATGTTTTAGTGCGTATACAATTATCACTTTAGTGTATATACAATGGGAACCAAATTTTTTGCACAATAAATCCCATCAAATCTTAAGATATTATGCACGGCTAAAGATAGCCATAAACATGGGTTTAGAGTTGATTCTTGAAGCTTCAACTCATGTAACAAGGAAAGATGATGTGTACAATGCAAATAAGATACTACTTAGTAGATATGCACTTAGATACAATGAATTATAGGTACATATCCACATAATAAACCACAAAGATATGACTGATGTTGTCAAAGTATATGATTTGGTATAGTATTCACCATCATGAAATACACACATCAACAAGATGATTATCTGAAGTTTTTGAATGCATAGTACAATGTAGTATTTATTATCATGCAATACACATAATAACAAAGTGGCTGACATAGAAATGAGTGAAATCTTTGCATTAAAGGCACAAATAAAAATGCACACTCATAAAAATAGATGTCAAACTCAGTCGAGAATGTATCCATAAATGAGCAGTCTATGTAATGATTACATAAGTGAAAGTATAAGATCACAAAAAATAGACATCGATCTTAGTTGAAAATGCATCCATGAGGATAAAAAAAGAGTGTGAAATTGTGAGTCAAGCAAAGGAGAGGATAAATTTTGTTTTGCTTGTGTGGGGGTTTGACCGCCTACCAAAATCAAACCTCACCCTTCATATTCATGAAATAGAATAAAATGTTACAAAAAATTCATAAATAACTCCTTACAATATTAATTCCCACAATAATATATATATATATATATATATATATATATATATTTAAAAACAATTAGAAAAAAACTCAAATTTTCTCCATCATCAAAAATGTAATTTTTTTTGCAATTTTTTGAATAGTACCATAGTCAATAAAAATATGATAAATTTCAAAATTATTGATGAAATTATGCATTTAAAAATGATCCATAAAGAGGAAACCAAGGTACATATAACCCAAAAAAAAATTGAGCAATTGTTTACCATTTTTTCTTAGTTAGCAAAATAATAGTCATTTTTAATCAAAAAATAGATTTGCAAAACAACTTGTAAATCTTGCCTCCTTACCAAAAAAAGATTTAGTCTGCTATCCAACCAGCTTGAATCCTCTTTTTAGATCTACAAAATTTTATTTATATATTTAATACATTTGAAATAATTACAAATAATGATGAAGTTTACCAATTAGAGAATAAAAGATTGTAGATGATACACATAGATCTACACGTTTCTCCTTTACAATCTAAGTTAGAATACAAACTCAAAAAATAATCAAGATTTAAATAAACTAACAAAAAAATGGTGTTCATTACCAAAACCTTTCTCTAATACTATGATGGAATTATCCAAGATCTAACTGATAGAATCGAACACATGAATTGCAAATACAAAACAAATAGAACCAAAACTCTGTTGTTGAGACTAAAAAAAAATAGAATAGAATTATAATAATATTTTAGTCATAACTCATTAAAAAATATATTAGATGAGAGGCATATTTATAGGTACAATGGAGGCATAGAGCCAAGACATTTGGCAATGTAAACACAAGACTTTTGCCAAATAGTTTGTGTGCTCCATATGTCAATATTGGTGGGTAACAGTATCCTTACCTACTAATTTGACTAAAATTTTTCTATGTGTATGTGCATCTTAATTACCTCATTTATGACACCTAAGTGACCTCAAAATAACACCTAAGCAAGCTAAATACAAGTGTAGGAATAATCTATAATAATAAATATAAGGAAAATAATATCTTACACTAATAGTACTTTCATGGTGTCTTGTACATATTTTTGGGCTTTAACAGGTATAACACAACCCAAATCATCTCTTTCAATGGTTTTCAAGTGTTTAATTTCTCAAAACCCTACATTTCACCTTAAAACCTTGTAAAATGTAACATTAGTTATATTTCATATAGTTGCAAGTACAAATAAAGTACATGTTGATAACCTTTAGGGAATCTAAAATGTTGTTTGAGAGGTTTTAGGAATAATCTAAGTCATTTCAGGCACTTTGGAGGTAAATATTTCACATTGGGTCCTTATTAGAGTTTTAGGAGGGTTTAGACATGTTTGAGTTATTAACGATTGTTCATAAACCCTGGGGCCTTAAATCCTAAATCAATGCCACAAATTTCAAGAACACTATCCTCCTCAACTTTTCATAGGATCTCAAGTTCCCATACAATCTGCTTATATAGTTTTGAGCTTAATAAAGTGCCTCTTAGGTTACAACAAGGTAGTTTGGGAGTGCTTTATGGTCTTAATGATTGTTCATACATGTTAGGGACCTAAAGAAATAACTAATGATAGAATTTTGAAATGTGGGGACCCTTTCACCATCCTTGAAATCCCCTAGAATCTATGCACAATGTCAAAGTCACACCAAACACTATAAAGTTTGGTTTGAGTTTCTTTCCCTAGAGATTTTGATGAGGTCTCATAAGCCAAATTGGCACTTTACTTGTCTTGTTCTACCTATGAATACCTCTCTAGGGTCTGTGCTAATATTATTCAATTCCTAATTTGATTTGAAAACAAGATTTACCCCTTTAGATAAATCAAATAGTTTTTAAAATCGGATACTTAAAAATCTCAATTCCCTTTAAGTGAAATAGAAATTGGATGCATAATTCTAAGAATTAATGAAAAGTGATCACAAAATTTTGTAAACTCATTCCCCACATGAAAACTCTTATTTTGGTTTTTTTTAATAATTTCCCATACTTAGTTTTAGTGTCTCATTAATTCTTTCTCCAAAACTAAATTATAATAAAAACATAGCATATTGAAAGGAAAAATGATAACAAAAGATGCATTATAAAAGATGCAAATATCATCAATTTAAAAACTTACACCCAAATGGATTTGAGAACCTATAAATAGTACTAAAATTGATTGTGTGAAGACTCTAAAATTGATCAGCAATTCATCTTCTTGAAGTCCATATCACCTATTCATCTTCTTTATGCATTCGGGCATGATTATCCATTAAGAGTGCTTGAAAAACTCTTGAAAATAGGCATATGATGTCAAGGAGTATTCTCTACCTTCTTCAGGCCTACAACTCCTTCAATAACCCTATAACAACATACAAAATGATCTCTATGGCCAAAGGCATTACAAAATAGGAGCATCCACCTATATCATTTGGGCTCTATGTAATATTTAAATATAAATTTACATAGTATACATAATAGTGAATCTTGATTGGTCTAATGGCAAGACCTATCTTTTTGCAAGAGAGACATCTCAAGTTTGAAGCACATCTCAAACCCTTTCATTTCTCATGGCTCATTTTTGTGTAATCCCATCTTAGGTCTGTAAAACCACCTTTTCCCATGGCTCCAAAAGCCTTCTAAATAGGTGTATTACCCTCTTATTAGGACCTGTGTATTTTCAAATACATAACAAATATTATACTTCTTTCATAGCCCACAACCTTGAAAATAGAAGAAAATGTATATCACCCCGTCTCAGGTCTCTATATTTACAAATACCCTACAATGCAATTATAACATTAGCCCATGGACCAAAGGCCTTACATAATAGGCAAATATGTCCATCTAGGATTGGGTCTCTCCCTATAAAAATATACATTCATCCACATACTATCTAGTTCATGCCCCAATTACGAGCTCCTTCTTTACAAAATTAGGTTCAAATCCTCCCAAAATCTCCTATTTCAAGTTTGAATAAATTCAATTAGAAAATGTGTCTTTACCATATTTATTTCAAGGCTATGGCCTAATGGTCAAGACTTAAATTTTACTATCTGAGGTTGAGAGTTTGAGCCTCAAATATCAACAACATATTTCCTTTAAGGGATTAAAATCCCACATTCATCGATGGAGAATAATTATAAGCCTAAAAATAGGCTTCATGGGGATGTTCAAATCATGGCTTTGGCCACATCTATATCACCATTTTGTTTGGCTTGGTTTAGAAGATATGAGCTTAGTCTAAAGGATATGAGCTTGATCTTCAAGCTGGCAAAAATAGATCTTGGGTTGGATAGTAAGCTTGATCTCGAGCAATGTGGAGAATAGAAGATTGGAACTCAATATGGCACTTGGGTTAGGTTTCAAACTGAACAAATGACTTGGAAAATAAAATGGTGTGGTAGCAAGGCATGTGGTGGCCTTAGGACCCACCACGTAGACATCTCCAAATGCTCCTAATCCTACGAGATGTATCAAAATAACACATGGTGTTTGGTTTAAAATAATGGGAATATTAGTCCCATATGCAATGTGTAAATAACACAAAGGCACCTATAAACAAAAATGTGTCAATATTAATAAGAATTAATAGAGTCAAAGGCACCCCTCCATAAAAAGAGTGTGTTAATTTGGTTGAGGGTCCCCAACCAACAAATAATGGGGCCCATTTGTCTGAACATGAGTGTCAAAGACTAGAGGTGAAAACCAAACATCCTTTTACCATTGCACTACTATGTGTCACACGTTGATTGGTCCACTTGTCACCTATTTGACTATTGACCATTTTTTTGATTCAAAATTTGACTAGTGATATCTGGAGCATATGATGTCCATTTTATGCATTCTAACATGTGTTGGAAAGCTCTCAGAATGCTCTTATGCACTATACTAGTTTTGGGATAACATGGGAACTATTAAGGGTGAAAAATACTTTAGATCAAACTTCCCCACAAAAATTCCCAATAATCTAACTGACCCAAAAAAAATATTTGTGAGTTCTCTTCTTTGCCATTGACAATATTCTTGCACTGATTCCAAACATACATGAGCCAAAATTAGCATATGAAGGAGTTATGAAGTCAATCTATCAAAATGATGCAATAAAACTCTATTTGAAAAACACAAGTATACATTAGTGAAATAAGATGTCATCAAAAACTTCCATGTAAGAATTCAACTATCTAACTATAATTGTAACCTGATTATGGAGAGTAAAATAAAATCTATATCCATTCTACCAAAATAACCTGTTACCCAAAAATTGTCATTGAATCTGGTGGATGCTCTCAACCCCTTGCACTGTGTGAAGGTTAAGGTGTTCTCTTATTATATCAAAATCACACAAGGGAAAACAAAATATTGCATACCAAATGGTGTTATAGATCACATGTGTACAAAATACCCTATAGGACTTGTAAATAAATTTCAACACATGTATACTTTCATTTATAAACATTGCCCATATATGGGTCTTTGAAAGTACATCTACATGACATGCATGATAAACATACATGTGAGTAAACAAATTTTGTAATACAAACATTAACCAAGATAAAATGGGACTTAAACATATCTACCAAGTATAAAAGTGTGCAACTAATTTGTCCATCCTATGCACAAATAAGAGCCTCTTTACCAACTTACAAAATTTGCAAGTAACTGTAAGCCATATCATAATCATGAATAGAAAAATAATAATTTTAAACCTGTCTCAAATTTTCCTCACTATCTAACGGCTCCCTGATTCATACCTCCAAAACTTATCAATTTGAGTTAGATTTTCCAAAATCTTATCATAATGGAAAACTAAAATAGGAGATAGTAATAACGTGCTTCCACAATACTAGGGTTATAAAAATTACTTTCTAGATCTAAGTAGTTAGAAATTCCCTAATAATAGTGTTTTGAAGTGAATCTAAGCATATTATTCAATACTATAGTTATGCTTATCCAAAACTATCCAATTAAGCCATTTTTATCAATATAAGGGTTGTTCCCTCTTCCTGGTTTCCACAAATAAATAGGAGGTTTCATCTTTATTTAAAACTCTATCTAACTAAGAGTTAGATGATCCATTTTTTTAATTTTCAAAAAGGCTTTAAAACAATTCCACATGAAGGCATATTTTACTTCCAAAGAAATCTTAGACAAAAGATTCAAAATTGTGTATACATAGTTACGTTTGAAAATAACTTATACCTCTTTAGAAACTATGAAGTGCACCTGTTGAGAAATGGTTGGCATATTATTTGTGTTTAAAAACTTTCTGTATGATTCCTACAAATCTTTAAAAAGTTATGAAAAAATACCAACTTATGAACCAATTAAGAAACTCAAAATTTAAAGTGTAAAAACCTGTTCAATTTTCTAAACAATGCCCTATTTGCCATTTCCATATCTTACCATGGAAATAGATCTTTTCACTTGTTCCTATAATTTATATGTACCTAGAGATATGATATATTAATGTATATGGGTTTATGGAGATGCCGACATATGGCACACATTAGCATCTCCATCAACCCATATACATTAATATATCATATCCCTAGGTACATAACATTACTAATTCCATAAGTTACTCCATTATCCTAATATATTGTACCCATATAACCAACTAAGGAGATGTGTGTCATATGTTAGCATCTCCATCAACCCATATACATTAATATATCATATCCCTAGGTACATATCAATAATTAAGGACACATGATTCCATATATGATTAGTAATCTAAAAATAAAGCTATACAATTGGTTTTACCAAAATATTGTGTCAATACCAATATGAAATAATATTTCCATCGTAACTTATTATGCCCTCTGTTTAAGAATGATAATATGATTATAACCTATTCCTCTTGGATGTGTATCACTAAAAATGCCTTGAATTTTATCTAAATGCATCCCAAAAAAGAAAGGTTGATCATTTCTCAACACCATCTCACATCTTCAAGTGATAATTGCTTGTTTATCATCTGGATTGAACCTGCAAGACTAGTAGTTTCATAATCTTAGTTGTTATAAGCTTATCTTAATTTAGTGGATTGGAACACCTTCCAATTTTTCTTTGCACTAGTCAATCATTCATAGGCAAATCAAACAAAATAATAATAACAAAAATATGATATCTAAAAAATCCAAACTGAAGTATATCAACAACTGAAGCAAATCATATATCAACGTGCTCTGATACCAAAATTGGTTTGAAAACAAGATTTACCTCGTACAATAAATCAGATAGTTTTTAAATTTGAATGCTAAAAAACCTCAATTCCGTTTAATTGAAATAGAAATTGGATGCATAATTCTAGGAATTAATGAAAAGTGATAAAAAAACTCTATAAACTCATTTCCTGCATGAAACTCACATTTTGGTCTTTGTTTTATAATTTCCTATACTTAGTTTTAGTGTCTCATTAATTATTTTTACAAAACTAAAGTACAATGAAAACACAACATACTGAAAATAAAATTAATACCAAAACTTGATAACAAATTTCACCTTTTTAGGGGCTACATCTTTGGGTTTGTAATCATGAACTAATTCATTATAAAAGATGCAAATATCATCAATTTACAAACTTACATAAAAATGGATTTGAGAACCTATAAATAGTACTAAAATTGACTATGTAAAGGCTCTGAAACTAATTATCAATTCATCTTCTCAAATGTTGTAGCACCTGTTCATCCTCTTTGTACATTCAAGCATGATTCTCCATTAAGAGTGCATGAAAAACTCTTGAAAATGGGCATATAATGTCAAGGAGTGTTTTCTACCTTATTTGGGCCTACAACACCTTTAATAACCCTATAACAACATATAGAATGAGCTCCATAGATAAAGGCCTTAGAAAATAGGAGCATCCATCTATATCATTCAATATTTATGTAATCTTCAAATGCAAATTTACATAGTATACATAATAGTGCATCTTGCTTGGTCTAATGGAAAGACATATCTTTTTTCAAGAGACATATCAATTTTGAAGCACATATCAACCCATTTAGTTTCCCATGGATTGGGTCTATGTAATCCCATCTCAGGTCTATAAAACCACCTTCATCCATGGCTCTAAAAGCCTTCCAAATAGGTGTATTACCCTCCTTCTATTAGGACCTATGTCTTTTCAAATACATACCCAATGTTATACTTCTTCCATGGTCCATGGTCCATGACCATGAAAATAAAAGAAAATGTATATCACCCCATCTCAAGTCTATATATTTAAAAATACCCTACAACATAATTATATCATCTGCTCATGGCCCAAAGGCCTTACACAATAGGCAAAGACATCCACCCAAACATGGGTCTCTCCCTGTATAAATATATAGTCATCCATATACTACCTAGCTCGTGCCCCAATGGTGAGCTCCTTCTTTACAAAATAGGGTTTGGACCCTCCCAAAATATCTTATTTTGGGTTCGTATAAATTCAATTAGCAATTGTGTCTTTACCATATTTGTTTCAACATCATGGACTAACAACCAGGACTTAACTTTTGCTATCTGAGGTCAAGATTTCGAGCCTCAAATATTGACAAAATATTTCCTTTAAAGGATTAAAAATCCCATATTCATCAGAGGAGAATAATTAAAAGACTTTAAATAGGCTTCATGGGGTGTTCAAATCATGGCTTTGGCCATGTCTATCTCACCATTTTATTTGGCTCAGTTTAGAAGATTCGAGCTCAGTTAGAAGGATATGTGCTTGATCTTTGTGCTAACATAAATCTATCTTGGGTTGAATATTAGGCTTGATTCTAAACAATGTGGATAATAGAAGATTAGAACTTGAGCTAGCACTCGGGCTAGGTCTCAAACTTAGCAAATGACTCAAGAAATAAAATGATATGGTGATAGGTCATGTGGTGGCTTCAGGACCCAGCACATGGACCTCTCCAAATGCTCCTCATCCTACGAGATACACCAAAATAGCATATGGTGTTTGGTTTAAAATAATGGGAATATTAGTTCCACATGCAATTTGTAAATAACATAGAGGCATATATAAATAAAAAAGTGTCAATGGTAATATGTAGTAATGGAGGCAAAGTCACCCCTCCCTAAAAAGAGTGTGTCAACCTTGGTTGAGAGTCCCCAGCCAACAAATAGTGGGGCCCATTTGTTCGAACATGAGTGTCAAAGATCAGAGGTAAAAACCAAACAATCTTTTACCATTGCACCACCACGTGTCACATGTTGATTGGTCTACTTGGCAACCATTTGATTTTTGACCATTTTTTTGATCCAAACTTTGACCAGCGATATCTAGAGCATATGATGTCCATTTTACACATTCTATTATGCATTAGAAAGATCTCAGAATGATCTTCTACACTGTACTAATTTTGGGATATCTTAGTAATTATAAATGGTGAAAAATCCTCTCGATCATAATTCCCTTAGGTTCCCATTTCACCTTTTTCAAACCATTTTTCACATGATTGTACATATACGTTTGTGTATGTGATCTTAGGCTCTACAGGGATTAATAGTCTTATCAACATCAGTATCAATTTTTTTGATTCTAAAGGATATATGGAGGCTATAATAATATTATAATATCATTCTCATGGTTTACTTATTTCCCTCAATCTACTTTGTCTTTCAAAACAAGCAGGTCTCTTTCATTCTAGGTAGGCAGGCCTATAGGGTTAGTTGGATGAGTGTATGCATGGTTCAAGTGAGTCATGTTTTTTCATCTCCTTCTCTGATCTTCCTTTGAGTCTCTTTGACCTCAAATTACTCTTATCACTTTGTCCATCTAACTAAGTTTCAAACTCACTATATATTGCATCTTTTCTCAAGTTTGAAAACCATTGAACTACTTAAACAAGCCTATAGGTAGTGATTGGGGTTTGACTACATATTAGAGTTTATAAATATTCTAAAATTCATTGAATACCTCAATAAACTTCATCATAATATTATGAGTTTATAGCCCTTCATTGACCCTGTGTAACTTTTCAAGAACCCTACATATTTGTTTGCATACACCTAATATCTTATATCTTTCAAGGCATGGTTTTAGGTGGTGATTTGAGTGAGAGTTTTGAAAATTGAGCTTAGATACCTATCCTTGTCAACTAGGTTAATTAAATTTGATAGTGATTAAACTTTCATGAGGATTCTTCACATTCAACCTAGTTTTTTGCAAACCTATTAACACTTTCTTATGTTGGCCATACATAGATGCTCCTTTATCCTACTTGTAAGTGTTTATTGATTTCCACTCTCTTAGTGTATTGGACATCACATGAGCATAATGTGAGGTTATATTTATAGTTGAATATATCTTATTTTTTATCAAATGACCTCTTACATGTCCATCTTCAGATATATTTAGGTGATGACTCAAGATTTTACACCACTCAAGTTTGCCAATGTTGCCTGTAGGTATATATTAGGTGATGGGAGAATTAAGTATTGAGAACACATCCTCTCTACTAGTATTAAACTGAAACCAAGCATAGAGACACTGCATTTCCTTACCTCATGCCTTCAAACCCACTTTTGATTCACATTTCAAAATAATTTCTCTTAAAATAAACCTATAGGTCTGCATTTATTATATTTTTAATCCTCCTATAATGGTTGGCTTGGTTTATTTTAGCCTTTGATATTATCTAAATTGGTCATCACATTATTTATGAGGTCAAAATACCCATATGCCCTAAAACATACAAGACAAAACCTCTTTAATCCATTCTGTAGGCAACATTAAAACACAATCTTCAAACATAAAACATGAATACCATTAGAGGACTAGTATAAAATGACTAGTCAAGTTAGAGAGATTTGGATGGAATGAGAAGATAATGGAAATACTTAACCATCCCTTGTATGAATTGTAACCTATCAAACTCTTCAAAACTTCAAAGGCAGATTTGTGGCATATCTCGTAGAGGCTCTTCTTAAGACCATGGAAGGTCACATGTGCCAACAAATTGGAAATAGACATATAATGGCTATGATTATCTATAAAAACCCTATAAAATGTTCACCATGCTTTAATGAGCTTTATATTACATGAAAATGGTGTAAAATATGAGCCTATGGGGTTGACTAACTATTTTTTAATGGCTATCTTGTTAGTGATGGTTCATATAGCTCAGGCTCTCAAATCCTAAAATATTTTCATGTATCTTAATCCCATGGGGTTAAATAATATGCCTAGGATCATTTGGCCCAACTCTTTTGTACATTCATGAAACAAGTAACAAATTCTATCCTTCTTGAGCTTGTGAAGAGATTGACTTGATTCCTGACTACTTTTTGTAACTTTCAACTTATAAACACCTATGTAAGCTCATTTTTAGTGTGGATAAGTTGAAAGGACATTTTCATACACATTTCACCTATGACTTTAGATCTTCTTGGCCATACAAGTGATTTGAAACTACTTATTTTTGCATGGTTTTCCATCTATAGGCATTGGTTTGCAAGTTTATTCTAACCTTTAATATTATATGACCATTTTATGGCATCATTCACATTACAAAATTTGTTGAAGTGTTTGTCCTTGAGATTGGTACGTGCATTTCCTCAAATTTAGCCTAGAAGAGTGACTTAAAGACTTTGGGTTGTATGAAAAACATGATAAAATATTAGTGCATGACTATAATACCTATAATACATAACAAAAAACTCATATAATTACTCATCCTAATATTATAACCTTAACCACACATGACAAACATATTGACTCATGAATGACCTTTAAGACTATACAAGTACATAAGAGGCCAAAACTTACAATGTTATACAAGAATTAATTGACCAATTTTGAAGAGCATTAAAAGATTTAGATGACCATAAACAAGATTGTAAATTTGTGTGAACAAGTTTCAACCTTTAGGGGTTGACCATTTTGACTTGGGGGTCAAAATTGGTCAATATTACCACTGTAGGAATGCCCTCTATATCAAAATGTTTCATCTAGAATAATTTTAAGGCTCATTATAGGCAGGCATTGTCAATAAGGTCCCATCATGTATAAATTTTACACATCGATGTAAATTATATGGGATTACCTTCATTTTAAGTATCCAATATCTACCCAAAATTAAATGATAATATAATGATTAAGAGTGGTTGGAACTATTTTTGGCCCTAATGTCACATCCAATGTTATTTGGCCAACTGAAGGGATATGTGAATTATCAAATCCTTTGATATTCATAGCTTATTTTTGAAGAATATTGGTGATAATACCCATGGTGTTTAGGAAATTTGTGCTACAAATGTTTAGGCCCAATCCATTATCAATAAGCACTCTTTTGATTCCCTTATTGTGCATAGTCACTTGTATGAACAAAAGAAAATCTTGGTTAATAATATCTTTGGATGGTAAATATGTTGGCTCAAATTTAATGAGTTTTGCATTGTTTTTGAGTTTTTTCAAAATATCTAAAAATTAAGTTGGTTCAATATCACTTGGAACTTTGGTATCATGTAATAATTTATATAATATATATTTATATATAGTGGATTGATTTAGAAGTTTGAGGATTCAGATATTAGCATGTGTGTTGCTCAATTGGTCAACAAGGTAATATCCCTTAGATTTAATCACCAATTTAGGATTAAGAGGCACCTATTATATATTAACAACTAGTGGATTAGTTTGGATACCCTTACATTTTTTTAAAGTGACATCATGGACCATGGAATCCAATATAAGTTGTGGGTGAATAATGGGTATGGGATGGTAACTATTACTCAAATAAGATCTAGGTGGTAAATGGTTTAGAGTATGCATGTTGTCATGTAGATATTGGCTCTATGGTATTTTGAATTGAGCTATGAAGAGAGATTAAACCATATCATTATATGATGGATTTACCTATTTTATTGAATGATAGATCTGATTAAACAATTATAATAACAAACAATAGTTATAACCCCAAATTATAGTCCAAAATGAGCTATAGATATCCATATTGCACATATTTATAACAAAATTAAAACTTATTTTTAACTTGTTAAATTAGAAACAAAGAATACAATAAACCATAGATCAATATCTAAGGTTTTTGGGACCAAAGGTTGTGTTCACCAAATATTTATCTGTAAATTGAGATAGGTCAATATAGTATAGGGTTAAGAATATATAAATGAATAAGCACAAGTGTGATAAATAGATCTATAGTAGGCTAATTAATTTCAAACTTAGAAAAAAAAATTATGAAATTAAATACTAAGATATGCTAAATATATTAATTATAACTATTTATTGATACATAAATGAAATGAAAAAAAGAGTACTTGATATACTATGTGCATGTGGATCTAATATGGAATAGGCTAGAAATAGACTAGATCAATGCCTTGGACCAGTTGTCAAATTCTATAAATTTTCCCTTTGTAGCCTTGAACACTTGCATCAACCTTAGACGGTTGTATCGATGATTCTATTTGACTTAGACATAGATGTTTAGTATATAATAGCTATCATTTCTATATGTGACCACCTAAAATATTATGGGTTTGGTGTCACCTTCACTCTAGTGTGCTCATATTTAGATCATGAACTGTCACTCCTTTTCAAATATTAAAACCCTAGTTATTCATCTTCATAGTGATTATGGGAGAAATGGGTTAGTGGGATCACAATGTCGAGCTAACCCAAAAGACTCATCTATCAGTGGATACTACCTACATAGCCACTACTTTAAAGAGGGCCTCAGACTAATGTAGTTTTCCGCTAATGTGTTGGATTATGTGTGTATAAGGATAAAACATGTGAAAAGTAAGTACATTAATGACCTAGCTTGTAACTTGGAAAATAGGACTCATGGACTACTCTTTTAGTACTTTAGACCTATATATGTGATGTCCCTATGACTAATATGGAAATAGGATAAAATAAGGAATCTTTGCTCACTTAAATTCTTGATTAAATATTTTTTGTAAGTTGCCTTGTGAGTTGTTAGGTCTGTGTTAGGTGAGGAAGGAATGATGATTGATCGTGTGTGTGTGTGTGTGTGTGTGTGTGTATCCCTTTTGGGAAATACTTGCATTAAATAACTCAAGCCGACCATAGGTTTACATTTCATTTAAAATTTTGATAAATTTAGGGCACTAGACACTTGTGTTGATGTAGGAGTTTGATTGGCATACAAGTGTCCAAGAAGCTAGAAAATAAGCACACATCCAAAACATGTATAGATAAAAGATAATTATTTTTATAGTACTCTAAGCATGATAGAAGGCTTAGGTCATTAGAATAATAATGGTTGGACTAAGAGATAATGAATTTGGCATAGAGAGAGTGTATGCAATAAATTTGGTAGTTGTAAGGTCTAGAAGTGGAAGGCACATCCATGATATGTATTTTTTGTGTATAATACTAAGGTTCTATATGATTCATATTTAGTGTCTACTATTGCCTACAACACTAAATCTTATCTAGCTAGATACTGGAGCCAAAGGCCAAGCATAAAATCTAAAGGCATTTCATGGTGTTCTAAACCGCAATTTATTCTTCCAAAATAGTCAAGAAAGAGTCATTAGTAAGGTGGCCATTAATAATTTGGTCTTGAGGCAAGTGGGGGAGAGAAACTCCCGTCTAGAATTGGAAGGCACATCCATGATATGTATTTTTTGTGTATAATACTAAGTAACTATATGATTCATATATAGTGTCTACTATTACCTACAACAATAAATCTTATCCAGCTAGATACTGGAGCCAAAGGCCAAGCATAAAATCTAAAGGCATTTCATGGTGTTCTAAACCACAATTTATTCTTCCAAAATAGTCAAGAAAGAGTCATTAGTAAGGTGGTCATTAATAATTTGGTCTTGAGGCAAGTGGGGGAGAGAAACTCCCTTAACTAACCCTTTAGAAGCATAATCCCTCAATAAATTGCCAAAATCTTTTGAAACTAAGACATAAAGAAAAGGAGCTAAGGGGCAACCTTGCCTGATGGATCTAAAAAAGATCAAAATTCTCAAATTCATGACCATTAGTGATGAGACAAGCAAAAGTATATTGAAAGATAGTTTGGATAGAGTGAACAAACCTAGGACCAAAACCAAATGCTTGTAATAATGAAGGGTTATTCAATTATGTCATAGGCCTTTTCAAATTCAATTCTAATAAACAAAGCTTTATGTTTGGATGTGTAGGCCCATCCTAACCCTTCCCAAACACCAATAATTTTGTCTAGAATATGTCTACATTGAATGAATCTAGTTTGCTTAGGCCTAACCACCAAATAAAGGAATTACCTAATTATTGGGGTTAGATCCTTGAAAATAATTTTATAAGATACTTTCAAGAGGGTTATGTGCTTGTAATTCTTGATTATATTTTGGTTACCAGCCTTGGAAAAAAACTTGGTATTTATTTTGTTTATGATATTTCCAAGAGAGCCCTTGGCCATAGCTTCCAGATAAATTTTTTGCAAATCAAGTTCCACATAATCCCATAAGGTTTGGTAGAACTCACAAACAAATCCATCAATACATGGGTTTTGTCATGATCTATACCAATCACTACATTATGAATCTATTCAATGGAAATAGGCCTATCACATGCTATTATTTATCCTAGAATGAGTTTACATGGAACAACATCAAGTTATTTTCTTAAAGTAGAATCCTTATATTTAGAAGGAGCTAAGCTTGAAAAATGCATTTATAATGTTGAACAAAGGCTTGTAGGATACATAGAAAACCAATGAGAATGTCACCAAACTATTTGATAGCCTTGATTTGTATAATATATTGTTGATCTCTTAGGTTGTTGAAAAAATCCTTGGATAATTTATCCCCAATCTTTATCCAGTGGATGCAAGCCCAAATTTGAGCACCACAAGCTTGATGAATCTCATATAATTTAATCTTTTGCCTAAAATCAATAGTGTTTTTTAGAGTATCATTCAAGGGTGATTGTTCAAGTTCATAAGAAACCCTATTAAACTCCCTCATGTATACAACATTGGCCCTTTTCTTTAACATGGATAATTTTTTTCCAAATACCCTAAGGAAAGTGATAGTGAAAGCAACGGTTGCTTCTAATGAATCAATCCAAATAGAGACACCATTGGGGTATGGAACTAACTGTCAAACCATTTTAATTTGATTAAGGGTTTTTTCATGTTTTAAATGCAAGGTGTTAATATAAAATTAGTTGTTAAATGTTTTGATTGGTGGAATAGACCAATCAATGTGAAATTTGATGGGATGATGGTGGGATAAAATAACATCTAAAAGCACATTGAGTGGCCTATAAAATCTCTATAAAAATGTAAGTTTTTTTAGAATGGCTCTCTTTCATCTCTTGAGAACCCTATTAGTTAATTAGTGAAAGTTACACCAAGTGAACTTGTGATGATGATTAGGGTCAAATATCCCTAACTTGTTTCATGTATAGAACCAAGTCTCTTCCTCAATGACACACCATCTCATGGTTAGATCCCATTATTTATTCTCCATAGACTCTACCATGTTGAAATGTCCATAGATTATCAAGTTGGCATTTAGGAGTTACTCCTCTAGCCATTATGAGAGAACCACGCATTCCATGACATCATTGGAAGTGTAAATATTAACTAACCCAAGGTTATTCTCATAAAAATAAAAAAACCATCCAAAGTTCATGGTTAGATGGGTCCACTCCCAAATCCATTACAAAAAAGTAAAAAGTGGTTTTATCATAGTGATCACTATAACATGTCTCATGTTATGGTCAGACATGTGATAAGTAGCAACATACAAATGGTTTTAGCTTCCATTTAGAGATAATTTTTTAATCTTCACTTCCTCAAAAAAATGTGTTGATCTAAAAGGTTCTAAAAACTAGCCCAAACCATGTACTTACATGTTGTGTTAGTTAAATCACCAAAATTTCATGAATAAATATTCATTAGAAACTATCAATGTGCATAGTTTCTCTATCTTGGCCTTCAATCACTACAAATCAGTTGTTTAGAATTTTTTGCTAACCTTTAGCAAAAAGGTCCACAAGCACTACAGCTCATCATTCATTATATAATAAATCCTCCTCATTTTTATAGGGTAAGGGCTCTACAAACATCATGTCACCTAATGACAAGGGGAAAGATGGGTTTCCCTAGGATTTAGAGCCAAGATATGGATGTTATAAGTCAAGGATTATTGTGATTAAAATAATGAGAAATTGGGAGTGAAAGACTCTTATGTTTTGAAAATCTGATTGGTTTCTTGTGGAGTACTTATCATGACCAATTTAAGGTTTTCTTGTGGAGTGAGAAGGACTCATGGAGATTGGGTTGGAATGACTGGATGTGGGTTTTCCATAATGATGGTAATGGTCAACTTAGGGTTGTAGGGATATATATTATTATGGTTATTCTTATTATTCATTTGAGCCAAAATTTACCAACCAACATTAACTCTCTTTAGGGTTTTATTTTTCTCAACCATGGCTTTGGCCAATGGATTCATGATAACCATGAGTGGAAAATATTTGATCTTGTGGATAGATGATTGACACCAAAAGAAAGTTTTGGGAAGGTTGATATACATCACCCATAGGGTGAAGTGTTTCCATATAATTTATATGTCAATGGTGTCATGGAGGTATTGTGAAATATCAATCTCCACATAGATGTGTCATTTGTAAAACATGAATCCATAGAGTGTTGTTCATTTTTAGTGAATAAAGAAAAAAATAATTGTATGAACATAACACTCTAAGCCTATGCACTAGGATGTATCAAGGTCAAACAAGAGGTGAATCAATTAGAAAGAAAACAAACATGTTATACCTTCTTTGGAGACTCATTTTCTTAATGGTTTGAAGAGGCTTATGCTTGGCTTGTAAACTATAGATCTTTGGCAATGTTTTTTTCTTGTATATTGATAAATGGTTTTGAAGGGACCATACCCTATTACAAAAAGGCTCAAACTATAGATATAAAAAATAAAATTAGTGGTTGGAAAGAGGGATCCAATCCCTAATACAAAATATCAATATCAAGATAGACTTGGAAGCCCAACAATAGAAAAACCAAATGCTAAGAGTAAGACACCAAAACAATAGTAGTTACACAACAAAAATACAACAACAACCTAGCAAAAAGATAGAAAAAATCCAATGACTATGAGAAAATAATCTAAAAATATGTCTTCACTTGAGTAACTTGTTAAAATTCTTCTGAAGGTTTTCAAAAGCATTGAAGAGCCTAAGGCCATGGTCTATGATAGATCAAACATGTCAATGGTGTTGAAAGCACATGTCTTGGCCAAACCACTACTCCAAATGCCTTCATGAATGCTGCCCAAGGTGCAGATCTATTAAACTTGGAATTCTAGGAACTCCATAAAGGCTTTGAGCATGGATAAGAAGTCAATCTACCTATTCCTGATCTGATCAAAGCTTCTTTCTAAAGTTCACAGCTTCTTGAAAACTTCTTCCACTTTGGCTTCATCAAGTGAAGGGGTATCCCCCATCTTTCTCTTGCCAATGCTCTTATTCAGATGTTTAACCTCCTTATTGAGATCACTAACCTTGTCTTCTATATTGGCCAATTTATCCTTAAAAGAGGGATAAGGACCAGTGTCCCTATTCATGTTACTAATAACCATTAGACTCTCAGCAATAATAATTTATTTGCCCACCAAAGAAATAGGATCCTTATCTTTACTATTTCTAAGAACCCTTTTTGGGGAGGGAGGATTGGGAAGCAATAAATTGGGGTTCTTAGAGCGAATCCTGTGCTTGGAAGAGGATTCAAGATGTAGTAACATGTGGGGGGGGAACATTCATCAAGATTAAATTGTAATGCTAATGCAAAAGGAGGATGATTATTTGATGTAGGGGAAGGGGTCTCTTGTGATTTTAAACCTCAAGGATGGAGGCTTTCATGGATTGAAGGATATAATAAGGGAAACTAAAAATGGGTCCCTTATAGAAGTGGTTTAAAAGAATAAAATGGTGTAGAGGGAGGGTGTTGAACCTGGCTTCAAGAGTGATATATCTCACAATTGTGTTGGAAATCTCATGAAAAGGGTTAGGTAGAGAAGAACGCATAATACCTACTTTGGTAATGTTGACTCCATGTGTGGGCAACATTTTCCCTTATTTGCACTAGATTTAGATTGAGAATTGTGTGAATAAATGTGAAGATCTAGTATAATTTTGGCATAATAAGTTTAGTTCAAGAGAGCTTATCTATAATGGTCAAAGGTCCCTATAGTTATAGACTTTTGGTTTAAATGTGAGCCATTGATCTAAGATCAAGATCAATGGTGGAGAGGGAATCCTCAAACCCATGATTGCACAAGATAGAGTGTGTAAGAGACTCAATTTAAGGCAACTTTAGATTGTGGAAGAGATTTGGAAGAAAAGTGCAATTATGCCTCTTTTGAAGTGTGTTATAGGCCATGCCATAGATGAGTGGGTAAGAGGCCCTATCATAAGTGTAAGAGAGTGTGTAAGTGGTCATTTAATAATCCACCTTTATTTCACTCCACACCATATTCCATTGAATTTACAAATGATGTCACTAATGTGAGGTAATATTGTAATTCTATTTTTTGGAAAATAGAAGTTTCTAAAAAGACATATAATTTTGTATTTGAAAAATGATTAGGCTAATTAATCAAGGTGATTAATTGATAATTAAAATAATGGTGTATTTTCAATGCCATTTGTCCAATTAAATATTCATTTAATTATCCTAGAATAACACTTGGGCAAATGGTAAGGTTCATTTGGGGTAAACTTTGTAAAATTGTTCTAACGTTACAGTGCATTGCCCCAATTAAGAATGTATTGTCATAAATTTGGATTAAATTATTAATTGTGTGGGTAAATTAGATTAGTGGACAATTTATATTTAAATTTACGTGTGATTGTAAAAAGTCATTCTGATTGTAGTTTAGACACGTACGTGATTAAAAAGAAGTGTCTACATGAGAAGGTGTTACAAGAGACAAGGCACATTAACATATTTTCAAATAATGAAAAAGTTATTAAGAATAAAATTGGTAATGATTTAAGAATGATGTGTTCTCATTTTTCTAAATTTATGGGCCACAAGGTTTGGGTTAATGCCCTAAAGGGCATTTTGATAAGCCTTGGATTCCCCTCAAGGTAACAATTAGAGAATGGTTTAAAATGGTCAGGCCCTCAAAATTTAATAAAACACATGGTATATAGGATAAAATGTCTAAAAAATAACATAGAAGAAAATGGGACCAAAACTGTCAATAGAGCTAAAAATGGGCCTCTGAGTAAGAACATAATGAAAATGAGGAGAAAGGGGGGGTGGTAAAATTTCAATTTTCAAGCTATAAATTCACCCTTGGGGGTAAAATCCAATCATTGTTACCATCCCCTAGTGAATATTTTAGTTTTGGTTTTGTGTGAGAGGTTGTAGCAAAGAATGGATCCATGTACGCAACAAAGGCACCTCAACAACTGGGTTTGAGATTATAGGTGATCACCATAGGATAGGCTACCAATAAGTAGGTCCTCCTTAGTTAATTTTTGAATTTAATAGCATTTATTGCTAAGTTTAGCTAGGGAAATGATAAATCCATTAAATTTGTGAAAAATGGTATCAACAGTTTCACAAACAAAAATGGTAAAAATGACACATAATCGATGAAAATGCCACACAATTGGTAAAAATGCTAGGAAAAATGGTAGTTTTGCCAAAAATTCAAAAATACTATTTAGGTTGAGTTTTAAAGTGGGAAAATCCAAATCATATAAAACATGAAGGGAGAAAATACTAAATAAAATGGAAAAAATGCCAAAATGGGTGACAAATGCCTAATCGGTGAAAACACGAAGAAGGGACAATGACAAAAAGGCCTTGATAAATGATGAAAATTCAAGAAAGTAGAGAATTGGTTAAGGAGAAAGAGATGAAGCCTGTCATAAATAGAAGTGTTTCGATTGGTCAAGGCATAAAATAAATTAAATGATTAGAATGATGTTTTGCATGAAGAATATATTAGATTTACCTTACAAAAATGTTACCTAGATTTGATTTTTGATATAATTAGTAATTTGTGCTGATTTGCCTAGTGTGAAAGATTGGCTCACTATTTTGATCATGTGTGAACACCACTCACATTAGTTATTGATGAGGAAATATAGACCAAGGATATGTGCACATTTTTGAAGAGAGTGGGTTTACTACATGTCATCTGTATACTAGTGATTAGAGTGGGCGAAGCCTACCTTAGTATACTGGATGAGAGATGGAACTCAAAGATGTATACATTTCATCTACCTATCAGAGAGGCCACTATTATGTTAGATAACATGTGGTATATTATAAGGATATTGAATAGAGGATGAGTATTATATTGGATTGGCCCCACAGGGCAACGGGCTTTGTTAGATGACCTGGTAAATGGTTTTGATATTTTCATGAAGGGTGGGATAGTGCACATGGAATTGATCAAGTCATACATAGATGTTTAACCAAAAGGATTACCACCAGTAGAGACTTTTACACCAACATAGATTGACAAAGAGGTGGTGGTATTCATGGCCATTATTGGTGTCATATTATTGCCTAAAAAGAGTGGTCAATTCTTCCATATGGAAGGTGGGATAATTAGAGACATGCTAGATGAGACCACTATTTTTGTTTGGGGGCTAACTTTATTGGTCTAACTATACCTAGATATAAACATGTTTGTATATTAAGGTGGTCAGAGCATTAGTGCATCTACATTATTCTAGGTATGGGCCTAAGAGGACATTGTTATTGAGTGATCAGTGGGTTAGTTTATAGACAAGCACATGGCTAGATCAAGTTATGCATTATTACCATATGTTGCCTAGGCTTATAAAGGGGGACCAATAGATGTAGGATTGACAACTACCTACATAGCACGATGGGTCCAATTTTGACCAAAGAGAGTGAATGTGCCCCATGGTGTCTCAAGATAGATGATACCAGTATTAGTAGTGCAGATAGTAGGACAGGGTTAGGATTAGGGACTAGTAGATGTGGATGTAGAGGGTGAGGCCAACAACCACATAGATGAGAGTGATCAATACAATAACCCAAACCCATAGACAAATGTTGAGATTATAAGGACATGGTATAAGGGTACCTAAGAGACACATATGGGTATGAGGGAAGCAAGTGAGGTGGGTTTGTCAGGTATATCTAGATAAGATAGAAATATAAATATACTTGAGGATGAGATTATTGTGAGGTTGGTTGATATATGACCTATGGGCTAGGGTTATCTAACTATAGTAGTGGGTGACTATCACAAATGGACAAATTACAACCCTTCATTCAAAGAGTGACTCATTAAAGGAAGAGGTGTCCTAAATGACATCAATTCAAGCTGAGAGAGATAGGGCTAGGGAAAATGTGTAGCGGCTCTATAAGGAAAAAGACACAATGCATCAAGCACTTACAGGTCTAACTCTATCCTAGATTGTCCTTGAGAGCCTTTAGGCTAAGGATAAGGCAACATAATATCATAACTTATATGAGGGGTTCATAATAGTAGAGGGTAGGAAACTTACTTTTGAGGTCTCTAAGGTGCAAATATTAGCGATGGGGTCTATGTGATCCAGGACACACCATACTTCGAGCTCAAGGTAGTTAGTACATCAACCTCCACCTTTGCCATCACCATGGCCCATGGGGCTTCCACCACAAAGGGGGCATAAGGATACCTGAGTCAGATTTGATTGGCATAGCTCTTTGTGTTATGTATCATAACTTGTATATATTCATGATGTATGTGATTTTTTGAGATATATGGCATTCATTTCTGATCTTACTGATGTACACATACTCTCTTATAGATAATGCTTTTTCTAATTTAGTATGTGGTGATCATCGTATTATGAGTTAGAATAAAAAATATGATTGGATTATTATGGTTATGTTTTTGGTCATGTTGATATGGGATTTATTAGATTTTTTTCCATGATTATGTTATTCCAATAGTGTAGATATGAATAGTAAATGTGATCTAATGTTATGTCTTGTACTAAAAATGTGTTATGTTATGATGTTGTATTTTAAATTGAATCATGTAAAATGTTTGTGACTTTTTGTATATGCTCATTGGTTGATATGTATTATGAGTAGCATATATATTAGTCATGTGATTCATTGATTGTGTTATGCGTACACAAGGAGATTTTTTCTACGACATTGTTTGTTAGACAATCAGAACTTGATTTTTAATTTTGAATTTGACATTATGAACCATAATTATAAAGGAATCATGATAAAATTTCATTCCATAAGCGTAAAAACTTCATTTAAATGCAAATGTAAACAACCTAGGATCAAAATATTAATAATCAAGACCCAAGTGTAAAACATAATGCAATAAACCAATATTAGGTTAGATACAAATATATATAACTCAAGGTTATTATATAATAGATCCAAAATTAATTGTAGACTATAATGCACTAAACCCAAGGCAACCAAAAATTTAAAAATAAAAACATACTAACAAGCAAACAATTAAACATACACAAACACAAACTTGAAGAGAAAAAATAAGTAACTAATTAACCATTTATGCATGTGTGGATATAAGGTGTTACTCATAGGTGTTTACCCAAGGGTAAAAGACATGTCAAACAATACTTTTGACAATGTTAGGATGGGTAATAGAATAAGGGGAAGGAAGTGGTTGAGTTAACCTGAGATGCCCCATGCATCCAAGTGCTACCTACATAGTCCATACAGACTTTAGAAAAAATTTAGTTCTCCCAATAAATGGGATAATGATAAAGGTAATGTTAAGAGAAAATATTAAATTAATATAATAAAATGGGATTAAATCTCAAAACATCAAGAGCATGCAAATGATTATCTCTTAAAACAACAAGAGTGTTGAATAATTAGCTCACAAAATAATGAGAGCATTGACTGGTTGTGGAAAGATGGATGGTAGTAAGGGTGGATGATCCACCCTAATATTCCCCATGTATCCAAGTGCTACATATATATTTCTTGTATACATCCAATTCCTATCACTATTGTGCTAAAATTGTCAATCTAAGCAATATTCTACGACAATGTACAGTCTGGGCTAAAATCACTAAAACGCACTAAATGGTTCAAACTTGTCACGTATAGGTGTTGATTTAGGATAATGTATCCCTAAATGGGGAAATGCATTTTATGTGATTATTATATTTTCTTAAATCACTTTGATTCAAATTACAGCCATGTAAAATGATGCTCTAGACCATTGAATTCTTCTAATTTGGCAACACACATTACGTGTATGTGTTATTTTGCATTCATAATGTCCTAATTGGGGTATTATTCCATATGCAACTAACACCTTCTTTTGATTATACTCTAATAAAATTATGACTCAGTAAATTGACATTTTTGACCAAGTTGATTGTGTGATAGATTTCTAAAGAATTACAGAAAATTATTTAGTCACTTAAGCAAATTAAACCAAATCAAGAGCCTAAGTGAAAAATCCATAGAAGTTATTTAAAATCTATTTATTGGAAATTCATTCCTCAAATATACATCATCCCATGACATCATCAATGGGGTGGCATCTATAAGCCATTAATGGAATAAATATCATAATTAAGCCTTCTCATGCCTCATTAATGCCCCATTTTTTCAAACATTTATAGATTGTCACTCCAAAATTGAATTTATCCATGGTCACATGTCTTGATCTTATGGATGGTCATGGTTGATTCTGAACATTTTTAGAAAGCTATAAATATAGGGCTTCACCATTGATTAAGGGGGATTAAATTCTGTGATGTTATTATGCATAATTATTATCACAAAGCTTCACCTATTTGCACAAGTTGATCAAACACATGAGCCTAAACCATTTGTGCACTAGGAAATGATGGAGGAGCTTGCTACTCATCATTGATGTGGACTTGAAGCACTAAATGTAGGAAAAAAACATGTTTTTTGGACACCCTTGTAAGAAGGGACATTATTTGGAATATTTAGTAGTATTCCTTCTTTAAATACCTCTTAGAATTCATTTGCAACACCCCATGAGGGAGTGGGCTTGATGTTTTAGTGTCTATATGCTTTTTTATATAGATTTTCTTGGTTAATGCATGGACTAACACATCTTGTAATCCTACTCTACATTTTTTCATGCTTGATGGGACTCATACCTCACAAAAGTCTTGATATTTTCTAATTTTTCATTCAGACCCTCTTTAGAGGCTATTTTGCACTTCTTTTTCTCTTATTTTGCATTTATGCAGCATCTAAGATAAATGGCAAGATTGACCTATAAAATGGTGGGATCGCTCTGGAAGTGGATGAGATCAACCTAAACATCAATGAGATCACCTTATGAAATGGTGGGAATGTGTACATGAATAGAGGGATCGGTTTTATACATTTTTATTTGCATGTGTGTTTTATAAGATCAGTGATATTATGCTACAATTGATGGGATCACTCTGTAGAATGGTGGGAATACACTGAGATCATCAAGATCACTTTTTAAATTGGTAGGATCATCTTATGAAATGATGAGGTCGTTCTCAACCAAAAATTGATAGGTAATTGTTATTTTCTTTTAATCAATTTTTATCATTTTGGTGAGATCACTTCGTGCTTTGATGAGTTTGCCCTGCTAATCAGTGATATCACCTTGTCAAATGGCAAGATCATGAACCCATGTTTTTTTAATTCTATATTTTAATAGGATCACCCTATGGAATAATAGGAATGCCTTGTGTAATGATGAGATCACTTTGTGGAATGATGAGATTGACCTACACAAGAAAATGAAGACTTAAAAATAGAAAGGTAAAAGTTTGTGAGAATAATTCACACCCAAATTTCAAACTTCTAACATCTTCTTTGTAGGGTTTAAGTAGCTTAGTCTCCATTTAAACAAGAAAAGAAAAGGAAATTTTCATTCATACTTCATTTTGGTGCCTTATAAAAAAACTATCACACTAGCTAAACACTCTTAAGAGTTCTATTTTCTTTCTTGTTTATTAAAGTTTGTTATTTTAGCAAAATGAGTGTTGCACGTATGCTCTCCCCCATCCCATTTAGGGAACTATTATAGCACATAATTGCACCCTTGTGGGAGTTTTCTTCAGGTTCTCCCACTTCCAGCTATAAGCATGAAAACAACCTCAAGATGTGGCTTTCTTATAGTGAGGTTAAACCTCTAGGATTTTTAAAGAGGCTAGTTCCTCTTTAGTGGATCACCTAGACTACTGCTGAAATGAAACTTCATGGGAAAAGGGTTAGGAAGAGGTAACAGGGATCTTAAGAAAGCTAACAGGTGATGCACCAAATTTAAATGGACACTCATCTACGCTTAAACCCACACTAGATCAGTCATGAGGTGACTTAGGCTTTCATGATCTCAAGATCAAGCTATCACATGTTGGAAGAGGTTCAGGGAGAACACTAGTTTGAACCTGCAAAACTTGAAAAGACTTCAAAAAGGCAAACAATAGGCTAATGGATTAGGAATACGTGCATTTACAAATCCACCAAGCAACAAGCATACTAAAACACTAATTGAAGACATGAAATAGGTAAAGAAATCAAGTCTCATTACATTTAAGAGGTATTTCTTACAATATCTTGACAGGGTCAAGCCTAACCAAGGGAACACATTTTTGCAAATGCCTCAATGAGTATTCATCTCCCAGCAAGATGACAAAAACTCTAAAAACTAGGAACCCTTTCAAATGGTAAATTGCTAGATATATATAGAGAAGGAAGAGAGAGAGAGAGAGACCACGTGGGAGGAGAGAAGAAATCATTGGTTGTTACAAACATCTTCCTTTATCATGAAACATGCCATTCTTGATTGCCCCAAGCTTCTTGAGCCACTCCTGCATTCAATTTTCTCTTTTTGAGGACCATGCCTCCATGCTTGCAATGTCATGATTAACCTATTCTTAGATGGTTATTTGTATGAATTTATTTCTTCTTCAATGGCTGAGAATGATGACCATGCTATTGCATTAATTTCTCATCTACCCACAGAGACCAAAATTGATTATTGAGGAAAACCAATCTAAGACATTGGTTTTCCTATAGTTGATCTATATAATATATAGCCTCCCTTTATAAAACCACCTCTGCCTTCCTAGACACGTCTATGCCATTCATCCACTCTGCAACTTACCACTTGTCTTTTTTTGATTGGCCTTTTTATTCCATCGTGTGCCACACAACAACTTTTTCATCCATTGATTTCATGACTTCTCATGTTGCTGGATGGCTTAAGTCAAGCTCTTGAAAAATATTGATTTAATCCATATGGAGTAACTCAGGCTTTTGCATCTTCTTTACTTATGAAGCTTCCCAAGTAAAACACCTAGAGAAACCTGATTTACTCTTTGCAGAGTAACTCAAGTTTCCCAAGCTACTTGATTGTGGACTTTCTCATGTCTAAGTCTTTGGACTTCTCTCAGTTGAAGTCTTAGGACTTCTCTTGGTTGAAAACTTCAAACTTTTCCAAGCATAAGTATTATAACTTTGATAAGTGGAAGTCTTTTGGACCTTGTTTTTTGAAGTATTTCAAACTTTCCTTGTGGGCTTCTATATTCCTTCAGGACTTGTCCCTGACATTATACCATAGACAAAATTCCTGAAGGAATTACTTCAGGAAATTTGCTCATGAAATTTCTTCGGTGGTCCCTTCTTCTTTTTGAAATTCTCTATAATGAAGACTTGTTCCTTAGAAAACCCAAGAAGCACCCCCAAAGACCAAAACAAACTTTTGTCACCTCTTTACTTCATATTTTTCTCAGCTGACTACTCACAAAATGGAAAAGTTGAGCTACCCTAGAAACCCAAAGTTATCACTGTTGGAAAACTTGAAGTCTTCCCAAAGACTTGCCATTCTCTTACTTGAAAATTCACCTTTTCATACTTAGGAAAAATTTTGATATGGGGGCCAAGAAATGGCCAACATTTTGGTGACTTGTAGGGAAACATGCCTACTATGCTTAGATGAACCCAACACTTTTGCTTCATCTGATCCATTGGGCATGGAGTCACTACTTCTACAACTGCAATGGCTGAAATTAGATACAAGGCTAATCCTTGATGGAAATTTCTATTGAAGCAATAAAGACAACACAAAACAAAACAAAGTGCCCAAGGCACCTACTGAAAGAAACTAACCTAGAATAAAGCAAATAAAAATGTGCCTAAAACAACACTTGGAGGAATTGAATAAATCTAAACTAGTTTATACATCCTAAAACTATGTACCCCTTTCCTCCTAGATCAAAAGAAATCTTGATACTTCTCTTGAATTATGAGATGATGGATTGCTCAAGGCATGTAGCTTCTTAAACCCTGACCTTGATGCTTGCCTCTTCTTTGTTGCAACTGTCAACTTCTTCATCATCATGATTATTGAAAACCAAGAAGCTCTAAATAGATTAGCTATGTAAACCTAGGTAATTTAAAACTCTTCATATAGATCCTTAACTACAACCTCCAATGGTGGTTCAACAAAATAGATCTCTTTGATTTCTACGGCCTCTTCAATAAGATTGGACTTGTTATTTGTCTCATGTATTTTAGGCTCATCAAAGAGTTGATTGCCTATTTTAAAGATCTAAAACAAGTCTATACCAGTAATATACTCTTGAGGTGGCAAGGTTGAAAGATTTCCCACTCCATCTCCTTTAACTTGCTTGATAAAGCTACTCTCCTTGGCTACAACCATACCATAGTTGCCTTGGACTAGCTACCAAGATCTCAAACAAATCCTCAAATGAGCCTTTCAACTGATTGGGAACCTCTAACTGCTCCACAAGTTCATCAATTTATCAACTTCTTCATTCATTTCCTCATCTTTTTCATCACATGATAACTCATTTAAAGAACTAACAGCCTCGACCTCTTCATCCTCAACATAAGGTGGTAGCTTTACATCCTCAATAGTGTAGTCTACTTCATGCACAATTGCAACTATAGAAGAGTCTTCAATATTTTCTTCATTTAATAAAGTTGTGTTGATATTTTACTAACCAAGGGGGTCCCTATGGTAATTTATTTTTCAAAGTCACTCATAACATCCTCCTCTTTAGCCTCTTTGGATGCATCTTCCATAGGCTCTTGATTCAGTTCCTTAAGCTGCTCTACTTGGATCACCTCCACCTCCTCTTCTTTCTTCTCTTGAAATGGCTGAAATAATTTCCATGGTGGAAATGTGTAGGGGAAAACACTTATTTTTCCTTTTTATCTGCTTATTGAAATACTCTCCATGAAGGAAAGGCTGGGGAAAGGAGTGGAGGCTACAAGGTCTCCTGACTGACTTCAGGAAACACCACCTCCTTCCTCTGCCTATTAATTTGAATAAATTTCCAAGATGGAAAATATGGAAAAGACAAAGGCTCTATAGGAGGGAGGGATGGGGATTGAATGACCTTGGGCTTACTTGGCTATGTGACTTAGCTCCAAGATGGGAAAGGTAGAGGTTCTACTTTTATTTGTTGATTCTTCCTTTCCTCTTCTTTCCTTGCCTTCAGCTCCAATTCTCTAATTTGCTTTACTATATTCTCTTGAAATAGCTTTTCTTAAAGGTGATTAGGAATAGAGAAAGGTTCTTGGAAAGGAATGAAGTCTTGGACCTAAACAACAGGCTATTCCATAATAGGCATTTTATTTTTTTGAAAACCTCCTTGGATGGATTTCCAATAAGCAAAAGACTGAGGATCATTAGACAAACTTGGAAGACTAGAAGGAGTACTTGAAATATTCACTTGAGGAGGAAGAGATGACACATAACAAGGCCAAGGTGGTGCATATTTAGGCACAAAATATTTGTGAGGCTAGCTCCACTGTCCCTCAAGTCCTTCCAACTTATCCTTAATTCTTTGAATGTAACCGCATATGTTCATCATGTCACCATTGAGGCTGTTCTAATTTTGTCTCTCAATAAGGGCCCATTTTTCTTTGATTTGACATAATGAATCCCTCATGTAATGGATTTACTAAGGGGGGAAATTTTCGCTGTAACACTTTTGTGAGGACAACTCAAGTGCATGATTGTCAAGGCTCACTAGAGTTTGCCTAAATGTTGGTATAGATGGCTCATGATAGGGTTGCTAAGGATCAGTATTTTGAGGGGCTTGTTCATAAGAGGGATTATGGAAATATTATTGCATATATGGATCGTGAGGAACTTGCCAAAGTTCCTCATAGCCTTGGTAGAAATCTTGGTAGGGCTGATTAAACTCATATGGATCATACTGGGGCTGCTGATAAGGAGGTGAATAATAGGAATATTCGCCATAGTTGTTCATGTTAGCCTCATAAGTCAAGTGAAAAGTAGGCACTAATTAAAAACCATAAAGAGATAAACTTGGTATATTCATGAGAATTAGTTCATAACCATACGCTTTGATTTGGAATTACCAATGGCAATAATACTTGATTTCAAAAGCAAATAATGATGATCAGGCACTTAGGCTATTTAAACCAGCTAATAGATGCTCAAAGTCACCATTGATGTTTGTTGAATGCCTCCAAAGGCTGATATGTAGGACAAAAAAAAAATCCTTCCACTGCTTTGGACCGTAGTCCCATCGGGCATGCCAGAAACTATTATAACACAAAATTGCACCCTTATGGGAGATTTCTTCAAGCTCTCCCACTTTCAACTATAAGCATGAGAACAACTTTAGGATGTGGGTTTCCTATAGTGAGGTTGAGCTTCTAGGATTTTTAAAGAGTCTAGTTCCTTTCTGGTGGATCACCTAAACTACTACTGATATGAAACTTCATGGAAAAAGGGTTAGGAAGAGGCAACATGGCTCCTAAAAAAGCTAACAAGTGATGCACCAAATTTAAATGGACACTCATCTATGCTCAAACCCACACTAGATCAATCATGAGGTGACTTGGGCTTACACGATCTCAGGATCAAGCTAACACATGATGGAAGAGGTTCAGGGAGAACACTATTCCAAACCTATAAAACTTGAAAAGACTTCAAAGAGACAAGCAGTAGGCTAATGGATTAGGAATATGCATATTCACAAATCCACCAACCAACAAGCATACTAAAACACTAATTGAAGATAGGAAATAGGCAAATAAATTGAGTCTCATTACATTCAAGAGGTAGTTCTTACAATATCTTGTTAAGGTCGAGCCTAACCAAGGGAGCAAATTTTTGCAAATGCCTCAATGAGTATCCATCTCCTAGCAAGATGATAAAAACTATAAAAAATGAGAACACTTTCAAATGGAAAATCACTATATATAGAGAGATAAGGAAGAGAGAGAGAGAGACTAAATGGGAGGAGAGAATAAATCGTTGGTTTCTACAAATGTCTTCCTTTTCCATGAAACACACCATTCTAGATCACCCCAAGCTTCTCAAGCCACTCCCGCATTCAATTTTATCTTTGTGATGACCATGCCTCAATGCTTGCAATATCATGATTACCATGGCTATCTATATGACTTTAATTATTCTTCAATGGCTGAGTGTGATGACCATACCACTACATTAATTTCTCATGTACCCATGGAGACCAAAATTGATTATTGAGGAAAACTAATCTAAGACATTGGTTTTCCTATAGTCAATCTATATAACATAGAGCCTCCCTTTGGAAAACCACCTCTGCCTTCCTAGACACGTCTATGCCATTCATCCACTCTGTAGCTTTCCACTTGTCCTTTCTATTCCATCTTGTGCCATGCAACAACTTTGTCATCCATTGCTTCTATGACTTCTCATGTTACTGGATGGCTTAAGTCAAGCTTTGAAAAAATATTGATTTACTCCATATGGAGTAACTTGGGCTTTTGCATCTTCTTTACTTATGAAGCTTCCCAAGTAAAGCATTTGGAGAAACTTGATTCAATCTTTACAGAGTAACTCGGGTTTCCCAAGCTACTTGAATGGAAACTTTCTCATGCCTAAGTCTTTAGACTTCTCCCAATTGAAGTCTTCAAACTTCTCTTAGTTAAAACTTTAGACTTTTCCAAGTGTAAGTCTTTAGACTTTGGCAAGTGGAAGTCTTTTGGACCTTGTTTTCTGAAGTCTTTCAAACTTTCCTTGTGGGCTTATGTATTCCTTTGGGACTTATCCCTTGCATTATCCCATGAAAAAAATTATTGAAGGAATTCCTTTGATCAATTTTCTCATGGAATTTATTCGGTGGTCTCTTCTCCTTCTTTTTGGACTTCTCTAGAATGAAGATTTATTCCTTAGAACACCCAAGAAGCACCCCAAAAGATGAAAAGACATTTTTGGTACCTCCTTACTTCCAATTTTTCTCAACTGACTACTCACAAAATAGAGAATTTGAGCTACCCCAGAAACCTAAAGTTGTCACTACTGGAAAACCCAAAGCCTTCCCAAAGACTTGCCATTCTCTTGCTTGAAAGCCCACCTTTTCATACTCAGGAAAAAATTTGATATGGGGGCCAAGAAATGGCCAACAAGAACTTAGGTGACCATAAACACTCATTATTTGCTTATCGTGCCTTGTCCAAAGGCATGAAAATAAATTTTCAAGGGCCCTCCTCAAATTCATATGGTTTGGGTGATCCTAAAATGACCATAAAGTCTTTTCACTTGTCTTTATTTTTATACACTTTAGCTTGTAAGAAGGAGTTCATAGCCTTCTTACAAGTTATTTATGGAAGCATTGACCTAAGAATTCATCTCCTAACATAATTTCAATACCACTCCATGGTGGGGTATATAAATTGAGTTGGTGAATCACTGGGATGGTAGTTTTAGCAATTAAACTATCTTCATTAGTGGGCTACTATCCTCAAAACATATTATCAACTCAGACATCACACTACATTGAGTAATTGATGTATGTAGTTTTTATAAAAATGAAAAGACCTTTTCATAACAATCCAATTGACTTAGATCCAATTGACATGAGCATTTCTAGTGTTATCCACACTTGAGACCATCTAGACATGTTAAAATTTAGTTTTAAAATAATCCCACTTGTCATAGACATATTGCTGATGTAGGGCGAGCAGCCCTAAGTTAAATATCTTCGTACAAAGTATTGAGAGAAGAGAGGGTATAAAAACCCTACTTTTAATTCACTTTTATTTTTGGATTAACAATTAAAATCCTCTCAAGAGCATGTATATAGATGAAATTTGACATTAATATGCAACCTTGTCAGTTTTAAGACTTTAAACATTATACTTAGGTATGTTTCATCATTTTATCCTTTACTTGGTCATTTTTAGTCTAAAATCATTTGAAAACCAAAATATTTCACAAATACTTTGTCATACACCATTCTATTTGAACAAAGAGGTGTTACATTGACCAAATTGAAACCAATTTTTGTCTTGTTCAAATCATCATTTAAAACATTGTGTTTGTATTTTTTTAACAATGTTGTTATGTTGTCCATTGGATTATAGACCATTTTCCCACTTTGAAAAAATCTCAAAGTCATTCATTTTCATCTCAATTTGAAATATCACCTTTTAATGTTCTGATCCAAGGTGCTATCGGTTTACCTTTCACACTTGGTTTGAGTAACTTGGGTCTGATTTCATGTTTAGATTGGAGGTTATTACCTAGACTTATCTTCATTTTATTCTCATTATATACTTAGATTATCTTGCATTCTCTTACATTCTAAGTTATTAGACCATTCTACATCTTATTACCATGTGGCAACATTGTGTTTCTTGTTAGGTTTTAGATTTATACTTAGGAGTTATTGTGTTGATTCATGTTTTAAGCTTCTTGGTTCACATTGTTATCTTCCTAATCAGAAAGACCTTCTAATTTTCTAGTCATAGCTCATTGTAATTGTATCTATATTTTAAAGTATTGATTTTTCTTTGACCTAAGCTTATTGTGATAGCCTACACTTTAGGTTCCAAAGTTATCTTACCCTCTTCTAATTTGATGATTTTAACCTACTAAAGTTGAGTAAATTTTTAACCACTTTCTTCTAATTATGTGGTACTACACCACTTATTTTATTATTGTAGTCTCATTTTACCCTATCATTTTTTTGAATAAATCCAAACATACCTTTTAAAATATTACAAAACATATTTCACATCTTAGCAAATGTAGAAAACTATCTTCTAAGCATGACACAAAGGTATACTCATAGTGGGGTCTTTTACATCCCTAGTTATGAGGAGGAGGATTTTTATGATGGATAGGATAACTCCATTATGTTTAAATATATCCCAACAACCATAGGGTATGAGTAATATTATTATGAACATCAACCCTTAGAATACAAATATGAATCCCTCAGAAGGTTGATAGAATCAGGCTCTAGGTTACCATCAGATTTCCCTATGGAATAATTGCACACACTTATTAGTGTAAAAGAGAAACAACAAGAGAAACCCCTTGCTCACATTGCAAAGGCCAATATTTATTCTTCTAGAAATGAGAATGAAACACTTATATAGTCTACAACCAATGATCAAGATCTTGCTACCAAGATCAATAAAATCAATCAATGGTATGCATAACAACTTATCATAGATTTAACAGACTCTTTGGCTGAAACTTTGATCAACAACAAAGCTTTTAAATATAATGATAATGTGATAGATCAAATACAACATATCTTAGGTGATCGTACATCTACAATAAATCTTGGCACTTCAGCTAAAAAAACAAATCTAGGAATGCTTTGCAACATGTTTCACCGGATACAGAGCATACATTCTTTAATCACCAAGAGGCTCTTATCCCTTCACAGAACCAAAGAATGAAAAACTCAACACATATTAGGGTAATTGTTAAAAACACTTTGGAATTGTCCTCCAAAATGACATGTCCTTTAGTAAATCAACTGCAGAATCCTCAAAACTAGTAGTATACTTATAATTCATAATGCCATATTTTGAGAAATGTTCACCAAACATCTAAAAATCAACAGCTAACCTACTCAACTCAAGGAGTAAATAAGAACAAAGTCACTAATCATAGGGTTTATATCCATAAAAAAATAACACAACAGGGGCATATACCACCCTAAAAAATTTATATTCCACCTATAAATGCACCAAACATGCAAGAGTGGAATTCAATGAAGAAAATAGTGTCAAGACTGGAGATAGGAAACTGAGTCAATAAATATAAGTTCGATGAATATGTCCATATCTTTTTGACTTAAGTATTATCTAAGTGCCCTTTCCACCTCATTTTGAGGCACCAAAATTTGACAAATACAAATGTAAGGGTGACCCTCAGGAACATATTTAAACATTTTTTTATATTGTGCCATCAGGTAGCTTATAATAGTATTTATCTACTTTGCTTATTTTCATGCAATTTGGCTCCTCAATTTACCTAAGGGATCGGTAATAGATTGGAATGATTTATCTAAAATATGTGTTAACCATTTATCTTACAACATTGACATGAGTAGACAGTGGTCGCCTTATGCAAAGAAAGATAATGAGATGGGGAAAGCTTCACATCATATCTACAATGATGGAGAGCATTAGTTGGATGCTTTTAACACAATTTGCTAGATAAACAATTGACATACATATTTGCACAAAACTTACACCTTGAGGTGGCTAATAATCTATGACTAATTTTTGCAAAAACATTTGAGGAAATTATAGACTAGGGTGTATAGATTGAGAAGACACTTATTACTAAAGTCCTTATCAATATTTATTCATAGGGTCAAATGTCTGATCAGAACCAATCACTTGTTCAAGCTATTACTACATAAAATACTAAAGGGTTTAATAAAAATAAGATCCTAGTGATAGAATATATACATGTGCAAATAGTGAAGGCTTCGCCAGCTCCAAATGTGTAACTAGCTCCACCTAATCCACCAACCACTTTGCAAAGAGTTCCTCCATGAAAGTCATTCAATAAATATAGAGTATTTAGCAAACTAGGAGAACATATTGAAGACATGTTCCAAAATTTTATAGCAGTTAATCTGATTTTATGGCCTATACCATGACCATTCCTTGAGGATCAACTCAAACTCAATTGGTATCGAGTAGATAAGTTTTACAACTTATATCATGTTATTGGCCATGACATTTATCAATATGTTCAATTACGACATTTCATTAAAGATTTGATCAAAAGTAGTGAAATTGAAGTAAAACATGTAGCACAAAAAACTAATCAAGAAATGGGCATTTACAAAGACCCATTTCCTAAACATAATCAACATCCAATAAGAAATAATTAGAATCAAGGTTAGAACCAGTGTCAACAAGCACAAATCTAGAATCATAATCAGCATGATCATAATCAGGATCATAATACCCATGCTAATAACTTGGGTTATAACAACATGCTAATAACATAGTGGGATGTATTTCTACAAATCACATTACCATTATCACCATCAAATCTTGTGAACCATCTAATGCTTCTTGAAGTACTATACACCCCATTATAAGATCAAAACCCTCCTCTTTAAGTACCACCACGTCAGGTTCAAATAATTCTATTGCACCTTGATTTCTATGGGTTACTATTTTTAGACCCCTTCTTCTAATTATAATGACTCCTTATCGACTCAAAATTATGAAAACATAACTAGATACTCATAAATCACCATCTGAGGCCCTTTTCCTTCTTTTCCTAATTATATTATCTCCTTATTGACTCTAGATTATGTAATCATAACTGGATGCTCGTGAGTCACCCTCCGTGGTCATTTGCCCTCTTCTAATACTAGTCCTAATGTGAACATTGTGCCTTTGAATCCAAAATTAAACATTGCACCAATCAAGGCTGAACCCTCTCATACTTTCATTGAAAAGCCATATAGTATCTTAGACGAACTTAGTAAAAACCCTATGCAAATCTCTATTTTAGATCTTTTACATACGTTAGAAGTTTATAGAACTATTTTAAACAACTTCCTTTAATAGTCCAACATTCCCTAGGACATTAACCTTGAACAATTCTAAATGTTTGTAGGTCATTTGTCTCCTTTTTGATAAGTTACATGTGATTAGAGAGATATGTCTACTCTTAGTCCTATCCATAACAACCCCTTGTATATTGAGGTCATCATTGAAAATCATAAAATCAAGTAGTTTCTTATAGACAATGGTTTAGGGCTAAACATAGTGTAGCTCAAGTTTGTACAATAATTGGGTTATACTATAAAATACATTTAACCAAAAATAATCATGATCAAGGCATATGACAATGCCAAAAGGGAATCTTTTAGAACTATTTATTTCTTGCTCATTGTTAGGCTTGTGTCCCATCATACTTTGTGCCATATTGTGGATATTGAATTACCTTATAACATACTACTTGGTCATCCTTTGATTCATGAAGTACAAGCTATCCCATCCACCTTATACTAGCGCCTCAAGTTCCCCTATAATGGGATTGAATTCACCATTCTTAATGATCTTCAACCCTATATATTGAAAATACCTAGACGCTGAGTTTTTCAATTATAACTATTGTCTTAGTTCCAAATTCATAGAAAAAAATAACAAGGAAATAGTTTCATAGCCACCCAAATCCAATTATTTTAACCCAATGACCTTACTTTCACTTCAAATTACCTATATCCCACAACTCTTGCACAACAAATCACTATTGAAGATGCAAGTGTTTCTACATATCATTTTAAAGATGCCATCCACATTGCTAAGTTGCCCAAGTCTCCTAAATCTTTTGGTAAAACTAAGACTTATGAAAACCCTTGCAGGATAAACATGATTTGGTAAAAGAAGAAAGATGCACAAAAACCACCAATGGTATTTGTACTTGTTACTTCACCAAATCAATATCAGGAAGTTGTTATTGAAGGAGACTAGTTATATTATGATGGCATTACTAGTTATTTTTAGACTCCTAAGTACCTAATCCTTAATTAGATTATGGGAAACTTTGATTATACAGGTAAAAGCCTTGGGCCATGAGTGCAAGGAATCCTATAACCATTATCAATTGGTAAGCTTAACAGGAGTCAAGGTCTCAGATTTATACCACTTGGGGGTGACCTCATGTATTTTGATAGTGATTCCTCTAAATTGAATAGTAATGAGATTCCTGGCAGCAATGTAGCATCCCATTATAGTATTTACGATGAGCTTCCTGACACGAACCTACTTGACTCCAACTCCATTATGAATATCACATCCCATTGTCTCATGTGCCTTTACCATCTTGACCTCATTGATTGGGACCAATAGGATTTTGTTATACTCCTCGACGAATTTCATAACAAGGAATCAATTGATGAGTACATGGGCCTCAGATATGGATTACCAATTAGTAATCATAAGCAAAGTTTTAACTTCTCCTTGGATTCTTATGCCTACTTTAAAGAGCAAGCAAACTTTTTTGGTAAAATAAAAGTAAAACATCAAGATATCTGGGAAAAAACCTATTTAAGGCATTTATTGATCAGAGAAATAGTAAAGAAAAAGACAAGCCCTTGAGTGAAAACCTGTTTTAGGTGCTCTTAGATGGGAAAGTTTTCTCATCTCTAAAGGATGCATAATGTCCACCTAGTCCTAATTCAATAGCTAGTGTCAGCATTACATTAGAATAACAAAAATTATTTGAGAATCTTACTCTAGAATTTACAAATATATTTACTAGTTTTCCACTATTTGAATCAACAAATTTAGATTCATCTCATTATCCAGATATTTGGGAAGAACAACCAAAAGCTGAAGTGGAAGAAGAGAACTAGGATCAGATGCTGCCCACTATTCTAGAAGATGGTTTTATATTCCATGTAAAAAACACAATGAAAGTGAACTTAAGGACTTATTATGATCCCAAAATTATTTATCTTGGACCCTCCATTAGTAATGAAGAGCATGACCACATTGTCACCATTTTAAGAGACTTCATTGATATCTTTACATGGGCTTATTCTGGCATGCTATGCTTAGACCCTGACTTGGCTGTGCATCAACTTGTTTTCCATCTAGATGCTAAGTTATTCAAAGATAAATTGAGAAATATGGATCCACGCATTGCACTTTTGGTAAAATTAGAATTGGAGAAACTATTAGTAGTTTGCTTTATCAGACCACTAGACTATTCTAAATAGATATCCAACGTAGTTCTAGTAACCAAAAAAATAAAGGGCATATGAATTTATACTTATTTAAGAGATATCAGTAAGGCATATCCAAAATATGATTTTCCTTTGCCCAATATTGACATGATTATTGATTATACTACTGGGTATGAGATGTTCTCCCTCATGGATGGATTCTTAGGATACAATTAGAACAAGATAGCTCTAGAGGACCAGCATAAAACTACATTCACCACCACATGGGGAACATTTTATTATCAAGTCATGCCATTTGGATTAAATAATGTTGGAGCCACCCATCTGCATGTTATGACTATCATCTTCCATGATATTATGCATGATATTGTTGAGGACTATGTTGACAACATCCTAGCAAAATTAGAAATACGTGTTGGACATCTTGATGTTCTATGAAGGATCTTTGAGAGACTTCATGAGTCCAAGGTTTATCTTAATCCTAAAAAGTGTGTCTTCGACATCAATTTGGGGAAATTTTTAGGATTCATTGTGTCATAGAGAGGGATTGAAGTGGATCTTACTAAATTCAAGGCCATTATGGAAATACCTCCACCTTCTAATCTCAAACAACTCTACAACCTGCAAGGAATGATCCAATCTATTCACAGGTTCTTTTCATAACTGGCATATAAGTGCCACCCATTTACACACCTCTTGAAGAAAGGGGTCATGTTTCAATGGGATAATGAGTGTCAGTTAGTATTTTTGAAGCTCATGACATACTTGGCCAATCATCTAGTCTTGAGACTACCAACACCTAATCAACCATTGATCCTTTATATTTTGGCCATGAAACATTCATTGGGGGCACTCTTGGCCCAACATGATGAATATGGAAAATAACATGCGGTTTACTATTTGAGTTGCACACTTGTAGATTATGAACATAATTATATGCCTATGGAGAAGGTGTATTTAACAATGGTGTTCGCATCCCAAATTTTATGACATTATATGTTGAATAATAAGACTATTATCATTGCTAAAGTGGACCCCCTCAAATATTTATTGTCCAATGAAACTCTCATAGGTCACATGGTTAAATGGGTCATAATCTTAAGCAAATTTTATGTTGAGTACCAAAATTAGAAGGCTTCAAAGGGCAAGTCATTACAAATCAACTTGTAATAGCTCCTATTATAGATACTCAACCACTCAAATTTGATTTTCTAGATGATTCTATTATGATAATAGTAGAAGTATAGCAAGAACTTGAATAATGTAAATTATAATTTGATGGCTCCTTTGCATCCTGTGGATCTAGGGTTGACATTTTATTGAATGCACTATAAGGAAATCTGATTCCCAAGGCATTTCATATTAACTTCAATTGTACCAACAATATGGTCGAGTATGAAACACTTATTGCAAGACTTCATCTTGTAGTGTAGTGGGATATCCAAAAACTAATGGTCTATGGATATTCCAAATTGATTATTAATCAAACCATAGATTAGTATCAAACTCAATATGATGAGCTTGTACCTTACAAGCATATTGTGGATAATCTTAAGACTCACTTCAAATCCTTATAATTTGAGCAAGTACCACGGGCCAATAATATATCAACCAACATAATGCCAATAATTGGGTCCATGGTAAAAATTACCAGTAGTGCTAAAGACTATCAATTTCTTATTGAAAATATTCTAAAATTTATTGACATCTTATAAGATTCAGAGAGGGTATGCACCATCACTGGTCCTAATTCCCTGCTTGAACTACCTTGGTTTCTTGACATTTATAATTATTTTCACGACCAAGTCTTTCCACCTGACCTTTATAATAAAAAATAAAAAATCTTTCTTCATTGCATAGCCCATTATACCCTCCTTGGAAACACACTTTATCGTAAAGGCTATGATGGAATGCTTCTTCATTATTTGTCTTTAGAATAATCTAAATTAGAGCTTAAGGAGGTTCATGAAAGAATGTGTGGGGCCTACACCAACGATGTAGTCTTAGTGAATAAACTCCTCATCATAGGGTACTATTATCCCAAGATGGAAAAAAATGTTTGTAGTCATATCAGAAAGTGTGTTGCTTGCCAAGAACATGGTAATATAATACATGCACCTTCCTTGCCACTCTAACCGATCACTACTCCATGGCCATTCTCTACATGGGGCCTCGACCTCATTGAGAACATCAACCCAACCTATTTTGATGGCCATAAACATGTTCTCACTACTACAAAGTATTTCACTAAGTGGATTGAGGCCATTCCTCTCACACATGTCACCATGAAGCAGATTACCAAGTTTATTCATCACCATATCATCTATTGATATGGTATCCCAAACCATATTATATCTAATAAAGGTGGATCATTAGTAAATTAAGATGTTAAGGCTCTTTATACTCAATTAAAAATCAAGCACAAGAAGTCCATGCCATATAACCCATAAGGCAATTGTCAAGCCAAGGCATCAAATAAAACGATTATTACAATCCTAAAAAAGATTGTCAATAATGTTTGTCATAATTGGCACTTGCAAATTTTTCCTACCCTTTCAGCTTATCACACTAGTCATCAAACCCCCATAGGAGCCACTCCATACTCACTTGTTTATGGCATATAGGCTATCATCCCAATTAAGATCGAGCTACCTTCACTATGGGTATCCTTGGAAAACATTGAAGATGACAAAGATTATAGAGTGTCTAGATTGGAAGAGCTAGAACACTTTGATGGAAATATTTTGGCTGCCCTCGATAACTTGAAGGCATATCAGAAAATATTATGTAGAAGCTATAACAAGCACATTCTCCATAGGGAGTTTTTTATTGGTGATTTGGTCTTGAAGGAAAACCAAAAGAACACTAATATTAGACACAAGAAGAAGGGTAAGTTTCAACACAATTAGTTGGGTGCATATGTAATCATAGAAAATTATAGACTAGGGATATATTGATTGGCTACTCCAAATGGAGAAGATATCCTAGAACCCATGAATATTGTAAATCTCAAGTGGTTTTATGCTTGGCAGCGTTTTTGAACCATTATTTATTAAAGCCCTTACTTGGGGGAAACTTGTGTCGAAGTCATTTTATCCCACTATTATATTCTGGACCATCCTATCTTGGACCATTTTTATTCTATCTTGAAAAAAATTCTTTTTTAACTGTGGATTGTTGTAACCCTGGACCATTGGTAATTTGGATCATTTATATTCCACTAGTCTTATTTTTATCATACTCTGGACCATTATAATCCTAGACCATTCTACTTAGAACCATATTCTTATCATGCTTTGGATTATTTTAACCTAGATACTGCTTTTATGTAACCAATTATGATCTTGATTATGACTCAAGAATTTTAGACACATTTAACACATGTTCTATAAATCAGTTCAACATGAGAAGTATGTTGTACCTTTTTACAGACAAGTGTACAAGGATGTATCAGCACATGGTTTTTGTCTGTTGAATAGTTCTTCAAATTTATTTGACAATGCATACTATTATATTATTATTTTTTTATTTTGGTAGGCATTGATGCCTTGATAGTATTATAGGTATTGTTGTAACTGGTTTAGTTGTTTACTTACATGTGGATGTGCAACTCCTCAACTAAGTGGTTTTGTATACCATTGTTTATATTCACATGTACCATTGCATTCGGTTTAGCTATTTACTTACATGTGGATGTGCAACTCCTTAGCTAAGTGGTTTTATATAGCATTGTTTATATTCATATAGGTTGTTCTAACCAACTTTAGTTGTTATTGGAACTCCTGCTCTTAGACGTGCATCTCCTCAGTTAGGTAGTTCTTTGGGACTTTTTTTAATATTTCATTTCTATTACTTATCTAATAAACACCAAAACATTAAAAAATGATAGACAAAATAAACAAAAACATAGTATTTCACCTTTTGTTTATTCTGATCCCATGCTCTCACCATTTTGCGAGCAATAATTTGAATGTACTCACTATTTTTGTGAGCACATTCCATTTTTATTCTATAATACAGTACAAAATTTTATCATCACTTTTCTTCTATCCTATTCCTAGGATAACTACATTTGGCATAAAATTCATGTTGGATCTTGCATCCATGAAACTATGTAGGTAACGTTCACTTGTCTTATGCATCTAGAGTCAGCTCGACCACCCCTTCCTTTTCTTCTCTTCTCCCCCATGTTATTTTGTGTTGTTCCCATATTAAGTGGGGTCAGCTTTATCTTCTATTTTTATTGTTCTATTGTACCAGCCATCATTATTTCTTAGCTTAGGGGTCGCCCTATTGCAGAGTGTAACACCTCTATTTTTACATGAACATTTTGGTTTTTGTTGTTTGCACTAAAAATTGTGATTAACCCTTGTTTATGTGTGTTTATTTGATTTTTATTCTTGTTTTATTGTGATTTGTTATTTATCCATTTATTTTTTTCAGTTTTTGTCATTCATTTGATCATTTATATTTATATTATGTTGTATCTTTATTTTGTTTATTGATGTTTTTAGTTTTGTTTCGTTGAGTTGTTATTTTCTCTATTATTATTTTGTTATTTGTCACTTTATATTATTAGTTTGTTCTTTGTTTCTTAGTGTTTTATTGTGACTCTCTTTTTATCTTTTGTTTTATTGTTTGGTCTTGTTATTTATATTATTTTGTTCTTTTGTTTTCAATTGCATTCTATAAACATTTTTAGTCTAATTTTGATTTAGGCTTGATTTGTTTAGAGTTGTGTTTGACTTGTTTTATTATTTGTTTTTTTTCCTAGTACATTTTGTTAAAACACATGGATCTTGAGGACTCATATCTTGATTTTACAAATTTTTGATAAATTCTTATTGCTTTGATTTTATACATTATTGTTCTTACTTCAATCTTGATGGTTCATATCTTGATTTTAAGTTAGGTTACATTTTTGTATTGTTGTTTTTATCTTTGTTTTTATTTGTTTGTTGTTTAAATGTAAATAATTGGAACTTTGATTGTGGTAAAATTTTTATCATTATATTTAGTTATAAATATTCACATTTGAACTGGCCAATTGCAATAGAAATATAATGCTATTATAAGTTACTCATACTCATGATGCATAATTTTAACTTTACTATAGTAAACACCAAGTGATCCAAATCCAAAAGTTAATGAATCCCCGAAAATAATTTTTAAATGCACCATACCTAACATGAGACTTATGCAATATATGCATCTCTTGACATACACTATGAGTCTAATTGACTAATTTTACAATTAATTTAGAATGTGCATCTCCTATATTATATTCTAACATCTAGTTATATATAAATCATAACAAAAGCATCAACATGTATATGCTAACTAAGGATGTGCATCTCCTGAAACTAGCATATCAAGACATATCATAATAAGAGCAATATCAATGAAAACATCATGAGATAATGATGTTTTCATTGATATTGATCTTGTTATGATATGTCTATGTACAAGTAGTAGTACACCAAAAACATATATATGCAAACATGTTTCTATACATCGTGAGAGTATCTATACATCTCATAAGTACACAAAAAGGCAAAGCTAGTAAAATCAACTCTCATTTTTATCATCCTTAGGACTCTAATGAAGACCTTGACCTATCCTAGATGTAGTAGCTGCTAGTGGACATGGTGGTGGAGGCCCCATGACAACCCACTATACATCTAGTTGTGCTATCGAGTACTCTAACTCTATCCCATGTCTAGACCTAGAGGTACGACTAGTCTGTTATGACCTCATATACTCCCTATAAGAGGCCACTCTCTGATCTATCAGTATTGTTACCTTGTAGTCTCACCTCCAACAGGCTATCTCATTTTTGTCACATAGGATATCATCCTTCATACATAAAGCATTATCCTTGACCACAATCACTTTGACCTAGGCTCTCACTAAACCTGCTCCTATATATGCCCCAATGTTATGCACCTTATCCCTCTATTGAGTAATCCTATGAACCTTCATCTGAGCAAAATACCCCTTACCAACCACTGTTACATACTACATGTATCTTATGGATAATCAATCTTGAACCCCTATTAGCTATGCCACCTATCCCTTGAAACCCATAATCTCTACATACCTAGCTATAATCAAACCCTATAGCCTGGTGGTCTCTCTTTATGTAGTAGCTAATTATATCTATAACTTGCTCATAGTGCTTTGTAGCCTTGCTATCTCTAAAAGGTATGCAAATCTCTCTCCCTAAAGCCTATCAATCAAATTTTGATCCTCTACGAACCTCCTTATTCTTAAGGGACTTGCCCCTCCTATCCTTGTCTTTATACCTATCTTCAAGGGTAATGCCTCTCCATAACCTATTTTTATACTTGGGTCATCCCCCATATCCACATCCTGGCTATCTAACTCAACCATCTCCACATCCTCTATCAGATCTTTCTACCTCTGAGGCTGTATAACTTGTAGTGGAATAGCAAATGGAATGGCTAGATACACTAACACTTGACCCTACTACTATGTTAGGGCCTATCCCTTATCCCTCCTCATCCTAACACATCATTGTCTTAAAATTGGTTGTTGGGGTAATGGCTTCATCAGTCAAATAGGTCACACTCCTAACCAACATGTGACATATGCATCCATCACCCCTGCATCTATAATTCCACCAATGTAGTACCATATCACATGAATAACCCTATCATAGTTAGTGACTACCTCTACCCTAGGTACTACTGGCCCCTACTCCCTGATTTCCTAAGTCACATATGCGATGTAATGTAGACCCTCTGGGACATCCTAATACATACCAAACTACCACTGGACATGACCTGGTCTATATCTCTCCACAATATAATCATGCTTCCTTGAGATATAGCATGGTGTGATCATGTATCTGATCACAAATAGGTCCTTCACCCATGTGAACTATGTCCCTATATAGGGATGCCAAATGAGGTCTCCATCCTCGATCTCATTAATGGGCCACCTATAATAGGGTAGATCCCCCAAGTGTCCATAAATCCCCAGTCCTATCAGGGACCATGCCTATGCCATAGAATCCTTTGGTCCCCTCTGATACCTCAGCCCCACTAGTCATGCAGTCATAATGTGCTCCCAAGCCCATACCTACAATAGTGAGTCATGCCCTATATTTTGCCCTCCCCTATACATAATCATGTGTATATCCCTATATAGTTGTGATATAATCATAGGCCCCCAAGTGAACCATGTTAGGTGATTAAACATCTATTGTACTACATTGATAAACCCCAAAGAAAAGTACTGCCCATTCTTGTCAAGTAGTAGAAGGCCACTAATAAGAGCTATCAACATAACTACCTCTAGGGGAACTATCCCCTATCCTTTTCCACCCTCTGATGGCCATACCAATTCCTCTAATGAATCTATGTCTATGCACTCATCCATAATATCTTATTATGATACTCCCAATAGGTCATCCAACACTACCTATCTCCCTGCTCCCATCCATGTAATCCTAAGTCCTCACATGGGTACCTATAGAATCTGGTACACATCCTCTAATGTCACCTTCACCTCCCTAGTCATCAAATGAAATTTATAAGTCTCAGAGTGCCATCTCTCTACCAACACTAAAAAATATTCTTTATCTATATAAATCACTGGTAAGCATGCTAGATGATATGTCCACTACAACCAAGACAACCATGAGCTCATTTGTCATGAGCCCTTATCTTTATAGTACTCAATAGCACCACTCTTGTGATGTAATAACTGCCACTCACTCTTGAAAATCAAATTTGGGGCATCATGTCAATTATCTTTCTATCATATTCTTCTAATTTTGAGGCCTAGACTAATTTTATGTGTGTCTGTATCCTTCTTATTCTAATTTTAAACCAGGATTAATCTCCTCAGGGCCCTATTCTACTTTCTTCTAAATTCTCACTATTATTTGGGTAATCTTTCCATTTATAAATACATTCCTAGTATTTTTTAGGGTTATCCCACCATTTACCATGACCTCGTTGATCCACAAGTCATTCCCACCAATTGGCAGGATGATTTTGTTTATTTTGGCAAAATTGCCATTTGACAGGGCAAAATTCACTAGAAAAAGCAAATCCACCATTTATTTAGTGATCTCACCTTTTTGACTCATGATATCACCTAAGGGTTGATGATATCATTGATCTCATGGCATTCCAATTGTATTCATACGTGTACTTGCCATTTTCCAAATTGGGAAAATGGTGGGATTGCCCCAACTACCACTTCCTACATGACATAAATGCATTAAATGACAAATTCAAAATAGTAAATAGATACCTAATAATGTTTTTTCTCCCTAATGGTCATTATTACTCTCTCACAAGCTCCCCAAGGTGTCGGTGGTGTGGGATATTAGCCATTTTACTCAGCTCACTCATGCATAAATACTAGAGCTCCAAATTTACTATAGTTATGATGCAAAATGACTTGTTTTTACCCCTAGGGGTCAAAATATAATAAAATTTCCAATTTTTTCACCCCCTAAGCCTATATTTGTTGCCTTTTATCTTTATTGGGCTACTACTTTAGCCTTGCTAATCTATTTTTCATCTCACTTTCTTCTAATTACTCCATTTTCAACTGATTTTACTGAAACTTATGAGATTATAATTTCTTCCAATCAAGGGCCCACCTATCAAATATTTAAAAAAAATTCATTTGCCCCTCGAGGGGGAATCATGGGTCACCCAAATGATGTTTGGGGTTTTTTTGTAATTTTTTTCTTTGTAATTCATGCAAACTTTAAAAATGGAAAATAGGATTGAAATTTATTTCTTTTAATTATAGTGACCTTTTTATTCTTTGAAAAGATATTACTTCAACAAAATGTCTCGCCATGCCTTCTCAAGTAGAGGCAAAATGTAGACATCCAATTTATAGCACTATTGTGCTGAAATTGTCAATCTAAGCAATATTCTATGGCAATGCACAATCTGGGCCAAAATCACTAAAATGTGCTAAATGGTTCAAATTTTGTCTTGTACAAGTGCTAATTTAGGTGAATGTATCCCTGAATGGGGTAATGTACTTTATTTGATTATTATATTTTCTCAAATCACTTTGAGTCAAATTATGACCACATAAAATGATGCTCTAGACCACTGAATTATTCTAATTTGGAAGCACACATCACGTGCATGTGTTATTTCGCATCCATAATGCCCTAATTGAGGTATTGTTTCATATGTAACTGACACCTTATTTTGATTATACTCTAGTAAAATTATGAATTAATAAATGACATTTTTGACTAGATTAATTAAGCGTGCAACAGATTTCTAAAGAATTATAGAAAATTAATCAAAATCACTTAAGCAAATTAAACCAAATCAAGAGCCTAAGTGAAAAATCTATGAAAGTTATTGAAACTCTATTTATTGGAAATTCATTCCTTAAATTGCATCATCCCTTGACATTATTATTGGGGTGGCATCCATAAGCCATTAATGGAATAAAAAATTCAAATTAAGCCTTCTCATGCCTCATTAATGCCCCATTTTTCCAAATATTTATGGCTTGTCCCTCCAAAATTGAATTGATAAATGGCCACACATATTGATCTCAATATGGATGGTCATAGTTGATTATGAACATTTTACGAAAGTTATAAATGCAGGGCTTCACCATTGATTAAGGGAGCTTAAAATATGTAATGTTATTATGTAGAATTATTACCACAAAGCTTCACCTATTTTCTCAAATTGATCAAACTCATTAGCCTAAGCCATTGGTGCACAAGGAAATTATGGAGGAGCTTGATAATCATCATTGACGTAGACTTGGAGCACCAAATCTAGGGAAAAACATGCTTTTTGGCTGCTCTTAGAAGGAGAGACATTATTTAGAAGGTTTGGTAGTATTATTTCTTTAAATAGCTCCTAGAATTCATTTGTAACACCCCATGAGGGGGTGGACTTGATTTTTTAGTGTCTATATGCTTTTTTATAGATATTTTCTTGGCTAATGCATGGACTTATTCATCTTGTAATCCTACTCTACAGTTTGTGCGGTCCTCAAACCAATGTAGTTCTCCCAAAAATGAGAGGGTAATAAATAAATGGCATTTGAGGAGTGGAAATGATTGTGGCAAGATAAGAATTTTCCATCCCAAAAATAATGCCACCCAAAATAGGATGAAGGGAAAATGGTGAATAAGATGACACATTTTACAAAAGGTTTTGTGGATTTATATCTCTTGTGGATATTATAAGTCATTTTTTTGTTTTTTTGTTTTTTAAGGTTTTTTTGGAAGTTTTCAAGTGATTTTGAGGTTTTCTAGTTTTTTTGAGAATAATATATTTACATTAATATTCGACAAGGATAATTCATAAGGGGGTATAAACATATTTATAATGGAACCATCTAGTAAATAAAAAAGTAAATCTGGCTAGGGGTTCAAATGATTGACTTACAAAACAACAAGAGCATGACTTAAATTACTCTTAAAATAACAAGAATGTGGAATAGGAGTGATCAAGCTGACTTCAGAAATTGAGTGTTGCCTACATAGTCCAAATGGACCTCATGTCATTATAATTCAACCTACAATACATATATTACTAATCAATAGTAAGTTAAGGTAAGATAATGATAAAGCAATATTAATGGCATATGATTTGGTAAAATATAAAAGATGTAATTTTAGGGACCACCATGCAAAAAAACCATGTTAAAGTATTCAGAGAGATTGCTTCCAAGGATGTGTAGATGATGACCAAATTTGAATTGCCTTGTGAATATGGCATCTAAATCTATTTGTTATACCTATAGACTAGAATCAAGTTCAGGGCGGTAATAAGATGGGGGAAAGGAGGGATTGACATAATTAGGAAAAGGCATGAAGGGAAGATAATAAAACCTGCCCCCAAGTGAGGGTTTTCATAGACAATTTTCAATGAAATCAAGTGTAAAATTTCTTGAAATGCATGATATTAATGGACTCATCTAATTCTTACCCATCTAGTGTAGTCAACATGTATGCTCTAGATCCATAGTTAGTTGTAATAATGAATGGTCTTAGCCTATTAGGTTCAAATTTTACTTTATTTTCATGTGTTACATTGTTATTTTTTTTATTTTGTTTCAGCATAAGATCACCAAGTGTAAATTTTTTAGGTTGGATGTGCTTGTTATAGTTACAACCTAACTAGTTTTGATATGCTTAGAGATTATTTAAGGTGGATATCCATTTTTTATTAAGTAATTCCATTTATTGTAACTGATTTATTCGATACTCCTCATTGTCGATGATATCCTAAAATGAAATGTGCAAAGAAGGTAACTAGATCTTGATAGGGAAAAAATATTTAGTGCCATAAACTAAGGAATATGGTGTGGCTCTTGTTGGGCTTCGAGTATTGGTATGGTATAACCATAGGGAAGGAAAAAATTGTAAGTGTCAATCATGGCCAACGACATTAACATTCTTTTTAATGATTTGGATAAGGATTTTTTAATATGCCTTAGCATGGTCATTACTTTATGGAAAATAGGGAGTGGAAAACCATTATTTGATATGGTATTTGGCACAGAGGGCTTTACCATTTTTATTTTTAAAGGATATATAATTATCGAAAATGATGTTAGAAGGAATGCCAAAGCATCAAATAAGGTGGTTCGAAATGAATTTGTAAATTTGCTTATCATTTATGTGAGGGGAATGAATTCAACCCACTTAGTAAAATACTCGTTCGTAGTGAGAATGTGTCTATGACCATCTGAAAAAGTAGGATTGTTTTTCCCTACGAGATTGAGTACCCATGTGGAAAATGTCCAAGGAATAGTAATCAGATGACACTTAGGCTAGATCATGAAAAAAATTTATATGTTTCTGACAAAGCACAAACTTATTAACATAAGTACGTGTATCTGCTTCTATAGTGGGCTGATAATACTGTATATGTAGGAGTTTATTGGCAAGGACTAGTCCACTAGTGTGGGCCCCATAAATCCATTTGTGTAATTATTTAAGAATTAGTCCATTTCTATAGAAGTTAAACAACAAAGTAGAGTTATATCATATCCTCTATGATAAAGTGTAGCACTAAATAAGGAATAACAAGAGGTATTGTGAATAAAGGATTTTTGTTTATTATGGGAAAGATTATCAAGAAGAATGTGGTCATGGAGTTAGTCATATAAATCATAGTAAAAGGGTGATTTAGAACCAACAATATCGCATACCATTTTGGATGTTAAACATTTATAAGCTATTTTTAGAATATTTTTAATAAGGAACTAACAATCTAGAACATGATCTAAAATTAATGAGCCAATTGATGCCATTGTGATTGCAGTCCTGTTACTAGTCCTTGCTATCTGTTCAAATTGTATATGTTCAAAGTTCTACTTGAGACTGTCTTCCATGTTTTTGTAAGGTATATTTTTTTCAACTTTTCTTTGGTATTACTCTATCACCTGGTTAATAATCAACTAAGAATCACCATTAACATGCAATTGCTTAATATTCTATTGTACTTCTAGGTGAGGTCATGCAATGAGTGCTTTGTACCCTGATATACTGTTGGTGAAAGTGAAACCAATGTATAAGGATTTGAGATTAATATCCCCCTACAGTGTTATGAACATAATGTCAGCTCTATATCCAGTAGATGTGTAGGAATTGTTGAAGTAGAGGGTCTAGTGTTATGATTTGAATAAGTTTCATCTAGAGTTGAGATTAATTCATTAAGAAAACCAAAAGTGAGTGTCTTAGTATCTTATAAGGGTGATTTAGCAAGCCGACCTGCAATTACTTGCCCTTTAGTTATTTTCTAATGTACATATTCAATCTCAAACTCACTCAAGAGCATGACCCATTTGGCCATATGTCCAGTCAAAGCTTCCTTAGAAGAAAATATTTGAGTGGATCCACTTTATAAATAATAATGGCTTTATTGTTGAGAATGTAATGTCACAACTTCTGGCTGCAGATACCATTGCTAAACATGCATTTTCAATTGGGTTAAAGTTATGTTCATAAGCAACCAATGTTATGCTTAAATAATATATTGCTCTTTCTTTCCCTTGATCATCATATTGGGTAAGGAGTGACCCCAGGGCATGTTTGGTGGGAGAAATATATAATAGCAACTTCCCAGGTGTTGGTGAGGTTAAGATGGGTAAATTTTCCAAATATTATTTCAAATTCTCAAATGCTCATTGATAGTTGACATTCCAAAAAAAGGTGGTACCCTTATTTAAAATATGAGTGAAAGGATGGCATCTGTCTACCAATTGTGAAATGAAGCATCAAATGGATTGAAATTTGACATCCAAACTATAAAGTTGTTTTAGATTAGGAGACACTTATATAATGGTCTTAACCTTGGTTGGATCAACTTCAATGCCCCTTTGAGAGAAAATGAAGCCTAATAATTTTCTAGAGGTGATTCTAAATACCCATTTCTTAGGATTAAGACACACATTATATTCATGAAGCCTTTTAAACATCATTTATAACACTTTTGGATGGATTTATTTAGTATTGGATTTGCCCAAAATGTCATCCACATAGTCTTCTACAATATCATGCATCATGTCATGGAAGATGAAAGTCAATGCACATTATTATGTAGCATTGGTGTTCTTGAGGCCAAATGGCATGAATTGGTAATATAACATTTCCCATGGAGTGGTGAGCATTATTTTGTGTTGATCTTCAAGTGTTATTTGTATCTGATTATACCCTGAAAAACCATCCATAAGAGATAACATCTCATATCTTATTATAGAAGCTATAATCATATCAATATTTGGCAAATGAAAATCATCTTTTAGGCATTCTTTATTTATATCTCTAAAATATGTACATATGTGGATTCCTTGTGGCTTCTTGCTAAAAGGATGATGTTGGATATCCATTCTGAATATTTTATGGGATGAATACATCTTGCCCATAATAATTTTTATAATTCCTTTTTGACTAGTATGGCAATGTGAAGATGTATTTTTCTCAGCTTTTATTTAATTAGTTTTGTATCAGGGTGTAAAAAAAGCTGATTTACAACCAAAGAAGGATACAAGTCATGTATATCTAAATAAGACTAAGCAAAAATATCAATAAACTCTTGAAGGAGGGCATTAAGAAGCTCATTTTCCTCTTTAGTGAGGGACGCTCCAAGTTTGATCCATTTGGGATTGGTTGGTATTCTAATGTTTACCTTCATGGTGTCCTCCAAAAGCAATGTGGAACCATATTATATAATAGTTAACAATGAGGTATAGTGATCTTATTCATCATCTTATGGCTCAATTGATTCATCCAGCTCATCTATAGGAAGAATTTGAATCACCAAATGATGGTAAAGGCCACTCAACAAAAGCATGTGGTAAATTCGTAATGAATCATTTGAATAATTTATAATCCTCTAAACTAATTTTTATCTAGCATGAGGTTATAGAATTGAAGGCACCCAATGATTCATTCAAAATAGGATGAAATTCCCCATCTAATGGTTCCTAAAATAGGTTTTCACCATGGGACTCACATTTTTCTTTGTTATTTTCCTAGTTTGAAAGTGCCTTAAAGAGGTTTTCATTTTTTTATTTTTCCTTATGACCAAGGAGGTTCACCTGCTCTCCAAAATAGGTGGTAGGATCCAATGTAATAGTTAATCCTTTCTTATGATCACCAATCAAGAAACCATATTTGAGGCCCACAAATTCATAAATTTACTTGTTATTATGGAAATCATCTAATGGTATATGTGTGTTTTGTTGGTCCTAGTAAATTAATTAGGGGTGATGGATGAAAATAGGGTAATTAAAAAACCTAATTAATGGTATAAGTGGTATTATTATTAAAAAGGATGGTATCAACTAACTCATCGTATATGCTATAATAATACTCTACATTATTGTTGGCATATTCATCGATAGATGATAAATTGGTATCACTTTATAGATATGAGGGGTCACCCTTAGGTAGTTTGTATACAATACCCCGAGATCATTTATGTTCGATAGTAGATATTGGTAAAATAGGACCTCGCTAATTTTCCCCCAAAACTTTGCCTTCATAAGCTTGTTTATCCATTATTTTATTTGAAATAGGGTATTTTTTACTTTGATAGTAAGTAACAAAGTCATTATTATACAACCATGATTCATCATCACCTTTGATTTATTCTTGTTCCTTTGTAATATTTTTGATAAAATCAATAGGTCCTTTCTAGCGAGGGTCATCCTTATTTCACCATTCCATTCTAACACTCTTAATTATGGGTTGACCATGTGATTTAGGTGTCTTAGGTACTTTGGCTACATGAAAAGCATTGCCAATTTGGTATTCACCATGGCCTTTGTTTGTAAGGGTAAAATGATAATATATTTGAGGAGGTGGTGTAGAAGAAGTAGATGCAAGAGTACTTGGATCCACATAATTTGAATCAAAAGGTTGAACAACTACCTCTTTGTCCTTTTTAGGGAATGCTCTAGGCTAAGATGGTAATTTTAGCTTTCATACTCTACTTAAAGATGTTTACAATATTGGTACAACTACAAATTACTAGGTATGGTGACCTTCATACCTAAATGGGTAAATTTGATGCATTGATACAGAGTAGAATGTACTACATGTACCCAAGGTTACCCAAGTAGTAAGTTGTACAACAGCTCTAGATCAAGGACCTGGCAAATGGTATCATGTGTTAGAGGCCCAATGATAATAACAACATAAATGGTGCCCTATGATTATCTCCTCATTATCATAGGTTTTGATGGTAATAATATCTAATTGAAGATCCATTTTAGTATAGCCCAAATGTTTGACCAACTTCAAAGTTAAAATATTTAGACCCAAACCACTGTCTATAAGGATGCACTTGATCTTATGTTTGAAAATGACTACCTCTATATAAATTAGATTATTATAAAGATGACCAAGGGGTGACATATCAATTTGGTCAAAAGATAAGTTCTTGGCATGGGGCCAAATGATTTACAAACACTTCAAATTTGTTAGGAGCAATGTCACTAGGGACCTTTGATTATCTTAAAATCCCATTCAATGTGTTTTTATGGATGTTTAACATATGAAAAATATCTAGCATGGAAATTTATGCCAATGTCTTTTGTAACTATTCAACAATATCATATGGCTTGTCATTAGTAAAAGAAGTCAGTTTATACTTTTGAGGTGGAGGGCCTTGAATGGGATTATTAACGAAAGAAGGTGCAGGACCTTGGATTGTAACCTTGGAACATCAAGTTGAAATTACACAACTATGAGTTGGTGGATGGTTATTATAATTAGAAGAAGGTGAATTAGGGCCTAGAATGGTAACTCTTGGTCATTGTCTAACATTAATGTTATTTTTAACCAAAGGAGGATTACTAACATACGGGGGAGGAAGTCCTAAAATAGATGGTGGTGGATGTCAGGTATTGTTATTTGTTGGCTTAGGATTGATATTGATATTGGTTATATGCCTGCTAGTAATGCAACCTACAATATTCTCGTATTCATAAGGGATATTATTATAGCTAACTTCGTTAGAATGGGTGTCCTCACCTTGAATCTAATTAGTTTTCTATTGCTCAGATTTGGCCTTTGATTATAACTGTTGGGAGGCATGTTTATATTTTGATTATTTCCTTGTCATTTATTATAATTCTAGTTTTTAGTGTTATGCTATGCAAAAGGGTTTTGGTAAATACCCAAATTTTGGTTAGACATTGAGGCCACATTATCCAAATCTATTTCACCATTCTATAAAAAATCTTGGATGAAGTGTCAAAGCTGCACACTTGTGAATGGAATGACCCTTAACGTGATGATAATCATAGAAATTGTGTTCCTTTTACTAGTTAGGTTTAGGTTGGCCTTTTAGAAATAGTTTCAAAACTAGCCAAATGATTATATTAGTTACAACCAGCTTCTAGAATACTACCTCGATAGGTTCACCAAGATCACTAAATTTTTTATTTTGGTATTAACCTATTCTTGGAGATGTCTATTTTAAATCAAATGGTTGAGGAGGTGGAGTTTCTTGAATAGGCAGTGGTTGTACCATTTGTACATGTCTAGATTCTATTATCACATCCCCTATAACATTTTTATTCTTGTAGAATGACTTAGGCTTTTTAGATGTACTTGCATGAGCTTACACCATAGTTTACATCTTAACCTTGTTCTAAATTTGGTTATAATAGTAGACTTTGATTACCCTTTTATCATTGAGGGCTTGTTTGATTTTTAGTCTTTTGGAATTAATCTCTTCAGATGTATTTTCAAAATGAAGTCAAAGATTATAGGCTATATCTAGTAGTAAATTGGTAGTAAAGACTGTGACCAATTTCTTATTGGGGTGATTATATGGGCATCGATTGGAAAATGTGTGCCACCATTGCAAGTAACTAGCAAAACTCTCTCCTCGTCTTTGTTTATCATGGCACAAGTCAAGCATAGTCACCTTATGTTATACATTATAAGAAGAGTGTTGCACAAATATTTTAGACAAGTCATCAAAATTGTCAATTTTTTTTTTGGGTAAGTGGAGAAACCACTCCAAAGCTTACCCAACCAAACTATGGGGAAATAAATGAACCATGTACACACTATTGTAATCCACCTCTTGAAAAGCAATGAATAACTCATTTAAATGGTCTTTTGGATCATCTTTCTTTTGTATTTATCAAATTTAGGTATCTTAAAATGATACAAGAATGGTATCCAAAGATAGCTCATATCAAAAGGATAAGAACATATGTCATGTAACTTGAAATTCTTATCTTGATTTCCTGCTTGGATGGTAGAAACTACATATTTTACCTCTCGCAGAGGGAGGGGGCATGTGTTGTTGGGTATTCAGAGGTGGATTACCTTGACTTGGATAAAGTGGTGGAACATGGTATTAGGGAATTTGTACCTAATTATTTTTACCATGAATGTTCACCCTTTGATTGGGGTTATAGTGATGATAGAGTGTTTTTTGTTGGTAAGGCAATTATTTTTTAGTGTGATGCATATCTGGAGGGAATTATGGTCTAAATGGAGGAATGTTTTGTTAAGTATTAAACGAGACTTGTTAGGAAGGGAAAGGAACTTGATGTTGATTCGTAAGAATTTTTTGGATGAAAGGGAATTGTTGTTGGTTGGGTGAAATATGTTATTAGTTTGAAGAGGCATAGTGTTGATTAGAAGCAATATGTGGTTGATTAATAAGAATGCATTGTTGATTAGATAATATTTATTAGGGATTGGTCACCACTTGTTGAAGTGAAGGATTGGTCACTACTTATTGAAGAGGGGGATTGGTCACCACTTGTTGAAGTGGAAGATTGATCACCATTTTTTGAAGTGGAGGATTGATCACCACTTGTTGAAGTGGGGGATTGTTCACCACTTATTGAAATGGGAAGGGGTGGATTAATAATTTGATGTTGTGGCTCAGGCATGTTTGTAACCTATTGTTGTAAAGTGTTAGGAACATTGGAATAAATAACTTGTTGGTGAGTTAGAAGAATGTTTTGTTTATTTTTGGATGACACTTGATGTGGATTGAAATGTGTTAGTTGAGAATTATCAACCATGTGCTGGGAATAATCCATGAAGGAAATTGGATCAGGATTAGCCAACAAATTACTTTTAAATATACGCATGTTAAATAAATTTGAGACTAATTTGTTACTAGTAAATAGTTTGGTATTGGGTATTGGATGGACTAGCAACTTTGGTTATTATTCAATTGGTTGATTTAACTCTATACGTGGATATTTTTTAATATTGAGATCAATTGAGGAGTTAACTAAAGTAGCCAAGTCTTGACTAGCCTACTCTATTTGAGAGGCAATGAATTGGCTTTATGAAGGTGATTCAACAAGTTGACATTTTTTAGATGTTGTGAGGGATTGACTAGAGGTTGGTATAAGAGCTTGAATTTGGTTAAGAGTAGTTTGATAGTCTAGTAATGCAAGGGGTGTCTCTTTCAAAGCTCTAAACACATAGCATAAGTTTTTTATTAGAAATCCAACCAAAAATTTAGCACCAAACTCTAACAATCTTACAAGGTTTTCATCTCTATTATCAAATAAGTGTCATGTAAATTGGTCTTTCCCATAGTCTGCACTAGATGGAATTTTTTAGAAGTATTATCAGTTTTGTCCATGTTCAACACTATATGGTACATTTGGGAGTTATTGTTGATGTCACCCAAGTTCAACATTAGATGACATGTTGGTGAGGTATCATTTCTCTTATCCTTATTTGGTATTGGATGGTATATTTGTGAGGTATTATTTATTTACCTCTTCTTCAACATAATGGTTATATTTGTATGAATTGTAAATTACCTTCTCATAGAAAGAGGGGTTATAAATAATTCCATTGTGAGTATACTCCAACATTTTTGGGTTTAAAATATTTGATCTGGAATACGATTAAATGTTTGAAATTTGTTTGGATTCAGAATGTGATTTTGATCAAAATAGGATGAAATATTTGAAAGTAACATGCTTTGGTTATATCAAGGTGAACATCAAAGGGGAAATGGTTTGATCAATAATGTGTCAACATAAGTGGTATATTAAGAAGGTACATGGATGAAACTTGTTATTAAAAGGTGCACATAAGTCTAAGTATACCAAAAAAAATTAAATGTTTGTGTCTTACAAAGGTTACAAGTGCTCAATATTTAGATTTTGAAAGTGTTTGAACTTGGACTTGACCTTAAGTCACTTATATTGGAAACCTGATTCATGAATGTAGAAAATAAACTTGATTGTTTAGGAAATTTTTGAATTGGAATGTTCATAGTACATTGTTTGATTAGGTTATAAAATTTTAACCTTGGGTTAAGAACAAATGTGATTTGGAACTTTGGCTTGGTTTGAAGTTGCATAAATTTTGGATCAAAGTTGGCTTTGGACAATGTTTAACTGGAATTGAACTAGGCATTAACTTTATAAAAATAAGAGTTTGACCTTTGACCTTGGAATTAAAACTATAATTAGAATTTAGATTAGGTTTAGAAACAAATGGATATTATAACATCAATGATCTAACAAGGAATTAGACCTTGGTTTTGGAATTGTTTTAAAATTAGAAATTAGAATTTGTTTTGAACTAGAATTGGTTTGAAACAGGTAGAATAATGACATGGTTTAGACAAGATTTTGGACCTTTGTTTTGAATTAGATAGTATAATGGTACCACACAGGAATCATAATGGTACAACTTGGTCATTATAATGTAGAGACGAGATAAAGATGGCCCAAAAATTGGGTAGAGTAATGCCTCATCTTTTAGGTATGGTATGACAATGTTTAGACTTGATATTTTGTCTTGATTTTGGATATACAATGATTTTTGACACAACATTCAAGCAAACAACCATTTAAATACATGATCTTACTTTAGTGTTAAATTAGGAGTGCATCACAATCACTGAGCCTTCAATATACTTGCTTTGAGTTAAGAAATTTAAGATTAATTTTAATAAAAAAAATTAATGTAGGTGAAATACCCAACCTCTCTCAAAGCATGTACATTCAAGGCAATCTTTGAGGGTTGTTACTATTGACGTAGTGGATTGCACCCTTGATAGGAGGCCGAGCTCCTACCTTCCACACGTCAAAATGGAAACTCCCCTCTCACCTGTGGGACCGGTGAAGCTAGGGGGAGAGTCTCTAGATAAGGGCTAGCTCCCTTCGATGTATCTTTTAGGTCCTAGATTTCCTACTGCTAAAAAATAAATGAAAAAGGGGGGGATGAAAAGGGAGAAGGATGCTGAAAAAATAGAACCTAAACTTAAACTAAAAAGGTGATACACCAAAAAATTTGATCCACTCAGCCCGAACATACACTTTTCACCAAGAAGAAGCTCCCATACACTTCATCTGATGTGGGAAAATCTTCTATATTAGTGAGTCAGAGGTCCGTAGAGATACAGGGAGGAAGAACTATCAAAGGTGTTTTGAGACACACTTTGGCAACCTATTCACATGCACCTATATTCCTGTTGTAGACACTTCTGGTAGACCTACAGAAGAAGAAACTTCACAATGCACTAGACATGCTGGAATCATTCTATGAAAAGTTGATCCACATCCCTTCTCAGGGATACGTCTCCCCACAGAGGCGATCATCGCTCGCCATGTGTCTGACCGAGAATCACCTCGAGTGCTTTGTGGCTAACTATATAGGGATCTAGAAGAGGACCCAAATCACTCCAGAGCTTTTGGCATGACGGCCAGTATTATATTGGTATCAGAGCTAGGTCTCGAGGTCGAGACCCATGGAAGCTGGTGGGCATGATCCACATCCCTTCTCAGGGATACGTCTCCCCACTGAGGTGATCATCACTCACCATGTGTCTAACCAAGAATCACCTTGGGTGCTTCGTGGCTGGCCATATAGGGATCTAGAAGAGGACCCAGATCATTTTAGAGCTTTTGGTGTAAAGGCCAATCTTCTATTAATAGGACTATCTGTCACACCAAAAGCTTTTGAGTGATCTGCGTCCTCTTCCAGATCCCCATATAGGCCTTCCACTAAAGCACCTGAGGTGATTCTTGGTCAGACACGTGGCGTGCACTGATCGGTCCCTGAGGAGAGATGTTATCCCTGAGAAGGGATGTGGATTAGGCCCACCAGCTTTTGTGGGTGTCAACCTCGAGACCTAGCCCTGATACCAATAAAAGACTGGCCATCATGCCAAAATCTCTAGAGTGATATGGTTCCTCTTCCAAATCCCTATATGGCTAGCCATGAAGCACTCGAGGTAATTCCCAGTTAGACAAGTGGCGAGCAATGATTGCCTCAGCAGGGAGACGTATCCCTGAGAAGGGATATGGATCATGCCCACTAGCTTCCATAGGTCTCGACCTCAAGACCTAGCTCTGATACCAATAGAAGGATTGGCCATCACACCAAAAGCTTCGAAGTGATTTGGTTCCTCTTTCAGATCCCTATATAGGCCAGCCACTAAAGCACCCAAGGCGATTCTCGGTCAGACACGTGGCATGCATTGATTGGTCCCTGAGGATAGACGTTATCCCTAAGAAGGGATGTGGATCAAAAACATAAAATAAAATGACTTAACACAAAAAATAAAACATAGACACATGTGTGAGTGCAAGTTCAAATGGAGTTAAAAATTGCTAAGTCTTGATTCAAGGTAAAGTCCAACAGAGTTCTACCTTACAAGCCTGAGAGATTTTTGGGCAGAGCTTTTCCTTATAGGCTCAGAAATGGGATCCTTTCTCAAAATGAGAAGTTTATAATATATATAAAGAGAAGAATTAAAGGTGCCCCTTTTGAAAAGACTTTTGGCACCCTTTGACAAGCTAGCCCATGTGCGTTGAGAGCATCAGGAAGAGGAAGTCACTGTTGCTAATGTCATTCTTCTAGAAGAGGCCTGCTGGAACCATGTTGTATAATCGCCGATCTTAACTTTGGCATTCAAACATTAATGTGAAAGCAAGGGCCATGCCTCTTTTTTTCAAACAAGACTACTCCTTCCAGATTTTCACGTAGTTTGTCTACTCATAAATGAAAAATGGAGAAAATAGGCTGCACCACTTACCGTTCGCACCGTTTGATGACCACTTGGCAAGCATTATTCCAACTATAGGAATTAATCCCTGAGTTAACACCTCTTCTTTTCCACCTAGACTATTTTTCCACTTTTGCACTTTGTCTCTTCTTAGTTTTGTCTCTTTCTGGCTCCTTCGGCCCTCGAGCTATCTTTTGGTGGGTCACTGCGTTCCTTGGGCTCTTCTTTAGGCTTTTTCAAAATCAATGGCTATTTCACGAGCCTTAAATTTTACATCTGCGCACCCTTCACTATGTTTGAACTTCCAACGGCTAGTTCATCGTGCTCGATTTTGACATCTTTGGGCTCGTCACCCTCTTGGAATTTCCTCGGCCTTTTCCTTTCTTCGGCTTCTTGTTGCTTCCCTTTTCTTTAGGCTTCTTGTTTTGGACCCTCCCAAAGGGAGGTTGACCCTTCGAATTTTTGAAAAGTGTCCTTTATTTTGGTCGAGAGTCCCCTGCAAGGGCACCTTCCCTTCGGGGTCCTTCGGCAGCGTTTTCTCTTTGGCTAATTTTCTGTGGACACTTTCCCGCAGACATTTTCCTGTAAACATTTTCTCGGGGCTAATTTTTACACAAAAAAAAAGTCTGCAAGAATTGTCTTGCTCATTCCTTTGGAGACTTTCTTTGGGTTTTTTCCTGCAGCCACTTTTCCCACAGAAATTTTCTTGGACACTTTTCTCGCAGACAAAAAGTCCACAAGAATTGTTTCGACCACTTTGCCTTTGGCCTTCAGAATTTATCTCGAGCTTCTCCCACAGCTTTCCTAAATTTCTTCAAACATTTTGTCTGAAGGAATTCCTTCGGACAAAAAGTCTGAAAGAAATCACTTCTTTTTTTTGTCTCGATCTTAAGTCCTTTTTCACGAGATTTTTGTTTGTAGCCCTTCTGAATTCCTTCAAACTTTTTGTCTGAAGGAATTCCTTTGAACAAAAATTTTGAAGGAATTATGCCTTTGTCTTTTCTCTCGACTACCTTCAAAAAGTGCCCTTTGGGAAAATTGGAAATGACCCTTCTGAAGTGTACTTCCTTTGCCTTAAACAAATTTCTGAAGGAAACTTACCTTTTCGGCTTTTCTCTGTAGCCTCTTTGCAAAGTTCCCTTCCCTCCACAAGGGAACTTGAGTCTCGAACTACCCTCTGCTAGGGCACTTGAAATGGTCCATTTTGTGCCTAAGTGTCTGGAACTCATTTCTGCCTGTACAGTCTGTAGAAAGCTTCCCTATAGAGTTTGTAAAAATGCCTATAGAGTCTATAGAAAACAAAGGCCTGCAGAGTCTGTAGAAAATCTCTACAGAGTCTATAGAAAATTCCAGATTTGTGAAAAATCAAAACATTAACTGGCTCATAATAGCAAGGAAAGAAGGGGACCGATTTTGGCCTATTGGACCAAAAATGGTCAACAAATTGGTGACTCCCAGGGGAAGCATGCCTGTTATGCTTAAAGACTAATTGCCTTAAAATCCATTAGGCATGAAGTCAGAATGCAGCTTTGAATACAGGTTAACAACAACCTTGAGAGATCCCAGAATCAATCATGAGCTTTTACCCCACACACAAAGGAAAAAACACACAAGGCTAAAAACACTACTTGTGCAAACTGCACTTAGGGAAAACAAGAAAGAAAATTGAAAGCAAACTACTATGTATAGCTAACCAGGTATATTTTCCTCCCTCTTGGATCAAAGAGAAAATTTCTTAACTCCCCTTCTTGGCAAGGCAACTTATGGTGCTAGACAAGTGGTTGAATGGAATGGAGACTTGGTGACCTACTCCTCTTGCCTGCCACCTTGATTGGATTGTATCCGAGTGGATCAGATTCAAACATGCTTCCAACATATACATACTCTTTTTGTTCTTGTAATCTTATTGAATGTTGGCTCTTCATGCTGGTGCATTTCACCAAGAAATTTGTGGCTATCAGCTCATCTCCATAAGCCCTTTGATATGCATAATCCCTTTGTAATGCACCATGGTTTGACATGTTTCCTTTTGCTTCATTGAAGACCCTGTCAAACTCATCCTCTAGTCCCTCATGGCCTTTGTGAAGAAGGGTGACTATTGTGATCTCTGAAATGGAATCACAAAATGATTTCTCATCCCACAGAACATCACCTTCTTCTTCAAATCTCTCTTCTTCAAGGCTTTCCTCAAGGTGAACTGGCCTCTCCTTTTCCTGCTCAAGGATCAAAGTCTCTAGTTATTCAAAGACATCCATCTGATCCTCCTCCAATTCAAGCTCCTCGGCATAGTCATCTTCCTCATCAAAACAACAAGAAAGTTTATCAAACAAAGGGGGAGAGAGTTCACCATGCTTACGTTCCTCTTCATATTGTTGGAACATTTACGAGTATGCATGACCCACGTCTTCTCCATTGCTGATGATGTCTTCACAAGGAGCATCGATGATGATTTCTTCTTCATTGTCACTCATGATAGCCTCTTTGGAAACTATAGATTGGATCTTCTGCTCCTCACTCACCTCTTACAAAATAGGTTCCTCCTTGAGAAGGGGTGAAGTGAAAAAACCATGTGGAAGAGGAGGCAGTCCTTGAGCTATAATCAAATGATTCTCCTCTTTCCATTTGGCTAGAAATTCATCTATATCAGGTGTGGCCTGATAGCTCTCTTGGAGGTGTGTAGATGGAGTGTGTTCAGATAGGTCCATCACACATTGGCTGAGGAATCTCACTTTGGATTCCAACTCTACAACTCTCCTGGCTAGATCTTCTTAGAAGAACCTTTCTTGGAGGTCACCAGCATCATCATGATGAGTAGAAGCAGCTTCAAGAGGGATGTGCTAGTTCATGATGTTCCTTCCAAAGGAAGATTCATAATCTAAGGAATTTAAAAGGGTCATTTCCATGGAAGGTTTCTCTAGTTACCTTTGATGTTTGAAGGCTAGGTGCACGGGGTTAAGAGCAAGATTAATTGATGCATCAGATGAGCTAGAATGAGCAAGTGCTATCTGATAGAAAGGATTTGGTTCACAAGAGGGGGGTTTATTTAGAATAGGAGGGGGCACACAAGGCTGGCTATCTTGCATGATTGGATTATTCCATTTTGCTACCTCCTCCTCCATAGATTGCAAGGCCTGAGGTTGCCTGAACAAACACTCTTCTTTGTACATCAGCTCTTGCTAATATCTGTACTAATCATCCAGTTTGTCAATCTCCATTACCTAATTTTTAAACTCTAGCGCTACCTCCCTTATCATTGAAGGGCAACTAGGAGAGCTGCTTGAGGTGATTGCATAAAAATATTGAGCTTGATCGAAGTCATATGAAGGAAAACAAAGTCTATGATTCTTATCAATGGAATTATACATACAAAATAAGATTTTTTGATGGTACCTAGATTACTTAACCAACTGATTCAACTCAGAGTCACCATTGGTGTTGATAAAAAAGCCTCTAAAGGCTGGTTGGTTGAAGAACACACCAAAAATTCTTCAACTCTTTGGACCAAACTTATCCTATTTGGTCCCACCAGGTATGCCAAAAATTGTTGACGTAGTGGATTGCACCCTTGACAGGAGGCCGAGCTCCTACCTTCCACACGTCAAAATGGAAACTCCCCTCTCACCTGTGGGACTGGCGAAGCTGGGGGGAGAGTCTCTAGATAAGGGCTAGCTCCCTTCGATGTATATTTTAGGTCCTAGATTTCCTACTACTAACAAATAAATGAAAAAGGGGGGGATGAAAAGGGAGAAGGATGCTGAAAAATAGAACCTAAACCTAAACTTAAAAGGTGATACACCAAAAATTTGATCCACTCAGCCTGAACATATACTTTTCACCAAGAAGAAGCTCCCATACACTTCATCTGATGTGGGAAACTCTTTTGTATCAGTGAGTCAGGGGTCTGTAGAGATACAGGGAGGAAGAACTATAAAAGGTGTTCTGAGACACACTTTGGCAGCCTATTCACATGCACCTATATTCTTATTGTAGACACTTCTAGCAGACCTACAGAAGAAAAAACTTCATAATGCACTAGACATGCTGGAATCATTCCGTGAGAAACATAAAATAAAATGACTTAACACAAAAAATAAAACATAGACACATGTGTGAGTGCAAGTTCAAATGGAGGTAAAAAATGCTAAGTCTTGATTCAAGGTAAAGTCCGACAGAGTTCTACCTTATAAGCCTGAGAGATTTTTGGGAAAAGCTTTGCCTGACAGGCTCAGAGATGGGATCCTTTCTCAAAATGAGAAGTTTACAATATATAGAAAGAGAAGAAGAAGTAAAGGCGCCCCTTTTGAAAAGACTTTTAACACCCTTTGACAAGCTGGCCCATGTGCGTCGAGAGCATCAGGAAGAGTAAGTCACTGTTGTTGATGTCATTCTTATAGAAGAGGCCTATTGGAACCATTCTATATAATTTTTGGTCTCAAATTTGGTACTCAAACATTAATGTGAAAGCAAGGCCGCACCTCTTTTTCTACAAACAAGACTGCTCTTTCTAGATATTCATGCAGTTTGTCTGCTCATAAATGAAAAATGGAAAAAATAGGCCACACCGCTTACTATTCATGCCATTTGATGACCACTTGGCAAGCATTATTCCAACTGTAGGAATAAATCCCTGAGTTGACACCTCTTCTTTGCCACCTAGATTATTTGTCTACTTCTACACTTTGTCTCTTCCTGGTTTTGTCTCTTTTTGGCTCCTTCAGCCCTTGGGGCTATCTTTTGGCAGGTCACTGCATTCCTTGGGATCTTCTTTAGGATTTTTCAAAATCAACAGCTATTTCACAAGCCTTAAATTTGACGTCTGTGTACCTGTCACTGTGTTTGAACTTCCAATGGCTAGTTCATCGTGCTCAATTTTGATGTCTTCAGGCCCATCACCCCCTTGGAATTTCCTCAGCCTTTTCCTTTCTTCGGCTTCTTATTGCTTCCATTTTCTTTAGGCTTTTTTTTTTGACCCTCTTGAAGGGAGGGTGACCCTTCAGCTTTTGGATAAGTGTCCTTCATTTTGGCCAAGAGTCCCCTGCAAGGGCACTTGCCCTTCGAGGTCCTTCGGCAGCCTTTTCTCTTCGGCTAATTTTCCATGGACACTTTCCCGTAGACATTTTCCCCACTAACATTTTCTCGTGGCTAAGTTTTATGGACAAAAATTCCACAAGAATTGTCTTGCTCATTCCTTCAGAGACTTTCTTTGGGTTTTTTCCGGCGGCCACTTTTCCCGTAGAATTTTTCCCTGACACTTTTCCCGCAGACAAAAAGCTTGCAAGAATTGTTTCGACCACTTTTCCTTTGGCCTTTAGAATTTCTCTAGGGCTTCTCCCGCATCTTTCCCAAATTTCTTCAGACATTTTGTCTAAAGGAATTCCTTTGAACAAAAAGTTTGAAAGAAATCACTTCTTGCTTTTGTCTTAGTCTTAAGTCCTTTTTCGTGGGTTTTTTGTTCGTAGCCCTTCCAAATTCCTTCAGACTTTTTGTTCGAAGGAATTCCTTTAGACAAAAAATCTAAAGGAATTATGCCTTTGTCTTTTCTCTTGACTGCCTTCAAAACGTGCCCTTTGGGAAAATTGGAAACGACCCTTCCGAAGGGTACTTCCTTTGCCTTAAACAAATTTTTGAAGGAAACTTACCTTTTCGGCTTTTCTCTGTGGCCTCTTTGCAAAGTTCCCTACCCTCCACAAGGGCACTTGAGTCCCGAACTGCCCTCCGTGAGGGCACTTGAAATGGTCCATTTTGCACCTAAGTGTTGGGAACTCATTTCTGCCTGCAGAGTCCGTAGAAAGATTCCCTGCAGAGTTTGTAGAAATGCCTGTAAAGTTCATAGAAAATAAAGGTCTGCAGAGTCCGTAGAAAATTCCAGACTTGTGCAAAATCAAAAAATGAACTGGCTCAAAATAGTAGGGAAAGAAGGGGACCGATTTTGGCCTGTTGGACCAAAAATGGTCAACAGTTACCTTTGCACCCTTACATCAATGAAAGCTTTGTGGAAAAAAGGTATTAATCTAAAGTTTTTATTGGATTTCTAAATGGTCCTCAAAGGGCACAAAATCTCTTGAAGAAGAAATCCAAGTGTCAAGTTGTTTATAGGGGGATACATCCCCTATTAAAAATACTATGGATTTCTTGATGGTGATTTTTAATGGATTAACATTGGGAGTTAACCCATTACTTTCATAAAACCCTTTATGGGAAATTATGATAGGCCTTAATCACACCTACCAATAATTTATATCCCTTTAAGATGTATAAGGCTTGTACAAATGTTATGTGATGAAACTCTAGTCGTCACACCCTAAAGACCTATGAGAAGGTAATGACAACTCAATCACATAGACAAAAATAAAAAGTAACTGTATCATCATTCTGATTCACAAGAATCTTACTAAGGGCAAGCAAAGAGTATACTTGGTGAATCTCTTAGGATAAAGGCAAATGGTTAACTTCACATTTTTAGGTCACCCAAATAAGGGGAGATAATACATGTGAAATAAATACATAAGCACACAAGTAAAAAAGCAAATGAAATAAGTGCAAAAAAGGAAATGACTTAGAAACAAACAAGCTTTTACAACCTAAACTAAAATTGTGTGTGTTGTTCCCAAAATATGTCACTCCTTTTTGGGACAACACATGAACTATTTTGGTCCTACAGGCCAAAATTCTCTCTTCCCTTCTCAAAAATTGTTTTGGGCATTCAAATTCTCCATTTTTCAAGATTTTTCAGATACATTTCTATGGACTCATTTCTATGGACTCTGCAGGTTGGTTTCTTGGTTCTACAAACTAGTTTCCACAGGCTCATTTATACAAACTCTGCAGCAAGGGAACAAGTTCCCAACACTTAGGCAATTTCAAGATTGGTTCAATGCCTCGATTCAACCAAAAATGTTCATTGGCAAGATTCATTCAAAGGATTGAACCATTGAACCATTGAACCCCGCTTCCAAAAGGTTCAATAGTTCAATGGGTTCAAAGGTTCAATGTCATCGGCAAGATTGAAGAGTTAAGCACTTTGTCAAAGGTTCAAAGTTCAACCGCTTCAGTAAGTTTAATTCTTTCAAAAGACTTAGTAAAAAACAAAGGAATGAACCATTAAACCGCTAAACCTTGAACCAAAATGGTTCAACGGGTTCAATGGGTTCAATGGGTTCGAAGATATCAAAAGACTTAGAAAAAAGAAGGCTTCAAATGCAAGATTGAACCATTGAAACCTTTGAACCAAAGTTGGTTCAATCGATTGGTTCAAAGGACTTCCCCAAATCTGAAAGAACGTGCCCTTGCAGAGGGCAGTGAACTAAAGGTAGGTGCCCTTGCGGAGGGTAGGGAACATTGGTTCAAAGATCAAAGAGAAGGCCGAAAGAGAAGATTTCCTTCAAACTTTTTGTTCGAGGAAATTACTAAGTAAAGGAACCGAAAGAATTCCTTCAGAAAGATTTTACACGAAAAAATGACTAAGGCAAATCCTTTAGACAAAATGTCTAAAGGAATTCCTTCAAAATTTTATTCAAAGGAATTTGCCCAAAAGGAAAAGGAAAAGCCCAAAGAAAAGTGGACAAGGCAAAGGAAAGGTTTCCTTTAGACAAATTGTCCGAAGGAATTCCTTCAGACATTTTTTTGAAGGAATTAACTAGAAGACCATCTAAAGGACCCCGAAGGGCAGGTACCCTTGCAGGAGGCTCTTGGCACTAAGAAAATGGACCTTTCTCAAAGACTCAAAGGGACACATTCCCTTCAGGGTGTTCCAAAGACATAACACCGAAGGAATTTCAAGGCTTCAAAGGACTTAGCCAAAAACAATGGAACAAAGAATGAACCAATGAACCGATTGAACCTTGAACCAAAAGAGTTCAAAGTTCAATGGTTTATAGGTTCAATGGTTCAAAGGAAGCTGTAGACAAAGGAAGGAAGTAGAAAATGGATGATTCCAGAGACTACTTCAAAGGGAGGGTTCAACCAAAGAGCAAAGAAGCGATTGAACTAAGGAAGCGATTGAACCAAGAAACCGATCAAGATAGTTTGAACTATTGAACTATTGAACCAATGAACTTTCAAAGGTTTACAAGTTCATGGTTCAATATGGTTCAAACAACCAGCAACCATTGACGTCCCTGCAGACGTCAAATTTAAGGTAATGGGATATCCATTAATTTTTTAATATGGTGCGGAACTTGAAAAATAAACCAAGTGACTAGCTGAAAAGAGAGCTCGAGAGCTCAAATTACTATAGGGGAGAGAGAACAATACAAAAATATCAAAAATATCTATAAGGGATTTATTTCCAGTAGGTGAAATAGTTCACCAAGTATTCATCTAAGCACACCAAATCAAGGACGCGGCCTATTTTTCTTCCATGAAGTAAAGGCAAAAGTGGATAGCTGTGAAAATAAGAAGGAAAGGACCAAGTGGTCTATACTTTAGAAGAGACATATAAGATAAATTGGCATGCCATAGTTAAGGTGGATACACTATTCCAAGCATGGCCCCTTGACAAAATTAAAAATGCATTCAAGGCATTGACTGCAGCATGGGCCATTTCATGGAATAAAGTGCCAAGCCTTTCTTGGTGCTATATATTGTAATCTCTTGTTTTATGTAGAGGAGATCTCTCTAATATAGAAGTGAAACTCTACCCAAATTGAGAGGTGACTACTGAGACTTTGAGCTCAAATTGTTGATCATATTACTTTATCTGAATGAGAAAGCAAGTTACTTGCATACTTTGTGCTGTTATAGCTTGTGTTGTTCTAGGAAATTATTCTTATATCTATTTCCTAGGAACTTTCTTATTTATTTAATTTAACAACTAGAACTAGTGGAAGTAATCAGGAAGGTGTCCTGAAGCCAAATTATGGAAAGACTTTGTGCTGTCACAATTGTCTTCAGTGTGTGTTTTTAGTTTCTTTCTATGTAAAAGATCTTGGGATGACTTTGTGCCCCCATTATCCTTAGTATTTCACTCTTTGGGCAGTTGAGGTGGAGACTTTGTGTTGCACCTCATTCTATTGGTCATTTCACCCTTGTTACCTATTTGTTATCCACCAAAAATAACTCCTGCATCCTTTTGCAAGACCACTTCTAAAAGAAGAGAAGTGCCTTCAGTATTATCACTAGGGTTTCTTCTTTATCTGTGAACATCATCTCTACAAAAAGAGAGATAGATGGTGTAGTCCTACCCCTAAGTGTTATTTTCTACTTATATATATAGTATATAACTCCTCATATTTATATGGAACCTCCCCTTGATGAGAGGAGAGATTTTTCCACCTTTGATGTGGTAAACCTGCACATTTGGCCGACCAATCTCCCTATGCTTTGGTTGAAGAGACCTATTTTGCCCATCAGTTAGCTGGTGACAAAATATTCACCCAGCAGGTTTTTGGCAACTTCGCTGGGGAAGAACAAGTATTTTGAATCTTCAAGCTGAAGTAGGGCCAATTCTTTTCCATTTTTATTCTACAATCTGGCAACTCCATGCTATACTAAAAACTAGAGAGCCCAAGGTGTTGTTGACCCTATTTTTGAGTTAGTGCAACAGGGCAATTTCAATTTCTTCCCTCCCTAACTTCAAGTTCAATGATCCAGAAGTGTTCTTCCTACCAATATCAGGTCACCAATACAAAGCAGAGCTTCTATTTCTATTGTTAGCATAGCGTTGCCTATACATACTCCACCTAGATTTATTATCCCTACTTTTCATAATCAAATCATGGCGGTTCAAGGCCCCTGGGGTAACTCTTTTGGTCCACTCAATATAACTCCACCTCTGCATGAGCTACCATGTAGTTCAAGGAAGAATTTCTCCAAATTCTTTGGTGATGGGAGAGTTCACCCTAATGAACATGTTGCAACATTCAACATAGCCTATAACATGATAGGTGTGGAATATGAAGACATAGCAGTCAGGTTGTTTGTGGAAACACTACAAGGCACTACTGTAGACTGGTTCTACCATCTGTAGGCTCACTCAGTGACTGATTGGGACACTCTCAAAGCTAAGTTTGAAGCTAGGTTCAAGCCTATAGAAGATGCACATGCCTTACTGGCCTAGCTCACATAGATGAAGAAGGATCCTCATGAGCCTATGAGGGATTTCATAGCAAAGTTTGACAAGCTGAGGAACTAGATTCCTATAATTTCTTAGCCAACACTTGATAACCTTAAATGCTTCTTCATCAACTCATAGCTGCCTAAAGTGAGTTTTATGCTGAGACAAGCTAGCCACATAAACCTTGTTGTTGTTCAAGATTTGGTTACTGAGGTAGAAGATGACCTTATCTTGGCATGAAAGATAAGGAGAGATCCAAACAAAGGTAAATCCTCTTCATCTTCTGAATACTCACCTATAGTCACCACTGATCCAATGGTGTAAAAGCTGGTAAATGAATTGCTAGATCTTAAAAATAAAATGGCATAGGGGATGTCATCTGCTCCTTCATACAGAGATATACCTAGGAGGATGTTCCCCAATCAGTCATATCAAGGCAATGCTACCAGAAATCAAGGGTAGCCAAATCATCTTCTTCCCCCATAGGAGAACCTTGCCATTGAAGCACCTCTAACCAATTCAATAGTTGGATATCTTGAAGCAAAATCATATTTCTCCTTCCAGCCTGAGTTGAACCTAGAAGATGATGTTAATATCTTCACAAAAAGAGAAGAAAAATTAGCTGGTGACTCCAACATTGATTTCCTGAATTACAAGGATGAATCCAGAAGTGAAGGCAAAGTAGCTGATGGATCATATGCTATGCTCACCTAGTCCAAAAATCAGTCAGCCTAGCAAGATGATAAAGAGAAGATAGAGGAGCGACCTCAACCAATAATTTCAATTGCTAAGCAGGGAACCACTCTGCCTTTTCAGCTAAAGGACCTAGTGATTGAAAGGAAGGTAAGTACATCAAACATCCCTACAACTTCTACTTCAAATTCATAGACCAGTCCTCCCCCTCCCAAAAACCAAAAGGATGAATTACCATCCTCTATTCCTACTTCATTTTAGATATTTGACATAATTGATCAAATAAAGAAAACTAAAATTTAAATGTCTAAATTTGAGTTCCTGCAGTCTAACCTTGAGCAGTTGGATAAGTTGGTTCAATATGTAAAGAACTAAGCTATCCCTGTAGGATAGTCAATTCCAATGGTAACTCATGATCCTCTCAAGAACACATCCACCAGGAATAACCTTGTCATTACTCCTCCTGCTTCTCTTAGGAGGACTGAACCATTTTATGTTTCCCTACTGATAAATGGACACCAACTGAACAATTTCATCATAGATTTTGGTGCATCTGACAATGTCATGCCTGACAAATTAGCATAATCCTTTGGTCTCACACTGACCAACACATTTTGGAGATGTTTCTCCATGGAGAATAAATAAGTACCACTACTGGGATAAATCAAAGATGCCCAATTTGCATTTGCAACATTCCAAGACAAGAGAATCAAGATGACTGTCCTAGTGGTTGACATCCTAGCATCATACATCATCCTTCTTGGTCAAAATTTTTGCAAGGATGTTGGTGGCAAATTAAGCATGGACCTATCTAAGGTGAGGATCCTAGTCAAAGGCGTTATGCATAGATTGCTCCCTGAGAAGGAAGTAAAATATGTGGTCACTCAAACATTAGCACCTGAAGCTCAAATTCTATTTGAGTCTTCAGGCATGGGTAATTACTTTTTATCCTTGAAGGAAGCCCATGAGGCATCTGATGAAGCTTCTGAAGATGACAACCTAAAAATTGGTTCGAACAGAACAACAAAAAGGATGGTGGAGCACAGTGCAAGTGTAAAAGAATCTCCCCCTCTAAATGAAGAAGAATCTAAGGAAAAACTAGTGTCTGATGAGGTATGGATTCTATAATTTGATGGCAGCTGCTCCTCTACCAGTTTAGGAGCAGGAATTGTGTTGGTATCTCCTCAAGGAGATATTTTTCCTTCTTCATACAAGTTGCAATTTAGCAACACCAACAACATAGCTGAGTATGAATCTCTATTCTTTGGATTGAAGGCTACTCAAGACAAAGGCATCAAACTCTTTCATGCCAAAGGAGATGTTGAACTAGTGGTTTATCAGGTAAGGAACCTGTATCAAACCAAAAATGAGAGATTGCACCACTACCACAATCTAGTTTGGGATCAAGTTGAAATCTTTGATGCTTTCAACATCTCTACCATACCCAGGGAATTCAATGACCGAGCTAATGCTTTGGCTATTTCAACAACACTCTTAGTTTCTCACCCAAACTTCAAAGGAGACAAGTACACTATTGAATTAGTTTTTCAACTAAGTGTACCTGACAATGCTAATCATTGGCAAGTATTTAACAATGACAACCAAATCATTGCCTTCTTGGAGTAAAAAGATAGCTTTGGATAACTTCATTTTGAAGGTAGTTAGCCTTAGAAGCTTGAACCAACCCCTGAATCAAGTGCAAATGTAGGTGAAAAATTCTTGCAATTTAAAGGAAATAAGATCCTAAAAGGCTTGGTTTCCCTTGAGAAGCTGTTTGACAAGCATGACAGATTCATCAAACAATAGCAAACAGATTCAACCTCCTCCCAAGATTTTGATCAAATAAATTTGAGTACTAAAGAAGGTCCCAAGATTTGAACATTGAGATGTTGCACTCCTGAGGAGAGATTCAAGTTCACTACTCTGCTCCGCCAGTACATGGATGTCCTAGCATACTCCTATGATGATCTGAAGTCACTCAAGCCTAAAGAAATTAGCCATGAGATTCCTCTCAAGAGTGATTCGATACCTTACAAGCAAAAACTAGGTAGTACAATCCAAAAATATCAAGTACTATTCTGTTTGAAATACATAAAATGCTAAATGCTAAGATAATTTTCTCAATCCATCATTCCACATGAATTGCCAACATAGTACCTATGAGGAAGAAGAATAGTGAAATTCACCTCTGTGTGGACTTCATTAATTTAAATCAGTCATCCTTAAAGGATAACTATCCTCTACCCATCATGGATCAAGTCCTTCAAATAGTGATTGGTTTAGAGATGTTATCAATGCTAGACGGCTTCTCAAGGTACAATCAAGTTGAAGTTGGTGAAGTAAACCAGCATAAGACTACCTTCACCACATCTTGGGGCACCTTTGCCTATCGAAGAATGCCTTTTGGCCTGATAAATGTTGGTGCCACTTTTCAAAGAGTAATAGACCTTTCTTTCAAAGATGAAATGGGTAAGTTTATTATAGTGTACCTAGATGATTTAACAGTCTTTTCCAAGCATCACCCTGACCATGTATGCCATTTGCAACAAGTGCTAGAACGTTGTCGCCAGAATGACATTTCTCTAAATCCCAAGAAGCCTATTTTTGGAGTGACAAAGGGGAAACTTCTCAGACACATTATGTCCAGAGAAGGCATAAAAATTAACTCAAAAAGAGTCAAGTCCATCCAGGAGCTTACCCTGCCTACAAGTAAGACTGTAGTTCACTCTTTATTTGGAAACGTGATTTTTTTACGGAGGTTCATCCCAGAGTTTACTGAAGAAGACTCACCACATTGTGGATATGATGAAGGGCAAAGCTACTTTCTGGTGGACTGTAGAAGGCAAGTCAACATTTGAAGACATCAAGACAGCTATTGCTCATGCCCCAATTCTAGTTTGTCCAGATTATACCAAAGATTTTACAGTGTATAGTTATGCTTCTGAACACACACTTTAATCAATTTTGGTTCAACAGAACAAAGAAGGTATAGAATCTCCCATTTTTTTCATGAGCTGTCCTCTCAAAGCTCATGAGCTGAAGTATTCAAACATGGAGAAGCATACTTATACAGTGGTAAAGGTAGTGAAGCATTTCTACTTTTACATCCTAAATTCACACTATTTCCCTAGTTCCTGACACCACAGTTAAATCTATATTAACTCAGCAAGAGTTTGGAACCAAAAGAGAAAATTGGATTACTAAAATTTAGGAGTTTGATCTAGTCATCAAACTAATGTAGCTGGTGTGGGGAAGGGGCCTATGCCAATTGATTGCTAACAATAGACCAGAAGAAGTAGGGCATGAAGCAAAAGTGGAAGACATACCAATAGTCCTCTTTATCTCCACCACAAATGAGTGGTATTCAAGTATTGCTCATTTCCTTACTTATGGTGAGTGTCCTACCCACCTATCTTGTAAAGAAAGGAGGACTATCAAATCAAAAGCTGCTAATTTTGTCATCTGGAACAATGCCCTATACAAGAGGAACCTTGATGGAGTGTTTCTTCGCTACATGGATAAAGAGTAGTAGAACCTACTTTTGAAGTCCTTCCATAATCTATCCTCTGGAGGACATTTTTTGCTCTTATGACTACCCATAAGATTCTATGAGCCAGGTATTACTGACCTACTCTATTTCAAGATGCATACAAATGGGTACGAAGATGTGAGCAATGCCAACAGTTCATTATAAGACCCAAATTAGTCACTCTGCCTCTTAATCCAGTGGTGATAGAAGAGCCATTTCAGAAATGGGGAAACAATTTCATTGGTACTGTAAACCCATCTTCAAGTGGTGGACATGATCATGTCCTTACAGCCATAGATTACTTCACCAAGTGGGTGGAAGCTATTCCAACTAAGCATGCTACTTCAAAAGTAGTGTGCAATTTACTCAAGGAGAACATCATTTCTAGGTTTGGGGTCCCAACCAAGATTGTCACAGACAATGTAGCTTATTTCTCTTTCCAGGAGATTACTCAGTTCTATTTTTACTATGGGATTACCCTCTCCCACTCTTTTAATTATTTTTTAGAAGGGAATGGCCAGGTTGAATCAAGCAACAAGAACTTGGTGACTATCATCAAGAAGTCGGTAGATGACAACCAACATTAAGCATTGGTTGATGCTTTATGGGTAGACATAATTACACCCAAGAGGGCAATTAGTATGTCACCTTTCCAACTTCTTTATGGTCTTAATGCTGAGATACCAATCACCCTAGAATTGCCAGCATTGAAATTGGCTAAGATAGTCGAGGATCAGACATATGAAAGCTCCATCAATAAGAGGATCATGTGCTTGACTGACCTAGATGAGCAATGAACTATGGTGGTAGACCGAATTACTACACATCAAAGTCTGGTGAAGAATCTCTTTGACCAAAAAGTAAAAAACTATGATTTCCAAATTGGAGATCAAGTCTTATTGTGGGATAAGAGGAGAGAACCAAAGGAAATGCATGAGAAGTTTGATTCCCTGTGGAGAGGCCCATTTATTATCCAACAGCTCAATGGTGAAAATAATTTCCTATTGAAGTATCAAGATGGCGCACCCTTTTCTTTGCCTCACAATGGGCAGCATCTGAAGCACTTCAATTCTTGAAGTATCAAATAAGATCATTTGTACATATATATTTGTATAGTCTTTAGTTCTATTTTGTGCTTTTCATTTTCATTTTTGGCACCTTTATTTTTAGGTAGCATGACTCCATAGCCTAATGGCACACTTAAGGGCACTGAAGATTCTGGTTTCTACTCCCCTCAGTTGTTCCAAGTTTTCAACTGAAGGAAGTTCCCCAATTGGAGCCAGTTGTTGTTCCCAAAATTTGTCACTCCTTTTTGGGACAACACATGAACTATTTTGGTCCTACAGGCCAAAATTCTCTCTTCCCTTCTCAAAAATTATTTTGGGCATTCAAATTCTCCATTTTGCAATCTTTTTTAGATACATTTCTACGGACTCTGCAGATTAGTTTCTTGGTTCTATGAGCTAGTTTTCACAGGCTCATTTCTATGGACTTTGCAGCAAGGGAACAAGTTCCAAACACTTAGGTAATTTCAAGATTAGTTCAATGCCTCAGTTCAACCAAAAATGTTCATCGACAAGCTTCATTCAAAAGATTAAACCATTGAACCCCGCTTCCAAAAGGTTCAACGGTTCAATGGGTTCAATGGTTCAACGTCATCGGCAAGCTTAAAGAGTTAAGCACTTTTTCAAAGGTTCAAAGTTCAACCGCTTCAGTAAGTTTAAATCTTTCAAAATACTTAGTGAAAAATAAAGGAATGAACCATTGAACTGCTAAACCTTGAACCAAAATGGTTCAATGGGTTCAAGGGGTTCAATGGGTTCGAAGATATCAAAATACTTAGACAAAAAGAAGGCTTCAAATGCAAGATTGAACCGTTGAAACCATTGAACCAAAGTTGGTTCAATCAATCGATTCAAAGGACTGCTCTAAAGCTGAAAGAATAAGTGCCCTTGTAGAAGGCAGTGAACTAAAGGTAGGTGCCCTTGTGGAGGGCAGGGAATATTGGTTTAAAGATCAAAGAGAAGGCCGAAAGAGAATATTTCCTTCAGACTTTTTGTCTGAGGAAATTACTAAGTAAAGGAGCCAAAAGAATTCCTTCGGAAAGATTTTTCGTGGAAAAATGACTAAGGCAAATCCTTCAGACAAAATTTATGAAGGAATTCCTTCAGACTTTTGTCCAAAGGAATTCACCTAAAAGGAAAAGAAAAATCCTGAAGAAAAGCGGACAAGGCAAAGGAAAGGTTTTCTTTGGACATTTTGTCTGAAAGAATTAATCCAAAGACCGCCCAAAGGACCCCGAAGGGCAGGTACCCTTGTGGGGGGATCTCGACACTAAGAAAATGGACCTTTCTCAAAGACCTAAAGGGACACCTTCCCTTTGGGGTGTTCCAAAGACATAACACTAAAGGAATTTCAAGGCTTCAAAGGACTTAGCCAAAAACAATGGAACAAAGAATGAACCAATGAACTAATTGAACCTTGAACCAAAAGAGTTCAAATTTTAATGGTTCACAGGTTCAACAGTTCAAAGGAATCTCTAGACAAAGGAAGGAAGCAGAAAATAGATGATTTCAGAGACCAGTTCAAAGGGAGGGTTCAATCAAAGAGCAAAGAAGCGATTCAAATAGGGAAGCGATTCAACCAGGAAACTGATTAAGATAGTTTGAACCATTGAACTATTGAACCGATGAACTTTCAAATGTTCAAAGGTTCATGGTTCAATATGGTTCAAACAACCAACAAACATTGATGTCCCCATGGACATCAAATTTAAGGTAATGGAATATCCATTAATTTTTGAATATGGCACAAAATTTGAAAAATAAACCAAATGACTAGCTGAAAAGAGAGCTCGAGAGCTCAAATTGCTACAGGGGAGAGAGAACAATACAAAAAGATCAAAAATATCTATAAGGGAGTTATTAATAGTAGGTGAAACAATTCACCAAGTAGTCATCTGAGCACACCAAATCAAGGATGCGGCCTATTTTTATTCCATGAAATAAAGGAAAAAGTGGACAGCTACACAAATAAGAAGGAAAGGACCAGGTGGTCTATACTTTGGAAGAGACATATAAGATAAATTGGCATGCCATAGTTAAGGTGGATACACTGTTCCAAGCATGGCCCCTTGACAGAATTGAAAATGCATTCAAGGCATTGACCACAGCATGGGCCGTTTCATGGAATAAAGTGTTAAACCTTTCTTGGTGTTATATATTGTAATGTCATGTTTTATGCAGAGGAGATCTCTCTAATATAAAAGTAAAACTTTGCCCGAATTGAGAGGTGACTACTGAGACTTTGAGCTCAAATTGTTGATCATATTACTTTATCTGAATGAGAAAGCAAGTTACTTGCAAACTTTGTGCTGTTATAGCTTGTATTGTTCTAGAAAATTGTTCCTATGTCTATTTCCTAGGAGCTTTCTTATTTATTTAATTTAACAAGCAGAACTAGTGGAAGTAATCAGGAAGGTGTCCTGAAGCCAAATTATGGAAAGACTTTGTGCTATCAAAATTGTCTTCAGTGTGTGTTTTTAGTTTCTTTCTATGTAAAGGATCTTGGGATGACTTTGTGCCCCCATTATCCTTAATATTTCACTCTTTGGATAGTTGAGGTGGAGACTTTGTGTTGTACCTCATTCTACTAGTTATTGCACCTGTTACCTATTGGTTACCCACCAGAAAGAACTCGTACGTCTTGCTGCAAGACCACTTCTAAAAGAAGAAAAGTGCCTTCAGTATTATCACCAGGATTTCTCCTTTGTCTGTGAACATCATCTCTAAAAAAAGACAGATGGATGGTGCAGTCCTACCCCTAAGTGTTATTTTTTGCTTATATATATAGTATATAGCTCCTCATATTTATAGGGAACCTCCCCTTGATGAGAGGAGATATTTGTCCACCTTTGATGTGGTAAATTTGCACATTTGGCCGACCAATCTCCCTATGCTTTGGTTGAAGAGACTTATTTTTCCCATCAGTTAATTGGTGACAAAATATTCACCCAATAGTGTGTTCATTTGAAGACCAAATAGAAGTGTTTTAAAAAGAAATTTTCCTTTATTTTTAGGTCTAAAATCCACTCTTTTAATCAAGGTCATGCAACCAAATTGGTTAGAAGTTTTCAATGTGGGTTTTGATTAATAAGATAAGTTGAAATATGTTTGTTTAAGTCTCATATTTTTTCTACACAAGGTAAAACCATCGTTTGTCAAGGCAAACCCATCGATTCTTGTAGAAATAGACCAAAAATAAGAAATTAAAAAAACCATCAATTATCAAGGTGAAACCATAGAAATGTACGGTGAAACTATTGGTTATCAAAAAACATAGAGAAAGGGAAAAACCATTGAAAATTAGGGTGAAACCATTGAAATATAGGAACATAGATATAAAAGTTACGACAAGTAAAATCACCAATTTTAAGTGCATTTTTTTTCCAAATAATAGGTCAAAACTATTGATTCTTTGAGTGAAACCATCGATTATGGTGGCCTATAAAATGGTAGAAAATCATAATTAAAAAGATGAAACTACCGATTTGTATAACAAAACCACTAGTTTCAAGGCTAAAACTACCATTTAGTAGGGAAAATTTTTTTATTTCACTTGGGACAAAAAATTAACAAGTTTTTGAGGTAAATAAAATGAATTAAGTTAATTACTAGGTTAATTCCTATAATCAGAATAATGAAGAGGGTCTATAAGAGTTTGTGGGGTGCACAGGGTCCCACCAGGCATGCGATTATATAGAATAAGAATAAAAAGAGGGTTAGTTCATTATTAGTGAATAAACCAAAACTTAATTACATGAACATAACACTGTAATCCTATCCACTAGGATTGAGTAAGGTCAAACAAGAGGTGAATCAAGTAGAAATCAAATAAACATGTTATACCTTCCTTAGAGACTCCTTTGTTTGTTGGTTTGAAAAGTATTTTGTTCAACTTGTAGACTAGATATCTTTGTCAATGTTAGATCTATATGTAGGCAAAATTTCCCCTTATCTACACTTAGTTTGTATTGATAATTGTGCGAATAAATGTGAAGCTCTAGTATAATTTTGTCATAGTAAGTTTAGTTCATGAGAGCTTGTCTATAATGGCCAAATTCCCTTATATTTATAGACTTTTAATTTAAATGAGAGACATTGATTTATATTAAGATCAATGGTGGAGAGGAAGTCCTCAAACTCATTATGCATCAGAAAAAGTGTATAATAAACTCCATTTAAGGCAACTTTAATTTGTGGAAGAGATTTGGAAGAAAAGTTCAATTATGCCTCTTTTGATGTGTGTCATAGGCCATGCCATAGATGAGTGTGTAAGAGACCTTATCATAAGTATAATAGAGTGTGTAAGTGGACATGTCATAATACACCTTGATTTCACTCCACTCCTTATTCCATTGACTTTACAAATGATGTCACTAATGTGAGGTAATATTACAATTTTATTTTTAGGAAAATAGAAGTTTCCAAAAATCCATGGAATGTTGTATTAGAAAAATGTTTAGGATAATTAATCAAGGTGATTAATTTAAAATTATAAGAATGGTGTATTTTCAATTTCATTTATACAATTAAATGTTTACTTAATCTTCCCATAATAACACTTGCAAATGGTTAGGTTTATTTGGGGTGCATTGCCCCAATTAGGAACATGTTGTTGCAAATTTAGATTAAATCAGTAATTATGTAGGTAAATTGAATCAGTTGACAATTTATGCTTAAATTTACATGTGATTGTGAAAAGTCATTCTGATTGTAGTTTAAACATGAAAGTGGTTAAAATTAAGTGTCTACACCATTGTGTTCTAGCAACATAAAACTTATTTTTTTTAAAGTCAATGAACTGACTCAAGGGCTTAAACAATTGTTTTAAAAATGGCTTAAAATGCATAGTTAAATTTAACCTAGATTAGTATTTTAAGATTATCATTCTTAAATATGATTAATTATAGGTCTAGGGGGAGAAACAAGTATCAATACTCTAACATAAATAGGACCATGATTGTGAATAACAACACAATGTTCCTAGTTTTCAAACCTGAAAAAGAAGAAATCCTTGGTCAAGTTTTGCATCCTAAAGAGATTGATGTCATGAGGCTACCATTATCATTGAACCCAAGTTTTTAACATAGATTCAATAGGAATATACCAGAAAAAAATTTAATAAGGGTATGAGATTCAAGCAATTAGCAAACTTTATCAAATTCAGCCAAATCAATAAAAACATTTGGAAGTTTTTTTTAAAGAAGGTGGTACTTTACCTTGTAGAATACCTTAGGTACAAACTTGCATGATTTATTTGGAACCATTGTTACTTTATTAAGAGTGAGATGCATTAAAAAATTCAATCGCATGTGGGGATCTCATTTAATAAGATAATGACTATGCAAAGGGTAGATTTTCAAGCTATAGCTATTAAATTCTACTCAAGGCAATGAAAAATCCTATTGAGTTAAATATAATGGTGAAAAAGTGACAATAGGGAAAAAGACCTAGGACATGACCAATGTGATAAGTACTCCATAAATATTTATAATATTCAATTACATATTCAACAAATTTCTTAAGGATATTAAAGGTAAAGCCACATAATTACTTCTCATGAAATATTACATGTGTTTTTTTTTTTGAAAAGATGCATTTTAATTTGAAAATATGGCCACCAATGCATTTCATTCCTAATTATTCCTCTATATATAGTTTTAAACTTTAAAATTTATAAAATATCGCATATATATTGACTAGTTGTTGATGACTGAAGTCATCATTTTTATCTATGAAGCTATGTACCTCTAGTAATAAATTTATAATAGGCTAATAGAAACTAGCTCATCAAATGCAAATTTTAAAATTAAATGAGTTTTATCAAAGGAAGCATCATTTATTTTGTACACCTATAACTGATAATGATTTTTTCCTCTGAATATCAAAATCAAGTAGCTCTTCCTTTGACATCATATATAGCTTTGTCAATAATTCAACTATTACAGGGTACCTACCTTGAAATATAGGAAAATACTGCTATTGCTTAGATTTTTTGTTTGTAAGAATACTATTGTTTTTTCCTCTTCTCTCCTTCAAACCTCTCAACCTCTAAAACCTCTTTATTCTCCTCTTGTTGATGTACTTGATCAATGACTTCCCTTTACATGGACAATGCCCTTAACATGCTCACCTTCTCAACTAAGTAGTCTAAACTCTCCTTGTTTTGTATGAATGACAAGTGATTTGACAAACTTGAAAATAATATTTTTACCTATTCATCTAAAATTATCTCACCTTTATCTTCTTCTCTCATCTAGTCCTTTGTATTAGGTAGGTTTAATCTGTTAAGCAAGTTTGTTTCACCTTGCTCCACCTTAAGCAAGTCTTTTGCACCTTCTTCAATCCCTTATCCAAGCTATCTCCTTAGATAAAATTCTTGAGCAATCTATTTTCTCTCTCCTCTTGAGATTATTTATCTCCTTATCTCTCTCTTCCCAAGCCTCTCTTGTCTTTCAACTTGCCTTGACCAATTTTTCTCAATCACCTACAATCTTCTTTAGTAGTCTTTGCAAACAAATTTCAACATACTTTCAATGAATTGATCAAATGCATAAACCAAAAACAACAATAAAATGTGTACCTTATTTTTATTACCACATTATATATCTAATTCCCAATGAATCTTTAGGATCTAATACCAAATGATGTAGAGGGTAATCAATATCTCTCACTTTGTCCTTATTCTTGATTCACTACCTTGGCAATGGCTTCTTAGTTCATTCTTCATGCTATGGATCTAAGGTTCACCTAATAAAATTAAAGTATATAATTTTTCATGACTAATAGGGTCTCATTATACCTCTTTTTCTATGGCCAACACCATTCACTACTCTTCTCTCAAGACTCACAACTCAGCCTACTCCTTACCTAGCCTTTGTAGCCTTTTTAAAGAGTATTTCTTCATGTACAAAAAATTACAGTCCTATATTAAACAAAAACAATCATATTTAAATACCATTTATTTTCATCTATCACTTTAAAAAATTTCAATCCCTAGTTCTATATTTTGACCACTTTTCTAGGCACTATTTGCTCACTAATTAGGCTTAATAGGTCTATTCTAACCCTGTTTCCTCTTAATCTTCTATAACTGTACCTTTTTGCATGGATTCAAACCACAAACCCAAAAATCTATGAACACACATTTTTACCTCTCAAACTAAAAATTTTAAATGATTTTTCTCGATTCAAATGTCTTAAAATTCAATTTTTATTTCTCAAACCCTAGTTTTAGGGTTACAAAGGACTGTGTAACCCTAGAGGCTCTAAATTGAGGCTTTCATCTTTATAATATATTTAAAGAGACTATAATTATTGTTTTATATCTGCACCTTCATTATTCAAATTTCCCAAATGATGGATTCCAACCTTGAGGTCCCTGTATATGGATTTATTCAAGTTTTGAATTGAATTTGCACATAGTCACGAGTCTATGTTCATTATTACACCAAATGGTTTAAAGACTTTGAATTATAACCTACATGAAACCTTTTATAATTCAATAAAAATATTTCCAATAACATTAATAGTATTGATCACTCATTTTTTATGTATTCTTTGCATTTCCTAGTTTTCACAATCAATTACCAACATGCAAAAATAGTCAACATGGTATTGAGGGCTCTGACTTGAAGTTTTGGGCTTCTCAAAATATATTTAAAAAATTTAAAAACTAAATAAGTTTTTTTACACCTTCACCAACTTATTCCATTTGTTGATAACCAACTCTAAAACCTCTATTCATCCTTTCTACATAGATATTGATCTCACTGCACACATTTATGGTCAACATGATACAGTGAACCAATTCCTTATTACTAAAATTTCAAAAATGTTTTCCAAAATAAACACAAGGTTGGTGAAGTTATAAAAAACTATTCTCACCTCTTTATAATCAATAACCACTTCTTATAATGCATTGAATATACTCTTTATCAATATTTATTTGCTTCTGTCTGTGCATGCTAATCCTAACATGGTATACCATCAAGTTTATGAAACAAATCTTGAAAAACATAATTATTTTAAAGAACATAAAAAATATTTACTAATTCATATTCCATTTCAAAGGCATAGTCCCACTAGATGATCCTTCATTCAACAACTATGGAACTATGTAGGGTTGTTGCTCATCTCTGTAAACAGTCAAGGTATAGTATAAAAAATTGATCAACAACTCAGAACATCCCTTTTATATTGATTAATAGAGAATTGAATTCATATATGTTATAATTATTTATTTCTTATAACATTAACTCAAGAAACACAATAGATTCCTCCTATTTACAAACAAATGCTTTATTTATTCATCTTCTTGATAATACTTACATCACAGGGTATGTTGATAGAGTTTTATTCTTCATTCTTTCAAAACTTCTCTATCACCTTTCTCTCACCCTTATTCCACATTTTTTTATGACTTTCTAAAAAAATAAAACAACTACTTATATTCAAAACTCCTATAACTACCTAACCACCTCTTTTACTCCCAACGTAGAAAGAAAGGTTTATCACTAACATGCTTTAGGTCTAATTAGGACTTTAATCATAACTTAAATTCTAACAATTAAAAAACACCCTAAACACTCTTAAGACCCCTAATGACACAATTTCATAACACTTTGACCATTCATAACATCAAAAAATTTGAGAAACAATATAAAACTTTTCAAATATTTGAATTGGCCATTTAGGTAGGAAAATGCCTGATGGATCCAAACTCAAATTTTACCAAGACCTATCATCAAAATTTGATTCCTACAAAGTATAAGAACTCACATAAGACTCTAGACACTTGAACCAACTAATTTTACAATATTTGATGATGGTCATGCATCATACTACCAAGGAGTGAATGAAAACTTTCTTAGAAAGTTATAACTACTTTAACTTTGATGTTCTTGTTCAACACTCTTTGTTCAAATACACCTCCTCCTAGATCCTATGGCTTATTTGAGACACATAGGCCTTTATGATGCTTGTTTAATCTTTTAATGGATCCTCTTTGATTCTTCTCTCTCTTTCTTCTTCCTTTGATGTCAACTTCTTACATTTTGATCTTCAACTTAATCATCTTCAGCACCTTCTTATGCTCTTGTATCCAACCTACACATGGAACACACAAGTTAATGAAAACAACCTCTTGCTTATCTTCTTGTCAATCAATCCCTTGATTTTTCATGCTATTGATTATATTTGTTTGTTTTAGGAATATTGTTTTTTGTGTCCTCTTCTCTCCTTCAAACCTCTCAACCTCTGCAACCTCTTTATTTTCTTCTTACTATTGTACCTAATCAATGACTTCTTATTCCATGGCTAATGCCCTTAATATGCTCACCTTCTCAACCAAGTAATCTAAACTTTCCTTATTTTTTATGCATGAAAAGTGATTTGACAAAATTAAAAATAATAATTTTACCTATTCATCTGAAAGTACCTCACCTTTCTCTTCTTCTCTTAGCTGGTCCTTTGTATTAGCTAGGTTTACTTTGTTAAGCAAGTTTGTTTCACCTTGCTCCACCTTAAGCAAGTCTCTTGCACCTTACTCCATCCCTTATCCAATCTATCTCCTTGGATCAACTTATTGAGAAATCTCTTTGATCTCTCCTCTTGAGCTTCTTTATCTCCTTATGTCTCTCTTCTCAAGCCTCTCTTGGCTTTCAACTTGCCTTGACCAACTTCTCTCAATCACCTACAATCTTCTTTATCGATCTTTGAAAATAGCTTTTAACATACTTTCAATGAATTGATCAAATGCATAAATTAAAAACAAGAATAAAATATGGACTTTATTTTTATTACAAACATTTTTTATCTGATTCCCAATGAATCTTTAGGCTCTGATACCAAATGATGTAGAGGGTACTCAATATCTCTCACTTTGTCTTTGTTCTTGATTCACTACCTTGGCAATGGATTCTTAGTTTATCATTCATGTTATGGATCTAAGGTTCACCAAATAGAATAAAATCATCTAATTTATTTATCATGTTTTATATGGTCTCATTATACATCTTAGTCCATGGCCAACACCAGTCACTACTCTTCTCTCAACCCTCACAACTCAGCGTACTCCTTGCCCAGCCATTGTATCCTTTTTTAATAGTATTTATTCATGTATAGAAAAGTACAATCCTATATTGAAAAAACATAATCATATTTTAATACCCTTTATGTTCATATATCACTTTACAAAGTTTCAAGCCCTAATTCTATCTTTTAACCACTTTTTTGGGCACTATTTGCTCACTGATTGGCCTAATAGGTCTATTCTAACCTTATTTCCTCTAAGTATTCTATAACTATACCTTTTTGTATGGATTCAAACTAAAAACCCAAAAATATATGAACACACATTTTTACCTCTCAAACTACAAATTTTGAAGGATTTTTGTCAGTTTAAATATCTTAAAATTGGAGTTTTGTTTCTCAAACCCTAGTTTTAGGGTTATAGGGGATTGTGTAACCCAAGAGGCTCTAAATTGAGGCTTTCATCTTTTTAATATATTTAAATAGAATATAATTATTTTTTTATATTTTCAACTTTACCATTCAACTTTATCAAATGATGGATTCCAACCTTAAGGTCCTTGTAAATGGATTTTTTCAAGTTTTGAATTGAATTTGCACACAGTCACAGGTCTGTGTTCATTATTGCACCAAATGGTTTAAATAATTTGCATTATAACCTAAAGGAAAACTTTTATAATTCAATAATAATCTTTCCATTAACATTAATAGGATCAACCACTTTTTTGTTGTGTATTCCTTGCATTTCCCAATTTTCACAGTCAATTACCAACATGCAGAAATAGTCAATAGGGTACTGAGAGCTCTGACGTCAATTTTTGGGCTTCTCAAAATGGATTTCAATGATGTAAAAATTGAATAATTTTTTTTACACATTCAAAAAATTATTCCATTCATTGATAACCAACTTTAAAACCTTTATTCATCCTTTCTACATAGATATTGGTCTCACTGCACACATAGTTACATTCAACATGATACATGTAACCAATTCCTTATTGATAAACTTTAAAAAATGTTTTCCAAATCAACACAAGGTTGGTGAAGTCCTCAAAAAATATTCTCACCTCTTTATAATCAATAACCACTTCTTATAATGCATTGAATATACTCTTTATCAGTCTTTATTTGCCTATTGTCTATGCATGCTAATCTTAACATGGTATACCATCAAGTTTAAGAAATGAAATGAAACAACTCTTGAAAAACATAATTATTTAAATGAACATAAAAAATATTAACTAATTCATATTCCATTTCGAAGGCATAGTCCCACTAGATGATCCTTCATTCAACAACTATGGAAATATGTAGGGTTGTTGCTCATCTCAGTAAACAGTCAAGGTATAGTATAAAAAATTGATCAAAAACTTAGAACATCCCTTTTATATTGATTAAAATAGAATTGAATTCATATGTGTTAGAATTATTTGTTTCTTATAACATTAAATCAAGCAACATAATAGATTCCTCCTATTTACAAATAAATGCTTTATTCATTCATCTTCTTGATAATACTTGCATCACAAGGTATACTGACATAGTTTTCTTCTTCATTCTTTCAAAATTTCTCTGTCACCTTTATCTCACCCTTCTTCCACATTTTATATGAATTTATAAATAAACAAACTACTTATATTCAAAACTCTTATAACTACCTAACCACCTCTTTTACTCCCAACGTAGTAAGAAAGGTTTATCACTAGCATGCTTTAGGTCTAATTAGGACTTTAAGCATAACTTAAATTCTAACAACCTTAAACACTCTTAAGACCCTTAATGACATAAGGTCATAACACTTTGACCTTTCATAACATCACAAAATTAGAGAAACAATACAAAACTTTTCAAATATTTGAATTGGCCATTTAAGTGGGAAAATGCCTAATGGGTCCAAATTCAAATTTGACCAAGACCTGTCATCAAAATTTGATTCCTACAAACTATAAGAACTCACAAAAGACTCTAGACACCTAAAGTAACGAATATTTACAAAATGTGATGATGCTCCTACATCAAACAACATCATCAAGTTTTGTACCTAGTCGTCCAACAATGTCCTCAGGTTTTATATTCACAATCTACCAAAAAATATACTACCAACCATTGATCAAAATTCAACCCATACAATTGGTTCAAACCTATCTTAGAAGTACAATTCAAAAATCACTCATAAAAAAATAAAAATTTAGAATTTAAATGTCATAGTTGAAGTATTTGTTTTAATAAATAATAAAATAAGGGCTATTTCATTAAATATTCATCAAATACTTTTAGCTACTTGTAACATGTTAGGTATCTAGGATTGGGCTTTTGAAATATTTGATCTGACGTAGCATATAATTTTTAAGGTTGCACCTAGTAAGAGTTTTGAATGATGGGGAAGATTTTCCCTCCACTCCATGTTTTTTTGACACTTACATGAAAAAATGTAATGTGGATGGTGTTGACCATTTTGATCCTACAGGCCAAAAAATCACTCTATTTTCTTTCCCTGTTGTCATGTGTGTCAGTATTGGATGCATCTACCTTAGTATAAATGCCCCATTTCCCTTTGAAATATCCCTTTTCTTATGAAAATTTGAAAGATATAAGACCTATAGGTTATCAGCTTGATATGGGGCTTATTTTGCTTTAGGCAATTGCCTTGGACAAGCCTTTCGGCAAAAGAACAGGCCAATTTCAAAGGATAAGAGTCTTTCAACAGGCTCTGAAGGACAAATTCCCTTGCAAAGGGTAGGTAGGTGACCAATTAGACCTTTCAACAGGCTCCGAAGGACAAATGCCCTTGTGGAGGGCATGGAACACTTGCAGAGGGCAAGGAACACATTTAAGAGAGATTAAAGAGAAGGATGAAAGGAAAGTTTTCCTTCGAGAAAATGACAAGCAAAAGGACAAGGGATTCCTTCAGACTTTTATCTGAAGGAAATCCAAGAAAAGGAACCAAAGGGTGAATTCCTTCGGACAAAGTGCCCAACAGAATTCCCTCAGGAATTTTGTCTGAAGAAATTCACAAAGGAAGAAACCCGAGGCAATTCCTTCAGACAAAATGCCCAAAGGAATTCCTTCGGATATTTTTCCGAAGAAAATTGCAAAGAAAGGGGCAAGACTTTGAAAGAAAGGTTTCCTTTAGGAAAAATGTTTGAAGGAAATGTATGAAGGAATTGAGGAGCCTGAAGGAGTTGAATGGCAAGTGCCCTTGCAGAGGGTTCTTAGTGACCAAAAAAAAAGGGACCTTTTCCAAGCTCTGAAGGGACACCTTCCCTTTGGGAAGGTTCAATTGCAAATGGCTGAAGGAATATAAAAGGTTGAAGAAATTACCAAAGGGGTGATGGGCCTGAGAACATCAACTTTAGTGTAATGAACCAGCCATTGGAGGTTCAAACAACTGATGACATCCCCGTGGACATCAAATTTAGGACAATGAAATAACTATTGATTCTCAAATGTTTAAAGATGGGCCCATGCATGGAAATGGGTTAGAAGAGAAGCTAAAAGAATTCATAAGTGCAAACCCAAAGAAATTCAAAGGCCTTAAGGCCAAAAGGAAAAGACCACCAAGAAAGGAGCTTGAAGAGCCAATAAATGATAGAAAATAGCCTCGAGGGCCAAAGAGCCAAAAAAGATAAAAGCCAAGTGCAGGAGCAGACAAAATAGTCTAGGTGGCACAGAAAGCATCGACACAAGAAATTATTGCTATGGATGAAATAATCTTTACCAAGTGGTCACCAAGGGGAGCATGGGCATTCAATAGAATAACCTATTTTTTCCTCATTTTACATTAATGAGTAGATAGTCGTGTGAGACCCATGCCCTTGTAGTGAAATTTAATATGGGGTAAGCACCAAAAGTCAAGACTTGTGACTGCCAAAGCATGGTCCCTTCAGCAATTTCCTCTTTCCAATGTATTCAATGCAGCATGGGCTTCTTAATCTAGAAAGTGCCAAATTATTTTCCTTCATACTATATATATTGTAACCTCTCAATTGAAAAGTATATCTCTCATTTTATAAGGTGAAGCCCTACAAAATTCACCTTTGATCAATAAGAATGTGTTTTACCTCTATTTGACTGGTTATGCTTTTGAGTGTGTCTGCATATCAATTATGTGTTTAGTCATTTTAGCTTGATGCTTTCACAAGATTGACACCAACATACCTAGTATAGCCAAAGCCATTTCTATAGGTTAACTGGAAGTGCTTCATCTAGAGTGCAGAGATAGAAGAGTAGCTATCAAATAGTGTGTTTTCTATAGCTCCTATGGTAAGTTCCCTTTCCTTGTGTCTCCATTAAGCCCCCTATTAAAATACCCATACAGTTTGATCTTTTTTCTAGATAAAGTGTATGTTCGTCCCCTTCTGGTTTGAAGTGTGAATAGCTGAGTAGATCAAAATTGTTTGGTGCATCACCACTTAGATTAGTTTTTGTTTTGGTTGTATCCTTCTCCCTTTTCACCCCCCCATTGTTAGCAGTAGTAGTAAAAAACTTTAGAGATGCATCAAAGGGAGCTAGCCCTTATCTAGAGATTCTCCCCTTAGTTTTTCCAAACCCACAGCAAGAGGGGAGTCTCCATTGTGTCGCATGGAAAAGAGAAGTTCAAACTTCTTTCTAGGGTGCAATCCACAACATCAACAGTTTTTGGCACACTCAGTGGGACTAAATTTTAATGCCCAAAAAAGTTCCAAGATTGGTGTTGATCCTGTTACAGTAAGAATGAACCACTAATCTAGCATCTGGCGACTCCATTTTCAAGAACATTAGTCTCTAGTCAAAGATCAGTCTGAATCTTATGCCTAAGGTCACCATAAGATCTTCTTCCAAGGGTGTCCATTTTGAATTTGTTGAACTACCAATAAAATTAGTAAGGTGACTGAGATTTGCAAGGACCCAACCCTATACAGCAAGTCATTTTCCCAAACCTACTATAAAATATACTTACACAAGAAGACCCTAGCAAAACCTTGTTATCACCATGGCTTTACCTTTTGTGGCCTTTCATGGTTAGAGCCCTTTAAACCATCTGCATTATGACCTAATCCTATGGATAACCCTTAAGAGTGTTCCTCCCTTTAATGGAGAGGGGCCTATTACTGTTATTTAGCACATCATAAATATTGCCAACCTCTATAATATTCACAATCTCACTAAAGAGAACATTATTATCAGGTTGCTGGAATTATCTTTTAAGGGTAAGGTTCTAGACTAGTATGGGACTCTACCTATGAATTCAGTCAGCACATGAAATGAATTAGGCACTCTCTTAATAAATAGATTCAGGGAGAAGAGTGACCACCTCTCACTTGCTGAGGAGCTAACCACCATGAAAAGAGATCCACATGAATTCATGTAAGATTTTAATACCAGATTTCAAAAGACCTAAGATAGAATCCCCATTTTGGTATGGCCGACCTTAAGCTATGCTTTCCTCTATTACTTGAAAGCTTTGAATAGTGACATTGCTATCATGATATAGTAAATGGGAGGACAAGTGTTGCCAGTTGCCTATGAAATTGCCATAGCCACTAAAAATTACCTAGTACAAGTAGGAGAGATAGCCCTTAGACCTCATATGCCACTCTTTATTGAATTTCCACCTCCAGTTCAAGTCATTTCACCCACCTTAGATCTTTTACCTGGTGTAGAAAATCCAACTTCTACCTCACCCAATGACCTTCATGAAGTTAAAATCTTGTTACAAAGTGTAACCAACAAACTAGTGGCTCTCAAAAGGCAACAGGCTCAAAACTATCAGCCAAATCAAGGATACCAGTAGTTTGGATAAGCAAGTAGACCCCCTTTTCAAAATTATAATCAAGGACAGGGTCAGTTTTCACAAGCTAGACCTTACCAAGGGTATAATCCAGGCACTCCATCATCTAAAGTTCTTGTTTCTACTTAAAATAATTAGGTACAAGAACAACCAAACTGCCCACCCCTAGGATATAGTCAAGAATAGGTTGCTTATATAAATGAGATGTCGAGTCAATATATGAATACAAAAGACAATCAGGTAGTTGTCTAATTCCCAAGCTTTGAGGCATCATTACAACCTAGCATGGACAATAGGTAGGCTCAGTCTGATTCCACTTTCATGAATCACATGGAAGGTGAATATTGTGTAGTCAACTGTGTGGGCAGTATGAACAACCAAGGTGATTATGTTTTAGCTAACACAAGGTCCAAAAGGAGAGCTATGGAGGAAGCTCAGGTAGCTGTCCAAACATTTACATCATCTTCTTCATCACATATGAACTAAAAATTTTCAAATTATAGGTCGCTAGTTACATCCTCAGCTCCTCAAACTACACCTTAGGCTACAAGTTCCCCCAAAGAAAATTAAAAAGGTAGCAAACCTTAGATCATCATGGTAGAATAGATGAAGAATCTGCACATGAATATCTCTTTGTGGGATTCATTAGCAATTCTAGGACAAAAGGACATACTCCAGAAGGAGTTGCATGAGCTATATGAACCAGCTATCCCATTAAAAGCTAATAACATTTTGATAATGAGTGGGTACCCTTCCACAGCAGGCCAAGCAAAAAAAGATGAAAAGGTTCCCCCTTTATATCTATCCCTAGTCATAAGAGATTTATTGGTACACAACTACATTATTGATAGTGGGGCAAACACCTTGGTAATGCCCAAATGCATAGTGGATAAGCAGGGAATCAAATATGAGGAGATGACCAAGGGAGTCCTGCAGCTAGATGGATCACCAGCGAGGACACTAGGAGTGTTATGAGGCTTGAATCTAATGCTGCACACCTATCCCACTTTCTTAGTTCCCCATGATGTGGTAGTGGTGGATGTTCCTCCCTAATTTTCCATTTACTTATCCAGGGATTTCACATCCAAAATAGGTAGGTACCTAGTAGCAAACTGGTCTTACATGGTTTTTAGAACCAAATATCAGACTAAGGTCAAGATTGAGTCAGAGCCAATCCATAGAGATCATCTGGAGTTGTACTCACTCAAGGTAGTGAGTGTTAACTACACCATCATTGATGAATAATAATTCCAAATGAACCAATCTCCACCCTCTTCTCTTGAAGGAATTGCTGACCTACTCTTAGATGAATAGGGAAGTGACAACTTTGAACATGACCCATACAAATTCATAGAAGAGGTAGGTCTTAGAATTTATTGCATGCATGAAGAAGGTACCCTTATGCCAAATTTGATGAAATTAAACTAAGAGAGCTCAGGTTTATGGAAACTCTTCTTTGATAGCTTAGGAAGAAATGTTTCAGAATATGAGTCTCTCATCCATGGTTTGGAGTGGGCAAGGAAAAGAGGAATTAAAGAGCTATAGGTTTTTGGGGATAGCAAGTTGATCATAAATTAGGTGAGAGGCCAAAATCTGACCAAGAATTCCTTGCTTAAGTCTTACAAGCATAGGGTATGGGACTTAGTGGAGAGTTTCCTTGATTTCAATGTTACTTACATTCCAAGAGAGTAGAATAAGCAAAGTAGACAGACTAGCAGTGGTTGGTACCCAGTTTGACATCCCCAAGGAGATAGGCTAAGATAACAGTCTATTCCATTTAAAAGTGGTAATTAGACCCTCTATGCCTAATAACATCACCAAATAATAGGTGTTTGACAATGATCAACAGATAGCATTCTTCTTGTAAGAGGAGGTTGAGTTTGCCTCTAGAAATCAAGCCAAGCTACATTAGTAGTATGGCAGCCAAATTGTTCAGCTAAAGAACAACAAACTTCCCAAAGGCTTGGTCACTCTTGAAAGTATCTTCAATAAGGATGACAAATTGAAAAATGACAAATCAAGCATCACAACGAAGAAAGAGAACTATGAAAAAATTTAAATATTCAAGAACAAGCTGCTTGCACTTGGGAAGGTATGTACAGATCATGAAAGGTAGGATTTCATCTTATTATGCCAAGAATTTACTGATGTATTAACTTGGGAGTATAGCGACATGAAGGGGTTTGACCCAAGTTTGGCCCAACATACCATTGAGCTAGAGGAAGGCACCAATCCCATCAAATAAAAATAAAGGCCTATCAACCTGAAGATTGAGCCTCTCATATGAAAGGAACTCACCAAGCTGATTGAGTCTAGGATCATATTTTTGATCAAACACTCTTCTTAGTTGGCCAATCTAGTCCCTGTTAGGAAAAATAATGGGGAAATCAGACTGTGTGTGGATTTCATAGACCTCAATAGAGTCTAGTTGAAAGATCACTATCCTCTCCCAAGTATGGAGCATATCCTCCAAATGGTGATAGGCAGCAAATGTTTCTCCCTCCTAGATGGGTATTCAGGGTATAATTAGATTTTAGTGCAAGACTGTGATCAATACAATACAACCTTCACTACCAAGTGGGGAATGTTTGCTTATCATAAAATGCCATTTGGACTGTCTAATGCTAGAGCCACTTTTCAACAAGCCATGGACATGGCTTTCCAAGGCCTGATAAATAATGTTGTACTGGTCTATCTTGATGATGTGATAGTATTTTCTAAGTAAGCAAGCCAACATCTAAAACACCTTAGGCAAATATATGAGAGGTGTAGAGAGTTTGGTATCTCTCTCAACCCAAAGAAATGTGTGTTCACTATCCATGAAGGTAAACTCCTTAGCCATGTTGTTTCAAAATGGGGTTTGACTGTTGATCTAGAAAGAGTTTGTGCCATCCTAGCACTATCCTTCCCTAAGCATAAGAAAGGTCTACAAAGTTTCTTTGGTAGAATAAATTTCATCAGGAGATTTATCCCAAATTTTTTTGAGATAGGCAAGCCACTGACCTCCATGCTAAAAAAGGATGAGAAATTCATGTGGACAACACAAAGGAAGGATAGTTTTGAAGGGATCAAGTAGGCTATCACCCAAGCTCCTACCTTGATCAATCTTGACTTCACCAAGGATTTCAACCTCTACACCTTCAAAAATAAAGAGGTAATATCCGCTATGCTTACCCAAGTAAATGACGAAAACCTTGAACAACTGCTTGCATTTTTTAGCCAAGGTCTGGAAGGTTTTGAAATTAGGTATACATATGTTGAAAATCAAGTCCTTGCAGTCATATGAAGCCTAAAGAAATTTAGACATATGTTGTCCAATAACAAGGTTCATCTCATGGTGCCACATCCTAGTGTCAAATATTTCTTGATCAGTCGTGATCTAAATGAAAAGAGAGTGGGATGGATCACCAAAGTAATGAAATATGATGTGGACATCAAAACCACCAATCTGGTAAGGGAAAAAGGCATGTGTGAACACCTTGCTATAGACCTTAAACAATAGAAAGAGGACATTTTGATAATCCATGATGAAGTTATAGTAGAATAACCAACAGTCATGAAGGATTGGGCATCAGACATGAAATGTTTCCTTCTCATCAGTGAGTGCTTGCAGGGCCTTGATACGACCAAGAAGAGATATTTTAGACTCCAATCTCTCCCTTATGTCTTAATTGACAAGATGCTATTCAGAAGGGATTTTTTAAGAGTACTCTTGAGGTTCATAGACCCAAGATAGGTTGACAAGGTGTTGCCTAAGCTCCACGACAGGCTAGCTGGTGGTCACTTTGCCCCTAAGCCTATAGCTGCAAGGATTATGAGAGATGGTTAGTTCTGGCCTACTTTATTTAGAGAGACCCATGCCTAGGTATGAAAGTGATAGAAGTGTGCTTTATTTGATGGGAAACAAAAACTAGCTATAATTCCTCTACAACCTATTCAAGTAGAATATCCATTCATGTAATGGGGCCTAAACTTCATAGGGATGATCAACCCTCCTTCCAGTGCTAGCCACAAATGGGTCTTGACTTCTATAGACTACTTTAAAAGATGGGTAGAAGTTGTTGCTTTAAAGGAGGCCAATGAAAGTGCAGTCTTAGACTTTTACGAAGTCCTAGTGATAAGGTTTGGAGTCCCAACTACCATCATCTTAGACAATGCATTAGCTTTCTTGGGAACCAAAACAAGTGAGTGGGAATTGGGATACATCATCTACCTTAGAACTTCTTCCAACTACTACCCATAAGGGAATGGGATAGCTGAGTCCACCAACAAGAATTTGATTAAAATTATTAGAAGGACAATAGAGGAGAATTAGAGATTTTGGCATGCCAAGTTGAAAATAGCCTTGTGGGTAGACAGGGTTACTCTGAAGAGGGCAGTTGGCAATTCACCATACACACTTGTATATGGAAGGGAAGCTATAATTCCTATTTCACTTGAATTGCTAGCTTTGGATCTTGCTCACCAGATGTAATTGGAAGAAGGAAATAGCATGGAGGATAGGTTATGTGAATTGATGGAACTTTAGGAGACAAGGTACCAAGCCATGGTTTCTATAACCAACCATCAGCAACAAACAAAGCACTTTGACAAGAAATCCTCATCAAAAGGTTTTTTTGAACTCAACATCATCTTAAAATGGGATGAGGACTGATCTAAGCCTAGAAAACACACAACGTTTGATGCCCTATGGAGTGGTCCATATGTCATCACTCAGTGCAAGTAGCATAATGCATTCCAACTCTCCAAGTTGGATGGTGAAGAACTACATATCCTTGTTAATGGGATATATCTTAAGCACTATCACTGAGCCTTCTCTCATCATGTATATATTTTCCTTTTTTTTTTTTTCTTATTTTCCCTAAGTGCTCTTGCACATGTCCGTAGTTTTTTAGCCTTATGTATGTTTTATTTACCGTTTGGGGTAAAAGCTTCATAATTGATTTTTGGATATTTCAAGGTTATTGTCAACCTTTCAGGTTGTGTTTTGACTCCATACCCAATGGACCTGTAAGCCACTATTTCTCCTAAATCATAACAGGCATGCTTCCCCTAGGAATCACAAGTTTTTTGACCATTTTGGTCTTGCAAGCTAAAAAATTGCTCTCATTTCTTTCCCTGCTATCCTGTGCGTCAGTCTTAGATGCATCTACCTTACTAAAAATGCCCCATTTCCCTTTGCAATAGCTTTATTATTATGAAAAGTTGAAAGATCTAAGACTTGTAGGTTCTTAGATTAATATGGGGCTTATTTCACTTTGGGTAATTGCCTTGGACAAGCCTTTCAGCAAAGGAATGGGCCAATTTAAAAGGATACAAGTCTTTCGACAGGATTTGAAGGACAAATGCCCTTATGAAGGGTAGGCAGGTGACCAATTAGACCTTTCAGCAGGCTCTAAAGGACAAATGCCCTTGTAGAGGGCAGGGAACACTTGCAAAAGGCAGGGAACACATTTGAGAGAGATTAAAGAGAAGGCCGAAAAGAAAGTTTTCCTTTGGGAAAATGACAATAAAAAAGACAAGGGATTCCTTTACATTTTTGTCTGAAGGAAATCTAAGAAAAGGAACCAAAGGGTGAATTCCTTTAGACAAAGTGCCTGAAGGAATTCATTCGGGCATTTTGTTTGAAGAAATTCATAAAGGAAGAAACCTAAGGAAATTCCTTCAGACAAAATGCCTAAAGGAATTCCTTCAGACATTTATCTAAAGAAAATTGTAAAGAAAGGGGCGAGACTTTGAAATAAAGGTTTCCTTCAGGAAAAATGTCTGAAGGAATTGAGGAGCTCGAAGGAGTTGAAGGGCAAGTGCCCTTTAGAGGGCTCTCAACGACAAAAAAAGGGACCTTTTCCAAGCTTTGAAGGGACACCTTTCCTTCGAGAAGGTTCAATTACAAAAGGTTGAAGGAATACAAAAGGCCAAAGAAATTACCAAAGGGGTGACGGGCCTAAGAACTTCAACTTCAACGTAATGAACCAGCTGTTGGAGGTTTAAATGTTTGGTGACATCCCCGTAGATGTCAAATTCAGGATAATGAAATAGTCATTGATTCTCAAATGTTTAAAGATGGGCCTGTGCATGGAAATGGGTTAAAAGAGAAGATGAAAGAATTAATAAGTGCAAACCCAAAGGAATTTAAAAGCCTTAAGGCCAAAAGGAAAAGACCACTGAGAAAGGAGATTGAAGAGCCAAGAAATGATAGAAAATAGCCCTGAGGGCCAAAGAGCCAAAAAAGACAAAAGCCAGGTGTAGGAGCAGATATAATATTTCAGGTGGCACAAAAATCATCGGGACAAGAAGTTATTGCTTTAGATGAAATAGTCTCCACCAAGTGGTCACCAAAGGGAGTGCGAGCATTTAATAGAATTGCGCATTTTTTCCTCATTTTACATTAATGAGTAGATAGTCACGTGAGACCCATGCCCTTGTAGTGACATTTAATACAAGGTAAGCACTAAAAGTCAAGACTTACGACTGCCACAGCATGGTCCCTTTAGAAGTTTCCTCTTTCTAATGTATTCAATGTAACATGGGTCACTCATTCTAGAAAGTGTTAAATTATTTTCCTTCATACTATATATATTGTAACCTCTCATTTGAAAAGGATATCTCTCATTTTGTAAGGCAAAGCCCTACCAAATTTCACCTTTGATCAATAAGAATGTGTTTTACCTCTATCTGACTGGTTATGCTTTTGAGTGTGTCTATGTATCAATTCTATGTTCAGTCATTTTAGCTTGATGCTTTTACAAGATTGACACCAACATACCTAGTATAGCCAAAGCCATTTTTGTAGGTTAATTAGAAGTGCTTCATCTGGAGTGCAGAGATATAAGAGTAGCTATTAGAGAGTGTGTTTTCTATAGTGCTTGTGGTAAGTTCCTTTTTCTTGTGTCTCCATTAAACCTCATATTAAAATACTCCTACAGTCTGGTCTTTTTTCTAGATAAAGTATATATTTACCCCCTTCTGGTTTGAAGTGTGAATAGCTTAGTAGATCAAAATCATTTGGTGCATCACCACTTAGATTAATTTCTATTTTGGTTGTATCCTTCTCCCTTTTCACCCCCCCCATTGTTAGCAGTAGTAGTAAAAGACTTCAGAGATGCATCAAACGGAGCTAGCATTTATCTAGAGATTCTCACCTTAGTTTTTCCAAACCCAAAGCAAGAGGGGAGTCTCCATTGTGTCACGTGGAAGAGAAAAGCTTAGCCTTCTTTCAAGGGTGCAATCCACAACGTCAACAATTGGCACTAATTAAATTTTCAGCTATCTAGAAAATTTCAAAATTTTGTTTTATTTTAGATCTTTCCTCCAACACTCATATGTATTAATTGGATAACTATTTTTTATCTATGGGTGTTGATATTTAGAGATTGTGCATAAGAAGATGGAATTAGGGAGTGGGAACATAGCAACAATTCAAGTGGCATTCATCATAGAGAGACATATTTTAAAAATTGCTATAATAACACACTCGCCTACTTTAAATCTGAATTTGTATCACTGCTTGGGACAACACACCCTAGACATGTACCCTCTCCCTCTCGCTCTGTGCTAATCATAAAATAAATTGGTTTTTCCTGCTATTTTATTTTAAATTTGAATTTTGCATTTGGGTGGGTCTATTTTCTTTTTTTAAAATCAAGCCCCTAAAAGTATGCTTAGTTTAGTGGACATAGTGGATTATGACATAAGTTTGAAATAGAAGAGGGTAGCTGTAGTTTGGGAAAAGACTAGAATAGATAAACTCTTGTTTGTCATGTAAGATATTATGTATGCATACCACTCTAAAGGAGTGTTGCTACCTAATGCCAATACCAATGCCAATGTAGTTTCAACTCCTTGTTTTTTATCTTATTTACTTCTATATATTATTATAAATCCCTCACTAGTATGTACATGGCTAAAAATGGAGTGATGAACAATCATTTTTTTGTTGCAAGGCCTTATGCAATACCATCTATGTATGTTGCATTCACTAGTCCAATAGATACTACTACATTTCTAGTGCCATACAATAAGAGGAATAATTTAAAGTCATTGCTCAATGCATCAGTATCACTCATTTCTAATAAATATTCACCTTGTACATCTTTTTAACATGCCTCCTAGTGAAAATAAGTTTATGTGTATTTAAGTTGTTTACAATGATTTTCTTGTAATAAATTCAAAATAGTTTCATTCATACTAACAAGTAAGAGCTCAAATATTTACAGTGCTACATTACCATTGAAAAGTATCAATGGGTTTAAAATCCTTTGCCAAAATGTCCTTCTTGAAGTAACCAAAAACATAAGGGCATAGCTTGATTTAGGCTACTATAAGCAGATATAAATGAACTTAAATGGACAACATCCACTTTGGAGATTTCATAGACTAAGTATGGATAAAAATAAGAAAAATATTGAAATCTTAGGTTCATAGGAAGCCCATAACCAGCAACCTATATAACCTCATGTTGGTTGTAAAAAGTATCATCAAACACTTCAACATGTACACCATAGTCAATAGTGTAATGGCATAGAGTCCCTCTTCTATTAGCATGTGAAGCTACCTTTATTCAAAAGAAAATAAAAACACAAACCTAACATATTTACAAATATACATACTAAATTCTGTGGGGGTTTTGTATGTATAAATAAAGGAAATATGATAAGGAAAGTAGGGAAGAGAGAATAAAAAGAGTTATTTAAGAGGAAAAACAATTTTACAAGTTGTAACTTGAATTTTCCAAAAACAAATTACACCTAACTATCACATTCATCAACCCAAAATAAATTTACCATCAACTAAGATATTTTATTAAGAAGAGAGCAAAGAGATCAATAAAATTAATAAACAAACATAAGAGCACTCATTCACAACTAATAAAAATCATAAAGTCCTGAAATAACTTAGCTTTATTGATTTCTATAAAAATAAAAAGTCCTTTCTTCCTTTCTTCTTTCCAAAAGTGTTTTCCTTACTAAATATTATAAAAAATTTACAGCCACTATAGAGGCACGCGAGCCTCCAATTTTTAGGAAATTCAACTAAGACTTATGAAAAAAAATTAAAAATAGAAATAGTTACACATTTCATATATTTTGACTTAGTCAAATTGCACCTAAGACTACAAAAACATCTAAGCTAAAACACAGCTTTTGAACTGCATGAAGTTTACATCAAAATGCATTCCTAAGTTACAAATTAAGATGTCTTCATATCTACCTATTCTTCCTCTTCTTCATCATTGATGATGAAGACCTCCTTCTACTTTGCTTATTGATTTTTTTACTTGTAATTATCAAATTTATACAATGTATCTTCAATTTTATCATGATTGGGATATTCATAATGTTGGTATGCAACTTCATCTTCAACCTATAAATTTATCATTTACTGAGGAATGTTTTGAAATTCCTTCAAATACTTATCAAGCTTGTCAAAAGTATTTTTATACCACATGAAGTTTTGAATTAATTTGAAGCTTAAAAAAAAGTAGAGTCAATTTTGTTGGAGAGTTGTCAATGATGTCATGGAGCTGTCCATGTGAGTTAATGAAGTGTCTTAATAGTCTAAGTATCAATGATAAAGTAGGCTTGGTTGATCTTCAACTTTGGCATGATTATGGATGGGTATAAATTATGTAGCATGTGTGATGGGTCCTATTAGAGGTCAAGGATAATTGGAGAGCTTGTTTAAGTGCATGGTATTCATCTGGTTCTTCATTATGTTCATCTTGGCATAGTTGGCTCAATGACAAAAAAATCTGAGTAGGTAGTTTATTGATGTCACCATTGCTACATATGGATGAGTTAGGGGAGGTTGGTCATATGGGTGTAATAAAATTAGTCCCAAGTTGCTATGATATATGTTTTAGGTCATGTGATTAAGTGAAAAAAAATTTATTAAGGTTTAAAGTTGGATTTCTAGGTAGATTATAGAGGTTCCCTTAGCCAAACCATCAATGCACATCATGTAGATATGTATGAACTAATTATTTTATGAATTTAATTTAGGTAAAAATAAAATAAATAATGGTCAAAGGCTTACATGAATACTTTTTATATAGTTTCAAGAAGTTACCCTAAAAATTTGGAGTCTTGAAATGATTTTTAGTTCAAGTTATAAAGCTTCAAAATTGCTCTAACAAACTGTTATGGGTCAGAGACCATCAAGATAAACCTCATTAAATTTTGAAGTCATCTAGTTAGTAGATATATTGGTGAATGATAATTTTTTATATTTATCCAATAGTGCACGTAATATTCAATATGTCAAAGGTTGCACGTGCATGTGACAAGTGTCATGGGCTCACTAGTCTGGCAAAAGATAAATGGTGAGTGGTAATTTGTACTGAAAAATGTCAAAACTAAAGGACAAGTAAAAGAGCCAACATTTCACATGAGAATAACAAGTGTCACAAGCATAAGGGACTATCAGTAAAGATATCAAAAGGCATGTGAGGGTGCCAAGTGTCATAATCTCAGGGGTTCTAATCAATATCTAATGGTGAGCGTTGCAAGATAAAGACCTAGTTAATACACAAAGATTGATGGTATGCATTTAGTCAAGATTTATAGAAAGAATGATATGAGGTCAACATGTTCAAAGTTTAAAAATTTGTAAAGGTTAAATATCAATAAAAAATAAGGATCTAACGATGAGTGGGTTTTCATATAAATGTAGATCTACGATGTGTATTGAGTCAAAGAGGTCAAAGTGACAGATGTTTAGCATAGTTAAAGATTATAAGAGATAGATGGTACATATTAGATCTAATATGCAAGGACATGAGATGTTGACATAGTTTTCTTAGTTTAACAGTTGCTCAGTGACCATTAGAATTCAAATATTTGAATTTGTGAGGGAAGACCAATTTGTGGTTTTTGAGCCATAACTTTCAATCTATGTAGAATCCAAAGGTGTAGTGAAAAACAAAGTTGTAGAGGAATTAAAGGTACATCAAAAAATATTGATTATAACATTTTTATGTTCATAAAATTTAATATATTGAGCTCTAAAGTTGACTATGTGTTTGACCATGTTCTATAAGGGAATCGAGAAGGATATTTAAGTTGTTCTTGATAGCATTTGGATGTTATAAGGGGACTTAGCTATTGGAGAGTGTTGTAGACTCCTTGAGGATGATATATGCGTATTTTTAAGGTTTGATCAAGCCACATTAAGTATGAAAAAATGATCATAAGTTGACTGTGTGTTTTTTCATGGTGTTATTATATATAGAATGTTATTTGAGCAAATTTAGCTCTAGCATAGGAGTGTTGTGATGATTGTGATCATTTGAAAATGTCAAACGGGTCATGTGGAGTGGACCTATGCATTTGGAATTGGTCCTATGTTTTTAAATTACTTGGTGGAGTGATAAATGGGTGAATATGTCTCTATAGGACCTATAAGGGCTCCTAAGGCCTAATATAAATGTGTAGCTACTTAAGTGTGACCCATGGATGCTTCGACAACCTATGGGAATGGCATTGAGCTACGTAAGATGTATTAAGGGCTAATACAAGGAGTATGGCTAACCAAGAAGATAATAATAATTAAGACTCTATAAAAGGTGAAACCAAATGTGATGGTTTATAGCCTTGTTGAATAGATGAGAGTGACCTAAGAGAAGAGGTGTGCGAGAGAGTTGTGAAGTGAAGGAAAGAGTGTGTGCCCAGTGGATGGGTTATAGAGAAGATAAAGTTGATGACTGTGTGTATGACTTATAGGTCATATTGTTTATGTCAAGGACAGTGCTCTTGAAGGTTTGAAGATTCAGGTGGTCAGAAAGACTTGATCATCTTAGGGGTAGGTATTCCTTTTGAAACAAGTGTTTTAATAAAACTAATCAAAAGGGCTTGACCAAAAGGTGGTCAGAAGGACTTGATCATCCTAGGGGTAGGTTTTCCTTGTGAAACAAGTGTTTCACTAAATTTTGGTCAGAAGGACCTAACCAGTCTCATGCTTGTGATCATTTAATAAGATAAGTAGCCCATGTGTTTTCAAGATTGAGAGTGGAATTTATTCCCCAAGAGGTTTTCTCACATAGATATTGTGTTGTGTGTGTGATATTTCGTTATATTCACTGTTCATTGTTATAAACATCTTGTATGCTTCCTTAATGATTGTATTAAATGCTTAAGTGTTTAAAGGATTGAAATTAAAGTTGGAATATCTTGTACCACTAATTCACCCCCCCATCTCAGTGATTGTACCTCTAATAATTGGTATTAGAGCAGGTCATTCTTACAAAGTTTATCCACTTGATGTTGATCTAAGGTAAAATGGTTGACAAAAAGGCTATGACTTGTCTTCAAGATAAGCTAGTATGTGCTTTATAAAACATCAATGCAAGCATGGATGATGTGAAGACACAAGTGAAGTATCTAAAATAAATAGTTAAGAATCTATAGGTCATAATGGATAAAGGTCTCAACCAAAGGGTGAAACAATTGGAAAAAAAATCATGACTTACTCAGATGTGCTCTTATCCAAACACAAAAGGGATTTCAGCTCCACCAAAAGGGTCAAGAAAGAAAATTCATGGATCAATAATGGTCAAGAGAACGGAAGATAAAATATGAATCATGTCTTCAATGGGTATTACTTCTCCTACAATCAATTTGGTCATAGATATATGGATTGTGTTTTCTATCCATATACCAAAAAGAATCTCATATGCTACAATTTTAACCAACAAGGTCATATAGCCAAGAACTGCAAAAGAGCTTTTGGAAAAAGGATATAGAAGTCATTAACACCATGAAGTGGTTCAAGGATACTAAGTCTAAGATTGAAGAAGAAAAGAAGCATAATTAAATTGGTCCACCGAATGAAGAGTCAATGTGTATTCAAGCATCCTTGCATACTCAAGAAGTTGGGAACAAGAGATGGTTTGTAGATAGTGGATGCTCAAATCATATAATAGGAGACAAGAGCAAGTTTATCTCTCTTAGGAAGACCAAACTAAGTTCAATGAGATTTGGTGATAACAAATATGCTAACATAGTTGGCAAAGGTAATGTGAGTTTCGATAATGGTTATACTAGGACTGAGAATGTCTTATATGTAGAAGGTTTGAAACATAATCTTTTAAGTGTGAGACAAATGTGTAAGCAAGGAAGTGTTGTAACTTTTCATGATGATGTATCTAAAGTAAGAAAGGATGGCAGATTAGTTGTAAATGTTTATAAAATAGATAAAAACATGTATGTATTCCATGAATCCAAGAAAGAGGAGTGCTTCATGAGTCAATTGGAAGAAATCTAACTTTGGATTTAAAGGCTTTGACATAAATTTTTATAATATGGTAAAAATCAATTCAAAGGTGTTGGTAAGGCATATGCCCAAGATTTATAAGATTCCTCATTCCCTTTGCAAGGCATGTCTTCATGGGAAGTAGACCAAAAGAAGATACAAATCCAAGGAGTTCTCCACTACAAAGCCATTATAGTTGATACACACTGATCTATGTGAACCTATGAGAATTAAAAGTATTCAAGGTAATATCTACTTCATGCTTCTCATTGATGATTTTAGTAGGACGACTTGGATATTTTTTCTTAAATAAAAATTAGAAGCTTTTTCAAGATTTATGGCCTTTAAAGTACTTGTGGAAAATGATAAAGGGTCAAAGATCAAGTGTGTGAGATCAAATGGAGGAGGTGAGTTTTGGTCTCATGAATTTGGTGATTTTTGTGAGAAACAAGGGATAAGGATACAATATTATGTTTCTATAACACCACAACAAAATGGTGTTGTTGAAAGGAAGAATAGGATTATTCAAGAGATGAGTAGAACCATGATTCAATATGCCAAATTATCAAATGGTTATTTGGAAGAGACAACCAACACTTTAGTTTACATTCTAAATAGGTGTCAAATTAGAGTAAATGGTGATAAAACTCTATTGTCATTCAAAATGTGCACCCATAGATGCTCGGTGTCATAGGAAAGCTTTGTGGTGTGGTACCACGTGTGGGGACTAAACACAAGGCACAAGAGGCCAAGGTACTAGGCATAGAAGTATTACTATGCAGATGCATGTGTGAGCATCAACTATCTCATCAAAATGATGGAAACATCCCCAAGGTGTGGGACCCTTGCACTCCTTGGGATGAGTCTCTGGAGTAGGCAAAATTCCTTCTATTCTAAGCACACCTAGTTTAAAATTAGTGCACAAACCTAAAGAGCAAAAGGTAACCTACTACTAGCCTAAACCTAATAAATTCAAGGGAAATAGAGGGAGAAGGTAAATAAAGTCATAAAATAAAAAGGGTGACATGCCTAAAATAGAGTGAGCACTTCTACTGCGATAATCATACTACAAATGCTTGATAATAAGACAATTTCCACTTAGATTCTGCCAAGGATATTTTTCATGTAGGGGACTTCAAATAGAGGTGCAAGAATACAATCGATGTTGAGATGAATGAGAAGTATCCATAGGTAACACCTATATAAACCTTGATGCACATAGTATGTAAACTATGACCAAATTTCAATTTCAATAAAGAGGTGCAGGAGATGAAAAGACCAAAGAAAGGGGTTAGAGGCACCCACAAATAGGTGTCAATCAAACATAAAGAGCACACAAATCATTAAAATAATAGAAAGAGGTGAACTTAATTCTCATTAATTTTATAAGACCTAGCTAACACAAGAACTCATGGAGGGAAATTTTTGGCAGCGTGAAGCTACAAAATGTGTTAATGCTTTTACAATAGGAGAACTAGAATTTTATAGAATATCAAGCCAATTTTAAAATAAATGTGCTACTTAGGTGGTGGATAAAATATTAAATTCTATAGCAGTGCCTTGGCCATGCTTCTTGAAACTTGTCTGATGATTAGACTTAGGTTGGTGGCTTGATCATGTTTGGATGCATGTGCACTAGAGAATGGAAGATTTTTTGACGTTAGAAGGTGGCATGTACTCAGGTCCCAATGCATGATTTCTACTTCTGAATTTAGTTTTAATGGCACCTCAAGATCCTCCCAACTACCTCCAATGGTATTCATTAAATTTGGCAACCACCTAACACATTGCACTTCAATGGGATCCTTGATTGAGCTCTCTTAGCTTGTTAGATAAGAGAAGCATAGGTGTGACACATGGAAGGTTGGCATTTCCTTTGGGATGACTATGAGGATCTCTTTGTTGAATGAGCATGGTGCTACAATGTGGCAGTTATGAAAGAAGGTTGAATGTTGTGCAAGGAGAAGGCATGGATCTAGAACTTTGTGTGCAAGCACAAAACTTTTAAAAATAGGTGGGAAGGTTATTTTGAAGGAGAGCACACACGAGGAATTAAATGTCTTGGGCACATTTGAGTTATTCTATGTTTTCTCCTTGTACCATGTTTCTTAGCCACTTTTGAGCCCAAAATCTACACTCTGAAGATCATGTGCTTCTTGATTTATCTGACACCAAACCCTACACACAAATATATGTTGAGTCCCTTATGTTGGAACAGATCCTTGTGGCCCTATTGTGTAGACTTACACATCTATATAGGGTTCTAGCATAGATGAAAGTGCCTTCACCTCTTCTTCTTGAAGCATAAGATATTCCATAGGTGTTGATCACCTATAGGGATTTGAGATGTCTTAAGTTGATTAAGAGGTCACTCAAAAAGTCAACACTTTTGGAAACCTTTACAAGTTGTTTGCCTGCTATGTGAGAACCTAGTAGCCTTTAAGTGGTCTATTAGGTATGGATTTTTAGGGAATTATAAATCCTTCACTTTTGAATGCACTATCTATGCACCCTGGATTTCAAGTGATCTAAGATTCACCTTGAAAAATAGAGAACTATGCCAAAGGTACTTAGAGGAAAAGACTATCTAAGAAAACATTGCACACCAGCGCTTGGAGAAAATGAAAATAATCTAGAAACAAGGGCACAAGAATCATGCCTTTAGGGAAATGGAAAACATCTACTCTATTTATTTACAAAGATATACAAGATTTTAATGGAGATAGTACTTGAGATGAATCCTATTGATTGGGATTGGAAGCTCTTATCCATTCATTCTAGAAAGCTCAAAGGCATTGGATGGTTTGCACCTGGTAATGATGTATGGACCACTCTGTATTGTGTTGAATTTAGTGTGCCTTCTGAGCTTTGCTTTATTTATGTCCCATTTCAGCACTAAGTCCCCTACCTTGAGACTTCTGGCACTAGATTTTTTATCAATGATCCTCTTGGTATGTGTCTGTTGTATATCTAAGGTGTATGCAACTTACGCTCTAGTCTCTTTAAGTTATATGAGCTCTACCATTATTACTTCAATGGAATCACTTTTGAGCAGCTCTCATTGATGTGCAAGTTATAATGAAGGTAGATTGAGGGATGTTGGTAATAGGGCTTCCCTTCCATAAATTAGCATGATGGGTAAGTTCCCTAATATCCTTTTGGGTGTAATTTGAACAGCCCAAAGGGAAATTATAAACTTAGTATTCCAAGCTCACTAATTAGCCTCAAGAGTCCTTTTGATGATATGAATTAGGTTCTTGTTCATGGACTCAGCTAGACCATTACCTTAGGGGTAATAGTTTGATGAGGTGCTCAAATGGATGCTATGCTTGACGACCCATTCATTGATTCTAGTTATAAGGAAAGCTAGTGCATTATCAAAGATAATGGTGGATGGAACACCAAATCTTATCACAATGTTTTCATAAAAATTGAGGATGTATGTCTCATTAGCCTCCTTTAACACAATTGCTTTCATCCATCTCTTGAAATAGTCGATCACTATGAGAATTCACTTATGCCCATCACTTGACGATGGGTTTATCATGCCTATGAGATCTAGGCCCCACTTTGCAAAGCCTTGACCAGCTTGTATTAGGTGTTGTGGTAAGGATGCAAGCCTTTGTCTACCTATGAATAAGGTGCATTTCCTATAAGCCTGCATGTAAGTGAGTGCATCTTTGAATAGAGTTAGCTAGTAATATCCAGCTTGCATGATTTTCATGGTATTAGTCTTAGGTGAGTAATGGCCTCTTATAGGGCCATCATGGAATTCTTAGAGAATTCTACCTATTTTCTTTGCTTTAATGCACCTCAAGAGAACCCCATTGAGTTCTTTTTTCAAATGTTCACTATTTATAAGCACATAAGGAATGGACTGTAGAAGAGGAAGAGATTAGATAGCCTTGACTCACTCTAGATCTATTGTGAGTCCCTATTTATAAATAATTTGCCTGAGGAGATCACCTTCATGTACTATTAAGATACATTTACTAAGGTTTAGAGATATTCCAAACTTGTGGCACTTGGAAAAGACTTGATCCAGGTGGTCCAAGTGATCCTCTACACACTTGGAGAAAATAGTTATATCATCAAGGTAAACCAAGATGATCTTATTGATGAGCTCCTTGAATTTCAGATCCATGGCTCTTTGGAAGGTCACACCAGTATTTTTTAGATCAAAAGGCATGCACTGATATGTATAGCTTCCCCTCTTAGTGGTGAATGTAGTCTTGTATTGATCATACTCTTACACTTGAATTTGGTTATAGCCAAAATAACCATCCATCAATGAAAATCTCTTCACACCTATAACCATTTTAAAAAATTTCTCTAGAAGAGGATAATGGTATTTAAGGGAAGCTTTATTTAGGTCCCTAAAGTCCATGTAGATACGTATGTCCCCATTATTCTTTTGCACTAGTACCAAATTGGTGAACACTAAATAATGTTTGATTATAAGTATTATATTAGCCTCAATGAGCTTAGAGAGCTATTTTTGTATCAATGGATCTAACTTTGGATTGACTAATCTCTATTTTTGGTGTACAGGCTATGCACCTGGGTCTAGTTCAATTGTGTATTGCATAATGCTTGGATCAAAACCTTGGAGATCTTTATAGATCCATGAAAAAATGTCATTGTATCTCCTACTGAGTTAAATGAAGCTTTCAATTTTTGGTGTAAAGAACATCTTACCAGATTTAAGAGATTTTCCTTCCAAAATGTCTATAAGCACAGAGATGTCTTGGCTATCATGCTATGCCTTTCTCCTCTAAATTGGTCATCAAAATCAAAGATACTCTCCAGGGTGACTATCCCCTTTGGCAATTTGTTCCCCTTTAGTTGGATGACCTATTCTTTGAATTGGGCTTGTAGTTATGTCTAGCTTATGGTATAAAACTTTGCTTCATCCTAAAGGAAATTAATGATTTTCTCACCACTATCGAACACTTGCCAATTTTATACATTATCAGGGACTGCTGGTCTAACCACTATCTTGACAAGATATTCAGATTCTTTCATTATATTGTGCAGAGTGTCATATTATGCAACTATGGTTACCAACCTACCTGCATAGACATTCTGAACTCTTGAAATGGAGGTGATATTAAAAACATCAAAAAATTCTATCATATCCCATACTCTATGATTATATGCTTTCATCAAGCTATTCCTAGTCATGCTCTATGCCCTGACTTGATTCACCACCAACTCATTATTACCCAATGCTTGTAGTGCCTTGATTCCTTTTTTTTTGTGCAAGTTAAATGCCTTAAATAAGTACCTCATACTTGGAAACATTATTTGTGCAAGCGAACTATAGTCTATAAGCATGGAAGTATTTTTACTTTTAGGGAGAGACCAACATGATGCCAAATCATATGTCATTATTGCTCTAGGATCCATAAAATTATAACTGCCATATGCCTTTAGGATTTTCATGCACCTTCATGAGTTTAAGTAACACTAGACTCTCCTTCATGATGTAATATGTGCCAATCCCTATCTCTATGTTATCATATGAGTCACACTCAAATATTTCATGTACCCATTCATCTAGTAGGTTATATGGGGTTTCCTCTAATGATGTCACAACCTCGTGGAGAATCAGATCCTCTTCTTGGTTTAACATCAGATAATTTTGCTCAATTGGGCTAGGAGTGTATGGCTCAACATGGATTTTAAAGATAGGATCCACCCTGATGGCTATTTTTGTCCCATATCTAGTTCTCAAAAACATATGTGACCAATTTGAAGACAAATACCCATATTTTATGAAGTCTCGAGAGAGATAGAGGGAAAAATAGGGAGGTAAGTTGATGATAGCAACGTCTTATGTAATAGAAAGGCTTGGGCATGCATGCAACATTGAATTTAAATACTTGATTACACCTACAACCTTGACTATTATGCCATCAAGTTGGACCACTCCTTTATAAACTAGGGTATACATATTTATGAGCATGTTTGTAATCTTTTTTTACATTATCAAACTACTTGCACCAGAGTTTATCATAAAATTATGTACTAGGTGTTGGCAGATGATCAAAGAGACATAGAATAGGGGTGGCTTGTTGCTGACATTGTGCACATACGCTTCCTCATTTTGTTGGCATAATCTAGTAGAAGTGGTGGGTGTTAGATGGGGCGCTTGACACTTTTAGAAGCCTTTTAATGCATCTTGAAGCAAATTCCATTAGGAAGGAATGGTTAGTGCATCATACATTATGACGTTAAGGTTGGTCTTATTCATTTTTTCCACTATGTTGAAAGGGATCAGGGATCCATTTGATTATGGTTTTGAAGGGGTAACTTCTTCTGAAGTTGGCATGCTAATTCAAGGTGGTCCCTACTCCTGCATAGATTTTTCTAGGCACAAGGGTTGCATGGGTACTTTAGCCTACACACCTATGTGGTTAATATGTGGGGTTGAATGTAAGGGTGATACAACCAACACAACTTCCTCTATCACTCTATTAAATATTGTATTAAAATCAACTGGGGTGCTTTCCCTACTAGGTGCATTAGCCTAGTTTAAATAACCAAAGTCCTCTTCTTGCCTATTTATGAAGGTAGACCCATCTTGTGGGTGAGCTGGTGTTTGAGTCTCTCCCAATTGTGGATTAGTGCCACTTATTTTCTCCTACAACTAAGGTATGTCCTGAACCATAAGTTCTTAGTTTACGATACCATTTGTGTAAGTAGCTTGATTGCATGACTGGTTATATGGAAAGCACCATTCTAATTCTTGTACTATATTTTTTGTACGAGGATGGGGGCTTTAGAGGTGCTAGTTACATCAACCTTCTATGCATAAGGTGATCTATTATGTGTGAGTTTGTTCTATGCCTATGTGCTACCTTGGTAGGGAGGTCTATCTGAATGGTACTGTTGAGTGAATGGTTGATGTCTAGGGTATTGCACTTGTTATCTTTTAAGGGCAACTAGCTCATTCCTAAAACTTTACAATATCACTTTTACCTCATGTAATTCATTAAGAATATTAGAGTAAAAAGTAAGTGGGATTTTTATAGTAGGGACAAGCGCTAGCATGGGTTGCATAATTATTAGGTTAGGAGGAAGCTATATGAATATAAGCATTGGAGGTCTAGGCACAATCTTGCATGCTTGAATCATGTAATTCTCTACACGTACTATAACTTCATAAGCATAAGGGAGAACCATGCCCCTCATGGATTGAATCATCACTATGATATCACTATTAAGATATTTTAGGAAATATAAGAATATAGTATTAGTATATGGCTTACACAATGTAGGGATTCTATCTTAGACCCTCTGGAATTTGAAATTGAAGTTGACCATCATTTCATGTGGTGCTCACTTTATAATCATGAGTTACTCTATTAGGGATAGATGGTCACTCTGGTCTTTAAACTATTTACATAAATCCTCATCAATTTCATCCAATTTATGAATGGAGTTTGGTTGTAAGCTCCTGCACCATTAAAGAGATTTTCCTTTCAAAGAAGAAGCTATTAATCTAACTACAACATTATTCTAGGTGATATGGTGTACTTCACAGATATTTGCAATATCTTAGATATGTTCTATAGGGGAGATTGAATTTTCACCTGTGAAATAGGGTAGGCTCTTGAGGGTGGACACCAGAATGTCCTCATACTATGCTAGGACTAATGGATTATCTCCATTAAAGGGCACAAATACTTGATTCCTTAGTATAGCCATGAATGGGATGGGTCATAGACCTCACTTGGAATAGAACCTTTTGAACAGTGGTATAAACTAAGCTCTAGGTGGAGAATGACTTGCATCACATCCCCTAATAAGGGACAAAGATACTCTATCTCTCCTTTTATATGACACTGGAATATTAGTGAAATAGGAATCAATGCCTCTTGTAGATGATCTTGTTTTTCTTGTCATGTAAATAAGGGATGGGTCTTTGTAAACTGGAGGTGTTGGGAGTCACCAAGTGATATTTTTGAGTGTTTGCTACACTTGATAGCTAAATAAAGGCACCAATCCTTTATATTTTTCAATTGGGTCCCATTGGGTGTACCAAAAACTATTGTCATTTTAAACATGCACTTGTAAATGCTCGACAACATGGGGAAGCTTTACGGTGTGGCACCAGGTCGGGGATTCAATGCGAGGTGTGATAGGCTAAGTCATTGGGCATGGAAGTATTAATATATAGCTATGTGTGTCAGCATAAACTATCTCACCACAATGATATAAATGTCCCTAAGGTGTGGGACCCTTGCACTCCTTGAGATGAGTCTCTGGAGTAGGTTGCATTCCTTCTATTCTAAGCACACCTAGTTTAAAACTAGTACTCAAACCTAAAGAGCAAAAAGGTAAAATAACACTAGCCTAAACCTAATAACTTCAATGGAAAGGGAGGGAAAAGGTAAGGAAATACATAAAACAAAAGGGGTGATGCACCTAAAATAGAGTGAGCACTTCTACTGCCATAAGCACGCTACATACACTTGATAATAAGACAATTTCCACACAGATTCCACTAAGGATATTATTTATATAGGGGAATTCACATAGAGGCATGGGAACATGGCATGGCATAAAGAAGAATGAGAAGTGAATTCCAAGTTCAATGAAGAGGTGCAAGGGATGAAAGGACCAAAAAACGGGGTGAGGGGCACCCATGAACAAGTATCAATCAAACACAAAAAGCACATAGATCATTAGAATAATAGAAATATTTGAACTTAATTCTCATTAATTCTATAGGACTTAGCCAATACAAGAACTCATGGAGGGAAAATTTTGGTAGCGTGAGGTTACAAAATGTGTCAATGCTTTTATAATAGGAAAACCAGGATTTTATAGAAGATCAAGCTAGTTTTCTAATAAATGCACCATTTAGGTAGTGGATAAAACATTAAATTCTTTAGTAGCACTTTGGCCATGCTTCTTAAAAATTGTTCAATTATTAGACTTTGGTTGGTGGCTTGATTGCATCTAGATGCACATGCATTAGAGAATGGAATATTTTATAAAAACATTAAAAGGTGGCATGTACTCAAGTCCCAATGCATGACACATACTTTTGCATTTAATTTTGATAGCACCTCAAGCTCCTTCCAACCACCTCTAATAGTGTTCATTAAATCTGACAACCACTTGACACATGGTGCTTCATTGGGCTCCTTGAATGAGTTCCCTTGGCTTGATGGATAGGGGAAACATAGGTGTGACATGTGGAAGGCTGAAATTTACCTTGGGATGACTATGAGGATATATTTTTTGAATGAGCATGGTGCCACCACATGGCAATTACAGAATAAGGTTGCAAATTATTCAAGGAGAAGGCATGGATGTATAACTCTGCGTGTGGGTGCATAAATTTTTGGAATAGGTGGGAAGGCTATTTTAAAGGAGAGCATACATGAGGATTTGAAGATCCTAGGAACCTTTGAGTTATTATATTTATTATCCTTGCACCATATTTCTTAGTCAATTTTTAACCCAAAATCTACACTCTAAATATCATGCTCTTCTTAATCTATGTACCACCAAACCCTATGCATGGATATACGTTGAGTCCCTTATGTTGGTGTAGATCCTTGTGGCCTTATTGCATAGACTTACTCATCCATATAGGGTTTTATCATAGATAAAAAGTGTCTGCACCTCTTTTGCTTGAAGTGCAAGATACTCCATAAGTGTTAATCCTCTATAGGGTTTTGAGAGGTCTTATATCGATCAAGGGTTGACTCAGAAAGTCAATAGACTCCTTATGAGTTATGGAAGAATAGAGTATCTAATGTCAAATATTTTAGAGTGTTTTGGAGTCGATGCTTAATCAAAAGAGATGAAGATAATCTTGGTAAATTTGATATAAGGTCTGATGAAGGCATCTTCTTAGGTTACTGTTCTATCAGTACTACCTATAGGTGTTTCAACAAGACACTTCAAAAGATTGTTGAAAGTTTAAATGTAAGGATAGATGAGACAAGTAGAGTCAAGAAGTCAAAATTTTAGGTAAGTGACTCAATTCATAATTCTATTGTAAATAGTGATGAGTTATATATTCAAACAAATGATGAAAATGAATAGGAGGAAGAAAGACAATACTCTAAAGCTTCATCTAGATGAATTTAAAAAGATCATCCAATCTCTCAAGTTATTGGAAATGTTAATGCTAGTTTGCAAACCAGAAGGAAAAAGTTGATCAATCAAAATCAACAAGACTCGGATTTATTATCCATGATTAAACCTAAAACATTCATGGAATCTAGCAAAGATGAAAGTTGGCATGGTGCAATGGATGAAGAAATTGATCAAATAGTAAAAAATGAAACATGGGATTTAGTTCCTAGGACAAAAGATAAAAATGTGATAGGTACCAATTGGGTTTTCAAAAACAAGATGAATGAAAAAGGATAAGTCACAAGGAACAAAGCTAGATTGGTGTGTAGAGGATATGCTCAGGTTGATGGAATAGATTTTGATGAGATTTTTACTGCTATGGCAAGAATGGAAGCAATTAGGATCTTCTTGTCATATTCAAGTTTAAAAGGTTTTAAGGTATACCAAATGGATGTGAAATTTACATTATTAAATGAAAAATTAGAATAAGAAGTCTACATTAAGTTACCTAGAGGATACTTTATGTCAAATAATCAAGATTTTATGTGGAAACTGAAGAAGGCTATTTATGGTCTTAAACAAGATCCTAGAGCTTGGTATGACATGTTAGATAAGTATCTTTTGATTCAATATTTTAAAAAAGGGGTAGTTGATAGGAATTTATACATTAAAATAGAAGATAATCATCAATTAATTGTGGTTGTATATGTTGATGACATAATTTTTGGATATGATAATGATAATATGAGTAGAGAATTTTTAGATATTATGAAGACTAAGTTTGAAATGTCAATGTTAGGAGAACTTTATTTCTTCTTAGGATTATAGATTAACCAACTTGATGCATGGATATTCATTTAAAAATCTAAATACATCAAGGATATGTTAAGGAAGTTTGACATGAAGGATTGTAATCTAATGGGTACTCCAATGATCATTGAATGCAAGTTAAGTAAACTAGACAACTCACAAATATTTGATCAAACTTTGTATAGATCCATGATTGGAAGTCTTTTATACTCTAATATTTCTAAGCCTGATATCATGTAAGAAGCTAGTCTTGTAGGAAGGTTTCAAGCTGATCCTAGAGAATCTCACTTAAAAGTAGTCAAAAGGATCTTGAGGTATCTCAAAGGCACCATAGCGTATGGTTTATGTTATCCCAGGAGTAAAGAATTCACTTTAAAATCATGTATTGATGTAGATTAGGTAGGATGTGTGGATGATAGAAGGAGTATCAATGGTAGGGTCTTCTTCATGGGAGAATGCTTGATGTCTTGGCTAAGCAAAACACAAGCCTTAGTGTCTCTATCAAATGTATAAGTTGAGTATATAACAACTAACTCATGTTGCACACAAGTCATGTGGATGAAACAAACATTAGAAGATTATAAGGTAAGACAAAATGGACCTTGTCCTATATATTGTGACAATAATAGTGAAATTAATATCTCAAAGAATAATTTTATGCACTAAAAAACTCACATTCCTATTAGATATCATTTCTTGAGAGAATAAGTGAGTAATCAAAGTGTTCAGTTAGAGTATGTGACTACAAAAGAGAAACTTGTAGATATTATGACCAAACCTTGTCAAAAGATACATTTGAGTATCTAAGACAAATCTTGGGTATCATTTCTTTCTCTGTGAATCAATAGGTCTTTTGGTTAAGGGGAAGCAATAAGTTCATGAGCTTGCTCCAAAGGTGGCTTGACAGAGAAGACTTATAAACATATGTGGTGGTTCTCAATGGTGTGTGAAGATGTGAAGATGATAAAAAGGTGAAATGGCTTAGATATCTTGGGGGAGTCCCTCTCAAATTTTTCTTGGTGAGTTCCATCAGATTTCAGTGGATTTTTGTGTTATTTCTTTATTGGCTGCAGTTCTTGGTTGAAGAGAGTGTTGGCATGTAGAAGAGGAAGTTGTCAAGTCAGGAAAAGGTAGGCACAAGGTAAGGGGGAGTTTGTATCATCTTTCTAAGGTGGTCCTCTCCTATTGATTATCTTTTTAGGTCCTCAAGATTAGTTTGTGCCCACTTTATCATTGTGTCAAAGGGGGGGAAAGGTTCCTATTGAGAGAGTGTTTGAAGAGAGAGAAGGAAGGTGAGTTGTATGATGGTTATCGACATCAATGACAAATGGGGATATTTTTATAGATTCATTAGTGATGTCACAGAGGTGTCTAGGTGAGTTAATTAAGTCTCTTGATAGTCTAAGTATCAACGATAAAGTGTGCATTATGCTTATCCTAGTATGTTTGAAGTAGGATTGGTTGATCTTCAGTTTTGGCATGATTAGGTATGGGTCTAAAGTATTCATCATGTGTGAGGGGTCATATTATAGGTCAAGGATAATTTGAGAGCTTATAGAAGTGCATGGTATTCATTTGGTTCTTTATTATATTCATATTGGCATAGTTGGCTCAGTGATATAAAAATCTAAGTAGGCAGTTTGATAACATCACCATTGCCACATATGGATGAGTTAGGGGGATTTATTCATAAGTGTGTGATAAAATTAGTCCCAAGTTACTATGGTCCAATTTTTGGGTCATTTTATTGAGTGTAACAAAATTTATTAAGGTTTAAAGTTGGCTTTCTAGGCAAATTGTAGAGGTTCCCTTGACTAGACTGTCATTACATGTCATGTAGATATGTATGAAACAATTGGTTTGTGCATTTAATTTAGGTATAAATAAATTCAATAATGGTCAAATTTTTACATGAAGATGATATATATAGTTCCAAGAATCTACGCTAAAAATTTGGAGACTTGAAGTGACTTCTAGCTCAAGTTATAAAGCTTCAAAGTTGTTCTAACAGAGTATGATGGGTCGAACACCATTAAGATAAACCTCATTGAAATCTAAATTCATATAGTCAATAAATATAATGGTGTGCATTAATTCATGATCTTGATCTAATGGTACATGTAAGATTCAATATGTCATTTTTTTTGCATAGGTGATAAGTGTCACAAGCTTGCTAGTCTGGCAAAAGATCAACGATGTAGGACAAGTCAAAGAGTCAACATTGCATGTGAGACTACCAAGTGGAATATATGCAATGGAATATTAGTAGAGTGCTTATGAGTCACATGAGGGTACCAATTGTCATAATCTTAAGAGTTATGAGTAAGATCTAACGATAAGCGCCGCAAGATAAAGGCCTAATTAATCCATAGAGATCAATGGTGAAAATTTGGTCAAGATTTTCAGAAATCATGAGATGAGGTCAATAGGCTAAAATTTTAACAGTTTGTAAAGGGTAAATATTAGGACCAAAGAAGGATCTAACTATGAGTGGGTATTCATACAGATGTAGATCTATGATGCGTATTGAGTCAAAGAGGTCAAAGTGATAGATATTTAGCATAGTTAAAGATCATAAGAGATTGATGGTGTGTATTTTATCTAAGATATGAGGACATGAGATGTTGGCATAGTGTTCTAAGTTTAATATTTTCTCGGTGACTGTTGGAATTCAAATATTTGAATTTGCGAGGGAAGACTAGTCTATGGTTTTTGAGCCATAACTTTTGATCTATGCAGAATTCAAAGGTGAAGTAAAAATCAAAGTTGTAGAGGAATTCAAGGAACATACAAAATGTTGATTATAAGATTTGGATGTTCTTAAAATTTCATATAATTAGCTCCAAATTTGACTGTGTTTGACCATGTTCTATAAGTGACCCAAGAAGGATATTTGAGTTGTTCTTGATAACATTTGGATGTTTCAAGGGGACTTAGATATTAGAGATTTGTAAACTCTATAAGGATGATCTATATGGGTTTTTAAGGTGTGGCCAATCCATATTCAATATAAAAAAATGCTTAGAAGTTGATTGTGTGTTCGTTCATGGTGTTCTTATATACAAAATGTTATTTGAGCAAAATTGGCTCTAGCACAAGAGTGCTGTGATGAACATGAACATTTGAGGATGTCTAAGGGGTCATGTGGAGTGGAACTATGCATTTGGAATTGGTCCTATGTTTCTAAATTTCTCAATGGAGTGCCAAATGGGTGAATAGGTCTCCATAGGACCTACAGGGGCTACTAAGGCCTAATTGAAAGGCGTAGATGCTTAAGTGTGACCCATGGATGCTATAGCTGACCTATGGGAATGGTATTGAGGTATATAAGATGTCTTAAAGACTAAGACAAGGATTATGGCTGACCAAGAAGATAATAATCATGAGGAATCTATAAAAGGTGAAACCAAATGTGATGGTTCCTAGGCTTGTTCAATAGATAAGAGTGATATGAGAGAAGAGGTGTGTCTGAGAGTTATGAAGTGAAGGAAAGGGTGTCTGCCCAGTCGATGGGTTATAGAATAAAGCATGTTGATGACTATGTGTATGACCTATAGGTCATATTTTTTATATCAAGGATAGTGCTCTTGAAGGTTTGAAGATTCAGGTGGTTATAAGGACTTAATCATCTTTGGGGTAGGTGCTACTTATGAAACAGGTGTTTCACTAAAGTTGGGAAAAAGGACTTGACCAAAAGGTGGTCAGAAGGACTTGATCATCCTAGGGGTAGGTCCTCCTTGTGGAATAGGTGTTTCACTAAATTTTGGTCAAAAGGACTTGGCCAGTCTTATGTTTATGATCATCTTATAAGACAAGTAGTCCACGTGTTTACAAGCTTGAGAGTGGGTTTTATTCCTCATGAGGGTTTCCCACAGAGATATTGTGTTATGTGTGTTATCTTACATTATTATTTGTTATAAACATCTTGTATGCTTCATGAATTATTGTATTGAATGCTTAAGTGTTTGAAGGATTGGAATTGAAGCTGAAATATCTTGCATCATTGATTCAACCCCACTCAGTGATTCTACCTCTAACAAGTCTCCTATTATATCAAGTGCCTAAATTATTCCTTCATGAATTCCACTGAACCCAATTTTTATTTGTCCCCAAGGAATAATCATGGAAGTTTTTCAATTACTTATTGAATGTTGCATGCAAGATCAATAGCTAGTGATCATGATTATTTTAATTTGCTCAAATATCCATATATTATTTGGATGTTAAATTTAGTCACTCCCAAGAATTCAACCCAATCCCCTCAGATTTCTACAACTAACATTCTTTCATTGATAAAAACATATTCATCAGCCTTGGAAAAATCTCCCAACATAGGTAACCACTACTTTTACTTACTGGGCTCCTTCTTGTAGATAGATTATTTTTTGTAATAATATTGGATATATTAATTCATTAATGTGTAAACCAATACATCCAAAGTCATTGAATTATTTCCTTACTCAATGAGTTTCTCTAACCACTCAACAATGGCTCTTCCCATGTTTCCTATTTTATAGTCACTCTCAGAGTCCTGACATCTGGTATATAATCTTAGAGCTGAGGTTGAACTAGGATAACCAATTTATGGATCATTAACATAAGTCATTCTAATTTTTCCTTCAATTATTCCTTTGTTTCCTTATCTTGATCAAATTTATCGATCAAGGATACAATATCTATCTGAACATCTTATTTTAGCTTTTCATGAGTATCCTTACCTAGTTTCACTAGTGCAACTTGGTAATCTCTAGCTATGACTTTGTTCTTAGATTTTTATAGAGGGAGAATAGTAACTTTGGCATACCTATCCCTTTGTTCATTTATGATTATACAAGAAACCAACTTGGGTTTCTTCAAATCTCAAGGAGTTAGTGTTGTGAGAGTATTGAAGTCGATCTCTATTAGTAGATTTGTATTATTTTTCTTTTTTACCACTTTGTTAAATCATTGGGGCGATCTAGTATCAGTGGCCTCCTACAAATATTATGGTTCTACTTGCATCTAATCTTGAACCATAAGATCCTTATCTGTTATAGATTCCATCTTTATTTTTATTTTTGATGGAGGTATGACCTCTTCTTCCACTACCTTTTGTCTATCTAGATCTTTTTCTAAGACGATAAGTGGGAGATCCACCACTTTAGGAAAAGATTCCTCTATTTATAGAAGAGATTTATTTCTCCTAGTATGAATTCAATGAATTATCTTGATATAACATAAGAAAGAGATTCCTATAGCTCAACAGAAGGAGGAGGAGTTATCACTATTGAGAGAGAAGCTTTAGGATCCAAGATGGGAGGATTTGTCGTCACAAATTGTAATGTGGTGTTATTGATTAATCATTGTGAATGAATCACCTTTTTAGGTGTCTCACTCAACATAGTTGAGATTCAAGGAGTACCTTTACCACTAGTTGACTTCTTGATGTTGAATTTTAAATGCCTTTTTTGACTGAGGTGAAGGTTATTTTGCTTTTGTCTCCTCCTCATTAATTACTAGGTTAATTACAACACTAGATGATGTTGCAGGGTCTTTTCCCTTCTTCTATAATAACTCAAGAGGTGGTATATTTGCATCTCTTATGGGTGAGGGAATTTCAACATTTTGTACATCCACCCCTTTGCTTTGGTGCCAAGAAAGAGTCTTGTTGAATACTCCTTGGGTCTGATATTTCAAGGATGTTGATTTGGGCTTGCTCCACTCAACCCTAGGTAAAGGATTCATCTTGATTTTCTCCTATAAATAGGAGGTATCTATATCTCTCCATCATATTCTATGTCTATGTCCTTAGGGATGTCGACTATGTTAAAATTGATTACCTACTCAAGTGTGAAGTGAGAATAATTATGAATCCTAACTTCTCTTTCATCATCACAATCCATACATAAATACTCATAATATGGAATGTGCTTAAATGAAGAGATAGAATACCCTCTACCATTCCCCTTACATCAAATGAGGGATGACTATGAAAAGGTCTAAGCATGAAATGAACCATATTTGATTTGATACATTTAGTTTTATGCAATGTGGCACAAGTGTACTTTCCAATAGTCATAAGGAAGTGGTCCTTAGTAGACTTATGCTTAGTAACCAAGAACTTATGCATCTCCATTAGTTATCACAATAGATCCATGAGTGTCTATTTATCATAAATGAACTTGGGAAGCATATATGGAACTATCTCACACCCACAAGCCCTCATGTATGAAAAGGTGGGAAATTGTATGAACCATATTCCCCATCTTGATATCTTTGAAATAACAACAACAAATAAACACATATTGTAGGTTTCCTTTTCAAACCTTGGAATGAAAAAGTGGAGGAAAACATCATCGACTCTATGGAAATGTTTGGTGCTTTCCTTCAATGTCAATTATGGATAACATTCATTGATACAAGAGGTAGAATTTTATCCAATGGTAGTCGATCCACTATAAAACCTCCTTTATCTAATTGCATAAATTAAGTATTATGTCATGTAGAATTTATGAGTGGAAACTACCTCACAAATCTGCCTATGAATTGAGTTATTGATCAATTCAACCCAGTTGATATATCACTTATTAGAATGTATGATTTGGATTTATTGTAACATCCATTTTTGGTAATCCTTCATTGTGGGATTTCATACCACTCTATTAAGAAGAGTGATAATGTCACTAATTTCTAACTTAAATTCTTGGCAGGAGACTACCTTAAGAACTTTGACCATGGAAGCTTTAGTTTTAACAACCCAATGATTGTTTGGAGACCTAACATAGTCACCCTTATTCCTCTTATAAAACTTATGAGATGTCTCTAGAGTAATTTACATGAAAGCCTTGTGGTCTAGGATCCTCAACATTTCTTCGATATCATCAGACCCAAGTCACAAGATGGTTTCTCCTTGAGGGTTCTTGACTTCCCTATCCTCTTTATTATAATGATTTTTTAACATCATGACCAATTATATATAATGTACACAAATCAAAAATGTAGTAGACTAAAAAACCTACTATCATAAATGCTCTGTGTCTAGTCATTCTTGAAAAATAAATTCATTATGTTCTAGATGTCAGTCATATTAATGTGACCTAAGTCAGTATCAATAAGCATGTCTATGTTGGATTTAATAGTCAATGGAGGAATAAATCTATAAAATAGATACTTCATCTCACTTGCTTTCTCTTTTCTTCCTTTTTTCTTGGGCATTCTAGACATCTAATTCTCATGATGGGTACAAGAGAATGGGGAAAGGATATATAGGAGGGGAGGAAAAAGCATGAGATTGAAATGCAATCCATAAATCTTGACATATTTTTTTTGAAAATACAATACAAATTAAAAATCTCGATGTCAGAGTTATGATTCTATGATGTAGCTTGAAAATTCCAACATCAAAGTTGGGAGGTTTTTGAGCAGTCTTGTAGTTATGATGCTAGAGTGAAATGGGTGAAAAATAGCTTGAGGGTTCCAATCTTGATGATTTAACAGCTACAAGGTAGAAGGCCAACTCTAACAAGAGGATGTGGTAAGTTATTTGTGAAATGAACCCAATGACAAGGTGAAGTTGAATCTTGTCAAGAGGAGGGAGGTGAAACAACAATAGGAAAAGGAATAAATAGCACTATAACCCACTTGAAGAACTCAAAACCTTAGATATTATCATTGTGATAGGAAATGCATAAGAACCATGAAAATTTTACCTCCACTCATGAGAAATGAGCAAAAAAACCACTTATGACTAGAAAACACAAATGTAGAGCTCAAAAGCTAGAAGTTTGGAATGAAAAGCATGAAAGTGGGGGTTAGAATAAATAGTGGAGGTCAAAAAGACACCACATGTGTAGGTAATAACCCTCATTAAAGGGGGTTGTTTTAAAATATGAGGTTTGTAGATTATATGTCAAAACTTGATAGCTACATAGCAACCCTTAAACCCTGATGGCTATAAAAGGTAGTCGTTAGACTTTGACAATTATGCATGTTGAGTAAGCACCTAACACTAAAAATATTTTGAAAAAATAGATGAGTTCTAATTTTGGTCCTTCTTATAGATTTTTATTTTATCTAGATCAATTTATGAGAAATTTTTAATGGGGTCCCTCAAATTTCACAAGTTGTGAAATTTGTGGACAACACCTCTTAAGAGATTTGGAACATTCTAGATAATTCTTGATCACATGGAAGTATTATTGATCTAGAATTTAGGTAATCTACTTTTTTTGTAAATTCTCTAGTATACTCATTACATATTATTCTAAGCATTTGTATGTATGACATAGTGTTATTTATGTAATTGGAATAGTGTAACACGTTGTTTGTAGTTGTCTTAAAGATGTGAAGTTGAGAAAATATGGTTGAAGAGACTATTATGATGCTCTTAAAATTAATTGGGGCCTCCATTGGTGGCCTTTCATTAATTTTCCATTATATATATAGTCTCGTCAACACTCATATCTATGTTGTGTTGCGATATGGCCACTCAAACTACTTCTATTTATCTACCTTCTACTTTTGTTTGTCTTTGAATTCTACTTTTGGAGTACTTGTAGTTTTATTTTTTTCACTATTTGACTCAAGATCCAGATTATTTGTTCTTCCATGTTTTTTTGCTCTCTTTATTGTAGTCTACCTTAAATTCCCTTTCCTCTTCATCTAATCCTATTACTTCTTCCATTAATTCCTTCACATGAAATTCCAAAGCATTCTCTTTTAAGATGCTATAAGATACTTACAAGGCTGTCAAAATTAGATTTTTATGTCTACCATAACTGCTATGTAGAAACACAAATAAGTACACATATTAACAAAATTTCATTGGGATAGGCTTGACATGACTTGATATTAAAAAATATGCTCGCATGATACCACATAAAAAGTATCTCCTGAGTCTTATAGCTCTAGAGTCCTATATAAAATCAACCTAGTGGGAAGTCAAACATAACCTAGAGGAGGAATTTGTATTTTATCATAGCCTTGGCATTTAATGCATGTGGATTTAAGGTTACATTAATAGTATCTAAGTATTTTAATAAAGTCAAGGGAGAAAACACAAGTTCCTAATCCTTCATAAATTAACCACACTTAACTTGGATATCATCTATTTGGATGCTAATGAATAAAGGAGGATCATCTGCATGAAGTAATATCTCATCAGGAATCATAAAAGAGATAAGGATTTTAAGTGAGATGGAAGTGTCCATTATTTAATCGACATGGATGGACATATATTCACATTGGTGTAGTATGTTATCTTCAGATCTGGCTAAGGTATCCTCTTGTCCTATAGGAGGAGGATGAGGGATGTTAATTTCAAACAATAATTACACTAGATGATTACGATGGTGGGGAGAAGTTGTAATTATCTCTAAGAAGGGGATTTGATATGGAAGATGGGAAAGTTCTACAATAAGATCCCATTTATCATAACACATGAGAGGATTATTATATATAGGTGTGTTGTGTTTCAAGAGTTCCTTAGAATGGGGGTAGGATGTGCAATTAAACTTATGATGATAAGGTATGGTTAGTTTATGTTGGTTTCAAGTGGGTTGAATGACTTTAGATGATGTGATGGTTTGTTGAGGTATGTTTTCATGAGTTATAGGAATTAGAGAAGGAATAGAAGTTATATTAATGGTATGAGAGGTATGGTCAATTTGTGTTTTTGGAAGTGGTGCTTGTATGGTTATTGGTTCCTCATGCCCTAATTCAATGAGATGGGATGGGTAAGTTTCTTGAATGTGTGAAATGTTGAAGAGGTGTGATGTGTAGGTGTTGATATTGAATCAATATAATAATATACTCTTATCGTATCATTCATATTATTGTTCCAAAAATCCTTCACTTGTTTTTGAGGGCAACATATCAACTATTTTGGTCCTGCAGGCCAAAATGATCTCTTCCTTTTTCAAAAAATGTTTTGAGCGGCCAAGTTCTTAAATTATTCAAGCATTTCTCAGCTAAGGAGCTCGTAGGTTCAACAGGAAATCTTTCTCAAAGGGAAGTTCAAAACACTTGAGGCTTTTCCTTAGTGTTTTCAAGCTAGTTCAAAATCGAGGTTCAATCAAAAGACTTAACGATGGGTTTCAAACAAATGGAATGAACCATTGAACCCCACCCCAAAAGTTCAAAGGTTTAACGAGTTCAAAGGTTCAAGGACTTTGGTGGACTTAAAGAAAATAAAGCTTTGAAGAGTGAAGATTGGATTGTTGAACCGATGAACCTTGAACCAATATGAGTTCACGAGTTCAAAGGTTCAAAGGTTTAAAAAAGAGTTTAACCAATTCAAAGATTTCAATAAATTTAAAAGTTCAAACAGCTTCAGCGGACTTAGAAGAATCAAAGGATTTAAAGAGTTAAGATTGAACCATTGAACCTTGAACCAAAATAGTTTAAAGGTTCAAAAGTTCAAAGGTTCAATGAGTTTGATAGAAAAGGAAAGGATCCAGAAAGTTTGAAGCATCAAAGGATTCAAAGAAAAAGATTAAACCATTAAACCTTGAACTGAAGTGGTTCAAAGGTTCAAAGAAGTTCAAAGTTTGAAAGGAAGCTTCGAGTGAAGGAAGGAAGCGAAAGATTCTAGAAACATGTTCGAAGAGATGGTTCAACCGAAGAAGAAAAGAAAACAAATGCGGCCCTTCCCAAAGAGCCAATTAAACCAACAAGCCAATTGAACTGCCTGAACTATTGAACCATTAAACTGGTGCACTCCAAAGGTTCAAAGGTTCAAGGTTCAAAGTGGTTAAAGCGACCAAGAGACCAATGACATCCCCATAGACGTCAAATTTAGGGTAATGAAATATCTGTTGATTTTCAAATATGGTGTGGACATGAGAACAAACTCAGTGACCAGTTGAGGAAGGAGCCGAAAGAGCCAACTGAAAGTGAGAAGGTAGCCTGAGAGCTTAGATCGCCAAGGAAGGACAAAATGTGGTAAGGAAGAGAGAAAATGCTATAGGGAATTTATAAATATCTACAAGAGAGTTATTTCTAGTAGGTGAAATAGTCCACCAAGTGGACATCAGAGAGCATGAAATTTCAAAGGCACGGCCTATTTTTATGCATTAAGTAAAGGTGAAGTGGATACCTGTGTAAGCACCAAAAGAATATCAGACAACCCATGCTTATGAGAAGACATTTGAGATGATTCAAAATGCAAAATTCAAGGCTGATGATCTATTCCAGCATAGCCCTTTCACAGATATTCAAGGAATTCAATTCAGCATGGGTCATTTTCATAAAAAAAAAAGCACCCAAGTCTTTCTTGGAATGCTATATATTGTAATCTCCCATTTTATGCAAAGGAGATATATCTGTTATAGAAGCAAAACTCTGCCCAAATTGAAAGGTATTACTGAGACTTTGAGCTCAGATTGTTAATCATATTTCATTATTTGAATGAGAAAGCAAGTGACCTTTCAGACTTTGTGCTGAAATAGCTTGTGTTGTTTAAGAGATTGTTCTTATGTCTATTTTTTGAATACCATCTGGTCCATTTAATTAAATAAGTAGAACTAGTGGAAGTAATCTGAAAGTGTCATGAAGCCAAGTGTGAGAGACTTTGTGCTGCCACAACTGTCTTTAGTATGTGTTTTATGTTTTAGTGTAAAGGATCATGGGAAGACTTTGTGTTCTCATTATCCTTTGTAATTATTTTACTCCTTGGCAGTTGAGGTGAGACTTTGTGCTACACCTCATTTTGTTGTGTTGCAGTGTCATGTTTCTTGTGGTTACCAGTTACTACCCAGGAAGAATCTTGTTGTTGGTTGAATATCACTTTTGAAAGAAGAGAAGTGCCCTCAGTAATTACATCAAAATTTTGCTTTGTTTTGTGAACATCATCTCTGGAAAAAGAGATATATATGGTATGATTTCACCCTTGTGTGTATTTTCAACTTATATATATACTATATTAGTTATAGTGCCTTGTAGGGAACCTCCCCTTGATGAGGGGAGAGATTTATTCCATTTTGATGTGGCAAATTTGCACGCTTTGCCATATAAATATCCTTGTGTTGTGGTTGATATACCCATTTTGTCGTCAGTGTAGCTTGTGACAAAATATTCACCCAATAGTTTTTGGCAACTTTGTTGTGGATAGAATGTGCATTTTGAAGCCTCAAGCTTCAGATTGAAGTAGTTTCAGTTCTTTCCATTTTTTATTTCACACTCTGGTAGATCCACCATACACGCAAAGCCAGAGAGCTAAAGGTATTGTTGACCCTGTATTTGAGTTGGTGCAACAAAGTAATTTTGATCTTTTTCCTCCACAACCTCACCTCCAACAAACTAGGAGTTTTCCTCCTACAAAAGTTAGGTCTCCATTACCAAGAAATGCTTCTTTTTCCCCTACTAGCAAAGCTTTGTCCATACATACCCCTCAGAGATTTGTTATCCCTCCCTTCAATAGTCATATCATGGCAGCCCAAGGCCCTTGGGATAACACTTTTGGTCCCCTAAATCTAACTCCACCTCTACATGAGCTACCTCATAGCTCAAAGAAAAATTTCCCCAAGTTCTATGGTGATGGGAAGGTTCATCCTGATGAACATATTGCAGCCTTCTGCATAGCCAGTGGTGTGATAGGCGTGGAGTATGAAGACATTATAGTCAGGCTATTTGTGGAAACATTGCAAGGTGTTGTTGCAAACTAATTTTATCATCTACAGGATCAAACAGTGACTAATTGGAACACCCTCAAAGCCAAATTTGAATCAAGGTTCAAGCCTGCAAAAGATGTGTATGCCCTGTTGGCTCAGCTTACACAAATGAAGAAAGAGCCTCATGAACATATGAGGGACTTCATAGCCAAATTTGACAAATTGAGAAATAAGATCCCCATAATTGCTCAGCTGACACCTGAGAATTTCAAATGCTTCTTCATCAATTCATAGCTTCTTAAAGTGAGTTTCTTATTGAGGTAGGCTGGCCACATAAACCTCGTTGCAGCTCAAGATTTGGCCATTGAGGTTAAAGATGACCTTATCTTGGTAGGAAAGATAAGAAGAGATCCTAATAGGAGTAAATATTCTTCATCTCCTAAGAATTTTTCTACAGACACCATTGATCCTATGGTGTAAAAGCTGGCAAATGATTTGCTAGCTCTCAGAAAGCAAATGATGCAAGGGATGTTTGTTCCTCCTTCATACCGAGATATACCAAGGAGGAATTTTTCCAATCAGTCATACCAAGGCAATGCTGCTAAGAATCAAGGGCAGCCAAATCATCTTCCTCTCTCATAAGGGAAGCTTACCATTGAAGCAACTCCAACCAACTCAGCGGTTAGATATCTTGAAATTGAATCTAATTTTTCATTCCAACCTGAGTTGAACCCAGAAGATGGCATTGATCTCTTTGTAGAAGACCAAGAAGAATCAGTGGTCGACTTCAACATTGGTTTCTTGAATTACCAGGATGAACCCAGAAGTAAAGGTGAAGCATTTGATGGATCATACGCAATATTTACCAAGTCCCAGAACCAGTCAGCTTAACAAGCTAATAAAGGAAAAATAGGGGAAGGATCTCAACCATCAATCTCAATTGTTAAACGAGGGACTACTCTGTCTTTCCAATCAAAAGACCCAGTGAGCAGTAAAAAAGTAAGTATTCCAAACATTCTTGCACCTTCTGCTTCAAATTCATAGACCAGTCCTACACCTAGTAAAAACTAGATTGATGGACTGCCTTTCTCTATTATCAATTATTTCTAGTCATTTGACATAATTGACATGTTAAGAAGACCAAAATTCAAATGTCTAAGTTTGAATTCTTGCAATCTAACCCTAAGCAGTTGGATAGGTTAGTTAAATGTGTGAAGAATAAAGTCATCCCTGCAAGACAAGAGTTAGAAAAGTAACTCATGATCCCCCCAAGAACACATCTACCTAGAATAATCTTGTGATTACTCCTCCAGTTTCCCCTGGGAAGATAAAACCGTTTTATGTCTCCCTATTGATAAATGGACATCAACTGAACAACTACATAATTGACTCAGGTGCTTCTGACAATGTCATGCCTGCCAAAGTGGTAGAATCTCTTGGTCTCACGCTGACCAAGACCTTTGGGAGATGTTTCTCCATGGAAAACAAACAAGTGCCACTTATAGGACAAATCAAAGATGCCTAGTTTGAATTCGCGACCTTCACAGAAAAAAATTTAAATGACAGTCCTGGTGGCCGACTTCCCAGCCTCATACAACATCTTTCTTAGATGAAATTTCTACAAGGATGTTGGTGGAGAATTGATCATGGACCTGTTTGAGGCAAGGATACCTGTCAAAGGTGTCATGCAGAGGCTGCTCCCTGAAAAGGAGTCAAAGTATATTGTTACCCAAACATCAGTGCCTGAAGCTCAAATTCTATTTGAGTCTTTGAGAATGGGTAATTACTTCCTGTCCACAGAGGATGTTCATATATCATTTGATGAAAGTCTTATAGGTGACAATCTAAAAATTGATTCAGGTAGGACAATAGAAGAATTGGTAGAACGTGGTGTAGGTGAAAAATAATCCTCCCTTCCAAATGAAGAAAAATCTAAGGAAAGATCAGTTTTTGATGAAGTATAGATTCTAGAATGTGATGGCAGCTATTCTTTTATTGGCTCTAGAGTTGAGATTGTGTTGATATCTCTTCAAGGAGATATTTTTCCTTATTCATATAAGTTAAAGTTCAGCAACACCAACAAAACTACCAAGTATGAATCTCTATTACTCAAGTTGAAGGCAGCTCAAGACAAAGGCATTAAGCTTCTTCACGCCAAAGGAGATGCTGAGCTAGTGGTTTGTCAGGTGAGGAACCTGTATCAAATCAAGAATGAGAGATTGCATCATTATCACAATTTGGTGTGAGAATGCATTGAAATCTTTGATACTTTCAGTATCTTTGCAGTTCCCAGAGAGTTTAATGATCAAGCTAATTTATTAGTTATTTCTATGACCCTCATGGTTCCTCACCAAGATTTTAAAGGAAATAGGTAAACTATCAAGCTAGTCTTTTGACCAAGTGTGCTTGATAATGCCAATTATTGGTAGGTATTTAATGATGACAACCAAATCATTGCTTTTTTGGAACAAAAGAACAGCTTTAAAAAGCTTCATTTTGAAGGCAATGAGTCTACACCACGGGAATCAGCCCCTGAAACAAGCTCAGACATAGCTGAAAAATTCCTGCAGCTCAAAGGGAATAAAATTTCAAAAGGATTGATTTATCTTGAGAAATTATTTGACAAGCATGACAGGTTCATCAATCAGTAACAAATGGATTCAAGCTCTTCCCAGGAGTTTGATCAAATAAATTTGAGTACTAAGAAAAATCCCAAGATGGTAAACATTGGAAAGTGTTGCACTCCTGAGGAAAAGTTCAAATTCACTACTCTAATTCACCATTATATAGATGTTTTGGCATACTCCTATGATGATCTGAAGTCGCTCAGGCCCAAATAAATTTATCATGAAATTCCTCTCAAGAGTGATTCATTACCTCACAAACAAAAATCCAGGTAGTAAAACCCCAAGATATCAGGTACTAATCTATTTGAGATATAGAAAATATTGAATGCAAGAATTATTTTTCCTATCCATCATTTCACATGGATTGCAAACATAGTCCCTGTGAGGAAGAAGAATGGAGAAATTTGTCTCTATATGGATTTTACAAACTTGAATCAATCCTCTCTAAAGGATAACTACCCTCTACCCATCATGGATCAAGTCCTTCAGACAGTGACTAGTTTAGAGATGTTATCAATGTTAGATGGTTTTTCAGGGTACAATCAAGTAGAAGTCAGTGAAGTAGACTAAAATAAGACTACCTTCACTACACCTTGGGGCACCTTTGCATATCACAAAATGCCTTTTGGTTTGATCAATGCTGGTACCACCTTTCAAAGAGCAATGGACCTTGCTTTCAAAGATGAAATGGGGAAGTTTATCATGATATACCTTGATGATTTAACAGTGTTTTCTAAGCATCATCTTGATGATGTGCATCATTTACAACAAGTGTTGGAACGATGTCAACAAAATAGCATTTCTCTAAATCTTAAGAATTTGGTTTTTTGGGTTACAGAAGGGAAACTTCTCGGTCACACTGTATCCTAAGAAAGCATAAAGATTGACTCAAAAAGAGTCAAATCCATCCAAGAGCTTACTCTACCTGCTAGTAAGACTGTAGTTCATTCTTTTTTTGGAAAGGTGAATTTTTTACAAAGATTCATTCCTGAGTTTGCAGAGAAGACTTGCTACATTGTGGACATGATGAAGGAAAAAGCTAATTTTTGCTAGACTGAATAAGGCAAGTCAGCATTTCAAGATATCAAGAAAGCTATTGCCCATGCCCTAGTCCTGATTTGCCTGAATTACACTAAAGACTTCATAATGTACAGTTATGCTTCTAAACACACACTTTCAATAATTCTAGTTCAGCAGAACAAAGAAGGTGTGGAATCTCATATATCCTTCATGAGTTGTCCTCTCAAAGCTCATGAACTAAAATACTCAAACATGGAGAAGCATGCTTATACTGTGATAAAGGTGGTAAAGCACTTCCACTTTTACATTCTGAATTCACACACTATTGCTCTGGTCCCTGATATAATAGTCAAGTCCATACTAACTCAGTAGGAGTTTGGTCCTAGAAGGGGCAATTAGATTACTAAAATCTAGGAGTTTGATCTAGTTATCAAACCAACAAAGCTTGTGCGGGGAAGGGGTCTCTGCCAATTGATTGTTGATAACATACCAAAAAAAATAGGGCATGAAGAAATAGAAGTTGAAGACATGCCAATAGTTCTCTTTGTCACTACCACGAATGAGTGGTATTCAAATATTGCTCATTTACTTACTTATGGTGAGTGTCTTGCTCACTTGTCTCATAAAGAAAAGAGGACTGTTAAGTAGAAAGCTGCCAACTTTATCTTGTGGGACAATGGTCTGTATAAGAGGAACCTTGATGGGGTATTCCTTCGCTACGTGGATAAAGTGCATTAGAACAAACTTCTAGATTCCTTCCATAATTTGGCTTATGGAGGACCTTTTTTTGCACCTATGACTGCTCATAAGATTCAACGAGCCAGGTACTATTAGCCTACTCTATTTCAAGATGTATACAAATAGGTACGTAGATGTGAACTGTGTCAACAGTTTGTTGGAAGACCCAAGTTGGCTGCATTAGCTCTCAAGCCAGTAGTAATTGAAGAGCCATTTTAGCAATGGGGAATTGATTTCATTGGTGCTGTAAACCCATCTTCAAGTGTTGGACATGATTATGTCTTTATAGCCATAGACTACTTTACCAAGTGGGTGGAAGCCATTCCAACCAAGCATGCTACTTCAGAAGTAGTATGTAATTTCTTCAAGAAAACATCATTTCTAAGTTTGGGGTCCCAACCAAGATTGTAAAAAACAATGCAGTATGTTTTTATTCTCATGAGATTACCTAGTTCTGATTTTATTATGAGATTACCCTCTCCCACTCTTTTGACTATTTTTTGCAAGGGAATGGCCAAGCAGAATTGAGAAACAAGAACCTGGTGACCATTATCAAGAAGCTAGTAGATGACAATCAAAGAACATGGCATAAAGCATTGTTTGATGCTTTATGGGCAGATAGAATTACACCCAAAAAGGTGATAGGTATGTCACCATTCCAAATTCTATATGGTCTCAATGTAGAGATACCCATTACCCTGGAATTACTAGCATTAAAGTTGGCAAAGGTAGTTGAAGATTCAACTTTTGAAAGTTCCATTGACAAAAGGATCATGTGCTTGACTGAACTTAATGAGCAATGAACTATTGTGGTAGACCGAATTGTTGTGCATCAAAGTCTGGTAAAGAAGCTCTTTAACCAAAAAGTAAGGATTCATGATTTCTAGATTAGAGATCAAGTTCTGTTATGGGACAAGAAGAGATAACTAAAAAGATTGCATTGGAAATTCAATTCCTTATAGAGAGGCCCATTTACTATTCATCGACTCAATGGTGAAAATAGTTTCATGTTGAAGTATCAAGACGACATGCCATTTTCTCTACCTCACAGTGGGTAGCATCTGAAGCACTTCAAGCCTTGAAGTATCAAATAAGTCCAGTTGTACATATATATAATTTATGTATAGTCTTTAGTTTTGTTTTGTGTTGTTTGTTTGTTTTTGGCACCTTTCTTTTTTGGGTAGCATGACTCCGTAGCCCAATGGCATACATAAAGGCACTGAGATTCTATTTTTTACTCCCTTTGACTATTTCAAAATTTCAATTGATGAAAGTTTCCCAACTAGAGCCAGCTGTTGTATCAACTATTTTGATCCTGCAAGCCAAAATGATCTCTTTATTTTTCAAAAAATGTTCTGAGCGGTCAAGTTCTTCAATTATTCAAGCATTTTTTAGCTAAGGAGCTCACAGGTTCAACAAGTGGGCTTTCTCAAAAGAAAGTTCAAAACACTTGAGGCTTTTCCTTAGTGTTTTCAGGTTGGTTCAATGCCAAGGTTCAATCAAAAGACTTAACGACGGGTTTCAAATAAATAGAATGAAGCATTGAACCCCACCCCAAAAGTTCAAAGGTTCAACTACTTCAGCGGACTTAAAGAAAAGAAGGCTTCAAAGAGTGAAGACTAGACTATTGAACCGATGAACCTTGAACCAAAAAGAGTTCACGAGTTCAAAGGTTCAAAAAAGAGTTCAACTAATTTGAATATTTCAATAAGTTCAAAAGTTCAAACGGCTTTGGAAGACTTAGAAGAATCAAAGGATTTGAAGAGTTAAGATTGAACCGTTGAACCATTAAACCTTGAACCAAACTAGTTCAAAGGTTCAAAAGTTCAAAGGTTCAATGAGTTTGATCGAAAAGAAAAGGATCCAAAAAGTTTGAAGCATCAAAGTATTCAAAGAAAAAGATAGAACCTATGAACCATTGAACCTTGAACTGAAGTGGTTCAAAGGTTCAAAGAAGTTCAAAGTTTGAAAGGAAGATTCGAGTGAAGGAAGGAAGTGGAAAATTCTAGAAACAAGTTTGAAGACATGGTTCAACCGAAGAGTAAAAAAAAGTAAATGCAGCCCTTCCCAAAGAGCTGATTGAACCAAAGATCTTATTGAACCAAAGAGCTGATTGAATCGACAAGCCGATTGAACTGACAAGCCGATTGAACCACCCGAACTATTGAACCATTGAACCAGTGCACTCCAAAGGTTTAAAGGTTCAAGGTTCAAAGTGGTTCAAGTGACCAAGAGACCAATGACGTCCCTGTAGATGTCAAATTTAGGTTAATGAAATATCTGTTGATTTTCAAATATGGCACGGACATGAGAACAAACTCAGTGACCAGCTGAGGAAGGAGCTGAAAGAGCCAACTAAAAGCGAGAAGGTAGCCTGAGAGCTCAAATCACCAAGGAAGGACAAAATGTGGCAAGGAAGAGAGAAAATGCTATAATAAATTCATAAATATCTACAAGAGAGTTATTTCCAGTAGGTGAAATAGTCCACTAGGTGGACATTAGAGAGCACGAACTTTCAAAGGCATGGCCTATTTTTCTGCATTAAGTAAAGGTGAAGTGGATAGTCATGTAAGATCCATAAATAAAATTAGACAACCCATACTTAGGAGAATACATTTGAGATGATTCAGAATGCAAAAGTCAAGGTCGATGACCTGTTCCAACATGGCCCTTTCACAGATATTCAAGGCATTCAATTCAGCATGGGTCATTTTCATGAAAACAAGCGCCCAAGTCTTTCTTAGAATGCTATATATTATAATCTCCCATTTTATGCAAAGGATATCTCTCTGTTATAAAAGCAAAATTCTGCCCAAATTGAAAGTCATTGCTGAGACTTTGAGCTCAGATTGTTAATCATATTTCATTATTTGAATGAGAAAGCAAGGGACCTTTTAGACTTTGTGCTGAAATAGCTTGTGTGGTTTAGGAGATTATTCTTATGTATGTTTCTTGAATATCATCTGGTCCATTTAATTAAATAAGCAGAACTAGTGGAAGTACTCTGAAAGGTGTCCTGAAGCCAATTGTGGAAGACTTTGTGCTGTCACAACTGTCTTTAGTGTGTGTTTTCTATTTTAATGTAAAGGATCTTGGGAATACTTTTTGCTCCCATTATCCTTCATAATTCTTTTACTCCTTGGTAGTTGAGGTGGAGACTTTGTGCTGCACTTCATTCTACTGTGTTACAGTGTCATGTTTCTTGTGGTTACTAGTTACTACCCAAGAAGAATCTTGTTGTTGGCTGAATATTACTTCTGAAAGAAGAGAAGTGCCTTCATTAATTACATCAGAATTCTCCTTTATTCTGTGAACATCATCTCTAAAAAAAGAGAGATGGATGGTATGATTTCACCCCTGTGTGTATTTTCAGCTTATATATATATATATATATATATATATATATATATATATATATATATATATATATATATATATATATATATATATATATATATATATTAGTTATAGTGCCTTGTAGGGAACCTCCCTTTGATGAGAGGAGAGATTTATCCCATTTTGATGTGGTAAACCTGCACGCTATGTTGTATAAATCTCCTTGTGTTGTGGTTGATATACCCATTTTGTCGTCAGTGTAGTTGGTGACAAAATATTCACCCAACACATATTAACCACATTTAAATCATTGGTGTTAAGATCTATAAGACTATCAATATTGTTAGTAGTAGGAGTAGGTTGTTCAATGTTGTGTTGGTGGTTAGGAAGGGGATCCTTGTAAATAGCTAAACGAGCATTAGCTTGGTTTAAATCTTGATTTTTATTTTGAGTTTCATGAGATTTAAGTGTTGTGTCATAAGCTTGTTGACATTTTCATATATGGGATTTGTGATCAAAGTTAGGACCAAGAATAAAATCCATAGCAATATTTCTTAATTATCTACAAGTCTCATGAGAATGGCCCCAAATTGCATGAAACCAACAAAATTTATTTGGATCATACCTTGATTTCACAGGATGCATGGGGTCAAGATATCGTGGTAGAGCTCTTGGAATATGTTTGTGAATTTCTACTAGGGACAATGGTTTGTGCACATTAGTATGATTATTTTGAGAAAATATGGGAGTATAATTAGAATTGTTGTTAAGGGGAGGAACATGCTCCATGGTGTTATTTGGAGAAATAGCTTGGATGGTGTGTATGGATTCATAAATATTGGTAACATCATCATTAGTTACATGGTGGTTTTTATTTTTAATAAGCATGTGATTTCCCATTGTAGGTTGAGGTGGTTCAAATTGATGAATGATAAAGTCTTGTTATTTAGCTTGGTCAAGAACTTCTTCCAAAGTTTTTAGAGAAAGGGTCCTAACATGATATTGTAATTTAGGGTGGATAGCATTAGTAAATAAGTGGAAGAGGTTGTCCTCTTCCATATTATGCTCATATTTGTTAGACAAAATTTTCCATCATTTGATGAAGACGTGTCATTTTGGTTTTAAGTTTTTTACAATTTATAAAATGAGCTAAGCTATTTTTGGGAAGATCACTAGTTTGGAATTCTTGGACCAATGAGTTAACCAAGTCTTCTAGGCTAGTAATAGAGTGTGTTTTCAATTTATTATACCAATCTAAATCATATCCTGAAAGTGTTTTAGCTAAGAGTTTAGTGGCAGTGAAAGTATTAAGCTTAACCCAATATTTGTAAAGGTTGCCAAATCTTTTTAGATGCAAGGTAGGATCTGAATATCCACTATAAGTGATAGTGGGGGTGATACCTCCTATGTCAATGTTGTAAATTTGAGGTACTAGAGGTTCATTTTGTAAATGTTTGATAGTTTTTTTGATAAGTGGAGGTTGTGGTATGAGGTTAACATGTGAATCCCTAAGGGGGTGGCGGAACATTAGGATTTTATGCTCCCAATGGAACATGGTGAGGTTGGTTTTAGAGATGTATGAGATGATTTTATATTTACATCATCTAATTTTCATTATTAGTTTGAAAAGTATTTAGTTGGTTAGGTGTTTGTAATAAAAGCTGATTGGTTTGCACAACATTTTGGCTAGTGGATGCTACATGTGATCCATTAGTATTATATGAGGTATTAAGATCTAGAGATGCACTATGAGTGTGGGATGAGGTAGTAGCATACACTGCACTAGTGGCATGAGTAGCATTGGTAGCAAAATAAGCCTTAGTATCATGGTTAGGGATGTGGGCATTCTAAAGAAACCCACAAGAAGTTGAACCTACCATGTTTATTGAAATACTTGGCATGGAGTTAGAAGAAGACATAGAGGATGATGTCATGGTGTGGGAAGGAGACATTTTAGAGGGAAAACTTTGGGATGAAAAGAAAGGGTTTTCCCCAAATATTTGGTAAAATATAGGAGAAGGTGAATGGGTTTCTTCTATATGAAGTCCCATCATGAGATTATAGATGGTTATAAGATTGTTTCCTCTATGTAGAGGATCTTCATTGATGAAAAAGATTATTTCAATTGTGTATTAAAGGTCACACTCATATTCTATTGAAAACAAGGGGTTAAGTGTCGAGGAAGAATGGGAAGGAGTTTCATAGTTGGTAGTACAGATGGCAATATGGACATTGTTTTGATCTATAGTGGGTCTCATAAGATGTGTCTTAGGAACCCTATTAGGACTAGTAAAACTCAATATGTTTAGTTTATTTAATTATATATCATCCTCTAAAAATAAATTCATGATGGAGGGAAACTAAAAACTTGGTAAAAATGAGGATCAACTGGTATGATACAAGGTCAAACCAGTCGACATTGTCTTGTAAGATAGTAGACATGACATGATGTAAAAGACACAGTCAAATTGGTCAACTATGTTCTACAAAAGGTGAAACTAAGGGAGACTAAAAGACACATTTAGATAGGTTGATATGTGTTGAAGGAAAAAAATGATTAGTCTGTAAGAGACTAGGTAAAATAGAGCGACTATATTCTGTGGGTAGAGACTGTAAGAGATATAGTTGAGTAGATCAACTGTGTTCTAAAGGTAAAGACATGTTTTGATAGTTATGACTCTGGATGATCTAGTGTTATTTTATAGAATATTTGAAATAAACACACAAGAAACTAGGTCTATCCAACCAATCGAGTTATGATACATAGCACAAACCTTATACCAAGGTTGGCCAATACAAGGTTTGTAATATAACATACAATTATCAAAATACATGCAATAAAAATAGAAATGTTAATCTATGTGGTCATTCTTAAATGTTTTAAATTATAAATTTTTAAAAATAAATGTGATAGAGAGTTGGCTATAAAAAGGAACTAGAAAGGAAATATAAAAATGGTTTTAGGTAGTTAAGGCTGAAAGGGATCTGTATTAGTGATGTTATTGATTTGGTATTGGGGCCTACCCCCTCACTTCATAATCCCATAACGATAAGGATATCGGGTAATTTTAAAATATATACCTATATGCACTTCAATTCGCTTGCTTCATTTAATGTTACTAATATTCCTATTAGTCGACACTAATTTTACCTACCTTGTCTAATATTATTTATCTCATTTAATTTTATCCTATAATCACCCCTTCTAGTCATCTATCTAATATCCCCCTTCATTATTCTTCATTTACTAACCTTATTTCTGCCCCACCAATCAATAAATCCTCTCAAATCATGTTTTATCCCATCCTAATCTCTCTTACCTATTATTTGGGAATTTAAAATTCCCATGGCTCACCTACCTGCTTACCAAGCCTACTATTAAACTCTCATACACCCCTAGTCCCTAATAACCCACCTAATACCTATCTTAATCCCTCACTAATCCTAATTAATCATGTTATTATTCAAAATGTGCACCCATGGATGCTCTATGGCACAGGAGTGCTTTATGGTGAGGCATTGGGCGTGAATGCCTTGCATGGAGTGCAAGAGTCTAAGGCATGATCATGGAAGTATTATCATGTAGTTTCATGCATGATCATCGGTTATCTCATCACAATGATGGGAACATCCCCAAGGTGTGGGACCCTTGTGCTCCTTGGGATGAGCCTCCAGAGTAGGCCAGATTCCTTCTATTCTAAGTGCACATGGTTTAAGACCAGCAGGCAGGCCTAAAGAGTAGAAAGGTAAACTACCACTAATCTAAACCTAATATCTTTGAGAGGAAAAGGGAAGTAAAAGGTAAGAGATATTAAAAGTAAAATACGATGTGTGTAGAATAGATCAAGCACTTCTACTACCATAAACATAGTGTAAACCTTTGAGAACAAGACAATATCACACAGTTTCTGCTAGGTCACTATGAATGCATAAGTGTTTTGCATAGAGGCACAAGAACATAGTGGACACTAAGAGGGATGATGAATGGTCCACAAATAGCATCAACATAGATTTGAGTGCACATAGAACATGACCTTTAAGTGAGTTTTGAGTTCAATGAGGAAGTGTTGGGGATAAATGACAATGAGAGCAGTGAACATTACCCACAGACAAAAATTAACAAACACAAATAACACATAGATCATCAAAAGAATGAAAGGAGGTGAACTTAATTCTGAATAATTTACAAGGTTTATCTAATACAAGTTCTCATGGAGGGAAAATTTTTGTAGCATGAGGCTACTAAAGAAAATGTTAACCCTTTTAATATGAAAATCTAAGATTTTATAGTGAATCAAGCCTATTTTACAATAAATGCACCACTTAGGGCAGTGGGTATAACTTTAAATTCACTTGCAGTGCTAAGCTACTAATTCTTTAATTTTGGTAGGTTGATTGGATCTGGAGTTGGTGGTAGGATCCTCTTGGGATACAAGTGCATAGGGGAATGAAATATTTCCCTAATAGAGTTAGAGAGTGGTATGCACTCAAGTCCTAATGTCTGGTAGTTGATTTTGTATTTAATCATTCTGACAGTGCCTTGAACTTTTCTTAACCACCTCTAACAATCTTCATTATATTTGATAGCTACTCCATATATGGTGCTTCTTGATTTATCTTAGGTATGGCACTATAATAATTCCATGCATCACTTTGGTGGGATCTCGAAGGAGTCCTTTAGAGATTTTAGATGGAGGTAGTGCAATTGTGACACGTGGAAGGTTGGCGCTTATCCTAGGAAAATCAAGAATCTCATTGTGTAGAATGATCACTTAGTCACCATGTGGCAATGGTGAAAATAAGGTTACATCCTATGCAATGGAAGGGCACAGATACAAGATCTTACACACGAGCATGAAATTGCATTGGAAAGACATAGGGAGGTCCTTGAATAAGATTGTGCACAAAATTTGAAGGTCTTCAATGTGTTATTTATGACCTATAACTGCTCCTCGTGCATTTCCTCTACTTTGGCCCTTTATAACTTGGAGGTCCCACATCCTTGAACATGTTCACCTTTTGACCTATGTGCCACAAAATCTTATGTGAAATCATGCATCGATAACCTTTAGTGAGCATGAACCATCCTCTTACTCCTATGCAGACCTATGCCTCTATCTCAAGCATGAGTGTAGATGGGAAGTGTCTGCATACCTCTTACTTGAATCACTTGGGTCATCACAGGTGTGTTATCTCTATATAAGCCTTGCATTAATCAGGGGGTGACTTAGAAAGTCAACACTTATGGTGACCTCTATGGGCCACTTGTCTGCTAAGCAAGAATCCAGTGGCCTTTGACATGATCCATTGGGCATGAAATCATTAAAACAACCTAATTGGCCTATGCTTGAATAGATTGAATTAAGTTTTGCCCTAAAAAAAGGAGGGGGGGAAGGGCAAGTAAAAAAATTTCAAAATGCACTTAGGGGAAAACGAAATAAAACTAAGACTATACAATGTGCACATAATGTAATTCAAGCTAATCTAATCTAATATATATAAAATATAAACATGGGCCTTCACCCTCTTAGATCAAAATAGAAACCTCTTAGGTCCTTGGCATTATGCACCATCGATTTGTTAATATGTGACGAGTGGAGGCATGATGGTATCTATTTATTATGAAGGAGGTGCTCAAATAATTTCATCTGCTTGGGATCCCCTTTGATGAATTACTCTGTCATGTTGTGCATAAGCCTTTTTCCTAGATGGTTGATGGGTGTCAAACCAATCCTTCCCAGATTTATCGATGCTTAGCTACATTATTTGCTTAGATAAAGCCTTTTAAAGTATGGGAGGCTTGTACATGGTGCTTGGGTAGCTCATGGATATAATGGGTTACCTTTGATCATCTCATAGATGTTGATCCAAGTCCAACATGCCTCTTGGAAACCAATTTGTGACATACTTAGGCGTATAAGGATTGATAACGCACATCACCATAGATTTTTTTGCATTTTCTCATGGTACTTTGGGCTCAACCAGCTAACATTATTCCTTCAATTTGAATAAGTCTTGAGATGATTCATCCAAACCTAGGCATGCACTTTTCCCCCTATGGGTCTCTACCATCTATGTGGTTATAACCTCCTATATGTGCGCACCCTGCCTATCTACAATATGTGATTAAACGTGGCCATTGGTGTAGAGCTGGGCATGGGTATGCTCCTAAGGAGATGCCAGTTTTTCAAATAGGCCTACATATAATTCCTCTACCTCATCCCAAAAAGATTCCTCTTCCATAGTGTCAAATGATAGCTTATTCACCCAAGAGAGGTTAGGCCCAGGCCTTTAAATGCACTCTAGAGTGGCATAGATAGACTCTTCCTCATTAAGGTCCTCCCCTTCTACCACCACTTTGATCATCTACTCATCAACCTATTACTCCATTTGACTTTACCTATCTTATTCTCACAATAGGGTTGATTCTTCTAGTGTGGTAGTGCAGAAGGGACTACCAACAACAATCTTCTCACCATATTCACTCGAGGTATCCTCATTATCTAAATGGTTTGCACTTGTCTTTCATACAACTAGTCCTCTTTTAAAAATGGAGATGGTGGGAGGGCAAAAGGCTTCAATTGGTGTAAAGGATGGGGGATTTATAAGGTTAGGCATTGTGAAATTGGGATGCATGATCCAAAAAGGTTGTCATGACTGTGCTTGAGGCTCCTAAGGAAGGATGGGTTCTTGAGCTGGCACAGGCATAGGCTCTTAAATTGACATAGGTGCAGGCCTTTTAAAGATTGGTACTTTGAAAGTAGTGGATTTACTTGAAGGACAAATAAATTTATCTTTCCTAAAGCTAGGGAATTTGGGCATGAAAGCTTTATGTCCCATAAATTGGCTTGTAGGCATAAGGGGAGCCTGCTTGAAGCTAGGAAAGGAAGGAGTGCAGACATCTGGATGTGCTTTAATTTTTTGCATCTATACAAGCAACTGGCACATCTTCTCTTCTTTGGCTATGATTTGCCTAGCCAAGTAATCTTCTTCATATATGTGTTGCTTCATCCCTTCCTGTTAAGTGTAAGCTCGATGAGCAAGATCCTCTCGTACTTTATCATACTCCTTCTCTCTTTTGATATCCCTCATCTATCTTTGGAAATCAAAGTGTATATCATTAACACTCTTTCGAGGCCGATTAAGAGGATAATAATGTTAATTGGGAGCAAGGTAGCTTTTGTAGGGCTGATTATAAGCATAAGGGGGCTGCCATAGGCATTGAACTAGGGAAAGCCTATAGGCACTCACATGAGCTTGATATGAGAAATGGAAAGATACAGACATAGCATTTTAATGGAATGAGGGGTGGAAAGATATATATTTAAGTTCTCAAACTACTTAAACCAATAGATTTTGGTCATTCAGAGTCACTAAGTGCTATATGGGGTGTTTTCAACACTTGATAGCTAAGGGTAGCACTGATTCCTTAGCTTTTCTTTAACTTGGTCCCACCAGCCATGTCAGAAACCATTATCATTTGAAACATGCACCCATGGATGCTCTATGATGTGGGAGTGCTTTATGGTGAGGCACTGAGAATGAAGGCCTTGCATGGAGTGTAAAAGTCTAAGGCACTGAGCATGGAATTATTATTTAAAGTTGTGCACATGAGCATTGATTGTCTCATCATAATGATGGGAACATCCCCAAAGCATGGTACCCTTATGCTCATTGGTATGAGACTCTGGAGTAGGTCAGATTTATTATATTCTAAGCACACCTAGTTTAAGATCAATGTGCAATCTTAAAGAGCATAAAGGTAAACTAATAATAATATAAACCTAGGATATTTAAGAGGAAAAGGGAGGGATAAGGTAAGATATGTTGAAATTAAAAGGTGATGCACCTAGAATAGAGTGAACACTCTTACTATTGTAAACATAATGCAAACCTTTGAGAACAAGATAATATCACATATTTTTTTCCAAGTCACTCTAAATGCATAAGTGTTTTGCATAGAGGTGTGTGAATACAACACAACACTAACAGGGATGATAAACGATCCATAAACAACATCAACATAGACTTGAGTGAGCATAGAACACAACCAACAAGTGAGTTTTGAGTTTAATGAGGAGGTGTTGGGGATGAATGACAATGAGAGGGGAGAACATTACCCATAAAAAAAATCAATAAACACAAATAACACATAGATCATCAGAAGAATGAAATATGGTGAACTTAATTATCATTAATTTACAAGGTTTAGCCAATACAAGTGCTCATGGAGGGGAAATTTTGGCAGCATGAGGCTATTGAAGAAAATGTTGACCCTTTTACAATGCAAAGCTAGGATTTTATAGTGAATCAAGCCTAATTTATAATAAATATGTCACTTAGGGTGTGGGTATAACTTTAAATTCATTTGCAGTGTTGTTGATGTGGTGGATTGCACCCTTGACAGGAGGTTGAGTCCTTCCTTCCACACGTCACAATGGAAACTCCCCTCTTGCTTGTGGGCTTGGCAAAACTGGGGGGAGAGTCTCTAGATAAGGGCTAGCTCCCTTTGATGTGTATTTTAGGTCCTGGATTCCCTACTGCTAACAAATAAATGAAAAAAGGGGGGATGCAAAGGGAGAAGGATGCTGAAAAAAATAGAACCTAAACCTAAACTGAAAAGGTGATACACCAAAAAAGTTGATCTACTTAGATTGAGCATACACTTTTTACCAAGAAAAAGTTGGCATACACTTCATTTGATATGGGAAAATTTTTTGCATCAATGAGCTAGGGGTCCTCTGGAGATACAGGGAGGAAGAACTATCAAAGGTGTTTTGAGACACACTTTGGCAGCCTATTCACATGTGCCTATATTCCTGTTGTAGACACTTCTAGCAGACCTGCAGAAGAAGAGACTTCACAATGCACTAGACATGATGGAATCATTCTGTGAAATCATAAAATAAAATGACTTAACACAAAAAGAAAACATATACATATGCGTGAGTGTAAGTTCAAATGGAGGTAAAAATTGCTAAGTCTTGATTCAAGGTAAAATCCAATAGAGTTTTGCCTTACAAGCCTGAGAGATTTTTGGGCAGAGCTTTGCCTTACGGGCTAAGAGATCCCCCTTCTCGAATGAGAAGTTTACAATATATATAGAGAGAGAAGAAGTAAAAGTGCCCCTTTGGAAAAGATTTTTGGCACCCTTTGACAAGCTAGCCCATGTGCATTGAGAGCCTCAAGAAGAGGAAGCTACTTGATAGATAATGTTTTGTCAGCTCCTACTTTGCCTTTGACATTCAAACATTAATGTGAAAGCATGGGCCGCACTTCTTTTTTGCAAATAGACTGCTTCCTTTCAGATATTCACGTGGTTTGTCTACTCATAAATGCAAAGTGGAGAAAATAGGCCATGCTTCTTACTATTTTCACCGTTTGATGACCACTTGGCAAACACTGTTCCAACTGTAGGAGTAAATCCTTGAGTCGACACCTCTCTTTGCCACTTGGACTGTTTGTCCATTTTTGCACTTTGTCTCTTTCTAGTTCTGTCTTCTCTATCTCCTTAGGCCCTCAGGGCTATCTTCTTGGTGGGTCACTGAGTTCACTCATGGTCTATCCTTAAGCTTTTTCAAAATCAACAGCTATTTTACCACCTTAAATTTGACGTCTGCGCACCCATCACTGGGCGTTTGAACTTCCAATGGCTATTTCATCGTGCTCAATTTTGACGTCTTCAGGCTCGTCACCCCTTGGAACTTCTTCGGCCTTTTCCTTTCCTTCGACTTTTCTCTGGTTAGGCTTTTGTTTTGGCCATTTTTCTTGCAGACAAAATGTCTGCAAGAATTGTCTCGCTCGCTTCTTCAGAGTTTTTTCTCTGGCTTTTTTCTCGCGGCCTCACCCGAATTTCTTCAGAATTTTTATCTAAAGGAATTCCTTTGGACAAAAGTCTAAAATAAATCATCTTAAGCCTTTGTCTTTTACTTTGGCGAGATTTTCTTTCGAAGAATTTCTTCGGATAAAATGTCTAAAGGAATTCCTCCGAACATTTTGTCTGAAGAAATTCTCGTCCTCACTTTTCTAAAAGAATTCTAGCTTTTTCAGCCTTCTCTTTGGTCCCTTTGAAAATGTTCCCTGCCCTCCACAAGGGTACTTGAATGGTTCCTTTTGCACCTAAGTGGGAACTTGTCTCTTCCAGCAGAGTCCGTAGAAAACTTCCTTACAGAGTCCGTAGAAATGCCTGCAGAGTCCGTAGAAATTTCCTACAGAGTCCATAGAAATAGGCCTATAGAGTCTGTAGAAATAGGCCTACAGAGTCCATATAAATAGGCTTGCAGATTCCATAAAAATTTCTAGACTTGTGCAAAATAAAAAATGAATTAGTTCAAAACAACAGGGGAAAAAGGGGGGACCAATTTTGGCCTGTAGGACCAAAATGGTCAACAAATTGGCAACTCCCAGGGGAAGCATGCCTGTTATGCTTAGAATCTAGTTGCCTTAAAATCCATTGGGCACGGATTCAGAACGCAACTTGAAAAAGGTCAGCAATAGCCCCGATAGATCCAAGAATCAATCATGAAGTTTTTACCCCAAACACAAAGGAAAACACACACAAGGATAAAAAACACTACCTGTGCAAACAACACTTAGGGAAAATAGGAAAGAAAACTAAAAGCAAACTACTATATACAGCTAACCAGGTATATTTGCCTCCCTCCTAGATCAAAGGGAAAATTTCTTAAGTCTCCTTCTTGGATAGGAAACTTATGGTGCCAGACAAGTGGCTGAATGGAATGGAGACTTGGTGACTTACTCCTCTTGCCTGCCACCTCAATTGGCTTACATCTGAATGGATCAAAATCAAACATGATTCCAATGTATATGCACTTTTCTTGTTTTTGGAAGCTTATTGAATGCTGGTCCTTCATGCTGGTGCATTTCACCAAGAAATCGATGGCTGCTAGCTCATCACCATAAGCCCTTTAATATGCAAAGTCCCCTTGCAGTGCATCATGGTTTGACCCATTCCCTTCTGCTTCATTGAATACCCTATCAAACTCATCTTCTACTCCTTCATGGCTTTCTTGAAGAAGGGTGACTGTTGTGGTGTCTAAAATGGAGTCACAAACTGATTTCTCATCCCACAGAACATCACCTTCTTGCTCAAGGCTCTCTTATTCAAAGCTATTCTCAAGATAAACCGGCATCTCCTTCTCTTGCTCAAAGATCAAAGTCTCTAGTTGTTTAAAGATATTCATCTAATCCTCCTCCAACTCAAGCTCCATGGCATGGCCATCCTCCTCATCAAAGCAATAAGGAAGTTCATCAAACAAGGGAAGAGAGAGCTCACCATGCTTACGTTCCTCTTTGTATTGCTGGAACATCTGCATGTATGCATGCCCTATGTCTTCTCCATTGTTGATGATGTCTTCATAATGAGCCTCCATGATGATTTACTCTTCATTGTCACTCATGATATCCTTTTGGACAACTATAGATTGGATCTTCTACTCCTCACTCAGCTCTTGCAGAACAAGTTCCTCCTTGAGAAGGGGTGAAGTGGAAAAACCATGTGGAAGAGGAGGAAGTCCTTGAGCTAGAATCAAATGATTCTCCTCTTTCTATTTGGCCAGCACTTCATCTATATCAGGTGTGGCCTGATAGCTCTCTTAAAGGTGTGTAGATGGGGTGTGTTCAGACATGATTACATGTTGGCTGAGGAATCTCGCTCGAGATTCCAACTATGCAATTCTCCTAGCTATATTTTCTTAAAAGAGCCTTTCCTAGAGGTCACAGTCATCATCATGAGCAGGAGCAGCCTTGACTTCTTTAAGGTTTTGAGCAAAACCTTTCTTCTCCTCCTTCCTGCCCCATGATTCCATTGTTTCCTTCCAGCTCATGATCTTGGGATTGGAACTTTCCCCTTGTGAACAGGGAGTAAATTTATCCTCTCCAAGGTCCTGGGCTAGTTCATGACTTTCCTTCTTCCAACTTGGAATTTGGAGATCATGTTGAAAGATTTGAGGAGGTTGGGGAAGATTTGGGAGGGTCTGCTCATGTACAGGAAGAGCTATCTGAAGAGAGGCATGCTGGAAAGTTAGGCACACGGGATTAAGAGCAGGATCGATTGATGCATCAGATGAGCTAAAATGAGCAAGTGTTATCTGATAGAAAGGATTTGGTGCACAAGAGGAGGATTTCTTTAGAATATGAGGGGGCACGCAAGGCTAGTTGTCTTGCATGAATGGATTCTTCCATTTTGCTACCTCCTCCATGGATTGCAAGGCCTGAGCTTGCCTAAACAAACACTCCTCTTTATACATCAGCTCCTACTGATATCCACATTGCTCATGTAGTCTATCAATCTCCATTATCTGCTTCTCAAAATCTAGCACCACTTCCCTTATGGTTGTGAGACAACTAAGAGAGCTGCTTGAGGGGATTGCATGAATAATTTGAGCCTGATCAAAACCATACAAAGTAAAATAAGGCCCATGATGTTGGATGATGGAATTATACATTAAAAAATGTGATTTCTTGATGGCACTAGAACTACTTAACCAGTTGATTCAACTCGGAGTCACCATTGGTGTTGATGAAAAAGCCTCCAAAGGCTGGTTGGTTAAAGAACACACCAAAAATTCATCAACTCTTTGGACCAAACTCGTCCTAGTTGGTCCCACCTAGCATGCCAAAAATTGTTGACGTAGTGGATTGCACCCTTGACAGGAGGCTGACTTCATGCCTTCCACACGTCACAGTGGAAACTCCCCTCTTGCCTGTGGGCCTAGCAAAACTAGGGGGAGAGTCTATAGATAATGGCTAGCTCCCTTCGATGTATCTTTTAGGTCCTGGATTCCCTAATGCTAACAAATAAATGCAAAAAGGGGGGGGGATGCAAAGGGAGAAGGATGCTAAAAAAATAGAACCTAAACCTAAACTGAAAAGGTGATACACCAAAAAAGTTGATCTACTTAGCTTGAGCATACACTTTATACCAAGAAAAATTTGGCATACACTTCAGTTGATATGGGAAACTTTTATGCATCAGTGAGCTAGGGGTCCTTTGGAGATACAGGGAGGAAGAACTATCAAAGTGTTCTGAGACACACTTTGGCAACCAATTCACATGTGCCTATATTCCTGCTGTAGACACTTCTGGCAGACCTACAGAAGAAGAGACTTCACAATGCACTAGACATGATAGAATCATTTTGTGAAAGCATAAAATAAAATGACTTAACACAAAAATAAAACATAGACATATGCATGAGTGCAATTTCAAATGGAGGTAAAAATTGCTAAGTCTTGATTCAAGGTAAAATCAGGCAAAGTTCTGCCTTACAAGCCTGAGAGATTTTTGGTCAGAGCTTTGGCTTACGGGCTAAGAGATCCCCCTTCTCAAATGAGAAGTTTATAATATATAGAGAGAGAAGAAGTAAAAGTGCCCCTTTGGAAAAGACTTTTGGCACCCTTTGACAAGCTGGCCCATGTGCGTTGAGAGCCTCGAGAAGAGGAAGCCACTTGATAGATAATGTTGTGTCAGCTCCTGCTTTGACTTTGGCATTCAAACATTAATGTAAAAGCATGGGTTGTGCCTCTTTTTGCAAATAGACGGCTTCTTTTCAGATATTCATGCAATTTGTCTGCTCATAAATGCAAAGTGGAGAAAATAGGCCACATCGCTTACTATTTGTGCCATTTGATGACCACTTGGCAAACACTGTTCTTACTACAAGAGTAAATCCTTGAGTCGACACCTCTCTTTGCCACCTGGACTGTTTGTCTATTTCTATACTTTGTCTCTTTCTGGTTTTGTCTTCTCTGTCTCCTTTGGCCCTTGGGGCTATCTTCTTGGTGGGTCGCTGAGTTCACTCATGGCCTGTCCTTAAGCTTTTTCAAAATCAACAGCTATTTCACCACCTTAAATTTAATGTCTGTGCACCCATCACTGGGCATTTAAACTTCCAATGGCTAGTTCACCATGCTCGATTTTGATGTCTTCGGGCCCATCACCCCTTGGAACTTCTTCGGCCTTTTCCTTTCATTTGGCTTTTCTCTGGTCAGGGTTTTGTTTTGTCCATTTTTCTTGTGAATAAAATGTCCACAAGAACTATCTTGCTCGCTTCTTCAGAGTTTTTTCTCGAGATTTTTTCCCATGGCCTCACCCAAATTTCTTCATACTTTTTGTCTGAAGGAATTCCTTTGGATGAAAGTCTAAAAGAAATCATCTTATGCCTTTGTCTTTTACTTCGGCGAGATTTTCTTTCAAAGAATTTCTTCAGACAAAATATCTGAAGGAATTCCTTCAGACATTTTGTCCGAATAAATTCTCGTCCTCACTTTTCTAAAAGAATTCCAGCTTTCTCAGCCTTCTCTTTGGTCCCTTTGAAAATGTTCCCTGCCCTCCGCAAGGGCACTTGAATGGTTCCTTTTGCACCTAAGTGGGAACTTGTCTCTTCCTACAGAGTCCGTAGAAAACTTCCTTGTAGAGTCCATAGAAATGCCTGCAGAGTCCGTAAAAATGCCTGTAGAGTCCGTAGAAATTTTTTGCAGAGTCCGTAGAAATAGGCCTGCAGAGTCCATATAAATAAGCCTGTAGAGCCTGTAGAAATAAGCCTGCATAGTATGTAGAAAGTTTCAGACTTGTGCAAAATCAAAAAATGAACTAGCTCAGAACAGTGGGGGAAAAAGGGGGGACCGATTTTGGCCTGCAGGACCAAAATGGTCAACAAGTGTTTCACCACTTATTCCTAAATTTTGGTACGCTAATTGGATCTAGAGTTGGTGGTAGGATCCTCTTGAGATACATGTGCATAGGGAGAAAAATATTTCCCTAACAGAGTCAAAGAGTGGCGTGTACTCAAGTCCTAATGTTTGGTAGCCACTTCTGCATTTAATCATTTTGATAGCACCTCAAGATTTTCTCAACCACCTCCAACAATATTCATTATATCTAATAACTACTCAACATGTGGCACTTCCTGATTGATCTTAGGTGTGGCACTACAAGAATGCCATGCATCACTTCGGTGGGCTCTAATAGGAGTCCTTTAGAGATTTTAGATGGAGGTAGTGTGGTTGTGACACATGGAGGGCTGGTACTTGTCCTAGGCAAACTGAGAATCTTATTGTGTAGAATGAGCATTAGGCCACCACATGGCAATGACAAAAATAAGGTTATATCCTATGTAATGGAAGGGCACAGATATAGTATACTATGCATGAGCATGAAACCACATTAGATAGGTGTAGGGAGGTCCTTGAATAAGATTGTACACATAAGTTAAAGGTCTTTGATGCATTCTTTATGACCTATAACTGCTCCTCACGTGTTTCCTCTACTTTGTCCCTTTAGAACTCGAGGGTCCTACATCCTTGAATATGTACACCTTTTGCCTTGCACGCCCCAAAATCCTATGCATAAGCATGCATCAAGAACCTTTATTGAGCGTGAACCATCCTCTTACTCTTGTGTAGACTTGCACCTCTATCTCGGGCTTGAGCACATATGGGAAGTGCCTGCACACCTTTTGATTAAAGCGCTTGGGTCATTGTAGGTATGTTATCTCTTTGTAGGCCTTGGGAAGCCTTGTGCCAATCAAGGGTTGACTTAAAAATTTAAAAAATCCCTAAGGATATTATAGAATTATCTAATTATATAACCTCCTCTAACTTGGCCCCTCCTCTTTAGAAGCCTCTGTTCTAGCGGCTTCCAAAGAATTTTTAATTCCTTGGAAAAACCTACACCCTTGATCCTCATGGCTCAAGTATTGAGTATGAGACATTGATCTTCCCCCTGGATTATTTATACAATCCACTCCTCTGTGGCCAAAGAAATGAATGAAACTATAAAACCTCCATGAATCCATTTTAATCAACCAATCCATAATCAAAATCACTGATCAAGTTATCACCATGTCAAAAAATTTAGTCCATGGCAATCTACAATCAACAATCCACTTAAAGATCTTGGAGAGAGGCTAGTTGAAGTAAGGAATTGGTAATATCATTTTCACTTTTTTTGATTTGCTTCCATAATCTCTCTGATTGAGTGTATTGTATATTTTGAGTTTAAATTATCATATTTAGGTAGTTTAATCTAATAGCTCAAAATTATCATTCACCTCATTTAACATCACTAATATTCATATTAGTCGACACTAATTTCACCTACCCTATCTTATAGTATTTATCTCATTTAATTCTATCCTAAAATCACTCCTTCCAGTCATTTATCTAATATCCCCCTTCATTATTCTTTATTCACTAACTTTATTTCTACCCCACCAATCAATTAATACTCTTAAATAATGTCTTATCCCATCCTAATCTCTCTTATATATTATTTAAGAATTTAAAATTACCATGGCTCACCTACCCACCTACGAAGCCGACTTTTAGACTCTTCTACACCCCTAGTCCCTAATCACCCACCTAATCCCTATCCTAATCCTTCACGAATCCTAATTAATCCCTAACGAGATTCTAGAATTCTTTAATTCTAAAACCTCCTCTAACTTGGACCCTCCTCTCTAGAAGCCTCTATTCTATAGGCTTCCAGAGAAATTTTAATTCCTTGGAAAAACCTACACCCTTAATCCTCATGGCTCAAGTATTGAATGTGAGCCATTGATCTTTCCCCCCTTGGCTTATTTATACAAGCCACTCCATGGCCAAAGTAATGAATAAATCCATAAGACCTCCATGAATCCATGTCAATTAACCAATCTATTATCAAAATCATTGATCAAGCCATCATCATGTCAAAATTCTAAGTCCATGGCAATCTACAATCAACAATCAACTTGAAGATCTTGGAGAGAGGCTAGTTGAAGCAAGGAATTGGTAAGATCTTCTTCACCATTGTTGATTTGCTTTCATAATCTTTCCTATGGAGTGTATTATGCATTTTGAGTTTGAATTATCATATTTAGGTAGTTTAATATAATTGTTTAAAATTACAATCATAATACCATTAACTGCGTATTTATACTTTTTATAAAATCGAGTCAGTTTCCCTATTGGTGATGAAATCCAAGTAGGTAGACTTTTGATAGAATCTGTTTAATACTTTTTGATATTATGCAGTTTGTAAGTGTGTGAATAAAATAAAATAGTGTAATTAAACCAATAAATTAAAACTTCTTATTTAGTCTATGTGTTTTACTCTAAGCAAGCAAGCAACAAAATAAAAAGTGAATTAATTACTAATAAGATGAGTTAATTCCTTTGTTTGAAGAGTACAGGGTCGATTCAGACAACCAAGTATGCAAATAGTATAGAATAGAATAGAATCACTTGGGTCAATTCTATCTATTGAAGCAAGAGCCATAAAAATATAGTTGAATGAGTCAATTGAGTCTCCTGGGAAAGAAAGCAAGTTATAGAACTATGTCGATCAAGTTGACCTAGTTCACAGTAGAGTAACAATTTTATAGACTGAAAACTGTAAAAAAATAAGATTGCAATGAAGAAAAGAAATGACTAAGATGGTAAGAATGAACTTAATGATTTTGAAGATGTTGAAATTGTTGATTTTATACTATGTCATCCAAATGAATATTTTTAAGTTGCTAACAAAGTCGATTGGGTCGAATAGGTTTGGAAACCTACATGTAAAGCAGTGAACTAAGTCGATTAAATTGATCCAGTTATATGTGGTTGACTATGACTTGCACAAAGAAAAACATAGTTGATCAAATTGACTATGTGTTAAACCTATGCACATAAATTTAGACTGAGTTGATATATTTGATCCAGTGATGTAAAAATTAAATAAGTGATAAATGATAATAAATGAAGGCATGAAAGAAAACATATAATGGTTAGTTCACATCAAGTTTATAAAGTTGCATGTTCATTTCATGTTGGGTTCACTAGAATTTATAATAAGGGAAAGTGAAACTGATCTACAAGTAAATCTTAGCTCGGAAAAGATAAATCAAACTAACTCTTCCGCTTGTTAATACATTTAGACAATTGAGATCATGACCAATATGGATCTGCTAGACCTAACTAAGGGGTCTCTTATCACACAATATCACTAGAGAGGGCTCCAATGCCTCTATTCAAGCAATACCATACAATAACTCTAGTTACGTCATATGTTTTCTTATCAAAATAAATGACAAAGTAAAGTAAATATAATCTAGTGTTCACCAAAACATGTGGTAAAAAATATGGATAATAAACATAAAAGTAAACTTACAAATAAGAACTCTACTCAAGTCAATGTAGAGGTAATCCTAATGCATGGACAGAGAAACATATTCATAAGCTAACACATGTAAATCTATCTACCAATAAATAGGAGAAAGAGTTAGGAATACTTACCTTGAATATGAACCTGTCGAGCCTCAATCTCTCCCTTGACCAATGGTGCTTTGCAAGAGGTGATTGTGGTTTGTAAGGATAAAAAATATAGGTCAGCTCTAGGCTACACAACTTCTCCTATGCATACAAAAGACTTTTCCCACAAGACAATATTTTTCTCTCTAAAGGAAGTATGAAACCCTAAGCAATGGCTCCTCAAGTAGAATGGTGGATAGGCAGATGTATAAATAAATGATTGTCTTTATCTCTCTATAATGAAAGTGGTGAAAAGGATGTGTTTATATGTCTGGATCTAACCCTAAACAACCCTTTTGAAGTTTTAGCCGACACAGTCGAACCAGTCAACCCAGTTCTTAAATAAATAAAGTAGTTAGGTCCTAGACTGGGTCAGCTGAGCCGACCTAGTTCCAAAATGTGCTCATTTTTAAATACCAGGGTCGACCCATGTGACTTTATTTGGTAAACAACAAAAAAAGGTTTTGGCTTAGGTAGGGGTTGTTTAAGGTGGTGAATTGCTTGGAGAAGAGTTCAAGGGAGGTGTTAAAACTGTTGGGGATCAACCAACAATAGATTACACTTGTGAAAGCAATAAACGCGGAAATAAATCAGATAGACAAGTAACTAGAATGATAAACAGCAAGAACAAGAGATACAAGAAACCACCCTGAAAACTTGTATTAACAAACTCTTTACAAAAGGAATACAATTGAAGAAACTTCTTTCTTCCACACCTCTCCTAGATGTATAGATCTCTCACTAGATCTCTATTCCTCAAGGCTCTCTCTCTCAAGAACAATCAACTCCAACAAGCCTGGATTGATTCAATTCTGTACTGTTCTTCAACAACTACTACAATTATCCACACAAAGCTAAGAAGATCTAATTCTACATATAGAATTAGGAAACTTGAGCATGCACTTGCAACAAACAGTTAAGCCACTTGAATAAGGGCTCTAAAAATAATATTACTAATAATAGAGATGCGAGCTTAAGACTACAACTTAAACTCATCATGCAAACACTCGCTTCTGTCCTCAAAAATAGCTTTCTGGATGTACAGGTAACCGACGTCGGTTCCTGCTACTTGCCTGTGACCGCCGCCGGCCGACCCACTGCCGACGCCGGCGCCTCTGCAACTACACCTGGCCGACGTCGGTCGCTCCTGGCCGACGTCGGTGTCTGTGTAGACCCGAAACTGTCAAAGTATGCTCCTTGGTGAAGCTTTTAGCTCCACACCCTAACAAAAACTTAGGGATATGGATATGAGAGGGTTGTGTTGGTTTTAAGTGACAGTATAGGGGACATCAATATTGTGAAGCACCAATGGTCTACCCACCCATTTCCCAGTGCACCCTTTAAGCCATGTACTCAGCGAGATTGAGTCTCAATGGGTTCCTACAAGAGAGAAAGAATCAATAATTGATCAAGTTTAAAAATATTATGCATATACACATCTTTTTTGAAAATGTTATAAGAAACTTACAATGTTGTCAAAGTTGGATTTTTGTGTCTACCATAATTACTACACAAAAGCACAAATAAGTACACATATTAACCATATTTCATTGGGATAGGATTTACATGACTTGATTTTTAAAAATATGTTCACATAATATTATATAAAAATCAGCTCTTGAGTCTTCTAGCTCTAGAGTCCTAAAGCTCCATATTCCTATATAAAATTCACTGTTGAAGAGGTTAAACGACCCTCATCATTTAACATGTTTTTAGTGACTAAAATTTAAAAAAATATATATTATTTAACATGATTTTAGTGATGTGTATACTTGATTTACTCTTATCAATTGAAATGCAATTGTTTTGCATAACCTTTCATTATGGAAGGGTTGGGTAAATAAATACCCTTCAACTTGAAATTAATACCAACCCTTCAAATTTAATCACTGCTACTAACCTCACCCATGCACCACGAATATGTTTAAAAACTATAATCTATTTACATATACATAATATGTATTTATGCAAAAACTATGTACATAATGACATGAACATTGAATTTGCAAATGAAAAAAATGTGTACATAATGATACGAATAATACACATATTGATAGAAACTATCTAACTTAATAGATTCTAATGCATTTACTGAACGGAAAACATTATCATCAAAAATATTTTATTTTTTTATATGTATGTAAGATAAGTGTATCCAAATAAGTATAGCTGAAATAAATGAATGCATCATAGAGTAAGTGAGGGCTGATGGACTTGACATTATTGGGCCAACAAATAATTACATGGTTGAAGAAACAGAAGGGATAAGATATTTGGCTATGATTTGATCAAGATCTTGTGAGTAGGATGTGTAGGGCTTATGAGCAATATATGTATCATGTCCATGATGGTGCCACGCATTAGTGTAATAGCTATTATGGATGATAAAGGTAGAGTATAATTAACCACATAACTAGATATGGTAGCAAAGGAAATCACCATATTGGAATCAAAGAAAGCTTTTGTGGTACTTGCCTTTAAGGAAGTTTTAGTTGTTGCATATGATTTTGAAATTGGATTTCATCCCTATTTTAAGCTATAAATATTAAAGTTCTAACTTCCACCGTTGAATTTTTTTGGTCATGAGCTAGACTTTATTCATCATATAAGATTCTTAACTTAGCACATCAGTCCAAAGAAAATAGGGTCTGTGTGTAATCTTTGAAATTTGTTTGTCTTTACTTTACTAATTTATGGAGTTGTGTCGATTCCCTGTCCTCTGCCACCCATTTTCCAAGTTTCATGCTATATAATACTCTCAATATCTATTAAAAATCCCTGCAATGTATTTTTTTTTTTGGTTATTCTTTCTTGTACCTAGAAATAAAAGTTTTGAGTAACACTTCTATTGGTGGAATATTTTGCACAAATACAAAATGGAAAATTTTTTATCAATAATGAAGGGAATAAAAGTGCTTTCTTTATTATGAGGGGAGCTTACATTTATTAAAAGCAGGGAAATATATGAATGGAAAATTATATACAATATTCAAATTCGAAATTGTTTACGGAGGTTTTAGAAAAGAAGTTTCTATAGAGAAAAGTGAGAGAAAGGTGAAAGATAAATAAATAATATTATGAGAAAAGGAATAGTTGTGTACATACAAATACAAATAAATTTATATTTTATTTTGCATACAAGAAAAAAAAATTACAAGAGAACTAAATTTTTTAACATTGCATAATTTAATATTGAGAAAGACAAAAATTAACATACATTAAACAAAAGAATAATACATGCAAACAAAAAGGAAACAACAAGACGCAGAGTTCTTGTAAGACTATCTTATAATTATCTTAGAAAGTATGTATAAAATCTTTTTTTTGAACTTCTCCTCTTTATAAATTTTCTCAAATTTTAAAAAAATATCTCATTATAATAAATTTCACTCTTATTTATAATAAGAACGCTAGCGCCAAATCCTTGTGGGAGTCTAGCAAGCAGAAAGAACAATGGAAAACATAATAGTCCAAATATATTTCCCAAGTCTCATGCAATTTCTAAACTAGTGATCATTGCTTAAATTTAAAATGCGTATATTTTTTAACATAAAACTGCTCTAAATAAAATTATAAAGCGTACTTTATTTATTTGACTTCAACTCTCACTTTCATGAAGATGAATCCATTAGTTGAATCCCAAAATATCGGACAAACATTTCATGAAACAAACATATCTAGAAGACTATCATTACTGCAGTGGAAAAAAAACCGTCAAAACTAACATTTTATCTATGCACAAACTAGGTTTATCCCTAACACCACCAAACAAATTCAAAGTTAAAATTATACTTCAAATTTTTATCATTATATAACAATGCCAAGTGTGACACGTGACCGCAAATAAAAATAATGGTTTGCTTGCAAAAATTTTAAGCTCCGAATGAGGCTGCATAATCTTTTTGTTGTAAATCAAGAGAAAAACACAAGAATAAATTCAGTTTGGAAATTAAAATAGCCTCCAGATATCCTATACCCAAAAATTAGTCTAGGCTAATAACTCTAATCTCCACATATCCTATTTTATGTGTTAGATGCCCTTTAGGCTTTTCAATAGAGAACTGCATTACACTCCTTATAAAACCTATTTTAAGAATGTGTTATTTTTTAACATAAGAGTTTAGGCCTCTGCTACAACCACCCTTTTTTTTGGTTAGATTAAATAGTGAACATGAATCTAAGCCTCAAAAAGATTTAAACATCATATATAAAAATTGTTACAAAAATTATTTGAAAAAATTGTTTCGAAAATTATTTGTAAATTTTTTTCGAAAATTAGTTGTAAAAATCCATATTCAACTTCTCATATCTCCAAAACCACTCTACCGAGAATTTGGCAGCCTGTTATTTGTTGTTGATACTTTAGATCCCCCCTCAAGCAACTCTTTACTTGTGTCATCCTTGTGTATGATCACTTCAATGAAGCATAAATAATCCTTTTTGGATCCCTTGGTAGTTTTAATAGCCTCTATAGCCTCTTCCTCTGTCTTAACCTGCACAACAAAATGCATAATTAGATGGGAAAAAATAGAAGCAAAATCCTAAATGGTTATTTACAGAACTAAAAATGATTTCATTTATCAAAGTGACAATCCATGTCTCAAAAAAAAGGTCCAATTTTTTTATAGAAATAACATGAAAAAAGATTTAACGATAAATACTCATAAATATGCAAGCCTACAAAAAAATTGGCTGAAAATATAACCACGATTAATGATCAAAACTATGGATAATACTAATTAAGTTGACCCAATAATAACCATATAAGCATTTTACAATGAATCATGGTAGATATATCCTGGGCTGTCACTTGATCAAAAAGGAGTCAAATGTTTAAAATCTTTGGATGGTGTAGAATATTTAAACAGAGCAGATAATTATAACCTCAATTTCTATTAACTAGAAAAAAGTCAACTAGAAAAATAGCATAACCTCACTTTCTATTAACTACAGTAAATCTGCGATGGAATAGTTGATAGTTTCCATAATATAATAGGCTCATACCATTATACAAAATATCATAACATTTTATCATATGATATTAAACATTTTGAATAATACATTAAATTTTCTAATTTTTTGTGATGTTAGATGAATTAAAAATATGGTTGCTTTTCAATCATTTTGGATCAAGGCTACACTATACCCCTGCAACTTTATTCTGACAACTTGTAAGCCAAAATCTTTTCAAGAGTTAGGCAGATCTTCTTAACAATCACCATTTTTTATCACAGAAAATTATAAATATATAGTTGGATAGATAAATAGAAAGGCAAAAGAAACCTGCCAATAGTGTCAAAGACGAAGTCAAACTTTTCTCGTATTTGCTCATAGATTTACTTGGTATAATCAATCACCATATCAGCTCCTAACTTTTTCAGGAGGCTAATCTTACCCATGTTTGTAGTTTTTTAAATATTGGAAGCTCTGTATACATACTTGACAAGCTGTACACCTCGAACATTATTAGAAATTAACTATTTTATTTATAGAAAGAATATTTCTTGAAGGATAAAGCCATTTGTCTATTTACCTGAATATCCAGGCTACCAAATCCACCGACTCCACCTACGATGAATACATTTTGACCCTTATGAAATCTTACTGTATCAAAAGCTTCTTGATAAACTCATTCAAGTGAAAAAATGGGGGATATGTTTGGATAGAAACATATGTTAAATATGTCACAGATGGCTGGTCTTAGCTAATTCAATAGAGATGTGCAGGGCACTTGAAAATTCATGAGAAAGATGGTATTTCAAGCCTTAAGAAAAAATGGGTCTTCGACAAATTCAAGAGAAAAGTGCATTGCGTGTCATGGCTATTATAAATAATTGCAGAACCCAGATTACATGATGGGAATTTGGGACAAACAAAGATAGACATGCGGGCCTGTGGAAGGGTAGTAACATAAGGTTGTGGGTTTTCATTAAATCTCGTGTGGAATACAGTGGAAATCCTGATTCCTTGCAGAAGTTTTTGAAGAATTATTCTATTAAATTTGGGGGGAAATGGTTCTAACAAGTTGGGAAAGCCATGAATGTCACTGAAATCAAGGATCATATGCAGGTCTTCCTGTTCACATAGAATTAACATCAAGGATCAGATGCAGGTCTTCATGTTTTAAAATTCTTCTTTGCATTGTAACTTATCATCTATCGTGATTCTCTCCAAAGTATAACTACTCTAACAAGTTTTAGGTAAAGACAATTATAAACAAACCTTTTTTTAATGGAGCTAAAAGAGCCCTTCCATGGATCATAATTTTGTCTTTCCTTGAATCCATGATTTCAAAACTATTAAAAAATTCATAAATAAAATAGAAGCGAGTCTTATAGGAAATTCAGAATTAATGTCTTTGAGCAATCCGTTGCACTTCTTGAAGTCCACAGGATTCAACGCAGCAGCCCTAACGCTAATAAGAACTTTATTAGCACTAAATTTAGGCATAAGGTATTCACCACGCTGCAACACTTTTGTAGGACCATATTCATTATAGAACCAAGCTCTTTGTGAAGGGATTAAAATCTAGAAACTCATACTGTATAATCAAATTTCGTGACCTTACAAGGTGTGAGCTAAATCAAACATCAACAACGTTGAATCATATGCCCAGGTAAAAGGAAAGACAAAACAGAACAAAAATGATATATAATATGCAAACAGAACTTCCTATAGGAGTATACTCAGAATATTAAGACTTCTATTAAGATTATTGCAGAGCTTCGTTGCTCATATTAAATACATGTAGACCATTATAATGCTTGTATTCAGTTTTGTAGTGCTTCACTGCTCTCTATTCACATACATTTCATTACATTTTTTAACCGATACAACAGATACAATCAATATGAATTTTATCTTTCAGTTTTGAATCATCTAGATGCAGCTGCAAAACCTAAGACGAAGGAGATCAGATAGATATTAATGTCATTAACGATTTGTATATTCCCTGACAGAGATGGAGAGATATTTTGTATAAACAATATATTCGCAGATATTATGAAATTATCAATCTGCCATGCGCATTGATGCATGCAGCATAAGTTATGCTTCGATTATACTGTATTGTATTGCACCAAATAAATAAATAAAAATATTAATATTTTGTCCCCCTTACCTTGACTTACCTAAAGGAAGTAATAACATGTCAAATTTTAAACCAATTAAATGTTGACAAAATTGTTTTATTTATATATTTTGTTAAATAAATTGTAACTTTTTAAAATTAAACATTAGAATTTTGAATGACTTAAAATAATAATTGTTTTTTATTGGATAATTTAATAGTAATTAATTGCAAGATAAAGACAATTGGATCCATAAGTTACTTTTGGGGACTAACACTAGGATGTAAGTGTTTCATATATACCTTCTCAAGGTAAATAATTTATTTCTACGATTTATTTTTTCACTTTAATTGTATTGAAAGTGAAATTAACACATTTTTAGTTCAAATGTTATTAAAAAAATACAATGATAAAATAAAAGAAGAGAGAGAAATAAGAAGTTATTTAGAGAGAAAGTTAGTTACGCTGAGAATTTTTCTGACTTGTTATTATTGATGCATTTTGATATTTGTCTTGTGCTAATTTCAAACATGTAGATTATAAATTTTTGAACAACTACAACAACTCTTCACTTTTTTGGAATGATTATATTGTCTAATTAAATTATCCACGTATTTGCAACCTCTATCCTTTGATTAATTTCTTTGAATCTATTTGGGAGAATTTTGTTAAATTCACTTAGAGCATAATGAATGTCACTCATCTTGTTCATGGTTTGTATATTAATTTCTTTTGCTCCAAATAATTCCTCTTTCATCAATTTATATAACAACTCTATTAGCTTTACCATTGTGCATGGTTTGGATTCATATTTTAATTTAGTGGTTCATAATGCATAACCTAAATGTCTACACAGATTTTAAATTTTATATCATCATAACTTTTATTTTGCATGTTCAAGCATTCTAATGCACTCTTTACATTATGATATGTCACATATTTTTAATTTTTTTATAGGGAATTTTGAAGTTATTTGTTCCTTTACACTTGTCATACATTTTTTATTTTGCATGTTCAAGCATTCTAATGCACTCTTTACATTATGATATGTCACATATTTTTTATTTTTTTATAGGGAATTTTGAAGTTATTTGTTCCTTTACACTTGTCATACATTTTTCCTTTATTTTATGAAGATTAGTGATACTAGACACACACTAATAAGGTTGTAATGAGATTATTTGTCACTTTATCTTCCTTTCTCTAGCTTTATTTAATGAGCTCTCTCTTCTCTCATTCTACACAAGCCAATCTTGATACACTTTCTTATGTCTTGATACCTATTTATATTTCCCTTTCTTTTTTCTTCTAATAAAACTGTAATTGAATAATAGTGTTTTGTAAGTTTTATTATATGTAGAGTTTTCTTTTGTTGATTTGGTTTTCCCACTTAATAACTTGTGTCTCACATTTATGATTTGATTTATTTTGCGCTGACATTATTCAGCGTTATATTTATTATTTTATGCTTTGAATATTATTTTTAGTGGTCTTGGCATAATTTATAACATAATACTAGAGAAAGTTTGATTTAATGTTGAAATTTGAGTTTTTTTATAAATTTGTGGATAGAGAAAAAACTAAAAAAAAAACCTCTTAACAAGATCATAATGTTTTTTCTCTAAAAACCTATCTGATAATAAACCATATCTTTTAATTTACAATACAATTTTTTTTTAGATTTTTTTTCAAATTAAAAATAAACTATTAAATTTTTGTACAAATCCAAATCATCCTTTAAAAGGAATCATCAAATTAATGACTATTGATTTTAGTCATTAAAAACATGATCAATAATATTAATTTTTAATATGAGTGACAATTTTAAGGTATTGTTTAATATCTCATGTTTGACAATTTCTTTCATTTTCCATATTTAAGTTAATCAAATACTTAATTATAATTTTTGTTCATCTTGGTATTAGACAATAGCAAAATATTAAGTTCTTAATGGAATGTGATTGATTTTGACTATAAATTCGAATTTAATGCTAAGTTTAATTTTTTTTTTAAATAGATAACTTTTATCAAGTTTTGCTTCTCGTACGTTTGGCAAATTTTTATTTTTTTACGTTGGTGCTAATTCATATAGCATTGCTAATACCTTTTTTATTCAACTTTATCAATTAATCTATTTTAGCATATAGATTTATATAAAGGATTTGTATAATTTGTATATTAAAATTTGTTTAGTTGTATCAATATTTTTTACTATTATTATTTATGTTTTTTAAATTAACATTGTTTTTAACATTTAAAAATGTTATGAGATAAATTATTTTCAAAAATAATGAAATTCATGCTCTTAAGTGTTAAATTGAATGTTAAAAAATGACTCGTAATATTTTGTAAATCTTTTTAAATGTAAAATTAGAGAATATGCATAATTTAATTGACACACTTAATGTAAAGTTTGCCTCCTTTAAACAAAACTATGTCTCTAATGTTGCTTTAAAATATGATTCTTCATTTTCTAAAGAGAATATTATTTTTAGAAAAAAAATCTAACATTAGTTTGAACATTATGCAATCAATGGATTATTCTGGGGGTGGCCTTGGTAAAATGAGATTGATGAGCCCTTTTTGTTTTCCTTTAATGTAATTTTTTAAGGGCTTGATTTTAATAATTCTAATGGTAGTTTAAAGTCATATTGTTCTCCCCACCGAAGAACATTACACCATAATGATTTTCAATCTCATAAGACTTTTTGTAGTTATAAAGTCTCTTGTCTTTATCATTTAGTTAAAACTCGTAAATTTTGTGAGCATTTTAGTAATCAAGAGCATCATATTTTTAAATGTTAGAAATTATATCCATGTAAATCTTTTAGTAAATCCACACATAACATTTTACATTGTTGAAAAACCACTAAAACAACTCATTTAAAGGTTAAAGTTATGGTATCTTCTTGATATTTTGATGTGTCTTATTTTTATAATTCTTTATTTTCCTGAAATAAGATATATTTTAAGATAGATGAAACATATTTTTTATCAAACTCAAAAAAATTATGCATTCCTTACTTTTGTGCTTACTTATTCTTGTAAGTTTTCAAATAAATATGCTTTGTTTGAAGCTAATTAATTTTCACTAACTTATTTTTATTCATGATTCAACACTTTCTTATGAAAATTGCCTTTTAATCATTTTTCCTTGTATTAGATCTACTTACATTTCATTCTTTTTATGTAAATCTTATGTTATGACATCTTATTTACTTAACATGAAGATTGGTGTAGTTTGTGTGTTAGATATAATGGATCATTTTGAGCTATCTCTTTATGGTTAGTATTTGTTTAAAAGTAGATTGACTATCTTGTCCAAAAAAAAATCTTGGAGATTTTTTATAATCACACCTTTCACTTTCGTAACATTCTTGAGAACACCTTCTTTCCTTTTTTCTTCTATTAATCGATGAACTATTATAATTCCTCTTGAAGGAAGTTTCTGTTAAGAGGGAATATTATGTAATGTCAACTCTCTTATCTTTATTTAAAATATTCTCCTCTTTTGTAACCTCAAAATAAATTTTCGAATGGGAGTGTTAGATATTAATATGTATTTAAATTATGTTAGGTTAATCTTAAATCTATTTTGATTATGCATTTATTATTATAAGACATTTACTTATTCCATATTTTATAAAATGTCACATTTATTTTATCCTTTCACAAGGAATATTAGAGTTACATGTCACATGTAACTCCATCCAAACTTGTCACACACTTCTCCCTGACTTCATGGGGATTAGTGACACTAGACACATACTAAAAAGTTTATGTAAGGTCATGATGAGATTATTTTTAACTCCATTTCCCTTCCTTTAGCTTTATTTAATGAGTTATCTCCTATCTCATTCTACACAAGTCCATCTTCAGACACTTGATTATGGCTTGAGGCCTATCTATCTTTCTCATTCTCTTTTCTTCTACTAAAATTGTAAATGGAGAATAGTGTTTTGTAAACCTTCTTAATACATGTGGGATTTTATTTCATTGATTCAATTTCTCAACTTAATAAACTGTGTCTTGCATTTTTGGTTTGACTTACTTTGAGGTAACATTATTCATTTGTGCATTCATTATTTTATGCTTTCAATATTATTTCTAATGATCTTGTTATAATTTTTAACACAAATTTAACAATGTTTTTCTTCTTGTTCACCAATTATTGGACTAGCTAAAAGGTGTGTTGCTTGAGGAAGTGATATTTGGGTGCTATGAGTAGCAAAAGAGACCATTGGAAGAGTAGGTTGTTGAGGAGGCAAAGAAGTAGTTGGATACAGAGGTAAATGAGGTGGAGATGGAAAATGAAGGGGAGATCGAACATGAAGAGTTGGATATGGTAGATGTGTGGTGGTAAAATTGGGTATAAGGGTGACTTGAGACAAACTTTGATTTGACACTAGAGACTACATGGTCATATTGTCAATCAACACAAATAATTAAAGGTTTGTGAAGAGGGTTCTTCACTTTGTTTAGAAAGAAGGTATAGGGGATCTCTTAAATTCTATCTTTGACCATGATGAAAAATCATCTCCACAAGTTTTATCAAGAAAAATATTCTTATTGGGCTCTTCTTCATCACTTTCGCTACCTATTGTTACACTTGGATGTGGAAACTTAAGATGCACCTTGGTGCTAGATAGCTTTGTTGATGATGACAAACAGGTTTGATGTTAACTTTTGGAGTTTTATGAACCTTTTGAAATTTATACAGTAATGAATATATCCAAATTATTATCAAACCACATCTTGGACCTTTGAATAATAAATTATGTACACTCTCCCAGATCTATTAACTCCTTCACAGACCAATCAATCAAAAGAAAAGGCAAGAACTAGACTTTCTCAGTGACTAATGGATCCACCATATCATCCCCATTGTCAAAAATTCCTTTAGTGACACATTCTAGTCTAAAGGATTTCACATAGTTTAAGGGCATCCTCATGTAGTTTCTTTTTCTAACCTAAAACTCATTCTAACAATCTTCCCACTATCTTTAATTTTGGGCTCATGCAAGTAACCTGGTCTGAGTTTGAGGTTGTATCTTACAATTTTTTTGTTATTAAAAGTAAGCCTATTTGTATGGAATTGTATTAGAAAAAGATTCATTGATAAAGAGTCATTGATTTCTCAATACATAGTGCATCATGCATAGTTTCACAGATGTATTAGCTTAGTCCAAGGGGGACCTAAATTTTTCCAACATGTTTCTCACTACATTTCTTGTGAAGTTCATCCAATTGTCTGCAAATTTTAATGAGCACCATTTTATCATTTACATACCTTAGAAGCCTATAAGGAGCTACATCAAATCCACCCACTTTGATAGATGTAAACTTTGATAATTGAATGAAATAACTCATATATTGTTTAATTGGGTTGGAAACTTCATCTAAGATCTGCATAGTAGTATTGCCTTCAAAGGTCCTCCTCACCAACATAGTGAATGTATCATTAACCCTCTTGAAATTTCATGAGTGAGTTGAGGGAAAAAATCATACACCAACTTCCTAGGAGTATTTTGTCCCTCTCTAGTGAAGCTATTCCACATTCTCAGAAGTGCGATGAAATACCCCAAATATGAAGTCATATAGAGCTTTTGCATAGATTCCAAGTTCATATCATATTCATGAAGATTATCACTGATGATTTGGCTCCAATCAATTTTTGTTTTACCTCACAAATAATTTTCTTGAACATGCAAATCAATTCATGGCAAAAAATTATGGTTGGATGACCCATGACTTTGTTCAAAAAAATTATTATATCTAACAATTATTCTAAAAAATCAGACATGTAGAGAGATTTGGGAAGCTTACAAGGACCTTTATTTTCTTCTTCAGCCAAGATTATCTCACCATTCTCAAACATTTTTTATTTTCTAGACCCAAAACTCTTATCTGATTTCCTTACTTATGCCAAAAGTTTCTTCATGTGTAGCAAACCCAAATGTTATGATTATGGATGGGCCATCCAACTTGGCCATCAATGCATCATCTATAGACCTAATTTACATCACCTCTTATTTATAATACTTCACACAAGTGAAAACTAGGTCTATAAATTGGATTGATGTTGGAAATGCAATAGCATGTGCAAGACCACTATCAAGGATGTAATGTCCAATGGTTGTTCATATGCCTTCATGCATCCTTTCCAAAAACTATTCAAGGTCAATATAACCATTCTTTTTGTCTTCAATCTCTAGGATGTAATTCTCCAAAGTGGATATAGGATCGTAGCCCATGTATCTAAATTTCCTCTTCAGAGGCTTAGTTACACAGAAGATAGTTTCAACAAGCAATCTAAAAATTTTGAATGTAAAGTTAGGAGGTATAAAATGTTTGTGTGGGTGTAAAATTGGAGCTACAGTGGTCATAAAAATATTCAAATCTCCCTTAAAAACTTCTTTTCAGCGCTATAGAACTTTGGGGTACCCTCAACACTTCACAAACGTGGAATGCAACATGTTACTCAAAACTCAATGAAATTGATGCAGGGAGGTTGCATAATGCTCTAGAGATGATGTTTCTCAAGATGGCAAGGAAGGATGGAGAAAATGAGGGTGAAATTGGGATAATTAACTAGACAAGGCCACCATAAACTGTAGGAAAAATGATAGGATGAAAAAGAACATGGAATGATGCAAAGTAGAGAAAAATGTAATGAACACAATTGAAATGGTGAGAACGCAAAGGAAACGAACCTTATGGAGGATATGATACTGAAAACACATGATCTTGCACAAGTGTGAGAGCATAAGGAGAATTTGATATAACATATGAGTAAACTGAAAGTATGGATACAAATAGGAGTTACTCTAGTGGCTTTATATAGATTTAAAACTTGATTTTAGCCAGTAATACATAATTGACTGATGGTCATAGTGCATTTTAGGAATTTTGGGTTGTGACAACACCCTGAGCACCATTATTTTTTGTTTAAAATTTGTGTCAATGTTTTTTCTCGCCTTTCAAACTTACTAGGGATTTTAGACACTTTGGTTACTTGAGGCACCTTATGTAGATTCTGTGCGGACATAGAAATTCTTATTAGATCTACTTTAATTTCTCCTTTTAAAATATCTCAATGACCTTGCCACACATTTCAGGGATTTCAGGCACTTTGGGCACTTAAGGCACCCTAGGCACCTAGTGTATTTTGAAAGTGACAACACCGATAGACACTCTAAGTACCTTAAACCATTTTGGGATTTTTCCATCCAAATGACACCACATGAACTTAGACTATTTTGGGGATTTCATAATTTTCAGTAACATCAAGAATTGTGGAGAGTTGTCTATGTGCTGAGAAAGTTTGAAATATCTAGAAGGTAATTTGAGACTTAAAATAAATAACACACTAAGTTTTTATATTTGGAAGTCATTTTTTAGACTTGGTCTAAGTAATGAAGCGAAAATTGGGATTCTTAAGAGGGTTATTTTTTATGACAACAAGCTTAATAATGAAAGTGAAAATATATTTAAACTTTAAAATTTTGATAGACTGGTAAACTAAAGTACTTGTTGTAAAAAGACCAAAATTCTAATTGTGTAAGTATAACCCTATAAACTTACACTAAATCGTTTAATTCTAATAATTATAAGTTCTATAATTATGTAATTTTATTTTATTAATTATAAATTTTATAATTATATTAAAAATTATGTGGCTACACAATAATCCAAATTCTTATAATTATTAAAATGTAATGGAACAATTCAACAATAAAATGTATATGTAACTTGCATACAATGGGATATGTAAAGGGGGTGAAATATTTTAAATATAAATTGTTACTAGAGTGGGATGAGCTAACGTTTAGGTGATTAAATTCAACATATAGTTTGGCATTATCTTTCACATAAATCAATGTTTTTTTTTAATTTTGATTTATGGAGAAGAAACTTGTGTTAAATTTAAATCAAAGATCTTAATTGGTTCCCTAAGTTTTTTACATGAGATTTAAGCACAAGATATATATTTTTTCCAAAAATAATTTTTAAATGTTATATTAGTTAGCTTTGTTAGAGTATATTTCTCATGTCTGGTAGGTTTTAATTAGGATTTTCATCATTTTCTTGGTTTTATTTTATATTATCCTATATTTGTTAGTTAGGTTTGAGTTTTGTTTCTCCTTACATATTTAATTAAGGGCTCTCCATCATATTATACATGTTTTTTTTGAAAAACTGTAATGTCCCCAAATTTATGATAAAGTGATTTAATTAATTTAAGTTGTCCAAAAATTAATTTTACTTCAAAAGGATGACTTTAATTAATTAATTTTAATTAAAATGGAAAAATAAATAAAATATTAAATAAGTTTCTTCTAGAAGATGGAGTTAGTTGCAAGTTGGCTTCTTCTAGAAGATTCCTTGGAGCCTTTAAAAGAAGTTGAGGGCAAAGCATTTTTCATCTTTTGTTGCTTAAAATTTCTGATGCATTATTGTAAAGCTTGAACTTGGGTTCAGCTAAATCTCTGAGGATGAAAACCTTCAGCAGATTGGAGAAGAGTTGGACAAAAACCTAGCTCTTTTCAGGAGTGGATTCGTGACAGATTTCACATTGGGCTTATTCGATAAATCAGGTGCTTTAAATAATTTGATATTTTGATAATTTATCTATCTACATAAATCAGGGTTTATATTAATTTCCAAAAGTTATAGGAGTTTACAATTTGAGAATTTTTGGGGAGAGTCTTCAGATTTCTGTTCTATCATCAGGGGTTAGATTTTTAATATAGATTATCATTGCATCATACGACTTAGAGTAAATATTAACAGTTGGGAAAATTGACTATTTGAAGACTGAAATCAATCTCTATGTATGGATTTTCCATGAGAGCTACAACAAAGAGTTTTAACTTCAGGTCGTCCCTTGTTAAAAGAGAGTTTGGTGCGGCAGTCATGCAACATAATTATGGGCAAGCATGCAAGATCAGATTCCTTTAAAGGGATCTGTTGGACGCGTCATTGAGGAGGTCACCGGCAAGGATCTTGCGAATAAGTCACGGCTGGAGAGAACAAAATACAGAGGTAGAGATCTTGCAAACAAGTGTGGGCGTAGACTCAGCAAATACAGGGTAGGACGGAACTGTAGCACAATTTAATTGTGTTGACTGGGTTGAAAGTAGAAGCATGGAATAGACCTGTGCATACTTCCAGATATGCAGCTATTGGCTTCCACGACGGACCTAGAGTGTCATTCTTTACCATTATTTTAGTCTTGGATGGGATGGAAAAGTACAAAATACAGGGGTAGGGACAAGTCTGAGTCGTCACATATTTAGAGATATATAAGACAAAACGTAGAGCAGTATAAAGACAAATCTGATGTGTCTTCCTTTGGACCTAGATTTCATTGCTGCATGGAATTAATCTTTTGAGTGTTGCGTTCAAATCAAAAGGCCACCTGTTAATTTGTTGAGATAGACATTGAAGACATAGAAAGCTGGAAGAGTCTTGGAAAATGCATTTTTGATGTTTCTATTCAGGGTAATAAAGTGTCATCGATAAGACAAAGAAAGAGATGCCAAATCGCTGAAGTGTGGGAGATTCATCTCTGCTGGACGTGGCTTTGTTGGAGGTTTCAGGCGTGTCCTAGTCTGTTGTACACATTTCAAACATTTTTCTGTTGACAACCCAGACCTACGCATACTTCCAAGTTCTTGGTTTCTTGGGCTTCATTGTATTTTCTGGAGTATTTCTGAGTTGGTGTCTTTCCTATAATGTATAAACTTGATATAAATTTCAGAGTAGTGTGATTTTTATATCAAACCCTGATATACTTTACCGATCTGAGCATACTTGCAATTTATTATTGAAAGGTTATTGAACTATAAAATTTTGTTTCTCCAAATCTAGAAAGGGATATTTTAGTGGTATCAGAGCCATGCATCTTGCCAGCCTGTAGGGGTGAATATATTTTATTTCTATGCATTCGAGAAGATTTGATATAACCCATAGGTACTTTACACGCAAAAGAGCTCAGTACGAGCGTGAGTGTGGTATAGAACAGGAACCTATCATGGCAGAAGAACAGGGGGATGCTCGAAGAAATCAGGATGAGGTAGAGAGAGAGATGATGACTCTCATCACTGCTCAGCCCAGGATTGTTCAGGCTTTAGATCGATTATAGGATACCATGGAACGTTTGGAGGTGGATAGACACAAAGGCAGGCAGAATAGATCAGTTTCAGTGACATGTAGTTATCATAGGCATCAGTCTAGTCAACATAGCCATCAGTCCCATTCTTCAGTTGGGAGCTCCCTTCATTCCTCCAGGCGAAATCGCCATCATACACATACTCCAAATAGACCATTGCTTCCACAGTTTGTACCAGGTGAACAGCCAGCATAGGTGGAGCCACCAGAGATTGGGTTCCAGGAGTTCATTTTGGCAGTTACAACGGAGTGGAGAGCTTTACCCCCAGAGGTTAGAGATGTTTTCCCTCTTCCCCAGTATTGTGTGCAACGTAGAGATACAACTAGATTCAGAGGAGATCGTGGTCATAGACCACCCCAGCAACAGAACTATGACCTCAATCAAGCTAATGGAAAGATCACATTGGCTACATATGATGGCTCGAGTGATACGAGTGCACGAGCCTGGGTGCACAAGCTGGACATATATCTATCTTTACGGCCCATGCCTGAGCGTGAGGCTATTCAGTTTGATGTGTTGCATTTAGGAGGAATTGCATATGATTGGTGGCATCATGGGTTGGTCACCCAGGATCATGCCTTAATTCATTCCTATGTAGAGTTCACTGAACGACTCATTACTCGGTTTGATCGTAAGGACACAGAACTCTACTATAGGGAGTTGGCACATCTTAGACAGACTAGACAGGCAGAAGCATATGTTAATGAGTTTCAACGTATTGCAGTTATGGTACTTGATATGCCCCAGAGATGTAGCGTGATGTTATTCATTGAGGGATTACAGGATAGACTTAAGGGTCTGGTACATGCTTTCCAACCAACCACTCTTAAGGAGGCCATTGATGTGACATTGAGACTGGATACTGTTACCACTTCTTATTAGGCCGATAAGAAACCAGTCAAGGACTATTGGCCTACATAGAAGGCCAACATGCCACAAAATAAAGAAGGGCCATCTTCTATAACCCCTTGGATGAATCAGGAGATGAGGAACGAATTGAGAAGGAAAAAGTTATGCTTTTCCTGCAAAGAACCTTGGGAACTCAGACACCGTTGTATGGGTAAAGGAAAGGTTTATTTGATTGAGGTGACATCTAAATTAGGGGATGAGGAGGTACCCGACACTGATGTTGAAGATAGCATGGAGGATGTTGAGCAGGTACAGACACAATTGGAGTTAGATACCCCTGAGCCCATGGCAGCAGCAAAAGTAATTATGGCTACCCTCTCCAGTTATCCTAACTTTCATGCCTTTCAGTTGAAAGGTACACTTAAGGGCAAGTGGGTCATGAGCTTGGTAGACACAGGTGCTATGCATAACTTTATTGACCAGAAGTTAGTGGAAAGGCATGGATTATAGTATGAGAAGTTTGGTGGTTTTGGAGTAAAGGTGGCAGATGGTGCAGTTTTGGGTTGTACCAAACGGATTTCATAGCTTAGTATTTAGATGGGGGATTATACTCTGACTGATGATTTTTATGTGCTTCCTTTAGAGGATTATGATGTGGTCTTGGGTATGCAGTGGTTACAGGGTATTGGGCGTTACATTATTGATCAGCACCGTATGCAGTTAGAGTTCCTTTCTGGGGGAAAGAAGACTATCTTGAGGACAACGCTAGATGGAGGACCTAAGGAGGTGTCATCTCACAGGATGGAGACTCATTTTATGAGTTATGAGGTAAATGATTATATTTGTTGCATGACATTTTCACTCCCAATTATGAATCATCATCCTTATGGGGATTTGGAGAGCATGATAATCAGAGTAGCGCAACGGTATTTTGCGAAGACTAAAGTATGTGATGGTGAGTTTGTTAATTACATATTGAGAATTATCACACTACTCTCTAGGAGAAATAAGGAGAATTTATTCATAGATATTTTGCAGCATAGTGTTTCAGATAGTAGAGTTTTCAAATTTTTGAGAATGATATGGGATCCTGGAAGTTGGTGTTGGGTATCAGGGGCGAATTGCTTGAGGACAAGCAATCTCTAGGAAGGGAGGACTGTAATGTCCCCAAATTTATGATAAAGTGATTTAATTAATTTAAGTTGTCCAAAAACTAATTTTACTTCAAAAGGATGACTTTAATTAATTAATTTTAATTAAAATGGAAAAATAAATAAAATATTAAATAAGTTTCTTCTAGAAGATGGAGTTAGTTGCAAGTTGGCTTCTTCTAGAAGATTCCTTGGAGCCTTTAAAAGAAGTTGAGGGCAAAGCATTTTTCATCTTTTGTTGCTTAAAATTTTTGATGCATTATTGTAAAGCTTGAACTTGGGTTCAGCTAAATCTCTGAGGACGAAAACCTTCAGCAAATTGGAGAAGAGTTGGACGAAAACCTAGCTCTTTTCAGGAGTGGATTCGTGACGGATTTCACATTGGGCTTATTTGATAAATCAGGTGCTTTGAATAATTTGATATTTTGATAACTTATCTATCTGCATAAATCAGGGTTTATATTAATTTTCAGAAGTTATAGGAGTTTACAGTTTGAGAATTTGTGGGGAGAGTCTTCAGATTTCTATTCTATCATCAGGGGTTAGATTTTTAATATAGATTATCATTGCATCATACGACTTAGAGTAAATATTAACAGTTGGGAAAATCAACTATTTGAAGACTGAAATCAATCTCTATGTATGGATTTTCCATGAGAGCTACAATAGAGAGTTTTAACTTCAGGTCATCCCCTGTTAAGAGAGAGTTTGGTGCGGTAGTCATGCAACATAATTGCGGGCAAGCATGCAAGATCGGATTCCTTTAAAGGGATCCATTGGACGCATCATTGAGGAGGTCGTCGGTAGGGATATTTTGAATAATTCATGGCTGGAGAGGACAAAATATAGAGGCAGAGATCTTGCAAACAAGTGTGGGCGTGGACTCAGCAAATACAGGGTAGGACGGAACTGCAGCACAATTTAATTGTGTTGACTGGGTTGAAAGTAGAAGCATGGAACAGACCTGTGCATACTTCCAGATATGCAGCTATTGGCTTCCATGATGGACCTGGAGTGTCATTCTTTACCATTGTTTTAGTCTTGGATGGGTTGGAAAAGTACAAAATACAGGGGCAAGGACAAGTCTGAGTCGTCACATATTTAGAGATATATAAGACAAAACGTAGAGCAGTATAAAGACAAATCTGATGTGTCTTCCTTTGGACCTGCATTTCATTGCTGCGTGGAATTAATCTTTTGAGTGCTATGTTCAAATCAAAAGGCCACCTATTAATTTTCTGAGATAGACATTGAAGACGTAGAAAGCTCGAAGAGTCTTGGAAAACGCATTTTTGATGTTTCTGTTCAGGGTAATAAAGTGTCATCGATAAGACAAAGAAAGAGACACCAAATCGTTGAAGTGTGGGAGATTCATCTCTGCTGGACGTGGCTTTGTTGAAGGTTTTAGTTGCGTCCTAGGCTGCTGTACACATTTCAAACATTTTTCTGTTGACAACCCAGACCTGCGCATACTTCCTGGGTCTTGGTTTCTTGGGCTTCATTGTATTTTCTGGAGTATTTCTAAGTTAGTGTCTTTCCTATAATGTATAAACTTGATATAAATTTCAGAGTAGTGTGATTTTTATATCAGACCCTGATATACTTTACCAATCTGAGCATACTTGCAATTTATTATTGAAAGGTTCTTGAACTATAAAATTTTGTTTCTCCAAATCTAGAAAGGGATATTTCAGTGGTATCAGAGCCATGCATCTTGCCAGCCTGTAGGGGTGAATATATTTTATTTCTATGCATTCGGGAAGATTTGATATAAACCATAGGTACTTTACACATAGAAGAGCTCAATACGAGCGTGAGTTTGGTATAGAACAGGAACCTATCATGGCAGAAGAACAGGGGGATGCTCGAAGAAATCAGGATGAGGTAGAGAGAGATGATGAGGACTCTCATCACTGCTCAGCCCAGGATTGTTCAGGCTTTAGACCGATTATAGGATACCATGGAATGTTTGGAGGTGGATAGACACAAAGGCAGGTGGAATAGATCAGTTTCAGTGACAGGTAGTTATCATAGCCATCAGTCTAGTCAACATAGCCATCAGTCCCATTCTTCAGTTGGGAGCTCCCTTCATTCCTCCAAGCGAAATCGCCATCATACACATACTCCAAATAGACCATTGCTTCCACAGTTTGTACCAGGTGAACAGCCAGCATAGGTGGAGCCACCAGAGATTGGGTTCCAGGAGTTCATTTTGCCAGCTACAACGGAGTGGAGAGCTTTACCCCCAAAGGTTAGAGATGTTTTCCCTCTTCCCCAGTATTGTGTGCAGCATAGAGATACAACTAGATTCAAAGGAGATCGTGGTCATAGACCACCCCAGCAATAGAACTATGACCTCAATCAAGCTACTGGAAAGATCACATTGGCTACATATGATGGCTCGAGTGATATGAGTGCACGAGCTTGGGTGCACAAGCTGGACATATATCTATCTTTATGGCCCATGCCTGAGCATGAGGCTATTCAGTTTGATGTGTTGCATTTAGGAGGAATTGCATATTATTGGTGGCATCATGGGTTGGTCACCCAAGATCATGCCTTAATTCATTCCTATGTAGAGTTCACTGAATGACTCATTACTCGGTTTGATCGTAAGGACACAGAACTCTACTATAGGGAGTTGGCACATCTTAGACAGACTAGACAAGCAGAAGCATATGTTAATGAGTTTTAGTGTATTACATTTATGGTACTTGATATGCCCTAGAGACCTAGCATGATGTTATTCATTGAGGGATTACAGGATAGACTTAAGGGTCTGGTACGTGCTTTCCAACCAGCCACTCTTAAGGAGGCCATTGATGTGACATTGAGACTGGATACTATTCCCACTTCTTATTAGGCTGATAAGAAACTAGTCAAGGACTCTTGGCCTACACAGAAGGCCAACACGCCACAAAATAAAGAAGGGCCATCTTTTATAACCCCTTGGATGAATCAGGAGATGAGGAACAAATTGAGAAGGAAAAAGTTATGCTTTTCCTGCAAAGAACCTTGGGAACCTGGACACCGTTGTATGACTAAAGGAAAGGTTTATTTGATTGAGGTGACATCTGAAATAGGGGATGAGGAGGTACCTTCTCAATTCTTTAAAATGTGGACCCTCTTTTGATGGGAATCACCCTATATCTTTTGAAAAGTAACTCATCTCTCTTGAAGCAAATCTTCCTGTGCATGATCAGACCCTTCCCAGTCTTCCTCAACATCCTCAAGTCTTTCAGCATAGGAGTGCCTATTATGAACTAGCTCAGGACCTTGAAGAGGATAAAGTTGTTGTCTATTCACAAGGGAAGAGTTCCAATCCCAAGGTCATGAGTTGGAAGCAAACAATGGAATCATGGGGTAGGAAAAAAGAGGAGGAGAGGCTTATTCATTTTGATAGAAGCTTTGAAGAAGAGGAAACTACTCCTACTCATCATGATGATGATTGTGACCTCCAAGAAAGGCTCTTCCAAGAGAATATAGCCAAGCAAATTGTAGAGTTGGAGTCCAGAATGAGGTTCCTCAGCCAAGGTGTGATGGACAGCTCAGACCAAGTAGAAGATCTTACATCTAAACACACCCCATATACACCCCTCCAAGAGAGCTATCAAGCCAAATCTAATGTGGATGAAGTGTTGGACAAATGGAAGGAAGATAATCATTCGATTCTAGCTCAAGGTTTGCCTCTTCTTCCACATTATTTTAACCATCAGTGTTCCACTTCATCCCTTCTCAAGGAGGAACCTATTTTTAAAGAGGCAAGTATAGAAGAGAGGATCCAATTTATGGCTGGTCAAGAAGTTCTCATGGATGAAAATGAGGAGGAACTCTTGATGGATGCTCCTTTTGAAGACATCATCAACAATGGAGAAGACATATGTCATGCATACATGCAAATGTTCCAGCAATATGAAGATGAGGTTGACAAACTTTATTTGTCAACAATGGATGATGAGGAATGTAAGCATGTTAAGCTCTCTCCCCCCTTGTTTGATGAACTTCATTATTACTTTGATGAGGAGAATGACCATTCCATGGAACTCAAGTTGGAGGAGGATCAGGATCATGTCTTTGCACAACTAGAGACTCTTGTTTTTTAGCAAGAAAAGGAGAGGCTTGCCCATCTTGATGAAAGCTGTGAAGAAGAGAGCCTTGAGCAAGAAGATGATGTCCCCTGGGATGAGAAATCAATTTTTGATCTCATTCTAGACATCACAATAGTCACCCTTCTTCATGAAGGCCATGATGAACTAAAGGATCAGTTTTACAAGTTCCTCAAAGAAGCAGAAGGGGACAAGTCAGTTCATGATGCATATCAAGGGGGCTATGAACTAAATGAGCCCTATGGTGATGAGCTAGGAGCCATTGATTTTTTGGTGAGATATATTATCATGAAGGGCTAGCATGAGGTAGTATACAAAGAGAAAATTAAATACATATATGTTGGAGACATGTTTTACCCTGATTCAATCAAATACAAGCCAATCAAGGTGGCAGGCAAGAAGGGCAAGTCACCAAGTCTCCATTCCATTCAGTCACTTGTCTGGCACCATAAGTTTTCTTGCCATGAAGGAGACTTGGGAATTTTTCCCTTTGATCTAGGAGGGAGGAAAATGCATCTATTTAGATGTACATAGTAGTTTGCTTTTAGTTGTCTTTATTTTCCCTAAGTGTTGTTTGCACAAGTGTAGTGTTTTTAGCCTTGTTGTGTGTTGTTTTTCCTTGTTGCTTGAGGTAAAGCTTTGTTGGTTCATAGGTATTTAGAAGGCTATTGATAAATTTTTCAAGCTGCATCCTGACTCCATGCCCAATAGAATTTGAGGCTACCAGTCTTCTTTAGCATAGCAGGCATGCTTACCCTGTGAGTCACCAAATGTGTTGACCAATTTTTGGTCCTACAAGCCAATGGCCCTTACAGAGGGCACTCAAGTGATGAAGTGGACCTTATTAAAAATCTCAAAGGGTATCTTCAGAGTTTAGATGACCCTTGTGAAGGGCACAAGGAGGAAGCAAGGGACGAAGACAAAAAGCTAAAGGGCACTTGCCCTTCGGGAAAAGCCAATGCCAATAGAGAATATCCTTCAGACAAAATGTCTGAAGGAATTCCTTCAGACATTTTGTCTAAAGGAAAGAAATGTTTAATCTTGAAAGTGGAAGAAAGACACATGAATAATTTCCTTCAGACAAAATTTTGAAGGAATTCGTCCAAAGGAAATTGCCCGAACAAAATCCCGAAGGCCGACGAAGCATAGACAAAGAACCAAAGGCAAAGGAAGATCCAAAGGATGATTTCCTTCGAACAAAATGTTAGAAGGAAACCCTTCAAACATTTTGTTTGAAGTAAATCAACGTCGCAAAAAATACGATGCTTGAGGTAGACAAAGAGAAGGCCACCATGAAAAGGGCAAGTAAATGAAAGGAAATCCTTCAGACAAAATGTTCGAAGGAAATCCTTCAAACAAAATTGTTCGAAGGAAATCCTTCAAACATTTTGTTTGAAGGATAAAAGGAAAAGCCTATGGGAGTGAAAAAAGAGAAGGCGAGGAAGAGACAAAACACAGGCAAAGTAAAGAGTGAAAAAGGACAAAAATACAGAACAGTTCCAGCAGCTGATGAAGTCAAACGACAGAATCAGAGACCACTCAGACCAAGATAAGTGGCATAGACAACTTAGCCAAGGGAGTTAATACACTTAGGTAGAATATATCTACTGAAAACCAATAAAATATATTAGTTTTTGAACTATAGAGAGCCATAGCCCATGTTTTCATGCCAAGTTATTAATGCACAGCCAGTTGCATCCAAACATTGAAGAGGGCTCAATCAGTCACAATACCTTGGAATGACTTTGTTAGTTGATGAGATTGGGTTCCCCATGCTTTTGCATCCTAAGGATAGCAAGGGTGATGGCCTGGACATCTACAACATGGCTCTCCTATATGTAGTTTGAAGAATACGTTAGTAACATGGTCTCTTGTCTCAGAAGTGTTTGACTCAGCATGGGTATCCATGCCTAGTGATGTCATCCATCTTGTTTCTAGCATTCTATATATTTGTAACCTCTCATTGGAGAAAGAGGATCTCTCAGCTTGTATGGCAAATCCCTGCAAGAATTTACCTTGAATCAAGACATAAGCATTTTACCTCCATTTGGGTTTACACTTTTGCATATGTCTATGGTTTTGATCTTGTGTCAAGTCATTTTCTTTCATGCTTTCACAGTTTGAATCCAACATATCTAGTGTATTAAGAGGGATTTAAAGCACTAAAGAAAATTATGAACCATCCATATCAATATTTTTATCAATGAATGGAGGATCATTTCTAGAGCTTTTTAAGAGGTTTTAAGTGCACATGTTCATTAAAGATTAAGAAAACACTATCATCTATTAGATTTGTATGGTTTATTTTTGTGGGTTTTTTCTTCTTGTGTGTTTAAGTCATTTTAATATAATTTATAATGAGAAAAAATATTAGAGAGTGATAAACCCAAAATCATTAATTAAAGTCATTATACATCCTTTAACAAATGATTATAGTGCTTGTGTGTTAATTAGGTCCTCTTACCTTATGATTATTATAAGAAATACATAAGAAAACAAAATATTATTTAAGTAATGATTATTTATGCAAATCTAAAAATAATAATAATATAATTAAAATTACTAATAAAAGCTTTCAACTACATAACTATTAGATTATAGTTTACTTGTAGATATCAGGTAATAAACATTTTTAAATTAAAATAAGTAAATATTGGGTTGGTATTATAATTATCATCAGTGGAATGCCTACTAGTTAGAGGTCAACAGTTTGAAACCTACCCCCATGTTGGGGTTTCTCTCTCTTCAACTAGACTTTATTATGAAGAATGTGGGTTATATTGGATGCTAACTGAAATAAAAACCTTGATCAATAAAAATGATGAGGGATTTTACCTACCATATTGAGCCTTGCATTCCATACCTAATCGATAATTCACTTTATATGTTAGATGATATAATGAGGGATTTTAATTACCATATTGAGCCTTGCAATCCATACCTAATCGACAATTCACTTTATATGTTAGAGGATGAATATAATCACATTTATCTACTTCTGATGCACAACATGTGTTGGTGCAGCGACGTCATAAGACCTAAAGGTGTTTAGTGGGGATGTGTTGGCCCATCGGTGACTGGGTGGTAGGTAGGGAAGGGTGAGCGGTGTATAAACTGAATAAATGGTGTAGAGACCTTTTATGAAGCTGGTAAACCTATTTTATAGATATTTATTTTGTTGTGTTAGATGTTATTAATATTTTTTTAGATGGATTTTATTGTGTATGTAAGGATGCAGAGGTTCATTTGATGTGGTATTAACCAAAAATAATTGTGGAATGAATAACACATTAAAAAAACTAATTTATATATGACCTTGTCATCTATGAAAACAAGTTTGATATCATGTTGAGAGCATGTTTGATTAAGATTACAAACTAAGGAAATTTGTAGCTCTGATTTATGATTTTAGAGAAGGTGTTTCATTGGAAATTGTGTGGACAAGTTCCATTTGGGTTTAGCATTAGAACAAGTAGGATTTATATTTAAACTTATATGTCCTCTTAAATCATGAAAAATTAGTTGTGTTTTCATTATTTTATAGTATTCTATTGTTAGAGGGCATAGAACCATTGGATTATTGTGAACAAAAATATGTTAATTCTATTTTGTGTAGCCTAAAATTAAATGAATTTAGATTGTTGCAAAAAATTAAATAGCTTCATATTTATATATGACATATTAGGATCACTTCATTTACAATTATATAACTTATAAGTTTAACAAAGTAGTTTGGTTGCATTCTTAATCTTCTAGAAACTAAGACCCTTTGCCTTTTTTTTGGATGACTATATGGGTTGTGTTGACCAATTTTTGGTCCTACAAGCCAATGGACCTTGAGGAGGGCACTCAAATGACGGAGTGGACCTTCTTCAAAATCCCAAAGGGTATCTTCAGAGCTCAGATGGCCCTTGCGGAGGGCACCAAGAGGAAGTAAGGGACGAAGACAAAAATTTGAAGGGTACTTTCCCTTTGGGAAAAGCCAATGCCAAGAGATAATTTCCTTCGAACAAAATGTTCAAAGGAATTCCTTCAGACATTTTGTCCAAAGGAAAGAGACACCAAATCCATAAGGTGAAAGAAAGACACACAGAGAATTTCCTTCATAAATTTTTTTGAAGGAATTCCTTCAGACTTTTTATCCAAAGGAAATTACCCGAACAAAATCCTAAAGGCCGACAAAGCATAGGCAAAGAAGCAAAGGCAAAGGAAGATCCAAATGTTGATTTCCTTCAAATAAAATGTCCGAAGGAAACCCTTTGGACATTTTATCTGAAGAAAATCAACATTGTAAAAAAGTTGATGCCCAAAGCAGACAAAGAGAAGGCCACCGTGCAAAGGTCTAGCAAATGAAAGTAAATCCTTCAGACAAAATGTTCAAAGGAAATCCTTCAAACATTTTATTTGAATGAAAAAAGGAAAATCCTATGGGAGTGTAAAAGGAGAAGGCAAGGAAGAGATAAAACATGGGAAAAGTAAAGAGAAAAAAGGACAAAAATGCAGAATAGTTCTAGTAGCTGATGAAGTCAAAGGGCAGAATCAAAGACCACTCAGACCAAGGCAAGTGGCATAGACAACTCAGCCAAGGGATTTAATATATTTAGGTAGACTGTATCTACCAAAAACCAATAAAATATATTGGTTTTTTAACTATAATAGCCCATGTTTTCATGCCAAGCCATTAATGCACAATCAATTATGTCCAAACATTAAAGAGGACTCAGTCAATCACAACAGCTTAGAATGAATTTGTTAGTTGATGGGAATGGGTTACCTATGTTTTTTTAGCCCAAAGACAATAAGGGTGATAGCTTGGACATCTACAGCATGGTTCTCCCATAAGCAGTTTGAAGAATACGACAATAACATGGTCTCTTTTCTCAGAATTGTTTGACTCGGCATGGGTCTCCATTCCTAGTGATGTCGTCCATCTTGTTTCCAACATTCTATATATTTGTAACCTCTCATTTGAGAAAGGGGATCTCTCAACTTTTATGGTGAATCCCTATAGGAATTTACCTTGAATCAAGACATAATCATTTTACCTCCATTTGGGTTTACACTTTTGCATGTCTATAGTTTTGATCTTGTGTCAAGTCATTTTCCTTCATGCTTTCATAGTTTGAATCTAGCATATCTAGTGTATTGTGAGCTCTTTCTTGCAAGTCAACAAGAAGTGTGCATATCAGATTATAGGCGCATGTGAACAGGCTATCATAGTGTATCTTAGAACACCCCTAGTAGTTCTTCCTCCCTGTATCTCCATAGGGCCCCCTATTGAAATACTGATGTAGGAGAGTTTCTCATCTTGAATGATAGTGTATGTTAGCTTGTCTTGGAGTAAAGTGTATGTCAAAGCTAAGCAGACCAACCATTTTGGTGCATCACCTCTTAGCTTAGGTCACATTTTTAGTATTTTCTCTCCCTTTTCATCCCCCCCCCATAATTAGCAGTAAGAGATATAGGGCCTCAAGGTGCATCAAGGGGAGCTAGCCCCTAATCTAGAGATTCATCCCTCATGTTTACCACCCATAGAAAGAGGGATGTCTCCATTGTGTCACATGGATGAAGAGATCTGAGCCTCCCTTCAGAGGATGCAAGCCATCACATCGACAGTTTCTAGCATGCCTAATGGGACAAGTTTTTTGTCTAAAGAGTTGAATAATTTTAGTGCATTCTTCAACCAACCAGCCTTTGGAGGTTTTTCATCAACACCAATGGTGACTCTAAGTTGAATAAACTAGTTAAGCAATCCTGGTACCATCAAGAAATCACTTTGGTATGTATAATCTCTTTGCTGAGCAGTATGGGCCTTGTGTTCCTTGATATAGTTTTGATCAAGCTCAGGTTGTTCATAGAATCACCTCAAGATGGTTCCTTAGCCAAGTTGTGATGGATGGTTCAGACCAAGTAGAAGATCCTACATCTGAACACACCCCATCTACACCCCTCCAAGAAATCTATCAAGCCACATTTGATGCAGATGAAGTATTGTCCAAAGGGAAGGAAAATAATCATTCGATTCTAGCTCAAGGTTTGCCTCCTCTTCCACATGAGTTTAACCATCAGCCTTCCAATTCATCCCTTCTCAAGGAGGAATCTATTTTGAAAGAGGCAAGTGAAGAAGAGAGGATCCAATTCATGGTTGATCAAGAAGCTCTCATGGATGACAATGAGGAGGAAATCATCATGGATGCTCCTTTTGAAGACATCATCAACAATGGAGAAGACATAGGTCATGCATGCATGAAAATGTTCTAGCAATATGAAGATAAGGTTGACAAACTTTATTTGTCAACAATAGATGATGAGGAATGTAAGCATGGTAGCTCTCTCCCCCCTTGTTTGATGAACTTCCTTGTTGCTTTGATGAGGAGAATGACCATACCATAGAACCCGAGTTGGAAGAGGATCAGGAGCATGTCTTTGAACAACTAGAGACTCTTTTTTTTTAGCAAGAAAAGGAGAGGCCTGACCATCTTGATGAAAGCTTTGAAGAAGAGAGCCTTGAGTAAGAAGATGATGTCCCATAGGATGAGAAAGCAATTTTTGATCTCATTCCAGACATCACAACATTTTCCCTTCTTCACGAAGGCCATGATGAACCAAAGGATTAGTTTGACAGGATCCTCAATGAAGCAGAAGGGGACAAGTCAATCCATGATGCATATCAAGGGCGATATGAACTAAATGAGCCCTATGGTGATGAGCTAGCAGCAATTTATTTCTTGGTGAGATATATTAGCATGAAGGGCCAACATGAGATAGTATCCAAAGAGCAAAGTAAATACATACATATTGGAGACATGTTTGATCTTGATTCACTCAGATACAAGCCAATCAAAGTGGCAGGCAAGAAGGGCAAGTCACCAAGTCTCCATTCCATTCAGTCACTTATCTGGCACCATAAGTTTTCTTGCCATGAAGGAGACTTGAGAAGTTTTACCTTTGATCCAGGAGGGAGGTAAATATATCTTGTTAGCTATACATAGTAGTTTGCTTTCAGCTGTTTTTATTTTCCCTAAGTTTTGTTTGCACAAGTGTAATGTTTTTAGCCTTGTTGTGTGTTTTTTTCCTTATTGATTGAGGTAAAGCTTTGTTGGTTCATAGGTCTTTAGAAGTCTGTTGCTAACTTTTTCAAGCTACAACTTGACTCCATGCCCAATGGAATTTAAGGCTACCAGTCTTCTTTAGCATAGCAGGCATGCTCCCCATGTGAGTCACCAAATGTGTTGACCAATTTTTGGTCTTGCAAGCTAATGGCCCTTACAGAGGGAACTCAAGTGATGAAGTGGACCTTCTTCAAAATCCTAAAGGGTATCTTCAGAGCTTAGATGGCCCTTAGGAAGGGCAGCAGGAGGAAGCAAGGGATGAGGACAAAAAGCTAAAGAGCACTTACCCTTCGAGAAAAGCCAATGCCAAGAGAGAATTTCCTTCTGACATTTTATCTAAAGGAAAAAGACATCAAATCTTGAAGACAAAATAAAGATACACGAAGAATCTCCTTTGGATAAAAGTTTGAAGGAATTCCTTCAGACTTTTTATCTGAAGGAAATCACCCAAACAAAAGCTCGAAAGCCGACGAAGCATATGCAAAGAAGCGAAGGCAAAGGAAGATCCAAAGGATGATTTCCTTCAAATAAAATGTTTGAAGGAAACCCTTCAAACAAAATGTCCAAAGGAAACCCTTTAGACATTTTATTCGAAGGAAACCCTTCAGACATTTTGTTCGAAGGAAATCAATGTTGCAAAAAAGTTGACGCCTGAGCCAAACAAAGAGAAGGCCATCGTGCAAAGGGTAAGAAAATCAAAGGAAATCCTTCAGACAAAAGGAAAATCCCATGGGAGTGAAAAAGGAGAAGGCAAGGAAGAGACAAAGCACAGGCAAAGTAAAGAGAAAAAAAAGACAAAAATGCAGAACAGTTCAGTAGTTGATGAAGTCAAAGGGCAAAATCAGAGACCACTCAGACTAAGACAAGTGGCATAGACAAATCAACCAAGGGATTTAATACATTTAGGTAGAATATATCTATTGAAAACCAATAAAATAGATTGGTTTTTAAACTATAAAAAATTGTATCCCATGTTTTCATGCCAAGTTGTTAATGCACAACCAATTGCATCCAAACATTGAAGAGGGGTCAGTCAGTCACAATAGCTTGGAATGACTTTATCAATTGATGGGAATGGGTTCCCCATGCTTTTGCAGTCCAAGGACAGCAAGGGCGAAAGCTTAGACATCTACAACATGGCTCTCCCATATGTAGTTTGAAGAATACGATAGTAGCATGGTCTCTTATCTCAGAAGTGTTTGACTCAACATGGGTCTCCATTCCTAGTGATGTCAGCCATCTTGTTTCCAGAATTATATATATTTTTAACCTCTCATTTGAGAAAGAGGATGTCTCAGCTTGTATGGTGAATCCCTACAAGAATTTACCTTGAATCAAGACATAAGCATTTTACCTCCATTTGGGTTTACACTTTTGCATGTCTATGGTTTTGATCTTGTGTCAAGTCATTTTCCTTCATGCTTTCATAGTTTGAATCTAGCATATCTAGTGTATTGTGATCTCTTTCTGGCAAGTCAACAAGAAGTGTCCATAGTAGAGTATAGGTGCATGTGAATAGGCTACCATAATGTGTCTTAGAACACCTTTGGTAGTTCTTCCTCCCTGTATCTCTATAGGGCCCCCTGTTTAAATACTGATGTAAGAGAGTTTCTCATCTTGAATGATAGTGTATGTCAGCTTGTCTTGGTGTAAAGTGTATGTCAAAGCTGAGCAGACCAACCATTTTGGTGCATCACCTCTTAGCTTAGGTCCCATTTTTAGTATTTTCTCTCCCTTTTAATCCCCCCCCCCCATAATTAGCAGTAGGAGATTTAGGGCCTCAAGGTGCATCAAGGGGAGCTAGCCCCTAATCTAGAGATTCATCCCTCACATTTGCGACCCACAGCAAGAGGGATGTCTCCATTGTGTCGCATGGATGAAAAGAGTTGAGCCTCCCTTCAAAGGGTGTAATCCAACATGTCGACAGGTTATTCATGATTCTCTAAGCTTGTGCAATATATACCCAACCTAGGAAAGTTATTTATGCTTATTAAAAAGTTATATGTAATTACGAAGGGTCATGATTTAATTTTTACCAAAGCCATGACTTATTAGTCTCATGTTGCTTGTGTTTTGAAATATCTATGAAATGTCACCAGGTTATTCTCAGGCATAGAAGGCGTATCAATTTAGTAAACTTATACATTGGTATTTTCATTATCTATTTTATGGTTTTAGAAAAGGTGTTTCGTGGAATGTTTTTCCTTCTTCCCAAAAGCTTATATACAAGTTCGCAAGGTTGTGATTTCATTTCTACTAGAGCCCTCTCTTATCATTCTCATGTCGGCCTGCATTTTAGAATCTCTACAAATTATCATCGGTTCATTCTCGCATAGATAAGGATTATCAGTTTAGTTTCAAACATGTGGGGGGATGAAAATCATACATTGACATTCACATTCTAAGGAAACCACTTTTTTAGGCCATTTTATATTGAATCCCATTTTTATTTAGTTTTTAGATGACTATATGAGTTTTTTACGATTATCTATGCCTAGCCAATACATACATGGCCAAAGAAAGTTGTTTCTTCTTCTCAAAAAATTATGTACATGTTTTTAGGGTTGTGATTTTGTTTTTACCAAAGCCTTGTCTTTTAATTTTGTTTTGGTTTGTCATTGGTATATTTCCCAAGTAGAATGAAGTTGTTGATGTTGCAATCAAAGAAACAATAAATGTGTTAAGATCATGTGTGAAATAAAAGAGTGTGAAGCGAATGGTTATCATGATGTATTCAAGTGAAGTGTCACCACTGAGTGAAAATGGAGAGATCAATAACAACTCATGCTCAATCGAGCCTTATTGGATCCCTATGCATTATTTCTACACCAACAAAAAACTACTTCAACTTTGAGAATAACAAAAATTGGCCAATTTTACGTATTCAATCCAATCTACACATATTTTAGATGTGTTTCACAATTTGATTGCATTTAGTTTTCCCAACAATCTTACTTTGTCTCCAAAACTCTAGTGAAAATATAGGATTAACCTATGCATCAAAGCACAACATAGATGTTGTAACAATCATTGATTCATAGCTCCAAACTCTATAAAAGCATTATCTAGTTCATAGCTCCAATTTCAAAAGTGTTTAATAATAATAAAGAAACAATCAACATTCAAGAATTAATCTTATCAGTTCTACCAATTATTTCTCACCCCTTCTATTTTATTCAAACATCAGTTAATAATTATTCTCATAAATAATTTTTGTATACAATTTTTTTAATAATTTTTTTTTTTTTTAGAAAACCAATAAATTATTAAGAATATTGTGAAACCTATAATATATGTGTTTAGTCAATTTACATTATTCCATGTAAGGTACATTTAATGTACACATATTTTTGATGGAGTAGCCAACAAGTCAAAACAGATACATGTGCTCAAATCTTACACTCTCAATTATGGATTTGGTACATTTTTTTACAAACCATTATCCAGAGCTCAAGATTACATGTGAGTATGATTCCTAACAAATGACATTTTGCTTTTGTTTAACGTTTATTGATTTTACCCACAAAAAGGTGTGAGAAGAGAATGAGTATGCATTTGTCATGGGTTAAATTCAGATTATGGATTTTGTTGTTCTTCTCAATACACAATTCAAGTCATAAAAATTTGGCAAAGTTGGGATTTAGTTTTAAATGTGGGATGGGAAGATGTTGAGTAATTATCATATATTACTGTAAAGATCTCTCACACAATTTTTTAAGTTTGTTTCATTTAGGGCCATTAGCCATGTCTTTTTATTATTATAATGGCTTATTTTTTCCTTGTATTGGATATCAATTTAATATTTATTGTCCGATATATAATTTAACATTTGATGGGATGCTCTCTTGAAATATATCCTCATTAGAACAATCACACATGTCATTCTATTTTGAATAACCCATCAAGACATTTTAAGGGTTGGCTTAGATAATTTTGTGGTGAAGCTATCACATCACAAGGCCCAACATGCATATAATCCAATTGATAATTTGTGTTTATGTTTAATAAAAAAATTATTCATCTTATTTAATTTAATAATTAATAGATGTGTAATATTTAGATTGAGCTTTGCTTTATGTATTCGATTTGACAGTTTATATTTATTTTTAAAGATGAATATGATTGAATTTTCTTGATTGCAATGTGTGTCATGAATTAATGACTGCATTGCAACAAATATTTAAATTCTTAAATTAAACGTTATTAAATTTTTTTAGATTTGAATGAGCGTGCAAAGATACATAGGTTCACCTAATACATTATCAACACAAATGAAAGACACATGTATTCAATACTTAATATAATATTTTTTAGATTCTGAGTGAGAAACACTTACATTTAAAAAAATATATGATTTTATGTTATGAAATGAGTATTGGCTTTCCGAGGATTATAATTTGAGTTTTGAATGCGAATGTAAGTTTTATTTCCAATAGTTGGACTTACTATTTTCTCAATAAAGAGACCACTATATCCCTATGATAAATAAATGAATTTATTGTAACATTTCTACATATTTCTTCTTTATTATTATGTTGTTTCCAATTTCCATTCAGATTTGTAATGTTTTATTGTGCACTTGCCAACCTTTTTAAAGATAATTAAAACTATAAAACTACATATTTGTTAAAGTTTTGTTCTAAGTATTTAGTCATATTAATTATGTTGTATTTTTTCTTACAAAATATAAAAATTAAGAGTTGTTTTATGTAATGATTGTAAGCTTCAAGTCTCCTTTTAATAAAACATAAAAAAATAGCACCTCTTTATTTTGATGTTCTTACCATATAAACAATTTAATTTTGAAGATATATCAAACTAATGAATGTTTAACAATAATACCTATTATGTTATTACCTATCTTATTCATGGTCAACAAATAATAAGTATAAAATAAAGGTACATTGATAATTATGTATAGTTGGAGTTGGGCAAGTTTAAAACTTACAATATTCTAAATTAGAGTTTGATTTGTCATTTGATGGCATCAATACTATTCAATATTCTAAATTAGTGTTTGATATGTCTCACATTGTGCCCTTGAAAATATAGTTTCTGCATGTTAGTTTTATTATTATGTTGTAAACATTAGTAGTGAATGTTGGAAAATAATACATTTTTTCACCCTAAAAAAATGACAAAGTTCTTGATATGGGAGAATGTCTAGACCCAAATATTTATTTGTGTATCAAGCCTCACATTTATTTACTCTATTTCCCATAGCAAATATCAATCGTATAGTTTAAAACAAGCATGAAATACTTGATGGTAGTGGTCCAATTCCAAATCCATTTCTTTTTATTTATAGTTACCTTGGGTAATATGTCATTTCCTAAGGTTTTTTGTGCCCTTAGCATGTTGGTAGATATACCTTCTTATGTGCTATAAGTGTCATCGACAATTGTATCTTTTTACATTTTTGCACTAGAAATGCAAGATCAAATGCACCAAGAATATTTGTTTTCAAACACATATATATTTTTATGTGCATCTTGGCAAAATCACAACTATATAAACATATACATCAATGTCAATTACAAGATGATACCAATTATGTCTTGGTGGAATGTGAATTTATATAAATGTACCTATTTATTTAAAGTATTGTAAAAATAAATCCTACATTATATACCTTTCACCGTAAAAACTAGATGCCATTAACAACATTCAAGGACTATCTTAAGGTATGCATAGTTGAACCAAATGTACAAATTTCCACTTTACTCATTTATGTGCTTGCAACAAAACCTACAAGGATCCTTCCTTGGTTGAACTCTAGATGTAAATATTTTGGGCTATCTCATTGATGTAATTTGAAGTGAAAGATACATGAATGTTATCCACAAAATAGAGGAGTTTTGATCGTATCTGAATAAAAAAGGTCAAAATCTCAAGACACTAGTAAGCCATATGCCATTTTGTTATATGCTTTCTTTGAGGAGCGCAATTAAGGGGGTGTGGAACTAAAACGTTTAATTCAATTTTGGGTGCATTAATAGATTTATTTAATTAATAAAATCATTTAGATATTTTAATTATCATGTCATAATGTGCCCTAGTGTATCTTTTATTCATGATGTCTATGTAAGGAAAAGTTATAGTCAATTGATACTTAGATCACGTTGAAGTATAATAGTCCAAGATTGAACACGATGATGAATTCATATTGATCCTTTATTGTTATAATGTGCACTCACATAAAATTCATACATGGTGAATGAGGGACTTATTTAATTGATAAAATCGTTTATGCATTATAAATGGTGTGTTAATACATTATGTAACTTTTACCCCTGACGTCTATACAAACCAACCTTATTGTTGATTGATATTTGGATCACGTTAAACTATAATAGTTTATAACTAAACCTGATGATGAATCTCTATTAATTTGAAAGGATAAATTATGGTTTTTGTCACAAATATCATTATCACATTTGTGTCTTCACACAAATTATGCTCCATACATTGTATGTGGGATTTTTAAATTGAATCTCAAAATTGGTACCCCATATTAATGCGTATTTTTGGGGGGATTTACCCATGCACAAATATGTCACATTTGAAGGGAGATCAATTATTCTCATTAGAAACTTGGGCCAACTACCTCTAGTCAAAGACATATCCATGTTTGCATGGAAATCATATGTTTCAACTGTTTAGCAAAGTTTTGTCACTGCCATCACATTATTAATATTAGAAATTCCAAGCCAAAACTTGAGTATTGGGAGTTGCTCATTTATAAAATAATTATCTCATTATCCTGTAATAAAATTACTAAGGGCACTAAATAAACATACTTGAGAAAAAATGAATGACTCTTTAATGTTGGTACAAAGTTCTTTTGGAGTTACATCTGAAATATTCCATAATCATTGAAAATAATGGGGAAAAAATAAATTTCTTATTTTTATGATGGCATATTGAATACCCACAACCCAAAAATGCTTTTCAATTATAGGGAAATGTTGAGTTCCAATTTTTTCTCTCAAGTGACATTGTCTTGAAATATCTTGCTAAATATGCATCAAAAGTAGAGTATCAATTAGAAAGTTTGTACCATATGTTATCAAGTATTTCAAAAAATAAAATTTTAGATAAGCCATATTCAAATGCCTTTAAGAAACTTTTAGCTAGTATAAATGTTGATCAGACATTAGTGCACATGAAGTCTTTCATATGTCATAAAAACTCCCACTTGTTTTATGCAACCAATCATTTGTTTCATTGGATGTTAGAAAAACATTATATGTTGCATGTCCAAGAGTTAAACCAATTGACTTGTACCTTTAGTCTTCATTGATGCATACATGGAAAAACCTTCTTTATTGGAGTCACTATCTCTTATAGAAGTAAAAAAGTGTCATTTTTTTATTAAAAAAACATCATCACACTAAAAAATGGAAAAAATGTATTGAATATTTTTGTCTATATTCTCAATTATTTTCAATTCCCTATAAATATTATACTACTTATGCATTATTTTGTAAGACCGTGATTGTTGACACATATTTATCAATGATTGCATGAGGATTTCCCTCAACAATTTACAAATAATTTGATGAAATATTTATTATTCGCATTGGTGACATTAGGACATCATATGGTTTGATCATTTGGGAGAGCATTAACACTATTGTTACATTGTGCTTAATTTTGTATCAAAAAAAAATTGATCCAAGCAAAATAGCCTTCTGAAATCTCTTGTTGAATATTTGAAATGCTGAACAAAAAGCTAAAAATTGGAATTTGATAATGTCTTGAATAGATGTATCTTTATCTTTAGAAGAAAAAGTCTTATTTCATTCTTTAACACGTGTAACAAATAGTTCAACTTTAAAACATTATAAGGAGATGCCAAAGTTATTAAATATGCCAATCACACATAGTATAACAGAGCATAATAGGAAAAAAAATTAAACCCCAATGAAAATTAATGATAGACCAAAATTATTTTTTTTAAAGGCCAACACATTATGCTTACCTCTAAATTATGGGTATCTCATCGTTACATTTATTCATTTTCATCATAATCCCCCTCTTCTTGACCAAATTTTATTAAAAAATTCCTGATGGGAGTCAAATGGATGAAAATTTTAATGTCATCCATTAATTTTAATGGGACGTTAAACCCCACTCCTCACCACCCTACCCCCATTTCCATTATAAGGAAACCATTGATTGTAAAAAATAGTTTTAATATGTTGCACTAAAAGTTGTTAAACTCATCATAGGAACTATAACCACTCCTTTACTCTATGTTCCTTTTTTGAAAGTATTGCAAGCTTTTGTGTGTCTATAAGCTTTTCAATTTTGGTCTTTTGATCTTATTAGAAAGGACACATTAGGAATCCCTAAATTTTTTTAAATTGCCATCAAAATTTTCAACTTTATTATTCTCTATTTTTCTCAAACCCTCAATTATGCCATTAACCACAACAATAAGTATAATAGCATGCACTCCTAGCATGCCACACAACCCTCATTTTGAACTAATTTGAATGGCTTCTTTCCTTTCAAAAAAATTCCAATACTCATTTTCACTCCTTGTTTAGGCAATATGAAACCCTTATAGTAGCATTTAAAAAAAGATTAGAAAATATACAAGACAAAGGAAATGTTTAGAATTAATAATATTATCACAGTACAATGCAATATATATTGATAGATGATCAGCATCAACCTCGTCACCCTATTGTTCCCTAACGTTTCCCTTTCCGTTGATTTCCTTTTTATGCTAATATAATTGATTTCATAATTTTTTCAACACTTATTTTAAAGTATTATAAGTTAACACATCATTTTATTGGCACTATATTTTCTCAAAACATTGATCCTTGTAAGAGCTTTCTATTTCACCTCCTTTCTATTTCAAATAATTATCAAGAATGTATGATCGTGTGTATGTTCACATTATAAACTATAAGATCAAATGTTACCCTCTATGTTGTTATATACTCTTCCTTCAATTTGAATCCACTTATTTCACTCTATCAACATCTGCATTGTGCCTCCTTCGTGCATTGTGTGTGTGTGTGTGTGTGTGTGTGTGTGTGTGTGTGTGTGTGTGTGTGTGTGTGTGTGTATTTATACGTACACATATATGTATATGTATATGTATATGTACATGTATATGTATATGTATATGTATATCAAATTAAAAATGTTTTTTCTTAAAAAAACATATGATCCTTTTTGGAGCTTACATAATATTATTTTAAAGAGAATTTATTTTGAACCTTGGAAAATAATATGATGTACCAAATTTCAAAGCTTAAGATCCAAGAGTTGGAAACTATTTCAAGATCTTAAATGTATGGAATCTATTAGCACCACATTATATATTTTTAGAGGAAGTTTTGAACTATTGGACCTTATTTTTAAACAAGACCTTAAATTTTGGTACATAAAATTTGCCTCAAATAAACTTTGTAAAAATGGGCTAGTTAAAATCTTGTACCTAAGTACTATGAACTTCCACTAAGATTTATTTATATGACTATCAATTGTACCAAAAGTTACAATGGACACTCCGATTATGGATGTGGATAAAAGAGTAAATCAAAGCAAGGCCTATTGTAGGGTGCAAAATGCAAATGAAATCAAAAAATGTTACAACTTGTAGAAACTACACAAATAAAAAATGTATGTGTTGTTTTTGTTTGTTTCATATTTTAAGATATGAATTTATTTACTATTTTTTGTATAGTGTTGGAAATAAACAAGGATATATGTGAAGGGGCTCTAACATTTGAGCTCTTGATATTGTAGTGAAAACTAACTACATTGATCATTGTTGTGAAATTCTATTTCTAATTTATGTAATGGAACACCTTGTGATTTGTGTATTGGTATAGTGGATTCATTTTCAGGGGGTAATTGTTTGTGGATGGTATGATTGGTGGAAACTATTGGTATACATTTTGGATTGTTTTTGTTGTCTTCATGCATGAAGTGTGTACCTAGATAGGTTTGCATTTTGGAGACATACCTCCAAGCTATATTTCAAGTGCATATCTCTAAGATTAAAATCACAATCACAAGTACACCAAGATATTCATTTATTCAAAAATGACAAACCATGCATAGAAAAAACTAAATCATCTAAGTTGTATATAAAAAATAAAAAATTGTAGCGGTAAACTGTGTAGAGTGAATAATCTCACCTAAAATAAATTATAAAACAAAGAAAATCTGAATAATCCTTTGAGGTGGAACAAGAGATCCTCAAATTCACTCTATAATCCATTTATGTCCTGACACCTCCACATTAGCCAAAAAACTATATTGACATTTAAAATGTCTTAAAATGAAAAACAAATAATAAATAAAAATGGATGCACATTATTTAGACACCATGTAGGAGATAAATATTCCAATATAGGAGACATGAGTCACTCATTATGTTTTAATTGATGTAGTATTTTACTACTCATTTTATAGTATAAAATTATAATTATTCGATGGAAAATGAAAAGGAAATATATATTTTTGATTGGAGGTAAAAAAAGGGGGGTTTGAAAGACCTCAAACCTTAAAAAGACATAAAAAAAAGATAAAGTGGTAAAGTACCAATCATAGAGACAGTTACAAATTAGGGCTAACCAAAATCCAACAAACAATAGTATCAAAACACTAAAAAAACAACTAAACAATAAATAGACAACAAAGAAACAACCTAACTTGAAATTAAGAGGATCCAAACTCACTAAGAGTTTTGGCCGACTCCCATTCCTCTGTCATGAAATTAAGATAGTCTTCAACTATTGAATTTATTTTTCCTTGCATATTGATCCTTTTACTCACTTTGATTCACACTTTTTCCATTTTCCTTCTTAAGAATATCTCACATTATAGTGATACTAGCATTGTACTTTTTGATAGTGGCCCTACTAATTTTGATGAGTTTGTCGATGTTTGTTTGTTCCTTCTTCCTCTTAGTTTCCATTTAGCTCATTTTTTCTTCCATATGAGAAATTTTAATTTTCAAATCTCTAATTGTTTCTATTAAAGTCCATGTTTCTTTGTTCAAAGGAAAATTATAATAAAAAACTTCTATGTTAACTTGGAGATTCAATCAATTGATTCTTGTTTTAAGTTCCCCATTTTATTTCAAATGAATTTTAGGGCCTCCTTATGGATATTAATCTTTCTTTTCAAAGAGACAATTTTGTCTTGGTAATCAAATACATTATTTTTATAAGTATTTCATTTTTTAGAGTCCAAAAATTGATCTTGTTCCAGGTTTAAAACAATTTTTTCATCAACATTTCCCTCTCTTTCCTCTCTCTGTAGCCTGTAGCTACATTGCTAAGCGAATGTAGGCTTGGATATTGTCTTGCATAACCACCAATATGATTGACCAAGGTTTTAAGATCCTGTATCGAGGCCTGATGATCCAGGAGGATCCCCACACCAATCCAATCAAATTTTTTACAACCCTATTAAAAACATCCCAATGTTAAAGATTTTATGAAGATGAATCTAACGTATTTTGAATGAGGTGAAATAAACTTCATATGTGAAAGTTATGACATGTTGAATCAAGCAGGGTATAATGATGATATTAACATGGTGATTTTAGGTGTACTAGTGGCCCAATCAAGGCTTGACATGTGTACCAATTGTATTTTGACACATAGAACATCCAAAAATAAGTCCCCAATATATGCTATGAGTTTCAAACAAATATAGGTCTTAATACCAATTTATATGGTGTTGAAAATTTTATTAAAACATTATTATTAAAAAACCCCTCTTAATATGGGATTAAATCCCAACAAAATGCATGGAAGTTTTATCCAAGCCTAAAAACAAGGCAATGGAAAGAATCCCAACGTATTGGGTAAATAGATAAGACTTGAACCCATGAAACAAGGGCCTTGGGATAATTATAAGAGAATTATTGTTGCATTTGAAAAACATATAAATGGAGAGAAGAAAACTTTTTTTTTAGCCTTTGAAGGAGATTAAGTAAGAAACAAGTAAGCAAGTGTCCTTTTATGCAGGAAGAGCAACTCCCATATAGGAGATTGTTGTAAAGACTTCCTAAAGGTAGATCAGAGGTAATTGTTTAGACCAAAGTCATATTTTGGTATAAGTAGTATATGCAAAGTGTATTTTAAACTATTTAATAGACAAGTTTGAATTTTTTTCAGACACAAAGACATAGCCCCCAAAAGGGTGAACTTTGTTATCAATTTGGTTTGTGTTTTCTCTATTTATATTTTTTTAATTGATATTTTTAATCAGTATTTAATTTAATTTTAATCAAATAAGCCAATTTCATATAAAAGGATATAAATTAAGAAATTTTTTATGAGTATCTAAAATTGATAAATAGTGAGAGTTTAACATTAACTAACAATTTAGATCAAGTTTGGTATCAAAACCACTTATCGAGGATATTTTAATGTGGTTTTTAGATTTGTAAATTTTTATTTTGCATGCTAAATAGGTCTAAGAGTAAGCATGGAGAAGGATCGTTTGAAGAATATAACCCTAAAATTGGTGCAAAACATGTAAGTCAAGCCATGGATTCTCCTAGAAGAGAACCAGAATCAAAAGCATCCTTTTGTCAAGCCTTTATTGAGATGAAGAGTATGGTAGAAGAGTTGTATCATGAAAATAAGATGTGAAGCAAAGGTAAACAAGAGGATTAAAACTCAACCAATGGTAAGGTTAAATGAGAAGAATCTCCTAAATCTCCTCCATCTAAACATTCTCTTTCTTTCTCTGACAATAAGCAAAAGAAAGTTTTTGTTTTTATTTCTTCCAAGATTAAGCTAGATGTTAAGTTTAATTTTCAAATATATAATGGAGATCTTAGTGTAGAAAAATTAGATCATTGGATCAATCATATGGAAGCATATTGTATGGTTTATGAGATTAACGATGAGGAAGAAAAAATTTAGCTAGCTACTTTTTAGTTGGGCGGTACAACACTCATTTGGTGGGAGAGTACGACACAAGAAGATATCCCAAAACATGGTAAAGTGATTTCTTCTTGGGATGATTTTATTTATGCATTAAAAAATAAATTATATACATTAGGATATATGCAATAAGCTACTATGGATTGGTAAAATTTGAGGAAAAGTAAGGGCCAAAGTGTACAAGGTTATACTCAAGAATTTAGAAAGAGGGCTTTGGTGTTAGGTATTCCTCTTTAGACTCAAGAGACTCTTTTGAAATATATTGGTGAGTTACATAGTTACTTAAGGAATACAATCCTTATGTTTAACCCCATTATTATTGATGAAGTTTGTGTCTAAGCTACCCATATTGAATCAAGGGGGATAGTGAGAAAGGGAAGAGAACACTTCATAAAGAAGCCCAATAAACCACTTGAAAGCAAAGGTGAATGAAAAAGTAATATGAAACATACCTCCATAGTTAAGAAAGAAGATGGTAAGACTTTTTCCTTTCATTGCAAGAGATAAGGCCTTTAATATGTTAAGTGTTGGAAGTTCCATCCAAAACGTAGGCTAAAATGGCTCAGGAACAAGAAAGGTAAGAAGACTACTACAGTAGTATAACAATATCTTGGCTCTGATTATGGTGATGAGACCAAGTTCACCACCATGGGCATGCAAGTTAATCTTCTTCCTCTTCTAAAACTAAATTTCTTAATTCTCATTCTTCTTTGAATTCTAAATCTATGCGTAATGAAAGTAAAATAAATGAGTTGTTCCACATTAGAGTGATTTCTAAGCATACTAGGATAGATACTCTTTTTGATAGTGGATCTCAAGATAATCTCATTTATGAATAAGTCGTGAATAAATTAGAACTTGAAACTAAGCCAAATCCTAAGACTTACCCTTTAGGATGGGTAAGTGATGATTCTAAATTGCATGTCATGAAAACATGCAGGTTAAGATTTGCAATCACCTCTAAGTTCATTGATGAGGCAGAGTTAGATGTGGTTCTACTTGATATTTGTCATATTGTACCTAGAATTACTTATTCTTATGATAGAAAAAATATTCTAGAGGGAAGAGAATGAAATTTATTTACAAAATATGTGGTTGAATCATTATTAGATCCCATCAGATAAAAGTAAATTTATCACGTGTATCTGCAGGACATATGAAAAGCTTTGTCAATGCAAGCAAGAACTTTGTTCTTATAGTTTATAAAATCCAGGCATGATGATAAATCCAAGGCTCTAGAAGGTTATGATCCTAAACATAGAGATGAAATAGTTAATATTATGTCTAATTATAATGATGCTTTTTAGGATCCATAAGGTTTACCTCCTAAAAGACATATTCAACATGAGATATAACTATAAAAAGATGCACATATTCCTAATATTGGCATGTATAGGTTGTCCAAGGTAAAAAATGAATTAATAAATAAGCAAGTTCAAGTGTTTCTTGAGAGAGGGGTAATATGGCCAAGCACTTCTCCATGTAGTTTGCCAATTATTTTAGTGTCAAATAAAGATGGCACTTGGCAAATGTGTGTAGGTTTGTGAACCTTGAACAAGGTTATGATGAAAAACCATTACCCTCTTCCTCATATTGAAGATATTTTAGATTAAAAAATTTAAAAAAAATAAAATCATTTCACTAAGTTAGACTTAAAAAGTGGTTATCACCAAGTTAGAATTAGTGAAGGTAATATTTGGAAAACTACTTTCAAAACGAAGCAATATTTGTTTTAGTGGCTTGTTATGTCTTTTGGGCTTTGTAATGCTCCTTCCACTTTCATGTGGGTTATGAATTATATATTTATCCCATTCATAAATTATTTTGTAATAGTCTACCTAGATGATATTTTGATCTTTAGTCAAAATTGGAAAGATCATATACAACATATTAAGAAAGTCTTAGAAAATTTGCAAAGGGAGAAATTGTATCTAAAGTTTCTAAATGTGAATTTTGTAAAACATATTTATCATATTTAGGTTATGTTGTAGGGGATGATAAACTGAAAATTGATCCCTCTAAAGTTGAATCTGTAATGAAATGGCCAAATCCTAATGATGTAACTGCAGTTAGAAGCTTCCTAAAGGCAGTTTAATATTGGAGGAAGTTTATTGCTAACTTTTCATTGATTACGTCTCCTTTGCATGATTTTACAAGTAATAAAAAGGTTTTTTAATGGGGAGGCAAACATAAAAAAAACTTTGACATGCTGAAAGAGAAGATAAACACAGTCCCAATGTTAGCACTCCCAAATTTCCAGTAGCCATTCGAGATTGAAACCGATGCAAGCAATTATGCCATAGGTGCAATTTTGAAGTAGAAGCAAAGGCATGTTTTTTACCATTATGAAACATTCACAAGTGTGGTAAAGGTATATCCTACCTATAATAAATATTTTTATGCGTTGGTTCAAAGTGTGAATAAATGGAATCATTACTTAATGGGTAAAGAGACAATCATCCATATGGATCATCAGCCTTTTTAATATCTCCAATCATAGTTAAAGCTACAAAAATAAAGGCACTTTTGTTAGATGGTATTTTTGAAATAATTCCATCTCATAATCAGATATAAGAAAGGTACACAAAATAATGTAGTTGATATGCTTTCAAGACCTCCTACTGTTGCATCTATTATCTTACATCATAGTTCTTTGATGCATGAAATTTATAAGGAATAATGTGTTAGAGATGTTGATTTTGAGGATGTCTATGAAGATATAACCCATTGAAAGTAGGTATAAGAATTGGACTATCACATGCATGATGTATTATTATATCATCTTGGTAAGTTATGTATTCTGCAAGATGAAAGATTCCATGTAATTAAGGAATTACATACTTCTCTTGTTTCAGGACATTTTCACCTTGGGAAAATAGTTTAACAGTTGCAAAGATTTTATTATTGGCCTAGGAGCTATGAAAATGTATCCAAATATTTTAAAATTTGTATTCTTTATACCACTAGCAAGCCTAATAATAGGAATTTGGGCTTGTATACCCTGCTTCTTGTACCTGCCCATCCATGGGAGAATGTTTCTATGTACTTTTGGGTGGACTTCCTATGTTTATAAAAAATCATGACTATTTGTATGTGGTTATGGATAGATTTAGTAAAATGTGTATATTGGTGCCCTATAAAAAAATATCATAGGCGAGGAGGCTGCACACTTGTTCTTCAACAATGTTTGGGTTCATTTTGGTTTTCCCACATCCATCATTTTTGATCAAGATTCTCATTTCATTGGGGACTTTTGGTTAGATTTTTGGGACATGATGGACACAAAACTCAAGAAGAGCACTAACTTTCATCCACAAATTAATAGATAAATAGAAATGGTCAATCAAACAATGGTTCATTTACTCTGTGGGTATTTAAGTAAGCATCCTAAGATTTGGGATGAACACTTGTGTTATGTGAAACATGCCTACAATTGTGCCATACATTCTTCTACACATAAGTCTCTTTTTTAGACTTATTTTGGTTATTTTCCTAAATCACCTTTGGACTTCTCTTTTGGGTAAGATTTCATGTCAGATGGATATAAGGATGTAGATAAAGCAAATAAATTCATCCAAAAGATCCAATCAGTTCATCAAACTGTCCGAGAGCAATTAGAGAAGAGACAAGCCAAGTATAAGGCTAGGCATGACAAGCATCAGGTTGATCACCACTTCCAAGTTAGTGATCTAGTTTGGCTTCATATAAGCAAAGAAAAAACCAAATGAGAAGGCAGAAATCTAAAATCAATCAGGGATGGCCCATTTAAAATTTTAGAGAAGATTGGTAATAATGTTTTTGGTTAGAACTACCAACTTACATGTAGATGTATTCAGTTGTAAATATTGAAAACTTAAAATTGTATGGCCACCTATGATCATGGATCAAGGTGATAGTATTCAAGTACCCTCTGTATATGATTTTTCTCTTGAACATCTTGATGAGTTTTAGTAAGACATGATTCTTGATAGGAAGGCAAAGACATCACAAAGATGAGAGGTTGAATACCTATGAGTTGGCCTAAAAGGAACAAATACAAGCAAGGTAAGGTGGATGGAAACCATAAAAGTGAGGGAATTATACCCTAACTTATTTTAAGAATAAAATTAGACTTTTGGTGGTCCAAAATATTTTTGATGGGGAGGAGTGATCTATAGGATCCCCACACCAATCTGATCAAATGGTCTATAGCCCTATTGAAAACATCCCAATATCTAATAGATAATTGAGATGAATCCAATGCATTTTGAATGAGGTCAAATGGACATTGTATGTAAAAGTTATGACCTATTGAAGTAAGCAGGGTACAATGATGATATTAGCATGGTGACTCAACATGTACCTATTGTAGGCTATAATTTCACCCGTGTTGGAGAGTTTTTCAGGCTCTCTCACTCTCAGCTACAATATTGGACAACCTCAGGCTATGGGTATCCTGTAGTGAGATTGAACCTCTGGAGAAGGTCAGCTTCCTCTTGGTAGATCACCTAAAACTAAAGCTAAACTAATTCTCCATAGGGAAGAGGGTTAGAAAGGGGATAAGGGCTCTTAAGAAAGCTAACTAGGTGATGCACCAAAATAAAATGGGAAACTCCCATAAGGTTAAACCCACACTAGTTATGTAGAGGACAATACTAACTTACACAACCTCAAAATCAAGCTAGTTGCATTAATATTTCATGGAGGAGCTTCAAGAAGCAATGAATGCTAACAAAGATGATTTATAAGGCTCACTAAAAATTCACATCAATGGTGGAAAAAAAACTCAACCAGCCCTGCAAATAGCATTGAAAAACTCCTGAAACAAGGTCAGAAAGGAGGGCCATGGATGAGGAAGATTCTCCTTCACATAATGCCATAGTGTGTAACTAAATGGACATGAATTTGAGGCAATATATAAGCAAAGAAAATCCTTTATTGCATCAAGAGGTAGTTCTTACAAATTCTTGGCAAGGTCAAGCCTAATCAAGTTGAGCATATTTTACAATATCTCAAAGAGTGTCCCATCTCTTAGAGAGATGAAAAAGTCCAAAAAAATAAAACTGGGAACCCCACAAAATGAAAAAACATGAGATATATATAGAGAAAGGGAAGAGAAAAAGAAAGGGCTTGTGTGGGATAATAGAGAACTAAGAGAAGAAGTCATCAATGACAAGGACCATTACTATTGTACTCGAGCTATTTTATATTAAAATCATGCAATTGCTTTGACCATGAGATAAACCATCCAAGATCATCACAAACCTCCTTGATCCCCTTGTGCATTCAAGTCTCCCTTTATAGAGCTAAGAGAGCCATGTCTAAGGTAGCTACATGTTCTCACCAAGTGTAAATGATTTTATCTTTTGCATTTGTTTGTTGCTCTGCCTAGATGCATCTATTCTTATTTTGACCACTTTATATGTTTTGAATGTGAGCTGTAGACCACATCATTGGAGTTTGAAAAGAGGAGTCATTGTTGTCTATTGATAATTGGTTTATCTAAGTCCCACTAGGATCCTTTGAAAACTTGACCTTTTCTCATCTGTTTATCTCCTTGAACTTGGACCTGTACGAACCATTGATCTCCTTGCCATTTGGATGCCCTTGAACCACTTGTCCTTGATTGATTAGCCCCTCAAATTTATTGACTGTTTGACCTTAACGTTCCTCAGCCACTTTCTTTCAAATACTTTGAAAATTCTCCTTTCCAAAGGGAAAGTATCCTTCAGAACTTTTGAAAATGCCCTTTGGTTATTTGAAATGAGCCATCAGATTTTTTAAGTGATCCCTTTTATTGAGAAAAGTTCCCTTTGCATTTGAAAGAAAGCCCCTTTTGGAAATCTTACAAATGTACCTTTTTAAAGGGAAAATACCCTTTGCATTTTTTGAAATGAACCTTCCCAAAAGGAATGTCCCCTTTGGCTTGCTAAAAAATACCATTTCTTTGGAAAAAAACCTTCAGGGAATTAAAAAGAACCTTTCAGAAATTGTTTCAGATGATAGTCCAAGATAATTTCTTTCACTTAGTCTCCATACAAAGTCTAAAAGAATGAGCAAGTAAAGACTTAACCAAATAATAGATTTTGCACTTAGCCCTTTTAGTCTACGAGATCTTCTAGGTTTGTGCTTAAACTTGTGAAAGCTTGATTTTGTGAAAACCTTACTTGGATCCTCTCTATTTACAAATGTTGGATCCATCTCTAAGCCTTTGATCCACTACTTCATCAAACCATGCAAGAGCTTTATATGTGGGCTAAAAATGGCCAACATTTTTGGTGACTCATAGGGAAGCATGCCTACTATGCTTGAGAACCCACCTCATTTACCTCATCTGATCCATTGGGCATAGAGTCACTACTTTCTCTGACAAGGTTGAATTTATCTAGAAACTCCCCCTAAAGTAATAAGGATAAAACAAAAAAAAGTGACCAAGGCACTTGGGAAAATAAAAATAGAACAAAAAGGAAATGTGCACAAGGCACTTGGATGAAATCATGAAATCTATCCTAATATATACAAGGTGATAATTTACAATTATATCCCTCCTGGATCAAATGGGAAACTATGAGTATTATTCAATTGTAACAATCCAAGATGAAAAATACATTGCTTTAGAGGTACTAGAATTGGTGAACCAGGCAGCCTTATGGTCAATCCTTTTGATGTGCTCTCTAATGGATGGAATGGAATAGACATGTATTCGATGTAGACATACTATTTCATGTCCTCCAAACTTGGTTCATGTTGGACTGTAGGTGATTTTTCAAACTTCTCATTTGATGGATTAATTTTGTGCTCTAAATCAAGCATAATATGTGATGGCTCCTTTGAACTGGTGCTTGGATTACTATCTAGACTTAAGAAAAAAAGCTTTAAGTCATCTCAAAAGGTATTTTCCTCTTGGTCATCCAAGACAATGCCAAATTCAACTCCATATTTGCTCTGTTTGCTTTAAAAGGAGCCATCTGGTAGTTCATTAATCCACCTAAGGCCCAACATGTCATATTTTTGTGGCTCTAGATCTGACCATTCCCCCTCATTCTTGAAGACATCAGTACTACCTTCAATGGACAATTCATCTTGAGATTGGTCAGCTTCTTCAACCTGATTGGTGAGTTCATCCTCATACTCTGGAGAAGGCATAGGCTAGTTTAGAACCTCTACCTGATCCATGAAGTCATGGTACAATTGCTGCCATACTTCATCTTGATCCTCTTGCTCATTCATGACCTCTCCAACATGGTCAGCTAACTAATTGACTATGTCAATCTCTACACCTTGGTCATCTTCATCTGTAGCCACACTAAATGGAAGCTATTGGGACCAAACAAAATCTTCTTTGCTCTCAGTTGCATCTTGAATACACACCTTTTTAATTATGAAGGCATCAGTACTACCTTTAGGGTCTAATTCATCAATGTCAAAGCCATGCCATAATAGATGGTCCAAACCTGATTTCTCCTCCCTTTATTAGAGTGGACTGCCTATCATGATCTCCTCATCATAGACACTTGTGTTGTCCTCTTCAAGCTCAAATTTGACTCTAAGATCCTCTATTCCTTGAAATATAGGCTCTTCCTCCAAGAGGGAGATGGTGGGAGGGTGAAGAAGTTCATTATGCTTGTAGCTTAAGAGAGTGTCTTTCCAACTAGATACTTTGAGTGGTCTCTTTGGTGGTTCTTGAGGGAGGGAGAAAGAGTCTTGGAACTCTTGTATGGTAAGCTCATTAAGCTGAGCTAACACCTCTTTTTTATATTCTTCAACCACTAATTCCTCCTTATCTTGAACTGACTCTTGGATCACCACAACTAACACCTCTTCTTTCTTCTTTATGCCCTTCTGAACTATTTTCCATGATGGAAATGTATAGGGAACAACCACATTTTCTTCCTTTTGAATGGGTATAGGAGGGGGTGGTTTCACAAGAGAGGGCATGACATAATCAGGGGCAAATGAGTAGAAGAAGATCCATGGTGGGATGGTTTCAAAATCTTGAGTGGGAATGGGTGTAGGGGTAGGAGAGGACAAACTGATTGGTTTGGGTTTGACATACTCATCCTCCTAATGAGTCAACATATTATCTATTGAGAGTATCCATTCCTTCATCTCTTGCTTCTCAACGTGTGGATAGTCACCTTCTTCAATAGATGCCCACACACTCCAAAACTTATGCAAGAAGCTCCTTATCCCCTCCATGGCATGAATGGGAAATTCTTGTCCAAGTCCAACCTACTTATTGATTTTCATGATTGTTCTCCCTTGGTCCAGTATTTCTTCTTTGATTCTTGATAAGGATAGACCTTGACAAGGTTGACTAGGGGGTTCATTTGAAACCTTTGGAGGCTGAGATAGAGGCTCTTGGAAGGGAGAGCACACATAGGATTGATTGCACTGAGTATGTTGATCTTCATAAGACATCAACACACTTTCTAAATTTTGGAATATGCTTCTCAACCACACCTTATTGTTCCTCTCACAAACTATCCATTGTTTGTCCTCACAAATTAACCACATGTTCTTGACCAACTGAACAGAACTCCTTGCCTCTTTTAGAACATGAATAGGGATGAATAAATAAATTTCTAAACCCCTACCAATCTCCCTTATCAACTCTATATAATCTGATAATGCTTGCTTTAATCCTGACAAGGATGTAACAGGTTAAATATAGTCTTGACAAGGGGAATTAACAGACTGATTTGAATGCAAAGGAGACTGATCTTGGTCATATGCAGGAGTGGGAGGGGAGAAAAGGCCATAATAGGGTTGATAGGTTGTTTGAGGGCCACTTAGGGGGAACACATAAACATTATTATCTTGATAAATGTGATGTTGAGGTAGAGAATAAGCATGTTGATCAAAATATGGTTGATTATACATACCAAATAATGATGATTAGGCACTTGGGCTGCTCATACCAGTTGATGAATACTTAGAGTCACCATTGGTGTTTGCACACATGCCTCCAAAGGTTAATTAGATGAAGAGAACACCAAAAATATTCACTCAGTGAACAACATGGTCCCACCAGGCGTGCCAAAAACTATTGTAGGCTAGAATTACACCCTTGTGGGAGAGTTTTTTAGGCTCTCTCACTCCTAGCTACAATATTGGAACAAACTTAGCCTGTGGGTATCCTATAGTGAGGTTGAACCTCTGGAGAAGTCTAGTTTCCTCTTGGTAGATCACCTAAAACTAAAGCTAAACTAATGCTCCATGGGGAAGAGGGTTAGAAAGGGGATAAGGGATCCTAATAAAGCTAACCAAACGATGCACCAAAATAAAATGGGAAACTCACATAAGTTTGAACCCACACTAGTTCTACAAAGGGCAATCTTAACTTACACAACCTCAAGATCAAGCTAGTTGCATTAATATTTCATGGAGCAGGTTCAAGAAGCAATGAATGCAAACAAAGAGGATTTCCAAGGCTCACTAAAAGTTCACATCAATGGTAGAAAGATCACTCCACTAGACCTACAAATAAAATTGAAAAAATCCTTAAATAAGGTTAGAAAGGAGGACCATGGATGAGGAATACTCTTCTTCACACAATGCCATAGTGCGCAACTCAATAGACACAAATCCAAGGTAAGAGATAGGAAAAGAAAATCCTTTATTGCATCAAGAGGTAGTTCTTACAAATGCTTGACAGGGTCGAGCCTAATCAAGCTGAGCATATTTTTTAATATCTCAAAGAGTGTCTCGTCTCCCAGAGAGATGGGAAAGTCTAAAAAAAAATTGGGAACCCCATTAAATGAAAAAACATGAGATATATATAAATAAAGAAAAGAGAGAAAGAAAGGGCTTGCATGGGAGAATGGAGAAATAAGATAAGAAGTCATCAATGACTGGGACCAATAATTTTGTACTTGAACTCTTTTATATCAAAAGCATGCAAGTACTTTAACCATGAGATAAATCATCCAAGATCACCGTAAACCTTCTCGAACACCTCTTGCATTCAAGTTTCCCTTTTTGGAGCTGAGAGAGACATGTCTAAGTTATTTGCATGTTCCCACTAAGTTTAAATGATTTAATCTTTTGCATTTAAAACTTGGCATGTTCCTTCACTTTGCATGTCCAATGCTCCACCTAGATGCATTTATTCTTAGTTTGACCAATTTATATGTTATGAATATCAGTTGTAGACCACGTCATTAGAGTTTGAAAATAGGAGTCATTGTTGTCTTTTGTTGATTGGTTGATCTAAGTCCCACTAGGATCCTTTGAAAACTTGACCTTTTCTCATCCATTGATCTCCTTGAACCTGGACCTCTATGAACCATTGATCTCCTTGAACTTAGACCTCTATGAACCATTGATCTCCTTGCCAATTGAATGCCCTTGAGCCATTTGTACTTGATTGATTAGACCCTCAGATTTACTAACCGTTTGACATTAACATTCAAATTTTGGGTACTTTGCAAATGCTTCTTTCCAAAGGGAAAGTACCCTTCGGAGCTTTTGAAAATGTCCTTTGGTTATTTCTAATGAATTGTCAGCTTTTACAAGTACTCCCTTTTGCCAAGAAAAGTGTCCTTCACATTTGAAAGAATGCACCTTCCAAAAATCTTACAAATGTACCTTTTCAAAGGGAAAGGACCCTTTGCCTTTTTTGAAAATGAACCTTCCCGAAAGGAACATCCCCTTTGGCTTGCTAAAAAAGACCATTTCTTTGAAAAAAAACCTTTGGGGAGTTGAAAATTACCTTTCAAAAATTGTTTCAGATCAAAGTATGAAACAATTTCTTTCACTTAGTCTCCATACAAAGTCCAAAATAATGAGCAAGTAAAAACTTAACTGAATAAGAGATTTTGCACTCAGCGCTTTTAGTCTACAGGATCTTATAGGTTTGTGCTTAAACCTGTGAAAGCTTGATTCTGTGAAAACATTGCTTGGATTCTCTCTATTTGCAAATGTTGGATCCATCTCTAAGCCTTTGATCCATTGATTCATCAAACCATGCAAGATCTTTATATGTGGGCCAAAAATGGCCAATAGTACCATTGGCCCAATCGAGGTTTGACATGTATACCAATGGTAATTTGACACATAAAACATCTAGAAACAAGTCCCTAATATATGTTATGAGTTTCAAGCAAAGATTGGTCTTGATACCAATTCATATGGTGTTGAAACTTTTATTAAAACATTATTATTTTAAAAACCCTCTTAATATGGGATTAAATCCCACCCAAAATATGTGGAATCTTTATCAAAGCCTGAAAAAAATGAAATGGATAGATAAGACTTCAACACATAAAACAAGGGCCTTGAGAGCATTATAAAAGACTCATTGTTGCATTTGAAAAACATATACATGGAGAAAGAAAAAATTATTTTTTAGCCTTTGAGGGAGAGCAAATAAGAAACAAGTAAACAAGTGCCCTTTTATACAAGAAGAACAACTCCCATATAGAAGATTGTTGCAGAGACTTCCTAAACACAGAGTAGAGGTTATTTTTACATACCAAAGTCATATTTTGGTGTAAATAGTATATGCAAAGTGTATTTTACACCATTTAATAGATTGATTCGAGTGTTTTTCAGACCTGAAGATGTAGCCCCCAAAAGGGTGAACTTCATTATCAATTTGGTTTATGTTTTCTCTATTCATATTCATTTAATTGATATTTTTAATCAGTATTGAATCTTATTTTAATCAAATAAGCTAATTTCACGTAAAAGGATAGAAATTAATAAAATTGTTATGAGCATCCAATTTTGATAAATAGTGAGCATTTTGCATTAACTAACAATTCGGATCACCTAGGAAGCTTTCTTGGATTGATTTCCTTTGGTATTATTTTTAGTAGCATTATTACCCTCAAGAGGGATGACAATAGAGATGGATTTAAGGGTTTTATTATTTTTAGGAGTGTTTCCATCATCATCTCCTTCAATAGGGTTAATAGAGGCTTCTAAAGGGATGGTTTCAATAAGCTTGATTTTTGGATTAGAGTTTGGGCTAGAGGACTTGGCTTTGGTATGGTGGAAAATAATATATATTAAATCTTGATGCACATGGAGTAAATATTTTTCATGTGTAACATCAATTACTCAATTATCTAGAGACATAAACATATAAAATGGAATGTTTATCATCTTTTTATGTTTGAAATGATTCAAGAAAGCAAAATGGTAAGATAGATCAACTTTGTTTGTCCCTTCCAAAGTGACACATCGTTATCTGATGAAAAACCTTGTCCCATGGCTTCACAATTGAATTTATGAATATCCTCCTTATAATTTAATTAATTTCTCATTGCCTAATAGAAATGCCATAAATTGTACTTTTTCTCCCTTTTTCTTGTAATATTTAATGACTTCCATGCTTGAGCATGTAACTTGATCAATATTTTACTATGACACTGCAAAGCAGATAACTCTGATAGTAACCTTCCTGACATTATAAGACTTTATAAATTCAAATGAAATATAATTGAAATGAATTACCATTCTTTATGGTGGTGATTACCCTAGTTATAGTTATATATAAAATAAGGAATCAATTAGTTGAAATTAAATAGATATAAGCATACACAAATGAAAGTATAGAATTTAGATCTATCTAATAGGTTATGAAGAGAAACAAGTCTAAGTGTTACAATGAAAATAGACTAAGCAATGTAAAAGACAAATGGATAATGAATTATCACACCTATTTGTTGTTATATAGATTTGAGACTATAGACTGACTATAGTGACTATATGCAACCTGCTCTTGAAATATCAAAATTATACTTTGAACTTAGATAGATCTGTGAACTATGTGGGTTCATATTATATAGACCCAACCATGATAATGCCATCAGGGTAGTGTTTATCTCTTGTGGCCATGTCCAACCTGTTATGGTTTTTGTATGATGATATTTATATCACCTATGCATTATCACCTTCTTGTTATACATGTACTTTTGATTAGTTATTGAATATAATATAATAATCCCCTCAGATAATATTGGCACTTAAAAAATAACAATAGTAATGGAGTCAGGGAACTACCAAGGTAAAATTAAAAACTACATATCCCACACACACAAAATCAAACCTCCAAGTAGATCTGTGAGTGTGTGGATGAAATATCTCAAGAGAGGGTTTTGAACCCCCTCTTTCCTCAAAGTGATACTACAACTTTTGTAACTTGTTTTTACCCTAATTTCATATAAAATACCCTTATAGGATAAAATTAGTGACTAATGATTGATTCTGATATATATAATATACACAAGTACTCATGAAAATTGATTTGAACTATGATAAACACTCAAGCTAAATTTAAATAAGAGGAAGGAAGGCTCTTAGCCTATTTATCGTAATGTTTTGAGTTCTGGTTGTTTGAATGTTGTGTCTCTACATTGTGTAAATATTCTATGTATAGTTTTTTTTGTCCTATTACTCATTAGTTACTTCTATCATGCTAAGTTAGTATCAACTATTAATATTGACTTGTAGTGGTTGGTATTCCTGCACATAGAGAGATCCTATTTTCTTTTAGGATGATGTGCATGTGTTTGTAATGCCTATTTTTTCTTGTATCTCTTTCATAATTACATGGATGAACCTATATAATTTAACCTTAATTATGCACAAGAAATTTGATGTCAAACTCAGATGTCAAGTGAAAGGGTTGAGTTTCACTGAATTTGGTCAATCTCTATTCACTGATCAAGCAATACACTACATGGTCAATACTTTGAAGATTGCTCAAACTTGAATATAGTTATCTTGATAATGTTTATGTGTGTAATTTTGGATGTAGGCCTAGATGCTCTTTCTCCTATCTTTCCCTTGATATAAAGATGTAGATGTAAATTGACCTTCGTAAACTTTAGATTTAACTATAACAATTTTGTAAGTACAATATGTAATCTTCTCTAACTCTTGATAATGCAAAGTGCTTATTCTAAATTACCTCATAATGACTTTGTATATATAGGAGACTCTATCTTTAAATTAAAGACCTAGTGGTGTGCAAAGATGATCAAAAGAACCTTAAATATGCCCAAATAATCGTCATAAAGTGAAATATTCCCAAGAGAAATAAAAAATGCCCAAGTCACTTTTGTCATCTTCAGTCAATATCGACATTCAATATTAACCGTAAATGGTGGAACTGACCTGAGGCCTAAAAAGAATCCAAAATGAAAGAAAGCACCGAATATCAATGTAATATGGAAAACCAAGCTGATGATGATAGGAAAAATGTGTCATACAACTAAATAAAATCAATAAGATGATCAAAGACCAAAGGAAATGTGCCACTAAGTACTTAGTTTTTAGTTTGAGATTTATACATGTAAACTTTCCAAATAAAATGTGAAACAAGGCTTATACCAAATCTATATATCTACATCTCCTCCCCTTTAATTTAACATTTTAGTGGAACTATAAATACTAGATAAAAGGGAAAAAGAGAATGCATACATGTGTTGGTGATTGTGAATTTATACTTGTTTTTTGTTCCTATCATGTCCAAATGTTCCTAAAAAAGATGATGTATGGGATTAGATAATTTTATGGCCAAATAAATAAGTATAGTTATAATGAAAAAGATATTTATATAACAAATACACATGTATGTATGTCTTATGGTGTCACCCACATAGTATTATCTTGTTGTGAAGAGTGGAGATGCCGAGGGTCAACAATTGACTCAATCATTATTAAGAAGAAGAAGAAGAAGAAGGGAATTGTAGTCTTATTCACTTCCTAGCCAAGGAAATGGAAAATATTCCAATAGGTTATTTGAATATTAGTTCCACTATTAAAAGTGGGAACCCAAACTGGCTTCAATGAATGATGTGTTAAGAATCATTGAACCTTAACACAACAATTAAAATGAATCAACCACTACATATGGTTTTTTAGATTCAATTTGTATATTTTCGGTCCAACTCACTCAAGTTTGATCAATGCATGATCGAAAGGGAATGAATAGTTTTCATGCCCCCATCATGACCATTGATTTGATTGTATAATTTTACGTTAGTTTTCTCAAGTTCACTCAATGTAAAATAAAAAAATGCATGATCGAAAAGAATGAAAAATGTTCATACCCCCATCATGACCTCAAATTTGATAAGTGTGAAGTGGGTTGAAAATCATTCATAATTTATCTTGTAAATTGTATTGTTGTATATGTGCATGAACCAATATCATGCCTTATGAATCTTAAAGTGTGTGTGTGTGTGTGTGTGTGTGTGTGTGTGTGTGTGTGTGTGTGTGTGTGTGTGTGTGTGTGTGTGTGTGTGTGTGAATTAGTATCATGCCCCCCGAATCCATATTAATGTGAAAATATTTGTCACGTAACCAAACTCATCTAGTATGTGAACTATTCTAATAATCTAAATCATGTATAATGTGTCAAATTCTAATAATTTGAATCTTTGAAGCTATTATGACACATTGAATGGCTTGAAATCTAACAAATATTGTTCATGTCTAGGATTAATTTCTATAATAATCCTAATGTATGCACCTTGTTTGATGTGAGGAATGTGATTTCCACTTTGATCATATATATAAGTTTGATCATCTAAAAAAGTTTCTAAATTTATTAGCTCTTGAATTGATCCTTTGAAATATTCATTTTTCTATTTTTTTCATTGTAATTTGAATTTGGCATAAAATTGACTTGAAGGAGGCATAAAAAGATGATATACTTAGATAAATTTGCTCATTGGATAGTATAAAATAATTTATGGAGGTAATAGAATGTATATATAATCAAGAGTTTCCCCCATATTATAAAAATAGGGCAACATTGTTGTAAAAGAGGTGGAGTTTAAACTATCTCTAGTAGAAGGTTCGTAGGTATTAAATTGTAAATTGAGTTTGGTATAGTACATAGTTAATACGTCAACCCATACAAATAAGTTTAGTTTTAAAAATTTATAATTCATTTTCACGTTTTTTATAGTGATTTTGAGCTCTAAGCTTTCACAATGCCAAGCCATTGAGATTATATACTTGTCCATTTTTTAGTATTTGCAGACTTATCTACAGGCCTAATAGCCCAAAGATCTAGTATGTAGATTCTTTTGCTTTTTTATTTTTTTTAAATTATGCTTTTTAATTTGATTTTTGAGTCATTTAGAGGGGTGACATTACTGAACCTTCAAGGTTAGTACTATCAAACATCTAATGGAATTGTCTTGATTTCTAACAATACTGACCATCAAAATAGACCACCTAGGAAGGTACTATCTAATGATAATGAGGGAGTTAGTCTGACGAGTCCTTAAGATTTGTATTCCTCTATATGATATATATACATGCATACGTACATACATACATATATATTTTCACAATCATATATATTGTATTTTATATTGTTTTATTTGTGTGTTTCTATAGAGGCATTTACATGTGAGCGAGTTCATATACGGTCATCACATGGAGATAGTTATTGAGCTTGGGTTAGATGATGTTAGCTAGTATACTCTTGATAGGGTAGGTCTTGCACATGTAGGCCACCTAGGATAGATATTGTATGACATGCACCTCATTACTACCTTAGTGGAGAGGTGGAATGCCAATGCTTGCACATATTAGCTCCCTACATGGAAATGATTGTAACTCTGAAGGTTGTCTAGAATATATTGATAATTATGATAGTTTTAGAGCAAGCCATAGTATGAGCCATGGTGAAGCAGGGTAAGTGCCTTGTGTTCATAGATATATGACTGGTCAAACTTGAGGTGATCAATATAGAGGGCATAATTATACAATTTTTCTTGGAGATATCATCACATTAAATATTTTGCATTTGTGTAAGTTCATATGTTGTTTACTTGCTTCTTTTGTTGTTGTAGATGGTAGGGATTTTTCCATATCTTATCATATGTATGGTTTTGTTCATGATATTGAGGAGAGAGGTAATATATATTCATGGGGGCACACTATCTAGGTTTATTTATATAGATTTACTTTGGAGGGCCATGTTTGAGGCCTTGGGGTAGTTACCTTGTTGCATATTTGGGCATATGACCATATAGTTGTGGTTCGACCAATTGGGGGACCTCATGATGGTTAGGCCCAAATGTAGGTTTTTATATAATGATGGGTATTAGATAGATAATTAGGTTTGAATATTATGGATTAATCTATGAACATAAATAGGATCACACTAGATGGAGTTGTTTGGAGGCCTTATAGAGGCTTTTTTGGTTGGGATGAAGATGTGATCGAATTATGTCATATTTTTATTAGTGTTTGGATTTAGGACTGATTTCCCTATGGTGGAGAGATCCCAATTTGAGAGGGTCACATGTCAATTTTTCATCTATAATGATGTTCCCTCGATTACATGCCCTTGGAATCACACTACAAGGTTTTATCATCATCCTAGTTATATGTTAGGGCCTAGTGTTGTGGATCTAGCACCTATTCTTGCAAGGCACATAAAACCATTTATTATGTTCGTTGATGTTGATGATGTAGGATGCACTACATGGTACACTCAATTATGGATAGACATGATATGTCTCACCCTTTTTCCTATTGTATCAGATCCAATGGGCATGACTTCAATTTAGAGTGGCGGTGGATGAGAAACATGTCAGGTTGTAGCACAACCTCCTCCAGCTAATGCTATAGTTTTTGTAGTTGCACATAAGTATATACTTTTACATTTATATTTGTATTCAAATTTTGGTTTAGGTTTCATATGTTTCTAATGTTTTGTATATTTTCCTTGTTTGTGGTGTAGGTGATAAGTATTGGGCAACTATGGAAGACTCATATTTTCATACTTTGACACAAGATATCCCATTTTATATAGTTGGTAGTGGATTGATTGGTTGAGTATACCATTTTTTAGGTGTGCATGCACGTATTTTTGATCCTATCACCATTACTTCCATAGACTTCATTATAGTTTCTGTAGACACTTAGTTTTGGCCACTTTCGTGTCTAAAATAACATTCAGTTCAATTTCTAGAAAATGACACATTTAAGCCTAAAAATCACTTGAATTGACCAAATTCATCTCCATAAGGTATTTAATTGCTTAGAAACATGATGAGGCTAACTTATTTGGTGTATTATCCTATATGCATCACTAACCTGGTTCAGTTCTAACCCTTGTCAAATTATGACATAGTAATTTGACACTTTTGACATGTCAAGTTATTAATAAAAACATTTAAATCAATTGCCAAAAGCTAAAAATCACCAAGAAATACAAATTATATTGTAAATCCTAATTAACTTGCTTTAAAAAAATTCTAAATCAAATTAGAGAATTTCATTTACTAAAAAAGAATTTTTGCCAAATATGAATTCAAAGAGTCAAATGAGCTAATAGCGTGATTTATTGTCTCATAAATATTCAAAATTATGACTCACACCTCACAAATATATAAAGTGAGTTGTCATGCCTCAAAAATATCAAAAACTAAGGTGTCAAGATTTTATGAGTGCCTTAAACCCTCCTAGAGTTAGATTGACTTAACCAAGGTAAATTTAGACTCAACCTAAGTTGGAATTTAACCTAACCTACCCATGGTTAGAGTTAGTTCTTTGAACTATAAATACAAGTTCCCACACCATTGATAGATAAGTATTTTGTGTGTAAGGTTATTCTGCTGGAATAGCTTCTTGAAAACTTTGAGAGTAGTGTTACTATGCCAAAAATATGGCAAGCTTCACACCAAGCCACAAGTGACTATTGAATAGATATTACCACTATGGAATAGCATTGCTCAAAGACTACAATCATCATAGGCTGATCATGATCATTATTATGCCAAGAAGTAAGCATCATATGTGACAAGAGAGGTAAAAAAATTGTGTTGTCTTCATCTCTTTTTTGTGCTCTTGCTTATTGTGTTATGTTCCCCCTACTTCCTAGGCAAGAGGGTTTAGCTTTAATGAATTGTTTTTCTTTATGTTTTCTCATTTAAACTAACAATATACTAATCTACATATTTTTCCCTCTTCAAACTCCTAAGGTACAGTTTCTAGTGAGCGTAATGATCTCTAGGTAGAACTACATAGATGAATGGTGCCTTCTCTTAAGAGTAATAGTGATATATCTATGGATATTTTTACTCACTACAGTTATCTATAGACAAAGCATGCTCAAACCATGGTGTAGGTGGGAAATATTAAGGAGTGTGTTAGATGATATAGTCTTGATCACGTGTGCATAGAGGAGATAGTGGAGTCTCTACTGCTAGAGCTAGTGGACATAAGGATAGTGATAGTGATGAGTCCAATGGATCAAGGGATGTAGCCCTAGTTGTTGACTAAGTTTATTTTTTTTTAAACTTTAATTTTATCATATATGATGAGTTAGATTATTTTTATTAAATGGGTTTTTCAAATGGATTTGGATATTAGTGTTGTCTCATCTGGTTTAATATCTACATTCCAAATATCACAATTTTTTATGTTATTTAATGTCACATGTTGTATACATGCAATGACTAATTTATATCGCATTATGTATTAAATGTGAATTTATGTTCATGTCATGTCGTGCCCAACATGTTGATTGATTATTTCACTTTTTACATTTGTATAGATGTTATGTGTAGAATAATCTTGTACTTGATAAGTATTACACACACACACGAGATTAATCCATGGTATTGTTACTTATGCTAAAAAATAATTTCCCCACCCCTTATGGAATAATACTTTAATGTAATCATGTGAATATAGTTGATAAATCTTCTATGGAACTCTCTAAGTGGGTTCCTTTTCTTGATTTTGCCATGAGATATTGTTAGTTTTCACTTTCACTTTATTTGTATATTCTTGATTCACTTTTGGTATCCATACTTGTTTGGGAGTATATGTAATTATGCCTAAATTATGTTTTTCCTTATTATTCATTATGCCTTCTCTTGGTTCTCTTCTAATAAGAGATTGAGTGACCATTAGTTCCACAATTGGAATAACTTTGGATATATGAGTCGTGACTCGTGGTAGAATGTGAACAAGAAGAAGATCTCCTAGAAACATCATCCTTATAAGTCTGATAGGCCATTGGTTCCTTTATAGAAATGCCTTAAGAATGTCTCATTATTTGTCAAATCAGTAGTATAAGAATATGGAGAAGGGGTTCTTTGATTGATTGTCAAATTTTCCAAATGTTATAACTCCTTTATCCACAAGTTGTGTAATCTTTTGTCATAATGCATAGCAATCATTGTATTGATGTCAATTAATACCATGACAAATACAAAATGGTTTGCATTTTAATTTATCAATATGATGAAGAGGTTGATAATAGTTATGAGGTAGAGTGTTTAAATTCTCATCTAATAATGTATGTATAATATCATGTGGTTGATCCATGAAACTGTCTAATTTGAGTGGTTTTTGATTATTGAAGGTAGGTTTGTTCACTTTAAGTACCACTTTGTAAACTAATTCTTTCTCATTATTTAGGACCTTAACTTAATTTTACTTGAACAAAATATTTTCCTTCTAAATTGGAAGAGTTTTTTTTACTTCCGTGTGTGAGATTTTTGATGCAGGAACATCCATGGTAGATAGGTTATCATGCATCAACCAAAAATAGAGTGTTGATTATTTTATTTTCTTTTTCTTTGTCATTTGTTCTAGAGTGTTTGGTTATAAATTGCTTTTTTTGTTTTCATTTTGGATCTTCTCGGTTTGGTGTATTTACTTGGTTGCTTCGAAATTAGATTAGACCAAACTCTGATTTGGTCTAAGTCTTCCAGCAGTTGTAATCGAGTTCCTAATCCCCAATTAGGTCTATATAATATTGGTTCTTGACTCATAGTGTTAATCAAATTTCTTGGTGCTGATTCAATCTTGGTGAAAGCTACTTGTGTTTTTTAATGTTAATCAGAATTCTTTCACCAATTGGGTTTGTGAGTGTTGCAAACTAAAATGCTTTGTTAATCAGGATCATAAGCCTAATTGGGTCTCCAAACATTTCATCATTGTATGTAATTGTATTCAAGCTTACATGTTTTTGATTTCAATGTTATTCAAGATCAAATCCCCAGTTACGTCTTTGTTTGGCTCGACATAAGGTCTATGTGTATTATGAATTTCTAAGCATTGACCAAGTCTATGTATATGGTTATTTTTTCTTGTAGTAGTATGCAGAGTTGAAACCCCACTTGGGAATGCCTATAATAGTAAGTGGGATTTAGAACCTAATTAGTCTAAAGATAAGATTTTTTTTTGCATGTAGTGATATGTGTCAATGAGCAGCTTGACAAGGTCTTCGTTGGGCATAGTGGAGGCTTATTGTTCTATTCAGAACTAAAACCTTGACTAAAACAGTTATGTAGTTGAATCGAAAGCCTTAATGCTAGTCAAAATCTTAACTCTGCCCAATTCTATGTTGACATAATTAATTGTTCATTGTGTTATGCTGAGTTAGAGACCTAATTAGGTTGGGATAAAATTTTAAGTGAATTCTCTCATTGTTAATCTTGGTGGGGAGCCCAGTTTGGTCTTTCGAGTAATTTAAACAACATTCAAATTGTTCTTAAAGACCACCCAAGTTTATTTTATGAAAAAGTGCATTTTAATGTATATTTGCATGCTCAAAAGACCCGAATAGGTCTATTGTAGCTATGTAACACCTTTCTTATGTCTTTTGATATTATTCTTATGTCGTCTAAGCCTCCATTCAAGGTGTAAATGCCATGGAAGGTGAAGAGTGTTTCAGGGGGAAGATCTTAGGTCAGTCCATTCCCTCCATAAATGGAGAAATGGCATTTGTTTTGGTATTCTTTCGGCTACAGCATTGACTATTGAAATTATTATTGTTAATTTTTCTCTTGGAACCCCAGTCTACATGTGCATAAATTGGTATTAGAGTTGTGTTTTCTTGCTAGGAGAGTGTATATGAAGAGAATTTGGTTGGTTTTATTATAAATCTATTAAAGATAAATTTGCATAATGAGAGAGATAGAACACTGAGGAAATGTTGTTCAAAGAGGGGTAAGATTGAGAGGACCTCGAGTTGCAAATTTGCTTGAGATGAAGAGAAGTATGCAAGAAAATTTGGATGCAATGGAATTAACTCAAAGAAGAGTGGATTATGGTGGAGAAATGAGTGAGGATAAGGAATAAGGAACTCGAGAGGTTGGGATGAAAGATATGGAAAAAAAAAATCTAAGATGATATTTCTCAAAGCTGTGGTGAGGCTTGGTAGTAAGCTAAAACTAGACACACCCTATTATAATAGTAGTTTGAATCCTGAAGAACTTGTGGATTGGATATATGAAATGGAAAATAATTTGATTATGGGTCTATGGAGTAACACAAGAAGGTGAAATTCACATGCACAAAGTTGAATAATCATGCATATTTATGGTGTGATGATGTGCAACTAAGGGACAAAGAAATAATTAGGGGAAAATAATATCATGGAATATAACAGTAGTGAAATTGAAGGAAAAATGTTTTCCCTTGGACTTTCAGTTGAGATTATTTTATAAATTTCAAAATTTAATTCAGAAAGAGATGAGTGTTAAAGATTACACTAGGGAATTTTATAGACTCACAATATGAGTTGGACATGTTGAGGATGATCCAGAAAAAATTGCAAGTTATGTGAATGGACTGCATTTTGCCATATAATACGAAATTAATTTGTTGAACTTGAGAATTGTAAAGGAAGCCTATCAATGTGTGTTAAAGGTGGAGGAGACGCTGATGAAGAATCAATAAGAGAAATATACAGGTAGAGGAAAGTCCTCGAGAGGAAGAGGAAAGAACAACGGTGGAAGAGGCCAACAAAAAAAATGGTGGAGAGGCAAACAGTTCACAAAATCATAATTCAAGCATGAGAGGAGGATACTATTCTAGAAGAAGAGGCTTCTATGGATGAGTAAAAGGCTAATATTTTCATGGTAAGTGATCTGGGTGTAATAAGTATGTTGGTCATAAGGAGCAAGATTGTCTAGAAAACCATCAAAATAATGGTAAGGGATATGAAGGGACAACTCACATAGCTTTTGGAGATGAGGAGAGCATTGGGTTTCCAAATCATATGGGAAAGGTAGAACAAGAAAAGGTTTTGTTGATGAAAAGAGTGTTGTTGAAGACAACCAAAGAGGTGAATGAATTGACATGAGAAAAAGTTTATTCTGAATTATTTGTAAGTCAAGAGGTATGTGTTGTAGAGTTTGATTTAAAGTGGTAACATGGATAAATTGGTTTCTCAATAAATGGTAGACAAACTTGGACTAAAATGATTGATAAAAGAGCATTAGGTGCTAGTGAATGAGCAGCATTTGGTGAATTTTTAAATTGGTTCATACAAAGATGAAATTATGTGTGATATCACGCCTATGGATGTGTGTCATGTGTTGTTGGGAAGACCATTGTAGTTTCATAGGAGGTTCATGCATGACAGATGATAAAACACCTAAAAAATATGGTAAGATATTCACAAAGGATGGCAAGATATTCACATTAATTCCATTGAAGGATAAAGGAGATGAGGTGGACATTGGTTTCAAATCGATGTTAGTAAAGAGTTTTTAAAGGTGGCTAAAGAATAAGAAATATGTTTTTCATTAATCTATAATCTATGCAAGTCATGACACCCACTATAGTGAGTGTTTTTCCTATTGAGATTCAGAACATGTTGAAGGATTATGTTGATATTGTGACAAGTGAGTTTCCAGATGGACTACCACCTATAAGGAGTATTAGTCATCATATGGATTTATCACCAGCAATGAGTTTGCCTAAAAAATAAACTTATAGGTTGGATCTGATAGAGAATGAATAGATAAGGAAGTAGGTGTAGGAGCTATTGAGTAAGGGTTAATTTGAGATGGTTTGAGCTATGTATAGATCCAGTTGTGTTGGCACCAAATAAGGGTAGATAGTGGAAAATGTGTACGGATTCATATGCAATAAACAAGATAACCATTGAGTTTCAATTTCTTATTCCAAGAATAAATGACATAAATGGACTATTTGAGTGGAGTAAGGTACTTCACAAAGATAAATTTGAAGAGTGGGTATCTTCAAATCTGTGTATAATAAGGTGATGAGTGGAAGATTGCATTCAAGATGAATGATGAGTTGTATGAGTGGTTGGTCATGCCATTCAATTTGTCAGATGCTCCAAGTACATTCAAGAGACTCATGAATGAATTTTTGAAGCCTTTCACAAAAAATTTTGTGATAGTATTTTTGGATGACATTATGAATTTTATTCATTCTAAGGAGGAGCATTTGAAGCATTTAAATTTGATGTTGGATAATCTAAAGGAAGAAAAAAATATAATAAACTTGAATAAGTGCATCTTCATGCAAGAGGAGTTGGTATATATAAGATTTTTAATCTCAAAATGTGGGTTGAAGATGGACCCTTAAAAGGTGAGGGAAATCATGGATTGGCCTTCATAGAAGGATATGTTTGAAGCAATAAGTTTACATGGGTTGGTGAATTTATACAAAATATTTACTAGAAAATTTAGTGGCATGTGTGCACCCATTATGGAGACCATGAATGAAGATAAGAAGAAATTTCAAAGGACTATCGTAACAAAGATTAGATTTCAGTTTTTGAATAGAAAGTTGATGGAACAACCAGTGTTAGACTTACCAAATTTTGGTAAAGTGTTTCACATTGATTTGATGCAAGTAGAATAGCTATAGGAGTGGTGTAAATTCAATAGGGTAAGCCCATTGCCTATTTCAATGGGAAGTTGAATGATGCTGAGAGGAATTATCAATTTATGATCAAAAATTATATGAAGTGATGAAAGCTCTCAAGAAGTGGCGACATTACTTGTCAAAAGAGTTCATTTTTTACATAAACAATCATTCTTTGCAGTTCATAAACATATAAGGCATGTTAAATCAATGACATATGAAGTGGGTATAATTTATTCAGAGCTATTATTTTGTATTGAAACATCATAGTGGAAATTCCAATAAATTTGTGGATGCCTTGAGTAGGTGAGCTCTTGTAGTGGATGAGTTAAAGGTAGAGGTCATTGGATTTGAATCCATGGAGGAGTTGTGTGAAGAAGTCTTGGATTTCTGAGATGCATGGATAATGTGTAGGAAAATAACTAGTGCATAAAAAAATCTATGGTTAGAGTACATGATACAAGATGGAATACTACTAAAAGGATGGAAGTTTTGTATACCATAAGGTTCCATGAGATAGAACTTATTGAAATAGAAGCATGGAGGAGGACTTGCTAGTCATTTTAGATATGATAAGACTTTGACACAACTGAATGAAATATATTATTAGCCATAGATGGGTACAGACATGAATAAGTTCATGTAGTAATCTAAAGTTTTCCAACATGTAAAATGAAAGAGTCACAATGTTGGTTTGTATTAGCCATTTCCCATTTCGGATAAACCATGGGATATGTTGAGAATGGATTTTTTTTCTCAGTTTTCAAAGGATGCAATCAGGTAATGATTCCATATTTATTTTTGTGGATATATTTTTGAAGATGGCTCATTTTTTAGTAGGCAGGAGGACTAGTGATACCATACATATTGAAAATATGTGCTTTTAATAAATTGTCAGATTGAATGGATTGCCTCAGAGTATTGTATTAGATAGAGATATGAAGTATGTTGGATAATTTTGGAGGATGCTATAGAAGAATTTGGATACCATATTAAGCTTTAGTTCAGCCTATCATCCTTAGACGGATGTAAAAATGGAGGTAATGAATTGGAGTCTTGGTAATCTGTTCAGATTTTTAGTTAGTGGCAAGTCCAAAAAATGGTTTTTTGATATTGGAACAAGATTTACTCACAATGATTCAATCAATCACAGTACGAGAATGATTCATTTTTAGATAGTGTATGGAAGAATCCATAGAGGTATATGTGAAATGAAGATTACAATTGAGATGGGCAAGAGTAGTGCTAAAGGTGAAGACTACACTTAATCTATGCATGATGTGCATGAAGAAGTTAAGATAAGACTTGAATAAAGTGCTAAAAAATACAAGGATTATGCTAATTTGTGAAAGAGAAGTGAATTTAAAATTTGAGGACTTGGTACTGGCACATTTGTGTAAGGAGAGGTTTCTGAAGGGTGAATATAAGAAACTCAAGTGGAAGAAGTTTAGACCATGCAATATTTTAAAGTTCTTTGCTAATGTGTATGATATTGTGTTTCCAGATAGAGTAGGTATTTCATCCATCTTCAATTGGTATATTTTTACCCATATATTGAGGGAGAAACAAGTGACAACATTGATTTTTTAGTTGAATATTGGTGAGAGAAGTTTCCTCAAATAGCTAAAGAGGAGATGGAATCCATTCTCGATATTTGAGCTAGCAAGAAAACACAAGGCCATGAGTACTACGAATACCTAGTCAAGTGGAAGGATAGAAAAAATGAAGACACCAATTGGATGAATGCATTTGAAGTTACAAAACATGGAAAAACGATAGAGTAACTCACCATAGGTTCATGAGCAGGAGGTCATAGTCCTTTTCATTTACCATGGGTGTTTGATGCATGAGCGTCCATGGCAGACGTGCCATCATACATCAACCAAAAATAGAGTGTTGGTTATTTTATGTTATTTTGCTTTGTCATTTTTTTTGGTGTGTTTAGTTGTAGGTTGTCATTATTGATTTATGTTTTGGTTCATTCTTAATTTTGGTGCACTTTTTTAGTTGCTTTGAAATCAGGTTAAAACAAACTCTGATTTGGTCTCAGTTCCTAATCCCCTATTAGGCTATGGCATGTTAGTTCTTGAATAATAGTGCTAGTTATATTTTTTTGTTGCCAATTAGATCTTGGTGAAAGTTATTTATGTTTTTCAATGCTAATCAGACTTATTTCGCCAATTAGGTCAATGAACATTACAAACTAAAATGATATGTTAATTGGGATCATAACCTGATTTTGTTTCTAAACATTTCATCGTTGTATGTAATGGTATTAAAGCTTGCCTATTTGTGAACTCAATCTTATGTGAGATCAAATACCCAGTTATGTCTTTGTTTGGATCGATGGAAGGTCTTTGTGCATTTCAGCTTTCTAAGTGCCAGCTAGGTATTTGTATATGGTTATGTTTTCCTATAGTGGTATGAGGAGTTGAAACCTCTCCTAGGTGTATATGTAATCTTTTCAAAATCCTATAGTGGTACGTAATGTCCCCCTTCTAGTTAGACATTATACTTTCAACATGATTAGCCTATCAGTGGCCCTCATAGGCTAATACGGCATGGTTTGAGGGTCCTCTCTGCAGTTACCCAAATGGTAGTTGGTTTCTTTGGGGAAGTTTTGACATATTCTGGAGGTTTTCTAATGATTTATTAGAATGTTCTATTTTTAGAAACCTCATGTTACAAGATGATGTTATATTTGTATTTTATGATATAATTCATTATTTTATATTAAAGTGCAAATATAATATTTTAAAAGGGAAAAATAATAATAAAATATTATTGTGTTTCTAGAAGCCTCCCAAATGAAGGGGGAAAAAAGAGTATAAAGGGAGGTGTGGGATGCCATTATGAATTATCTCAATTTGATGTTGTCTTTGTTGTGGTATGCTGGTGGAGCCTAGAGTTTCCTGTAGTGAATCAATTTGTCTTTGGGAACAATAACTCCCATTGATAGTATAACTGAGGGAGTGAAATATCTCTTGAAGGGTTGTATTTTTGAGGTGACATTTTAGTCATCTCAATTGGAGAAATTGATTGATTTTCCTTCGTTAAGAGAGCAGATTGCTTTGTAGAGAAATCTGATATAAAAATCAAATATTTACAGTCAAGGAAGGATGCCATTAGGAGGGATGTTTTTGCTTGTGGGGATTCCATTTTACATCGATTATTTGCTTGGCTTGGTGCACCCACTTCCTTGGAGCACGGAGATGATATTAGATGCTTGAGGCAGCACATATTCATTGCATATTATTTTAAATTTGAGATCAGACTAGAACATGGTTGATTGGCTTGGAAAATTGGATTTGGCTTGGGAGATCATCCTTTCACTGGGAAATTGCTTGCTCCTTCATCTATTCTCAAGGGCTCCTTAATCCTACTAGGGTTCACTGCATACAATTCATCTTTTAGTGTAGCTTATATTTATAGTTGTAGGTGTGAGTCCTTCATACCATCATACCATATAATTGTAATTCTTGTTTATGCCAAGAGTCTTGGCTAATCTAGTGGATCATTGTATCAAATCATAAATACAAATAAGAAGCACAAGTTTCTGATCATTTATAATTATCTTTTGAGCATTTGAATTGAGATAGTAGGTTGCATTCCAACTGTTTGACTAAATGTCCATTGGCTGTAAGTGATTAGTTTGCTTTGTGAATTCATCTAATTGCATAGAAAAGAACAAAAAAAAAGAGAAGTCATTCCTGCATCTAGAACTTAGCATTGTCATTCTTGCATTGTTCTATAAACACTTGAAGCTTTAATCCATCTTCATTTAAACAAATCATCAAAATTGTGACAAAAACCAGCAAGAAGCACTTTGCTTACAAAGTGTTTGAAAAAATTACAAGGCAGCAAATTGAGACAGTTAAGGGCAGATTGGGCAAGGATTGTTACAGTGGTATCAGAGCCCTGATCCTACCATCTTAGAGGGTTAAAATATCACATGAGAGGTCATCACAAGTACTATACCCATAGAAGAGCAGAACAAGAAGGGAATTGGCAAGAAGAACCCATTTACAAAGGTACCTTTGGCTGAATGGGTGACAAAGCAGACATGGGTCTAGACAGAGATGAGAGAAGAGACAATGATAGAAATGCTGATAGAGAAGTGAGAGACACTCTAAGATATTTACGAGTTGGTCAGAACTAGGTAGTTGGGGCCTTACAATAGTTGTCAAATACTTTGCAGTAGTTGAATTTACCTAGAAGACAACCTCAAGTCTAGGAAGATGATAGGAGTGTAGTTGGGTCCCAAAGAGTGCAGAGGGCACCCTCCTGCACTACAAATAGGCCTACTCCGCTGACATTCTTGAGAAATGAACCATCTGAGGAGAATATTGAAGAGGTTGAGAATCTAACCTATGCTGATGCATACATGGCTACCCATGATGAATGGTAGCAATTGACACTGGAAGCACAAGGGCTTATGCATTTTGATCAGTTTGTATAGTCAAGGATGGATTACTATAGGTCTCGACAGGAGAGAGGACCTAGGAATCATAATAAGGAACTCTAGCATGCTACTAATAAGCTTTAAATACCCATGTTTGATGGTAGTGACAAGACTACAACACAATCACAGATTCCTAAGTTGGATACCTTCTTGGTTCTTTGACCCATGATAGAAGAGGAAGCTATCAAATATGCCACTTTGCATCTAGAGGGAGCAGCACATGAATGGTGGTATCATAGACTAGTTATATTTCAACACAGTCAGAGCACATCTTACCAGGAGTTTGTGGATAGACTGATTGAGCATTTTGATAGGAAGGATCCAGAATCAAACTTCAAGGATTTGGCCCAGCTCAAGCAAGTTGGTAGTTTGGAAAGCTATATTGGATACTTCTAGAAACTATCAGTAATGATGCCCAACATCTCAGAGAGATGATTGGTGGTGTTATTCATTGAGGGGTTATTGGAGCCTATGCTAGGATGGATTAAATCATTTAATCCTCCCACACATTAGGAGGCAATGAAGAAGGTTAGGAACATGGAACTTACAGCCCTGCAAAGTAAGTACTCATCAAAGGGATATTCTTCATATCAAGACAATAAATATTTCTCTAAAAAGAAGAACAAACTAGATTTTAAGGGTAAATCATTAGCACCTCTAGATAGGGATACACTTAATGATTTGTGCAAAAATAAGTTATGTTTCTACTGCAATGGGCCCTATGATGCAAACCATGATTGTCCCTTAAGACCTAAAGGAAAAGCTAATAGAGTGATGTGGACATATTATGAGGACTCTGAGTCAAAGAAATCAAATTAGCAATTTGATCTTGAGGATTCAGGGATGGATCATGAGGAAGATAAGCATAAAAAAGGAGAGCATGAAGGGGCAGTGAAGCAACCTGATGCGCACATCACTAGCATCCAGTAGGAGGGATCATTTAGAATGCATGGAGTTCTAGCAGGGCAAATGTTTATCACTCTTCTTGACACAGGGGACACTCATAATTTTATTGATGCCCGATTGGTTAAAAGGCATGGAATCAGGACAGAGGAATTTAAGAGAATAAGAGTTAAGGTGGCAGATGGTTATACCCTCAAGTGTGAAAGGAGGATATCAAATTTACCTACGCATTTGAACAATTATGAGTTCAAGAACGAATTCTATGTGGTGAATATGGGTGATACAAATATGGTACTTGGCATGAGATGCTTACATGACATAGGGAAATTCACCTTGGTTCTCAAAGAGATGGAAATGACATTCCAGGTAGATGGAAAAACTCATGTCCTCAAGCCTATTCAAGATTCCAGTTTCAATGTGATTTCTTTTAAGAGGATGGAGAGACTTTTGAGGCATGACATGGTTGAGTGGATAGTTGAGTGTGTTTTGATGCTTACACAGGATGAGTAGCAGAAGCCAATTTACCATCCAGACATTCAAGAGTTAAGAATTAAGCACACTCAAATATTAAGTGATAATCGACTAGGAAGACCACTAGACAGAGGGATTGAGCATATCATTGAGTTAGAGGATGGTGCTAAGCTCATGATGGTCACCCCATATAGGCACCCCAAGAGGCTAAAGGATGAAATAGAGAAAACTATTAAGGAGCTGTTGGCCATGGGACACATTAGACCAAGTAAGTCACCTTTTGCATCATCAATCGTCTTGGTCAAGAAAAAGGATGGTACATTCTACATGAGTATTGATTATAGGCTCTTGAATAAAAGAACAATCAAGAATTTTTACCCCATCCCTAGAAATGATGAGTTGATAGATGAGTTATATGGTGCCTAATACTTCTCCAAAATTGACTTGAGGTTAGGGTATCATCATATTCATGTCAGGGAGTAAGACATAGAGAAGAAGGCTTTCAGGTGCCATTGTGGACATTCTGAGTTCATGGTTATGCCATTTGGGCTAACTAATGCTTCGATGACATTTTAGTCTATAATGAAAAGGGTCTTCCATTCATAGTTAAGGAGGTATGTGTTGGTATTCTTTGATGATATCTTAGTATATAGTAGAACATGGGAGCATCACATTGCACATCTTGATGCAGTTTTGGGTATTCTTGGAGGTGAATCCTTGTATGCCAAGGAATCCAAGTATGACTTGGGAATGATAGAATTATTATATCTTGGGCACATCATCAATGATGAGGTGGTACGTATGGACCTAGAGAAGATCAAGGAGATTGTGGAATGGCCTACTCAAGAGAACCTTACTTAGCTTAGAGGATTTTTGGGATTGTGTGGTTTCTACCACAAGTTTGTTAATGGATATTCACGACATGTGGCACCACTCAATGATTTGATGAAGAAAGGGGCATTTATTTTGACTCCTAAGGCACAGGATTGTTTTGAGATGTTCAAACTAATTATTAATTCTTTCCCAGTTCTTGCATTGCCATATTTCTCCAAACCCTTTGAGATATAGTGTGATGCATCAGGCGAGGGGATAGGTGCAGTCCTTATGCAGGACAAGCATTTGATTGCTTTTGAGAGTGAAAAGCTTCACGGTCTAGAGAGAGGATAAAACATATACAAGGATATGTTAGCCATCATGCATGCATTGGCCAAATTTAGGTAGTATTTGGTAGGTAGCAAGTTTGTGGTGAAAACAGACCATAAAAATTTGAGGCATTTCCTTGGATAGAGATATATTAATGATTGGCAATAGAAATGGGTCAGCAAGTTGCAATCATATGATTTTGACATCTCCTTTGTCAAGGGGACATAGAATGTGGTTTTTGATGCTTTATCTCAATGTCCACACTTGAGTTCTATGACTGGGATAGTAGATGATTGGTGACACTTGATAGTGCCAGAGTATGCCAAGGACAGTTGGGCTGCAGGTATTATTGAGGGCTCAGTACAAGATACTAGATATACAGTTATAAATGATTTAATCAGTTACAAAGGAAGGATTTATTTGACCCTAGGATCGAAGATGAAGAACATTATTTTGAGGACCTTTCATGATACACCCATGGCAGGTCATCTTGGGTATTTCAAGACTTACAAGTAGATTTGGAAGAGGTTCACTTGGAAGGGCCTCAAATCAAATGTTCTACAATATGTTAGAAAGTGTCCTATTTGTCAGCAAAATAAATAGGATCACACATATCCAACAAGTTTACTTCAGCCACTTCTGATTCCTGATAGGAAATGGGAATGCTTATCTATGGATTTCATTACTAGATTACCCAGAGCCCAGGGACGGGATTGCATATATGTGGTTTTGGATCATTTGACTAGATATGCTCACTTCCTTCTGATCTTAGCTACTTACTTAGCTATGTAGGCGGTAGAATTATTCTTCCATGAGGTATTTAGGTTGCATGGGTTACCTCAGAGCATAGTCAGTGACAGAGACAACCAGTTTATGAGTCATTTTTGGTAGGAGATATTCAGGCTGTGTGGGACAGAACTCACTCAGAGTACTAGTTACCACCCACAGACCGATGGACAGATGGAGATTCTGTATAAATGGGTAGAAGGCTACCTTAGGAACTATATAGTAGGGCAGTAGAAGGTTTGGGTTAAGTGGTTATATTTATGTGAGTGTTGTTACAATACCACTTACCATCTCTCCATTCAGATGACACCATTCATGACATTATATGGCTATGATGCACCGAGATTTCTAAATTTTTTATTTGGAGATAGTTGAGTGCCTAGTGCTAGTGATCTATTGCAGGATAACTAGGACATTATGAGAACATTACGAGAAAACATATAGAAGGCTCAGAACCAACAAAATTAGTATGCAAATTAGAAGCGAGTTGAATGTTCATTTGAGGTGGGTGATATGGCATATTTGATGCTACAGCCACACATACAGTCTTCTCTTAATAAAATTGGAGTCGAGAAGCTTAAGCCATGATACTATGGGCATTCAGGATTATCAAGAGAGTGGGTGAGGTGGCTTATAAGTTGAAGTTTCTAGTTGACAGTAGAGTACACAATGTCTTCCATGTGTCACACCTCAAGAAGGTGTTAGGACATTGTGTGGTTCCTTCCATGACTTTTTCACCCCTGGATAATGAGGGGAAATTGATACTGGTGCCCAAGGCCATCTTGGATGTTCAAGAGAGGACTTTCCAGAGATGGGTCATCTAGGAATACTTAATTAAATGGAGGGACTTGCCAGTTGAGGATGTTACTTGTGAGATTGATGAGATTCTATAGCATCTAGATTTGAGATTGCTTGGGGACAAGAAATTTCAAGAGGGGTGGACTTTAATGTCCCCCTTCTAGTTAGACATTGTACTTTCAACATGATTAGCCTATCAGTGGCCCTCATAGGCTAATATGGCAAGGTTAAGGGTCCTCTCTGTAGTTACCCAAATGGCAGTTGGTTTTTTTGGGGAAGTTTCGACATATTATGGAGGTTTTCTAATGATTTATTAGAATGTTCTATTTTTAGAAACCTCATGTTACAAGATGATGTTATATTTATGCTTTATGATATAATTCATTATTTTATATTAAAGTTCAAATATAATATTTTAAAAGGGAAAATTAATAATAAAATATTATGATGTTTCTAGAAGTTTCCCAAATGAAGGGGAAAAAAAGAGTATAAAGGGAGGTGTGGGTTGCCATTATGAATTATCCCAATTTGATCTTGTCTTTGTTGTGGTATGTTGGTGGAGCCTAGAGTTTCTCGCAGTGAATCAATTTGTCTTTGGGAATGATAACTCCCATTGATAGCATAACTGAGGGAGTGAAATATCTCTTGAAGGATTGCATTTTGGAGGTGATATTTCAGTCATCTCAATTCGAGCAAATTTTGGAGAAATTGATCAATTTTCCTTGGTTAAGAGGGCAGATTGCTTTGTAGATAAATCTGATATAAAAATCAGATATTTATAGTCAAAGAAGGATGCCATTAGGAGGGACATTTTTGCTTGTGGGGGTTCCATTTTGCATCTATTTTATGTTTGGCTTGGTGCACCCACTTCCTTGGGATGATATTAGATGCTTGATACAACGCATATTCTTTGCATATTATTTTAAATTTGAGATCAGACCAGAATAGGGGCGACTGACTTGGAAATTTTGATTTGGCTTGGGAGATCATCCTTTCACTGGGAAATTGCTTACTCTTTCATCTATTCTCAAGGGTGCCTTAATCCTACTAGGGTTCACTGCATATAATTCATCCTTTAGTGTAGTTTATATTTGTCATTGTAGGTGTGTGTCCTTCATACCAGCATACCATATAATTGTAATTCTTGTTTATGTCAAGAGTCTTGGCTAGTCTAGTGGAGCATTATATCAAATCATAAATATAAATAAGAATCACAAGTTTTTGGTCATTTATAGTTATCTTTTGAGCATTTGAATTGAGATAGCAGGTTGTGTTGATGCAGTGGATTGCACCTGGGGCAGGATGCCTAGCTCCCACCCTTCCACACGCAACAATGGAAACTCCCCTCTCACCTGTGGGACTGGCGAAGCTAGAGGGGAGAGTCTCTAGATAAGGGCTAGCTCCCTCTAATGTATCTTTTAGGCCCTAGTTTCTCCTACTGCTAACAAATAAAATGAAAAATGGGGGGGATGAAAAGGGAGAGAGAGATGCTGAAAATAGAACATAAGCCTAAAAATGAAAAGGTGATACACCAAAAAATGTTGACCCACTCAGCTTGAACATACACTTTTCACCAGAAAGAAATGCCCATATACTTCATCTGAAGGGGGAAGATCTTCTACAATAGTGAGTTAGTGGTCCATAGAGATACAAGGAGGAAGGAACTAGCAAAGGTGTTCTGAGACACACTTTGACAGCCTATTCACATGTGCCTATATTCTTGTTGTAGACACTTCTGGCAGACCTGTAGAAAGGAGACTTCACAATGCACTGGACATGTTGTAATCGATCTGTGAAAAGCATGAAAGACAATGACTTAACACAAAAGAAAAAAATAGACATATACTTTAAAGTGCAAGTCCAGATAGAGGAAAAAATGCTAAGTCCCGATTTAAGGTAAAATCTGGCAGCGCTTTGCCTTACAAGCCCAAGAGATTTTTGGGCAGAGTTTTGCCTTAAGGCTAAGAGAGTGGATATTCTCAAATGAGAAGTTTACAATATATAGAAAGAGGAAGAGAACTTGGCACTTTCTGGGAAAGACTTTGGCATTCTTTTTGCAAGCTGGCCCATGTCCGCTCTAAGTCTTGGGAAGAGGGAGCCATTTGATTGTCAGTTCCTGCTTTGACTTTGGCACCCCAACATTAATAAGAAAACATGGTCGTACCTCTTTTCTGCAAACAAACTGCTCTTTTCCTACAAACAAATTGCGGTTTGTCCCCTTACAAATGCAAAAGGGAGAAGACAAGCCATGTCATCTACTACCGTTTGGTGACCATCTAGCAATAACTCACCTCCCCTTTGCCACTTGGACTGCTTTGTCTCTTTCTACACCTTGTCTTCTTCTTGCTTTGTCTCTTTTTGGCTCCTTCGGCCCTCGAGGCTATCTTTTGGTGGGTCATTGCGTTCTTTGGGCTCTTCCTACTTGCCTTGGCCACTTTCTATCGATTCCAAATAAGTGACATGTGGCACGTTTCACTATGAAACAGGCAGGACATGTGGTCGCATCCGCTTGGCTCATAAAAGCTTTAGGCACCCTCTGAAAGTCCAACAGAATAGGACATGTGTCGGCTTTTGCTTTCTTTAACAATTCGTCTGGGGTCCACCATAGTTCTTATGGGGCAAAAGAGAGAGACTACGGGTGTTGACACTTATCAACTTCCACCGAGCCTTGCAAGGGACACGTGGCATGTTCCACTACTCCTAAAAAAGCATGTCAAAGCCTTCCGCGGTTGCCACTTGGTGCCTTCCGTGCTCTGAATTCCTAGTGTAAAATTTGACATTCATAGGCCCGTCATAGTTTGAAAACCAACGACTAGTCTATCTTCTTAAAGTTGATGACTTTTGGGATGTCACCGTCCTTGGAAAATTCCTTTGGGCCTTTTCCATTGGCTTTCTGCTTTGGCCTTTTTCCTTCAGACAATTTTCCCACGAACAAAAAGTTTGCGAGAATTATCTCAGTTGCTTCGATTTCTTCAGAATTTTCCCTAGGTCCTTTTCTTTGGAATTTTCTTAGCTTTTTTCTCTCCCGTGGCTCTTCCAAATTCCTTCAGACTTTTTGTCCGAAGGAATTCCTTCGAACAAAAAGTCTGAAGGATTTCTTCCTTGCCTCTGCCGACTGCCTTAAAAAAATGCCCTTCGAGAAAGTTAAAAATGACCCTTTCGAAGGGCATTTTTTTTGCCTTAGAAAATTTCTGAAAGAACTTACCTTCACGACTTTCTTTGTGGCCTCTTTGAAGTGCTCCCTGCCCTCTACAAGGGCTCTTAAACCTGGAACCACCCTCCACAGGGGCACTTGTCCTTCGGGAGGCTTGAACCTTTCACGTTGAACCGTCCCTTTGAACCAACTGTTGAATCAATTCATTGAACCGGTTCAATGGTTCAAATGTTTGTTAGACCGTTTGATGAACCAAGCTTGTTGAATCGTTTGAAATGATCTGATGAACCAAGCGTTGAACCGGCTGAGTGAACCAAGTTATTGAACCATCCGATGAACCATTTGATTAAACCAAAGCAATGAACATTGCCGAAGCATTGAACCTTGCCTTTGAACCAAGCTGATGAACTTTTTAGTTGAACCGAAGCGTTGAACCTTAGCGTTGAACCGAAGCATTGAACTGGTTCAATGGTTCAATGGTTCAAAGATGCTAACTCTTGGAAAGATTATGTCGTTGAACCACTCTTCCAACCTTAAGGAAAAGTGTCTTTGAACCATTTTAGCTCTCTTTCCTTGTGAATTTCTTCAGACAAGAGTCTGAAGAAGCTTTGTAAAACCTTGCACTCTCTGAATTGGTTTTTCAGCTGCCGAAAGACTACACCTGCAGAGTCCGTAGAAATTTTGCAGAGTCCGTAGAAATCGCCAAATTCATGCAAAATCAAAAAATGAAATGGCCCAGAATAGCAGGGATAGAAGGGGACCGATTTTTGGCTTGTTGGGCAAAAATGGTCAACAGGTTGCATGCCAACTATTTAACTAAATATCCATTGGCTATAAGTGATTAGTTTGCTTTTTGAATTCATCTAATTGCATAGAAAAGAATAAAAAAAGAGAAGTCATTCCTGCATCTAGAACTTAGCATTGTCATTCTTGCATTGTTCTATAAACACTTGAAGCTTTAATCCATCATCATTTAAACAAATCATCAAAACTGTGACAAAAACTAGCAAGAAGCACTTTGCTTACAAAGTGTTTGAAAAAATTACAAGGCAGCAAATTGAGACAGTTAAGGGTAGATTGGGCAAGGATTGTTACATGGTAAGTGGGATTCATAACCTGATTAATCCAAATATAATATCTTTATGTGCACATAGTGTTATGCAACAATGGAAAGTTTGACAAAGTATTCATTGGGCATAGTGGAGGCTCATTGTATTTGGAACTAAAATTCTAACCAAAAAGAATTGTGTAGTTGAAGTCAAAGCCTCAATGCTAGTCAAAATCTTAATTCTACCTAGGTCTATGTGGAGACAATCAGTTATTAATTGTGTTATCCAGAGTTAGAGACCTAATTAGGTTGAGATAAAGTTTTCAGTGAAATATCTCATTACTAAACGAGGTGGGGAGCTCAATTTGGTCTTCAGATAGTTTTAAAAAAAAACATTCAAACTCTTCTTAAAGGTCACCCAGATATGTTCTATGAAAAAGTGTGTTTTAATGTATATTTGCATGCTCAAAAAACCTGAATATGTATGTTGTAGCTGTGTAAGGTCTTTCTTGGGTCTTTTGATATTATTCTTGTGTTATGTAAGCTTGAATTCGAGGTGGAAACACCATGGAAGGTGAAGAGTCTTTCAGGCGAATATCTTGGGTTAGTCCATTTTCTCCATAAAGGGAGAAATGGCATTTGTTTTAGGATCCTTTGGCTAGAGCATTGATTATTGAAACTAATATTTTTTAGTTTTTCTCCCCTCTTAAAATTAGTGAAGTGTTATATTACCAAAATTTGTATTTGAAAACTTTTATAGAAAACTTATATTCTTTATTATGATTTCCTTCAAGATGAATAAATAGAATGGATTTGTGTGTTGAGTTATATATTTTATTTATTATTTGATTCTCATGTGTGGATGTATTTTACTTAAGTATCATAGATGAAACAAGTGTCCTTAGTTGGAACTTCGTGTCTACATGTGCACTATATTTCTTGTTGTAAATTTATGTTTCCATGTGTCTTCTTGGGATTTGGATTGAGTATTGATTCTTATTATAATACAAAGAGTCTTATAACAAAGAGTTTGAAATGAATTAGAAGTGTAATAATGCAACTTTAATTTAAAAGGATAGATGAGGCCCCAAAATATGTATTGTGTTTTCAAATTTGTTGGTTGATATAATAATGGATGCATATGAGCCTTAAATCATAAAATATAACCAAAAATTAACTCTAATTTTCCTTGATGAAGAGAGGGCAAACGTTCATATGTAACTATTGGTCATGTTGACGCTGTGGATTGCACCCTTGACAGAAGGTTGAGCTTCTGTCTTCCATGCGGCATAATGGAGACTCCCCTCTTGCTGTGGGTCTGGAAAAATTGAGGGGAGAATCTCTAGATAAGGGCTAGCTCCCTTTGATGCATCTCTAAGGTCCTGGATTTTCTAATGCTAACAATGGGGGGGAAGAGATAAGGATTACTGAAAACAGAACCTAGATTAATACGGTGATGCACCAAAAAGTTTAATCTACTCAACTTTGACATACACTTTACACCAAGAATAAGTTGATATACACTTCATTTGATACGAGAAACTCTTCTGCATTAGTGAGATTGGGGTCCTCTAGAGATACAGGGAGGAAGAACTACCAGAGGTGTTCTAAGACACACTATGGCAGCTTGTTCACATGCGCCTATACTCTGTTGTGGACACTTCTGGTTGACCTACAAGAGAATAACTCACAATACACTAGACATGCTGGAATCATTCTATGAAAGCATAAAAAAAATGACTTAACACAAGACAAAACCATAGACATATGCAAAAGTGTAAACTCAAAATGGAGGTAAAAATGTTATGTATTAATTCAAGGTAAAATCCTGCAGGGCTTCGCCATACAAGCTAAGAGATATTTTTCTCAAATGAGAGTTTACAATATATATAGAGAAAGAGGAAGTAATGGCGACCTTTTTTACAAGTGGCCCATGTTGCGTTGAAAACATTGGGAAGAGGAAGTCACTGAAAGAAAATGTTGTGTCAGTTGCCAGTCTTGACTTTGGCATTCAAACATTATTGTGAAAGCATGGGCTGCGCCCTTTTGTCTGCAAATAAGACCTCTTCTTCAAGACATTCACGTGGTTTATTTGCTCATCAATGCAAAATGGGGAAAAATAGGCTGCACCATTTAATGTTTGCGCTCCTCGATGACCACTTGGTGGAGACTGTTTCAACTACTGAAATAACTCCTCTACCGATGCTTCCCTTTTTGCCACCTGGGCTGTTTTGTCCATATTTGCGCTTGGCTCCTCAAGCTCCTTTCTCGGTAGGTCACTGAGTTCACTCTTCAAGTTTTGTCTTTTCCCAGCTTTTGTCTTTTCTTGGCACTTTTGGCCCTTAGGGCTATCTTCTGTGAATCCTTGGCTCTTCAGGCTTGTCAATTATTTTAAAGACCAATGGTTATTTCATTGCCGTAAAGTTGATGTTTGTGCCCCCTCACCTCTTTAGCAACTCCTTCAGCTTTGCTTTCTTTTGGACATTTCTTTGTTCGGGTCTCTATCATTGAACTCTCTGATTGAACTTGAACCATTTTTTGGGGTTCAATGGTTCAACGATTCAATGGTTCAACACTTTGTGTTCTGCAAGGAATTGCGTCCATTCAATTCCCTTGTGAATTAGATGTATCGTTGAAATGACCCATTGAACCAACTCATTGAACCAAACCGATTGAACCAAACACTTTGAACCAAACCGATTGAACCAACAAAGGTTCAAAGTTCAAAGTTTTTGGAAAGATCATGCCGTTGAACCTCGACGTTGAACCACCTTTTCCAACTTTAAGGAAACGTGCCTTCAAGTTTTGTTCTCTTTCCTTGTGAATTTCTTCTGACAAAATGTCTGAAGAAGCTTTTTAAAAGCCTTGCATTCTTTGAACTGGTCCAACTTTTTGCCAAAAGACTTGTGTAAACCAAATTTGAACTGGCTCAGAATAGCAGGGGAAGAAGGAGACTGATTTTGGCCTATAAGACCAAAATGATTAACAGGTCCCTTATTATGAATGTATCGCATTAAAAATTTCTCTTTTAATTCAAGATATGAGTGTAAGGGCCTACTAGGTAGAGAGTGAAACCAATCCAAAGTGTTTTCAATTAAAAAATTTGGAAACACTTTTAGTAAAATCCAATAAAAAATCATATTTTTCTATAGAATCTCTAGAGTATTTGAGATGTAGATAAGGATCAATAATTTTGTCACTATGAAATGTAAACATGAGGAAATTGAGAGTTAATGGTACATTTATAATATTACACACAATTGGGCTCCCATAGATAGCATTAGAATAAACCCAAGCATGATATGCTTTAATTTCTAAGGTTAGATGGTGCATTTTGTGTTGTAAGGCACCCACATCATGCATTAAGGAGATAAATTTTTGGGAAGGCATGTTAAGGTCCTTAAGAGGTTTAGTCAATGGTTAAATTTTATTATTGTAAGTTTCCATAGTTACACTTTTACGAATGGGTGAAGAAGGTCTAGACGTCATATTTGTTATATTATACATAGGTTGAGAAGACTCTTCATGGTCATTTCTAACATTATATTCCATAAATTCATATTTTGAAGATGTATTATTGCATATAATTACATTCTCATTGCATAGAGGTTCATCACATTTTGTTTGAATAGAAGGCTCATGTGTAAAGATATTTTGACATTGTATTTCCAAATAGGGGAAAGAATCATCACATGTGTTTATATCATTTAGAATTTCTAGAGAGAGAGAAAGAATTTCATATTCTTTTGTCATTTGTATAGAGAAGAAAGTTCACATTATTTTTTCATTTATAGAGAGAAGGAATTTCACATTTTTTTTGCCATTTATAAAGAGAAATAATTTCAAATATTTTTTTCATTTGTAACGAGATAAGGAAATTAACATTATTTTTTCATTTCTAGAGAGAGAATAAATTTCACGTTCTTTTTCCATTTCTCGAAAAAGAAGGAATTTCACATTCTTTTTCCACTTCTATGCAGGGCTTATGCCTTTGTATTTTATAACAATTACTGAGGTGTAGTAGAAAATTTTAGAGATAAATGAGGTGTAAGGGAGATTTCTCATAGTAGAGCCCATGTGACATGTTAGGAACATGAATATGTTCATTATTATTATTTTCCTCTTGTTCTAGTATGTGATTTAGAGAATAAGGGAAATAAGTTATTTTACTTCAGAATTAGTGTGTTCATTTTCTTCTTCACTAATGCTCCAATTATTTCATAATTAAAATCAAGCCCATAATCATATTATTCTTCATCTACATAACTAACATCATTAATTACACATGTTTAGCTATTAGTCCATTCATTATTATACACATAAGAAATAGAATTTTTAGATAATAATAAATCCATATGATGAAAGCTACTAAGGGTTTTTTATTGGCTCTTCATTTTAGATTTATTAGGCCTTAAAAAGGATATATATATATATATATATATATATATATATATATATATATATATATATATATATATATATATATATATATATATATATATAAGTTTTAATCATAATAGATAAGCAAGCATGAAGGTACTAGAGTTTTGGAAATGGAAACCCTAGGGCTGAAATCTAAAACCTTAAAAGGATGGAACCGTAATGAAAATATAGGGTTTTGACAATGTTTGATTAGTGTATGGGTTTACCAATATGTTTTTAACCTAATTTGATTTTACAAACCCTAATATGATAAAAACTAGTAGAATGATGATGAATTCATAATGTATACTATACGTAAGTACTCATGAAAATTGATTTGAACTATGATAAATATAGAAGGTAAATATAACAATGAATATAAAATATGAGGTAAGAATGCTCTTAGCTTGTTTGTCGCATTGTTACAATAAGACTTAGGTGTATAATAGAGGGTCTTGTGCCAAATTTAGGTGTATGCATAATTCCTCCAATTTGACGTGAGTGTGAGAGTAAGATGCATGTGTGCATCAAAGTATAAATGTAATTAATTTGAAACACTCAACTTTACTTACCTAGGGGAGGATTTGGGGTTTTTGATGCATACTCGAGCTAAGCTTTCATCCACATTGTATAATGTACCTTGTTTTAAAAACATTATGTTGTTGTGGGTTTTATTAATTTTATTGACTTTCACAACAAGAAGTGGTACACATTTTTAATATTGGATAAATCACCATTCGAGTGTTGATTTCCTCCTTTTGAGAGGGAAACTCCCTCATATGATATTAGTTTTTAAGAATTTTTGAATACTTTAACCGGAAAGAACAAAAAATAAACTAAGATGGGAAATGGATAAAGCTGAAGATGGAAGAAGATGGAGGTGACAATGAAAAACCCACAATGGTAAACATAAAAGTTTGCTTGAATAACTCATATTTAGATAAAATGAATGGAAAATTCTTCCTCAAACATGAAAATAAAAATAGGAGTAACAAATATAATAAGAACAAAAGGCTTTCCTAGAATCAAAAAGTCTCCTAAACAATTAAATTGGTTGCACTTGGTACAAAACCCATCCATAGGGGTTTCAACACAAAGTTTGTAAATGTCAAGACTTGCACATAAACATAAAAAATGCATAGTTTTAATGGATTATATATTTGTAAATAGAAACACAAATTATATAAAGAAAGAACATTGAAAACTCATGAAGCTATAGAATGATCTCACTCATTTGATTATATTCCATTAATTAATCTGTAAACACACACACACAACAAGACAAATATTATAGCCATCCCTTCTCCTAGAGCTGAAAGAAAAAAGAAACTCCTAGCTCAATGAATGATTGATTGGTTACCGTTATAGAGTACTTTTAATGCTAAAACAAAGATAAACAAGTGTTTGAAATGAAATGTACAACCAAATTAACATAGGAAGAAGCATAAACTGAGACAAAGTATAAGATGAATACAAGATATGAACTAGATAAATCAAATGTGTGAAAAACTCTAGTGGGTGAGGCAATTGCACTCCCGTTCTACAATGCAATTCAACAATAAATTATTTCCAGGCATGCCCTTCGTGAATAGATTTTTCACAATTGCATTATCCAAATTTTGCACACAAGACTGATTTGCACTCATTAGACACTCCACAATTACCCAACATAATTGAAACAATAAAACAAAAACTAGGAAATAATGAGACAACATGAACAAGGACTCAAACTTGAAAACTATAATGTGACTCTAGCTTTGATACTTCTCACTACATTTTTTTTTGTCCTCTATGTTGGAATAATTGTCATTGATATCAAAGGAATTGTAATGAATATCAACGAAAATTTCAAACGGAATTGTTGCCAGAAGTGAATGGAATTATTGTCGGAAGTGAATGGAATTGTTGTCGAAAGTGACGAAAATGTCAAAAAAAGTGAATAGAAATGTCAACAGTCACATCTCTTGGTGAAGGGGTACCTCTTGGATGGGACACATCCTTTAAAAGTTATATAATGGAGAAGAGATGTGGAAGTATTACAAGCATTCGATCTAATTGAAGATCATATAAGTGTGAAAGAGAAGGAAGATAGAAAAAGCAAAAAATGAAATAGAATATCTCTTAAGAAAAGAAGTTTAAAGGGAAGATTTAATCTAATGAAGAATATCATTTGAGAATTATGAAAGAGAGGAGAGCAGAAATTATATAATAGAATCAATGAGAGAAAAAGTGTAAGAGAAGTAAATCCATCATTCAATTGAAGAAGCAATCACAGATGGTGGAATCGATTTGGCTTGGGGTCGGTGCCTCAGAGTCTAAGGTTGATGCTCCTGTGGGTCGGTGGTCACGAATTGGTCGGGTTGGTTCTTGGCGAAGGGGATCGGTGTCTCTAGTGGGTGGGAGCTCACAAATTGACTGAGTTGGTGCTTGGTTTGGGGACTGGTGTCTTCAGTAGGTTGGTTCCTGCAAACATTGTAAAAGAGTTATATATATATATATATATATATATATATATATATATATATAAGCAATATTTTGTCATGGTTTTCTCTCGAAAGGGTTTCCACATAAATCATGTGTTCTCTTGTGTTATTAATTGCTAGGTATTGAATGTTTATGGTTGTTGTAGTTGATTAAATTTGAAAAGATTAAAAGATTATGTTATACTGATTCACCCCCCCTCTTAGTATAAGTTTGTGCTTAACAATTGGTATCAGAGCATGTTCCTTTGGAAATAGTCTAACCACTAGAAGGTAGATCTCAAAAGCACAAGATAGCCAAACAACTAAGGAAGAAGAATCAAGAGTTGAAATCTCTGTCAAAGCTCTTAAGGAATAGGTATGTATCTTGGAATCAAAATTGGATTTAGAAGCAAAAGAAGATAAGATATCTATTCAGGATCTTAAGAATCAGTTAGAGGTTGCATATTCAAGTTTGAAATCAAGAGAAGAAGAGTGTAATCAGTTGATGGTTGAGTTAGGTTATTTGAAGGATAAGCATGAGATGTTCCAAATCAAGGTTGAGAAAGATCATGAGATATTAGTCCAAGGTAAGAAGGATGCAAATTTTAAGGGTAAATTGAAGAAGCCAATCAGGCAACCCAATGCTTTCAATTTTTCCAATTCTTTTCATGGCCATTGTTTTGTTTGTCATCATGTTGGTCATAAGGCAAGAGATTGTTTGACGAGAATCTATCAGCCAAAGAGAGATCTCATTCACCTTCAAGCAAAAGGTATGAGAAATATTGCTTGATTTTGGTGTCATAAGGTTGGCCATATTGTTAAATTATGTTTGAGTGGAGTAAAGAGATCCTCAAGGTATGTCAAAGGCTATGGTGTCCTCAGAAGATATGAGAAGGGCCAAACTTAGGTTTGGAGTCCTAAGATAGTAAAGGTTGATCAGATTGAGTCTAAGAGTGAGAATGGACTACTTTCTACAGTAGAGAAAAAATTAGATAGGAAGGACTATGTGAAACTCTTGTTATCAGGAGTTGTAGAAAAGACTGTGAATACTAGTCCTATGCACCCTACACATCAAATAGAATATCTTGTTACATTTGAGCATGAGCCTTGTCAAGATTCCCTATTGTTATTTTCTAATGATAGTGCATTGGAAGGTAAGACATTTGCAAGAGTTGAGAAGATGAACAACATCATGGATTTTGAGGTTAGTGAGTCAAAGAAGTTAGACATGCCTAAATGGATTCTAAGACAAAGAAATCAGTCTTACAGATGCAAGAGGATCAAAGAAGTAACAGATGAGATTTGGGCATCTCCTAGGTTCACTTTGCTCTAAGATCCTTGGTGTGGGGTGTATTTTCTAGGCTTTAAGGAGACACTTTATAGAAAGAGGAAGCATGGTGGATACTTGATGGGTTTTGGTTGTGTTGCATGATAAGAAAGTCATGATGATCAATAGTAGTCGTGAGATTCATATGAGAAGGTGTATTAATCTTTGAAATATGTCTCTTGGGTCAAAGAAGTTCAGATATTGATATGAAGTTGGTAGCTTATGTAAATGTGAAGGTGTATTCAAACAAGGTATGTCAATCTTGTGAGAAGTTGTGCATGTTTTGGTTGCTATCTTTTGGTTTGTGGCTTCAACTGGTGTGATTAGGAGGAGCATGGAGCTAAGGGGAGCTAACTCAGGTCCCTTAAGAATAATGTGAAGTATGGGCTTGTTTCTTGTGTGAGATGATTCAAGGAGTAGCTCTATGAGAAGTTTGTTAGGTCCAAGGATCAAGAAGGCTATATATGGATGAGCTTGTGAGAGTTTGTATAACCCTTTGCCATTGATGTCAAAGGGGGAGAGAGAAAAGAAAAGGGGATCACTACAACAAGAGGAGAACCATGGACAAACCTTTGACATTGATGTCAAAGGGGGAGAATTGAAGACAAGGGGAGCAAAGGAGGAGAACCACAGCAAGTGGGAGTTCATATACTAATTCATGAGGATTGCCATCAATGACAAAGGGGGAGGATTTTGGAATAATTGTCATTGATGTCAAAAGAATTGTAATGTAAATCTTAAATGGAATTGTTGCCAAAAGTGAACGAAAATGTCGATAAAAGTGAACGGAAATGTTAACAAAAATGTTGATGGAAATGTTAACAGTCACATCTCTTGGTGAAGAGGTACCTCTTGGATGCGACACATCTTTTAAAGGCTATATAAGGGAGAAGAGATGTGTAATTATTACAAGAATTTTAATTAATTAATGATCATATAAATGTGAAAGAGAAGGAAGAGAGGAAAAGCAAAAAATAAAATAGAATATCTCTTAAGAAAAGAAGTGTGAAGGGAAGATTTATTCTAATGAAGAATATCATTTGAGAATTATGAAAGAGAGGAGAGTAGAAATTATATAAGAAAATCAGTGAGAGAAAAATTTTAAGAGAAGCAAATCCATCATTAGATTGAAGAAGCAATCACAGATGGTGGAATCAATTTGGCTTGGGGTTGGTACCTCAGAGTCTAGGGGTTAATGCTCCTGTGGGTCGGTGCTCACGAATTCATCGTGTTGGTGCTTGGTGAAGGGGATTGATGTCTCTAATTGGTAGGTGCTCAAAAATTGACCGATTTGGTGCTTGGTTTGGGGATTGGTGTCTTCTATAGGTTGGTGCCTGCAACCATTGTAAAAGAGTTATATATATATTAAAGTAATATTTTGCCATGGTTTTCTCTCAAAAGGGTTTCCACGTAAATCATGTGTTATCTTATGTTATTAATTGTTAGATCTTGAATGTTTATGGTTGTTGTGGTTGATTAAATTTGAAAAGATTAAAAGATTATGTTATACTGATTCACCCCCCCTCTCAATATAAGCTTGTGCTTAACACTCTACGTTCCATAAACGTTGTATTTATGCCCTTCCACCTTGAAACCCACCAAATAATCCAAAAAAACTATCTCTAAGAAGTGAAAACTTTTATAATTATTCATATTCCCATATTTTGGCTAGTGTAGAAACCACCACTTTAGATAGACTGATGATTAAGAAACCATCGGGGTGATTATGTGACTACCTACTGAAGATACCAATGGTTACACAACTACCACCTGTAGAGACCAATGGTTTTATTTTTATTAACAAACCCCTCAGTTTCAAAGGTTAAAAACTATTGACTTCATCATACAAGAATATCCAAACCATCCCAACACTAACTTTTCTACTCCAACTTAACTGAAAAGTTCACATGAATAAACTTGAAGAAGTGTCTTACATAGTGTTTGCATACATGAATTACATAATTGAGCATAGTGGAAATAAATTGAATGGCATGTCTAGTGATCTAGATTCATATTTTGGTTCATGTCTCCCCAATTTGAGGTTTTTAAGTCTCTAAAATCTTCAATAAATATTTCAGTGGGGAAACTCTTCCTTACATCTTCTCTGGAATCCCATTTGGCCTTACCATGTAGCTGACCTTTAATCCAACCGTCCAATGCTCTTGCACTTTGCTTCTTGTTTTCATATCCTTATTTTGTAGCACAATATGTTCCTTCAATTCCAACTAATTATCAGGAGCGAGGTATTCAATTTAAGGTAGCAAGAACCCCTCATCTTTATTTTCTAACATAAAAGGTTCAAAGAGACATAAATCCTCAACATTAACAGCATAATAAATCTTCACAAAATGAGGAAAATCAAGTCTAAATGTATTTATCCCCACTTTTTCCAAATTTTCAAATGGGTCATACCTAAGAGGCTTAAGCATATTACTCTTTCCTTGGATTTTCTCTTTATTCAAGTTCAATCATACCTTGTCTCCCACAAGGAAACTATGTTCAATCATGTGTTGATCATGCCTTGATTTGTACTTGGATTGTGACTCTTTCAACCTCACTTACACTTGGAGTTGAATTTGTTAAATCTTATCAATGAGTGTGTCAGCTTTGTGGACCTCTAGATCCAGTTTTCCATTTATTTTGTATGGTTGTCTCAAAACATCAAATGCACATGGAGGTAAGTGACCAAGACAAGTTTCAAAAGGAATTCCATTAACAAATTAATGTGTTGCCCTATAATATGAATGCTAAATATATACCAAATTTTCATCGCAAGTCTTATGATGTTTCCTATTTTACCCTCTCAATAATTGTACCAATGTTATGTTCACAGATTTGATCTAAGCATTGATTGGTGAGTGAAAATGTGTATACCATATAAACTTGGTATCCATCTTCTCCCATGATGTGGCCCAAAAATTACTAACAAATCTAAATGCTTGATCCAAAATAATATAACTAGGCAAACCAAAATGAACCCACACATTAGTAAACAATAACTCAGTTGTGTCACTACCTTTGAGGGTCTTCTTAAAAGGAATAATAATACACATCTTACTAAATAGCTCCACAACCACAAAGAAATATTCATGCCCCTTCCTTGACATATGTAACCCACCTACAAAATCCATGTAAATACTCTCCCATTGCCTAGAAGGAACTGGTAAATGCATATAAAAACCCAACTTTATGTTACTAGGCATGCTTGTACTACATAACACATATCCTCTTACAAACTTAGCAACATAAAACTATAAAGTAGGCCAATAAACATACCTCTGCAAATATTCAAGTCTTTATAACACAAAAATTTCTAAAATTTTTGACGTATGTGCTTTCCTCTTTAGTTGAACTCTTCCTTCCTTGAGAACACAAAACTTGCCCAAAATTGTAGATCAACCCATCTTAGAGGTAATAATCCCCCTTGGGCTCAAATCATGTACTTTGAGACCTCTTTGCTTGGATAAATGGGCCCCCAAAATTTGCATCAATCTCATATCCTTCTACATAAGACTCACACATAAAAGGTTCAAAAAGAGTCATGGTGCCCACGGATAAAAGCAAAGGAGGTCTACAAAACATATCAACTAGTTTCTTAGTCACACATTTCTTATATTTGATAATCAAATGAAATTGTTATAAAACTTACATCCATCTATAGACTGTTGCTTCCTAAAGTTTATTTTGTGCTTGCGAATATTGAATAGGTTGGTGATTCATGTGGATGATAGTTTCCTTACACATAAGATAGTGTTTCCATTTCTTGACCACTTGAACAAGAACATACAATTATTTATTATATGTAAAATAATTTATAATTGTACCATTCAATAACTCATGATGGTAGCATATGAACTTACCTCCTTGTAGTAGGACAACCCCCATAGCCTAGTTACTAGCATTTGTTTCCACCTCAAAGGATAGCTACAAGTTAGGAAAAGCTAATACTAAATCATGGCTAATATCGAATGCATTGTGTTGCTTATTACCCCAAATAAACTTATTACCATTTTATGTAATGACATGCAAAGTTGTGGCTATAGAAAATAAATTCCCAATGAACTTCCTCAAATATTGAACTGGAACAACACAACTACTTATTTCGGTCACAATGAAAGGCTTTGCTAGTTCATGATGGCCTCTATATTTGCTAGATCAATCATCGGTTCTCCATCTCCAACCACATGCCCAAAGTATACAAGTGATTATTGAGCAAACTCACATTTCTTGTCATTGAACACTAACTTGCTCTCCTTCAAAACTTGCAAAACTTATTCTAAATGATCAGCATGCTCATCAAAAATTTTGCTAAAAACAAGAATATCATCCAAAATACATAGTGAAAAATCAAACAATAATTGGCCTCATTACCTCATTCATAAAGCACATTAAGGTATCCAATGCATTACATATCCTAAAAGATAGAACCAACCATTCACATAACCCCTTCCTTGTCTTAAATGTTGTTTTATGAATGTTGTCTTCTTTAATTCTCACATGGCGATACTCAGATTTCAAATAAAAATTAGTAAAATACTTGGCATGCTAAAATTCATCAAAATAATATCAATACATGGAAGAGAGTACCTATTCTTGATGGTTATTTTGTTAAGTGTTTTATAATCAACACACATTCTCCATGAGCCATCTTTCTTAGTTACTAAAACAATAAGAGAAACACATGGAGAATTACTAGGATGCATTATTTTTTGATTAATTAAATAATGAAACTATTGTTGAACCTCATTGTCATTCATTAAGGCTAGCCTATATAACCCAAACTTTAGAAGTGAATTATCTAGTAGCAACTGAATTTCATGCTCAATAGACCTCACCAATGGTAACCCTATGGGCTCATGAAATACTTCCTTAGATTTTTGCACCAACTCTCTCATACGCTTCTACTCTTTGTTAGTAAAAATGATACAAGAATTTTTATGTGCATCCACTTCTTGATATGTTTTGTAGACCTTGTCATGAAGATAGTATTCTAGATATACAAATAAGGGTTTCTAAACACGACACCACACATCAAGAGGTATAACATCCAATATAACTTCATCAATGAAATGTGCATTAATACCAAACTTAATTTTACATTGTTTAGTCATCTTTATGTCTACACCTTTCTTCACTCAACCCAAGGCATATGGCTTGGATGAATGTAAGTCTTTATCCCAAATTTTTCTACTAACTCCGTGTTTATCAAATTTGCTTATGAATAGGTATCAAAAAGACCACTCACTTTTGTTTTCTTTATATGAATTTTAATATGAAAAATCTTATAAAATTCACTCTCTTGAGCACTACTACTACCCAAACATATATCTTTATGGATGTAGACACAACACAAAGTCTCATCCATGTCAAAGTTGCAACCAATGTCTTCACCTTTGAGAGAAGGCATAGCCACCTTCTTTTTGTTGTTCTTGAATGAGTGCAATTTCAAATTTAACTTCCAAAAAAAATATTAATAAAAGTATTAACATCACAATGCCATAATGTCTTTTAGTATCTTCTTAGAAACAGAAGTAGCAGTACGCTCACCTCTTCTATTACCTTTACCCTTAGGCTTAGAACCACTTTATTGCTTTGGAGTGATTTGAGAGATAGATGTATCCTTCTTCTTGTCCATCTCTTAGTAGTGAGATTTGGAACATGTCTCATCTACATCCGTCAGCTTGGCCAAAAGGACAAGTCTCTTAAAATGGCTATTTAGTCCACCAACATACTTCATCAAGATGTCATGATCCACTATATATTTTTCCATTTGGACAAACTTCTTATGGAACTCACTTGTGTACTCTTGCACACTTTGGCCTAGATTTTGCCTAAGATATTGCTAAAACATGGACCTATCTTCCTCATAACAAATAAGATAAAATTGCTTCTTGGTTAACATCTTAAAATCACCCACTTAGTAATAGGAGGAAGCTTCTTGACACCCAAGGCATGAACAAAAATTTCAAACCAAGTTAAAGCATGATGATTAATTGTAACCTTGCAAAATAATATTTTTGGCTCTCATTAACCGGATGCAAACTTAAATACACCTCTAGGTGGGCCAACAAATGGTCTATCCTTTCTGCATTTATGTCTTCATCATATAGTTGAATTTTTATCTTTGTCTCGACCTTGAATGGAGGTGGAGCTTGATTGGCACAAGGTTGTTCTTCCACCTTATCATGCTCAGGAATGTCCTTATTTTCTTTTAGTGCCTCCATGGAAACACCAAGCTTCTCCATTACAATCCCCGTGATGAACTTCAACTGGTCAAGTTTGCTCATAGAAAGAGAGATGATAACCAGTCCTTATTCATGCTTGTGAAATTGCTCTTGTTGTATGAGCATCTTCTTCATCAGAGTGGACCATACTTCTAATTTATTTCTTCCACTTCCTTATGGAAATTTCTTCTTCAAAGGGAACTAGGATACCGTGACCACTAGCACTATTTGCTCTAGTGATGGGCATATACTACAATGTAGTCACAAACACACCTAACCACACAAAAGGATGATAACTAATACTAAATTAGCTACAATACCAATCTGGTTTGTAAACTAGGTGGATATTCCACACTTAACTTCACCAACACATATCTTATACTCTTATCTAAATGAATGAATGATTGATTATTGTTCTAAAGTACTTCCAATGGTAAAATAGAGATAATCAAGTGTTGGAAATGAAATATACAGCAAATCAAACATAATAAAGAACCATAAATTAAGACAAAGCATGAAATGAATAGAAGATATGACCTAGAGAACCATGGTGTGGGAAAACTCTAGTGAGTGAAACAATTGCACTCCCTTTCCACTATGTAATTCAACAATTGAACAAGTTACTGCCAAACATGGCCTTCCTTCATGGATAGAATTTTCACTACTAAATTATCCCAAGCTTGCACATAAGACTGCTTTGCACTTCTTAAACTCTCCATAGTTATCCAACACAACTAGATTAACCAAACAATAGCTAGGAAACAATGAGACAACATAAACAACGACCCAAACTTACAAACGACAATGTGATCTATATTCTATATTTCTCACTACACTTTTTTATGTTCTCTGCCTTCCACATAGATTTTATTTATACCCTTTCACCTTGAAACCTACCAAAGAATCCAAATGAAAGGTCGCCAAGAAGTAAAAACATTTGTAATAGTTTCTATTCACGTGTTTTGGTTGATAGCAAAATGGTTGATCCAAAACTCAAAAGCTTTGGTTGAAAGATAATTCAAAAAACAAGAACATCACAATTGTAATGATGCTATTGTTGGGAGAGGGTGTACACCGGAAGCACACAATTTGATTACTAATACCAAGCAACTTAATATGCGGAAATTAACCAGATCACCAAGTAACTAGAATTCAGAATAACACAGCATATGAGAGACAATACCAAATTGTATTAACACTTTATACAGAAAAGAATACAATAAAGAAGATGCCACTTCTTCTCCACCACCTTACAGAGGTTTCCCACGCCTCAAGTGAACAGTAATTCTTCTCCCCAAAGCTCTCCCTCTCACAGGTCCCAACACCCAACTCAAATACAGAGTTGGTGTTCACCTCCCGTGCTCCACGCACACCACAAGTGCTCCACGCACTCCACAAGCACTCCACGTGCTCCACAAGTACTCAAGGTACTTCAAGTAGATCTCCCATGAATCTGCAACAACCTGCAATTCAACAGACCATACTTATGGAAGGAACTCCCTTGCCTTCCTCTTGCTCTATCCGAGTACACACCTGTACTCCAAGTAGATCCTGCCTGATACTGCTCCCTGTAGTGTTGCTGTCTGTATGACCTTGCACACCTGCAAGTCAAGCAATGGTTCCAATCACCTGTGAACCTCGACCTTGCACACACATACACCTGCAGATCAACGATCTTACTTATTGAAGAACCCAGCTGGCTCTCCAATCCAGCACCAACACACCTGGTACTGTGGCACTAGGAGGAACGCACCATAGCTCTACCTCACACACAGAAGGAGCTTATAATTATGCTCTCTTACTCCCTAGCACACTTTTACAATACAACCATGAGTCTATTATATAGATCTCATCCAAACAATGATTAGACATCTAATTACAATAATTAGATCCGCAGCTATGAGTCTAAAATTAGCACTCATCATGCAAACACTTGGTTCGTTAGCTAACTGCCCGTAAATAGCTCACAGTCGAACCACACAGGTGACCGACGCCGGTCCCTGTCCGCCTGGAGGTGACCGACGTCGGCCGATATATGACCGACGTCGGTTGCTTCTCTGTGTTATCCCGCCGACGTCGGCTGATCAGACCGACCCCAACTTCTTCTGCAACTCAGCAACCTTCAGCAACCTCCTCTCCTGTTTGCATCAGTGAAGCTTTTAGCTCCACAATTCTAACAATCTCCCACTTGGAGATAAACAGCTGCACTGTACCTGTACCTGTACTCTGTCTAATCTGTTTCCTGGTTTGTATCCCTCTTCAAACTCCCACCTGAAGACAACCCACCACACATCCCGTGGTGTACCACCTGTCATCCGAGTAACCTGCCACATCCGAACCTACAACAGCTGTAGTGAAGTCCTGACCCTGCATAGCAACACCTGCTGCCGGTCCCTCTCAGAAAACCTGAGAACTCACTTCCCCGAATTGGCTCCTAACTCTCTGACAGCTCCCACTGCATGGGAATACTCAGGTCTATACCAGACCTCATGTGATTTCGGACACTGTACCTGTCCAGCCCTTAGTGTGCTCCGGTTCTGTATCCCGAACCTCGCCAACACCTGTTTCACATCAGCTCCCACTCGAGACAAAATCAACCTGTGATCTCCATGCCTCCCATGTCAAAGAATTCCGCTGCTCCAAACTCCTCCTGACATGCCACTGAACTAATCTTACCCTTAGCTCAGCAAAACCCTGTATGTACACCCCTGCTAGCTAGCATACAATCCACATACAGCAACAGAATGATGTCATGACTCATCATCCCCCTGGTAAGACAAACCACAGTAGTTACCCTGACATTGACTGAAGCCATGCTCCGTCCTCCACCTGTCAAACCTGGTACCACTGTCCTGCAGCTCCTCAAGACCATATGCCTGATCTTCCGTCTCATGTGTCCGTTCTCTCCATTCTTCTACTAAGGAATCCATTCGTCTCTGTGCTTTCATACCTGCTGGCATCTCCACCAAGACACACATGTCTGGTTCTCCTCCAAGGAATCACATCCTCATCCATGCCAAGCTCACACCTGTATCCTGGATCCTTCCTGCTCTACAATCAGCAACAAGTATGAAGAAGAGGAACAACGAATTTGAGGGCCTACTTACGCCTTCAGTCCTCCGTATGGGTGTTTGAGACTCCTTGACAGCTTGCTGTCCACCCAAAATTCGTTACAGTGACCGACCTCGGTCACTCCACAGTCTGCATCCGACCGACGTCGGTTCCATGCGTCTGTACCTGACTACCAACCTGCCTGCGCTGATGTCCCTTCTGCCGACGTCGGTTCTTCTAACCGACATCGGTCTTACCTGCTGCCGACGTCGGTCCCATGACCGACATCGGTCTTACCCTGCCCGACATCGCCGGCTTCGGTCTGCACATGACCGACATCGGCACCTGTCTGTTCGACGCCGGTTCCTCCTGACCGACATCGGTGTCTGTGTTCGCCTGTGAGTGATGACTTTTTACCTGCGAGCTTCTTTGAATCAAAATCCATGTCCAAACTGCGCTGCTCAGAAGTATCCAGCCACATCCACTGGATTCTGTCCGCCATCTCCTCCATAAACACCAAGGCTTTCCAGTTCTTAAGCCTGTCAAATATATCTGTCTTCCGCTTAAGAACATGCATCTCCTTCCTGCTCATGTGACCAAGCCTACGAAGCCACGTCTCCGCAACAAAAGAAGAATCAGTAATATAAACAAGTAGATAAAGGATACCTGTTTTCTTACCACCAGCTAATTCAAGTGTATCCGCTGTGAGAGTTCTTGTGCATCTCTCATCACCCAATCTTTCTGAAGAAATTAGCCATATCTCCAAACCTGGGACCTGCATGACCTTCATCAACACCTGTGTGTTGGCCACCTGCAATTTCAGCTTCACTTTGCCTTTGCCAACAATCTGACAAGGCTTACCAGCTCCTCTACCTGGAACTGCATGGAAAGAGGCAACCGAATCTTTTATCCAAGATTCAACTTTATCCAAGAAACCTGCAAACACATCCTGTGCAACAACCCCTGCTACATCTGTATCTTCAGTTTCTTCATGCTGATCTGCTACCAACCAGCAATAATCTTTTACCTGCTCTTTCTTTCCATAGGACCGTGAGTGACCATCTGTGCTTTTCAACTCCTCCATTCTTAGCTTACTTTGATCTGCAGTTGCTCTACTCCCACTCGATCAGAAACCCCTGAGAGTGCCCTGTAACCAAACACAAAACCTGCTTCCTCCAACCTCAGCTCAGATACCACCTGTTGGTATCAAGCTCAAGAACCTACAACCAAGGCTCTGATACCACTTGTTGGGAGAGGGTGTACACCGGAAGCACACAATTTGATTACTAATACCAAGCAACTTAATATGCGGAAATTAACCAGATCACCAAGTAACTAGAATTCAGAATAACACAGCATATGAGAGACAATACCAAATTGTATTAACACTTTATACAGAAAAGAATACAATAAAGAAGATGCCACTTCTTCTCCACCACCTTACAGAGGTTTCCCACGCCTCAAGTGAACAGTAATTCTTCTCCCCAAAGCTCTCCCTCTCACAGGTCCCAACACCCAACTCAAATACAGAGTTGGTGTTCACCTCCCGTGCTCCACGCACACCACAAGTGCTCCACGCACTCCACAAGCACTCCACGTGCTCCACAAGTACTCAAGGTACTTCAAGTAGATCTCCCATGAATCTGCAACAACCTGCAATTCAACAGACCATACTTATGGAAGGAACTCCCTTGCCTTCCTCTTGCTCTATCCGAGTACACACCTGTACTCCAAGTAGATCCTGCCTGATACTGCTCCCTGTAGTGTTGCTGTCTGTATGACCTTGCACACCTGCAAGTCAAGCAATGGTTCCAATCACCTGTGAACCTCGACCTTGCACACACATACACCTGCAGATCAACGATCTTACTTATTGAAGAACCCAGCTGGCTCTCCAATCCAGCACCAACACACCTGGTACTGTGGCACTAGGAGGAACGCACCATAGCTCTACCTCACACACAGAAGGAGCTTATAATTATGCTCTCTTACTCCCTAGCACACTTTTACAATACAACCATGAGTCTATTATATAGATCTCATCCAAACAATGATTAGACATCTAATTACAATAATTAGATCCGCAGCTATGAGTCTAAAATTAGCACTCATCATGCAAACACTTGGTTCGTTAGCTAACTGCCCGTAAATAGCTCGCAGTCGAACCACACAGGCGACCGACGCCGGTCCCTGTCCGCCTGGAGGTGACCGACGTCGGCCGATATATGACCGACGTCGGTTGCTTCTCTGTGCTATCCCGCCGACGTCGGCTGATCAGACCGACCCCAACTTCTTTTGCAACTCAGCAACCTTCAGCAACCTCCTCTCCTGTTTGCATCAGTGAAGCTTTTAGCTCCACAATCCTAACAGCTATCTCTGAGAAGAGATGTTTTATTGATCCAATTTACAGATAGAAACATATGCCTATCTCTGAAAAGAGATGTCTGATTTCTATTTTGAGTTACATCTTTATTTATACACATTTTGAAGGTAGGAGGAGGATGTGAAAGGTCACCAATATTGAGGGAGATTAAGTGGTTTGATTTTCATGATTTACAATAATACAGAATTTGAAGAATTATTATTTTTAGAACCTTATTATTTTTAGACTACACTACTAAAATTGAAAATTAAGGTACTTTTTTTTGGTTTTCAAGGGTTAAAACCCACTGAGTAGAGCTTTGTGCCATCTCATGGCATTCCCCTCATTCTTAGCTTTCCAACAGTTCAAATGAGGAGTCAAACAGAGCTATGGTGCAAAAGTTATGGCTCCCAAAAGTTTTGTCACCAATTGGGGTAGAACCGTCACCCGAATTGCCAACTGAAATGTTGCTCAGATCATTCCTCCCTCCTTGTGAAGCAATGGTCTCCATTGCATCAATATTTGTCATTAAGTGTGGTAGTTGTATTTTGATTTAATTTCTAATGCATACTTAGAATAGACTGTGCTTTATGGAGCTGTGCAGGGCCCGATTGTTCACCATTTATGTCTGACCATCAGTCTATGAATGGAAGGCCGTGAACTACTTCAACTTGGTATCTATTTGTTTCTGTTGTTGTATTGTTTGTGTAGTCAGAGCTGCAACATCGACCCTTTTATACTCTCGTGGCTTGACCACCATAAGAACAAATTTCTTGGCACTAATCAGGGAGACAGATGTAGAAGGTGGTACTCCTGGTACCTTGTAGCGTCATGTTCTAAGAGTGAGGGTGATGTTTTGATTTCTTGATACATAGATGCCATGTCCATCATACATGAATGGCTGACCAAAGAATACATCGCAAACATCCAGATTGATCACATCACATAAGACCTCGTCTTGGAAAGGTTTTATTGCATATAAGAGAAGATATTGGCGGGTGACACGGAGGTCTCTCTCTGAACTCAACCATCCAATATTGTATAGCTTTGGGTGAGGCTTCATGGACAAATTTAGGTTTTTCACAATATTAGCAGAGATTAAATTCTTTTGAGTCCCACTATCAAAAATAAAATGCAGAGGCTTACCTTTCACCCATAACTTAGAGTGAAACAACCTTTTCTTGTTGTATGGCCTCTCCTCGTGGGTCTGTGATAAAGAAACGATAGCATCGAGCTCAGCATCTATAATCTCTTCTTCATCATCTTCGACTACAAGGTGTGTATGAGGCATAGCAGTAGATGTTGAGAATTGTGACTCAAAAAGCAAGGACTTGATGGCTCGACATTCTTCTTTGGAATGCATTTCAAATTTGTGGTAATCACATAATATCTTGGTCTTCCCTTCCTTTTGCTTCTAATTTTGGCCTCGTGTTTGACCTTCTTTGTCACTTTTCCATTTTGTAGGCTAACTCTTTGTATTCATTCTTCCATACTTCTACTCAATCTTCACCGCGAACTTGTACGCCTCATCGAAGGTTTTTAGATTGAAGAGTTCCATCTCCCTCTGTATATACCATTGTAGTCTACCATGATATTTGAGAACCTTATGTTTTTCACTTTTCTGGATGCCCAATCTCGTAGATAGAGAATAAAAAAAATTAGTGTAATATTGAACAGATTGTTCCTTAAATTGGTGAAGTTGGTGCCACTCTATATACAGATCATCATATGCTCCAATGGGATAGTATTCTTCTTTTACAGATTTTATGAAATCATCTCAGATAGGTTCCGTCTCAAGGCCAATATCATTCGTATTGAACCTCTTCTTGTATACTTTTCATCAATTTTTGACAGGCAATGATGCTTTCAAAAGAGCAAAAGTGATCTTCTCTTTATTAGTGAATTTGTTTATAGAAAAATAGGAAGACAATTGACCCAACCAATTTTCTACTGCATCAACATTTATTTTTCTTTCAAATGTAGGGATATCAAAATTCACTTGAACCTTGAAGGGTGTTGAAGCATTGAAAGGATGTGGGGGTGCAAATGAGGAGCCAATATTTTCCATCGAGATTCGTTGGAGAATTTAAATGAATTATTGTATCATCTGTGCTTGTTTTTGGAGGGCTTCATTCACCATTTCCTTGAAATGATCAAATTTCTCAGTGTTGTCTGTCATTTGAGGTCATTTGGAGTGAATAGGTGGATAGTTTGGAAGCTCTGTTATTTTTCACCTAAGCTTCTTGTAATTTGATCTCATCATCAAGATCATATACTCTCAAAACAAACCACTCTGATACCACTGATCCAAAACTCAAAAGATTTGGTTGAAAGATAATTCAAAAAATAAGAACAACACAATTGTAATGATGTTATCTCTGAAAAGAGATGTTTTATTGATCAAATTTATAGATAGAAACATATGTCTATCTCTGAAAAGAGATGTATGATTTCTATTTCAGGTTACATCTTCATTTATACACATTTTGAAGGTAAGAGGAGGATGTGAAAGGTCACCATCTCGAGGGAGATTAAGTGGTTCGACTTCCACGATTTACAACAATATAGAATTTAAAGAATTATCATTTTTAGAAACTTACTATTTTTAGACTACACTACTAAAATTAAAATTTGAGGCACTTCCATGTAGTTTTCAAAAGTCAAAACCCATCAAACGAAACTCTGTGTCATCTCACAGCGTTCTCCTCATTCTTAGCTTTCCAACGGTTCAAATGGTGAGTCAAACAGAGCTATGGTGCAAAAGTTATGGCTCCCAAAAATTTTGTCACCAATTGGGATAGAACCATCACTTGAATTGTCGCCTGAAATGTTGCTCGGATCATTCCTCCCTTCTTGTGAAGCAATGGTCCTCATTGCATCAATATTTTTCATCAAATGTAGTAATTATTTTTTGATTTGATTTTCGATGCATACTTAGAATACATTGTGCTTTGTGGAGTTGTGCAGGGCCCGATTGTTCACCATTTCTATCTAACCATCAGTCTGTGGATGGAAGGCCATGAAATTCTTTAGCGTGGTATCTATTTGCTTCTGTTGTTATGTTGTTTGTGTAGTCAAGGTTGCAACATCGACCTTTTTGAATTCTTGTGGCTTAACCACCATGAGAATAAATTTTTTGGCACTAATCAAATAGACAGATGTAGAAGGTGGTACTTCTAGTACCCTGTAGCGTCATGTTCCAAGAGTGAGGGTGATCTTTTGAGTTCTTGATTCATAGATGCCATGTCAATCATACATGAATAGCTGACCAAAGAGTACATCGTAAACATCTAAATTGACCACATCACATAAGACCTCATCTTGGAAAGGTTTGATTGCATACGAGAGAAGACATTGGTGGGTGACATGGAGGTTTCTTCGTGGACTCAACCATCTAATATTGTATGTATTTGGGTGAGGCTTCATAGACAAATTTAATTTTGTCACAACATTAGCAGAGATTAAATTTTTTTGACTCCCACTATCAAGAATGAAATGTAGAGGCTTACATTTCACCCATAACTTAAAGTGAAACAACATTTTCTTGTCGTCTGACCTCTCCTCATGGGTCCGTGATGAATTAATGATGGCATCAGGGTCAACATCTACAATCTCTTCTTCATCCTCTTCGACTACAGCGTGTGTATGAGGTAGAGCAGTAGATGTTGAGAATTGTGACTTAGAAAGTAGGGACTTGATGGCACGACATTCTTCTTTGGAGTGCATTACCACTGATCCAAAACTCAGAAGCTTTGGTTGAAAGATAATTCAAGAAATAAAAACATAATTATAATGATGTTATCTCTGAGAAGAGATGTTTTATTGATCAAATTTGTAGATAGAAACGTATGCCTATCTCTAAGAAGAGATGTCTGATTTTTATTTCAGGTTACATCTTCATTTATAAACATTTTGAGGGTAGGAGGATGTGAAAGGTCACTAATCTTGAGGGAGATTAAATGGTTCGACTTTTATGATTTACAACAATACAGAATTCAAAGAATTACGATTTTTAGACTGCACAACTAAAATTAAAATTTGGGGCACTTCCATTTGGTTTTTAGAGTTCAAAACCCACCGAGCAAAGATTGGTGCCATCTCACAATGTTCCCCTCATTCTTAACTTTCCAATGGTTCAAACGGGGAGTCAAATGGAGCTATGGTGCAAAAGTTATGGCTCCCGAAAGTTCTGCCACCAATTGGGGTAGAACCGTCCCCCGAATTGTCCCCTGAAATGTTGCTCGAATCAATGGTTGCTTTATGCAGACTGGCTATTATGAAACTGCTAAGACTATTATGTGACCGCCTCTTGCAAATATCGGCAGATATGCAACTATCGGGGTAATTACACAATGGTGGCCTAAACATACCGACAATTTCATCATCCTTGACAAAACCTTCAATTTCAAAGGTTGTAAGCTGCTAACTTCATCAATACAAGATTGCTCAGACCATCCCAACACTGATTTTTCCACTGCAACTTAATTAAAAAGTTCACTTTACATGAACAAACTTGAAGAAGTGTCTTACATTGTGTTTTCAAACATGAATTACATAATTGAGCATGGTGGAAATGAACCAGATAACATGTCTAGTGATCTAGATCCGTATTTTGAAATAATATTGATGATGCCCTAGAGTTTTTTTATTCTATTTTTAATTATCTACGCATTTTCAATAATAATTTCTAATTAAAGATATCAGTTTACTTAAATTAGAATAAAGATATACAAACATAATAAAATTTATAGACTTGTTTACAAACTAAAGACATTGATCAATTGAACTTTATATTAAATGATAAATTTTAAATGATGGTATCGAATATTATTTTTATTTTAAATTCAGAATTGTAATTAGACATTGATCTATTAAACTTTATTTCCTAATATAATTTGAAATGCAAATGGGTTTGTAATTGAAAAAAATACATTAAATTCAATAAACCATATAATAATAATTAAAACCCTGCTATTGGGAGTTTTGGGAAGTCCTTTGAACAAGGCCAAGGCTAATGCGTGGATAACACATGGGCCACGCTCTGACATGATGTGTGTAAGCATACCGAGACAGACTAAATATGGGTTTTTTCATCTCTTTATTTAGTGATTTATTTTAAATACCACTATAACATCAGATAAATTTGGTGAGACTACCTTGCATCAAAAAATGGGAAAAGTTGAAATACTTACACAAGTGGTGTTGATATTTCCTCAAAATATACTAGTGACTTAAACATTTATCATTAATTTGATTTCCAAATAACAAGTCTAATCAAGAATACAATAATTACTAAATACTATATATCTCAATTCAAAGTTGGTCAAACCCACTCGACCAAAGTTTGTCAATCCAAAAGCATACCAACATTAACCAACCACCCATATTAATCCTATACAAGAATAAGTGTACTTATCATAATAATAATTTTTTTCTGAAGAAACCAAATTCAAATTTCTGGAAGGTTGTAGATATAAATCCACATTATAATGTTACCTTATCATCAGATTCATTTAGTTGTTACACCATAACCGCACCCATTTCCAAAATAAAGTAAACTAGGTCTAACTAGTTTTCCTTATCTTTATTATAGAAAGCTATGTTCCCAAAATGAAGATCCACTCGTAAAGTTAAAATATCTCATACATATGTTATACCTAGCTCAATTTCATGATACAGGGATTGTCCTTTGTCATAAGGTTATTGCATTTTACGTACTAAGATTTCATTTTGTATGTAACCAACTTTCTTTTTCTTTAATATATGTTTTACTAATGCATGGTTCAAACTAAGATCCTATAAATATTGCTCTTTCATAGGCTCATAATTATTGTAGCTGTGAGTACATGGCTTTAATTTTGTTTATACAAAATATATCTTTAGTTCATTTAAATTAGTCTAGATAAGTTTTTATATTTGCCAATTTTTATATTTATTTCAGGTTGTTTCTCAGTTTTTGGGTCTCTTTACAAATGTTATTTTCTATCCACATAAAGCCTCTAAAAACCTCGTCAATTAACTCATTTTCCTCAACTTTAGAAATCAACTATTATTTTCCTCAATACGACTTTGGGTGCCCCTATAAGCTCCAAAAGGCCTTCTTACAATTACGAAGGATTTAACACAAATTTAAGGCACCATTATGGAACCTTTACCACATATTTAGTACAAGCTTACAACAAATTTTGTACATTGTACTTAAGACAACCTATTACAATGACTTTAAGATGCCATGTTACATTGACTTTACAACATGACAATGAACAAAACATTTATGTTGAAATTAGGACAATTCCTAAAAATTTAAGTCAAAATTACCAAAAAAATAAAATAAATAAATAACATAAGAGTAATGTATGATTGACTTAAAAGCATGTTTCAAATCTGAATGAAATCATAGGAAATGTAGTAGTGGATCTAGAGGTATGGTTTGTTGAAGAAGGAAGAAATTAAAAGATGTGGTCTTTGGTATGGAGAAAGGTAAGGCCCCTGGTGCAAACACTTTTACAATAGAAATCTCTCAACAATTCTAGGAGATGTTATCTAAAGATTTATCACGCCTTGTGTTGGAATCTTAACAGTCCAAACAAATGCTCAAGGGTTTAAACAACACTTTTTTTTCGCACATTCATAAAAAGAGAGAGTGATTACCTTGGATGCCTTCCAAAAAATATTCCTTTTGAAATATAGCTTGTAAGATAGTTACCATAATCATGGTTGAAAGTCTCCAACCTCTCTTACAAATGGAATCATCAAGAAGGAACAAGGGGGGTTTGGCAAATTTTATTTGGGAGTGGTGGCTCAAGGGATGGTCAAATCTTTGAACAAGTCCAAAGATAGATACATGCTTATCGAGCCGGATATGTAAAAGGCACACACAGACTTGATTGGGGCTTTCTCTAGGACATCATGTCAACATTTGGTTTCTATAACGAGTAGATCTACTAGATAACAAGTTGTTTCTCTACATCAACCTTTTTAGATCTTATTGGTGGTTCTCAATTGGAGCTCTTCTCAAGCTCAAGAGGTTTAAGATAGGGAGATTGTTTTTACCCTATCCTAAATTATCATTCTCATTGAAAAGCTTTGAAAAATTCTTTCTAATTTGAGACAACAACGTATCATTATGGGAAATAAGGTAATTGATGGGGGAGGAAGGGGGCGGTGGTATCACTCACTTCCAATGTTTGGATGATATCATCCTAATGGGGGAAGCGATCATTGTTGAATTAGCACCCAATAATATGCCTTGACACATACTTCTCAATATTAGACCAAATAGAAAATGAGGACAAATCTCAAGTGGCCTTCTTCCATATAAAAAGTTTGATTGGAGGATCCTAAAGATTCATGAATTCAATAAAGTTTCTCTCCTTATTAAGCATTTGGAAACTCCCACCTCTACCACAATTGCTTGGAAATATCTTTTGCAAAAATGTGCTCTCTTATTTTTAATTAGTCCCATATATAGTTTGCTTTAGGAAGTCACGCTACTCTTCTTAAATTGGTCCTCTAGTCAAGCGATGCTAGTGAATATATTATTTTCTTGGACTACACCTAAATCAATTTTGCAAGAAGTAGATTTGATGCATAGAAAATTATTGTGGGAAGATGGAACAAGGAAAGAAAATGGTATCTTGTCAATTGAGTCATGTTTGCATCCCCAAACAACATCATGGCCTTAAAATTTGCAGCATTGTCGATTATAATAAATATTTAACCTCTACAACATATTGGAAGTGGTGCATGCACCATAAAAAGTTGTGGTCACACCCTCTTCAAGGTGTTTTACAAGAGAAGGTTACAAAAAATTTCATAATGAACTTAATTCTTAAATCTATACTACTTCAAAACATCTCTTGGAACCAATCCCCTCCCATCTTGCAAGAGTATCCTAAACTCACCCCTGAGTATCATGGTTGGACTACCTAATGCTAAGATTCGAGGCCTACAAGATATTTGGGAATGGAAAAGGAAATCTAAAATAGTAAAATGTAGCCACACCCATGTTGAAGGGGACTTCTATGGGACAAATCATCTCAAGTGAGTGGACAATGATTTTTTGGGATGTTAATACCAATGGAATTATAAGGAGAAGATAATTCATAATTCATACTCGCCCCTCCAAACCTTACTTGAAAATCCTATTACTTCTTCACACACTCCAAACCATACAATGGGATGAGGTGTCATTTAGAGATCATCATGGAAATCCATGGGTTATGCTATCACAATACCCCTCTTTGTTACCCATTTCTCTTTTAATTTCATTCATGCTATATTTGTCTAGCTCTACAACTTAGGGTTTGATGGCTTCTTTCGACCCTTCCTCTCTATTAAGAGAGCTTTGAAAAGACTTTGTTACTATGCATTGCCTTTTATCACCATGGAGATACACATAATTCAATTGGTTTGGATGTCCATGTGGAGTTCCTAGTTCACATACTGTGGTGGGAATTTAACTCTCTCAATCACTTCACCTTGGACTCCAAATCGGTGTTAATCACTCCTTTTTTAGCTTTCAAATTTGTTAAATTAGTTCCTCTTGAGTTTTTTCTACTTTAGGTAGCTACGAACTTTCCTATTCTCATGGGGTTCTCCTTGTGAAATGTGAAAACTCAACCAAAGTTACATGTCCAACTGCACCCTCTACCAAAAAATCACACTTTAATGGTCTAAAATCTAATGAGTGGTCCGTCAGCCCCCAATTTGCCCCTTCTACAAGTGCTTTTCTAAAGCAAAGTAAAATTTTGGACTGCTCATCTCAAACTTGCAACCCTATGGTTGACAAAATCCCGACTAGTACCAAACAAGACACAAGCACATTGTATTTAATAATGCAGCAGTGCTAAACAAATTTAACAAAGCTTGACTACCAGAAAATCACACTTTGAAGGTCTAAAATCTAATGATTGGTCCATCAATCCCCAATTTGCCCCTTCTACAAGTATTTTTCTAAAGCACAGTGAAACTTTTGATTGCTCGTCTCAAACTTTCAACCCTATGGTTGACAAAATCCCAACTAGTACCAAACAAGACGCAAGCACATTGTATTTAATAATGCAGTGGTGCTAAACAAATTTAACAGAGCTTGACTACCCAGAGATCTACGGGAAACCATGCTTCTTGTTAGTTAGACCATCAAGGAAGAATTTAAGCCCCTTGCTATCAAGTTTAAGACATTAAATCCCAACTATCCTCATCTCTTGCTTCTTATTCTAATGATTGCATTTCTAAAGATAATCTTTGCCAAACTCAAGCAGCCCACGGATGGTAATTCTCACAGAGATTTCAATAAATTTTGGAAAGGGCTCTTAAACTTGAAGCAGCTTACAGAACTGCAGTGGGAATCTTGGAAAGCTAAGCGAGGGCTATGATACCCTCTCTATAAATACGTTCAGGAAGTGGGTTTTTATGGTACGAAGGACACCTATTCACACTCCCTATGACTCAGCTGTAGATGTGCCTCTACATCATTTTGCAGACACATGAAACATTCGGAATTTCAAACAATGTTTAGCAACCCCTAACAAACAAGATGGTTAGCAAAGAGAGCCCATGAATATCCCCTGAACTAAACTGCCAACCGACTGGATATTAGCATTGGACATGAAAGAGAAATTTATGCCAACTGTGCCACCTCATTGATAGGGTTGCTCCCTATACTTACTCTAGATCGTCTTCTAAATTTATTGATACTTTGGGATTTCATAAGACTAGTGGTAATGATGGGTATAATACAGTTTTTACCCTGCACTTACAGAAGTAATGGCCCGAATCAAGTTATCTGTTTTTTTATCATTGTTAAGACATCACCATGCTACTGATAATTGGAGATCAAATAAACTTGCGTGATGTATAGCTTTCCACCTATGTTTCAAAATATAATCCTTTCCCTATCTGGTATTTACCATTCAGATTTCAAGACCATCCCTCTCAACTTTATGAATCAAATAATGTTTTCATAGATCAGGAGGCAGCGGAAACATTCCATAATTTACCATCAATTAATTATTCTCTTCTCTAGCAATCTTCAACTAATAAAACAATTTAAATAAACCTTTAAAGTCCAAGGAGTGAGCCAAGAAGTAAAAGAAAACTCCCTCGCAAATTACATATTCCATTTATACTTTTTTAGTTCAGACATTTGAGGTCAAATTCCTCGCTTAAGCCAATTTGGAGCTTTCATCCTGCCAGGGTTTGAGCTTGTTGGCCTTTTGCCTGGCGACATTGATTTACATTATTGTTAAGGTATAATTGCATAATGGTTTACTTCAGTTTGATGTGTTAGTTATAGTATAAACATTTTTTTCCCAGAACAAGCCCATAATCACTTTACAAAATAGAAATACATCAACATGGAGTTAAGACCTAGCGAATGCACACCCAAAATAAAGTTACTTATATAAAACAAATCTACTAGAAAACAAAAGTTCATCAGTGTTCAAAGCTACCAATAAAGGTAATTCTGATACTACAAAAGATGAATCTAGAGGAATATTTCCCATGCAGAAACAAACAAAAACATCAAATTATACCCTCCTGTGCATAATGATCATTTTATACAAATTTCAATCTAGTAAAAATTGCAAAATTCTTCTCGAAACTGTTATCCAACTGCTGCAGATTATAACTAATATATTATTACTAGCCTAGAAAATTGTATAACTAATTTATAAGTGATCACCTAGAAAATTGTACAGATGACCTTGTTTAAAAAGGGAAACCAAAACAGAGGAGAAAAGAAGATTTGCCCAAGTTCAACAGCTCTTGAGATGCCACATTTGCAAATTACGAACTCGAAGAACCACTGGAAAATATTCTGCATGGCTATTTATTAAAAGGAACCAAATCAGCATTAAACCTGCTATCATAATTAGAATCAAACTCATTAAGGGTGGGTAAATTCAAAATGCTAAACCTGATTGAACATAATGGCACGAACCCGAGATAGTTTGCACAGTCCTAGGTATGGGCTCCATGAATATATATGCCTCCAGAAACTATGGATGGTCCTAGGTATGGACTCCGTGAATATATATGCCTCCAGAAATTAACTCTTCTTCATGCCCCAAAACTTATATAACTCCATGTAACTCTCCCTGTTGAAATTGGAGTCCGACGAACCACAACTTCCAGTATCATCCAATTCCGAGAATAAATTCCTTCAGAAGGAAATAATCGTGAATGGCAAAGTCATTTCGCTTTGCTTCATGATGTACCATAGTATGGGGGAACTCCTGGTGTTGTAGTACCTACTATGGGCATTCCAGATTGGGCAGTTTGTGGAGGTTGAAAAGCTACATGTGTATATTGAGAGCTTGGGTTGTATTGTGTTGGTGCACCAGCTCCATGGGGAACAGATAGTCCTGCATACCCAGGTTGTGCCGCAAGTGTATGTCCATATAATGGATGTGCCACATATGAAGGCTGTGTGGCATATGCAGATAAAGCTGCAGGATATGCTAGTGGGGCAGGACCCGGTATCTGCGGCCTTCGATAAGAAGAAAATTTTGGGTTTACTGTGCCATAAACTGGTTGCCCCTGTGGCGCCAACTGGCCCTGAGGAGATGGCGCATGCTGTGATGCCGCCCTCTCCCTCTGACCTTCAATTGCAAGTTTTACTGTAACTGACCTTCCCTGCAAGTCAAAGATTGTATAGATTTCATATTATATGTTGCCAAAAAAAGAGAAGCCTATCCCCTTACACAATTAGAAAAAACAATTACCACCAATTACTTACATCCAAATTCCTGTTTGTATCTTCAAGAGCCTTGTTTGCTGCTTCAGTTGTCTTAAATGTAACAAAGGCGAAACCCCTATTTGGGGAAAAAACTTTGTTAGAATTAAAATACACGTGATGCAACTTCCAGACATCATTATAATTGAACGTGTCCCCTGACACAAAGTAATTATATAAAATAATTCAAAACTTTCCCTTTTAACTAACCTCCTATCCATTAAAACAAAACACAACTAAGATATACCTCTGGCACTGAAATTTTAGTACCTGGATTTGTTTGTATTCTTGTCATATGCAACAGAACCTTCCTCTATTTCTCCATATTGCGAAAAAACAGATATAAGTGCTTCATTGGATGTCGTGTATGAAAGGCCACCAACATACAATTTCCTCTGAGACTGATCAGCAGCTTGTACTGGATTTGTGCCAGCAGTTGCAAGATTGCATACCGTAATTCGACCCTGTAGAGTCAATGCCACACTGAATTATACTCCATATAAAATACAAATATAAGCAATGCATCTTACCTGACTTTATTAATTTTATTATGATACTTGACTTCCAACATTCTCAACATTGCACCAAACCACAATTCACAATGTCCAAATGAATGATACAGACTAAACATCTATAATATACAACTTTAAACCAAAAAAATTCAGGACCTTCTTTGAAGTAATGTTCTGACCATGTGCACCTAGCAACGACTACCGACTGTTGATATAACCCCAAAACAAAACCAATACCAACATTCCATAGATACAAACAAATGAAATACAAATCTGAATTTCCTCAATCACAGTTTTGGGTTCAAGTGATTAGCAGCATTGTTTCTTTTAGAACACACAAGTTAAATACAAAACCAATGTCTGATGATGATTTAGTTTTAAAAGAGTGTCAACGTCAGAATGTCAATGTCAGCCTTACCACCATCAAAATGCTAAAATACAGCCATTTATGAAACAAATACACAGATAAACCATTGGAACATGTAATTGACAAGCCAGCCATGGGGCAGTTGTGATACAACATTCAGTAGTAAGATCAACAAATGAGACATGCTGGTACTTTCCATATAACCAACATTTTTTAATAAACCATTGGAACATGTAATCGACATGCCAGTCATGGGGCAGTTGTAACTTGTGATACAACATTCAGTAGTAAGATCAACAAATGAGACATGCCGGTACTTTCCATACAACCAACATTTTTTTTTAAATGTTATAAATGTTTAAAAGCTAGGAAATAAACATACATCAATAGTCTTGCTAGGTTCCTTCAACGCCCTTTGAGCAGAATCCATATGCTTAAATGTAACAAATCCAAAACCCCTTGACTTTCCAGTTGCCTTATCAATGATAACAGCACCTTCTTCAACCTCTCCATACTTTTCAAATGCCTGGAAAATTAAAACCAAGGGATAGATCACATAAACAAATTTTAATTGAAAACATCACTTGCCTAATGAAGCCTTGAACAAAAACATGTTTGCAGTTGGGGCAAAGAGGCTGGAATCTGAACCACAGTTGACTGACTTGTTGATTACTCTTCAGAATTCATGTGAAACAAGCACAACATATGGACAATGCATAGCAACACTCATGTGCATCCAGTAATAATTCAGGAAGAAATACATGACCACAAAACCAGCATTTTAACTCCATTAAAACCACCTCGGATAAATAAGAGAAGCATTGCAACTAAGCAACATGATACTCAGTATCTGCATTCATACAAATCACAAGAAACCAGTCAATCATGCACTCACTTCACGCAGAGTTTGTGAAGCAGTCTCCCAAGCCAGTCCACGCACAAACAGCTTCCGATGAGCAGGGTCCTTGCTTGCAACATCCCTGATATCATCTGCAACTGCAGGGTACAAACAACCTCTGCAGGATACAGTCACAAGCATTCCAGTCAATCCATTCCCAAGCAATAAATGCCAGACAAACAAGGTGTGCCAAAATAAACAAAGGACTAAAATACTTATTATCACATGCAGAACACAAACAAGAGAGAATCATCTGAAAGTTGGAAACGTGAATAATGCAATCAACAAACAATAAAACCTGGTCTACAATGAACAAAAAACACATTACAGTAGAAAGCAGCTGTGTAATTATCTGTACCTCACAAACCTGTAACAAATTTATTATCAAAATGGGACTGGCAAACAACCATAGGCAGGGAACCAGAATTAAAGATTTGAGATTTTCACGGGTCATAATTTTGAGAGAACCAGAGTTTTCCCTCCAAACAATCATGATCCAAAGATTTTCTTTCTGGTCATTCCCAGAGTAAAGAACCAAAAACAAGTGATTACATCAATACATTTAGCATCCATAAAAGGAATATGAATTTATTTTGTAAACTTGCACAAACAATGTTTTTCTAGAGTCTAGACATGTAATTATAAAATTCTGCAAACCTTTGAAATTTTGAAAAGCTCAATATATAAACAATTAGGCAAAGCATATTGCACTATAATGTCCGCTACACACAGGAGCCGAATCAATGGCTATTATAACCCATAGTTGAAGATGAACTCCTTTATAGCAAAAAACACCAAGTCGTTACCAGTATAACTTGCAATTACAAGGAAAGTAATTGAAAGAAGAAAGGCATTGCCCATGAGAATAACAGAGAGCCATTACCGCTATAACTTGCAATGAGAAGCAATTGGTAGAGAGAATCAATGGCAGGGAACTAGTTAAGGTTCCACTTATCACAACTGCTTTCAACTCCATTTTTTCAAATTCAAGTTTCAACCCGTATATTCAATAATTGTCCTAATGGCAGCCAAATCATTTGTTTTGAACGCAGTACACTAATTGATCAATACCCAACTACCTATCACCCATAGGACCTTATGCTTTGACTTTTCAATCGGTTCATATCAGCATCCAATATACATATGAAATTAGTGAGGTATTTGAGCACAAAAGTTATTCCACGTATGAAGACAATGATGAGCAACTTTGTGAAAGCCTTGCAGTTAGGCCACTCATAAGGGTACCATGCTAAAATACACTAAGGATTCAAGGAACACCTACATATATTGTTAATCAAAGCAGAAAGAAGAAAAGAGAAGCTCCAAGCAATGAAATCCTCTGGAGCATTTGAATTGCCAAGAATCACTCAAGTTAGATCAAATTCTGAAAGTGGCAGAAAGGGGCATGTTTGTTTTATAACTACCTTAAAGTCAACCTATGTTACCAGAAACAAGAAACGAAAAACTGCAATGGTAACAAAAACGTGACAAGAAACAGAAGTGAAGCAGTTGCGCATAAGAAACATGCATATATATAATAAATAATACAAAAATCACTAAAAAAACCAAAAAAACTAAATTATGAAAGAGAAAAATAGAAAAAAAAATTACATTATTTAAATTAGTCCCCTTGTCAAAGAATACAAACACAGATGAAATGAAGTACAGATTAAGCATTCTTCTCAATATAGTTTTAGATGAATTATTATCCACTATATATCAACAAAATTAAGGTTTAATATTTTAATACATTTTCATTTTTCCTCTAGAAAGGAACAGAGCATACAGAAAAGCCAAGGAAGACGAGCACAGCACAAAAAGATTGAACATAAATTCAGCTGGAAGGTTAAAATTCAAAGAAAAATACAGAAATAGCCAGGCAATGCTGCATTCCAGATTACTCAAACCCTAAATGGCAACGACCCCTGATGAAGCCTTGCCATAACTGCAACAACCACAACGATGTGTTGTCACTAGATAAGAAATACTACAGGAAGCCCAGAAAGAGCCATTCGCAATGGCACATTTTAATGTGCAACAGGGTTCCCCCATCATGTTTCTAGCAACACAGATGCTGATGGATTTCAAAAGCATTTCATAAGTGTCAAAGAACTTGTGTAACGATAATGGTGACCACCACAAGAGCATGACCCAAGTTCAAATTACCCTCACCATAATAAGACGGTCCATAACTCTAGCAGACATCTAGTGAGGTTGTGGTGTAACAATTATTAAAAATAAGCCCATTCACCTAAGACTTATCCATAACTCTAGCCATAGCAACCGCATTTTCCGAATTTAATCATAGAAGTACGAAATTCGCCGAACGACAAGAAAATCTTTGAAATTCATGATTAAATTTGGGATTAAATTCAAGATTAAATTCGTTCAAATTCATTCAAATTTGTGATTAAATTCAGTATTCAGTATCCAACATACTTTTCATAGTTTGTTTATTTCAATCAATTTAAGGATAAATTTTGGGGTCTGAAATTTCAGACAATTTTTTTTCTATTTAAAAATGACATGAAAACCCTGAGACTGATTTTCCTTGTATGCTTTTGTTTTGAGTCAATGTGAAATTTAGGAAAGCAGATTATCATTAAATCATTTTGAACAAAATATTAATAACTTTAATGCGATACTTGGTGGAAACTTGAAAGTTATTTTGACATGTTTATTTATATGAAATATGATATTTTTTTAATGGTGGGTTGGTATATTTTAAAAAATAAGTTTATTTCTATCAGCCAAATTTAATCACGAATTTTATCTCAAATCTTTTAGTTCCAGATTTTTTGCTTCGACGAATTTGAATGCAATGACTATGACTCTAGCTGAAATCTAGCGAGGTTGTGGTGTAACAATTGTTAAAATATAGCCCATTACCTTACCTAAGATTTATCCAACGAAAAAAGAAATAAATTTCCAGGCCTATAAAATCTTCTACAGAAAGGGATGGTTCCAAATATCATCCTGAAGCCCGGGAATAGACAACATGTATTTTGGGATGATCAAATTTAACGAAAAACAAAAGAAGACAAGCATTATAATTTGGAATCAGCATTGCTGCCTGAAATTCAAACATCCTGAGGAGAAGGAAACCATAAAATGTAATTAAGAAAAGAAAACTTAAACCCTAAAATATTTGCGTATCAAGTTAAATACTTACGCATTAACAAGAAGTGCGACTAGTTGGTCTTTGCTCAGTGGCACCAAAAGCTGCCTCAACTCATCCTCTGATGGCTGCACCGCTCCTCCACCATTGTTTTCATCGTCTAACTTTCTTTTCTTTCCATCTCCACTGTATGCCATCTGTGTGGGGGTGCTGATTTTTCTCTCAGTATATAATATACCCTCTAATCCAAACCTGAGGCCAAAACAGTGGATCTCTGCGCTAAGAAGATATGTGCCGATATGCATAAACCCCTCACAACCCAAAAAGCATATACAGGGATAAATCAAAACCCAGGTAAGAAATTGATGAGAGAAGGCTTAACTCTTAGGTTACTCTGAAATTTAGGCAAAGCAGAGGATTGAAGTATTTTGCTTCGGGGCTTCCGCAATTGAATATGGCACAAAAGATTTCGCGGCTCAGATAGTTATATGATAATTTCAATCCATCGCCGAGGTACAATTTTGGAAAATCGGATTTTTGGTGTGGACTTACACATTTATTCGTTAATTGGTCCGAGTTCTGTTGAACTAAAGATGTTTTTTTTTATTAATAATGAAAAATATGTTTGTAAGGGTAAGTAGCATTTGCTCCAAAAGTGTAAGTTACGTTTCAAGGGATAGCATATATTTTGTTTTTAATAAAGTAAGGTGATTTTTGATCCGTTTTATTTTTTGTGCATGATGTGGTATGTAATAATAATATAATATTTATGGTCAAGGTGAGTGAAAAATGAGGTTGTGTATTTCTTCATACATTTTCTATTTTGATAAAGATGAGACTTTTCATTTCACGTGAGCTTGAATAATAGCGAAATGGGCATAAGACAAAGCCATACAAAAAATTTAAAACATATATAAAATTAAATTCATCAATTTAACTTGTGAATTGTTATAGTTGATAATCCTCTACCATTAAAATGCCACCATATTCAAAATGTGATTATTCATTTAAAATATTTTTTTATTTTTTAATATTTAATTTCAAACTAAAATTATCTTATTTTATTTTATTGTTTTGGTTTAAGATTTCATATGTTCTAAACAGGTATGCCTAATACTATTATATAGAAAGAAGTTTAAAAGAAAGTGGGTCTTGTCCTTGAATATTCATTTACATACTATTGATTAAGATTTAATTTTGTTTTTGTTTTTTTTTTTTGGGTTGTGATGGATCTGTACTTGTAGATGGCTCTACAACAGAGAACACAATAGAAAAGTTTGTAGTGCCTAACAATTATTTTGTTAGAGGTTTTGAGGTGATAGACAATATAAAAATTAAAGTGGAGGTAGCTTGTAGAGGAATTAAGGTTTTTCTTGGCTTGTAGTAACTTATCTACAATTAGTATTAACCATTATTTGTGGTTTTTTTAATTTTGCATGATTACATTTTTACTGACCATTGAGTGAATAGGAGTCATCAAATTTCCTATTTTGAAAAGATGAGGTCGGGTCATCCACTGTGCAATGCAATACGTGTGGATCCCACAACAAATATGGCCCATGTTACTTTTAATGGCATGTCTAGAGGGTTTCATTTATCTAGGTTGTTGAGTTATAAAATATATAGTCTCTTTGTGCACAACATGGTCTGCTTGCCTACACAAATAGAAACGTGTTATCCCCTCATGGACTCTCAGCATCACTTCCTACTCACCAAACCATTCTTTCGTTTACTCTTTACTCTATTTGCTTGTGTACTTCATTTAGTTGCGTTGTGCATATTAATAGAAATCCACATAAAGGCAAATTATTTTGATCCACGATCTTCATCTAAAGTTTATGTAAGATATGTGCTATGACATTTGCTTAATGTGCAGGGATATGACTACATAAGTGGCATTGGCACGACCTCTATCACTAACCAAACAACTCATACATGGCTGATATTTTTAACACATTTGTGCTTAATAGATCACCGTGGCTTTTGCAACTCCGCAACAACTATATTTCCCAAACCATGTCACTTGTAGTGTACACACAACACTATAGGTTTTGAGGAAAAAACTTTAAGAAAACAAGGCCCTTAACTTTAGAAGATCAAGAGGGCTAATACTAAAACTGATATCTACAACATTGGCATTTTATTTTTGGAAATATTGATGGGTAAGAGGCTAGGTACCAATGCCTCTGTTACTAATGAAATCATTGATTTACGTCAATAAATGGTGTCACCAACCTATAAGATGTATACCCATTTGTTATGGGTGTAGGTCATGTAAATGCAAACAAAAGTGTTAAATATAGCATCAATGTATGATATGAGCCCTCTAGTGTATTATACTAGATATAATAAAAGTGTCAACATATTGACATCATGGATGAATAGAAGCTACAAGATATACACTGAGACCTCAATATATTGTCCCAACATCAAGTGATAATGCATTATTGATTTGAGTTGCACATGAGATATGGAGTCTTATCGTAATCAAATCAATGCCCATGATGTCCTCATCCATCCTATATAATAGAAAACATCAAATAAAATATGTTTCCACCTTGCAAGTTGTGCACCCCTTTGCAATGGGTGTTGATCATGTAAATCCAATAGTTGACCTAAATCTGGCTCTGGTGTATGGCATCCCCTAAAATAACTTGTCATTGCTCCTCACCATTACCACTTAGCTCACCTTGAAATCTTTCACTATTTTCATATTTTGTATGGCCTTGCCCTTTCTTCAAGGTGTCTGAGTATGGTGTTTTCGTATGTTCTTAACCCTTATGTGATATCTCTACGTAAATATATTGACAACATGGATGAATGGAAGCTACAAGACAAAATATATGACCTAAATGTCTTGTCCTCGCATCAAGAGATTTTGAAAGTAAGGAATCATGATCATAGAAGTCTTCAGGATAATACTTGAATTGTACCCTATACATGCATCATTCTCTTAATAGTAGAAAAAACTACACATCATATCTACAATTAAAATACACGTGATGGTCATATATTTATGAAGAAGACATTTTAATGTTATATATTACTATTATTAATTGTTATTAATATATTATATAATTAATTATTATAAATATATATCAAATTTATATATGATATATATTATTATATTAATCAATATTATTTTAAATTATAATAATATATATTATCAATTAATATAAATATATATGTATATCAAATTTAGATAATATATATAATTAATGTAATAATATAAAACAACAATGTTTCCCAACTATGTCACATCATTGGCAATGTCAAGGCATGCACAATTTTGTTTTAAATTTTCATTCATTAAATACCATATCCAAACAACATGACATAGGCCTTGTGTTTTCTTCGTCACACTAAGGCCACGTACAATCATGGAGCCATTTGTAAGTGCCACAAACATACACTTGAGTGCCTTGCATCTATTTTGTAAGCCATTAAGCCCCCATTTTCATGATAAAATGAACACCAATGCCCTGACTCACCAAATCCTCATAAATGTAAGAGGAATACGCGAAAGAACAATGTTGGGCAAACATAATAATTCACATGCATTCATTTCTTCTAGATCTATACATAGTGCTTGTGAAGAGTCTTTATCATCAGCCATTTACAATGCCTTAAAAAGGTTTGGCTATAAAAGTAAGTTTGTAATATTTTTCCAAGTAGTTTTTTTTTGGTACTTGTGAAGTTTCAAAGCTTATATTCTTTATAATAGGGTAAAATATATGGCGCAGAGGTAACCAATAGAGAGTAGCGACATGTGCAAATGCAATACCTGTGGTAGCCACTGTGAATGTTGCTAAACCCTTTCCCCACCTTCAAGGAGTATTGCTAGTCATAGGAAAATGAGGCTATTGTACTTTTAAAATTTTAATGGTAGATCAAACATGTTGAAATGTCATTGGGTGGAGGCAGGGGATGACTCTCTTCCCTCTTATGGAAGGACCAAATTTGGATATTTACTACTCCACAATGATGAATAGGGTCATATAAAATCTAAAATCTAGGAGATGCTAGAATTACATTCACTCAAAAAAAAACATATGCTTCAAATTATAGTGGAAAAATATTGTTCAATGCGTTTGGAGGTTTTTAGAGGTTTGGTTGGTCTGTCAACATCATCAATAAACTTTTTCATAGAACCAATGCACTTTTTTCCATTGTCATACATTCTTATAAATATCTATGAATATAGCCAACTCTTATCTTTCCATGTTCTTGACTTATACACCAACTCTTTGGGAAATCGACACCTCAATGCATGAAGTGTTAGCATTTATTTCTTATGTTACACAAGGTGACATCACGATATCAAAAAATATACTAAGATGAATTTATGCAAATGTCATACCAATATAACACCTTCGACATCATTAAAGGAGTGAAACACTATCAAAAAAAGATAAGATTTGTGCAACAGACACCTAATTCAAATATTTGTTATTGCTCTGCATCTGAAGGTTCATTCTCTACTTGTAGATTTTGACGATGTAAATTAAGTGTAAGAGTAGTTTTATTTATTGATTTTAAATTAAATGCATAGAGTGGATTTACATCAGCGATGTGCTACAATAAATCACAAAAAGTGTGTATTTCAAATTGTAATAAGTTTTACCCAAATAACTAGTAAATACAAATTCAAATATAATAAAAGAAAGTGAAAGAATAATTGAAATTGATAAGGAAAGGGTTCTAAGAAGAATTTTGAGTTACATAAAATATGTCGATTGTATGATGTTGAAATCAGGTGGAAAGAGTTCCAGGAACTGAACCCAAAAAATTTAAAAGAAACTAATAACTTTGAAAATTTGACCATGAGTGAAATGTTATGCTCTCAACATGACCACATGTGGATACATACGCTCCTAACAAATGTGGTATTTTCTGAAATGAATTTGAATACTTTGATCCTCTACCCCTGTGTTTTGGAAACCTCACTTAGTTTTTCAAAATTCATTACACATTACCAATAAATCTTTCTCCTTCCTTGAAACCCTAATCAACTCATGAAACCTTGTAAGACCTTAAAAAATGAATAGTCGATTGGGAAGCCTACTTTAGTTAGACCCTCATCCTTGGAAAAGATAGAATCCAACACTATGTATTTCAACAAGCCATCGTGTGATGGAAGCCATATTTTTATATGACTTTCCACTGCATGAACACTTGGCAATTATGGAATATGAAGACTTGGAAATAGAAGATCTACCCTAAGCACTTCAACTCCACCCTTAGACTTATGATTATTAATCTTTACCTCTTCTTGGAAATATTATTATTCTTTTTCTCATTCCTTGCTTTGTTTATATATGCATTAATGCTCTTATGTATATATAGAGTCTCAAATTTAAATGAGGACCGTATTGGCACAAAAGCCAATACCCAAAGGGTGGGGAAATCGACAAAACTAAACATAAAGACCAAACAAGTATATGACAAGGCCAAAGGAACCATATGAATAAGGGACCAAGAGCATATTAGTATGTGTGTGGTTACCAAGAACATATTACTATGCTCTTGACATAAGGCCAAAAAAACCATAAATCTAGAAACAATTTTTTTGACATTCTAAGAGCATCTAGAGTTGTACTAGAGTTAAAAAAATAGTCATTTTGTAGGTTTTTGGGTTTTTCGAGTTGATTGGTACTAATTTAATGTTAATAATCTAAAGAGATTATGTAGTTTTTTAACTCGTGCAAAAAAATTTGAAGTTGAACGCATAGGATAATATTTAAACACAAAACATATTATTCTATTTCACACACTCTATTCTCTATTACATATACCTGTAGGTATATATCCAAATATATAGGAAAGAGATAGCCTATAGTTAGGGAGTCAACATCCCATGATTCTCTCCAAGAGTCATGTAGTTATTGGACCTATTATAAACCAAAATAAATTACAAATATATAGATTGTAATATATTAAACTAATAAAAGAACTATCTACATAATATTTTTTGTAACCACAATAATACAACAACTAACCCAAATAACAATACAATCGTAAGTATAATTTTACCATATGGTAAATCACCAAATAACATGTGAACACTAATTTTCCTAACATTCCTCCCCTAGTGTTTACATGGTAACAAAAAACTTTCACACTTCTTCTTTAGCTTGTTTGCCTCTATTCGCTCATGATCTTGGCACACAACTCAAAATGCAGGTAGAATACAGAACACATCAACTTATTATCAACCATGAACTACTGGGAACACATCTGACCAAACTAGTGTGGGAACATGTACAAGAATAATATTATTATCAAGCATTCATTGTAGGGAACACATCTTACCTACTCAATGCGGGAACTCAATCAAGAACCATCTACACAACCTTTAATGGTTTTACAAAGGTTTACCACAAACCTAGGTTTGAATAGGAAGACATCTGACTGTTTAACCTCTACAAGTATCATGATGTTGCTTTTCTTTTGTGCTTTCAATTTTACACTATATATTTACATTATGGGACTGCATTAGGAATAGTCAAATATACAAGTGAACAATAATACACATATATTATTATTTTCACACATGCTATAAAAAAATGCAACTACCACACCACACAACTGGAAAACAAAACACATGTCATTAAAGCAGAAGTGGCCCCATCACTAGTGGTTAACAAGAGGCTAGAATGGCCTCCATCCTCCAATGCCTCCAACCTATTTCATGTTGTATATTACTTAGTAGATGAATATTTGAAGCTCAATAATTTCCACATTATATTTATTGGTATAACTTCCCTCCCGCAATGTGAAACTACTTGGATGTCAGTTTACACAAAAAAATACATCCATATAAGAAATAGTTTTTTTGTTTTGACAATTTTAACAAACCTAATTAACATAAAAAATGACTTTAACACTTGACTCATTATTATTTTTTTGACCAAATGACTAATAATCAAAATCTAATTAAATATTGGATTTGACAATCTAATTGGCACTTTTCAATTTTTGTACATATTTAAAAAATATGGACCTCTGACTTATAAAAGACTTATCAACCTTTTTAAATGAAAGAAATAAAAAAAAATGCTTTCGACATAATACATACCAAATACCACTATAAAAACATCTAATCAAAAAACTAAATGAATATATTGACTAGACATACAAAAGATTAAAAAGAAATGGAAACCTGGTAAGAGTGTACACAATTGGCAATGTTTGGAGTGAATACATATCTATACGACAATCACATTTTTGAGAGTTTGACGTGTGCATATAAATTTTTTGACAAGCCATGGTTAATCCTCTCTGTTACCTTTCTTTAGTCACAGGTGGCAAGTTTTGAAAGAATCATCATATCTTCAATTGCCTACCCCAAATTATCTAGCTATCAATTTTGTTATAAATTCAATACTAACTCTTGATATAAGATGACACATTTTCCATAACAAATAAAAATGTTTCATACCATACAACTTCACAATTGATCTATTGTGGTATAAAATTACTTGAAATCATTTGCATCCAATAAAGATAATATGCAATGTGTAGGTCTAGATTGATAATAGAGAAAACTCTAGAGATTTCACATGACAAATATAGGTGGATAGATCACATAGATAGAACAAATACACATAGTATAATGATTAGACTATAGATTGATTCATCTAAATTGGATGGGCTATTTTCAGATCTTAAATCACTAGCACTACTTTTCTTTCTCTCACCCTCCTTAATGAATGTGTGTCATAAATATAAACTAAACACTCTAACTCAACAAAATTTTAACCTTTGCTAAATTTCTCTTAATACTAAACACTATCCTAAGAATGCTTCTCTTGTCAACAAAAATGCATACATGGGCAAACATGCAAGTACATAATTGCCCTCTTTTCTTCTAACTTTTCATTATAAATATCCCGCTATGATACCATTGTTAATAAGCTAAGGAGATTATGTAGTGTTTTAAGTCATGCAAAAATTATTGAATCCAAACACACATGATAATATTTAAACACAAACTATACTATTCTATTTCACACACTTTATTCTCTATTACATATACCCATAGGTATAGAGCCAAATATATAGGCAAGAGATAACCTATAATTAGGGACTCAGCATCCCATGATTCTCTCTAAGAATCATATGGTTGTTGGACCCATTACAAACCATAATATATTACAAATATATAGATTGTAATATATTAAACTAATAATAAAACCACCTATGTAATATTGTTGTAACCATAACAATATAACAACTAAACCAAATAACAATATAACCATAAGTACAATTTTACCATACGGTAAATCACCAAATAACATGTGAACACTAATTTTCCTAACATTTCAAAGGGATAAGATAAAAAAAAATGAGGTTGTATAGAAAACAATGAGGGGAAGCAAATAGGACTCAAAACATAAGAGAAACATGCTAATAAGATCCTAATTTGGACTAATAATTAATACATACAAAAATTCCTTCTTAAGTCAATGAAAAATGACATGTAAAACAAACCCAATCAAAAAGTAGGTGTCTACATAATTCCCCACTTTGATGTGTGTATGTGTGCATACATATAAAAGTAAAACAAATAAGTGTACATAGGAGGGCTTGAATAAGATATTGTGACAAAAACCTATAAGAGTTATCAAAGTAAATATAGGAAATGATGACGATCTAAGAATCAAAAGGAGGTGAGATATTAGCTTATCTCATAGTCCAATTCTTATGACTTAAAAAATTCAAATAAAAACCTATACTCCTTAGAATCTAGTATGAACATCTTGATTTTGAATGTGAAGAGTTGTGAAGATCTTAGAACAAGCATCCACGCTTATGCGTCTAGAATATGAAACCCAAGTACTTGAAAACATAAGGAAAATATTTTTTAAGTGAATCAATGTTTATATAAATCAATAATCAAGGTATTTTTGAAATCAAATGAGATAAAATTAAAAATAGGAATATATATACCTAGTTGTGCAAAAACTGTGAAGTCATCTTTGTGGAATCCATATCTTAGAATTTTTATCATATCTAAGTATTTATCTCAGTGAGATTACAAAGTGAAGTATGCCTTATAACTCTTTAGGACCACTTATAAATGTGGGATCAATAAATGTATGGCATATAACTCTCTAGGACTACTTCCAAATGTGAAATCAAGAATAAGTATGCCTAATAACTCTCTAGGACCATTTATGTATCACCCATAAATAAAATATTTAAGAGGTAAAATAAGCGGAACATATGTCCTATTTTTGAGGTGAGGGCTGAAAATGTGAATCACATATCTCAAAAGAAATTGATTACACATACCATGTGTAAAATAGGAACAATAATTTAAGCTTTGATATATATTCATAATAATATATCATCACTACATGTATGAAATACTTTGGTATAATAATAGAAAGTTGTCATCTTTAAAACATGTACAAAATACATTAGTATAATCATAGAATATATCATCATGAAAACACACACACACACACACACACACACACACACACACACACACACACACACACACACACACACACACACATAAATACATTGACCTAAGTGTGTCTAGGTCTAAGTCATATAAGCGAGATGTGATTGTGAAAGCATATATGTAACAGGTAACTTGACTCCTATGTGTATAACTCAAAGTAATGTATGGAAAAATTAATAATAGTTTTTCCCTATATGGGCGTGGTGTAATAAATATAAGCACAATCAATAAGATATTTTCCCTATATGAGAAATATATACTATACTAAGGCACAAATAATAGTGTGCCCCAATATGAACAAGATATAGTTGATGTAAACATAGGAGTGACATGCCCCTAATGAGCAATAAATAATTAATGAAGCATGACAATAATATACCTGAATAGGTTCATGGTAGAAACTATGGCAATGTAGATAAATAATCATATATCCAATCAAGAAACTCTATGCATGATATAGACCATGGCACCAATCATATATTAATGCAGAGTAAATAAAGAAATCAATGGAAGCACACTAAACACATAACAATAATACCACGCTTAGAGTAAACAAGAAAAATAATATCACATAGTAGTGTAGACAAGATGAGAAATGTCATGCACAATGAAGAGAAAGCACACCAAGTAATAATCAAAAACATGTGATTAATAATATACAATGAAAGAAAGGAACATGCATCACTCGTAGAGAAAATAAGAGAGGCATCTTAATCAATGAGCATATGCAACAAACACATGAGGTAGAGGGAAACAAAGAGAGGTAGGCCAAAAAAATGCATACAAAACAAACATATCAAACACTTTTGAATCAAATAAAAGTAATCCTATAATAAACCACAATGCAATATTGAAGGCACACTAAGTATGATAGGGCATGAACATAGGTATAAACACTAAGGACACAAGAGACATGATAGATCAAGATAAATAATTACATGAAGGCTCAATATGATAAAGAAAACTAGGAGTGATAAAACTTGGAGCACTATTAGGAAGCATCCTCAAAGATGCCCACATAGCAAGCATGAGAATGCCTCCATTCAATTGCAAATCCATAAGCATATGTATAAAATTGTAAAGAATGCATCTAATTCAATAATACCATATTGAGGTTGAACAAAGTCTACGCACAATTAATCCAATAACATATTGAAAATAATAATCAATAATAAAAACTATCTTGTATTTTCCATACATTCCAATAGTACATAGGCTATTAAATATCCAAGATGGACTAACAACTTCCTATAAAATAGGAAGGCAAACAAATAACTAACCCATTAATAGAGATACAGGTATAGCTAAAATATATTATTTCTATAAACAATATACTTTACTAACCTAATAATAATAACCAACTACTAACCAAATATAACTCTCAGTTAATTATTACTCGCATAATAATGCACATTAAAATATTCACAAATTAATGTGAGGACTAACATTTTTTAACATTCTCCCCTTAGGCCTTACATGGTAATTTGTGTTTCACAAGACTTAATGAAAGTAGAGAAAGAACACATCAACCTCTCATCAAACATTCACTGTTGATAACACATCAATTAAATCAGTGTGGTAATTTTGAACAAGAATCATCTACCATTAACCATTCACTGAGGGAACCTCATCAACCTATACAGTGTGGGCACCATGAGAAGGAACCATCTATTCAAATTTCACTCCTACATCTCCTAAACACTTTTTTATATGCAATATACTATGTGGGAAAATATGGAATACACCTCTTATTATCACACATACAAACAAGTGCTGAAAATAAAAAATATTTGTGCCACTATAGTAGAAGCGCCCCTTCATTAGTGGTTGATGAGAGGTGTAGAAAGCCTCCATCCTCTAGTGTCTTCCAACCTCCAACATGTAAATTTGCTCACTCAACAAATGTGTTGATGAAAATCATTCTTTTCTTGTTATTTTTTTATGACAAGACTCCCCCCACAATTCAAACGTCATGTACAAGCAAAAATGCATCTGTGAGGCAATTACTTTTATTTACAATTTTTGACAGTGAATCTATATGACACCTAAGCCTAAATGACTTTGAATTTTTTGACATATAGACACTTTGAATTTTTTGACTTGACTCTTTTAACATATTAAATCGACATCTTGAATTTGTCTTAATAATAAAACTAATATTTGAATTAGTATTTAAATAATAAAAATGCTAATATTCAAAAAGCTAAAAATAGAATCAACTCTTAAAGACCAAGACGTTATACATATCAATGGACAACTTTAAATAATACTATAAATAAACGAATGACTAAACAACTAAATGATACAAATCATGAATGAATAATATTGACCTATGAACATGTGTATTAATTAAATAGATATACTAAATACTAAAGTAAGATTGATCCAAAAACTATTGATTAACAGAATGATTTTTTTTTTGGATAACTAAATGACATCTCCTAGATCGACTTACTTTTTAAACATTGTCAACATTACCTAATGACAACTAGCATATTTATTGGGCACTATATGAATCATAAATATATTGAATAAAAAACTAAAGACTCAAGATACCTACAAAACAATAGCCATAGGTGAGCTTGAATGGAAGATTGATGTCATGTGGGTCTGAGAGCTCAGTGTTAGACATTGTGATGAATCTGAGTATGGATTTTGATGACATACGATAAATATTTTGATAACATTCCTCTGCTCAAAATATGCATCGATGCTAGTGCAAAATGAGACTTTGAAAAAAGATAAATCTAAGTTTGTGGTGTGCAAAGAGATCAAGTTTGACATAGAAATAAATGTAACTGGTTGACAAAGAATAAAACACATAATATGCAAATCTTCAAGACTACATGTGGAGTGAAGTCATAGAATGATATATAAAGGGGTGGATCTAATGTTAAATTATTTTTAGACAAAGTTTGAACATGTCGTACAAGGAACCCACATAGTCTGACAGGTGTGTGATGCACAACTGGGTAGTTATTTTAATATTGATAATATATAACAGGTCTAAAATTACATACTCAATGGATATTACTACATGATGGCAGATATGATGATATTACTCAACAAAACTTGTAGGCTATAGGATAATTGTTTAAGGACGCAAAACTACCTGTTGATCAGAGAATGCCTTTGGAAGTAGATAAATACGTAGGCCTTTAGACTTTATAAAACAATAGTCTCCAATGTATGGCACAATATAAGTATGGTACAATGTATTGAATATATCTAACTGCTCCTTGTGACACCTTAACCTTTATGCTACCTTTTTTTCTTTTTTAAAATAAAAATATAACCAATGAAATGTGTTCATATTTGAATAATGATCTTTCTATTCCAACAGCTTTGGTTGAAGATTCAATCTCCTCTCAAACACCAATTTTAGTTATACAAAACAAAAATAAACAAAACCTAAACTAATCACAAACTCAAAGTAGAGGAATTTGCATGAGACGAGGCAATACATAAGAGCTTAGGTTACCCCTTTCTCACATCAAAAAATCATTTTTGCATAGTTCTCTCACTATCCCACTCTAATACCAAATATTGATGTTGATCAGAGTCTACACACAATTAACCCAATAACATATTGAAAATAATAATCAATAATAAAAACTATCTTGTATTCTCCATAAATTTCACTAATAAATAGGTTATTAAATATCCAAGATGGACTAACAACTTCGTATATAATAAGAAGGCAAATAAACAACTAACCCATTAATAGAGATACAAGTACAATATATTGTTTCTATAAATAATATATTTTACTAACCTAATAATAATACCCAACTACTAACCAAATATAACTCTCAGTGAATTAATACTCGCATAATAATGCACATTATAATATTCACAAAATGTGAGGACTAACATTTCCTAACATACCATTAGCAACATATGTGTAAATGGTGTATAACCTCTATCAATATGAAGATAAACATAATATGATATGTTGTGTAACTATGCAACACTCAAAAATAAAGGCAAAGAAAATTTATAATATACGAAATTCAACCAAACAAGAATAAAGAAAAGGAACAAAAGTGAAAATAAGAAATAAGGAAGGGATTCCTACTAACCTACAAATTACCTCATAAATTTGCATGCACTAGGGTAGAAGGCCTCAATTTATAATGTGTTATCACCATAGGGAATTTAACATAGGCTTTTGGTATGGGAGACAACAAACAATGGCAAGGGACACAAATAAATAAACTAACATGATAAAATAAGGGGAGACTAGAAGAATGAAACATAGGTACACAAAGAAGGATCCATAAGTCATCAAAGAGAAACAACAAATCATATCACATAACCACGTGAGGAACTAAAGAATAAATTCAACATAGAGGATAACCAACATATGAAGAATTTATCCCAAAATTTAACAACTAAAAGCTGGGGAGCAATAAAAAAAGGAAGAAGATGAAAAAAGGAAAGACTCGAGGGGTTAAGGAAAACATAAGAGCCTAAAGAAGAAACTAAGATTCCCAAAAGCCACACCCAAAACAAGGAATAAATTAAACCAAGGTAAGCAAATAATAAATCAACAAAGAAAAGGAAAAATAAGCCATGCACAATAAAATAGGTTGCTCAAGTGCAAGTATATGGATTTAACAACAAAGGATAACTAATAATATTGGGTGAACCATTATTATATAGTATGTAAGTGGAAGAAGTCCTATCTGTATGGGAAATATTCAGATGTCTAGGTACCCATGAGTCTAAGAAAGACAATATGTTATCATCGTCATGATAGGAATAATCAATGTAATCATCATCATCATAATTAATGCCATTGTAAGAAATTTTGTTAGCTTTGGTATCCTCTTTGAAAATGGCACTTTTCGTTATCCAAATATTACTTGATAAATTAGATATTTTGTATGTGATTTATATTTTATAGGTGTGAGAGGTTGTGATAAGGTTACATTGGTACGTGGATTGGTTAGTATTGATTTTTTGGTGTTTTGATGTGAGGTTTTAGGATTAAAGGCTTCTTTGTTAGCTTTTTGGTTAATAATTTAGGTTTAACTTAGGTGGACACTCATAAGTAGTGCCTTAGATAATAATCTCTTTTTTGTCAAGAATATATTTTAAATATTAGTGTAGTGTTGATGGAATTTATTTTATTTGATTAAGCCTTGATATTTTACGAAACACGTCATATGTCCCATTATTTGGATATACATAAGCCATTCAAATATGGTCTTAGGACCCACTATGACAAGCAAGGTAATACACCCAAGTGGTTTCTTTATACACATTATATTTTTAAATTTCTTCACTTACTAACACTTTCTCTTGTAGTGACTTGTCAAGCTTCAATCTCCTTGAGTGCACACCTTAAAGGGTGAACCAGGAAAGGGGTGGGTAGGAATTTGGTGCTTTATGAGAGATGTTTCTATGATATCATGATCATATCATTCCTTTTTCCAGTCTATCTTACTTAAATTTATCCTACTACCTACCTCTTTCCATCTTATTCCATGTAGTTTCATTAGTTCCCTCATATCCTACAGCATCAACTAGCCCAATACCATATGTTTCATGCCTTTTTCTCTTATTTTATTGTATCAACTAACTTGTTCTAGTTATGAGCATGTTTTCTAAAATCCATACTACATTAGTATGGCAAACATTGTTTAGTGCCAACTGACATTTTCTAATTGCATCAATATGGTCAATGCCATCAGATTTGCCTTAAAACTTGGATTCACATATTGGTTAACTATATATACAGGTCATATTTCATTTCAAAGCATATAGATCATACTCATATACTCTACTTTTACTCACACTTTTGCTCTGAGTCATTATTTGGAGGTGTTGGGGTTTAGAACCTTATCTTGAAGTAATCTTGTTTTGTTAAGTCTTAGAGATTCATTATGAGGAGTCTTTTTATCCTAGACCTTGATTCACCCTTTGAAGTCTTCACAACCACAAAAATCTCTTACAAAGAACCATTGCTAAAGGGGGAGATTGAGGCTCGATAAATTCACCCCAAGATAAAATATTCTAACCCTATACTCTTTCATTTAGTAGATTAGATGTTGTTTGTTGTTTAGTAGATGAACGTGTGTGTATCCTTTTCTTTGTTTCCTCTTCACTTATACTAGCATGTTATAGGATTAATTATACTTAACATATTCCATCTTAGGTTGCCTATACCCCCATTTTTTGACCATGACATATTATCATTTATGATTATTTTAATCCTTCCCTTTAGATTATGTTACATTACTTGCACAACTACTTACATTGCCTCTGGCAATCATTTACTTCCATTGTTAGAGGTCTAGTTAGAGTTGTTCCCTTATGTCATTGGACTAAAGGCTTTAGAACCCTTTCCTTTAACATTAGTGATATAGGTACTCCTCTTTCTAGGTTTGTAGATACATAACTAGTCACGACCTGAACATTAGGTATCACGAGCTCTCTTTAATTAACATTCTCCAAGTCCGAATCTCTTGAAATAGGATAGTTGTAGGCTAATCCTACCTTGTGCATATAGTTTCCATGTAATCCCATCATAACCTTCAGTAATTATTTTAATGTTGGATAGATCTTTTTGCGTGTATTCAATACTAGTAAAAACATTTATCATGCACACATATATACTTCAACCATTATCAATCATAATTCCATTTGTTATCCTTGAATGTGTATCAATGAAAGCTTTAATGAATAGTGGCCCATTATTAGACTCATCCTTTGGTATTTCATGATCATAAAATTGAATTGGATGAGGCTCTTTATATGTTGTGTTGACCACATCGATGAATTCATCACATATATGAGCATTGAAATCTTGGAATGGTTAATTTGAGCTATCACATATACATCAATGTTGTCTTTAGAGGGAGTGTCATGATTTGGAAGGGGATTTATAAAGTTTTTTATGGGTTGGATTAGTTGTCTCGTTGATTACTTCAAAGAAATTTTGTCTCGCTATACTTGAATTAGATTGTTTTCAATGAGGTCTTGGATCATGTGTTTAAATGTTATGCATATGTATGAATAATATCTAGGGACTCTATGATAATCAATATATGCATTAGTATCATAGTTTTTATGCAAGGGTCTTAATTCATCAAGATCTCTAGTAGGAGGTAAATTAATCATATTGCATCTAATAAATAATTCGAGCACATTATAAAGACTTGCAATTAATTGTGTAAATTATCTTCGTCCCCTTTGTTATGACTAGTTTTTCAGGTTCTTGATCTTACATATTTAATACATTCTTAGGTTGGAAAGTATTATCACTACCCTTAGTTTTGAATGTTTTTTTTATATTAGAATTTGGATCCATTAGATGTAGGGGCATTTGTCCCATATTTAATCATGTTGGCCACTAAAATATTAACCTTGTATATTATAAATACATGAAAAAGTTTGTCAAAATATTGGTAAGTATTAAAGGCAAATTTACCTTTTATGGGTCAAAACAAACTTTGATAAAATACACTTTATAATTCACTATCAAGTAATTAGTGAGTTGTATTGGTAACAATAGTCTTAAATCTAAGCACATACTCACTAACATTCTCATTAAGTCCTTGTTTAAGTTGAGCAATATATGAAAACATGACCTTCATACTAATGTTGATTGAAATTGAGATAAGAAATAATCAATGAAAGCATTTAAATATTATATGGATGTGAATGACAAAGCATAAATCTAATCAAGACAACAGTCCTTAAGGCTTATGTGAAATAGATTAGTCAACAATTTATCATTATTTGTAAGTATATTGATATGGTCAGAAAATAGTATTCATGTTGTCACTATTCATGGGTAATATTCATGAGACACTATTCACTACTGAGGTGGTAGACACTATTCATCTTGTTGAGGTGTCCACAACACTATTTATAATGGATAGGTGGCATGGGGCACCACATTCCACTAAAACACATGGAGGATTTGTCCTTGACTTACATCATCTATGTGGGTCAAAATTCCAAGTGGGGAACAATTTTTGCTATGCACATGCAAATGTAGGACATCATTTACTTTACATATGCAAGGAAGGACCCTCTCTAAATTAATGCACATGGAGGAGACCAAGAACATTATTCCAAATTCCTTGCACATGCTTGTGGATCCCAAACAAAGTGGATCAATGGTGGAACACCTTTACTATGATGAATAGTCCTTCCAAGTGGAGGAAGTTAGATTTGTGGGCATCCTTTGTTTCCCTCTCATTCTATCCTTGTATTTTTCTAAATAGATGTATTCCATTGCTTTATAATTAACTAGTTGGAGAATAAGCTTGGGGATAACCTTGCAGAGCCTCCTTGGCATGTTGAGGCCAAGTATGCAAGTGTTATATGTAAGCTTGTTGAAGCTTTGTAGATCAAGTCTATTATTATGCCTTGTTGAGATTAAATAATATATGTGTGTTTTATTGAGATGAAGATGTGTGAAAGGTTAATGTGAGGAAGATTTTTATGAGAATTGAATGAGAATTTGTCAGAGATTGAGATTTATGGATTATTGAATCTATTATGTGGTTGGAGGCCACATCAACTGGTATAAGAGCAAGTAAGATTCTTGTGGAAAGTATGTTGTTGAGAATGTGAGTGTGTTTATTTATTTTGTAGGTATGAATATGGAAACGAAGAGTGTAATAATGCCACTAGATAAATAATGGGAGAAGAAATTGAATACTTGGGATAGATTGTTGCAATTGTTGTTGAAGAGATTTGAGTAATGATAAAGTGAATATGCTAAAGTGAATAAGAAGAAGAGATGGTGTGGGATATAATGGACCCCTAAGATAAAAGGTAGTTGCATCAAAGAGAGAGATAACCACATAGAAGAGTGAAGAGTGCAACCATGGAGAGTTGCAGAAGAGAGAAGAGAAGATGAAGAATATTGCCATGAAAGGCAATATGAGAGAGGAGTTGTTATGTGAGCAGCCCATATATGAAAACATCCTCATGAAGGATGCTATGGAGGTGGTGTATTGTTCACTAGATGAAGGAGATCCATTGTGTGATGATGGGGAAGAGTATATGAAGACTCATGAGTGGGAAAATGTTTCCATGAGTGAAATAATTATTGTGAGTGAAGATGGAAACCATGTAGAGTTTCATGGAGATGAAAATTGCATCCATGAAGTGTTTCAAGTAGAATAATATTGAAGCCATATGGGGTTTCAAAAGAGTGAAGAAAATTTCAGCCATGAGGGGTTACATGAGAATTAAGAAAGCGGTAAAATAGAGTTGCATGTTTCCATGATGGAAGCATTAGATGAAGAGATTGTACAATTCAATGCACAAGAGGAGATTTTTATGGAAGTTCAACCATGTGATAGAGCTAAAAATGGAAGTATGGATGAGGAGATTTCAGCCTTGGAAGTGGCTAATATGTAGCTTTTGAGAGCTCATTGTGAGGTTGAAAAGCATGAGGAGCATGCTAGTATTGGTAAGGAGTTAAAAGTTTCTTTGGGAAGAACTTTGGAATTAATTAATGTGAAAGCATGTGCACATGATGAAAGGGAGATGGGTATAGTTTTATCCATGAGAGAGGAGCTTTAAGTGTTTGTGATGTGTGATGTTGTGGATGATCCAACAATTGTTAGATAAGTTGTGAAGAAAACCAAGATGAATTTTGGTGGAGGTAGACGGATAGTGGTGGGCTTGAGCTCACATGGGATGATAAGATGCAAGATAGAGCATCTTGGTGGAAGAGGATGGTTTGTGGTGGTGGGTTGGATCTCACATATGAATCCATTGGGATATGTATGATATTTTGGTAGGGGAGGATGATTTCAAGAAGGCCAGTATGTAGAAACTGGAAGTGGAGAAGAAAAAAGAATATTTTCTAGGTGCACTTAGTGTGCTAGAAGGGGATGCCATGGTCATTACTATTCATGACCAAAAGAGTGGTTTTACCACTTACCCCATCCATGTGATCATGATATCACATTACAATACCTTGGGTGTGTGATGCAGGAACATCTAAGGGTTTGAACAATTTTGCATCACCTAAAAAGAGAGTGGTGTGATTTTTTATTTTTTTAGAATAAATAACAAGGTATAGTATTAGGACAACTCATAGAAGCTGAGTTGTTTTCAATCAGAGGAAAATGATGTGGTGGGAAAACACTATTCATGGGTACTATTCACTATTGAGGTGGTAGACACTATTCATCTTGATAAGGTGTCCACAACACTATTTATAATGGAGAGGTGTCATGGGACACCACATTCTACTAAAACACATGTGGAAGATTTGTCCTTGACTTCCAACATCCATGTGGGTCAAAATTCTAAGTCAAGAACACTTTTTGCTTTGCACATGCAAGGAGGGACTCTGTTTAAAGTCATTCACATGGAGGAGACCAATAACACTATTATAGATGCCTTGCACATGCTTATGGAGCCCAAACAAAGTGGATCACATGGTAGAGCACCTTTGTTATTGATGAATAGTCCTTCCAAGTGGAGGTCAAATTTGTGGCCTTTCTTTGTTTCCCTCTAATTATATCCTTGCATTTATATAAATAAATGTATTCCATTGATTTTTAAGTAGTCTAGTTGGAGAATAAGCTTGGGGATAAGCTTGGAGAGCCTCCTTGGCATGTTGAGTCCAAGTATATAAGTGTTATTTGTAAACTTGTTGAAGTTTCATAAATCAGGTCTATTGTTATGGTTTTTTGAGATTGATGAAGATATGGGCATTTTGTTGAGATGAAGTTATGTGAAATCTTAATGTGAGGAAGGTTTTTTTGAGAATTTATCAGATATTGAGAGTTATGGATTGTTGAATCCATTATGTGGTTGGAGGCCACATCATATATATAATAAGCATATGAATTTTTGAATTAATGAAAATGATCGCCTTCACCATTGAATAATTCAAACTTTGGAGTAACAATATATATATTCAAATGGTAAACAAGGACATCACAAGCTGAAGGGTTGAGTAATATATCATGCAAAGTGACCCTAGAACTTGAATTTTGATACCCTTGATGATGTAGTCAATTAGAGGGTGTTAAGTAAACAACAACCTTAGATTGTGTAGTGTAGGGTTTCAATACTCAAAAATGGGTATCCACACAGTCTATGCATAGAATGAAATAAAATAAACATAATACTATTAGTTTAAATGAGGAGTTACAATGCACACACCAAAAGGTTTTCAACCTTACACAAATTACAAAATGTATATAGAGTTAAAACATATCAATCCATTCATGAATGCATTTCAATCCTACATCTTGCTACTCAAACCTATGCATGTAAAACAAGTCTCTATTCACAACATTCTAGTGGCTTCTAGGAATAACTTTTCCCCTTCCAATCTCTAGTTGTCACACCTTATAAACAACTCTTATTATATAGACTAAACCCCTTTCATTAAAGAAGTTCATCTCTTTATTGAAGTGTTCACCAAGAACCATAATGAAATTTTAACTATTTCATTTCCCATACACATGCCATTTCATCTTCTTTTGTGACTCTTCAACTTCCAATTATTACAAAATATATGATCGTTTATGCACAAATATATAAGTCTTTGCATGCAGTAGTCAAAGATTGGGAGCATCACTAAATGATGTATAAATCGCATAAGTTTCTTTGGAATCTAAGGTGGAACACTATGTAGAACATAGTGATGTGAAAATTTATGGTCTTTCATGAAATTCAACTATCCAACCATTCCTTCTTCGAGTCTAGACTCAACAGTCAAGTAGACAATCACTTTTCTTTTATGCAAAGGTTATGAATGGATATTTTAGTTGATGATGTGCATGACTTGAATGCTTATGTAGATGGAGGATTGACACAGGGTATGTGTAAAGACATATATGTGCATAAATTTATGGTCATGATCAAATACTTAGGTACCAAAATCTCCTCCTTTCCAGATGATAGAGACCCTTGTGCTACATGCAAAAATGTGGATCTCTGAAGTTACATGTAACTTCACAGATAAAGGAGAGCATGTAGATTTTGTATAGTACAAAAACATAACCTTGGCAAGAGTTTGCCAACAAACTAATGTTGTGCAAAATTTCATGGATAACCTATAATGATGTGAAAAAACTTTCGAGACTAGCAATCACAACATGACTTGCATGAAACTAAGAAAATAGGCTCAAGGCTGAACATAACTTCATAGATGACTCTTAATTTTGTGTAAAACTATACAATCCTCATCATAATTGAATTTCTATGTGAATACATGTGTCACAAAAATAAATTATTAAGTTCATCCCTTTGAGGCCTAAGAACACTACTTGTTAAAAGTTATGTTTTTGGTTAATGCAAGATTGCATGTGGTTCCAAATTCTCTTGCATCATGCACCTTGGGTAAGTGAACTAAACCTTGAGCTCCTATATCATCTTTCCATGTTTATAAATATAGGATGCATTCATCCAAGTTTCATCTTCAACTAATTTATCCTTCCACTTTATCAAGCACTTTATGTACTCATTTCCTCGTGTCTTTTTGAGATCCTATAATCAATCACCATATCAATATCTTCACTTACCTTCTTAGGCATCTGTTTATCTAATCTAGAATTGAATATTTTGAATTTTTATTCTCATCAATTACTTGTTTCTCATGATATTAGTATAAATCTGATGTATTGATTATAGATGATATATCTATCCCATTTGGTAACTTGATCTTTTATGCATTTGCAATAAATTCCATTAGAACATTGCACATTATGATATTATTCCATTTAATATTACATGTGTTCCTTTTAGGAACTACTTTTTCTTAAAGTGAGTTAAAACTAGCTTTCTAATTTGAAACTCCTACTATCTTCTCTTAAGATCATTGTACCACTTGTATCTTAGAGTACTATTTTATAAATTCCCCTTCACTTGTTGATGTATCTCTTACATATACAACACTTATTTTTCTTAAAATAAAATTATCTCAACTATTTAACACAACTATGGCTACAACCATAATTTGAAATGACCTCTTAGTTATACTTTAGTTAACTAAATAGTTGTAAAAAAATTCAGCTTGTGCAATAATCATATCCCATTGCTTGGATTTTCTCGCTACTAAACATCTCAACAAATTTATGAGGCTTATATTTACAACCTTTATTTGTCCATCCATTTGTGGGTGATAGGATGAACTGAAACTCAACCTAGTGTTTATCTTCATCCACAATGTTATCCAAAAATGACCAACAAAATTGGTTTTTTGTCTAAAACTATTCTCTTAAGAAATCCATGCAATCTCACAATTTCCTTGAAAAAATAAATTTAAAATATTTGTGGCATAACTTGTCTTCTTACTCGCTATGAAGTGTGTCATATTAGAAAAACTATCAAAAACCACATAGATGGAATCGTTGATTTCTTAATATCCTAATAACAAAATCCATGCTCACATATTCCCATGGGATTTCCTTAATTGGTAATGAGTGATACAAACCGATATTATGATATTTTCCTTTGGCATGCTAGAAAATTATACATCTTTACACAAATGTATTCACATCCCCACTTGTGTTTGGCCAATAATAATTCTCCCTCACCTTTGGCAATGTATTGTCCACACTAAAATGACCAACCGATCTCCCAGTATGTTTTTATTGGATCAAGGTCCCCCTCATTAAACCTCGAGGTATACATAATTATTTTCCCTTAAACAAAAGTGATCCTACAATAATTATTCCTACCATGGAATTTTATCTATGCTAGATTGACTCTTGCATGTCACCCATGCATATCTGAAATCCTAATCCTCTTCATATAAATCTATCATAAAATCAAATAAAATGATTTATATCCTCATCTCTTTCAAAATTAGGTATCTCCTAATTAATGCATCTACAACCCTATATGATTTACCATTTCAATGATTCAACATAATTAAGTTGTAAAAATTTGACTCATTTCATATGCTTTTGATTCAACTTACCTTTGTTCTTGATTTATCATAGTGCTTGATGATCCATGTACAACATAAAATATTTGGGCAACAAATAATGCCCCCATTTCTTGAGAGCTTGCACTATGGCATAAAACTATTGATCATAAACTAAATATTTCCACTTGGCCTCATTTAGCTTCTCACTAAAGTAAATAATGGGCTTACCTTATTTAATTTTCTTCAATCCATAACACAATCAATATGGAATAACTTGTTGATGCTTGGAAATGCTAACACTCACTATCCTGTCACCTTTTTCTTAAAAATATGAAAAATAATTTTACTTACAATCTTCCAAATGAATTATTTTCTATTGCCTCTCATTGTATTGTGATAGGTGCACATACTCCACTAAAGTTCCTAATGAATTTCCTAAAGAATCTTATTAAACCATGAAAGCTTATTGCTTTAAACATACTTATTGGTGATGGCCATTGAACTATAGATTTTACCTTATAAAGATCCATCTTCAATTCATCTTGTGAAATCACAAAACTGAAGAAATACCAATGCCACTTTCATGAAACTAAATTTCTTCAAGTTGACCAACAATGTTTCCTCTTTCAACCTATGTAGCACTTGTACTTCTTCCTCTACCAAAATATCCTCTTCCTATAAAATAATACCATCTTCCTCTAGATGTTCGATTATAATTTTTTGAAGTTCTTGATTCACCTTCATGAGTACGGTGTCCTCTTACACTGTTTACTTGTCCTCTTCTCCTAGAGAACTTTCCTATTCTTTGTATTATATTATTTTACATTAAAAGCACATTCTTCTTCTATAGAACAGAATATTATCATTCCAAACTCATCTTGTATGGAAATAAGAAGACAATTCACATACCTTTAGATATTTTCTTGATTATCTTCAACTTGACCAAATTGAATGGTGAGCTTATAAAACTCCTATTTGTATAGTCAGATGTATGACATTCCTTCACCTAGAGGTTGTCTTTCGTACATTGGGGGCATTCTTTCACTAGGGACATCTTGTTATAATTACACATGTCACATCTTTCTATGACCATTGCATTGATCATATTGAGATATTTAAACTAATTACACATGTTTTTCACTTATACTACTTAGAATGCATTTTGTATGGATACTATATTTTACTATGAGTGATGATAACATATATTGATTGTGCAAATTAACCTTATTTTTTATATGCATTATTGATGTTGTTACATGTTGCATGCTATGATCCTTGATTTTGTATTACATTGTGTGACTCTTTGTCGGTGTGACTCTTAATCTACATGACACGAGGTGTTATTTTTGTGACTCATTTTTTTTTTGTCTCTTTCTTTGTGACTCTAGGTGATATTGTGTGAATATTTCTTTGGTTACTTACTCTACATGACATTGGGTGTTCATCATGTGACTCCTTTTATACATGACTCATACTCTATGTGACTCTTACTATATGTGATAGTGTGAGTTATCATGCCATATTTATATGATTTATTGTGTGTGTCATGGAAATAACATTTTGAATATGATGCTAAGTGGATATATCTAGGACTATTTGTTGATATTTTGATGTCGTGATCCATATCATACATTATTCTACTTGTGTGTGATGCCATGATAAAAATCATGCATATTTTTCATAGTTATTACTTAGTGATTATAGGATCACTAATGTGATGACTATTTATTTCATGCCTCATTTCTATATCTACTTCTTGTATGCATTAAGATACATGTTTCATATATACACAAATTATCTAATTACTATGATGACATAATCTAGTAATTTTAGCACATGCTTACATATTTTTTTATATAACATAATTCATATAACTATTTTATTTTGAGATTATTAATTCAAAATCTAGATTCCTCACATCAATATGAGGTATACACAGTGGGATTGTCTTAGAGATTAAGTCCTTCACATAGAAAATTAAGATTTTGGCACAAAAAATTCAAATTTTAGCATAGAAATTACAGATGTTAAATAAATATTATTTAGATTGGCACATGTTTACACATATTATCAAATACTATTATAGGGTAAACTCAAATTATTATAGATTACTCTCACATTCTTGGACTCATTATTAGTAGAGCCTAACATCCATTCATTGAGCATGTATTATCACTTGTGTAGTGTTTTTATCATTGCACTTCTTTGGTGTCTTCTCTCAGTCATGTCGACTTCGCTTAAGAGATAATAGCTGATGAGGAGATTTGATTCTACACTAGTGGATATTCTTGTAAAGAGCAGCTATGATTCTTGACATGCTTACATGGAACACTTGCTCACAAGTAAGAATCATATTCCATTATTATATGGATAGATTCATGCCACTATTGACTCAGGTTATTATAATAAGTGGGATAACACTTGTGAAAAGGTTATTGGTACCTTATTTTTGCATGTTTCCATGGATATTCATTGCCACATGGAACATACACATTATCCATGCACTATTTGGAGTATTCTTTAGTCTCTTTTTAGAGATCCTGTTGAGATCTATATCACTCCTTCTCATTCAATTCATATTATTTCTTTAGAGATTGTTGTACTCCCTCCTCCTACTCATATTTATTTTGATGACACTTTCATGGTGGACTATGCTCTTCCTTATATCAAGCCATCACTACAAGATGAGATTCTACTCGACCTTAGTTATCCTATTACAAATTCTATTTATGTCCCTATTTAGGATGTTACTCTTCTAAAGCTTTCACAGTATTGTACTTCTAAGGAGTCTAATATTTTAGTGTGATTACACCTATTGAGAGCTTTGATGACTCATATTTCATATTGATATTCATATTGTAGATTTGTGTGCTTCATCTATATTATCTTCTTCAGTTTCAATGGTTGTTGAGTTGAGCTCTCCTCTTCACATGGACATTTTTCCAGTGAATGTTCCATGTCCTTCTGATAGGTTCACCTCAGTGGCATTACATCAAGTTCTTGTGCATGATATTTCTAGACCTATGCCATGTCTTTTTTTTGGACCTCTTTCAAATATTTTCATACTATTGCCTTCATCCTCCTTTTTGAAATGGGCACAGTTTTAGTACACACCTTGTGTTCTTCCTTTATCAAAAGGAAGCAAAATTATTTAATACAGATGGAGATTCTTCAATCTTTAGGTAGAGGACCTCTTTATTGACATTGATCATCTTTGAGCTATACTTGGAGTGTAGACAATTTTAGCATCATCTTATGTGAGGATTTTTAGCTATCTCTTCTTTTCTCTCTTTTTGGGGGAGTTTTTTCCTATGATTTTTCTTTGTTTCTCCACTTTACAAGAGTTACTTTGTACATGAGTACCTCATCAGGGCTTATTTTCAATACCCATTTCCTCTACCCCGCTAAGTTATGCTTATGTGGGGTTTCCCTAGCTTGATACAAATGAGATACAGGTGTACATTTTCTCTCATAGCCAAATGTCTCTTAAGAGACCAAAATTTGGTTAGTGGGAGGTGTATCTTGTGAATCACTAGGCTAATCAATGAATTGTCTATGATGATGTGTTTAGATGGGCATATACATGATATAATTCCCCCATTCACTCTTTGTTAGGTCTTGGTACTGGCAGTTACAATTGCTAGATGAATCTATGAAGAGAAGCTTCTCGTCTCTGAGTGGGAAAATAAGGCAAACTTATGGTGCACATTATAGGATATTTGTGGGGGGTAGAGATGAGATTTAAATACATATAGTTACATGGTTCAATACTCTAGTCACCCCCTAAAGGATTCCTTTCCATTCAAGGTGATTAAAACATGATAATGAGTTTTCTCTCACAAGCAAACATCTCTTAAGAGACCCAAAATTGGTTAGTGGGTAGCGTATCTTTTGACTCGCTAGCCCAATCAATGAACCATATATGTAGATGCATTTGAATGGGTGTATAAACACTAGAATAACTACCCTAAGCTCTCCATCATGCCCCAAGGTCAAAATTTGTAGTCATTTGGAGGCATCCATAAAGAAAAACTTCTCATTCTTGACTGGAAAAATGGATCTTATTTATAACACATGTTTTAAGAGAATAATGAGGGCTATAGATAAGTTTTTAGCATGTATAATACATGGGATAATCTACTACACATGCCCCAGAGGATTCTGTGCCACTTAGGATGAGGGAGACATGGTAACAAGTTTTTTATCATGGCCAAATGTCTCTTAAGAGGGGTAGCATATCTTTTGACATGCTAACCCAATCGACGAACCATATATGTAGACACACTAGATGGGTGAATAAATGCTAAAATGGCCACCCTCCATTCTTTATCAAGACTTAAGTTCAAAAGTTACATTCATTTGGAGCTATACTTGAAGAGAATCTTCTCGTTCATGAGTGGGAAAATGAAGTGAATCTTTGGTGTGCATTATAGGAGAACCATGAGGGGTAGAGATGATATGTCAATGATTATAGTTTCATGGGTGAGTCCTCTAAGCATCCCCTGGAGTATTATGTGCCACTCAGGATAAGGGATACATAGTAATGAGTTTTTCCTCACATCCAAATGTCTTTTAAGAGACCAAAATTTGGTTAATGGGTAGCATATCTTTTGACTTGCTAGCCCAATTGAACAACCATCTATGTGGATGTGTCTGGATGGGCATATAAAAACTAGAATGACCACCCTCCTATTAAATTATTCTCCCATGTTGATAGATCAATTTAATGCACAAATTTAAATCATGAGTCAAGCTAATGCATGTAAATTTCTAAAAGTAGAAAAAATCCAAAAAGGAGAATAATTGTAAAATAAATGAAGCAAGAATCCAACTCTCTAACTGCTATGGAATAACTCACCAAGAGATGTACAAATAGGGAGGTGAATGTGTAACCTCCACAAAAGGTGGTCAAAGGGCCAAGAATAGAAGAGTAATGCCCATTCTTGGAATAACTAGTCAAGGGAGTTACTCCATTAATAATAGGCAAACTTTAACGCCAAAGTACACCTAAGCAAGCTAACCCATAAGAGTGGGAAAACCCCAAGTGAGGAAATTAAAAGCCTACACTAACAATAAAACTCATTATTATGTGTCACTCACCCTAAGTGGCATAGAATATTCTAGGGGGTGTTTAAAAGATTCACCCATGCAACTATAGGTGTTGATGGATCGTCTCTACTCGTCACGGATCTCCCATAATGTGCACCAAAAATTTGCTTTATTTTCCCACTCAGGGATGAGAAGTTTCTCTTCAAGGATTCATCTTAAAAACTATAATTATTAGTTTTAAGAAATAATTGAGAGTGTATGGGGGTAATTCTAGTGTTTATACTCCCATCCAGACATATCAACACAAATAGTTCATTGATTGGGCTAGCGAGTCACAAGATACACCTCCTACTATCCAAATTTTGGTATCTTAAGAGACATTTGACTGTGAGAGAAAATGTGTAGCTGTGTCTTTCTCATCTCGAATTAGACTCGTCTAATTTAAGAGGTCCAAGAGTGTTTGCATGTTGAAGACTAATTTAAGTCTTGAGTCTATGTTCTTAATTATTGTAATTAGGGGTCTAATTATTGTATGCATGGGATCCTATTTAAAGACCCATGAGGCATGTATTGTAATTAAGGCAAGTAAAGCATTGAAGCAAGAAAGCAAGGTCAAAGGAGATCTGCAAGGTGTAAGGTCAAGGAGATCAGCTGAAGCATTCAAGGAGGGGATAACAACTCAGGTTGTTGAGTTGGTTGTGGTTGAGAAAGAGAGAGAGGGAAGAAGTCCTTGAGGTGTGGCAAGCCTTTGAGGTGGAAGAAGAAGTGGCATCTTCTTTATTGTATTTTCTTCTGAAGATTATCTAATACAGGATTGTGTATTGTCTCTCAAATTCTTTGTTGTTTCAAGTTTCTAGTTACTTAATCATTTTGGTATAATTCCGTGTTTAATTGCTTATAAGAAAGGTAATCAATTGTGCTTCCTTGGAGGGGTTCCTAATAGCTGGTATCAGAGCTAAGGTTTGCAGGGAGCAGGTTATTGTTTGATTACAGGTCATTCTCAGGGGTTTCTGATTGAGTGGGAGTTCAGTAATGGCAGAAGAAAGTAAGCTACGAATGGAGAAGTTTAATGGCAAGAATTATCAACTGTGGAGGATGCAGATAGAAGATTATCTGTATTAGAAAGATTTGTACTTATCGTTGGGTGGGGCTGCATGCAAGCCCACATATATGAAGGATGAAGAATGGGAGGTTCTTGATCGGAAGGCTCTGGGATCCATAAGGTTGAGTCTTGCATCGTTTTCCAACTTAACACAGTGTAAGACAATGAAAGAGTTGATAGAATCTTTGGGAAATTTATATGAAAAGCCCTCAACGTCAAATAAGGTATTTCTTATGAAGCAGTTATTTACTTTGAAAATGTAGGAAGGTGGATTGGTACATACTCATCTTAGTGATTTCCATGGTTTGGTAAACTAGTTAGCTTCAGTCACTATTATTTTTGATGATGAAGTAAAGGCTCTCTTAATTTTATGCTCTTTACCTGAAAGTTGGGATAGTTTGGTAATGGCAGTAAGTAATACTGTGTCTACTTCTAAAATATTAAAAGTTGATGATGTGGTTGGTGTAATCTTTAATGAAGAAATACATAGGAAAAACATAGGTGAATCATCATCAGGGATTGCTCTAAGTGCAGAAAGTAGGGGAAGGCAAAGAGAGAAGGTCGAGCAAGGGAAATCAAGGTCGAAGATGGGAGGAAGATCAAAATCCATAAATGGAAGTATCACCTGCTGGTTTTGTGGAAAGAAAGGACACACAAAGAAAGAGTGTTGGTTGAGGGATAAAGAAAATCAACATGAAGGTAAGGAAGAAGCAAAGGATGCAGGTATTGTGGCGCAAGATGCTCTCATACTTTCTTTGGATAGTCAGATAGAATCATGGGTTTTAGATTCTGGTTCTTCTTTTCATGCATCCCCAAACAGAGATTTGTTTCATGAGTATGTCTAGGGAGACTTTGGAGTGCTTTATTTAGGGGATGGTACGCCTTGTCAAATAGTTGGCAAAGGGAAAGTGCAGCTGAAATTGCAGATGGAGAACACATGGGTGTTGAAGGAGGTTATGCATGTCCCAGTTCTGAAGCAGAGTTTGGTATCTTTAGGAAGGTTGGGTGATGAGGGATGCACAGTAACCCTCACAACGGATTCTTGGAAGGTTACCAAGGGTGCACTTGTTTTAGCAAGAGGTAAGAAAGTAGGTACTCTTTATCTATCTACTTGTATAACTAATTCTTCTTCTGGTTTATCTACTTCAACTGTAGATTCAGAGATGTGGCTTAATAGGCTTGGTCACATGAATAAGAAGGAGATGCATGTTCTTAAGTCAAAGGGTATGAGTTCAAATTCAGAAAGCATAGATCGAGTTCATTGTAGGAAAAGGAAATTTGATGCTTTTGACAAGAATAGGGAAGCCTTGGTGTTTATGGAGGAGATGATGGACAGAGATCAGTCACAGGGGCTGAATAATTCTGAGCAGGGCAGTATGGACAAAGTTTTGTTCCAAGATGAGCTCGTGGATAAAAAATTCATCACTTACAGGAATACACAGTCACCGACGTCGATCACTTGGAACCGATGTCGGTCAGGTAGATACCGACATTGGTCATGTACAGACCAGCAGGGTCGATAGTGTCGGGCAGGAGAAGACTGACATCGGTCAGACAGGAACCGATGTCGGTAGAAGGGACACCGGCATAGGCCAGGGAAATGACGTCGATAGTCAGGGTCAGTGCAGAGAACTGACATCGATTGGATGCAAACTAGGAGATGGCCAAGATCGGTCACTAGAACGGATGTTGGGCAGACAACAAGTTGTCAAGGAGTCTCAAACGCCCATATGAAGGTTAGAAAGGGTAAGTGAACCTCATATTCATTGTTCACCTTCTTTATATTACTTGTTGCTTACTGATGGTCAAGAACCAGGAAGATGTGAAGAAGCAATGCAGGTAGAATCCAGGAAACAGTGGGAGCTAGGCATGGATGAGGAGTGTGAGGCCTTGGAGAAGAACCAAATAGGGGTTTGTTGGTGGAGTTGTCAGCTGGAAGAAAGCACTGATAGAGGGATGGATTCTCAAGTTAGAGAAGAGAGTGGATGGACATGTGAGACAGAAGGCCAAAGTATATGGTCTTGATCAGGTTGCAAGACAATGGAGGTTTAACCATTGTGTTTTCTTTTACCACGTTGGATAATATTAGCTACATTATCCTGTTACCGTATGTTGTTGCTTGTTGCAGGGTTACACATATAGGGAGTTTCTAAGCTAAAGGTAAAGATAGTTCAGAGGTGTGTCATGAAGAATTTGGGAGCAATAAATTTTTTTTGGCATAAGAGACATGGGAGATCACAGGTTGATTTTATCTCCAGTGGGAGCTGATGTGAAGGTGTAGGTGCAGAATCGGTAAGTACACTAAGGGCTGGACAGTTCAAGCTGAGCTTAGAACAATGTTTGAAATCACATGAGGTCTAGTAGACTTGAGTTTTCCCAAGTAGTGGGAGTTGTCAGAGAGTTTGGAGCCAATTCAAAAAAGGAGTATTGGAATAGAGTTCAGTGGATTCTCAGGTATTTGAGAGGGACCAGCAGCAGGTGCACATGCTATGCAGGGTTAAGGTCTTCACTACATGGAGTTATAGGTTTGGATGTGGCAGGTTACTTGGATGACAGGTGTAGCATCACAGGATGTGTGGTGGTTGGTCTTCAAGATTGAGTTTGAAGATGGAGGTGCCTGAGATGGTTAGTGGAGGTTGCTGTACAGGTGCAGCTATTTATCTCCAAGTGGGAGATTGTTAAGTTGTGGAGCTAAAAGCTTCACCAAGAGGCTAATCAGGGAGTTACTGAGTGCAACCAGTAACCAGCATCGACAGTATTGCCGACGTCAGTCAGGCAGGGACTAGGGATCAGCTGACGTCGGTTAAGAGTAGACCGAAAGTAACCGACGTCGGTCACCTGTGCATGTGCATGTTTTTGCATGTGTTTCCAGAACATGTTTCTAGAATTAGACTCATCTAATTTAAGAGGTCAAAGAGTGTTTGCATGTTGAAGACTAATTTAAGTCTTGAGTCTATGTTTCTAATTATTTTAATTAGGGGTCTAATTATTGTATGCATGGGATCCTATTTAAAGACCCATGAGGCATGTATTGTAATTAAGGCAAGTAAAACATTGAAGCAAGAAAGCAAGGTCAAAGGAGATCTACAAGGTGTAAGGTCAAGGAGATCAGCTGAAGCATTCAAGGAGGGGATAACAACTCAGGTTGTTGAGTTGGTTGTGGTTGAGCAAGAGAGAGAGGGAAGAAGTCCTTGAGGTGTGGCAAGCCTTTGAGGTGGAAGAAGAAATGGCATCTTCTTTATTGTATTTTCTTCTAAAGATTATCTAATACAATATTGTGTATTGTCTCTCAAATTCTTTGTTGTTTCAAGTTTTTAGTTACTTAATCATTCTGGTATAATTCCGTGTTTAATTGCTTATAAGAAAGGTAATCAATTTTGCTTCCTTGGAGGGGTTCCTAACAAAAATGTGGTTGCCATTCAAATAATAACAGGGAGGAATCAAGGTTCACTCGAAATAACTTATGTTTACAAAAATTATTACAAGAGTGGAAAGAATTCAAAGCATTCGCACATTTGGGGAAGATCATGTTGTCCACCACCACTGAGGCAAGGAACTAGGGAGGAGGAGGAATAAAACCTAACACTTTTTCATCTTCTGGTACCTTGAAATAGGGTTTAATCTTCTGCTTGCAACTTTTTTTGACCTAAAATCTTTATTCGTGCTTACACCACATAACTCAGAGGTGTCATAAGGCATTTTAATGATAACTATTGTTAATCAGACTCGCACCCTTTTAAAGGTAGTTTTAGGCCTTCACAGTCTACTAAAACATGGAATCAATCCTAGGTTATAGGTGGCCTAATCAATGGATTAAATCTCTAGATTCTAAGGGCTAGCTCCCTTTGGTGTATCAATTAGGATCTCTACTCTATGCTACAAAATACCAAGAAAAAGGTGAGAAAGAAAATTGAAATGATGGTGATACACCTATATTTTGGTTCATCCACTCAATTTGAGCTTCTAAAAACACTGATTAGACAAGAAAAATATTGAACTTTCAACTCCAATTGACTCCTATGCATCAATATTTCATGAAAAGGTTTTTATCTAATGATCAAAGCTTGAGGTAAATGATGGAATAGGCCTAATTCAAGGCACTAACCAACCACTTATATCCACTGTGAACTCAACCAAAAGACATCAAACACAGAACATGACCTGCATAATCTGATCAACTATAATGCTAGGTAAGAATCAGGACTTGACAAGGAAGAAAATTTTATCACATATGTAAATCACTGACATAAATACACTATACAAGATGAGTTGGATCATTGAATGCATGAGATGACTAGGATGTAAGCATGACTTTAACAAACAGTCAATGGAAGCTTTGACCAATCAACTATAGATAGTCTTTGCTTATATGGAAAGGGACCTTGATGAGTGAGAGGTGCATGAAAAATATAAGGGAACAACAAATACATGGCATAGAAACTTATATTGAACTCTTTGTTAGCTTATTCCAACGCTAAACTCCTTGAGCCCTTCATGCATTTGAGTCTCCTTTTTTGGAACTGAGAGAGCCATGCTTGAAGGCAGCTGCATGTCTTTATTTTTTTGCATGTTCATGCTCCACCTGGATGCATCTAATCCTACTTGGGCCACTTTGTATATTCTATAAAACATGTTGGTCTGAGTCAAAAGGGAAAGTCCTCGTTGTCTTTTGTTGATTAGTTGTTGAAATCCCACTAGTTGAATATGCTTATGCCACCTGTCCTCGACTAAGTGGTCCTTTAGATTTGCACCTGGTAACCTTATATTTCCTTTACTCTTCTTTGTTTTAGCTGATTACTATGGGCTTATTATTCGGGCTCTTTGTATTCGGACCCTCTGTTTTTGTCTATTCTCATGAACTTTCCTCTCGGATAATTTCTTGTCTATCTCTTGTAGACAATTTATCCGAGACTAATTTCTTTATGTACTTTTCTTTTTGACTTTTCCTTCAAACAATTTCCTCAAAGGAATTTTTTTAGATTTTGTTTTAGTCTTCCCCTTTGTACTTTTGTCTGTAGCTTATCTCCTTGTTTATTTCCTTTGAAAAAAAGTCTGAAGGAATTCTTTTTGTTTATTTCCTTTGGACAAAATGTTCAAAGGAATTCTTTCAGAATTTCCTCTCTTCATTTCCTTCAGACAAAAAGTTTGAAGGAATTGTTTTATGCTTCTCTTTCAATGGACAATTCCTTTAGACAAAAAGTCTAAAGGACTTCATGTCCTCAAAAATTTTACAAATTTCCCTTCAAATTTTTGAAACTACCCTTTGGGATTTTTGAAAAGGGCTTCAAAAAACTTGCAAAGGACTTTCCTGAAGAAAAAGACCCTTTGGGCTTTTTGATTTTCACTATCCAAAAAGAAATAACCCTTTGGAAAAACTAAGTGACCCTTCAGCTTCATGAAAATGCCCTTCACAAAAATGTAATGGACCCTTGGAACAATTGAAATGGTCCTTTTGGACTTTCAAAATTTTTGTAACAGTGCACTTACCCTTCGAAAAAGTTGTAAAGGACTTTTCCAAAAAAATGAACCTTTCAGATTTCTTCATTTGGACCTTTTCTAAAGGAATTGTACCATTCAGCCTTTTTGTAAAGGACTTTTTCCTTGTGAAAAACACCCTTTAGGAAATCTATCAAGTGACCCTTCAAAAATGTTATTTGGTCCACTGTCTTTGAAATGCCTTTTCTCGAAGGCAAGGTACCCTTCGGTAAAATTAAAACAGTCTACTTACCCTTAAATTTTTTTGAAATGGTCCACTTTTCACCGAGAGGAATACCTTTGAGATTTTTTGGAAAGAACAATTCCTTCAGGAATTTTGCAAGTACCTTTCAAAAAAAATTAACAGGCACAGTTTGCCAAAAATAACCCTTTGACAATCTTAAAATGAACTTCTCCAAAAAAAAATGAACCCTTTGAAAAAAATGTAAATGTCCCTTCAGAGGAATTGGAATGGTCCACTTGCCCTTGGAAAAAGTTGTAAAGGACTTTTTCGAAGGAAAAAGACCCTCTCGGACTTATTGAAAAGTGACTTTCCTGAAAGGAAAATACCATTCGGGATTGTTGAAAATGTCTTTTTTTAAAAGGAATAATACTTCATATTTTTGCAAAGTCCTTCAATTAGCTTATATAGAAAAACCTAAAGTATTTTTTCCTAAAAAATCCCAAAGTCTTCTTTGAGAACTTAAAGTCTTTCAAAACTCGCTCCCTTCAACTGCTTGGATCAACATCAAAACTTTTCTACAAAGAACAAAATAAAAAAAACCCTAAATCACCTAAACAACCCTAAGACCTATTAACCATGGATTCTTCAAGTACTTTTTAGGACCAATTACTGAATCACAAGACAAAAAATCATGATATGCAAAGTTTTGAATGATAAAGGTGACAATTTGACCTACAGGGTCAAATTTGTCAACATTTTGGCGACTCAGTTTGAGAGCATGCCTACTATGCTTGAGAACCTAGACCATATACATGATATTTGAACTCATAAAACAATGACAAATCTAGTCCATGACTACAAAATCTCTTTTGACCTAGAAAAGACAACCATCATCCTCCAAAATAAGAAGGGAAATACATAAAATAAAAAAACTAACTAAACAAAGCAAATGTGCAAATGAAGCACTTATTTGGGACAAAACAAAACTAAATTAATGTGCTTGAACAACACTTGGAGGAAAACAAACAAATAAAATAACCATGAAAAATCATGATCCACATGGATCAAAAGGGAAATTCATAAACTCACTCACTCCAAGAGATGGCACAAGTTGCAAGGTAGGATATTTATTAATCATAACCTTTGATGAGGTAAATTTATTGCCCACCAATGTTTTGAGCATCTCCTCAAATGAGTCATCAATAGAAAACCAGTCACCAACAAAAAAAAACTCATCTAGTACTTCTAGATCTTTTTCATACTACTTGTCATCTACAACCTTGTCAAGTGATATCTCATCTATGCATTGTCCTTCAGTGACCTCATCCTTCTTATCAGCTACTGCAAGTTCATCTAGATCTTAAAGGAGCTTTGAATAGGCAACCAAATCTATATTATGATCTTGAATAGGTGATTCTTGATCAAATTTATCATAAACATACTCTTCAATAGGCAACATATCCCTATAGAGCTCTTCAATCTCCTGCAAAGATTCAAGGTACATCTACAAATCATCTTTTTGTTCCTCATTTTGATCAATTTGAATAGGATTAGCTTGAAAGTTATCTTAATCCTTCTCAATAGGAGATATCTCTAACTCATTTATGACTTCAATTTGTACCCACTCCTCTTGGAGTTCCTTCACATCAAGATCAACCTTCTCATTATCAACTACAACCTCAAGTGAAGTATCGATGAGAAACTCTTCCTCATACACACTTGAAGCATCCTATTCACACTCTGTAAGAACTTGAATTGTAGCTACAACCCCTTTCTCAATCCTCCAGAGAAAAGGCTGCTCTTGAAGAAGGGAGATGGTAGGAGGGTGATGAAATTCATTTATTTGAGAGGGAAAATGAAGCATGGGAGGTTGAACATGATTAGATTTTAGGACCTAGAGGGAAATAGAATCATTTAGGGAATTTTGGAGAGGAGGGAAAGAGAAACTCTTAAAGACCTCTACATTTTGTTCCTTCTACTTGGCCATTACCTCATCAAAGTCTGAAACCTCCTTGTCTTTATGGATAAATTAAACTTGAGGGATGATTGGTGAAGAAAGGAGACTATGAGAAGGTTTAGTCTCTTGAATAGGCTCTTCAATAGGCATATGAGTTTGCTCTTGATTCCAACTAGGAAGCTCCATTGACACACACTGAGCATGGTTAAGAATTTCATGAGAATAAGGAAGATAAGATCCCTCTTGAGAAAATTGGTTCAACTCAATTCATTGTCTCTCCCAAGACTCAATCTTCTCCAATACAAGCATACATAACTCATTTATCTTTTCTAGATCATCAGGCACATTTTTAAAAAAACATTCCCTTCCTCATACAGAAAGCTTGAACAAACTTTTCATGCATATGCTAATATTTTGAGCTCTATCTCATCCATTATTTCTTGGAGACAAGGTTGGTATGATTAAACATAGGGATGATAAGGAAACATAGCATAAGAATTCTCTCCATATACAACCATCAAAACTCATTCATGATAATGCAATAAAAATAGACTTATATAAGCACTGTGCCTGGACTATTAAAAGTAATTGCTTGAGCATGGAATCACCAAATACATCATGAAGAACACTACTACAACTATAATTTCATCAAGACCAGCTCCAATGGGTCCCACCAGGTGTGCCAAAAACTATTTTCAATCAAACTTGCACCCTTGTGAAGGTAGTTTCAGGCCTTCATAGTCTACTGAAACATGGAAACAATCCTCGGCTGTGGGTAACCCAATCAATGGATTGAATCTCTAAATTCTAAGGGCTAGCTCCCATTGGCATATCAATAATGATCTCTAATCTATGCTACAAATATTTAGGAAAAGGGGAAAATGGAAACTTGAAAGGAAATCCTATCTAATGATGGTGATACACCTGAATTTTGGTTCATCCACTTAATTTGAGCTCCTAAAAACACTGATTAGACAAGAAAAAGATTAAACTTTTAATTCCAATTAACTCCTATGCATTAGTATTTCATGAAAAGGTTTTATCTGGTGATCAAATCTTGAGGGAAATGATGAAATAGGCTTGATTCAAGGCACTAACAACCACTTACATCTATGGTAACTTTAGCCAAAAGACATCAAACATAGAACATGACTTACATAATCTGATCAACTAGTAACTAGGTAAGAATCAGGACTTGACAAGGAAAAAAATTCTATCATATATGCAAATCACTAACAAAAATACACTATACCAGGATTCTAGAATTTAAAATAGTCCTTCTATTTATCTGAAAAAGGTTACAAAACTCAAATTTTGGTAGCGTCTGATCTTGCCAAAAGAGGGATTGATGTCTTCAAAATGGCTAGAAAAGCCAACTTATATATAAAAAACACATAAAATCCAAGAGGTTGGCACTGAAAATAGAATGGGAGATCAACTCCCACATTTCAAAAGTCCAATTTTAGCTATCAAAAGATAAATAAGCCTTCTGATCATATCTTTTTGTCTTCCATCTTGCATGAAAGCTCTTTGGCATTGAAAAGGATGGTGGGCCCAACTATGAAAAGTCAAACTATCTTGCATGAAAAGCCACTCCACAATCTTCAAAGGAATTTTCCTCTTGATTGAAATTGAAGTTGAGTTGGATCATTGAATGCATCAGATGACTAGGAGATAAGCATGACTTCAATAAATAGTCAATTGAAGCTTTGACCAATCAATTATAGATAGTCTTTGCTTGGATGGAAAAGGGCCTTGATGAGTGAGAGGTGCACGAAAACTCCAAGGGAACATCAAATACATGGCATAAAAACTTAGATTGAACTCCTTGTTATCATATTCCAATTATAAACTCTTTGACCCCTTCATGCATTTGAGTCTCCTTTTTTAAAACTGAGAGAACCATGCTTAAAGGCAACTACATGACTTTGTTTTTTTGCATATTTATGCTCCACCTAGATGTGTCTAATCCGTCTTGGGCCACTTTTCATGTTCTGCATGTATTCTTTAAAACACATTGGTCTAAGTCAAAATGGAAAGTCCTAGTTGTCTTCTATTGATTCACTATTGAAATCCCATTAGTTGAATATGCTTATGCCACATGTCTCCAACTAATTGGTTCTTTAGATTTGCACTGGGTAACCTTATATTTTATTTACCCTTCTTTGTTTTGGCTGATTATTGTGGGCTTATTGTTTGAGCTCTTTGTATTTAGACCCTCTGTTTCTATTTATTCCTGTAGACTTTCCTCTCAGACAATTTCTTGTCTATTTCTTGTGGAAAATTTATCCGAGACTAATTTCCTTATGCACTTTTCTTCCTGACTTTTCCTTCAGATAATTTCCTCGAAGAAATTATCTTGAATTTTGTTTCGGTCTTCCACTTTGAACTTTTGTCTATGGCTTATCTCGTTGTTTATTTCCTTTAGATAAAATTTTGAAGGAATTCTTTTTATTTATTTCCTTCGAACAAAAGGTCCAAAGGAATTCTTTCAGAGTTTCCTCTCTTCATTTCCTTCAGACAAAAAGTCTGAAAGAATTGTTTCGGGCTTCTCTTTCAATGTAAAATTCCTTCGGACAAAAATTTTAAAGGAATTCATGTCCTCAAACTTTTACAAATTACTCTTCAACTTTTTTAAACTGCCCTTTAGGATTTTTGAAAAGGGCTTCAAAAAACTTGCAAAGGACTTTCCCGAAGAAAAAGACCCCTTCAGACTTTTTGATTGTCACTTTCTCGAAAGAAATGACCCTTCAGAAAAATTAAGTGACCCTTCAACTTCATGAAAATGCCCTTCAAAAAAATTTAATGCAACCTCGGAACAATTAAAATGGTCATTTCAAACTTTCAAAAAATTTGCAACGGTCCACTTACCCTTCAAAAAATTTGTAAAGGACATTTTTGAAAAAATGAACACTTTGGATTTCTTTATTTTGACCTTTTCCAAAGTAATTGTACCATTCGACCTTTTTGTAAAGGACCTTTTCCTTGTGAAAAACACCCTTTGGGAAATCTGTCAAGTGACCCTTCGAAAAAGTTGTTTGGTCCATTGTCTTTGAAAATGCCTTTTCCCGAAGGGAAGGTACCCTTTGTAAAAATTGAAATGGTCTACTTACCCTTTGGAAAATTTGAAATGGCCCACTTTTCACCAAGAAGAATACCTTTAGGATTTTTTGGAAAGACCAATTCCTTTGGGAAATTTTCAAGTACCTTTCAAAAAATTTGAATTGACACTATTTGTCGAAAATAACCCTTGTTAATCTTAAAATGAACTTTTCCAAAAAAATGAACCCTTTGGAAAAAATGTAAATCTCCCTTCGGATGAATTAGAATTGCCCACTTGCTCTTTGGAAAAGTTGTAAAGGACTTTTTTGAAGGAAAAGGACCCTCTTGGGCTTCTTGAAAAGTGACTTTCCCAAAAGGAAAATACCCTTCGGGATTGTTAAAAATGTCTTTTTCCAAAAGGAATAATCCTTCGAATTTTTTACAAAGTCCTTCAATTATCTTATATAGAAAAACCCAAAGTACTTCTTCCCCTAAAAAATCCCAAAGTCTTCCTCTTTGAGAACTTGAAGTCTTTTTCAAAACTCGCTCCCTTCAACTGCTCGGATGGACATCAAAACTTTTCTGCAAAGAACAAGACAAGTGAAAGAAGAAAATCCTAAATCACCTAAATAACCCTAAGACCTATTAACCATGGATTATTCAAGGAATTTTTAATACCAATTACTGGCTCACAAGACAAAAAGGCATGATATGTAAAGTTTTGAATGGTAGAGGTGACAATTTGACTTGCAGGGTCAAAATTGTCAACATTTTCGTGACTCAGCTAGGGAGCATGCCTGCTATGCTTGAGAACCCAGACCATATACATGATATTTAAACTCATAAAATAATGGAAAGTCTGGTCCATGACTGTAAATTCTCTTTTGACCAGAAAAAGACAACTTTCATCCTCCAAAATAAGAAAGGAAACACACAAAACTGGAAAACTAACAAAACAAAGAAAATGTGCAAACAAAGAACTTATTTGGGACAAAATAGAACTAAACTAATGTGCTTGAACAACACTTAGAGGGAAAAAATAAGTAAAATAACCATGATAAAGCATGATCCACCTGGATCAAAATAAAAATTCATAAACTCACTCCAAGAGATGGCACAAGTTGCAAGGCAGGATGTTTATTAATCATAACCTTTGATGAGGCATTTTTATTTCCCAACAACTCTCTTAACATCTCTTCAAATTAGTCATCAATAGAAAACTAGTCACCAATAAAGACAAAATCATCTAGTACTTTTAGATCTTTTTCATGCTACTTGTCATCTACAACCTTGTCAAGTGATATCTCATCTATGCATTGTCCTTCAGTGACCTCATCCTTCTTATCAACTACTGCAAGTTCATCCAACTCTTAAAGGAGCTTTGAATAGGCAACCCAATTTGTATTATGATCTTCAATAGGTGATTCTTGATCAAATTTCTCATAAACATGCTCTTTAATAGGCAACATATCCCTACAAAGCTCTTCATTCTCCTACAGAGATTCAAGGTACAACTGCCAATCATCTTTTTGTTCCTCATTTTGATCAATTTGAATAGGATTATCTTGAAATTTATCTTGATCCTTCTCAATAGGAGATATCTCTAACTCATTTATGATTTCAATTTGTACCAACTCCTCTTGGAGTTCTTTCACATCAAGATCAACCTTCTCATTCTCAACTACAACCTCAAGTGAAGTTTCGATGAGAAAATCTTCCTCATACACACTTGAAGCATCCTATTCACACTCTGCAAGAACTTGACTTATAGCTGCAACCCCTTTCTCAATCCTCTAGACAATAGGCTCCTCTTGAAAAAGGGAGATGTTAGGAGGGTGATGAAATTCATTTGTTTGAGAGGGAAAATGAAGCATGGGAGGTTGATCATGATCAGGTTTTAGGATATGGAGGGCAATGGAATCATTTAGGGAACTTTGGAGAGGAGGGAAAGAGAAACTCTTAAAGACCTCTACATTTTGTTCCTTCCACTTGGCCATTACCTCATCAAAGTCTGAAACCTCCTTATCTTCATGGATAAATTGAACTTGAGGGATGATTGGTGAAGAAAGGGGACTAAAAAAAGGTTTAGTCTCAGGAATAGGCTATTCAATAGGCATATAAGTTTGCTCTTGATTCCAACTAGGAAGTTTTATTGGCACACACTGAACATGGTTAAGAATTTCATGAGAAAATAAAGAAAAGAACCCTCTTGAGAAAATTGGTTCAACTCAATTCATTACATCTCCCAAGAATCAATATTGTCTAATACAAACATACATAACTCATTTATCTTTTCTAGATCATTAGGCACATTTTAAAAAAAAACATTCACTTCCTTGTACTGAAAGCTTGAACAAACTTTTCTTACATATGCTAATATTTTGAGCTCTATCTCATCCATTCTTTCTTGGAGACAAGGCTGGTATGATTTATCATAGGGATGATAAGGAAACATAGCATAGGAATTTACTTCGTATATAACCATAAAAAATCATTCATGATAATGCAATAACAATGTTAGGTTGTGGAGCTAAAAGCTTCACTGATGCAGAGATGGAGGAGGTTGCTGAGTTGTAGAGAAATCGACGTCAGTCTGATCAGCCGATGTCGATCATATACAGTGAGAAGAGCAACCGACGTCGGTCATGGATCGGCCGACATCGGTCACCTCTAGGCAGACAGGGACCAACGTCGGTTGCCTGTGTAGTTCCAGAACTGCTAGTTGATGAACAGTTAGTTAATGAACTGGTTGTTTGCATGATAAGAGGCTAATTTTAGTCTTGAGCTGCGGATCTAATTATTGTAATTGGATGTCTAATTATTGTTTGCATGGGATCTATATAAGAGACTCATGGGCTGTATTATAAAGCGTGAGGGATCAAAGCAGGGATTCCCCGGGGTGCTAGAGAGTAAGAGAGCAAATATTAGCTCCTTCAGAGTGTAGAGAGCATGGTGTGTTCCTCCTAGTGCCACAGTGCCAAGTGTGCATGCTAGTTTGGAGAATCAGAAGGATTCTTCATGTATGTAGGATCTTGGTTAATAGGTGGCAAGGCCACATTTGGAGATCTGCATGGTAAGTAAGATCATTGATCTACAGGTGTATGTGTGTGCAAGGTCTAGGTTTGCAGGTGTGCAGAACCAGGTTGATCTGTAGGTGGCAGCAGAATCAAGGTGACAACAACACAACAGGGAGCAAGATTAGGTAAGATCTACTTGGAGTACAGTGTGTACTCGGTCAAAGAGCAAAGAGGAAGGCAAGGTAGTCCCTTCCAAAGTAAGATCATTTGAGTTGCAGGTTGTTGCAAGTTCATGGGAGATCTACTTGGAGTATGTATGTATAATCAGATTTAGAGTGCGTGGAGCACTTGTGTACTGGCAGTAGTGATACTGACTAGTGGTACTGGTAGTAGTGGATACTGACTGGTTGGAGGTGAACACCAACTATGTGTTTGAGTTGTGTGTTGGGACCATAATTGAGAGAGTGAGCTCTTGAAGGTGAATTACTGAACACTTGGTGTGGGAAGCCTGTAAGATGGGAAGAGTGTGGCACTCTTCATTTGTAATTCTTTTCTGGAAGAGTATTAATACAATTGGGTATTGTCTCTTATATTCTATGTTATTTTTTATTTTTAGTTACTTGTACTTCTGGTTAAATTCTGCATGTTTAGTTGCTTGGTAATCAATGGTGCTTCCTTGGGTTCCTAACAGTTGGTATCAGAGCTAAGGTTGCAGGGAGCAGGTTTGTGTTTGGTTATAAGTCACTCTCAAGGGTTTTTGATTGAGTGGGAGTATAGCAATGACAGAAGAAAGTACACTGAGGATGGAGGAATTCAAAGGCATGAATGGTCAATTATGGTGTTATGGAAAGAAAGAGCAGGTAAAGAAAAATTATTGCTTGGTAGCAGATCAGCATGAAGAAACTGAAGAAGCAAATGTTACAGGTGTTGTTGCACAGGATGCTTTGGGATGTTTCTTGGATAAAGTAGAATCTTGTTTTATAGATTCTGTCGCCTCTTTCCATGCAACCCCGAATAGAGGGGTTGGTGAGCCTTGTCAAAGTTTTGGCAAAGGAGAAGTGCGGCTGAAAGTGCAAACGGCCAACACATGGGTGTTGAAGGAGGTCATGCAGGTCCCAGTCTTGGAGATGCAGCTAATTTCTTTAGGAAATTTGGGTGATGAGGGATGCACAAGAACTCTCACAGTGGATTCTTGAAATGTTACCAAGGATGCACTTGAATTAGCATGTGGTAAGAAAGCAAGTACTCTTTATCTACTTACTTGTATTATTGATTCTACTTCTATTGCACAGGTGTGGCTTTATAGGCTTGGTCACATAAGCGAGAAGGGAATGGATGTTCTTAAGTCATATGGTAAGAGTTCAGCTTCAGAGAGCATAGATCAAGATTTCTGTGAGCAATGGGATGCTACAAGAAAGGATTGGATTTATTGCAGGAAAAGGAAGACTGATGTATTTGATAAACTTAAGAACTGGAAAGCCTTGGTGTTCTTGGAGGAGATGATGGACAGAGATCAGTGGATGGGGCTGGATACTTCTGAGCAGGGCAATTTGGACATGGGTATGATTCAAAGAAAGCTTGCGGGTAAAAAGTCATCACTCACAGGTGAACACAGGTACTGGCATCGATCAAGGGTAACCAACGTCGAACAAATAGGCACCAACATCGATCATGTGCAGACCAGAGAACTCGGTGGTGTCGGGCAGGTGGTGACTAACATCGATAGGATAATCAGTGTCGGCAGTCAGTCAGTCGCATGGAACCGACGTCAGTCGAATGCAGATTGGGTGGTGATCGACATCAGTCACTAAAATAGATTTTGGGTAGACAGCAAGCTGTCAAGGAGTCTCAAATGCCCATGGGGAGGACTAAAAGGGTAAGTAAGCCTCAAATTCATTATTCCTTTTCTTTATACTAGTTACTCACTGCATAGCATGAAGGATCCAGGAAACAGTGGGAGCGTGGCATGGATGAAGATGCAGAACCAAATAGGAGATTTGGTAGGGTTTCCAGCCAGGATAAAAGCACTGAGAGATGAATGGATTCCTTGGTTAAAGAATAGAGAGAATGGAGACGTGAGATAGAAGGCCAGGTCATATGGTCTTGAGGAAGCTGCAGGACAGTGGTACAGGTTTTGACAGGTGGATGACAAAGCAGGGCTTTAGTCAATGTCAGTGTAACTATTGTGTTTGTCTTACCAGGTTGGATGATGATTGTAACATTATCCTGTTACTGTATGTGGATGGTATGCTTGGAGCAAGTTTAGACATACAGGGTTTTGCTGAGCTAAAGGTAAGGTTAGTTCAGTGGTTTGCCATGAAGGATTTGGGAGCAATAAAATTCTTTGGCATGAGTATCCTAGAGACAGGGAGATCACAAGCTGATGTTAGCACAGGATGATTATGTGAAGGTAGTGCAGGATGCAGAATCAAGCATCACACCTATGGATGGATAGGTCACAGAACAGGGTCCCCAATCACATGATGAGGTTGAGTGCATGTGTACTCCTTGAGTTTGCCCAAGCAGTGGGTGCTATCAAAAAGTTTGTAGTCAATCTGAGAAGGAAGCATTGGAAAGTGATTCAGTGGGTTCTCAGGTATCTGAGAGGGACCAACAATAGAGATTCATACTATGCAGGGTCAAGGACTTTAGATGTGGCAGGTTACTTGGATGACAAGTGTTGTACCACAGGATGTGTGGTGGTTGGTCTTCAGAATTGATCTTGAAGAGGGATACAAGCCAAGAAATATATTAGATAGAGTACAGGTACAGGTATAGTGTAGTTGTTTATCTCCAAGTGGGAGATTGTTAGGTTGTGGAGTTAAAAGCTTCACTGATGTAGACATGGAGGAGGTTGCTGAGTTGTAGAGAAACTGACGTCGATCTGATCAGTCGATGTCGGTCATATACAGTGAGAAGAGCAATCGACGTCGATCATGGATCGGTCGGCGTTGGTCACCTCCAGGCAGACAGGGACCGACGTCGGTCGCCTGTGTGGTTCTAAAACTGCTAGTTGATGAATAGTTAGTTAACAAACTGGTTGTTTGCATGTTAAGAGGCTAATTTTAGTCTTGAGCTGTGGATCTAATTATTGTAATTGGATGTCTAATTATTATTTGCATGGGATCTATATAAGAGACTCATGGGCTGTATTGTAAAGCGTGAGGGATCAAAGCAGGGATTCCCTGGGGTGCTAGAGAGTAAGAGAGCAAATATTAGCTCCTTCAGAGTGAAGAGAGCATGGTGTGTTCCTCCTAGTGCCACAGTGCCAAGTGTGGGTGCTGGTTTGGAGAATCAGAAGGATTCTTCATGTATGTAAGATCTTGGTCAGCAGGTGTGCAAGGCCACATTTGGAGATCTGCATGGTAAGTAAGATCATTTATCTACAGGTGTATGTGTGTGCAAGGTCTAGGTTTGCAGGTGTGTAGAACTAGGTTGATCTGTAGGTGGCAGCAGGATCAAGGTGACAGCAACACAACAGGGAGCAAGATCAGGCAGGATCTACTTGGAGTATGGTGTGTACTCGGTCAAAGAGCAAAGAGGAAGGCAAGGTAGTCCCTTCCAAAGTAAGATCATTTGAGTTGCAAGTTGTTGCAAGTTCATGAGAGATCTACTTGGAGTATGTATGTATACTCAGATTTGGAGTGCATGGAGCACTTGTGTACTGGTAGTAGTGATACTGACTAGTGGTACTGGCAGTAGTGGATACTGACTGGTTGGAGGTGAACACCAACTCTGTGTTTGAGTTGTGTGTTGAGATCGTAATTGAGAGAGTGAGCTCTTGAAGGTGAATTACTGAACACTTGGTGTGGGAAACCTGTAAGGTGGGAAGAGTGTGGCGTCTCTTCATTTGTAATTCTTTTCTAGAAGAGTATTAATACAATTGGGTATTGTCTCTCATATTCTGTGTTATTTCTTATTTCTAGTTACTTGTACTTCTAGTTAAATTCTGCATGTTTAGTTGCTTGGTAATCAATGGTGCTTCCTTGGGTTCCTAATAGTTGGTATCAGAGCTAAGGTTGCAGGGAGCAGGTTTGTGTTTGGTTATAAGTCACTCTCAAGGGTTTCTGATTGAGTGGGAGTATATCAATGATAGAAGAAAGTACACTAAGGATGGAGGAATTCAAAGGCACGAATGGTCAATTATGGTGTTATGGAAAGAAAGAGCAAGTAAAGAAAAATTATTGGTTGGTAGCAGATTAGCATGAAGAAACTGAAGAAGCAAATGTTACAGGTGTTGTTGCACAGGATGCTTTGGGATGTTTCTTGGATAAAGTAGAATCTTGTTTTATAGATTCTGTTGCCTCTTTCCATGCAACCCCGAATAGAGGGGTTGGTGAGCCTTGTCAAAGTTTTGGCAAAGGGGAAGTGCGGCTGAAAGTGCAGACAGCCAACACACGGGTGTTGAAGGAGGTCATGCAGGTCCCAGTCTTGGAGATGCAGCTAATTTCTTTAGGAAAGTTGGGTGATGAGAGATGCACAAGAACTCTCACAGTGGATTCTTGAAATGTTACCAAGGATGCACTTGAATTAGCATGTGGTAAGAAAGCAAGTACTCTTTTTCTACTTACTTGTATTACTGATTCTACTTCTATTGCACAGGTGTGGCTTTGTAGGCTTGGTCACATAAGCGAGAAGGGAATGGATGTTCTTAAGTCATATGGTAAGAGTTCAACTTCAGAGAGCATAGATCAAGATTTTTGTGAGCAGTGGGATGCTACAAGAAAGGATTGGATTTATTGCAGGAAAAGGAAGACTGATGTATTTGATAAACTTAAGAACTGGAAAGCCTTGGTGTTCTTGGAGGAGATGATGGATAAATATCAGTGGATGGGGCTGGATACTTCTGAGCAGGGCAGTTTGGACATGGGTATGATTCAAAGAAAGCTTGCGGGTAAAAAGTCATCACTCACAGGTGAACACAGGTACTGGCGTCGATCAAGGGTAACCAACGTCGAACAGACAGGCACCGACATCGGTCATGTGTAGACCAGAGAACTCAGTGGTGTCGGGCAGGTGGTGACTAACATCAGTAGGATAATCAGTGTCGACAGTCAGTCAGTCACATGGAACTGACGTCAGTCGAATGCAGATTGGGTGGTGACCGACATCGGTCACTAAAACAAATTTTGGGTAGACAGCAAGCTGTCAAGGAGTCTCAAATGCCCATGGGGAGGACTAAAAGGGTAAGTAAGCCTCAAATTCATTATTCCTTTTCTTTATACTAGTTACTCACTGCAGAGCATGAAGGATCCAGGAAACAGTGGGAGCGTGGCATGGATGAGGATGCAGAACCAAATGGGAGATTTGGTAGGGTTTCCAGCCAGGATAAAAGCACTGAGAGATGAATGGATTCCTTGGTTAAAGAATAGAGATAATGGACACGTGAGACAGAAGGCCAGGTCATATGGTCTTGAGGAAGCTGTAAGACAGTGGTACAAGTTTTGACAGGTGGATGACAAAGCATGGCTTTAGTCAATGTCAGTGTAACTATTGTGTTTGTTTTACCAGGTTAGATGATGATTGCAACATTATTCTGTTACTGTATGTGGATGGTATGCTTGGAGTAGGTTTGAACATACAGGGTTTTGCTGAGCTAAAGGTAAGGTTAGTTTAGTGGTTTGCCATGAAGGATTTAGGAGCAGCGAAATTCTTTGGCATGAGTATCCTAAAGACAGGGAGATCACAAGCTGATGTTATCACAGGATGATTGTGTGAAGGTAGTGCAAGATGTAGAATCAGGCAGCACACCTATGGATGGACAGGTCATAGAATAGGGTCCCTAATCACATGATGAGGTTGAGTGCATGTGTACTCCCTGAGTTTTCCCAAGCAGTGGGTGCTATCAGAAAGTTTGTAGTCAATCTGGGAAGGAAGCATTGGAAAGTGGTTCAGTGGGTTCTCAGGTATCTGAGAGGGACCAACATCAGGGATTCATGCTATGCAGGGTCAAGGACTTCGAATGTGGCAGGTTACTTGGATGATAGGTGTTATACCACAGGATGTGTGGTGGTTGGTCTTCAGGATTGATCTTGAAGAGGGATACAAACCAGGAAATAGATTAGACAGAGTATAGGTACAGGTACAGTGTAGTTGTTTATCTCCAAGTGGGAGATTGCTAGGTTGTGGAGCTAAAAGCTTCATTGATGTAGACATGGAGGAGGTTGCTGAGTTGTAGAGAAACTGACGTCAGTCTGATCAGCCAACCTCAGTCATATACAGTGAGAAGAGCAATCGACGTCGGTCATGGATCGGCCAGCGTTGGTCACCTCCAGGCAGACAGGGACCGACGTTGATCGCCTGTGTGGTTCCAAAACTGCTAGTTGACGAATAGTTAGTTAACGAATTGGTTGTTTGCATGTTAAGAGGCTAATTTTAGTCTTGAGCTGTGGATCTAATTATTGTAATTGGATGTCTAATTATTGTTTGCATGGGATCTATATAAGAGACTCATGGGCTGTATTGTAAAGCGTGAGGGATCAAAGCAGGGATTCCCTGGGGTGCTAGAGAGTAAGAGAACAAATATTAGCTCCTTCAGAGTGAAGAGAGCATGGTGTGTTCCTCCTAATACCACAGTGCCAAGTGTGGGTGCTGGTTTGGAGAATCAGAAGGATTCTTCATGTATGTAGGATCTTGGTCAGCAGGTGTGCAAGGCCACGTTTGGAGATCTGCATGGTAAGTAAGATCATTGATCTACAGGGGTATGTGTGTGCAAGGTCTAGGTTTGCAGGTGTGCAAAACCAGGTTGATCTGCAGGTGGTAGCAGGATCAAGGTGACAGCAACACAACAGGGAGCAAGATCAGGCAGGATCTACTTGGAGTACGGTGTGTACTCGGTCAAAGAGCAAAGAGGAAGGCAAGGTAGTCCCTTCCAAAGTAAGATCATTTGAGTTGCATGTTGTTGCAAGTTCATGGGAGATCTACTTGGAGTATGTATGTATACTCGGATTTGGAGTGCGTGGAGCACTTGTGTACTGGTAGTAGTGATACTGACTAGTGGTACTGGCAGTAGTGGATACTGACTGGTTGGAGGTGAACACCAACTCTGTGTTTGAGTTGTGTGTTGGGACCGTAATTGAGAGAGTGAGCTCTTGAAGGTGAATTACTGAACACTTGGTGTGGGAAGCCTGTAAGGTGGGAAGAGTGTGGCATCTCTTCATTTGTAATTCTTTTCTGGAAGAGTATTAATACAATTGGGTATTGTCTCTCATATTCTGTGTTATTTCTTATTTCTAGTTACTTGTACTTCTGGTTAAATTTCGCATGTTTAGTTGCTTGGTAATCAATGGTGCTTTCTTGGGTCCCTAAAAAACAATAGACTTACATGCAAACTATGCCTGGACTATTAGAAGCAATTGATTGAGCTTGGAATCACCATATACTTCATGAAGAACACTGATGCAACTATAATTTCCTCAAAACTAGCTCTAGTGGGTCCCACTAGGCATTCCAAAAACTATTGTCAATCATACTTGCACCCTTGTGAAGGTAGTTTCAGGCCTTCATAGTATGCTAAAACATAGAAACAATCCTAAGATGTGGGTGACCTAATCAATGGATTGAATCTCTAGATTCCAAAGGCTAGCTCCATTTGGCGTATCAATTAGGATCTCTACTCTACACTACAAACTGCTGAGAAAAGGGAAAAAGGGAAACTTCAAAGGAAATCCTATCTAATGATGGTGATACACCCGAATTTTGGTTCATCCACTCAATTTGAGCTCCTAAAAACACTAATTAGACAAGAAAAAGATTGAACTTTCAATTCCAATTGACTTCTATGCATTAGTATTTCATGAAAAGGTTCTATTTAGTGATCAAATCTTGAGAGAAATGATGTAATAGGCCCAATTCAAGGTAATAAAAACTACTTACATCCACTATAACTTCAGTCAAAAGACATCAAACACAGAACATGACTTGCATAATCTGATCAACTAATAACTAGGTAAGAATCATGACTTGACAAGGAAGAAAATTCTGTCAAATATGCAAAACACTAACATAAATACACTATACCAACATTCTAGAATTTAAAACATTCCTTCTATTTATCTAAAAAAGGTTACAAAACTCAAATTTTGGTAGAGTCTGATCTTTCCAAAAGAGGGATTGATATCTTTAAAATGGCTGGAAAAGCTAACTTATATAGAAAAAACACACAAAATCCAAGAGGTTGTCACTAAAAATAGAAGGGGGGATCAACTCCCACATCTCACAAGTCCAATTTTAGCTATCAAAAGATAACTAAGCCTTCTGATCATATCTTTTTTTCTTCCATCCTGCATGAAAATCTCTTTGGCATTAAAAAGGATGGTGGGCCCAATTTTGAAAAGTCAAACTATCTTACATGAAAAGCCACACCACAATCTTCAAATCTTGATTAAACTTGAAGCTGAGTTGGATCATTAAATGCATGAGATGACTAGGAGATAAGCATGACTTCAAATAGTCAATTGAAGATGTGAGCAATCAACTATAGATAGTATTTTCTTGCATGGAAAAGGACCATGATGAGTGAGAGGTGCATGGAAACTCCAAGGGAACAACAAATACATGGCGTAGAAACTCAGATTGAACTCCTTGTTACCTTATTCCAATGCTAAACTCCTTGAGCCCTTCATGCATTTGAGTCTCCTTTTTTGGAATTGAGAGAGCCATGCTTGAAGGCAACTGCATGTCTTTATTTTTTTGCATGTTCTTGCTCAAACTGGATGCGTCTAATCTTGCTTGGGCCACTTTATATGTTCTACATGTATTTTATAAAATGCATTGGTCTGAGTCAAAAGGAAAAGTCCGCATTGTCTTCTGTTGATTGGTTATTGAAATCCCACTAGTTGAATATGCTTATGCCACCTGTCCTCGACTAATTGGTCCTTCATATTTGCACTGGGTAACCTTATATTTCCTTTACCCTTTTTTGTTTTGGCTGATTATTGTGGGCTTATTGTTCAAGCTCTTTGTATATGTACCATTTGTTTTTGTCTATTCCTTGTGGACTTTCCTCTCAAAAAATTTCCTCTCTATTTCTTGCAGATAATTTGTTCGAGACTAATTTCCTTATGCACTTTTCTTTTTGACTTTTTCTTCAGGCAATTTCCCTTAAGGAATTGTCTCAGTTTCTATTTCAGTCTTCCCCTTCAAACTTTTGTTTGCGGCTTATCTCCTTATTTATTTCCTTCAAACAAAAGTCTGAAGGAGTTCTTTTTGTTTATTTCCTTCAAACAAAAGGTCTGAAGGAATTCTTTCAGAGTTTCCTCTCTTCATTTCCTTCAGACAAAAAGTCTGAAGGAATTGTTTTGGGCTTCTCTTTCAATGGACAATTCCTTCAGACAAAAATTCTGAAGGAATTCATGTCCTCAACTTTTGAAAATTGCCCTTCAGGTTTTTGAAACTGCCCTTCAGGTTTTTAAAAAGGGCTTCAAAAAATTTGCAAAGGACTTTCCCAAAGAAAAAGACCCTTCAGACTTTTTGATTGTCACTTTCCTGAAAGAAATGACCCTTAAAAAAATTAAGTGACCCTTCAGCTTCATGAAAATGTCCTTGGAAAAATGTAATGGACCCTTGTAACAATTGAAATGGTCCTTTTGGACTTTTGTAAAAATTGTAACGATCCACTTACCCTTCGAAAAAGTTGTAAAGGACTTTTCTAAAAAAATGAACCCGTTAGATTTCTTCATTTAGACCTTTTCAAAGGAATTGTACCATTCAACCTTTTTTTAAAGGACCTTGTGAAAAACAAGCTTCGAGAAATCTATCAAGTGACCCTTCAAAAAAGTTGTTTGGTCCACTGTCTTTGAAAATGCCTTTCCCCGAAGGGAAGGTACCCTTCGGCAAAATTGAAACAGTCTACTAACCCTTCAAAAAAGTTAAAATGGTCCACTTTTTGCTGAGAAGAATACCTTCAAGATTTTTTGGAAAGACCAATTCCTTCGAGAAAGTTGCAAGTACCTTTTGGAAATTTTGAAGGGGCACTATTTGCCAAAAATAACCCTTCATTAATCTTAAAATCAACTTTTCCAAAAAAAAATGTAAATGTCCCTTCTAAAGAATTGGAATGGTCCACTTGCCCTTCAAAAAAGTTGTAAAGGACTTTTTCGATGGAAAAGGACCCTCTCGGACTTCTTGAAAATTGACTTTCCTGAAAGGAAAATAACCTTCGAGATTGTTGAAAATGTCTTTTTAGGAAAGGAATAATCCTTCAAATTTTTTGCAAAGTCCTTATTCTTCAATTAGCTTATATATTAAAATCCAAAGTATTTCTTCCTGATCAGGCCCGAAGTCTTCTTCTTTGAGAACCTGAAGTCTTTTTCAAAAATCGCTCCCTTCAACTGCTCGGATCAACATCAAATTTTTTTTGCAAAGAACAAGACAACTAAAAGAAAAAAAACCCTAAATCACCTAAACAACCCTAATACCTATTAACCATGGATTCTTTAAGGACTTTTCAAGACCAATTATTGACTCACAAGACAAAAAGGCATGATATGCAAAGTTTTTGAATAGTAGAGGTGATGATTTGACCTACAGGGTCAAAATTGTCAACACTAACATCTCAGGTATAACTTGCCTTTTGTCCTTCCATTCAATCCTTAACTTCATGTATAAGCTCCACATCCCTATTACCAAAAAATCATCCCCTTTCTCCCACCATCCACCTTCATCCTCAAATGCAGCCAGCCCCACAAGAGCCTTTATTGGTCGATCAACTTGATCCTTGCCCTATGTCACACTAGTTGGTTCTTTCTTCTTTATTGCTTCTCACTTGTCGAAATCCATACTCTATTATGTTTCCTGTTGCTGAAAATATTTTAGAGGATATGAATGTCCCTCATATTATAAATGAATATATCCTGGATCTCTCGGTGGATCAAATTGAGGAGGTTGTGGAGGGATTTAAGCTTCTCAAGACTCATTCCCCTGTATAAATCTAAAGTCTCTACTTTTTATAAGGTAAAAGGGAATATTGAAAAAGTCCATGAAGAAATAGTTGAAGAGATTAAGGAGAAAACTAAGTATAAAGATATTTTTTTAGGAACTTGACTTACATAGGGTTTTTTTGAGGTGGTTCTTAAAAGACCATAACATCCTAAAATATTCCATCAAGAATCAGAATTGGGAGAGAGATGTTCTTAGTGGAAAAGAAGATATTAAGGAAGTTTTTAATCAGTTGAGAATAATGGAAGAAAGGGTGAGCTTCTTTGAGTAGGAGAACAAGTCCATGAAGGAAAACCTAAAAACCATGTAAGGAATCCTTCAGTGCTTCAATTCAACACATGAAAGTGAAGTTGCCAATAAAATGGGAAAGAGAGCTAAAGGTCAATTAAGAAATAAGAATATTGTTTCTCAATTACATGGTAGGGAAAATATGGAAATGGCCTTGAATAAAGTGTTGGTTAATTGGGAAAAAATAAATTCATTGTACTCATTATAACATTAGTACATCAATTTCATGAAATTTAAACATTTGATTTATCTGCAAACATTCACACAATCATGCTTGAAAACTTCTACATTTAATAATATTTTCAAGAAGGATAACATGTATGTAACAACAACATGTTCAACAAGTAATAATGACATATAATAAGTAAATATGTATACATGAATTATAACAATGTATGTTTCACATCTAGTTATGTCAAATAGTATATATGTGTATGCAAATTATGTCACAATGACATAAAAAATAGGACATATCAAGATACAATCTAGAACATAATATACATTTACAAAATGTGCCATATAGGCATATGATGTGGGCCATATCGGCATACAAAATAGATTGTGGCTATAATTACCCCTAGCACAATAACTATCTCTCCTACTCCTCATTGCCTCTAGATAAATTTCATGCCCTCACCATATATGTAGAAGCATGGGTGTTACACGACTTGTTATGGGAAAAAAAACTCCTTTCAGCATGTGAAGGATCAAATGTCTCTTCCGCAACCTCAAAAAATGTTGGCGTCTGCACAACAAATGAAATATAAATTTTAATGGATTAAAAATATATATGGAAAATGATAGAGTTGTCATGAGTAAAATTTTGTGATAAGGTGATTTTAGACTCACTACATGCCACCTAAATAGTTGTCTTGAGTTGTGTGACCACGAATATAACCACAATAGAAAATCCTATGGAGCATACATATATGGTAAGATCTAAATGTACATACAAATATAAATATGATGTAAAGTATCATTAATTTAAGTTAAAATATAATTTTACTATGTGTTCTCACCAGTCTTTGTCTCTGAATTAGGTGCAATTTGGGAGATAGTAGACCTTTAGATGAAACCGCAACATCATTCAAATGTCATTTTGATCCATGTGGGGTACCCATATTATCTCTCATCATATATAAAACCAACAAATGAAAGAGGTCAATTATGAATCAATTAAAATTAAACATAATTTAAGATAAATCAAAATTAATATTATTCCTTTTGTACATAAAGATAACGTGAGAAGGATAGAAAGAGAGAAAAATTATTCCTTATGTACAAAAACTATGGTTTATACAAAATATTTAAACAATATATAGCAACTTCATGTAATTTGTAACTTTCCAAACCTGAGTGTAGGGTATTGTAGTGCTAATTGCAGCCTCAACAACATAATGTAAGCTAGCTGAGGTACTTAAGATATCAATGATAATATATATAAGCAAAAAATGAAAGTTCAGTCAAATATTAGTCAACTAAATAAACACATACTAAAATATAAACTTAATATTATTTTACACACATAAACAAACTATAATTAAAATTAAACCTGTGTGTCAAATATAGATGGTGAAGTAGATAAGCCCTGTATAACTGGCCATGTGTTGACAGGAGGTGGTGAAGAAATTGTAAATGGCATATAGTCTATCATGTTAGTGTCATGATTTTCTAAAGAAATTATAAATGATGTATACTCTGGCATGCTAGTGTCATGTGGTTCTGAAGAAACTACAAATGACATATACTCAAGCGTGATGGTGTCCTGAGGTGTTAAAAAAACTATATATGAAATATATTGTTCTATAGGTGTCCAGAGATGTTGAAGCAATTGTAAATGGCATAAATTATTGCATACTACCATGCTAAACAAATGTATGTCTACTATCCATAGGTGTAACCCTGTATATCTAACTTGAATAGGAGGTCTAGTACACTTCCTCCCACATGATGTGCAACGATGTAAAGGAATTATAGGATGGATTATAGTTATGCCACTACTAGTAGGAGGTGTTGGGTGAATATTTTGTCACCAGCTAACTGATGAGCAAAATAGGTCTCTTCAACCACAGCATAATGAAATTAGTCGGTCTAGTGTGCAGATTTACCACATCAAAAGGGGACAAATCTCTCCTCTCATCAAGGGGAGGTTCCCTATAAGTATGAAGGGGGCTATATATATTATATATATGCAAAAAATAACACTCAGGGGTAGGACAACACCATCCGTCTCTCTTTTTTCAGAGATGATGTTCACAAACAAAGGATAAATCCTGGTGAAGACACTTAAGGCACTTCTCTTCTTTTAGAAGTGGTCTTGCAGGAAATAGTAGGAGCTCTTTTAGGTAATGACAAGTAACTGGTAACAGGGGTGCAATAACCAGCAGACTGAGATGTAGCACAAAGTCTCAACCTCGATTTCCCAAGAGTGAAATACGAAGAACAATGAGGGCACAAAGTCGTCCCAAGGTCCTTTACATAGAGAAAAAAATAGACAAACACACTAAAGGCAATTGTAGGCAGCACAAAGTCTTCTTACCATTGGCTTTAGGACACCTTCCTAATTATTTCCACTAGTTCTACTTATTTCATTTAATGGACAAGAACACATTTAGGAAATAGACATAAGAACCATCCCCTAAATGACATAGGCTATAACAACACAAAGTCTGAAAGTAACCTGCTTTCTCATTCAAATAAAGAAATATGATTAACAACCTAAGCTCAAAGTCTCAGTGATAGCCTCTCAATTTTGGCAGAGTTTTTCTTCTATAACCAAAAAGATCTCATTTTCATAAAATAGGAGTTTACAATATATAACAGCCAAGAAAAGCTTGGCACTTTGTTCCATGGAGCGGCCCATGTTGCATTCAATGCTTTGAATGCATTTTCAATTTTGTTAAGGGACCATGTTAGAACAGGGCAATTGCCTTAATTATGGCATGCTAAGTCATCTCAAATATCTCCTCCTAGGTCTGGGTCATCTGGTCTATCACCTGATGTCTGTGCAGTTGTCCACTTTGAATTTACTCCAAGGGAGACAAATAGGTCACATCTTCAATGTTTTCAAGCTCAAAAAACTACTTTGCGAACTGTTCTACCTATTAGAATAACTACTGCGTAGATATTTACCTCTTTGTCTCTTCTTGGTTTTGTCTTTTCCTAGAATCTGAGCTCTCAGAGCTATATTCTTAGCTTTGCTGGCTCCTTCGACTCCTTCTCTCAGTAGTTCTTCTCTTTGGCATTTTGGCCTTTGAATGCATTCGAGTCCGCACTCAAGCCTTCAAATATCAACGGCTATTTCATTTCCATAAATTTGACGTCTTTAGGCCCATCATCATTTGAAAGCTAATGGCTAGTTTATTGCCCTAAATTTGATGACTGTGGGGACGTCACCAGACGTCTAGATCCCAACAGCTAGTTCATGATGCTCAATTTTAATGTCTGCGGGCCTATCATCTTCCTTGGCAATTCCTTCAGCTTTTTTGTCTGATCCTTCTCGAAGGGGATCTACCCTTTGGGGTCTTGAGAAAGGTCTACTTTTTGGTTGACGAGAGCCCCCCGCAAGGGTACATGCCCTTTTGGGTCCTTCAGGTGGTCTTCGGGCTTCATCTGGTGGCCTTCGGGCTCCAATTCCTTAAAAAAAATGTCTGAAAGAATCCCTTTAGACATTTTGTCCAAAGGAAAACTTCCTTTGTGTTTCTTTCCTGCTTGCTTTCACTTTTTGTTGGGCTTTCAGTCGGATTTCCCTTCGATTGAGCTAATTCCCTCAGACAAAAGTTCAAAGGAATTCCTTTGGACTTTTTGTCCAAAGGAATTACCTTAGCATTTTTGCCATGAAAAATCTTTCTGAAGGAATTATTTTGCTCCATTTGGCCTTTGAAAGGTTTATTTGTTCCTCGCCTGCCCTCCGAAAGGGTTGTTCAAGCCCAAAACTACCCTTCAAATTTTTGCAACGGTCCATGATGGGCTTCCAAGTGCCCTCTGCAAGGGCACTTGTCCTTCAGGTTCTTCTGGTAGGCCTTCAATCATTCCTTCGGACAAAATGTCTGAAGGAATTACTTCATGGAAAACCCCTCCGAAAGGTATCTCTTTTGTTCCATTTGGCCCCCGCAAGGGTACCTGCCCTTCGAGCTTTGGGATTGAACCGATCGATTGAAATCACCAAAGTGTTGAGAACTCATTTCTTTCCTACAGAGTTCATAGAAATGGGTCTATGGAGTCTGTAGTTCCCAGTCTGTAGAACCAAGAAACTAACCTACAGAGTCTGTAGTTCCCAGTCCGTATAAACAAGTCTGTAGAACCTTCCTTGTAGAGTCTGTAGAAATGAGTCCATAGTTTTCAAGCTTACAAAGTCTATAGAATTGAGTTCATAGAACTGGGCCTGCATAGTCCATAGAAATCAACCTATGAAGTTCATAGAAATGAGTCTGTAGAACTGGGCCTGCAAAGTCCGTAGAAATAAGCCTTTGAACCGTTCGATTGAACCGACCAATTGAACCAACTTTGGTTCAACGGTTCAATCTTGTGTTCCTCTCATTCAATTAACCGCTTGAACCAACCGTGTTGAACCTTCCTCATTAAACCTTTGAACTTGTGAACCCATTGAACCATTTTGGTTCAAGGTTCAACGGTTCAACGGTTCAATGTTCCTTCTTTTCGCTAAGTCTTTTGAAGCTGTTAAACTTGCTAAAGAAGTTGAACCTTGAAATTTTGCCGATGTCATTAAACCTTCAAACCCATTGAGCCTTTGAACCCGTTGAACCATTGGTTCAAGGTTCAACGGTTTAACTGTTCATTCCTTTGTTTAAAGCTTGCCGATGAACCTTTTGGTTGAACCTGCTAGTCCCTTAACTAAAAAAGCTTGAAAAATGAAGAATTTGAATTCTCAGAATTATTCCTGAGAAGGGAAGGGAGAATTTTGGCCTATAGGACCAAAAATGGTTCATATGTTGTCCCAAAAAAATGAGTGACAAATTTTGGGAATAACAGCTGGCTCCAATTGGGGAACTTCCTTCAATTGAAACTGGGAAGCAGCTAAGGGGAGTAGAAACTAGAATCTCCAGTGCCTTCAAGTATGTCGTTGGTCTATAGAGTCGTGTCAACCAAAAAATAAAGGTGCCAAAAATGAAAATGAAAATGAAAGCACAAAATAAAACTAAAGACAATACAAATATACATATGTGTAGATGATCTTCTCTGATACTTCAAGAGTTAAAGTGCTTTAGATGCTGCTCGTTATGAGGTAGAGAAAAGGATGTGCCATCTTGGTACTTCAACATGAAACTATTTTCACCATTGATCTCATGGATAGTGGTGGGCCTCTCCATAGGGAATCGAACTTCACATGCATTCCCTTTGGTTCTCTTATCTTGTCCCATAACAGGACTTGATCTCCAATTTGGAAATCCCAGGTTTTTGATTTTTGGTCAAAGAGCTTCTTCACCAAAATTTGATGTGCAATAATTCAATCTACCACCATAGTTCACTACTCATCTAGATCAGTCAAGCATATGATCCTTTTATCAATGGAGCTTTCATATGTTTGATCTTCGACTGCCTTTGCCAATTTCAGTGCTAGCAATTCTAGGGTGATCGGTATCTCTACATTGAGACCATATAGAAGTTGGAAAGGTGACATACCTATCACCCTCTTACGTGTAATTCTGTCTGCCCATAAAGCATCAACTAATGCTTTATGCCATGTTTGTTGGTTGTCATCCACCAGCTTCTTGATGATGGTCACTAGGTTCTTGTTGCTTGATTCAACTTGGCCATTCCCTTGTGGAAAATAATCAGAGGAGTGGGAGAGGGTAATCCCATAGTAAAAACAAAACTGAGTGATCTCATGAGAAGAGAAATAGGCAGCATTGTCTATCACAATCTTGGTTGGGACCCCAAACCTAGAAATGATGTTCTCTTTGAGGAAATTGTATACTACTTCTGAAGTAGCATGCTTGGTTAGAATTACTTCGACCCATTTAGTGAAGTAATTTGTGGTTGTGAGGACATAATCATGTCCAACACTTGAAGATGGGTTTACAGCACCAATGAAATCGATTCCCCATTTCTAAAATAGCTCTTTTATCACTACTGGCTTGAGAGGCAGGGCAACTAACTTGGGTCTTCCAACGACCTGTTGGCACAGTTCACACTTTCGTACCCATTTTTATGCATCCTGAAACAAAGTAGGCCAGTAATACATGGCTCTAAGAATATTGTGGGCAATTATAAGAGCAAAAAAATGTCCTCCACAAGCCAAATTGTGGAAGGACCTCAAAAGTTGGTTCTGCTACTCTTTATCCATGCAGCGAAGGAACACTCCATCAAGGCTCCTCTTGTACAAGTCATTGTCCCAGAGGACAAAATTGGTAGCTTTCAGTTTGACAGTCCTCCTTTTTTTACAAGATAGGTGGGCAGGAGACTCACCATAAGTAAGGAAATGAGTAATACTTGAATACCACTCATTCATGGTGGAGACAAAGAGGACTGTTGACGTGTCTTCTACTTCTTTTTCTTCATGCCCTGATTCTTCAGGTCTGTTGTCAGCAATCAATTGACAAAGGCCCTTTCCCCACACCAGCTTCATCAGTTTGATAACTAGATCAAAATCCTAGATTTTAGAAATCCAATTCCCCCTTTTGGTTCCAAACTCCTGTTGAGTTAATATAGATTTAACTGTGGTATCAAAAACTAGGGCATTAGTGTGGGAATTTAGAATGTAAAAGCAAAAATGCTTCACTGCCTTGACCACTGCATAAGCATGCTTCTCCATGTTTGAATACTTTAGCTCATGAGCTTTGAGAGGACAACTCATGAAGGATATGGGAGATTCCACACCTTATTCATTCTGTTGAACCAAAATGGCTGAAAGTGTGTGTTCAGAAGCATAACTATACATGATGAAATCCTTGGTATAATCTAGACAAACCAGAATTGGGGCGTGGGCAATGGCTGTCTTGATGTCTCAAAATGCTAATTTGCCTTCTTCATTCCAGCTGAAGGTGGCCTTTCCCTTCAACATGTTTATGATGTGGCGAGTCTTCTCAGTAAATTCAGGGATGAACCTTCGTAAAAAATTCACTTTTCTGAAGAAAGAGTGAACTACAGTCTTACTTGTGGGCAGAGTAAGCTCCTAGATGGATTTGACTCTTTCTGAGTCAATCTTTTTGCCTTCTTTGGATACAATGTGTCTGACAAGCTTCCCTTCTGTCACACCAAAGATAGACTTCTTGGGGTTAAGAGAAATGCCATTCTGGTAATAGCATTCTAGCACTTGTTGCAAATGGCGCATGTGGTCAGGGTGATGCTTGGAAAAGATGATCAAGTCATCAAGGTATACCACAATGAACTTACCCATTTCATCTTTGAAAGCAAAGTCCATTGCTATCTGGAAAGTGGTGCCAGCATTTATCAAGCCGAATGGCATTCTTCGATATGCAAAGGTGCCCCAAGGCGTGGTGAAGGTAGTCTTGTGCTAGTCTGCTTCACCAACTTCAACTTGATTGTATTCTGAGAAGCCATCTAGCATTGATAACATCTCTAAACCAGTCATGGTCTGAATCACTTAGTCCATGATGGGCAAAGGATAGTTATCCTTTAAGGATGACTGATTCAGATTCTTGAAATCCATGCAGAGGCAAATTTCACCATTCTTCTTCCTCATAAGTACTATGTTGGCAATCCATGTGGAATGATGGATTGAAAAAATTATCCTAGCATTCAACATTTTTTGTATTTCAAATAGAATAGTACCTGCTATCTTTAGATTGTACTACCTGGATTTTTGCTTATAAGGCACTGAATCATCTTTAAGAGGAATTTTATGGTGAATTTCATCAGGTCTAAGTGACTTCAGATCATCATAAGAGTATGCTAAGACATCCATGTAATGGCTAAGCAGAGCCGTGAACTTGAACTTTTCCTCCTGAGTGCAACACTTTCCAATGTTCACCATCTTGGGATTTTTCTTGGTACCCAGATTTACTTGATCAAACTCCTGAGAAGAGCTTGAATCCATTTGCTGCTGTTTGATGAACCTATCATGCTTGTCAAACAACTTCTCAAGGGAAATCAATCCTTTGAAAATTTTATTCCCTTGAAGTTGCAAGAATTATTCACCTGTGTCTGAATTTGATTCAGGGGCTGGTTCACTGCCTTCAAAGTGGAGTTGTTTAAAGCTGCCTTTTTATTCCAAGAAGGTAATGATTTGGTTGTCACCATTAAATACTTGCCAATGATTGGCATTGTCAGGAACACTTGGTTGAAAGACTAGTTCTATAGTGTACTTGTCTCCCTTAAAATCAGGGTGAGGAACCAAAAGAGTTGCTGAAACAACCAAAGCATCAGCTCTATCATTGAATTCCTTAAGCACTGTAGAGATGCTAAAAGCATCAAGACATTCAATTTGATCCCAAACCAGATTGTGGTAATGACACAATCTCTCATTTTTGGTTTGGTACATGTTTCTCACCTAATAAACCACTAGCTCGGCATCTCCTTTGGCATGAAGGAGCTTGACGCCCTTGTCTTGAGCGGCCTTCAATCCAAGCAAAAGAGATTCGTATTCAGCAGTGTTGTTGGTGTTGTTGAAATGAAACTTGTATGATGAAGGAAAAATATCTCCTTGAGGAGATATTAACACAATCCTAGCTCTTGAACCGGTAGAGGAACAGTTGCCATCAAATTCTAGTATCCATACATCATCAGAAGTTGACCTTTCCTTAGATTTCTCCTTGCTTGAAAGGGGGAATTCTTCTGCATTTGCACCACGTTGTATCTTGTCTTCTATTGTTTCATCTAAACCAATTTTCAGACTATCATTTTTAGAAGTTTCATCAGCTGAAACATGAACATCTTCTATGGTCAAGAAATAATTACCCATGCCAGAAGACTCAAACAAAATTTGAGCTTTAGGCACTGATATTTTAGTGACCACATATTTTGCTTCCTTCTCAGGGAACAGCCTGTGCATGACACCTTTAACAGGTATTATCACCTCAGATAGGTCTATGTTCAACTCTCCACCAATGTCCTTGTAGAAATTCCATCCAAGAAGAATGTTGTAGGAGGCTGGGACGTCAGCCACCAAGACTGTCATCTTGATTCTCTTTTCTGGGAATGCAGCAAACTCAAATTGGGCATCCTTGATTTGTCCCAACAATGGCACTTGCTTGTTCTCCATGGAGAAACATCTCCCAAATTTCTTAGTCAATGTGAGACCAAGAGATTCAGCTACTTTGGTAGGCATGACATTGTCTAACGTACCTGAGTCTATGATGCAATTATTCAGCTGATGTCCATTTATCAACAGGGAGACATAGAATGGTTCAATCCTTTCGGGGGCAGCAGGAGGAGTAAAGACAAGGTTATTCTAGGTGGATGTGGGAGTGACCTTTGGAACAGCTGGTCCTACAGGGACGGTTCTATTCTTCACACATTCCACTAATTCATCCAACTGCTCAGGGTTGGATTACAGAAATTCAAATTCAGACATTTAGATCTTAGTTTTCTTGACATAGTCAATTATGTCAAATGTCTAAAATGAATTATGAAGAGGGGAAGGGAGTTCATCCTTCTAGTTTTTAGGAGGGGGAGGAGTGATCTGCGAATTTAAGGTTGAAGGTGAAGGTAAGTTTGGAGTACTTACTTTTTTAGCAATCACTGGGTCATTTGGCTAGAAAGGCAAAGTGGTTCTCCGCTTAGCAATTGAAATTGCAGGCTGAGATTCTTCTCCTATTTTGTCCTTATCAGATGATTGGGTTGACTTATTCTTAGACCGTGTGAATACAACATATGATCCCTCAGTTACTTTACCTTCACTTTTGGGTTCATCCTGATAATTCAGAAAACCAATGTTAGAGTCACCAGTTAATTCTTTTTCTTCTTCTGTGAAGAGATTAGCGTCATCTTCAGGGTTCAACTTAGGCTGGAAGGAGAAATATGATTCTGCTTCAAGATATCCAACTGCTGAATTGGTTGGAGGTGCTTCAATGGCTAATTTTCTCTGAGTGGGAGGAAGACGGTTTGGATGCCCTTAATTCCTGGCAGCATTGCCTTGGTATGCCTGATTAGGGAATGTCCTCCTTGGTATATCTCTGTATAAAGGAGCAGATGACATCCCTTGCACCATTTTCTTTCTAAGAGCAAGTAACTCATTGGCCAGTTTCTGCACCATTGGATCAGTGGTGCCTGTAGGTGAGTATTTCAAAGATGAAGAGAATTTACCTCTATTAGGATCTCTCCTTATCTTTCCCACCAAGATAAGGTCATCTTCCACCTCAGTAGCCAAATCTTGAGCAGCAGCAAGGCTATGTGGCCAACCCATCTCAACAAAAAACTCACTTCAGGTAGTTGTGAGTTGATGAAGAAACATTTAAGATTCTCGAGCGTTGGCTGAGCAATTACAAGAATCTGATTCCTCAGCTTGTCAAACTTAGCAATAAAGTCTCTCATGGGTTCATGAGGTTATTTATTCATTTATGTGAGCTAGGCCAGCAAGGCATGTGCATCTTCTACAGGCTTGAACCTAGCTTCAAATTTAGCTTTGAGGGTGTTCCAATTAGTCACAATCTGGGCCTGCAAATGATAGAACCAATCTAGAATAGCACCTTGCAATGTTTCCATGAATAGCTTGACTGCCACATCCTCATATTCCATGCCTATCACACCATAGTCTATGCTGAAGGCTGCAATGTGTTCATTAGGGTGAACTCTCCCATCACCAAAGAATTTAGGGAAATTCTTCCTTGAACTACGTGGAAGCTCGTGTAGAGGTGGAGTTAGATTAAGTGGGCCAAAAGAGTTACCCCAGGGGCCTTGAACTGCCATGATTTGATTATGAAAAGCAGGGATAACAGATCTGGGTGGAGGATGTATAGGCAAAGCTCTGGTGACAGCAGAAAAAGAAGCTCTACCTTGTAGTGGTGACTTGGTATGGGTAGGAAGAACACTCATGAATCATTGAACTTGAAGTTGTGGAGGAAACAAATCAAAATTTCTTTACTGCACCAACTCAAAGACTAGGTCAACAACATCTTGGGTTCTCTAGCTTCTTGTATAGCGTGGAGTTGCCATATTGTAGAATAAAAATGGAAAAGAACTGGCCCTGCTTCAGCTTGAAGCTTGAGGCTTCAAACTACTTGTTCTTCCCTAATAGAGTTGTCAAAAACTGTTGGGTGAATATTTTGTCACCAGCTAACTGATGAGCAAAACAGGTCTCTTCAACCACAACATAAGGAAATTGGTCGGCCTAGTGTGCAGATTTACCACATCAAAAGGGGACAAATCTCTCCTCTCATCAAGGGGAGGTTACCTATAAGTATGAAGGGGCTATATACTATATATATGCAGAAAATAACACTCAGGGGTAGGACAACACCATTCATCTCTCTTTTTTCAGAGATCATGTTCACAAACAAAGGAGAAATCTTGGTAAAGACACTAAAGGCACTTCTCTTCTTTCAGAAGTGGTCTTGCAAGAAACAACAAGAGTTCTTTCAGGTAATGACAAGTAACTGGTAATAGGGGTGCAATAACCAACAGACTGAGATGTAGCGCAAAGTCTCCACCTTGACTGCCCAAGAGTGAAATACGAAGAACAATGAGGGCACAAAGTCATCCCAAGGTCCTTTACACAGAGACAAAAAATAGACAAACACACTAAAGGCAATTGTAGGCAACACAAAGTCTTCCTATCGTTGGCTTCAAGACACTTTCCTAATTATTTGCACTAGTTCTGCTTATTTCATTTAATGGACAAGAACACATTTAGGAAATAGACATAAGAACCATCCCCTAAATGACACAGGCTATAACAGCACAAAGTCTAAAAGTAACATGCTTTCTCATTCAAACAAAGAAATATGATTAACAACCTAAGCTCAAAGTCTCTGTGATAGCCTCTCAATTTTGGTAGAGTTTTGCTTCTATAACTAAAAAGATTTTCTTTTCATAAAATAAGAGTTTACAATATATAACAGTCAAGAAAGGCTTGGCACTTTGTTCCATGGAGCGACCCATGTTGCATTTAATGCCTTGAATGCATTTTTAGTTTTGTCAAGGGACCATGCTGGAACATGGTGGCTGCCTTAATTATGGCATGCTAAGTCATCTCAAATATCTCCTCCTAGGTCTGGGTCATCTAGTATGTCACCTGATGTCTGCGTAGCTATTCACTTTGCCTTTACTCTAAGGTAGACAAACAGGGCATGTCTTCAATGTTTACAAGCTCAAAAATCTACTTTGTGGACTGTTCTATCTACTAGAATAACTACTGCGTAGATATTTCCCTCTTTGTCTCTTCTTGGTTTTGTCTTTTCCTAGAATCTGAGCTCTTGGGGCTATATTCTCAACTTTGCTAGCTCTTTCAGCTCCTTCTCTCAGTGATTCTTCTCTTTGGCATTTTGGCCTTTGAATGCATTCGAGTCCACGCTCAAGCCTTCAAAGATCAATGGCTATTTCATTGCCACAAATTTGACATCTTCGAGCCCGTCATCATTTGAAAGCTAATTACTAGTTTATTGCCCTAAATTTGACAGTCGCGAGGACATCACCAGACGTCTGGATCCCAACAGCTAGTTCATGATGCTCAATTTTAACATCTGCAGAGCTGTCATTTTCCTTGGCAATTCCTTCAGCTTTGTTGTTTGATCCTTCTCGAATGGGACCTGCCCTTCAGGGTCTTAAGAAAGGTTTACTTTTTGGTCGGTGAGAGCCCCCCGCAAGGGTACATGCCCTTCGGGTCCTTTGGGTGGTCTTCAGGCTTCATCGAGTGGCCTTCGGGCTCCAATTCCTTCAGACATTTTATCTAAAGGAAAACTTCCTTTGCGTTTCTTTCCCACTTGCTTTCGCTTTCCATCAGGCTTTCAGTCAACTTTCTCTTCGGTCGGGCTAATTCCCTTGGACAAAAGTCCAAAGGAATTGCCTTAGCATTTTTGCCACAAAAAATCTTTTTGAAGGAATTCTTTTGCTCCATTTGGCCTTTGAAACGGTCTATTTGTTCCTCACCTACCCTCTAAAAGGGTTGTTCAAGCCTAAAACTACCCTTCAAATTTTTGCAACGGTCCATGATGGGCTTCCAAGTGCCCTCCGCAAGGGCACTTGTCCTTTGGGTTCTTCTAGCGGGCCTTCGATCATTCCTTCGGACAAAATTTTTGAAGGAATTACTTCATGGAAAATCCCTCTGAACGGTATCTCTTTTGTTCCATTTGGCCTCCGCAAGGGTACTTGACCTTTGAGCTTTGAGATTGAATTGACCGATTGAAATCGCCAAAGTGTTGAGAACTCATTTCTTTCCTGCAAAGTTCATAGAAATGGGTCTGTGGAGTCCGTAGTTCCCAGTCTGTAAAACCAAGAAACTAACCTGCAGAGTTCATAGTTCCCAATCTGTAGAAACAAGTCCATAGAACCTTCCCTGCAGAGTTCGTAGAAATGAGTCCGTAGTTTTCAAGCCTACAGAGTCCATAAAATTGAGTCCGTAGAACTGGCCTGCATAGTCTGTAAAAATCAACTTGCAAAGTCCGTAGAAATGAGTCCGTAGAAATGGGCCTGCAGAGTCCATAGAAATAAAACTTTGATCACTCCTTTGAACTATTAAATTGAACCGACCGATTGAACCAACTTTGGTTCAACAGTTCAATCTTGTGTTCCTCTCATTCAATTGACCACTCGAACCAATTGTGTTGAACCTTTGAACCTGTGAACCCGTTGAACCATTTTGGTTCAAGGTTCAATGATTCAATGGTTCAATGTTCCTTCAAATCGCTAAGTCTTTTGAAGCCGTTGAACTTACTGAAGCGGTTGAACCTTGAACTTTTGCCGATGTCATTGAACCTTCGAACCCATTGAACCTTTGAACCCGTTGAACCATTGGTTTAAGGTTCAACGGTTCATTTCTTTGTTGAAAGCTTGCCGATGAACCTTTTGGTTGAACCTGCTAGTCCCTTAACTGAAAAAGCTTGAAAAATGAAGAATTTGAATGCTCAGAACAAGTCCTAAGAAGGGAAGGAAGGATTTGGCCTGTAGGACCAAAAATGGTTCATATGTTGTTCCAAAAAATGAGTGATAGATTTTGGGAACAACATGAGGGACACTAGCACCAATAGTAGGAGGGACACTAACACCAATGGTATGAGGGACACTACTAGATGTGACACCATCTATAACATGTATAACTCTTCAGTATATGCATCCTATGGCCAATCATAACCTTTATGAGACTAGTAACTACCTCAAGGGTATCCATATGTGTATTACAATGCAAAATTTTAGGGCTATAAGTATGTGTTATTATCTTTCTATTTCTCTAAACTCAGTTATGAAAGTTTTGGTTCCACCTAGGACTAGGTCTATCGAACGAGAACCCACCTCCCCTACCTTGGGAGGCCTTCATATCAAAATATTTTGAGTTTCTTCTAACACAAACTCATAATAAAGTTTCCTCAAAATAAATAATGGAACCTAATTATTATTGCATGGAGGCTTATCAAACACCATCCACTACCTATCTCAAAATTTGTTTTTATCTCGGCATGAACACACCAATCAATGTTAATGTGTTTGCAACTCATTGGTGATGGTTGTTTGGTTCCAAGCTTAAGAAACAAAGCATACCTTCTTTTGTTATCTTTTTTGAACACCTTCATATGATAATTTATCATAATAATATTGTTTTGACACCTTTCTTTAATGCAACATTGCATCAAGTTGTGAAGTGACATTTCCCACTTTGTTAAAAATGGCTTCCAATGTACTAGTAAGTGAATTGTGTGTACTATGACTTGAAGAGTGACACAAACTATCGATAATAATTTGTAATTATTGTTGTTTTGCATTATATTGTTCATATAATTCAGCTTCTTCTTTTCCAAAGTCAAACTGCTGAGGGGTTTTATCACGGTTTTGTTCAACATTTTTTTCAGGCAATGGGTCCATGAAATTTTATATCTAGATTTATAAAAATTTAAGTTTTCTTCAGACAATGTGAGAGAGTTAAATGCAAATTTAATATCAATACCCTAAACATAAATACATATAAATGCAAACCCAAAATTTGAAATTTAATAATCAACATAACTAAAACTGCAATCAAAATGTTGAATTCAGTTGGCAGGATGCAAGGCTAAAGTATGCACGTTCTCTTCAAGACCTGTTCTAAAACCTACGAGCTCCGAATTAGAAAAATGAATCACGGGTTTGAGGGATTTGGGGGAATTTTTTTTTAAGAAAGGTGTATGCCCTTTTAGAGCCATAAAGGGTGTACGACCTTTGTGGGACAAAGGGTAAACCTACGAGCTCCGGATTAGAAAAATGAATCATGGGTTTGAAGGATTAGGGGAAAAAATAATTTTAAGAAAGGTGTATGCCCTTTTAGAGCCATAAAGGGTGTATGACCTTTGTGGGCCAAAGGGTGTAAACCTTTTGTCCCTTAAAGGGGCATACACCCTTTTGCTTTGGCACCATGCCAAGCAAAAGTAGGCACATAAATTTGAAAAAAAAGGGTGTATACCCTTTGCAAAAAAAATCTTCCCAAGTATGTCAAATTTTTTGTCCCCCAACTTTGTGCATCCACCCTTATGTGTTTGTCAATTATTAGTTCATATTATGCTCTTATTTATATGTGTTATTTGTTTTGGGCCCTATTTTTTTTCCTTCCTTTCATTTTCTTTCTCCTCCTCATCTCTCTCTTTTGTCCTTTGGTTTTTGTTGTTTTATGGCCTTTGACTAGGAGCATTCCAATATGAATCTAGTTGACCATGAGCATACTACTATGCTTTTTGTCCCTCTTTTGTGTGGATCCCTTTGGCCCTTCCCTTTTTGTTCCCCTAGGTTTGTGCTTCTTTTTATTGAAATTTTCAGCACTTTGTGTGTCAGCTTGCATGCCAATAGGGTCCTAATTTGAATTTTAGAAGCATATAAATACATAAATGCATTATTGCATATAGGATAATGCGTACGAGAAATTTATAATTAAATGAATGATAAGAGTTCAAAGAGAAGGCCAACAATGATAAGCAAAAGTCTAAAAGTTGAATTGAAGTACTAGAGTGTAACTTCATTTGAATTCTTCATATTGCATCATTGCCATTTTATCATACTACTAAAAAGTAATATAAGGTCAGGGTTTGTATCATCACACTTGCTTGTTAAATTGTATTGAGTGATGATTTCCAGCTTTTCCAAGAATAGGGGTCTAATTGAGACATGCCCCTTAATGAATACACTATTTGTAAAGGTATGCAAGATATTTTGAGTTGATTAAGGTTTTAAGGAAGGAGATTGATTTCTCAGTGATCCACAATGAATTCTATAAAAGTGAGAGAAGTTTCTAGAGCCCAAGAGTGGAGGATTAAAATTATAAAATTTAATTTTAGAATTACCTAGTGCGTAGCAGTACACTCTTGGTTTGACTAGGAGTGTAATAGTCTATTGTTGATCAAATTTTTAAAGTTATCAAGTTGCCAAACAATTTTTTGCGGTTTTGATCGTCTCAACTCCTAAACCTATTTCTATCCAAGTTTCCAAAAATATACATATTTGTGAAAAATCAAGATTGTTCTCAGAACCCCAACTTTACACATTTCAATTAGTCTAGAATATTCCTTTACTATCTTATTAACTTGATTAAATTTGAATTATAACATTTTTTTATAAGAGAGCGTAGTACATGATGATGTAAACCCCCTTACCCATATCACATGTAGTTCATTTAGGGATATAATATGAGACAATCATTTCATAGAAATTGTATTGAGCATTCACATGCATTGTAGAAGAGATAAATAAATTACTAGAAAATTTATTATTGTTGAAACTAGTATTTCTTATGGAACACTTTTCCGCACAACTTGATGTTTACATACAACTAAAGTGATTTTCATTTATACAGTTTACAACTTTCGACATATTTTACTAGATTAGTTTATACTTTTATCAAAACATGCCCAACAACATTTCATATTATTTATATCAGCGAGACAAAAATTCTAATGAAAAAAGAACATTTCTTAAAGATGAAACTAAGGAAGGCTATTTAGATTAAGAAAACCCTATTATTCTTTATAAAGATGATGTTTTTGAGCTCGATGATTGTTAGAACCATATTTGTCTCCTTTTTAACCTTTCTAATAGGTATTTATAAAGAATTGATTAATGTTATATTGTTAATTATTTAATATTGACAATTGAGCATTAATTAATCTTTAATGTTTTAATGTTTTGTGATTAATAACTTTTTTTTTTAATGGATTATCTATATGTAGAGTTATAGGATGTAATCTATTTACTCAATTATAATGATAGACTATGAAAAGTGGTTTAAAATGTAGATGCTCTAAACTTATGTAGATGATATATTTTTGTTAATATTAAAATAATTATACTATTTATTTAGTTTATGACATACCCTCTAAAGTTTACATTATTTTTCTTAAGTTTCAAATATCATAAAAAAGAGTATATTTTATAAATATATACATACAGATAGGAACGTCAAACCTCATATTACTATGCACGACCCAAACTCCTTACCAATGAAAGTGCCACCCAAAATCCTAACCAGGTCAAATTTGAATCAATAATACATTTAAAAAAAAATTGGGATTTTGATCGACCCAAACTCCTCAGGTTGTGAAATTGTATTTCATGGGTCACGTCGTTTCAGACATAAAATCCATCTTATAAAGAATGAGAGCAATGCTTCTGTATTTTACAATCAAGATTGATGATGTAGTTCTATAATCCCAAAATCTCAAATTTTCACAATGGAATCTCCAAATAGCATCAAAATTACAGTAAATCAAACTCCAGAGAACCCGAACAATAACCCAGATGCTTCGAGTGGATTATTATCAGCAAACCAGGTTCAAAACAACAATAATACCCCATCCTCATCTTCACCGATTCATGGTCTGCTAGGATTACCCCGTAAAAATAATCAAAACCAAACTCAAAACAACAATTATATCAGTATCCCAAATCCATCTTTACCGACAGAGGGTTTGTTGGGATCATCCCCAGATACAACTGTGAGCTCTAAAAATATTCCACTGAAAGCATTTGCAGAAGCCCTGATGAGTCCACACAGCAATAGTTCAAGTGAAGGAATGTCTTGGCCTGCAAGCGACACAAAAACGACTACTCGGACTGGAAGTGGCACAAAACCACCATGGACTGGAAGTGGTACAAAACCCCCTTGGCCTGGAAGTGGCACAAAAACTACAACCCAAACGGACAAAGGTACACCTAGATCAGCATCTTCTCATACAAAATTCACCCCAATCACAGGCGGAATTCCTTTAGCTGACACAGATATCTCCTACCAGGAAAAAAGGCAACTACAAGCGCAGGGCCTCGGCTCACCACTGCGTTTCCCTGAGGAAACTCACGACGATCTGCCGCTGCCGAAGTTTCTTAAAATTGGGGAAATTGAAGCTTATGAGTTGACAAAAATCAGAGAGTTCAAAACCGGCGGCAGCGGAACGGTTTACAGGGTCTACCATGAGGCCACCGCCCAGACATACGCTCTGAAAATATTACAAAACGGCAAAATTAGCGGTCAGATGGAGAACGAAATAGAGATTTTCCAGATTCTGAACCAGCATCCGCACAAAAACATTGTCCGTTTCTACGACGCCTTTTGCGGACACATAAATCTTTCCGGCAGCTACGCCTGCTGTATTTTGTTGGAGAATTGCAGCGGCGGGAGCCTTCAAGACTACATCAAGAGAAGGAAAACCCTAGGAAAATTCGAAATGAGTGACAGGGACATAGCCTTCACGGCTTGGAACGTTCTGAGTGCGCTTCGCCAGATGCAAAACCTGGGGATCGTTCACCTCGACGTCAAGCCTGCAAATATTCTCATTAATAATAGAGAAGACATGATTTTTAAGCTTGCCGATTTTGGCACCAGCATGGTTGTCTTCCAAGAAGAAGCCATTGAGAAATTTCTGAAAAGGTCTGGGACTGAGCAATACAAGAGCCCTGAGCGCGTGGACACAGCCTCGTATCCATTAACGGAGGTGAAAGAACTGTTCAAGGCGGATGTGTGGAGCTTAGGAATAACACTGCTGGCCTGCTATAACCATACCATTAATTGGAAAGAGAAGATTAGTAAAGGGGAAAACTGGGTTCCACTGCTCAAAGTAGGAAGTGAGATACGGGGTGAAGACATTAGGGATTTCTTGCGCCTGTGTCTGATAAAAGATCCGTGCCACAGACCTGATGCTCGAATTCTTCTTAGTCATCCCTTCATTGTCAATCCACAGTAATATATCGTGAAATTTAATAATAAAACTATTTATAATTAATAAATATATTAAAAAAAAATTTAGGTTTTTTTTTTTTTGGGATTGAAATCTGTTTTTATAAGGATTAGATGTATAGAATGATTTTTAAGCGCAGTGTCTAGACTGACAGTATCCATTCTGTCAATAAATAAATTTAATTTTTTAATTATATGTTTTAAGATATTACATAAAATCATTGAATTATATAGAATGTTCTTATTTTTTATATTTTTCAGAAATAAATATATAGTGGATTTATAATGTTGAGTAAGCATATAGTCAAAACAAATTTATTATTACAAATGTTTACTATTATATTTCAAACATCTTAAAAAAATTGTTATTCTTCTTAATTTTTTTATTTTGATTCATTTGGAGTATTTGAAATATATTATCCAACACAAAATTATGTATAAAGAAACAAATTTAACATGTAGTTTTATATATTACATAATTGTATTTTAAATTTCATGTTATGTTGAGTGTATTCAATTAAGTGTATATGATCCAGTTTTGTTTATTGTTCTTCCTATTGTATTGATATTTCCTTCGTTAAAATCCGGGGTTTCTTGATAAAGATTGAGCATGACCAATCAAATCAATGTGTGTTACAAACATATGTTTATTTGTGCATTTGATTTAACATTTGTATTATTTACAATAAAAATTAGTTTGGAAATTATATATCTCATAATCAGAAAAATTCATTTTCTATCAATATTATATCAACTAGTAATTAAATTTTAGACAAGTTTAAAGCAAGAAAACAAACATGTTAAGTTATTGAATTTGTATTGACACAACATCATTTTTTCAAAGACCATGTGTTCAAGTATGATTTTGGTGATTGCTTGTTTGAATCATTTGCTATCTTTAGATATTAAAATTTGATTTTATATGACATATTAGTTTTAGACACTTGACAAATACCAATCATAGTTGAACCTTTCAGTTTATGATCACTTCACTACTAAAAGGCGTGTGTTTATTATCTCAGTGTGCTTAATTGTTTATCTCATAGTCTAACCTTAACACTCTGAGACATAGATCACTTGTAGCCTACAATATGTATAAAACCTAATTTGCATAAAAGATTACACATAGAAAGCTAAAAGAGTACTTGATATTATTCAAGCCATAAAAAGCCTAATATATAGGCAAGAAACAAGCACCTATAAGGAGGTAGATGAAACAAAGAGTTGATGGGAGTAACAAAATACAAAACCCGTGCAACAATACAACAATATTGGTTATAACAATATAACCAAATACATAAAGCTTAATTATTCCAATACTCTCCTTTAATGACTTAACCTGAAATAACTCCAAGCTTATCTCAGAATTTTATAAATTTATCTTTACACAAAGGTTTAGTCATTATATCAACTGGTTGCTTAGAAGTGGGGAAATAATAAAGACATAAGTCTTCATTAGAAACCAACTATCAGATGTAGTGATGGTGAACTTCAATGTGCTTTGACTTGACATGAGATACTGGATTCTTTACCATATTTAGAACACTCTGGTTGTCACAATTAAAAAGGGGCAGGGGTCGATGAATCAAGTTGAAGATCCTCTAATACTAATAGAATCCACATCAATTCTCTACCTACACTAACAACTGCTTTATACTCTGCTTCAATGAAAGATAATGCTACTATATTTTGTAGCTTACTTTGCCAAGAAAAGGCTCTTGAACCAAGAGTGAATACATACCTTGTTGTAGACTTTCTAGAATCCATTGATCCTGCCCAATCTGAATCAGTATACCCTATTAACTCAAACTCAACAAAATGCCAAAGTCAAGAGTACCTTTGACATATCTAAGAACACACTTTGCATCTTGCCAATGTTCTTCATGAGGTTTGGCCATGAATCGAGAAAGATAACTAATTGTAAAACATAAATCTAGTCTATTAGTAGTAAGATAAATCAAACTACTTACTAATTGCTGTTACATTATTTCATTAACCAGTTGTGAATTAGTGTTAGTTGAGAGTTTTGTCTCAACTTCCATAGGTGTAGCTTTTGGGTTAAAATCATTCATTCTGAATTTCTCTAACAAAGACTTGATATATTTTGTTTGAGATATAAAAATTGAATGCCCAAAATTATAATACTGCAAAAACTCCACACCTAGACAATATTGAAGCATGCTTAGATCAATAAAGTCAAAAATAAAACAGATGTTGGCTTTCACTTGTTTAATCAAGTCAGTGCTAATTCCAGTGATGGTAAGATCATCAACATATACAACTAGGACCATTATGCCATCACCAACTATTTTAACATAGAGAGTAGATTATGTATCACATCTTTTAAAACTAGACTCTCTAAGATATTTATCTATTTTGAAGTACCAAGATCGAGGAGCCTACTTAAGTCCATATGAAGACTTCACTAACCTGCAAACTATATGTTCCTTACCAAGCACTTGGAATCCCTGTGGTTGTGTTATGTACACTTCCTCCTCTAAATCCCCATTCAAAAAAGCACTTTTTACATCTATCTAAAACACTGGCCAACCAAATTGAGCAACAATGGATATAATCATTCTGAATGTTACCATTTTAGCTGTAGGAGTAAATGTTTCTTCATAATCTACTCCCTCTTCTTGTGCATAACCTTTTGCAATAAGATGAGCTTTATATTTGTCTAAAGAACCATCAGATTTGTATTTTACCTTATAAATCTATTTGCAACTAATGGATTTCTTACTATGAGGTAACTCAGATAAAACCCAAGTACCATTCCTAATGAGTGCACCATAATCCACCTTTATGGCAGACTCCCATTCTAGATTTCCTTTAGCATTTGCATATGCATTAGGCTCAAAAAAATGTAAAAGAGTGGAATTGAGAGCAAAATTTAACTACTCAAGATTCGGTACCACTTGTTTCCCTGATCTTGTGAATCTACCTTCCAAAAAAATTGGAAGATCCTCTTGCCAAATATCTTGCATTGTGTTATAGTACCATTTTGGTCATTTGTGCTGACTTGAAGAAGCACTTGTTTCACTAGGACCAACCATAGAGCTAGACTGTTCTGATGTTTGCTTTTTTAAGTCATGTTCTATTTTAGTACTAGTACTTGCTTCACATTCATTTTTAGGAATCCAAAGATTACTAGTATATGTAGGTTTACCATATTTTGAGAAATAGAAAATTTTCTCATCTATTTTGACATCTCTATTTACTATTACTTGATTTGAAGAGATATCTAGTAACCTATATGCTTTGAAATTCTCACTATAGCCTACAAACATGTACTTTTTACTCTTTGCATCTAAACCACTTCTTTTCACTTTAAGTATTAATGTAACATTAGTACTACTAAAAATGCAAAAATCACTTGCAGTAGGTTTTCTACCTGACCATACTTCTTCTGGAGTAATATCTTACACCATGCAAAAAAATTAGCAAAACACTCTGATTTATTCTTAAAAAATATACTCACATTTAAAAAAAGAAATCATTAATAATTAACAAGAAATAAAGGGCACTAGATACAATGTTAGTTTTCATAGGACCATGAAGATCTACATATACCAAATCTAACACACATTCTTCCCTCCATGCTTTACTAGTAAAAAATGGTTTCCTGACCTATTTACGTATTTGACACCCTTCATAAACATTTTAATTTTATTGAATAGATGATAGTCTATGCACCATTTTATTTTTACTTAAAATGCTTAAATACTGGTAACTCAAATGACCATACCTCTCATGCCAGAGTGCTAAACTGATCAACTATTGTTAAAACAAATTGTTCTACTAATTTAGGATCTAAAAGTTTATACAAACCCCTTTCCCTTATACCAACATCAATAGGTCATTAAGAGTAGTGAAATTACACTTATTTCCCTCAAACTTAACTACAAATTGTTTATTTTTGGTAATTTCATTGATGGACAATATATTTTTATTCATATCTGGTACATATATGGCATTAGTAAATATATATTTGTATCCATTATTTAAAATGATTTGTACATCTCCACAACCCTTAATGTCATGTGTCCATCTATCACCAGAGGAAACAATTTCATTACTACTATTATCCTCAATGAATGTTACATACCAATCACGATGACACATGTAGTGTCGTGAAGCTCCTGAGTCAAAATACTAGCTTCGTGACTCACTTGATTGATCATGTGTTGCTGTAAAAGTAAATTCAGTAGATACTTTTTCTTCTGCTTCTTCGACAATGTTAGCATGTCTAGATTTCTTGTTTGAATTAGCCATGTCATCTTTTCTTTTTCTATAATCTTTCTTAAAATGACCTGGTTGCTTGCAATAAAAGCATTTCCACTTGGTTTTTTTGGAATCACTTACATTATTTTTGGAAGAATCTTTGTCTACTGACCATATCCCTTTCTCTTTTGTCTTTACTAAAAAATCACTTTTTGTAGAAGTAGATGTAGATAAAACTGTCTGTTCTTGTCGTCTCTCCTTCTGCAATAGCAATGTGGATAACTTTTCAAACTCTAAAGTTTGCATCTCAAAAATTATGTGCAAGGACTCCACAAATGACTCAAATGAAGGTGGAAGATTCTGCATAACCAGAACAATCAAATCTTGCTCATCAACATGCTTCTATACAACTTTTAATTGGTCACTAATATCCTTTATTTGTAATAAAAAAATTAGACACAGAGCCACCTTCCTGCATCTTAATGGAAAATAATAAATTCTTCAAATGCAATATCCTACTAGCTTTAGAATCCTGATATTTAGAAGTAGGACTAGTCCATAAAACTGATGCAATGGTTGCATTTTTGACCTCTGAGATTAGATTATTTGTTACTGACAGTTTTAAAAATATAAGAGCTTCATGATGATATTTATTATAGTCATCAGTACCTATGGCAAGCCTTTGCTCTTTACTGAGCACTATTTGATCAAGATTCTGATATTCACATATTGTTAAAACCTTGTGACTTCACAAACTAAAATTTTTGTCTATCAATTTTTGTGAATATGGCAACAAGAGGTGTTGTAAACTAGCCATTTTGACCTAATTTTTTCAAAAAAAAAAACTAAGAAAACTATAATGACTTTACATAAAATTCCTTCTACCCACTGATTCAAATCACAAACTGATCAATACCTCTAGTTTTCAGCAAAAAACTCAACACCATTTGAAAGATTTTAAACTTTTTATCTTTAAAAATATCAAAAATGGACAAAAACAATTAAATCAAGAGATATACAACTTCAATTTCAAATATTCCTTCTCTGTTAACATCTAGATAAAAAACTCAAAAAATGATAAAATTTTCAAGCCTTTAGACACTTCCTAATAATTAGTGACCATAAAACCCCTAATACCCCTTGTATACTAAAGTTTTTAATTTTTAATATTTTAAAAATAAAATAATTGAAAATAATATAAATTTTTATAAACTTTAGGATATAATTTTTTAGCCAATCAACACAAACTGTGCATTTGTAGGAAAATGGTCTACCTGTAGATTTTTAAATCAATTTTTTAGATTCATTTTTCAACTAAATTTGAAACTGTTAGCTCCTGTGATCTTCTCTTAGGATAGAGATGTGACCAGCAATAAAAAATAGATAAAATGGTCACTATTTGAATTGCTTAGCTCCCTCTCCAAGTGACTCTTCAGAAGCTCCTCCTGGACCCAATTGAGTATCGTCATCTTCAATAGTCTTCTCCTAGACGAATGAAATTTATTGAACCAAAAAATAGAAAAATATAGACATCAAATGAATTTTTGGTCTCCCTCCAAGTTCCATACGATGTATAAATGGTGTGGGACAAGCTAGGGAGAGAAAAAAATTAATGAGGTTTGAGAGCCTCTCTTTCTCCCTCCTTTTGTTGCTTCTCTATCTCTATAGGCCTTCTGCTACTTTTCTCTAGATTTTTGGCTTTCTGGATGGTCACAAGAAATACAAATTTTATTCTCTCTCTCACGTCTTTCCACTCTTTAGAAAATTGAAATTGCTTCTTAAATAATCTCCACTGGGTATTCTCCCTCCCTAACAAGATATTTTCATAGAGAAATTTTCCTCCCAGATTCACTAATCATTAGCTCTGATTACCATAAAAGATTACACAGAGAAAGCCAAAAGAATACTTGATATTATTCAAACTATAGAAAGCCTAATATATAGGCAATAAACAAGCACCTATAAATACGGAGGTAGGTGAAACAAAGAGTTGACAGGAATAACAAAATACAAAACCCATGCAACAATACAACAATATTGGTTATAACAATATAACCAAATACATAAAGCTTAATTATTTTAATAGATAGAAAATTACAGATCATTAATAGTTTTTTACTCTGAAGGACACTAACATTCAGATTAAGACATTAGTGTCAACACTAGTGCCTTGAATTTGGCACTAGTGTCTTACCTTCCAAATGATCAAAATTGTAAATCTTTCAATATGTACAGGTTGACCTATTTATCTTGTTTAACCCTACTATGAGATTTATTTTAAAAGTTGTGGTATGAATACAGATCAAATGCCATTCATTATCTATTTAGTAAGCACCTTTCATACTCACATTACATTACTGAAAATAAGTTTCACAACTAAGTTATATTATCATATTCTTCCTTATTTCTAACTCAGACATAAGATTAGTCTTCTTATGGATGTGAAGCATTCAAAGAGAAACCTATGAATAGTATTTATCAATTTACAAGGTAGATCAAAAGATGCACTCACATATAACACATTGCATAATTGTTCACACACAAGCCCACATAAGGAAAATAACTACATTAGTTTGAGGCCTTCTTTATATTTTATGGATATTTAGGCAACACTCATTGAAAGAGGGGTATTTGAGATTAACTTGACTTCATTTTAGTCCATTAACCTCTATTTTACAAGGTGACATGCCATAATTGGAGGACCTAGGGTTTTGAATTAAAAATGATTTTGAGAATTTGTGCATGCAATCTGAATTGATAACCTATAAGGTGACAATGAACCATAATAGGTATAACTAACTATTTTAGAAAAGGATTTATATGTTGAGCTAGATAAAAGCATCAAAATTAAGATGTAAGTGTCAACGCTAGTGTTTATAGTCTGATGTCAGTATTGTAGCTTATAAAAAGTTAATTTTTAAAATCTGATGAATTAAGGTGAATCATTAGATTGTCTTTTTCTACACATGTATTTTTCAGATGATCTTATCCATCATGGCATAGGTTAAGTGTTATTTCTCTTTCACTTTGTTACTTTCATAATATTGTTTGAAATTGTACTTTTCTATATTTAGTGTATTCTCAAATTGAGTATATTTATCAAAATATTGTAAATCTAAATTATTTAATTGACTTGATTTAGAATAACTTATCTAACAATTGATTAGGCTATTTTATAAACCCTTAACACAAAAAAGGGTTAAACATTCTGGTGAATCTAACTTCTAAGTCTTTTTGCACAACCCTAACTTACTCTAGGGTTTTTATAACATCCTTATTGAGATATAATTAGAAATACATAATTTTTTTTAAATAAACACATATGCAAAAGTAGACTACATCTTGAGAGTTTAACATAGATAATAATAGTATTAATGTGCAAACATGATATCAACTCATATTACAACATAAAATACTGATCTTTAATATCAGGAGAGAAGATAACTCAATATAGAAAGTAATTGTAACATTTTGAAATCAACTTATCCAAATACAAAATCACCAATGTCAATGTGCATCAATGTATAATTACAACTCTTCATGATAATTTTATAATAACAAGTACAAAATAACACAATGTATAATTAAGTTAGCTTCCAGAGCATAGTTTTTGAACTTCAAGTATTTGTGGCAATCTCAAGTGTCATATCAATAAGTAGTATTACTTTGGGGAGGGAGAACATCATCTGATCACTTTTTCACACCATCCATAGATCAATAATCCCTCACACTAATCTCATCAGGGAATGGCTCTCCCTTCACAGATGGGTAGATAGTGATGGCACAAGAATCCAGAGAGACTAGTAAGTACTTGTGTGTTGTATGATTCTATAATAAACATGAAGTGTATCATAGAAATCTATTCTATTATAAGATATTACACAAACATGTGAATCACACTTATAAAATAATAATGTCTCACTAAACATACTTTCACCTAAAGTTTTACAAATGGTAATATAAAAGCTATCTATAGATATATCTATTTTATGCACAGCACTTGATCAGACTACATTTATCTAACATTGCAATGCTAATAAATTAGTGAAATAATTAAAATTCAACCACAAGATTCATCAACTTACATCTTACTAGCAAATATGTCATATGACACACTATACAAAGGAGTAATAACAACATATATTTAGTCCATCAAATATATGTATGAATCTTTCATTATCTTCTATCCTATATTATAAATAATAATTACAATTATACCATCCAAATAAATATACAATTTAATTATATAGTTCAAACAATATAATTAGTTTCCAGTTATCTACACCTTATGACAACCCATATTATCATAGTCTAGTGTTTTAAGATTTAATTACCATTTTTTCTAAAATCAATCATATGAAATAATTTTAAATACACAAAAACACAAATGTTATACAAGTAACTATTTATCAAAAGAAGTCATCATTCCCACAAAACACAATAACAAACCAACACAACATTTGTTAAATACTCAAAATTTATATGCACACATACACAAGTCTTACCAATTGTAATAACACACACTATCCACAATAATAACCAACATGTATATAATAAAATAATCAGATGTAGATATGAGTTTAGGCATAATAACTATAGTAAGTACCACTCAAGTACAATATACTTTTATGTTGTAGTACCTTATGATATCCCATACTATCATAGGTTATCAAATACATAAAAACATATACTCCAACTTATGATTTTTAAGACTTAACTGATCCATACACATAATAACAAACAAAAAATAAATAATTATACCACTTGAGTATACTGCATACAAGCTTACCAAGGTATCACAACATATACACATGCATCATGATGCATCATTATACATTAAATATAACTAAGTATTTATACATAATAATATATTCATAATATGTAATGCACAAAAGTATTCTATACTGAATACAGATGACTAACAACCATTCACATTATTAATAGTGAGTCAAATAATTCATAAAACCCGTTACCCTATTGACTCATTTACTTCTATAAGATTATTACAAAGGTTATAGTTCTTAATTCTTAGGTAATTTAATGACTTATTTCAATCATCTAATAAATTATAAATATAATTCTCATATACTAGCACTTGCTCATCCTAATGTGCACCACATGTAGGTATTCCACTATTGTGTGATTTTTAAGCATAGGAAATAACTAATGAAATAGTTATAAATACATGGAACACACTCATTACAAACACAAACTATAAAAAATTAAACTTTATTTTCTAAAATATAAGTAATCTAGTTTCACAATCAATTTATATTTGGTGGTTTTTCAAGCATTCATTTGTTAAATTATGTTATTCAATTTTTTCACTTTTCGGTTAATATTTTTTTTGAGAATATTAACTTAAGAAAACTATCCCAGTTCTCCTAATTATGCTAATAGTCATAAACATGTAACTCAATGTCAAATTCCGTATGACAGGTTTCCATGTTTTAAAGAGTCTAAATATTCTGCAATTTAATCCACAATATATGATAGTTATATTTTATCTATTCTAATCTATTAATACATAGTTTAGTTATCTAAACAATAATTACAAGAATCCAGTTTTGTATTACTACTCCCACACTAGAGTTACCAATTCAAGTTTTATGCCCATCGACAATATAACTCTATTATTGTGGCTATAGGAGAAATCTATCTCAAGATTAGAAAGTTTAAAATAAAATCTTGATTTACTCTGTTACATAAATAATGTTTATGAACCCTCCCGAGTTCCACTAGAAGGGTGAACAACTAAAAACCTCCTCTAATAATGTTTTTATTGGTAAAATGTGATGTCTATATATAAGATATATCATCCTAATTTTATTCAGCTACATTCAAGGTCTATATCACAGTTGAATAATTTACGGCCATTTAAGTTATATTTAAAATCAATTTCTATGTATTTAACTCATGACATATATATCTATCTATTAATATAACTATCTATTACATCACGTAATAACAAAAACATTATTATACCACATGTGTAATAATTAAATTCATGTTACATCATTTGAGGATTCTTATAATATGTAACAATCATGTAACCATCCTGGATCATGTAACATATATCTTATATAGTTAATCAGTCAAATTGTTATATAATAATTGATCAATAGAATATAGATTATCCTTAATCCTTAAGGCTTAGAATATTATATTATTTAAAAGTGAAAGCTGAGCATTTTTAGTCAATCATTAATGTGTAGTTTGGTGCCATGATTTTAGAGATACAATGACCTGTTTAATATTTTTGGTCTACTCAGGACGTACAAAAATAATACCAAAATTTTCTTTTAATATCTACAACTCTTATCACCGTACAATGTTAATTGGAAAAAGGGCGACGCTTTAAAAAATACAATTTTTAATTCTATTTATTACTTTAGTCCCCAACACCCAATGATTTTTTGTTTCTCAACTAAGGTGCTTAAACATGGATAAAGGGTTTATAATTGTTTGAGTTCGATCCCACAGTTAGATCTATTGATAATGGTATCATGTAAGTCTATTTGAGCGTCGCTGATAGAAGGCATACATAGCGACCACATGCACACATAACTTATTTTGGGTGATTTAGTACCCTACAATGTTTTACATTTCTTTATCCACTTATGGCAAATGTAGACCATGATTTTAATCTAGGATTTAGAAAACCATGAGTGAATTCTCTATGCAACTGACATTGGATGAATTGTGTGAACATCCAAGGTTATTATATACCTAATTTTTAGTGAATTCACTATGAGTAATAAATTTGCAAGGATACTCCCCTACCAAACTACCTGTTTAAAAATATTAAAAACTTAACTTATTATACCTACAAAAATATGAGATATAGTTACAACGATCCCACCAAATGTACCTCATAAAATCTTTATCTTGCTCAGAAAGTCAAGGTTTATTTTGGTGAGTAGAACACAATGATGCCAAGCATTACAGTATTATATTCACATAGAATTACAACCTATGTCAAGGTATAGGAGAATTTTCATGACACATTATGACAGAGATACCAGATATAGTAAAAAATAATCAGATACATTTTTTTTATGTAATTGTCCTAGTAAGGAACGTATCATGATAAGCCAAGCTTACATTTTTTTATGTTGATAAGGTTGGATTCATTTTGTAATACTAATAAAATTAGAATTAAGAACATCGCCTACCTGATGAATAGGACTGAAAGACCTTCCTCTTCACTTTTTTTCATTTTTCTATCTTTATCCATCTCCCTTTTTCCTTGCCATCGCCTTTCTCCCAATTTCAAGATCTTTCTCCAATGCAGACTCTCTAATTCTCTTTCAATCTTTCTCTTAAATATAAAAATAGATGCCACTTTTTTTTCTAAGTTTTTTTTATTTTATTTTTTGTTTTTATCTTTTTGTTTTTGTTAATTTTAAAACCTTTAATTCTTTTCTTTTCTTTTTTTCTAGATTTTAATTTATTTCTCTATTTTTTTTCCTTTTTCTCTTTTTTTAAAAACAATTCCCTTTTATATGAAATTCCAATTTCATATTAAATCAATTTAACATTTAATTATGCTTTGACAAGTTAATGATAAAATAATAACTCGTATTAATTTTATCTTTATGCATATTAATGACATATTATGTTAAACACACAAAGAATTTTATTCCTATAATTTATCTACTCAAGTAAACATAGAAAATAACAATTTAAACAAACACTAAAACAATCATTTTTAAAATACATTTTCTACCATGATTAACTATCATGGTGTATACTAGGTTTTGTTAGCTATCTATCGATTAATGATGTCTCCATCTACATCATCCTCTTCAATGATGCTCTCCCTCTTATACGCTCAAAGAAAGAATTCTTCTATGTCTACCTCACAACACACAGGTAATTAGATATTTTCAAATGATAATTATAAGCAATAATATATAACTACATCAATAAATTAATATACTTAAAAATGTAAATGCATTCATCATCTAGTTCATAATAAGCAATCTTGTATTATCATCTAACTAAGTAACATTCTATTATTCTGAAATAGCATAAATCTCAGATTTAGTCAGAAATATAACCAAATCAAAATTTGTTAATTGTAGACATCCATGGATAATCTATCAAGTTTGTTTGATAAGGAATTAGGATGTAACATCCTTTCTCCCTAAATCTAGTCATCATCCCTGATGACTCTTATTCAAAGATTAAGTTCTCAATAAAAAATATTTCTTAACAAAGCAACAACATGATATACAATGTCAAACTTAAGCAAATAATTGGGCAATTACTCGTAGAACTTATTGTGGTTCCTTCAAGTTGATCTATTCCTGAAGTATTGGTCCCACATTACCTTACTCAATGACATCTCCAAATTAATCAAACTCGGTTACGAGTATTACTTACTTTGACTGATTCTATCATGACTACCCCAGGGTCTAGAATCATCAAGACAAGCCTATATACTACAGAACTGACCACTTCTGTTACCTTGAAGGGTCCCACATGTCTTAGTGAAAGTTTCACTAACTTCCTAACAACACACAAGATCATCATGCAAGCCAAAATAAATGACTAGGAAGAGTTTCACAAATTCTTTCAGTCCCAACACATCTCCCTAATTCAGAGAGTGTTTTTCTCATTCAAAAAAAAATTAATTAAGGAACTTGATAAAAATACTTTAGGGAGCCTAGTAAAAATAATGTGTATATGTTAATACTATCGCTAATCTATATAACTTTAGATAAGTATAACATGTCAATATTTTCACTACTCTACAGAGCTTATGATGATGAATAGGAACATTAAATATAAGTATATAAAAATCATGGAATACTCATCCATATGGAATCTCTATCCACCGTATACATGCGTATGACCATAAAAATGAATTTGATAAGTTCTGCCTATCAAATCTCAGATTTGACAAGTCCATCTATCAATCCAACTCAGTACTAATAATCTAAGTTAATGTGAGGCTAAGTAAGATACCATTTGATCGTTTAGAATTCATGTTTTCAATTCACCACTCTTCCTTAAGTCTCCATGACCTAATGATCTTAAAATGTGCAAAATGTTTCAAAGAATCATAATTTTATGTTATCAAATAATTGAAAGCAAAACTATGTGTTAAATGATTATAGATGTATTCTCATATATACAAAATATATCATACAATCAATCTGTAATTATATTAAGTTACTACTAGCCACACATAACTAGTATCATATTTCATAGTCTTAACTTATAGAATTATATTCATAGTTAATAATTTTTTTTGTTAAAATTAACATAAGATACATAGGCCAAGAATCACACCATTCTTTCAATCTTATAGAGGAATAAACAAAACAATAACTCCTTACTTGCTTACATAAGTTAAAAGTTTCTTTCAACCCCTAGATTGACAAAATGTTCTACACCTCCTATACCCTAATTGCTTTCGACGAAAGGTATAAAAAATATCTCTTCAAAATAACATGCTATAAGCAAAAGAGAACAATATCAATCTATGTAAGGGTGTATAATACTAATTATAATCAACGTATAATTCTTAGTATATAATTCAATATATAAATCAAGGTTTTCCACCTTACGTGGTTTCAAAATCATAAATTAGATAAAGTAGTGTTTCTAAAGAGTCATAATTTAAAAGAAGAGAACTATCATTTCAAAAAATCCTTACCCTCCCAAGGTAAAAATAAAACACCATAAATCAATGTTGCCCAAACACTACCTACTTACCCAATCTTGTAAGTATGGAATCTCAATCTATTTTCACAACTAGGAGAGAGATATGTCAACCATAAAGATGTGTCCATCCATCCCAATCTTAAAATTCTCTCTCATCAAGAGTATAAATCACTCTCCCACAAAATTTAAGGGAGTAAAGTCAAACAACATTCAGAAATAATTCCCATTTAAGAGGATATGAAATCAACATTATGCTTCTATGACTCTTTTTAGTAGTATCATAACGACGTCAAAGGAGAATGAGATAATAAAAACTCATCTCTAAGCTAACACCACATATATTAAGAGTGAAAATTTCATAAATAAACTCCAAACACAAAGGAATTATCAAGCAATACAACAACACTCTACTAAGAAGATTTCCACCGCCCTAGTTGGTACTAAAAGAAAAATGGTCTTATTAGAATTTTCACTCTTAGGATTTATAAATATAGTCACAAAACTAAAGCACATAAATTAAAAAGAGAAGCATCCTGAGCTTATTTAACATTCACAAAAAATAAAGACAAAGGTGACTTGAAAATCAAGAAAGACATCATCATACTCGAGGTGTTCGACCTAAGTGATCAAACTATGGTAAAAAGTTTTTATTCATAACTCATGAACTATCATATATACCCATCTACCCAAGCCTCGAATAAAACCATCACCAATGGACACTTGATAAATTGATCCCCTAAACAATTCAAAGGGTTACAAATGTACTTAAGAGTACACACTCAATGTTCCACACACATTTTATAAAAATTACAAAACTTCAATCCTGGTGTAACATGGTTCTGCACTGAAACACCACAAGTCCAATTATAAGTGCAAAAATTTATTTCACTGAGTTCACAAAATACGAAAATGCTAATGGACTCATTAGGTCCTAGAGTTCGAGCCACAACTCTGATACCACATATAACATCCCTATTAAGATCTAATTAGAAATACATATTTTTTTAAAAATAAACACATCTGTAAAATTAGACTACACCTAAGAGTTTAACATAGATAATAATAGTATTCACTTGAAAACATGACATCAACTCATATTACAACATAAAATACCAATCTCTAATATTAGGAGAGAAGACAACTCAATATAGATAGTAATTATAACATTTTGAACTTAACTTATCCAAATATAAAATCACCACTATCAATGTGCATCTATGTATAATTAAAACTCTTCATGATAATTTTATAATAATAATTCAAAATAACACAATGTACAATTAAGATACTTGGCTATTTTAGAGCATAGTTCTCAAACTTCAAGTATCTGTGACAATCTTAAATGTCATCTCAATAAGTAGTACTTGTTGTGGGGAGGGATAGCATCATCTGAGTGATTTTCCACACGAGCTATGAATCAATGATCCCTCACACTAATCTTATCATGGAATAGCCATCCCTTCATGATGGGTAGATAGTGACAACCCAAGAAACTAGAAATACTAGCAAGTACCCGTGTACTATATGATTATATACTAAACATGCAGTGTATCATAGAAATCTGTTCTATTTCAAGATATCACACAAATATGTGAATCACACTTATGAAATGATAATGTATCAATAAACATAATTTGACCCAAAGTTTTACAAATAGTATTATAAAAGAAATCTATAGATCTATCTATTTCATGCACACCACTTGATCAGACTACCTTCATCTAACATTGCAATGCCAGTAAGCTAGTGAAGTCCATCTCACTCCTTAATATGTATTATCAATATAGATTGGTCAATTATAATTCAACCACAATATTCATCAACTTACATCCTACTAGCAAATGCATCATATGACATGCTATATAAAGGAGTAATAACAACATACATTTAATCCATCAAATATATTCGTGAATATTTTATTATTTTCTATCCCATACTAGAAATAATGATTACAAATATACCACCTAGATAAATATACAACTTAATTGTATAATTTTAAAAAATAATTAGTTTCTAGTTATCTACACCCTACAACAACCCATATTACCACAGTCTAGTGTTTTAAGACTTAACTACCATTTTTTTAAAAATCAATCATATGAAGTAGTCTCAAATACATGAAAATACAAGTATTATATAAGTATCTATATATCAAATGTAGTCATCATTCCCATAAAAAATAATAACAAACCAACACAATATTTACTAAACTCTCAAATTTTGCATGCACACATACAAAAGTCTTACCAAGTGTAATAACACACACTATCCACAACAATAACCAACATGTATACACTAGAATAATCAGATGTAGATATTAATTTAGGCATAATAACTATAATAAATACCACTCAGGTACAACATATTTTTATGTTGTAGTACCCTATGATATCTCATACTATCATATTTTATCAACTACATAACAACACATACTCTAAAATTATAATTTTTAAGATTCAACCTATCCATACAAATAATAAGCATACAATAAACAATTATACCACTTGAGTATACTGCATACAAGCTTACCAAGGTATCACAACATATAAACATGCATCATGATGCACCATTATGCACTAAGTATAACTAAATATTTATATATAATAATGCATTCATAGTATGTAATGCACACAAGTATTCCATATTGAATACACATGACTAACAAGCATTCACATTGTTAGTAGTGAATCAGATAATTTATAAAACTTATTATCTTATTGACTCATTTGCTTATAGGAGACTATTCCAAGGGTTATAGTTCCTGATTCTTAGGTAATTTAATGACTTATTTTAAATATCTAATAAATTATAGGTAAAATTCCTATATACTAACACTTGCTCATCCTAATGTGCACCACATGTATGTATTCCACTATTGTGTGATTTTTAAGCATAGAAAACAACTAATGAAGTAGTTATAAATACATGGAACACACTCATTACAAACAATAACTAGAAAAATTCGAACTTCATTTCTTGAAACATAAGTAATCCAATTTCAAAATCAATTTATATTTGGTGATTTACAAGCAATCATTTGCTAAATTACGTTATTCAATTCTTTCACTTTTTGGTTAATATTTCTCTTGAGAATATTAACTTAAGAAAACCACCTTAATTATGCTAATAGTTATAAACATGTAACACAATATCAAATTCTGTATGATGAATTTCCATGTTTTAAAGAGTCTAAATGTTTCACAATTTAATTCACAATACAAAATAGTTATATTTTATCTATTTAACTCTATTAACACATAGTTTGGTTATCTAAATAATAATTACAAGAATCTAGTTTTGTATTACTACTCCCACACTAAAGTTACTAATTCTAGTTTTAATACCCATCGACAATATAACTCTATTATTATAGTTATAGGAGAAATCTATCTCATGAATAGAAAGTTTAAAATAAAATCTCGATTTAATTTGTTACATAAATCAAGTTTATGAACCCTCTCGAGTTCTACTACAAGGGTGAACAATTAAAAATCTCCTCTAATAATGTTTATATTGGCAAAATCTGATGCCCATATATAAGATATATCATCCTAATTTTAATCTACATTCAAGGTCTATATCATAATTAAATAATTTATGACCATTTAAGTTAATATTAAAATAAATTTTTATGTACTCAACTCATGGCATAAATATTTATCTATTACTATAACTATATGTTACACCACTTAATAGAAAAAGAATTATTATACCCATATGCATAATAATTAAATTCATGTTACATCATTTGAGGATTCTTATAATATATAACTATCATGTAACCATCATGGATCATGTAACATATATTGTTTATAGTTAATCAGTCAAATTGCTATATATTGATTAATCAATAGAATATAGTTTATCCTTAATCCTTAAGGCTTAAAATATTATATAATTTATAAGTAAAATTTGAGCATTTCTAGTTAATCGTTAATGTGTAGTTTGACACTATGAATTCAAAGATATAATGACTTGTTTAATATTTTTGGTCTGCTCAGGCCGTATATAAATAATATCAAAAATTTATTTTAATATCTACAACTCTTATCATCGTATGACATTCTAGTCTGAGCTAAATGTTAGGAGGATGTGTGTGTGTGTGTGTGTGTATATGTATTCCTATCTCAGCTGGCAGATTGGAAAATGGGTGACACTTTTAAAAATACAATTATTAATTCCATTTATTACTTTAGTCCCCAACACCCAATGATTTTATGTTTCTCAACTAAGGTGCTTAACATGGATAAAGGATTTATAACTGTTTGAGTTTGATCTCATAGTTAGATATATTCATAATAGTATCATGTAAGTCTATTTTTGTGTCACTGACAAAAGGCATATATAGCGATCATAGGCACACATAACTTATTTTAGACGATTTAGTACCCTAAAATGTTTTACATTTCTTTATCCACTCATGGCAGATGCAGACCATGATTTTAATCTAGGATTTAGAAAAATGTGAGTGAATTCTCTATGAAACTAACATTGGATGAATTATGTGAGCATCCAAGGGTATTATATACCTAATTTTTAGTGAATTCACTATAAGCAATAAATTTTCAAGGATTATCCCCTGCCAAACTACCTATTTTATAATAGTAAAAACTTAGCTTATTATACGTACAAAAATATGTGATATAGTTACAACAATCCCACCAAATGCACCTCATAAAATCTTTATCTTGCTCAGAGAGTCAAGGTTTATTCTAGCAAGTAAAACACAAGGATGCCAAACATTACAATCTTATATTCACATAGAATTACAAACTACATCAAGGTCTAAGAGAATTTTCATCGCACATTATGACATAGATACCTGATATAGTAACAAATAATTCAATACAATTTTTTATGTAATTATCTTAGTAAATAATATATCACGATAAGCCAAGCTTACAGTTTTATATGTTGATAGGGTTGGATTCATTTTGTAATACTAATAAAATTAGAATTAAGAACGTCGCCTACTTGGTGAGCAGGGCTGAAAGACCTTCCTCTTCGCTTCTTTTAATTTTTATATATTTATCCATCTCCCTTTTCCTTGTCATCACCTTTCTCCTAATTTCAAGATCTCTCTCGAATGCACAAACTCTCTAATTTTCTTTCATTCTTTCTCTTAAATAGAAAAATAGATGCCAAATTTATTTTCTAGATTTTTTTGTTTTTATCTTTTTGTTTTTGCTAATTTTAAAACATTTAATTCATTTTTTTTCTAGATTTTAATTTATCTTTATTTTCTCTTTTTTTAAAAAATAATTCCCTTTTATATAAAATTTTAATTTTATATTAAACCACTTTTACATTTAATTATGATTCAATAATTTAATGATAAAATAATAACCTGTATTAATTTTACCTTTATTAATTTTGCCTTTATGCATATTAATGACACATTAGGCTAAACACATAAGGGAATTTATTCCTATAATTTACCTATTCAAGCAAACATAGAAAATAACAAATTAAACGCACATCAAAATAATCATTTTTAAAATGCATTTTCTACCATGACTAACTATCATGGTGTGTACAATGTTTCACTAGCCATCTGTTGACAAGCGATGTCTCCATCTGCATCATCCTCTCTGATGATGCTCTCCCTTCATTATATTCAAGGGAATAATTCTCTTTCATCCACCTCACAACACAGGTAATTAGATCTTTTCACATGATAATCATATGCAATAATATATAACTGAATTAATACATTAATATGCTTAAAAATATAAATGCATACATCATCCAATTCATAATAAGTAATCCTATATTATCATCTAACTAAGCAATATTTTATTATCCTAAAATAGCATAAATCTTAGGCTTAGTAAAAAATATAACCAAATCTAACTTTGTTAACTGCAAACATCCAAATATAATATAGCAAGTTTGTCTAATGAGGAATCGAGATGTAATAATTTTCAACATTCTATGGTTTCATATTTTATTTTTGATCTATTTTATTTTTCTTGTGATCATGCTCAAACTAATATGATTATCAAATATCAAATATAAAATTCCTCCATGGAAATTTTTGTCAAATCAAACATAACTTATGAGTAATAAGAGTCATATGTTTACAAAGCTCTAGATATTGAGAAAAAGTAGTTTAAAATGTTAACAAATTATCATTGCTTCAATACTAAATTATATTACCAACACCAAGTGGAAAACAAGAGGCATGTTTGATACCTTTCATTGCTCCACCTACACTTCATGATACTAATAGTCATCATCCTACTTCCACTATTCACTCACAACTTAAATTAGATATTATGGTCCATGTTATTAATAACTAACAAAGTAGGTCGTCACATCATAGAGATGGTAAACATGCACCTCCTCAACCCCTTCCACCTCCCCTAAGAAAATTATATACACTTATGCCAAATCTTCCTTTATTTAGCTATATAAAATTTTGTAACATTCACAAAGATATCAAAACTTCCTTAAAAAATTAAATGATTTGAATGTTTCTTCATGCAAAGACATACAATTAATCAAATTTCCCACATTTTCAAATAACATAAATTGCCAATCTAATAATAATGATAAATTTATTGTTCATAGGTTTCAAAAAGATAGAAAATTACAACCCTTGAGTACATCTTTTCAAACTTCAACAATCCCTACTAGTCATCTCATATCTATGATGCATGTTATAAGAGATCTGCTATTCTATTCTCATTTCTCAAATTACAAATATTCTCATGCAATGCTACTATAGGCTTAGAATAAGGAGGTATGGAAAAAGGTTTGGAATCATAAACTCATTCCAAAGATTAACTTGTTTTGGTGGGCTGTTGCCCATAACAAAATCCTTACTCAGGACAATCTTCAAAAGAGGGGGTTTACTTTGGTCGACATATGTTTTCTATGTGGTTCTAGAGAGGAATCAGTTTAACACCTATTCATACACTATGATTTTACCTGGGATTTATGGGGCACAATACTTAACAACTTTGACATTGAATGGGTTTACAATTCTGACCTTAAAGAAGTAATTCTCAGTTGGAACTCAACCTTCACACATCCCTAGATTAAGGAATTATGGAAGCAAGCTCTGCCATGCTTGAGCTAGACTTTATGGAAAGAGCAAAATCACAAAAATTTTAGGAACACTGCTAGAAATGCTGCTCAGGTGTTTAACTCCTATGCTAGGACCATCTTGGAAAGTGTTACAACAGCTCATATTAGTGTTTCAGAGAAACCCCTATCTAAATTTGAAAGTCAAATTGCTACCAAATGGAAGGTTTTAAACCTTATCCCTGGGCACGATAATTCCAAAATTCTTTAGAGACTTCATACTAAATGGATACCACCTAAACCCAATTAGATGAAACTCAATTTTGATGGGGCATCCAAGTTAAGTGGTAAAGCAAGTGGAGGAGAAATAATAAGAAATGAAAAAAGAGGGATGTTTGCTGTCTATGCTGGTGGCATGGGTTGCCAGAGCAATAACTATGTTGAAGCTATGGCCTTACTTTGGGGATTAAAGTTAGCTATAATCCTAAGAATTAGAAGTTTGAATATTCAGGGAGATTCTAAGTTGGTCATAGATGCCATTAATAAATCATCTAATGTTGGTATCCATCTAAAATACATCATTACAAACATCCAATTTCTTTTACAAAAGTTTTTCGAAGTTGAGATTACCCACACCTACAGAGAAGGTAACAGGGTCACTGATGCTTGTGCCAACCTTGGTCAGCAATTCTTAGGATGGAGGGTATGGCAACAAAGGGCTCATATACCTCCAAACATTAGAGAGATCATTCAAAAGGAGATGACGGAGCATGAATGATGCACATTGATGACGAAGATAGCTTTCAAAGGCGGTCCATGTGGAGAAGGCCATTTCAGATCATGGAAAATGATAACCTTAGTACTTCCTTGATTGTCATGATTAATTCCTTGTATCATAAGGTGGAGGTGTGAGAGTCGCATCATGAAAACCAAGGGGGAATTATTTTCAAGCATGAAAGTAGACATCACCATGGTGGGCCATTTTGTAAAATGAGCCTTCACATCTGCATTCAGTGCAAACAGAACCGAGGGCTTGTTACTTGTTCTAAGCTCAAGGCGGTAATTGGAAATTTCATCAGTTGGGTCTGCAATTATAGAATGGGGGAGATCATATTCGTACTGAACCGGTCTCCTACTATGAATTTAAGGACAACCCATTAGTCTGGCATTACTGTAAAGAAGGAGGTATCAGCACGTACTTGGAAACACTGAATGGTTATGATGAAAATTTGTCTGAGCAATTCACAAGATCCTAGTTGAATAGGCGGGTCACTGTGGGGGGTATTAGCTTTGAAATCTCTGAAATGGTGATTTCATTGGCCATAGGAATGACCATGCAGGGTTTAAAGCTCCAAAGGAAAACTAAAATCATGGATTTGGCTAGTCACAAACTGTTTTTGGGTGAAGGAGAAGAACTCATCCCGTATCAAGGAGGGTTCGAGCATGCCAAACTGCCAGAGCCATGGGATGGTGTCTGTTTCATTCTTATGAAATACTTCACTCTCAAGGGGTGATATACCAGGATGAAGAGTATGAAGAGCCAAAAAATCAAGAAATTTTGGAGGACACTGGTGGGAAACAGGCTTCTCAGGTTTTTGAGGTCATTGAAGAGTAGGGTGCTGATTCTAGGGAAACTATTGATAATAAGGAGAAGATGCATGTAGAAGAAGTTGGTGAGGGTTCAGAGAATGAGAATGATTGGAAAATAGATATTGGGGCCTTGAAGGTCCGCATTCAAAAGATAGAAAAGGTCTTCACCAAAGGCCTTTGAAATAACATTCTACTGAATATGACTATGTTGGAAGCGGTGGGTAATCTAGGGAATGCTGACAATGCAAACAATGAGAATCTTAAGGATCTTGTTAATTCTATAGTTATGTAGTTTCATCCTTTCAGACTCTGGTCTTTCCAGTGTTTTGTTTTGCTTCTGACTTTGTTTCTTGACTGTGTCATTAGTTCGGTGTTGGCATCTTTTGTTTGCCAGCCTTCCTATCTTTTTTGACTATATAGGGTTTGGCCCCTAGTTTGCCGCCTTAATTAATCAAAAATAATAACATTGTCAAAAATCAAACTCTCACACAAAATGTCTTTGTGTCCTTATCCAACTAAATTTGACATAACCATGTTACCTCTATTTGATGGTTGAGGAAACCATTCCAATCATTTGACATAATATGTGCATGTATTTGGTCATTGGGCTAAATATGGATGACAATTTCTTGAAGATTTTATTATAAGTCTAACATGAGATGCTTGGTATTGGTTTTATAGTATCCCAAATGATTCCTTACCAACTTTTAGGAAGCTAGAGGACATATTTTTATCAGATTTCCTTAAATATAAAGTGCCCAAATTTAAATTAAAACATTTACAAGGATTAAAACAATATGATGATGAGTCTATTTGAGATTATGCTACATGATACACTAGATACAAGATACATCAGCATGCAAGTGTTGGACCTTTTCTTCCACCCACATGACATACTATGTTGGGGGCATCTACTTCATTAATCATGATTGATATAGGTTACATTGTTCTATGATCACTTTACATTATCATATTGTGCTTATATAACAATGATTATACATGTATACTTGTTGGACTCCAAATTTTGGCTAACTGTTTTGATATTTTTTTGTGAAACCAACATGATGCAGAAGGAACATAGTGCATAAAAAATATGGCATGCAACTGGACTAGTACAGAAGCACCATGGCACAGAACCAATGATGCATGAAAGGATAAAGGTAGGGAAGCACCATCACAAGGGGACCCAATAAAAGAGGATAATTAACCACAAGGAACATGAGAGCATAGGAATCTAAACAACATCGAAAGATTAGGGGAGTGCATGAAAAGTAAGATATGGTTAAAGAGTGATTCTTAAATGTCACCCAGACCTTATTCATTGGGAGTTTTGCATCAGCTTACAAGGAAATACACACATGGTAGCAAGGATATAGTATATACTGAGTATATAGGGGGTGCAAAAGCCTAGGTCCTTAGGAGACACTAGTTAACAAACCATTATGAATCTCAGTTCATAGAGAGTTCATTGGCCATTTACTCATATCATTAGTGTTGTAACTACTTGGTCAGGGATAAACAAGTATAAATACCCTTGTATCTAAGCATTAAAGGTGATAAATTTTGGATATTAATCCATTGAAGCATAATATAGAGTTTGTGGTATTTTAATTAATTCTATTATTCAAGTTCCAGTTCATTGATAAGTTATGCATATATGAGTGTAGTTGGCTTAGTTAAGACTAAGTGTTTTATATGTTGAAGAACTTGTGGTTGAAATGTAATATGAGTTCTATGCATACTTTTACTTTTTTAGAGTAATAATTATGAACTTCAAATGGCTTTGATTTGCATAATTTTAGAGGCTAATCTTAATTCTACAAAGATCAAAGTAGTTTATCTATTTTTATATGTAACCTCTAATCAAATATAAGTTTAAACCCAAAGAATACAACTAATATGTTATTACACAACATAACCTATGGGAATCGGTCTCTAGCTGTGCGCTTTGGGTGAGCATGCAAGACCATATTCCTATGTGAAGGTCCAACACACTAGCTCATTGGGGCTATAATTCAACATCTAAAGCATTATTAAGAATAAAATCTAAACATTTTGGTCTTATTATCGAGACCCATAGTTCTTGATGCACAATAATGGAAGATGTTTGTGCGGATCACCCTTGAGAGTATTGAACAATGGGTTACTAGAGTTGAGGATACTTTTATGGTTCCTTAACTTGAACTAAGAGTTTTTGCACATCAGTGGGTGGAACATAGTCTTGATAGTGTTTTATATGAAACTTTCTTTGTTGAAATCCCAGTTCATTTACACACTTAGCTATCTACGTATGCTCAAGGATGATCATGAAACCTCGGGAGACGATAGTCTTAGATGTTATAATGACAAAGAGATTTAACATGAAGTAGACTATCATGGACATGAGTTATTAACATGTGGTGGAGAGGAGTACTAAACAAATACATTTTGGATTATATTGTAACTCCTTTTCTTGTCCTGAAGAAGCCAAGTTACAATTCCTCAGAGAACCATGTGGCCATTATATTAGACATTTCTCATTAGAAATCACGAAGTTGTTTATTGATCATGGACTTGAAACTATGCCAATGGAGAGCTAAATCCTTCTTTACATGATCCACATATTTGGAAGGGGAATAAAGAAGAGTTGGTAAAGTATTTTAGGTTCAGAATGGTAGCCAATCAACACACATTACAAAAGCAAAAGTATGATAAAGCTCGATAGAGGATCATAGGAGTAAGTAGTGCGAGAAGGGACCAGGAAAACTCAAGAATTACTATTAAGATCTGCAAGGAAGCAGGAACACATAAAGAGGACCCCATCACTTTTAAGCTACACCCCATGCTGATTTTATCATATGAAGGAGAAACTAGCTAGATAATAAAAACTAAAGAACCAAGTTTGAACCAACCAATCCCCCCAACCATAGTGTGCTCTCATGATTTTGAATAAGACAAATTATGTATACATAATTGGGATACAAATAGCATGGAATCAGAAATTTATCCTATAAGGGATATTTTAATGAAGCCAACTATAACTCATATGAAATTAACACTTTCTTTCCCTCTTCAAGGGAATTTTATGGCACAATTTGGGATGCCTAGTGGACCTAACATTTATAGTGGATAAATCATGGGCCCAAATCTTATTAATCAACTAGCTATCGTTCCCCAAAACATGGGTGTTACTACTAGAGGCGTTGGAGGTGGATTAGGAGGTGGCATGAGAGGAAGTAGTAGACTTCCACGTCAAGGGATAGGATTTAGAGGTTCTCAAAAACCACCAACATAAGCACCTCATCTACCAATAGTGTTTTATACAATGATGCTTCACCTACCTATATATCAAGGCATGAAGAATGCTATAGAACACATTCATAAGTACAAACGTATTTGGAGGGCATGAGGTATTACCTATTTTAAGTGAAAAGCTACCCAATTTATGACTGTACTTTTGGAGTGAGCACATAAATGGTATATAAATTTTGACCCTCAAAAATTAGTGATTGATTATGATCATATCAAAATGGCATTGCTTTAGGAATTTGACATTCTTGAATTAAAGCAATAGAGCATTACTGTGTTGAAGGATATAACGTAGGAACTTAATTAAAACATATGAGAATATGATGCAAGGTTCAAAACACTTTTGTCAAAACTATCATTTGAAATCAATGCTAATTAGCATGGACAATGGTTTATGGGAGGCTTGTTACTTCCTTTTTGATGAACACTATCTTAGAAGACATTTACTAGTCGATGTAAAGCTATGGAAGCTACCCTTTGCACTAAAGCTATTATAATTATTGACACTAGGATTATTCCCTTCATGAAATATCAAATAGTGTCAATGGTATCACAACTTGAAAAACTAACTATAAATAATGTGCATGATACATGTAATGGTCTTTGGTGCACTAATTTTGAGTCTGAAGGACATACCTAAAACAACTACCTACCCAAGAACATTTGCATTATACTGAAGCAGTCATGTGAAATCTACCATAAGGACCATGATGTATGTTCTTGTCCTCTCTTATAATGAACTACACATTTGAAGGTGTCTAATTATTTTAAAATATGTGATGCCTACACCCATGACACTAATGATTACTAACTAATTAGTGATATCCATGAAGCACATGCATGTGATATGCACCAAACCTTTATGGATAATAATAAATATAATGGTGGCTATCATGGTTGAGGTAGAGGATGAGGATAAGGAGGTGGTCATTTCTCACCAAAAACATATTACAAGTGTGGATCCCTGAACCACTATCAAAGATATTGTATTGTTTACCCTATGTGTGTTTTTTGTAAAAAGGACCATCAGTTGGAATAATGTATTAAATTGTACACAACCATCACCAACGAGAGAAATGAAAAGGGTGTAAATATGATTCAGATTGAGAAGCCACATTAGATCATGTGTTTAAGCACCCCAACATCTCAACAAGTTAATATCACTATGTGTATCGGAGGATAATCTCAATCTACCTCTACTCCTATTGAGAAGGCACAATGTGAAGAGCCTCGAGCAAGGAAGTATCTTGATGCCCAAAAATAGAAGGATGTACTCAAGGACACTATGAGTCTGGTATGATAACTACAAGGAGAAATCCAATTTCTTAAGGATTAAGAAGCAATGTAGCGTGTTGATATATATTGGTAACATAACTTAAAAATGTGGTGTGAGATGATTTCTAATAGCTTTTCAAGTGTATGCTGGACAAAGACATTGTCCCAAAACTAAGTGTTTATATTTGAAATCAAGTAAAATCAATATTTGATGCTCAACCTTAAATGACTTGGTAGAGTGAAGATCGTCAATTGAATCATGCTCGGTAACAAGATACCCCTATTCCTCCATCCTTCCAAAGGATGAAGAAATACTAGTGAATGTCGCCATCGACGGTTGGGTAATTTAGGACATCTTAGTTGAAAATGGTACTAAAGTTAATGTCCTCACTAAAGATACATGGTGAAAAATGGATAGTCTATCACTATAACCTTCACCTTACGTGTTGTTTATGGCTAATAAAACTTATGTGTTACTGATTGGTGTCCTTAAGAATGCAATGGTTGATATACTTGGATTACCTTTCAAAGCTGAATTTGAAGTTCTTGAGTTAGCAGATGCCGATGACTTCCCAACTTTATTAGGGTGCCCTTGCTATTATTAAAATAACATAGACTTAAGTTTCAAAAAGTGCTACATCAATTTTAAGAATGTTGACCAACACATTGTTATTCACCTAGATCAAACACATGGGCCCCCATATGTAGAACCTATTAATGTGGAAGAGGATATTAACCACATCTATAATGTCACTACCAGAGATGATGAACAATGTGATCCTACTCTTGATGGCATCCTTTGATGGATGGAACACTTAATCCTTTTTTGATGCTACAAGCAATGCTTGTAATTATTGAGCACACAATGACTATGACCTCACTAGAAGAGTGTGTAGTGCCATTGGTAGTCAAGAGAATGTTCTGCACTAGTATCATAAGTGCCATAGGTTTGTTCACCTTCTAACCAACTAAGTCATGAGGGGACAAATAATAGATGTACCCCTTGAAAGACTTGATGAAACCTCACACTTCCATAGATAAATGGAAGTTTGTAAATTTATCCAATGCCTTGAGGAATTTTATAACTCTGACCATGATCATATATGATCCTTGGTTCACCTCTTTGATGGTACAACTATAAGATGGCAGTGAACCCATCATAAGTGACTTTTATATTGGGATAAAGTATAATCTACCTTGCATCATTGATTTCATACAATAATAGAGTTAGGGGAATAATTAGCTATAGTGGAGTATAAACACCTAAACCCCATATAGAGGCCTATGAGTCAATATGGAAAGCTAAAGAGTCTTACTTACGAGAGTACTTGTGGGTACATGATTTATATGGAACATTAAAAACCTAGAAAAGGTCATGATATGTTCATGAAGAGTGACATATGGTTACATGGTTTTGGCATCTATTGTAGGAAAACATGAACTCAACCCTATCTTATTCTTCTCCAAGAATGGATTTTTGCCTCACTCTCTAAGCCATGTGCAAATTAGTTGTTGGTGATCTGAGTCCCATTGAAGATCACCTAAGATATATCCATCATGTCCATGAAGAAGGTCTAATAATTTTCAATGAACCATTGGCACAACTTATTTCTATGCTAGAACTAGCCTTTGACTAGGACCAATGTGAAGAGATCCATCTAGGGAAATAAAAGCTAGTGTTCTAGGTAGAAGAAGGTGAGGAGAAAACCCACTTGACCCTCTATCAAATCATTTGGATGTTTATACAAACTATGTCACATGATATGTTCATGATACTATTAATGATATAGACCACTCCTACTCTAGGCCAATTCAAACTTTTCAATGCAATATCGACACAAAGGAAAAACCAAAATGGCATTATAGGAGATTAATAGATTGATACTAAAATTTCAAAGATATTCAAGTTATTAAAGGCATATCAAGATGTCTTTCCAAGAATCTACAATGAGATGAAAGAAGTTCATCCATACCTAAGTAAAATGTATATTAAATTGGTTGATGGTGCTCGACCAATCAAAAAAAGGCCATATAGGATGAATCCTAATCTACAGGCATGCATAAAGGAAGAAATTAATAGTATGTTGTGCATTGGAGTAATCACCCCCATTGACGAGTCTAGGTGGGTTAGTCCCATGGTGATTAGTATAAATAAATATAGATGCATTTGAATTTTTGTTGATTACCATGTACTCAATGCATCTTGCATCACTGATCCTTTTCCAATACCATTCATAGAGGAAATACTTGAAGTCATTGCTGGGTGTGAGATATATACTTTCACAAATGGATTTTGGGGATACCATTAGGTCCAGATAGCCAAGGAAGATCAACCAAAGATGATGTTCACTACTAAATGGGGATCTTTTGCATATATTGTCATGCCCTTTGGATTGAATAATGCACCAATTATGTTCTCATGAATAGTCATCAAAATTTTTAAGGATTTCATCCATAAGTTTCTTCAAGTCTACTTGGATGACTGGATAGTCTATGAATTGGTCAAGGACCATTTATCTAATCTATGACTCATGTTCGAGTGCTATCAAGTTTTATAGATATCATTAAACCTGAAGAAGTGTCAATTTACTACACCTTTTGGTGTTCTTCTAGGACATATTATTTGTAAGGATGGACTTCTAGTAGACCTCATAAAGGTATCTATTATTCTTCACCTCCCAATGCCCAAATCTCAACATGAGGTCTATGCCTTTCTAGGACATATAGGTTATTATAAAAAAATCATCCATGGATATGCAAAGATTGCCACACCTCTGGAGGAATTCTTAAAACATAATGAGCACTTCATCTAGACTTGCTCCTGCCAAGAAGCTTTTGAGACTTTAAAGGACAATATAGTTACCAATCTAATATTCCAATTCCCAGATTGGACAAGCCCATTCCATGTCCATGTTGATGCTTCTAGAATGGTATTTGGTGACATCCTTGCACAACCAAGTGAAGGTCACCTTGATCATCCAATCTACTTTGATATTAGGAAACTTACTCTAGCTAAGCATAATTACACCACCACAGAGCGTGAAGCATTGTCAATGGTCTATGATCTATAGAAATTTCAACAATACTTATTAGTAGCTCCCTTCATATTATATATAGATCATGAGGGTTTAAAGTACCTCATAAAAATGTCTGTGCTACATAGATGAATCTATAATTGGATAGTGTTGTTTCAAGAGTTTCAATTCTCTATCATGGAAAACCTGGAAAATCCAATTGTGGTCTCGACCATTTGTCTTGAATTGATTCTGGAGAGCCACCATGTGCTATTAAATCTGACTTATTGGATGTTCAACTCTTCCATGTTATTTGTGTATTTGAGGAGTTGGAAGATATTTCAGCCTTTTTAACTACTAGCTTAGTGCCTGACTATCTCACTCTGTAGGCCAAAAAATAACACACAGTCTATGTTGTACCCTTTCAAATCATAGGAGGAGACCTCTACAAACTTGGCCAAGACAAAATTCTTTGACACTATGTCATGAATCATAAGCATTCTGAGGTACTTAAAGAAGTTCATGAAGGTATTGTAGGAAGACACTATGTTGGGGAGGCTACCACACAGAAGGTTTTGTTGGCTAGATTATGGTGGCCTACTCTTTTTCAAGATGCTAAAATATATGTTAGGAAGTGTGACATTTGTCAGTGCATATGAAAACCAAATTGATGATATGTTATGCCTCTACAACCAATTTTCACTCAAGAACCATTTGAAAAGTGGGCCATTTATTTTGTTGGCCCCATCACTCTAGTTGGATGATGAATAGGTTCCTAGTATATAATCATAGCTACTAATTATCTTACGTATTCATCTGAAGTTACACTAATGAGAGATTATACTATTACTACTATTATGTGCTTGATTTGGGAACATATTATAACTTGGATTGGATGCTCACTAAGTTTTACTAGTGATCATGACACCCGTTTCCTAAATGAAACTATTCACATCTTACTTGTTGATTTCATGATTGCTCATCACAAAATAACACTATATCACCCCCAAGCTAGTGGAACTACTGAGGCATTCAATAAAATATTAGGCACAACACTCATGATTTTTTTTAATATTAGCCAAATTGATTGGGATGTTAGAGTGTTTGCGGTATTGTGGGCTTACTGAATAAACTATAAGTGCTTGAATAAGAACACATCATTTAATTTGATATATGAAAAAGAGATAGTAATACCAATTGAGTTTTTGGTACCATCTCTTTATATTACACCTATTGGATAAATGGATGAGGAGTCATCCTTGAAGGCATGCCTAGATACCTTGTTACATCTAGATGAAGCTTGTTTCCTTGCACATTGGAGTCAAGATGTGGCAAATCACAAACAAAAAGCATGGAATGATCAACACATCAAGCATAAAACATTCACCCCTAGAATGAAGGTTTTGATCTATAACTCCAAGTTCGTGCACCATTATAGAAAACTTTGAATTCACTGGGATGGTCCTTTTATCATTCATAACATTCAACCTATTGATGCTTGTCAATTATAAAGGTTGGATGACCAATTCCTCTCTAGGTATTACAATGGTATCCATCTCTAATCATATTTCACCTCTGAATAGTTAATGTTTTATAACAATAAGGCTTACACCATTAGTTTAGGATTCCTTAATTTTAATAAAAGTGTTGCTTTTGTTGTGCATAATATTTCTTTAATGTAATTGTGTTTAAGTTTTATACTTGTATTTTCATGAAGGACCACAACTTAGTTTTAGTGTAGGGTGAAGATCTTTGAATTCATGATTAAAAATAAGCATGCAAGTAAACTTAGGTGCATAAGGTACTTAGGGCATGCGAGTTCTTAAGGGAGCACAAGTAATTAAAGGCATGAAAACTATATAGCCATATTCTCAGTAAATAGTTTGAAAATTTGAAATAAATAAAACAACTATCTTCTACTCCAAAGAAAAGCATGGGACATAGCTGTCCCCCACTTTAAAGGAAGGAGCAGGACAAGATGTCTCATTAATACAAAAGAATAATTGTTGAGAGAAATGTTCTAGCATCATGACAAGACACAACCATTAAATTCATTATGGTGAGAAGCAATGGTCAAAGAATAGTAGCTGTTAAAATTACATTAATGACAAGAAGTGAAAGACAAGCTGAAAGGGGATAGTAAATGTGGGTTAACCCCTTGAGCCTATAAAAATATAACTCATTTTTATGTTTTACCTTTGCTTTCATTTGATATTATAGAGCTGAGAGTGAATAAATACCAAAGATGAGAGAGAATAAATCAAGTTTGATTCCAGAGTTAAGTATATGAAACATCATGAGTTTATACACAGGTATTGAGTTGAGAATCAACCTATACAAGCAAAGCAAAGGGTTAACCATAAGACAAAACCATGAAAGGGAAGACTTATAGTTTCAGGTTAAAAGGGAAATCCACCATTAAAGGGTAGTGAAGTTCAAGAAGTTGAAGTCATTGACACAACAACCATGTATTCCTTTGGGAATGTTGGACGACCGTGCTTCAACCTTCAGGCTCCTTGAAGGGTGATATGGCCGAAGAAGAAGGCCTTAAGGACTGATCCATTATCAAAAATACTATAGGAAGAGGAAGTAATAGGGGAAGAAGTGGTATTCATCAGAGAATAAACACCTAAAGAGAAAACATAGTACATAAAAAGAGGAGAAGCTAGTATGGCATGATAGGAAAGGAAGATGCAATCATATCCACCCCTATGATTGATGATTGAAGAAATGTGGTACCCAAAGATGGTATTGTGCATGTATATTTGGGTCTTCAATGTATATTTTCATTCAAAACCTACAATCATGGATGCTCTATGATGTAGGGAAGTTTTTGCTATAGAGCATTGGGTATAACAACCTTACATGGGGTGCAAGAGTCTAGGGTGATGGGCAAAGAAGTATTATCACTCAAATGAATGTGCAAGCATCAATTGTCTCATCATAATAAATGGAATGTCCCCAAGGTGTGGGAAATTTACACTCCTTGGGATGAGCCTCTGGAGTAGGCTAGATTCCTTCTATTCTAAACCACATGGTTTAAGACTAGTGCGTAGGCCTAAAGAGCAAAAAGGTAAATCTACCACTAGTTTAAACATAAGTTTTTGAGGGAAAAGGTAAGAAATGATGAAATTAAAAAGGTGATGTGACCAGAATAGATTGAGTACTCCTACTATTGTAATCACACTAAAAATTCTTGAGAATAAGATGTTTCCACATAGATTCTGCCAAATATACTTCAAATGCATAAGTGCTTCATATAGAGGTGTGGGGACATAGCACAACATTGAGAGGGATGAAGGTTATCTACATATAAAGCTTATGCAGGACCTGGTGTGCACAAGATATGACCTACAAGTGTTTTCTAAGTTTAATGAGGAGGTGTTGGGGATGAATGCCAATGAGAGGAGTGAGCATTACTCACAGACAGAGATCAACAAACACAAATTATCATATAGATCATTAGAAGAATAGAAAGAGGTGAAATTGATTCTCATTAATATGTAAGACATAGCCAATACAAGTGCTCATGGAGGGAAAATTTTAGTAGTGTGAGGCTACTAAAAATGTGTCAACCTTGTTACAAGTGATGAACTTGGATTTTATAGTGAACAAGCCTATTTTACAATAAATGCACCACCTGGGGTGGTGGGTGTAGCTTTAAATTCTTTTGCGACATCATGATCATGCCTCTTGAAGTTTATTTAGTGATTGGATCTAGAGTTGGTGGTAGTATCATTTTTGGATACGTGTGCATCAGGGAATGAGAGACTTCCTTGACAAGGTTAGGGGGTGGTGTGTACTCATATTCTAGTGTTTGATAACCATTTTTGCATTTACTAGCTCTGACATGTCTCGAGCCTTGCTCAACTACCTCAAACTACCTCTTTACTTTTCCTTGCCACTTAGAGTAGGATGAGATGTGTCACTAATACAAAAAATCATGGTTGTGAGAAATGTGCCAATGTCATGAAAAGACATAACCATTAAATGCATTAATGGCAAGAAGTAATGGTCAAATAATGGTAGCTGTTAAAATTCCATAATGGTAAGAAGGGATAGACAAGCTAAAAGGGGATAGTAAATGCAGGTTAACCCCTTTGAGCTTATAAAAAGACAAGTAGCTCATTTTTATATTTTACCTTTAATTTCATTTGAGATTATAGAGTTGAGAGTGAATAAATACCAGAGTTGAGAATGAAGAAAGCAAGTTTGATTCCAAAGTGAAGTATATGAAACATCATGAGTTTATACACAGGTATTGATTTGAGCATTAATCTATGAAAACAAACTAAAGGGTTAAATTTAAGACATGGCCATGACAAGGAAGACTTATAGTTGTAGGTTGTAGGGGAAGTATACCATTAGAGGGTAGTGAAGTTTGAGAAGTTGAAGTCATCGACACAACCACATATTCTCTTGGGAATGTTGGATGATCATGCTTCAACATTTAGGCTCCTCAGGGGGTGATGTAGCCTAAGAATAAGGCCTTAATGAATGATCCATTGCCAACAATACCATAATAAGAGTAACTAATTGGGGGAGAAGTGGTATTCATCATAAAAGAAACACTTGAAAAGCAGGTACAATGCATAGAAAGAGGAGAAGCTAGTATGGTGTGATAGGCAAAGAAGATGAAATCATCTTTGCCCCTGTAATTGGTGATTAAAGAAATGAATTACCCAAAGATAGTGTTACGCTTGGATAAATAGGTATTCAAGTTACCCACTTGTATAATTTTTGATTATAACCATCGTTAGCCTAGGAATGAGGTTGAATTGTAGAACAACTACTAGGTTGAGCACTATAACACCAGGAACCAGTTGGTATATGACCTCAAAATATTCAACTACTTGGATGATGTAGGGTTGTTCCAATTTTTTAATTTTACTTACTTTGAAAAACCCATGAAGGCAATCAAGTTCCTACTCTCGTGCATCAATTAGGACTACCTCTACTTTATTGGGTGTAACATGGAGATTACACCCAAGAGGATAAGCAAGGTATCAGGGTTGTAGTGTTCAGGGTTGGATGTGGCATATAACTTGGGGGACATTAATGAGGTCAAAAAGACAACCATGACACTGATGTATTAAAAATAGGGCCATGCCATGCATATTAAGAACCTACATGGTCTTATTTTTGGGGTTGCAGTGTGCATTATCATGACCAACGTTGGTGGTACTAATCATTGGAAGGAGGTAGACATGGATCACCTCTACATTCCATACCAAGTTACTCAAGGATTGAAATACAATTATGCTATGTATTTTAGCCACAAAATAATTGAGGATAGAGAAGACCCATAAAATACCTAGTCATAGGTTTCCATGGGGAGTATTATTGCTTTTGTTGGTGTTTGATGAGATTAGTGTACCAGATTACACCATGGGAGCACTGAAATGTGCATACCCACCTAAGAATAAGTCCCTTGATGAGTGATATAAGGTGTTCACATGCTTGGGTCATATCACCCCCTCCTAAAAAATAAAAATGAAGTCTTGGTTTGATGGGATGAAGGAGGCATTCAAGAAGGAATGACGTATCCCTAAGGATTTGCCTACCTTGGCTTGTGAGCAAGTGAAATTCACTATGAAGCATCATTTTTCTCTAGTACACATCAAGGTGTCCCATTTAGGATAACTCTTCATGTTGATGAAGTTATCATATGCCTTTTTGGCATGGTACTTCATCAACTCAGTGAACTGAATTTATGATGTGCAACTTATTGCCTTAGAGGTAGACAAAATTGACTGAGAGATTCACACTATAGAATATGTATGTCTATATAGAAAAGAAGGCCTACATGGAGAAGAAAAAAATAAAACAAACAAACATAAATTTCAAACCAATATTGGTGGGAGAATAGGTACATAATATGTTCTACATGCTATGACCTAGGCATAAGAGTTTGAAGGGTACAAAACATATATGGGAAAAGCTCACACTAGTACCTCTTTTGAAGAAGAAGTGGGATGGGCAAGATGTTGGCACAAGATCATAAAAAATTATTCAAAAATGGTTGAGGATTGCCCAAGCGCCATAGCCTAGCACCTTACCACCATGAACTTCACCTCCTCAACCTTCTCTATTGTACCCTTCTCCACCTCACACTTCTCCTCCCCGACCTTCTCCACCTAAAGTTACAACTCCACAAGTACTTGCACCCCAACCTTCTCCACCACACATTCCTCCACTTGTGCCTTCAACCCCTAAGAGAATGCCATGGGCATCACCCTCAAAACTTTCATCATTAAGGGCTATACCATAATGAACACCAACACAAGAGCTTGAGTAAGAAAAAGTTTCAACCCAAAAGGGCGAATTGGACTCTAAATTTAAGAAGACACCCTCCTCGACACACAAGGAGGAGTCCACATTAAAATACTTACCATTAAACATTGGGGGTCCATATGGTGAAGAGGGGGATGGTGAAGAGTATCAGATGAGTGAAATAGATATCGATAGTATTTCTTTAGCTACCGAAGTAGAATTTGAAATATTGGAACACAACCCAAATAAAGGGAAGGATCTAGTTGGGTTTGAAGAAGAACCTACCATTGATGCATCCACCAATCTGCATATCTAATATCAAATGGGCATCTTTGATAGGATGTTAAATTTATAGTTGCACTTCCTTCCTTGAGATGCAACCCTAGATATAAGGTTGTAGATGTCCTTCTTATTGGATATGTATAATAAGGAGTGCCATTTTGAGATCCCTTAAGATAGACTTCTCTTAGGTCCTGATGCTCTAGTGTTTCTCAAACCACTATGGCTTTATCCCCAAAATATCACCCCTCTACAAGCTAATGCGACATTTTTGAAGATAGCTTTTGAAGTCATGTGCCAAAATATTTTATCAAACTCTGACATGCATGATGAAAATATGAAACATGCCCAAGTGGTGGCTATGTATGAGAAGGAAGTTACTACCAAGAAGGCACTTGTAGAGGAGGTGGCTAATTTAAAGCAACAAGTAAAGGAGGCCAAAGTTAAAACATTTAATTTGTGCAAAATAATTTTGGGCCAAGAGCCAACTCTAGTGGATGGAGTACCTCTTGATGGGGATGCCATCGATAAACTAGAGACCTTGGTGAATCTCCTTTTGAAGTGATGCAAAGAGCAGCCTATGTTGAGGAATGAGGCAACAATATTAGCATAGTAATTCATTGAGATAGTTGAAGTATACAAATGTGCCCTCAAAAGAGTTGGGGAAGTCATCCCCATTTTGGATGGGATTTTTGAAAGACTAGCGCAACCAAATAAGATCTTAGAGGCTCGAATCTAAGCAGAAGAGGCATAAATGTATCAAATGGCTGATGCTTCCCTCTTAATAAGGGATCATGCTAAGTATGCTAAAGCTTTCAAAGATGTGTAATTAATGGAAGAGAATATTAATGCACATCACTAGTAATCAAAAGCTAGTTTTATAGCCCTTCGAGGATAGGTTGTTGGTGAAGTTTTGACATTAGAAGACATCCATAAGGATGCCAACATGTCCCTAGATGATTTGGTTAAGAAGGCCAATGAGAATGCTAACCAAATTGAGGAGATGAAGAAGTCTAAATAGACCATTGAAGTAATAACTGCTAAGTTGCTTGACACATTATCACATTGGGACAATGTCAAGAAGCAGATTGAATAAATGGGCCCTAAATTTTTGGTGGAGGACACCAACGAGACTTTGTTTAGGATGGACTAAGAGCATAGTATAGGGTAATGTTAGACCCCAAATTTTGTCTAAGTGTTTTGATATTTTGGCATGGAACCAACACGATGTAGAAGGAATATAGCATAGAAAAACTATGGCATAGAATTATACTAGTACAGAAGCACCATCGTGAAAAACTAGAAAGGAGCGAAAGGACAAGGGCATAGAAGCACCAACATGAGAGGACCCAATCAAAGAGGAGAATTAACTACAAGGAACCTAAGAGCATGTGACTCAGAACAACAATGGAAGATTTGGAGAGTGCATAGGAAGTGGGAGATGGTTAAGGAGCGATTTTTAAGGGTCACCCAGACCTTATCCATTGAGATTTTTGCACTATACTACAAGGAGATAGACACATGGTAGCAAATATCTAATATAGAATGAGTATATAGGGGGCACAAAGGCCCTAGTCCTTAGGAGACACTAATTAATAGACTGTCATGACTCTCAATTCATAGAGAGTTTGTTGGCCATTTACTCATGTAATTAGTGTTGTAACTACTTGGTCAGGGATAAACAATTATAAATACCCATATATGTAAGCGTTAAAGGTGATGAATTTTGGATATTAATATGTTGAAGCATAATATAGAGTTTGTGGTATTTCAATTAGGTCCATTATTCAAGTTCCAATTCATTGATAAGTGATGTATATATGAGTATGGTAGTATTGGTTAAAACTTGGTGTATTCTTTGTTGAAGTACTTATGGTTGAAATGTAATATGAATTTTATGCATAATTTTAATTTTTTTGAATAATAATTTTGAACTTCAAATGGTTTTGATTTGCATAATTATAGTGGCTAAGCTTAATTATACAAGGATCAAAGTAGTTTATATCTTTTTCTATTTAACCTCTAACCAAATATATGTTTAAACCCAAAGAATAAAACTAATATGTTACTGTGCAACATAACCCATGGGAACCGGTTTCTAGTTGTATGCTTTAGGTGAGCGTGCAAGACCACAATATTGTGTGAAGGGCCAACATGCTAGTTCAATGGGGCTACACTTCAGCACCCAAAGCATTACTAAGAATAAAATCCCAACAATACTCATGCTTACATATTACATAGTGTGCTAAATATGATATTCTATAGGATATTTTGCTAACACGTGTATGAAAGAACTAGTCTGATATGATTATGTTGGTTGTTTTTATTTCATTTATTCATCTTATCACATGGCTTACTTGAGTATACTTCTTTTTTTCTACCTTATTTTGACTACAAAACATCTATAAATGTTCCATGATTATTGGCTATAGTGCCCTTGAGTGTTATTTCTTCGATGTGTAGACATTTAAACATGTCCTCCCCTTGAGTGTGTGGCATTTGAGCATGTCCCTTAGTTTTGATTCTATAGATCCCTTTTGCATTACATTGAGTGATCGTGTGTTCTTTATTATTTTTTGATCTTGTGCTTGTTACTCCTAGAAGTTTCCATGATTCATATAATATCTTATGGCTTGTTATAATTAGATAATATGAGCTTCATTGATATATCTACTTAGACATGATACCACTATATTCTTTATTACTACATGATCTATATATATATATATATATATGACATGGTTATCTTATCATTTTGAAATAAGGTGACTATTAGGTTGTATTACCCTCACCTCAAAAACAGGGCATACCAATGGAGGCATGTCATAGATACATGAGTCCATACACACACAATTACTAGAATTGAAAAAAATGATACAATTTACATTATTTAGATATACACTTGGGACAAAATCTTATGCATTTGGCATCGACTTTTATTGATTTGAGACAAAAAATTTCATAGTTAAGACAAATATTATATACAATTTATAGAGTAGAGGTTAAATTTTGATAGATACTTCATCTTGAGACACATTAAAGGTGCATATGCCATGAAAATTCACCAAATCATATATAAATATTCATATTATACACCTTTTTCAATATATTTGATGAGGGCTTATGAATATGGTTCATTCCCTTCTTGCCACACATTGATGCATCAAATTTTCTAAGATGCACCAATTGAAATTATACCTATCTATAATAGTTGGCTCCCTTGAGTGGTGTAGTCAAGATTCAACACCTTCAATAGCCTTGGTACTACTCCCCTTTTCAGGTTGAGATGGTTACACCACCTAACCTAGGATATATTGGTTAGATTGTGTATACACTTTAGTTGTGTCATTGAGATTTAGTGCTCTCAATGGAATTTGTACAACTCACCCTTACACTAAATCACCCTCAAATTCCTCCCCTTCACATCTCTAAGGTTCAGTTGTGAACCTCTCTCTCTAATGTTTAAATAAGGAAGCATCATCACAAAAGCAAAGAAATAAGGGGAAACATGGTTGCATCGACAGACAAGTGTATTCCTTCCTTCATCTCTATACTTTCGAACATTTTAAATATGCAATTTTTAGATTATATACACTAATTAATCTATAACATGCCCTTGGTTATAGGTAACAAAATAATAGAAAATTCAAACAGGGATCTTGATCAAAATCAAGGTTATTTTACACACCAAGGTACACATTTATTTATTTTAGCCTATTAATTTCATCCTTATGCATTACTATATTAAATAGGGTTTAAATGTAGATACTAAAATATGAATTTATATAACATACTAGTATTATACACTTTAAAAATACTAATCATGTCTCAACCCTTTTAGTTTATGACCTCTATGTTACCAAAAGGCTAGTGCTCATCATCTCACTGTGCCTAACTTATTATCCTATAGTCTAACCCTAACATTATGATGATGTAGATCACCTGTAGGGCCTATAGTCTATATAAAACCAAATTTTCATATTGCATAGATAGTTATATATCTTCAACAACTTTTTACCCTATAGGACACTGACATCCAAATTAAGACATTAGCATTGATGCTAGTGTCCCAAATCTAAGGCTAGTGTCTCTACCTTCTAAATGATCAAAATTGAAAATTTATTGATATGTATAGGTTGTTGGAGGTAAAATTTTTGAGAGGGGGGGTGAATCGGTAATAAAAAATATTTCAAACTTCAATTGTAATCTTTTCAAACTCTTAATCAATGAACACAAGCTTTCATAAAGCATACAAGATGTTCATAACAATGAATAAGCAAGATGATGCAAGATCACACACACAACACAAGATGTATGTAGGAAACCCTCTTGGGGAATAAAACCCACTCTCAATCCTGAAAACACATAGACTACTTGTCTTATAAGATGATCACAAAAATGAGACCTTTTAGTGAAGCACCCACTTCACAAGGAGAACCCACCCCTAAGTATGAACGAGCACCCACTTTTTCTATATATTGAGAAACCACACAACACCTTATGAAATCAATAACTCCATAACTCTTATTTTAGATCAATCTGATTGGAGAAATAATTTACAACTCTTCTCTTTCAACTCATCATACACTCAAACTTTTCATACAAGCAATGCATCCAAACACCCCTATTGGATCACTCTATGATTCTTCACTTATCCTTAATATTAATTTATACTTCAGTCCATCCATTGAGCACACTCACTCTGATCTCTTTTCTTTACCTCTATTTTCTTCTCTCTCAACACATTTTCTACAAGTTTAGAAACCATTGCCTTGGTCTCCACCTTTTATAGAGTCTTCACGAATATCAACTTATAGGTCAACAATAATAATTGCCTTAACCCTTAAGACTTATATCATGCTGACACATATCTCAATACCATCCTCACAAGTTGGCCATACCATCTATGGGTCACACTTAAGTAGCTACACCTTTCAATTAGGCCTTAATAGCCCTTATAAGTCTCATGGAGATCTATTACCCATTTATCACTTCATTAATCAAATTAAGAACATAATATCAATTTCAAATAATTGGGTCCACTCCATATGACCTATAAGATATCTTTAAATGATTATTATTTCAGAAACACTCTTCTGCTAAAGCAAAAATGGCTCAAAAAATATTTTGTACATAGAAATGCCATGAATGAACAATAGTAAACTTTGAAGCTCCATAACTTTCACTATACAAACATTCAAACCTTCTAACTAGGTTCTCTACATGTTACTTGAAGTCCTCTTCAAATTTTATTTTTACACCACCATGAAATTTGTTCTAGATCTAAAGATATAACTCAAAAACTATAGATTGGTTTTCCTTTGTTAATTGGAATATTCAAATTCCAATGATCACTGAGAAAATATTAAATATTGGACACTTTGACCTCATCTCGAGCTCCCTATCAACTGTGAATAAACACACTCTATCAATCTCCTTGGGAGTAGCCTAATATTTAACTCTTTAACACTCGTCATTGATCTTAGATCTGTGCTTATGTGAATAAGACACTTGGCACCCTCACATGCCTTCTAAGCATATTGACGAGTTGACTCCAATGAACTTTCACCACTTAGTATCCTTGTACATCTTTTGAGAATTCTTTGACATAATAACTAAATACACACCATTGGATTAATATTGATAAGATTACGTGCTCTGTTAGATCCTTATCCAGTTAGATTAAATGCTCACCATTAGATATTGATCCTATTAAATGCTCATTGTTAGATCTATCTAGACTATTTGACTCTGGACTTCAATGTAGTTAAACTTGATGGTCTTTGCTCCATCATAGTCTACTAGAGAAAATTTGAAGGTTTATATCTTGAACTAGAAAACACTTTAACACTCAAAAACTTTAGGGTGCCTTTTTGGCACTATAGACAACATCTTCATGAGATTTTTTGACCACTGTTGACTTTGTCGGTACTTGTATTAAATGCACAAACTCATTAGATAATTCATATTGTCATGACATGCAATGATGGTTTGGCTTCTCTTAAACTAGAATATGCATGTTTCTCATTCCAAAATATCACATGACACCCTAGAACTTCATCAAGACATCTATGGATGCCTCATAGCCTCTTCTTTGTCCTTACTAATCTATACATATGCCATATATTCTCCAAGCTATCAATCTAATCAATTTATAATTAATGAACTATGAATCATGCTCCCTTTAATAGAAATTACAACCTAGCATCAATGAACATGCTAAAAAATCTTACCCTTTGTTATTGATGGAAAAACATCCTTAGAATAACTTTATTTTAACAATGACTTCATTTTGATATTTCACCCTCTTTAACATTAATGATAAAGGGTCTCTTCCTCAACATCATGTATGCATTCAAATACTATTTAAGATGCTCAAGATACTTACATACTTTAAATAATATGAATCAATTGCTCCCCCTTTGACATGCACCAATCTAAACTTGGACTTCTCTGATACTTGGCCTTAATAAAATGCTCACAGAGCTTAAAAAGCCCCCCCCAACATTATGCACATCTCTTCAAGACTCTCAAAATATCTAAGTTAGCTCCCACTAAATTCATTCTCTATTTGAAAAAGATCATCTTCAATAAGTCTTCTCAATGAATTAGCTCTACCAACAACACTTCAAATACTGTCCACACATAGTCAATATTCTTATGAAACCACCAAAATATCTCATGTCTTAATTAGGTCAACTTTAAATATCTGAAGCAGACATGAATAAATATCATATGGATCTCATAGAAAAAAAACAATTACCTTTATCCTGTACAAGCCATCATGGCTTATAGCCTTTTCAAATCACTCTCATGGAACCATCTCATCTTTAGAACACTGTGATCTCTATGACATACACAACTTGTCATATACAAAACTTTTGAGACATTTTTCATGATATCAACAATATTACAACACATTATCCTCCTACTCAAATGACCTTTTGATGATTCATAGACAAGGAGATGACTCCCAAGCTTTGTCTTAGATACTCAAATGTGGCCTTGGTCAATGGTTTAGTCATAATATCTACAAGTTGTTCTTTTATAGACACATATTCCAATTTGATAATTTGATTACTTACTTATTCTCTTAATAAATGATATCTAATAGGAATGTTCTTAGTTTATGAGTGAATAACATAGTTATTAGAGATACTAATTGCACTAGTATTGTCATAATAGATAGGATAGGGTCCATTTTATCTTACCTTATAATATTCCAAGGTTTGTTTCATCCACATTACCTGAGTATAATAGGAAGCAACAACTATATACTCAGATTCTACAGTTGATAGAGATACAAAGGCTTTCTTCTTTCTTAGCCAAGACACTAAGCATCCACCCATGAAGAATACACCACCGCTGGTACTCTTCCTATCATCTACACATCCTTCCCAATCTGCATCAATGTATGACTTTAGAGTACATTTTTTACTCTTGGGGTAAAATTAACCATACTCTATTATGCTATTGAGATATCTAAAGATACTTTTGAATAATGTCAAGTGAGATTCTCTAGGATCAACTTGAAACCTTCCTAAAAGGCCCACTGCATGCATGATATCAAGCCTAAAAATAATAGAGTATAAGAGACTTCCAATCATGGATCTATATAAAGTTTGATCAACTTATGGTGAGTCATCTTGTTCACTTAACTTGCATCCAATGATCATTGGAGTACTCATTGGTTTACAATCCAATTTTTCAAACTTTCTTAGCATATCTTCAATGTATTTTGCCTTTGAAATGAATACCCCTTCATTAAGTTGGTTAATTTGTAATCCTAATAAGAAATAAAGTTCTCCCAGCATTGACATTTCAAATTTAATCTTCATAGCATCTGTAAACTCTCTACTCATGTTGTCATTGTTAGAACCAAATATTATGTCATCAACATAGACTAATATTAGTAATTGATGAGTTCTATCAGTCTTGACATATCAATTACTATCAACTATCCCCTTTTTGAAACCTTGGCTCAATAGATACTTGTCTAATATGTCATACCAAGTTATAGGAGATTGTTTAAGACCATATAAAGCCTTCTTTAGTTTGTAAACATAGTCTTGATGACTTGTAATTAAAAAACCTTCAAGTGGCTCAATATAAACTTCTTCATCTAAGTTTCCATTCAAAAATGCAAATTTCACATCTATTTGTTGAACTTTGAAACCTTTGAAGCTTGCATATGATAGAAAGAGTCTAATTGATTCCATTCTTGCTACAAGAGCAAACGTCTCATCAAAATATATTCCTTCAACTTGAGATTATCCTTTACATAATAGTCTAGCCTTATTTCTTATGACCTCTCATTTCTCATTCACCTTGTTTCTAAAAACAAACTTAGTTCCTATCACATTTTTGTCTTTTGGCCTAGCAACCAAATCCCATGTTTCATTTTTTAATATTTTATCGAGTTCCTCCTTTATGGAAAATATATAATTGTCATCTTTGCTAGCTTTTAATAAAGTTTTAGGTTCAATGTTGGATAATAAAGCTGTGTCTTTTTTATTTTGATTGATCAACCTTCTCCTCCTAGTCTGCAAACTAACATTCACATCTCCAATAACTTGGGAAACTGGATGATCCTTCTATATTCTCATATAAGGGGATTTAGTATCATGTCTTACTTATTCCTCTTCATCATCTGATTAATCAGTTATGCTTTCATTATTTGAACTAACATCCTTAGTAGTGTCAATTGTCTACAAGCTAGGCTTCCTGATGTCTCCCACCTCTTCAACTCTCACATTAGAGATTTCAATAACTTTGTGGAGTCTCTTATTGAAACATTTATAAGAATAAATTATGGAGGAATAACCTAAGAAGATTCCCTCATCAGATCTTGAGTCAAATTTTCCAAGATATTCTTCATTCTTTTTGATAAAACACTTGCTCGTAAACACTCTAAATTATTTGACATTAGCTGTCCTATTTTTCCATAGATCATATAGAGTTTTATAACCATTTTATCTAACTTAGCATCTATTTAATTTCTAAACATAAGTATTAGTATCCTCTTCCAAAAAACCATCTGAAAGTTTATAATCTTGAAGTATGGTTCTAGTCGTCTCTTGGATAGTTTTGTTTTTCCTCTCAACTACCCCATTCTATTGGGGTGTCCTAGTACTAGAGTATTATCTTCTAATTCTTTGTTCCTCACAAAATTCATCAAACTCATAAGACCAAAATTCACCTCCTTTGTCTAATCTTATACACTTGATTGTTGATCCTTTTTCATTTTAAATAAGAACTTTAAATGCTTTAAATTTTCCAAAAGCTTTTGATTTCTCTTTAAGAAAAAATATCCAAGTCATTCTAGTGAAATCATCAATTAATAACATAAATTAGCTATTACCTTGAATGCCTTGAGCTCTTATAGGTCTAGAATGTTCAGTTTGGATCAAATCCAATGGTACTATGGTCGACTACTCCTAATATTTGTATCTTTTTTTGACTTGTTTTCCATGAGGTCATGCCTTGCAGAGAGTATGAGTAATCTTAGTTAATTTAGGCATATGCCTCACTAGTCCTTTTGAACTGATCCTTACTAAATTATCAAAGTTAAGATGTCTAAGTCTTCTATGCCAAAGCTATCTTGCTTCTAATTATTTGATGAAGCACTTTTATTTATTAGATTCATGGAACACATACACATTTCTATCTGCCTTATGAATGTTTGTAACTAATTTTGTAGATTTGGAACTTCTCATTTCACACCATTTATCATCTAAAGTCACAACATTTCCTTATTTACACATTTATCTAACACTTAGAAGATTGCGTTTCAAACCTTTTACATATATAACATTTTTAGTTCTAGTATGACCATTATCCAAACTTATAAAGCCTTTCCAAACTATGCTAGCAAAGTTTTTGTCACCAAACCTTACTAAACCTGAATTATGTTTTTTGAGAGAAATAAACTTACTCTTATCTCTTATCATATAGCTTGAGCATCCACTATATATTTACCATTTCTTGTTTTTATTATCTTAAGTATGTAAGGCAGTTTGTATAAACATGGATTCTTCCTTTGAGTCCTGCCCTTCTTTCTTGGAATCTTGGTTTTGTCTTTCTTAAACCATTTGATGGTGTCAAAAACTTGAAATTCCTTTTTCTTAACGTCCATTTGAAATACTTGGCTATATGTCCCTATTGATTGTAGTTATAGTAGAGAACCTCATTTCTTCTCCTTGGAGAGTAAGTACAGTCCTTATATCTGTGACTATATTCATTATAAGTATAACAATGTCCATTGCAAACATAACTATAGCTATTCATATTAATCACCCCTTTTATTTGATCATCAATACCCTAAGACATCTCATCCGTGGATTATTTTTTAGAGCTGGATTTTTGCTTGTCTTTAGATAAAAGCACATCAATATAAGTCATAACTTTACCTTCCAATTGATCCATTCTTTGATTCTAATTTTTTTGATTGTTGCTTCTATTATTCCTATTTGTCTCTTCAAACTATAAATGCTTGCAAGCATCTCATGAGATATAGAGGAAGTCAAGTTTGAATTTTTACTCTCTTTCATGTTATTCAATCTTTCAATCTTTTCATTTAGACATACATTTTATTTCATTGAACATTTGATTTTTGATAAAGCACATATTAGTTTAACTTGAAGAAAAATCTCAGTGTTATTGTCTTTCATTGTACTTATGATCACCTTCAAATGGTTAAACTTGCATCATAGGTCCTGATCTGATACCAATTATTAGAGGTACAATCACTGAGAGGGGGGTAAATTAGTGATGCAAGATATTTCAAACTTCAATTGTAATCCTTTCAGACTCTTAATCAATGACCACAAGCATTCATAAAGCATCCAAGATGTTCATAATAATTAATAATAAAGATTATGTAATATCACACATATAACATAAGATCTATGTGAGAACCCCCCTTGAGGAATAAAACCCACTCTCAAGCCTATAAACACATGGACTATTTATTCTATAAGATAATCATAAACATAAGACCTTTTAGTGAAACACTCACTTCAAAAGGAGCACCCACTCCTAATTATGAATAATCACCCATTTGTTCTAGATGTTGACCATCCACATAACACCTTATGAAATCAAGAAATCCAAAACTCTGATTGCAGATCAATATGATTGGAGAAATAATGTATAAGTCTTCTCTTTTAACTCATCACACACTTAAAGTTGCTTATATAAGTAATGTATCCAAACACCCATTTTGGATAACTCTAGGCTTATTCACTCATCCTCAATCTTTTTATGTACTTCATTAGATCCACTAAGCACACTAAATTTGATCTCTTTCCTTCACCTCTATTTTTTGCTCTCTCAACACATTTTCCATAAGTCTAGAAACTATTGCCTTGGTCTTCACCTTTTATAGTCTTCATGAATATGAACTACTAAGTCAGCCATAATATTAATCTTAACCCTTAAGACTTCTATCATTATAACACATATCTCAATACCATCCTCACAGGTCAGCCATAGCATTTATGTGTCACACTTAAGTAACTACACCTTTCAATTAGGCCTTAATAGCCCTTATAGGTATCATGGAGACCTATTACCCATTTAACAACTCATCAAGCAAAAAAAGAACATAATATCACTTTCAAATACCTAGGTCCACTCCATATGACCTCTTATACATCTTCAAATGACTACTCTCAATAAAAAACTCATCTTCTAAAGCACAAAAGGCTCAACCAATATTATGTACACAAAAACACCATGAAAAAACAAATAATCAAATTTGAAGATCTATAACTTTGATTGTATAAACATTCAGACCTTTTAACTAGTTTATATGGATGTGCCTTGAAGTCTTATTCAAATTTTATTTTTACACCACCATGAAATTCATCCTAGATCAAAATAAATAGTTTAAAAACTATAGACTAGTTTCCCTTTATTAATTTGAATTTTCAAATTCCAATGATCACTGAGCAAATGTTAACCATCAAACACTTTGACCTCATCTCATTCTCCCTAGAAACTATGAATAAAGGCACTCCATTGATCTCCTTAAGAGTAGCCTAATATTTAACTGTATAACACTCATTGTCAATCTTAGATACACACTTCCATGATTAAGACACTTGGCACCCTTGCATGCTTTTTGAGCACATTAACTAGTTGACTCCAATGAACTTCTACCAATTGGTAGCCTCACACATCTTCTGAGCATTTTTTGACATATTGACTAAATATGCACCATTGAATCACTAACGACAAGATCACATGCTCTATTAGATCCTTATTTAGTCAGATTAAATGCTCACCATTATATATTTATCTGATTAAATGCTTATTGTTAGATCTGTCTAGACTATTTGATCGTAAACTTCAATGTAGTTAAACTTGACGATCTCTGGTCCATCACAGTCCACTAGAGCAACTTTGAAGGTTTATATCTTAAACTAGAAAATACTACAAGACTCAAAAACTTTAGGGTACCTTCTTGGCACTATAGACAACATCTCCATCAAAACTTTTGACCACTGTTGAATTTTTGAGTATCTATATTAAATGAACAAACTTGTTGGATGACTCATATCACATGATGTGAAATGATGGTTTGGCTTCTCTTAATCTATAATATCCATTTTTATAATGTCAAAAGGTCAAGTGACACACCATAACTTCATTAAGACATCTATGGATGCCTCATAACCTCTTCTTTGTCCTTACTGATCTACACATATGATATATATTCTCCAAGCTATCAATTTGATCACTTTGTCATTAATGCACTATGAATCATGCTCTCCTTAACATCAACAACAACCTAACATTAATAACCATGCTCAACATAGGTCAACGTATTTTTATTTTTTAACCCTACCATGATATTTATTTCAAAAGGCGTGTTATTAATATAAATCAAAGGTCATTCATTATAGATCTAGCAAACACCTGTCAAACTTATACTACATTACTAAAAATCATTTACACAATTGAGTTATACTATCCTATTCTTCCCCATTTACAAATTAATCATAGGAACAATCTTCTTATAGGTTAAAGCGTTCAAAGTGCATCCCATGAGTAATATTTGTCAAGTTACAAGCTAGATCACTAGATGTACTCACATACAACATATTGCATAATTATTCACACATTGGCCCACTTAAGTTAGAGAATCACATCAGCCTGAGGATTTCTTTGGATTATATGTCTATGTAGGTATCACTCATTGATATAGTGTTTTTTGAGATCAACTCAAATTTACTTAAGCCCATTAACCCCTATTTTACAAGGTGACATGCTCTAATTGGAGGACATAGGGTTTTGAGTAAGAGAATGATTATGTGAACCTATGCTCATGATCTAAATTGATAACATCCAAGGTGATAGTGAACCCCAATAGGCACAATTGATTATTCCAAAAAACTATCTATATGTTGAAGTAGACATAAGTGTTCAAATCAAGATAAAATCATCAACACTTATGTCTATAGTCTGATATTAGTATCCCAACTAACAAAAAGCTAATTCATGGAATCTGATGAATCGAGGTGAATCATCAAACTATGTTATTTAGCACATGTTCTTATTAGATCTGTATGCATATCACTATAAAATCTGTGTTATTTATCTTTCATATTGCTACTTTCAAAATATTGTTTAGCATTGTACTTTTCTATATTTAGCATATTATCAAATTAAATATATTTATTAGAATATTGTAAATATAAATTATTTATTTAGCGTAATTCAGAATATATTATTTTATAATTGATTAGGTTATTCCCCCTACCCTTAATACAAAAAGGGTTGAAAACTATCTTGTTGCATTTTTGGTATACTAATATTGAGTTTAGAAATGGAATAATAGAACATTTATTGAATTTATTAGATAAAGGGGACTCACATTCATTACAATCATTACAACTAGAATTAGATCTTCAAATGCTTTACACTTCACATATAATTCATGATACTCAAACATATTTTTTTGAATGAAACTTTCTATAATAATTAGGTAAAATGAAATTGGATTGTGTTCAAATATGTCTATAAATCCTCTATAATCTTGTATTTATCTTTACATGCATGAAAATCATGTGCTTTAGAATTCCATAAATCCCCTATAGTTTCTCAATTAAAACATTTAAGTCATCAACATTATTTGATTTATCATTATGATATTCAACTCAATCACCTATCAATTTAAACCTAGTATATAGATTTGATGATTCTCCACCATAAAAAGAATTAAGAAATGCCATAATTTCCAACTTATGGTGCCAATATTTTTTGGGCTTCCTCTAGAGTTAAAATATTAGAATACAAATCTTTCACCTCATCTTTCTCCACCAAATCTACTTCCTTAGAAACCATAGACCTCCTACAACCTCAACATCTTCCTCCTCCATGATTCATGAAAGTAACACCTTGAGACTCTTTATGCACATTATCTAGGTGAAGCCTTTATGCCCCATAACATCTAGAGCCCCAAAAATCACATCCTCTGAATCACCTATATCTAGGCATCCTTGATTGCTCTTTTTAATTCAAGGGGAAGGAATAAAAACATGAATCATTAAACAAATACAAAAGTCTTCCCATGAAAATATCTTATATTTCTTACCCAACACATCAAGGATCAAGAGCTTGATAAGCCCATTATAGGCCAAGGTTTTAATATTTCCATTTTAAACTTATAAATCATTTTTTTCAATCATTTTCAACATGAAAAAAGGAACGTTGAGAAGGATTTTATGACAGAGATGATAGAGAAACCTAAAATGGTAAGCAAATATAATTGAATCTCTTCCTTCATGAATTATGTATTTTTTTATGAATTTAGTAACTTAAGGCTAAAATTAAGGAAGAGGGGATCTCAAAATTCCCTTGTATCAATCACAAATTCTCTATGTTGAATAAAAAATTCCTTTCATTGATTCCCTCTATCTTTCACCACAAACTATCATTCATCAATAGCTAAAAGACCAATCACACACAACACAACTTTTTCATTCAATAGAAATTGAAGTCCTCTAATATTAACCATCCCATTTTTGAATGAATAAAAAAAATCTATGGCTAAAACTGAATCAAAATCATAAAATATTTCACATAAATCACTCCATCCCACATCTTAAAAAATTCTAAAACACTCTTCATTTACTTTAAGCTCTAAGTGAAAATAAATTTTACATCTCTTTATTGTCACCCCCATAAATAAATGTTGGTAGAATGAATTCCCACAATCACCATTCAAAGATAAAGATAAAATTTAGTCGTATTAGATTTGTATAATATAAAAATACTACAAACTTTAATGAATTATCAATACCTTAATGCAAATCCTTCAACACATATTAATACGCCCTCAAAATACATGTTTGATTACATAATATAAAAATAATACTTTCCATTTTCCCCTAATATTAAAAGCAATTGAATTCTTGGAGAAATAATTGTTGATAAAATTTCATAATCATGAGAAAGATATTTGCACCTTTAGACAACACTTCCCAAACCATGTAATGATAACCCTTTCAAAATTATAAAAAACACCTCCCAAGTACATAGATCATACATTGTACAACCCTTAAAGCATAAATTATGATAATAAGCAAACCTCAAAAATGCACCATAATGCAATCTTGAAAAATGCCTTAAAAAGTGGAAAGGTGAAAAACCCCTTTCCTCACACCCAGGTAGAATTTTTGGAGCACCAAGATTGAAGGCTAAAAACACACCTTCTAAAAATCCAAACAAACTTCCAATCTTAAATAGTCTTTAACCCCACTAAGGGGAACTACCCTTGAGCTTGAAAAATTCCTAATCATGATCTTACTATCTCATTCAATCATTCCTTTAAAAAACCCATATCAGCCCTCTATACCTGCAGCCCATTGATCTGAATCCCTATAACCATAACGACACCTCTTATTCCATTGATAAGGAAGAACTTGAGCCTGTAATTAATTGATAATTGCAAACCACCATAGCCTAACTATGAAAATAAAATAACCTAAAGGATACATGTGAGGGGGGACCTCCCCCAAAATTCAAATATTTAAAAAAAAAGAGTTCCTTAAGTGGAAAATATTTCCTTCAAAGTTTGTTGTGATCTTGATTTAACTTATTTAAAAGAGCATTTAATTAGCTTATCTACCTTTGATTTTATACCTCTTTGTTTCCATTTTTATTAAACATCTTAGGGGTCACATATTTTATTTGATAAATTGTAAAAATAGAAATATAATCAACACCCTTCCCCTAAAAAAATAATTTCATCTTCAGAAAAACACACCCCTTCTTAACTCCTACTAATAGGTTGCATGTTTTCTTCTGACACTCTTTGATTCACCCATTTTGAAGAGGAAACAATTAGAGTGGAAAGGAGAACATCAAGCAAAGAATTTTCATTTAAGATTCCATCCCAGTTTATTGAATTTAAAGGTGAATAAAAAACATCATCCCAAACATGACCTACTCAACCTTCCATTGCAATAGTCATATATACTAATTTAATCCATTACAACTTTTCTAAAGGCAATTGAGCTGAAAAGATTCTAATTTTTTTGTATTTTATATCTCAATGGAATCCAAACTACTTCACCCACCATCTTCTCACTAGACCAATCCTTGACTTGCTTTTCCTAATTCCTATTATTTTTATATTTTAATTTAAAAATACCCTTGTGATTACTCCAAATCTAATTATCAAGAAAAGAATCCTTCCCAAATTGAAAAACCTCATGATAATGTTTTTGATATATAGATTTTTTTTTTCAATATGACTAGACTCACAACAATTATAATATATCTCACCATGACTTTCAAACTCAACCATGTGAGTTATCTCCTTAACCCCCAATCATAAAACAAGGGCCTTGATCCCCATAGAAGATTAATCTATTTCCAGTTTAATCCTAACAAATTCAACTTCTTTACCTAAGGATCTAGAATCTAGATCACAACACTTCTTATGGACACATAAATTTGGTCACAAGTACTTAACAATGTTAATTCTTAACACATATTGAACCACATGACTTGAGCCTAGTTACATGACTCCTATTCACCATTCCTCTAAGCCATTTATCTATATGAGGGCTCAACCCTATGTTTTCTCGAACTATTACACATAACTTTTGATGACAAATGCTCAAGCTACTAAAAATAATCATCAAATTATCTCCAACAAGGGAAAGTTATCCATAAGCCTTCTAGACAAGTCTATGCTTGGAAAATAGGAGTGTTTTGTGTTTCTATCCACTTAGGTCAGCCACGTCCCTTGTCAAATAACAACTAGTTTCCAAATTTGAAATCAATCTTTTGATCTTTATGTATGTTTTACATGGTTAGCTAAAGTAAATTATCAAAATGTTTGCTTATAAATACACTTCAAGATTCACTCATTATCCCCACTTGGTATTCACTTATAACATGCATTCACACTATTATACATTGATAAAATATACCATGTTATCTCCAAATTCAAGACCATTCGTAAGGAGAAACATAAGTCAAGTTAAGAGCATCATAAATCAAGTCAACAATTATCATTGTCAAGTATCAACATCATATTTCTAGTTGTATACATAGTCAAGGAACAAAATTTTACAATCACTCTAGGTGGGAGAACTACGTGGAAATGATTTGCCTCCTTGGAGTATTAGATATGTAGATAGTGATTAATCATCAATGGGGAGATTAAGGCCATCTTAACCTATTACACTGGCCTCTTTTTTTTAGGTTTAAAATATATATAAGTGCCCTTAGGGTTTAAAAGGTAACAAAACTCAAACAATAAATAATACATGGCATAATCCAAAATATGGTATCTTAGATTACTCAGAAGACATAGGTGCAACTATCAATTTTATGTCATGGTCAATAGGGAAAAGTCTTCAATCAATAGACTCTAAGGCATCGTGTTACCATCTGTTGTCCCCAAAAAATGCCACTCATTTTTGGGACAACCTACATACCAAAATTTCTCTCTCCCCTTCTCAAAATTTGTTCTAAGCTTTCAAATTCCTCATTTTAAATATTTTTTCGTAAAGGGGATTCACAGGTTCAACAGGTTAAAAAAGCTTCCACAGGCAAGTTCAGTCAAAAGAACAAGCTTCTAACACTCGGTCGTCGCCAGACTGTTTCACCAGACTGTGGATCATTATAACCCTTATACACTATAGAGTCTGGCGACTCCCATCTGGGTCTTACCCATTATTCTTATAGCCTTACCATTTTCATCCATCCCCATTATTTTATTTGGTCTTTAAAACTAGAGCTGCTGGGAAAGAAAGTGCAATTTAAAGCCTCAAGCTTTAAGCTAAAGCAAGGCCAGTTTCTTTTCCATTTTTGTCCTATAATATAGTAGCTCCACTCAAATGTGTTATCCCTATTTTTCATAATCCAATCATGGCAGTTCGAGGCCCCTGGGGTAACTCATTTGGCCCACTTAATCTAACTCCACCCCTGCATGAGCTACCACTCAGTTCAAGGAAGAATTTACCCAAATTCTTTGGTGATGGAAGAGTCCACCTTGATGAACACATTACAGCCTTCACCATAGCCTGTGGTGTGATAGGGGTGGAATTTGAAGACGTAGCAGTCAAGTTGTTTGTGGAGACACTGCAAGGTGCTGCTACAGACTGGTTTTACCATCTGCAAACTAGATCAATGACTGGCTGGGACACTATCAAAGCTAAATTTGAAGCCAAGTTTAGGCCAACAGAGGATGCACATGCTCTGCTAGCCCAGCTCACACAGATGAAGAAGGAGCCCCATGAGCCTAGGCATGAGGGACTTCATTGCCAAGTTTAACAAGTTGAGGCACAAGATTCCCATGATCGCCCAACCAACACCTCAGAATCTCATGTGTTTCTTCATCAACTCACAACTACCTGAAATGAGTTTTCTATTGAGATGGGCTAGACATATAAACCTTGAGGCTACTCAGGACTTGTCCACTAAGTTAGAAGATGACCTTATCTTGCCTGGAAAGATAAGAAGGGATTCAAATAGAGGCACATCTTCTTCATCTTTTGAGTATTCACCTGCAGTCACCATTGATCCAATGGTGTAGAAGCTAGCAAATGAAGTGCTGACCCTCAGAAGACAAATGGCACAAGGGATGTCATATGCTCCTTCATATAGAGATGCACCAAGGAGGATATTCCCTGATTAGGCACATCAAGGGCAACCCATTTGTCTTCCTCCCCCATAGAGGAACCTGGCCATTGAAGCACCTCCAGCCAACTCAGTAGTTGGGTATTTGAAAATAGAGCATGATTTCTCTTTCCAACCTGAGTTTAATCAAGAAAATGATGCTAGTCTCTTCACAGAGGAGCAAGAAGAGTTAGTTGGTGACTCCTCCATCAGTTTCCTAGATTACCAAGATGAACCCAAAAATAAAGGTGGAGCATCCGAGGGATCATATGCTGTGATCACCCAGTCCCAGAATTAGTCAGCTCAACAAGCTGATAAAGGAGAAATAGAGGAGCGACCTCAGCCTATAATTTTTATTGCTAAGAGTGGGACCACTCTACTTATCCAGTCGAAGGACCCAGTGATTGCTGAGAAAGTAAGTATCCCAAACATTTTTGCACCTTCTACTTCAACTTCGCAGATCAGTCCTCCCACCCCTCCCATAAACCAAAAATAAGAACTCCCATCCCCCGTGCCTAGTCCAATCCAACCATTTGACATAATTGATCATGTCAAATGTGTCAAGACCCAAACAACTACCTATGCAGCCCAAATTTTGTTTGAATCTTTAGGCAGAGATGAAATAGCAGAAGAATTAGTCGAGTGCAGCATAAGTGCAGAAGAACCCTCCCTTCTAAATAAAGAATTTGAGATATTTGAGGGGGACAATCAAGACATGTGATGGGCTAAGTTATCAGGACAAAAAATTATGGTACTAGACCATACTGTTGTGCTCCAAAATTAGGCAGAGGAACTCTTCGTAGGGAGAGCAATGAGTTATGGTTTTCAGTTTGAAGACCACGTTCTGCCATGGAGCAAGAAGAAGAAAATGCCAAGAGGAAGACACAGGAAATTGGTTTCTTGGTGGAAATTTCCATTCACCTGTCATCGTTTATGGGGACAAAATGGTTTCCTACTAGTTTATCAAGATGGCACACCATTTTCACTATCTCATAGTGGGCAACATCTGAAGTGCTTCAAATCTTGAGGCATCAGATAAGATCATCTTTACATATGTATATTTGTATAGTCTTTAGTTCTATTTTGTGCTTTTTGTTTTCATTTTTTGGAGCCTTTCTTTTTGGGTAGCATGACTCCATAGCCCAATGGCATGCTTCTAAGGCACTGGAGATTCTAGATTCTACTCCCTTCAATCAATTTTTGTAATAGAAGGTAGTTCCCCAACTGGAGCTAGCTGTTGTCCCCAAAAAATGCCACTCATTTTTAGGACAACCTACAAACCAAAATTTCTCTCTCCCCTTCTCAAAATTTGTTCTGAGCTTTCAAATTCCTCATTTTTAAGATTTTTTTTTAAAGGGGATTCACAGGTTCAATAGGTTAAAAAATATTTCGCGGGAAAGTTCAGTCAAAAGAACAAGCTTCTAACACTCGATCGTTTCCAGGATTGGTTCAACACCTCAGTTCAATCAAAAGGATTTCAATTGATAAATGATAAAAGACTTAGGCTTGACCCATTGAACTTTGAACCACTTTAGTTCAAAGGTTCAATGGGTTCAATGACCAAGTTGGTTCAACGCGTTTGGTGAAAAAGAACAAAGGACTTTGCCAAATAACGAAGTATGAACCGTTGAACCAAAGTTGGTTCAATCAGTTGGTTCAAGGGGCTTCAACAGATGAACCATTGAACCGTTGAACCAAAATGTTCAATGGGTTCAAGGTTTAAAGGTTCAACCAAAGCTTAGAAAGATAAAAAGGAAGCAGTGTTCGAGCGAGACAAAGAATAAGCCAATGAACCAATTGAACTTTGAACCAAAAGAGTTCAAAGTTCAATGGTTCAACATTGGATCAAAAGCTCAAAAGTGGCCTTAGTTAAAGTAAAAGTGGCACACAAGTGGTTCAATGGATGGTTCAACCAAGGAGCATGAGAGTGATTGAACCAAGAAGTGATAAAACAAAGAGACAGAATGAACCAATGAATCGATGAACTTTCAGTGGTTCAATGGGTTCAAAGTTCAAAATGGTTCAAGCAACAATCAACCAATGACATCCCCACAGACGTCAAATTTAAGGTAAGGGAATATCTGTTGAAATTCAAATAAAGCACAGAACTCAAAGGAAGAACCAAGCGACTGGCTGAAAAGATAGCCCGATAGCTCAAATTACAGTAAGAAGAGACAAAGCTAGAGAAAAGCCCACAAAAAAGTACCTGATGGAAAAAGACAAAGTGCAGCAAATGTGACAAGTGTTTGCGTATGTGTTCTCCTTTTGAGTTGCTTAGGCAAAATGTGTCATGGACTCCATTTTCCATGAGTTTTTAATGAGTTTCATAACAACGAAACTTGCCACTTGTCAAAGACGCAGAAAGGACCCCCTGAAGACTTAGGCAAGAAGGGTTATAAAGAGCAAAGAAGTGCTTAAGTAGCAAAGAGAGGAGTGAGATCGAAGGATCAAAAATATCTTTGAAAGAGTTATTTCTAGTAGGTGAAACAGTGGATCGAGTAGACTTCTGAGCGCACCAAACCAAGGATGTGGCATGTTTTCTTCCATGAAGTAAAGACAAATATGCAAAGGACCAAATAGTCCATATTAAGGAGAAGACATATGGGATGAAATAGTTAAGACAACTGCCCTATTTTCAATGCAGTACTTTGATAAACCTAAAAATGCCTTCAAGGCATGGGCCGTTCTTTGAAAAACAAGTGCCCAAGTCTTTCTTGGGGCTCTATATATTGTAATCTCTCATTTGTTGTAAGGGAGACTTCTCATTTTTACAAGAATGAAACTCTGCCCATTTTGAAAGAAGAAGACTGAGACTTTGAGCTCAAGTTGTATTTTCATTTTCCTTGTTATTTGAATGAGAAAGCAGGTTTTTCTAGACTTTGTGCTATTCTGACTTATGCCATCTGAAGGTGTCCTTATACATTTAATTTAGTGCATAGAATTAGTAAAGGTAACAAAGAAGTGTCCTAAAACCAACTATGAGAAGACTTTGTGCTTTCACAATTGATTTTAGTCTATGTTTTCCTTTCCTTTTTGTGTTGAGGATTCTAGGGTGACTTTGTGCCCCCATTATCCTTTGTGTTATACTCTTTGGGTAGTCAAGGTGGAGACTTTGCGCTACATTTCAGGCTGCTGGTTACTCTGCACCTTTGGTTACCTATTACTAGAAAGAGTCCTATTATTTGCAAGAACAAGCACTTCAAAAAGAAGAGAAGTGCCTTCTGTTGCCTCACTAGGATTTCTACTATTTAGGAAGGAATTTGGCTCTTGGCTGAAAGTTGATTCTGAAAGAAGAGAGCACCTTCCCCATCACCCAATATTTCTCCTCTGTTTGTCAGCATCATCTCTGAAAGAAGAGAGATTGATGGTTTGTCCTACCCCCTGTGTCTTACTTTCTGCTTATATATATATATATATATATATATATATATATATATATATATATATATATATATATAGCCTCCTGCATCTCCTGCATATCTATAGGGAACCTCCCCTTGATGAGAGGAGAGATTTGTTTCCTACTGATGCAGTAAACCTACACATCTGGCTGACTGATCTCCTTATGCTGTGGTGATAGGAACTATTTTGGTCACCAGTTAGCTAGCCAACAAAATATTCACCCAACACCATCTACTTTCAACAGTTGCATCTAGGAATAGTATTTACTTTTGTCTTTGATCTATCATTTCTATAACTTTGCTTTCTCTATTTTTTCATGTCTTCTATTTATCACAGTCAACTAAGACAATTCCATAGCCAATGGCATCGAATGCACTACACTACCATATACTTAGAATGGACCTATTTATATCTTATTTATGATTCTTAGCATGTACAATCACCCATATTACTAATTTCTACTTTTAGATAATTAGAACAATCAACAAAAATCTGTGTGTAAGCTAAGTATATCTTTTCTTAGTGTTTTTGAAAAATAGTAATTTTCCATATTTAGCATTCATTATTGTACATCTTTAGCATTCTGATATTTTTTAGTTTTACACCTATTATTACAATAAAAAAATTACCAAAAATAGGGTAAAACATATTGATGAACATGAACTTTGTTTTTGAGCCCTTGATTTTCTAATTTGGTTTTAAATTTCATTATTTTTTTATATTGTTTTATTAAAAACTATGTTTTGAGAATTTTAAAACTCATAAGAGCTATCATTATGGGTAAATTAGTCTCTAGTTTTATTTGATCCATGGTGTGAGTAGTATTGCTTCAATACACAAGCCATTAGGCAACAATATATATGGATTTTAGTTTCCATGTACCTCATGGTTTATCAAAAATGTCTATGATATTATTTTTTAGCCATAGGAGGCCTTCAACCATTTTTAATTATGGTTTACTTGTAGGCAATTACCACCAATAATTTACTCTGATTATAACCTAAATTTTAGATAGTGTAGATATAGGAATGATGGAATACTCCATAGTTAGTGCCTTTGCAGTCATGTTCACTATTTACAAGTAGGATCAATATATCTAAAAAAATAGAAAGTAAACACACTTTGACTAGTTGTACCCCTAATCCTTTTTGTAAAGTTCAAATTTTCAAAATTTAATTACTTATTTCACCCATTTTCATTTTTATTTTACACCTTTGAATTCTAATCAATAAGATTGCTTCATTTATTCCTCTTAGGCATAGTGTTATATTAAGTAGAACTTCTATAGAGCATATTCATAATCCTTTAGTATCTTCTAAAATGGATAATATAGACATTTTTTTATCAATATGATGAGTCAACCCTTCAGACTATATGCACATTGAAGTTGATGTTAGTGATAAAAATGATGATTAAGATAATAAATATATGCATGATACTCAAGATAATCCTAAAATCTCTAATATAATTACTCAAAATAAATATCCAAAACAAGTCAAAGAGTTGTCTAATTTACTTCAAGGACTTTGATAATGTCCCCAAAAAGTGGAAAAGGTTGTCAAATTACACATAGCATCTAGGATTGCACATCAAACAAATATTATTTCATCTCAAGCACAACAATAAAAGGTGCCTTTAAAATTTGTCAAACCTCCAATTTAAAGTATTATAGTTTCCATTATTATCTCTATTCCTATATCAACACCCAGAGATATATATGTCCCATCATACTTAGGTATGGGGGCATCACTTATTTTACAAAACATTAATATGCATGTGTGTACAAGCATCATACACACCTCCCTTGATCACTACCCAAGGTCCACTTCCAACTTCACCTAATGCATCTTCTCTTGAGAAATTTTTTCTAGCCTTACATGCTAAAGTATTTCAATTGGATCAAGATGTCTCTAAAGGTACTCACTCAATGGATTCTTATACTTTGTTTTTTAATCCTTTGGCACCAAATATAACCTCTTACTCATTACCAATAGGTTTTTTACCTCCTAAGATACCACTCTATGAAGGTAAAGATGATTTTGAGTAACATATTCAATCATTCTGTGCAGTATGCTTAGACTATGATTATAATGAAAAATTATTCACCAAGTTCTTTCCAAAAACCTCAAATATTATGCTCTATGATGTTTCTATGATCTCCTTCTTTAATTAGTTATATCATGCAATCCATTGGCAGATCAATTTTTATTAGACTTTTCTATAAATGTTGGTGAAAATCTATCTTATGCATAACTATTCAAAACTCAAGCAAGGTTCAAATGATTGAATCAATGAATATGTTCTATGGTATAAAAATATGCTAATTAAGATGAAAAACTCTATGACAGATAACAAATTACAAGACATCTTCACCAAAAGCTTGCTAGCACCACTTTATGAATCTGTTATGTTTGATAAATTCAAATCCTTTGATGAGATATGTCATACAATCAAATAAAGAGAAGTTAGGCTCCTAGCATTGAAAAAAACTAAAGTATGAACCAAGTGATCCATCTACTTCCAATATCAAGTTTCAAAGTGAAAGAATGAATGACAATATTTTTTTCAAAATAATGTTGAAGCAAATGCAAATAGATACACAAAAAATGTAAGATAGTACCTCAAAGTCAACCAAAACATGGAAATGTGAGACATGATTTGTAAGTGGGGAAATTTAGTCAATATAAGAAAACCCCACATGCATTAAGAATGAATGCTTATAACAATATTATATAGATTACAATCTTAATGAAGAGAATAAAATAAATAAGAGGATATAAAATAAGAATGACCTTCAAGTCATAAGTAAGGAGAGGACACTTCAAGTATTTTAAGAAATCAAAGGAGACAATTCATTAAATAGAGTGAGGAAGCCAAAAGGAGTTACAAAAAATCTCCATCAAAATCTTGACCAGTGTTCTTAGTGTGTGCGTAGTGTCATTAAACCCTGTGAGGTGAGGGGAAAGTGTGTGACAAGTGTTTAAGGAGTTACATGTGACATGGAACTCCAAGATTCCATTCGAAAGGGACAAAAGAGGTGTGTCACCTCACATATTCCCTTGATATGTGAGTTAAAAAATTATATGGGAATAAACCTACACACACCTACATAAACTTATGATAAATAAAGTGAAACCAAAAAAATGTGCCAAACTACAAAGTCAAGTCTAATGAAATAAAAAATTATGCAATATCACAACCATCAAACAAGCCTCAATTAACAACTCCTCCAAGGATATAATTTACAATGTTACCAAAACCTCCCCATATCTTATTACATAAATTAATTGATTTCAATATTATATCTCTACCTCCACCATTTTAGTTTGATTTAACCAAGCCTCAACCTAAGATCTTTGATAGTAATGTATATTATGACTACCATAGATGTATTAGACATTTTACAAAAAAATATTATAGGTTAAGACATAACATATATGTTCTTATTGATAATAATACTATTCAGTTGATCATACCCACATAGGAAGTTTGACCACAATGAAATGACAATGCAAAGTTTAAAATATTTAGTAATTCATTCCCAAATCATGTTACAAAAGAGAAAATAGATAATTCAAAAGTACATCATGCATACAATGCACATCCTCATCCTAAGTCATATGGGTATTCAGTAGATGAAATCATTAGTACATTTACAAGAACATTAGCACAATATCCAATTATCATATTTTATGATGGTGAAATTGATGATGATGATTCAGATAGTTATGCACTCTTTGTTAGATCATACATAAAAAATAAACCTATACATAATGTTATGATTGACAAAGGGTCAAGAGAAAATGCATGTATAATGACACTCCTTCACAATATCAGATACATAGAGAAATATTTAAAAGCTACATCAATAGTAGTCAAAGCATTCGATGGTCACACATAGGACACTTTGGGACATATAGTGCTACTTCTCCAAGTTAGTTTAGCAATAGTGACAACTCCATTTTTAGTCCTAACTAGCACATTGGTCTTTAATATGTTATTAGGATGCCCTTGGATACATCATATTCATGCAATACCATCTATAGTGTATAGATGCCTCAAATACATAATAGTAATCAAAGTTCAAGGCATTTAATGTGAGTACCCTCTACAATTAGTGGTAAATACTTTGCCTCCCCCACCACCACCATAGTTGGTTGTGGAACCTATTCAAGATCACTATAAAAATACAATTATGGCACCTAATCTAAAGTGCAGTCAAAGATAATCAGTGGACCCATGCTCTAATGTAGATTTAATCATGGCACATATATATAATATTTATATACAACTAGTTCAAAGAAAACATGTATACCTTCCTAAGTATCAAGCTTCATATCAAATAGTTACTCAAAGTTTAAAGTAGTATAAATATCATACAATGCATCCTAATAAAAATATTTGGATAGTTTAACATGTTCCATAGTGAACACAAGCAGTAAGATCTTCTATAATTATATAGTCGGCTCACCAAGACCTGTACCTTCTCAAGCTTCACACCCTATAAAATATTCTATGAGTAGTGATCATGATAATTATGTTATAATACCTGATGCCTTTTTAAATTCATATGCATCCACATGTAACACTTTTGATCTATGAAAAATCACTCTCTAACTCTATGAACTAAACACACACTATGGTCCTCTTATTGATGGGATCATAGTCTGCTTTCTTTCCTAAAATATAAAAAAAATCAAATATTACAAAAATATAAAAACATTGAAAATATTTTCAATAAATAAAAAATATGGACCTAAACATAACATAAGATGCCAGTTACTTCTTTACATATGTTATTTATCACACATTTTGGTAGATAACATATTCTTTTTCCATACACACATGCATTTCACAAGGTATGTGAATGTGATATAGGGCATACAATGTATATGCATTCTTACATGATAGAATTCCTTCTACACAATAGCCATGACTATGCTTAGTGCATCTTATTTTACAGGTTACACTATAACAAGTTATATATAGCTATAGCCTAAAAATGTAATGTTGAGCTAAAAAATCTTGTAATTATCTTTCTAGTCACTCATATTTTTCATTTTACTACATAAATATGCTTCTTTGCTATGATATGAAATTGATACATATGGATAGAGTCTACCCGTTTTCACTTGTTTTATGATCCTTCGATGCTGTTACTTTATTACATAATAGGATAGACATTGATTTCTTATTATATGTGGCATTTAGACCTTGTATGTAAATTTTTTTGAACATCTCTATGATATTTTTTCTTGGTATGTGCAACATTTGAACATGTCCATTACTTTTGGCCATTGGCCCTATATTTTTTATGACATTTGAACATCCCTTATTTGTGACATTCTTAATGTCCTTTGTATGTAGCCCTTGAATTTATAGTGGCAACATATTCATGTCCATTGTATATGGCTCTTAGCCTTATTGTATGACATTGTGTGTTGTGATTATTGACCTTGATTAGTGGTTCCATAATACATATACTGCACTTATACTATGCATTATACTTCAAATATGGTTATCTGACTACATGAATCATTGCTAAATTTATTTAGACATAACACTTGTATGCCTCATATTCAATATGTTACATGCATGATTCAAATAAAATTCAAATTTTCTATAATAACATACATTCCAATGTGATGACATAATAATATATGATCATATCTTTATCACAATAAATAGCCTAACTCTTCTTTTGAGATGATTGAATTTCAGTCTGCATCCCTTGTCTTAAAAGGGGGCATCATAGTAGGATTTATTAGATATCCAAGCCTTAATGAACAAGTAAAAAATCATATTTGGGACAAAGTACAAGGTTTAAACATACATAATACATGGTTTCAAAGTAATGCAAAATCTGATTTTATAACCAAGTGTAGTTTCCAAAAATTCAAAGTAATTCAGAAATCAAACATATGATAGATATTGGTAAATTGATACAAATTATGGGGGCATGTGACATGCATATGCAAAAAAATTTCAAAGACTCAAAGTAAAAAATCATACATACTTGAATGCATATGCATGGACATATACAAATAATTACATAATCAAAGTAATATATTGAAAATTTAATGAAAATTAAACGTATAGGTGCATATAATTTTATATCACTTGGCAAAAATTCAAGGGGCATGATACTCATTTATATTCATGCATATTCAAAATAAAAAATGTGAAGTTCAAATTTTCAAGTTTGAAAAAAACATGAAACTTGTTCGTGCACATTTTCAAAGTTAAAAGTTACAAATCCAAAGGAAAAATATTCATTTCAAATTAAAATATATAAGAAATGTGGTTATTATGGGGGCATGAAAATTATTCATTCTCTTTCAATCATCCAAAATATAATCTAGATCCACTTGATGTAGTGTGATTTCAATCTATTTAGGTAATATATGTTGAGGTTTAATGACACTCAATGGTGATGGCATTACTTCTAGAGAACCCATTGTGTGGTTCCATCTTCTATGCAAGTGATAAATGTTATAGTCTAGTAACACTCAATGACCATGACACCACTTTAAGTGAAGCTATTATGGTTCCTATTGGCCATTTTGGCCCACATACCAAGCTTCTACATGGTTTGAATAGATAAGCAAAATTTTGGATGGAATGAGCGGACCAAAGGCTTAGAAAAGGGGCTAAAATTGCAAAGTGAAGACCAGTATGTTTTCACATGTTTTAAAAATTCAAGAGCATGAACAAAGTTTCACAAGTATTATAAATTCATCATAACCTTGAAGGGATAAATAAAAGATGAACTATGTAAGTTTGAAGGACTAGACCGTCATTAGGATGTCATGCAAAAATGAGTCATATTTTATAAGTTTACTCAAGAATCCCATGTAAGATAAAGAGTCATATGGGATTTAAGTTATTGGTGCCTAGATAATCCTCTTAAAGTTTCATGCCTTGATGAGTTTTCTAGCTCAAGTTATGAGTCTTCAAAGTTTAGCTTGTAAATAATAATATTTGCATGGATGTCAAAATAAAGCTCATCATTTATCCATTTGATTTCAAAGTTTAATAGTCACACAAATGTTAATAATAGTCACATGGACATCAAATTATGGGCATACAAACATCAAATTTAATCCACAATAAATAACTGTTGGGATTCAAAAATCCTAAGATGTTCATGTAGATGTCAAATGACAAGCATACAGATGTAAAAGTTGGGCTTTGTGAGTTAGCCATTTGAGTTCAAATAGTGGGTCTAGGAAAATATGATGGTGTGAGTTCATTCGTACATCTTTATAAAATGGTACAAGCTCGAGTCAATGTGTCAAAGGATCTTAGGTGACAAGGAATCAATGGCCCACATTCATTCATACCAAGCAGATATATAGTACATAAGAGGTCAAAAAGTCAAGGATATAATAATAGGGATCTATAGGACCAATAGTAATAAAGATAGTTTGGAGCTATTTGATTGGTTTGAGTTGATGTTCAATGGCCAAAATCAAACCTAAGAGCTTTCTCATTGGAGGTTGAAGAAGCAGTTTTTGACCAAAGCAAGTAAAAGCATGGAGTTGAGTTTGAGCTTGGATCAAGTTAAACTAGAGCCAACATATCAAAGGATACCATGAAGGTAGACACATAGACTTCAATGGCTTTATCACCAGAACTAGTGGCATGAAATCAACCCTTATCTCCACTCTTACACACCATAACAAACTAGTAAGGAGTGATTAATGCCATGATAAAACTCTAACAAATTGATCTGATTGTTCTAACTACATCAATGCTAGAACTCGGATCGAAATAACTCAATCCTACCATTACAATCATAAGGGAACATTGATGAGGGAATACTTTAACTATGCAATGGTTTGAAGTGACTCAGATCAATCAAGAAGCTTGAATGAGCATAAATGCAGAGGCAGTTGTAACTATGATTCAAATGGAGTTGATATCATTAATTCCTTTTTAGCACCAAATCTCTCTCTCTTACTTCCATTTATTCTATAAATATAGACTTTGAGCTCTTGATGAACATCCCTCAGGCTGGTATGACTAGAATATACCAAGAACTATATTCTATACTTCTTGGAATAATGAATAGAGTATTTTGTAGTTGTTTATCAATCTGTACTTAGTGTTTTGTATTTGTTTGATATACAAAAATGATTTTCATTTTCCCTTTACAGGTCCAAGTTCAACCTAAGTGCTAATAAACTTTCCTTGCATGTCATCTAGTGTGTCTTAATGTTGATGTCTTAGGTATAGAGGGGATTGTTGACTATAAGTGATTTTAACTAGGCCTTACCCTCATTGCCCTCCATCTTAAGTCCATCAAATTGACCTCTAGGTGAAGCATTATTGCTTGGAAACCATTATAGGCACTACATTAGTTTTATTCATAGTTCATTAGTATGCTAATGATTTCAATTTTGAGAGTGTATCTTTGAACTTCGGTGCATCACCACATGTTAGAATAAGTTTTACTTTATGCAATCTCTTGACTCTTTTCACCCCAACTTGTTTAGGTCTTAGAAATAGAGGTACAAATTATCATATTTTAGGAGTTAGCCTCATTAAAAACCCTAGAGGTTTGACCCAAACATAAGTAACCAATAGCCTAAGGTCATTCCCATGTTGGACTAGGTTTGAAGGCATAACTTGAACACTTCTATCTTCATCCAGGGTGCAATTGAAGTCCCCAATAGTTCACCTTTCTGGATTAGTACATTGAGTACTACTTATTCATGAGAGTTGGAATAATTATATTTTCAATTCAAGAGATTAATTAGATTCAAATTGAGATTTGATCACTCTCAAGTTTCTATTATTTCAAATTCTTCAAGTGATTTAATAAGGTAAAATAGTTCTCTATCATTAGTTATAAGTTGCAAGGTAATTTGGTTTCACCTACATTCAAGTGTATTCCTTCCTTAATCTCTTTTCATTTTTTTCAATTTTCAAAGTTCAAGATTTTTAAAATTTCAAAATGAAAAAAATGACTACTTCATGAATTTTTTACTCTGAGTGTCTCACAAAATTAAAGTATCCACTTAAAGAATAAGTGTGTCATACACACTCAAGTTCAATTCCTTCTCCTTTAATCTAGCAATTTCAATACTAGAACAAAGGCGGGCGGGGGGGGGGGGGGGGGGGGGAGGGAGGAGGATGTAGACACATAAATTTTTTCATAAGTATTTAACAGTGTTAACTCTTAACACATCTTGAACCACATGACTTATCTCTAATTACATCACTCTTATATGTCAATTTTCTAAGTAATTTATTTATATATAAGCTTGCCGCTTGATTTGTCATAATTATTACATAAAATTTTTAATGACAGTTGCTTAAGCTACTTAAAATCACCTCTAGATGATCTCCAATAAAAGGAAAATGTCCCTAGTCCTTCTATATATGTCCATGCTAGGAAGATAATAGTTTTGTGCCTCTATCCACTTAGGTTGATCACGTCCTGCACTAAATAACTAGTTTATAAATTTGAAATTAATCTTTTGATTCTTTTTACGTGTTTCACATGAATGACTAAATGTAATTATAAAAAGGTTCACCTAAAAATAAATATCAAGAGTCACTCATTATCCCCACTTGGTACTCACTTCTCTCAAGCATTCACACTATTTCACATTGTGTAAATATGCCCTATTCTCTCCAAATTCAAGATTTCACAAGAAGCAACTATAAGCCAAGTCCAATGCATCCTAAATCAAGTCAATGGATATAATTTTCAAGTATCAAATCCATATTTCAAGCTACATACACATACAATTGCATAATCACTATAAAAGGGAGAACTATGTCGGCTTGATTTCCCTCCTTAGAGTATTGGATACATAGGTAATTACCAATCACGAAGGGGATGATTGAATTCAAAATAACCCATTACACTCCCCTTGTTTTTGTAAATTTTAAAGCTATAAAAGTGATCTTATGTTTCAAAGGTAATATACATCAAATAAAAATATTACATAACATAATCTAAATTTCGATATCTTATATTACTTAGTAGACATGAGAAAAAAGGCACAATGTTTATTTTTTGTCATAATCAATAGGGATAAGTCTGTAGTCAATATAATCGAATGCACTACACTTCCATCCAATTTCAATGATTGCATCCAAGAATATTCTCTACTTCTATCTTTGATCTATCATTTATATGAACTCTACTTGCTCTATTTTTTCTTGTCAGTCACTTTTCACAGTTAACTGGGATAAGTCCGCAGTCAATAGACTCAAATGCACCATGTTGTTATTCACTTATAGGGGACCTATCTAGATTTTGTCTCTAAGTTTTTTTATTATAAGCATGTACAATAACCTCTCTTATTGATTTCCACTTTCAAACAATCAAAATTGTTAATAAAAATATATGTGCAAGCTAAGTATATATCTTATTAGTGTTTTAAAAAAATAATGATTTTTCATATTTATCAATTTGTCAAAATCAAAATAGTCAATTATTGTACATCTTTAGCATTCTAATATTTTCTAGTTTTAAACCTATTATTACAATCATAGACATTTATTTATTTTTAATAAAAAATAGGATAAATCACTTCCCTAAACAATCCCAAATTACCTTGAATGACTCATCACTATAGTATTACAAAGGTAAATAATATAGTCTAACACACATCTCCTTATATTAATGAATATCTTGTTCCTTTAGAAAGTTATCTTACTAAAGAAAGATCTCCAACTTCTTATACTTAATCATATAACAATGGTTGTAAATAATGCTACCTCCACACTCCAAATTGGGAAATTTAACAAATAACTAAGCTTTCAAAGGTAATGAAGATTGATTACCTCAAAATCCTTCCAATCATTAAAAAGGCACTCCAAAATCTTCTCTCTCCAATGTTTAACAAGTAATCTCCTAAAAATGGTAGTATAGGCCAAATATTCACAACCTTCTTTTATCAAACCCATAGGAATATCAATAATCTTCACTAATTAGAGATACTAGCAAAACATAGATATAAATAAGGCAAACCTACATAATAGTCATATAATCTTTAAATCTTATGCTTTACTTCTATGAACATCTTTATTCACCCCCTCATCATCATAATTACTACCATTAACATCTTTATGTTGCAAAATTGGAAGCACTTGCAAGTTACTATTATTCTAATTCTATGTCAACATTTTGTGATAAATAAGTCAAACCTACATAATAGTAATATAATCTAACCTTAAGTCTCATATGATCCTTCCCTAAAACAAAATCATCATGCAAATCCTCCAATGATTCAATCCTCAATTTTTCCTTCAATACCTCCCCAACTGAAACCAATCCATAACTTTTTACAATAATATCCAACTTTTCCTTAGAAGACTTACTCGCAGAAGTAAGATAAACTTTAACTCCATAAGATTCATTTAATTTAGAAAAATTTGATAGATTATCCAACAAATCCCTTTCTTTATAATCATAACAAGTTACTTATTTTCCATTTTGTGCATATTCCCTTACTTCACCAGCTCTTCAAAATTTTGTTAGTAATAAACACTTATTTATGTTCATATATTTCTTGTTGAAATATAATATGAGTAAAATATATTAATTGTATATATGTAATGTTTATGAACAAATCCATGTGTGTAGCCTAAAATACATGTGTATTTATGTTTTCAAAATATCCATAAGGAAAATTTTGTATTTTTGTATTTTTTATTAAAAAAATAATAAGCTAGATAAATTAATTATATAAATTATAAACAAAGCATGTGGTTACCCCATTAATAAGTATTCATATATATTTGATTCAAACATGGAAGGGAAATTTTATATTATTTCTATTTTTTACTTTTTCCTGAAAATGTGATATTAACTAGATATATTCAATATTCAGATATGCTAGTGTAGACAAGCCATAAATGTATCTAATAATAATTATACATCTCAATTTGTAGAATTCCCATAAGGGTGGTTTTGAATAAAAAAATGTAGTTCCTGTTTGTTAATGAAAATAGTAGTATAAATCAAGTATATGCATTGTATGTAAGTAGTGGTTCTAAACAAGCCACGTGGGTACCCATCAATAGCCATACATTTTTGTTTAGAAAATACCCAAAAGGAATTTTATACTTTTTTTCAATTTGTATTTGTTTATGTAACCTAATATAATTTAGGTATATTCATTTTGTATATGTATTGATTATAAACAAAACATGTCAGTATCCCACCAATATCGATATTTGTATTTGAAGAATATATAAAAGATTAATTTTAAACTCTTTATCACACACACACACACACACACACACACACAGCTTTGAATTAGAAATACTCATTGTATATATGTCGTGAATGTAAAAAATTTGAGGGCATACCAATAATAGTCGTACATTTAGGTAATTCCTTAAAGTATTTGGAATAATTTTACAAACAAAAAATTAGGTATGGGTTGTGACCAAGGTTACATTTTACTGATAATTTATTTTTTGTGTTTGAGGGCTTTCCAATTGAGGTCAAGTGTAGTAGGTTGGATCCAAAATTTCCTATTCTTAACATAGGTATTAGTTTATGCACATGGTCTTGTATTTACATTATTAACCTAGGACAATGGAAAAACAATGTTATTATTCAAACTTGTTGATTTTGATTCATTTATTAAAATATGTTTTAATTTTTATTTTTTTTTATTTTCAAGGGATTTCTAATTGAGGTCATGCACATCCGATAAGAATAATGGATATTTTAAACATGAATATTGATCTAAACACTTGGTCATGCAATAAAATTTTTAATATAGGAAAATATACTTGTGTAGGCATAGATTTAATATTATAGTCCAAAATTTAAAACAAATGTTATTCTTCCTAGTTGTTGATTTTCATTTTAAGCTTAAAGCATCTGGAAGAATTTGACCAAGATAAAACTAGGTATGGGTTGTGATTAAGGTGACATTTTACTAATAATTTCTTTTTTTGTTTTCAAGGGCTTTCAAATTGAGGTAAACTACATTAGGTCAGAACATTATCTATTCTAAACATAAGTAATTTAAAAATTAATATCCTCCTCCATAAGTTATTACAACCATATTTTTTCTTCTATTATTGCATCATTTTAAATGAATTGAATTATCTTAATTTTTTTATACTCTTAATTGAATAGATTATTTATAGTTTCCATTGCATTATTGAATACAAATGTTCACTTGACAAGTTCTTCTCATTTGGTTAAAAATATTTATTTGGTTGAAACTACTCACCAAAGACATGTACTAAAAATGAGAAAAGATGAATGTTTTACATCAAAGTTAAAACTTAAAATACAAACTTAATGAAACCTCACATAGATATAATATGAAGGGTTAAGAAAGTAGAAACAACCCAGACAAAGATAATTTAAAGTTGGTAGAAAATAATATATTCAAGGAGTATTTAAAATAAAAACATTTGTCATCTTTTGGATATGGTGGATAAGCTCTGTAGTATGGGATATGTGAAGGAACGAATTAAAATTCCTACCATCATGATGGTGGTTGATCAATTAAATGGAAAGTCTAGTGTATTAAAGTCAATTTTAAGAATAAGTCTTCTTCATGGGAAACACATATGTACAAGTGTGCCTCTTCTTATGAGATTAAAAAGTGTAACCAATCAAGACTAAAATTAATTTTTGAATACAAGGATGATGAAAATTACATCATAGAGTATAAAATTATATATATGCTCAATTATGTCACTAAATAAATATCAAGAAAAAATAAGGGCATAAGCAATGTACCCATTACTCTTCATGTCAAAAATATGCATACTTTATATTTTACACTAGTAGATTTATGAAATATCACTGGGGTACTCTCCTTAAGCCCCAATTATAAAACAAGGGCCTTGATCCTCATAGAATATTAATCTATTTCTCCTTTAATCCTAACAAAGACAACTTCTTTACCTAAGGATCTAGGATCTAGATTATAATACTCATTGTAGACACATGAATTTGGTCAAAGGTAATTAACAATGCTAATTCTTGACACATCTTGAACCACGTGACTTGTGCTTAATTACATGACTCTTATTAACCATTCTTCTAAACCATTTATCTATATGAGGGCTCAACCCTATGTTTGAGCTAACTATTACACATAAATTTTGATGATAAATACTCAAGCTACTTAAAATCATCATCAAATTGTCTCCAACAAAGGAAAGTTATCCATAAGCCTTCTATACAAGTCCATGCTTAGAAAATATGAGTGTTTGTGTTTCTATCCACTTAGATCAGCCACGTCCCTTACCAAATAACAACTAGTTTCCAAATTTGAAATCAATCTTTTGGATCTTCATTCATGTTTCACATGGTTAGCTAAAGTAAATTATTAAAATGTTTGTTTATAAATACACATCAAGAGTCACTCATTATCCCATCTTGGTATTCACTTATATCATGCATTCACACTATTGTACATTGATAAAATATACCATGTTCTCTCCATATTCAAGACAATTCATAAGGATCAACATAAGCTAAGTCAAGAGCATTCTAAATTAAGTCAACAACTATCAAAACCATATTTTTAGTTGCATACACATAGTCAAGGAGCACAATTTTACAATCACTTTAGGTGGGAGAAATACATGGAAATGATTTCCCTCCTTGGAATATTGGTTATGTAGGCAGCGATTAATCATCAAAGGGGTGATTAAGTCCATCTCAACCCATTACACTACCCTATTTTTCATAGGTTTAAAAGATATATAATTGCCCTTAGGGTTTCATGGTAACATAACTCAAACAACAAATAATACATGGCATAATCCAAAATATGGTATCTCAAATTGCTTTGAAGACATAGGTGCAACTATCAATTTTATGTCATGATCAATAGGGACAAGTCTTCAATCAACAGACTCAAAGGCACTGTGTTACCATCCACTTTCAATAGTTGAATCTAGGAATAGTCTTTGCTTCTATCTTTGATCTGTCATTTCTATAACTCTACTTTCTCTATTTTTTCATGCCTTCCATTTATCACAGTCAGCTAAGATAATTCCATAGCCAATGGAATCAAATGCACTACACTATCATATATTTACAATGGATCTTTTTATATTTTATTTATGATTCTTAGCATGTATAGTCACCTATCTTACTAATTTACACTTTCAAATAATTATAACAATAAAAAAAAATCTGTGTGCAAGCTAAGTATATTTTTTCATAGTGTTTTTGAAAAATAGAATTTTTTCATATTTAGCAATCATTATTGTACATCTTTAGCATTTTGATATTTTTTAGTTTTACACCTATTATTACATTAAAAAAATAATCAAAAATAGGTTAAAACATATTGATGAACATGAACTTTGTTTTTGAGCCCTTGATTTTCTAATTTGGTTTTAAATTTCATTATTTTTTTATCTTGTTTTCTTAAAAACTATGTTTTGAGAATTTTAAAACTCATTAGAGCTATCATTATGGGTAAATCAGTCTCCAATTTTATATGAGCCATAGTGTGAGTCGTACTACTTTAATACATAATCTATTAGATAATAATATATATGGATTTTAGTTTCCACATACCTCATGGTATATCGAAACTATCCATGGTATTATTTTTCAGCCATAGGAGGCCTTCAACCATTTTTCCTTGTAGTGCACCTGTAAGCAGTTACCCCCAAAAAATCACTCTAATTATACCCTAAATTTGAGATAGTGTGGCTATAGGAATGATGGAATATTCCATAGTTAGTGCTTTTGTAGTCATGTTCACTATTTACAACTAGGATCAATATATTTGAAAGACTACAAAGTAAACACACATTGACTAGTTGCACCCTTAATTCTTGTTGCAAATTTCAAAATTTTAAAATTTAATTTCTTTTTTCACCCATTTTAATTTTTATTTTACACCTTTGAATTTTAATCAATAAGATTCCTTCATTTATTCCTCTTAGGCATATTGTTAGATTAAGTGGAACTACTATAGATCATATTCATAGTCCTTTAATCTCTTCTAAAATGGATAATATAGACATTTTTTTATCAATATGATGAAGCAACCCTTCAAAACTGTATGCACATTGAAGATGATGTTAGTGATAAAAATGATGATCAAGATAATAAATATATACATGATACTAAAGTTAATCTTGAAAGCTTTGATATAATTACTCAAAATAAACTCAATGGTGTTGATCCAAAACAAGTCAAAGAGTTATCCAATTTACTTCAAGGACTTTGATAATGTCCCCAAAAAGTGGAAAACATTGTCCAATTACTCATAGCATCTAAGACTGCACATTAAACAAATATTATTTCATCTCAAGCACAAAAACAAGATGTGCCTTTAAAATTTATCAATCTTCCAATTTAAGGTATTATAGTTTCCACTATTATCTCTATTCTTATATCAACACCCATAGTTATATATGTGCCATCATACTTAGGTATATGGGCATCACTTAGTTTACAAAATATTAATATGCCTGGATGTACAAGCATCATACACACATCCCTTGATCACTACCCAAGGTCCACTTCCAACTTCACCTAATGCATCTTCTCTTGAGAAAATTATTCGAGCCCTACATGCTAAAGTATTTCAATTGGATCAAGGTGACTCTAAAGGTACTCACTCAATGGATTCTTATACTTTTTTTCATAATCCTTTGGCACCCAAGATAACCTCTTACTCATTACCAACAAGTTTTCTACCTCCTAAGCTACCACTCTATAAAGGTAAAGATGATTCTGAGTAACATATTTGATTATTTTGTACAACATGCTTAGACTATGATTACAAATTACAATGAAAATGTGTTCATCAAGATCTTTCCAACAAGCCTAAAATATTATGATCTATGATGGTTCTATGATATCCTTCTTTAATTAGTTATATCATGCAATCCCTTGGCAGATCAATTTTTATTAGACTTTTCTATCAATGTTGGTGAAAATTTATCTTATGCATAAATTTCAAAACTTAAGAAAGGGTCAAATGATCGAATCAATGAATATGTTCTATGGTACAAAACTATGCTAGTTAAGATGAATAACTCTATGATAGATAAAAAATTACAAGACATCTTCACCAAAAGCTTGCTAGCACCACTTTATGAATCCATTATGTTTGATAAATTCAAATACTTTTATGAGATATGTCATAAATCAAATAAAGAGAAGTTAGACTCCTAACATTGAAAAAAACTAAAGTATGCACCAAGTGATCCATCTACTTCCAATACCATGTTTCAAAGTGAAAGAATGAATGACAATATATTTTCAAAAAAATGTGGAAGCATACTCAAATAGATGCACAAAAAAGGTAAGATAGTACCTCAAAGTCAGCCAAAACATGGAAATGTGAGACACAATTTGTTAAGCAGGGAAACTAAGTCAATAGAATAAAACCCCACATGTATTAAGAATGAAGGGTTATAATAATATTCTATGGATTACACTCTTAATGAAGAGAATAAAATAAATAAGAGGATATAAAATAAGAATGACCTTCAAGTCATAAGTAAGGAGAGGACACTTCAAGTGTTCTAAGAAATAAAATGAGAGAATTCTTTAAATAGAGTGAGGAATCTAAAAGGAGTTACAAAAAATATCCATCAAAACCTTGACCAACCTTATTAGTGTGTGCCTAATGTCACTAATCCCTATGAGGTGAGGGGGAAGTATGTGACGAGTGTTTAAGGAGTTACATGTGACATGGAACTCCAAGATTCCATTCAAAAGGGACAAAATAGGTGTGTCACCTCACATATTCCCTTGATATGTGAATTAAAAAATTATATGGGAATAAACATACACACACCTACATAAACTTATGATAAATAAAGTGAAACCAAAAAAAGATTAATTTCCAACACAAAACAAGCCAGACTACAAATTCAAGTCTAACGAAATAAAAAATGAAACAAATATAATAGTAAATGCAATACCACAACCATCGAACAAGCCTTAATTAACAACTCCTCCAAGGAGATAATTTACAAGGTTACTAAAACCTCTCCATATCTTATTACATAAATTAATTGATTACAATCTTATATCTCTACCTCCACCATTTGATCTTTATTTAACCAAGATTTAACCTAAGATATTTGATAGTAATGCATATTGTGACTACCATATATGTATTGGACATTTTTAAAAAAAATAGTACAAGTTAAGACATAACATACATCATCTTGTCGATGATAATACTATTGATTTGAGCATATCCACAAATGAAATCAAACCACAATGAAATGACAAATCAAAGTTGAAAATATTTAGTAATTCGTTCCCAAATCATTTTACAAAAGAGATACTAGATAATTCAAAAGTACATCATGCATACAATGCACATCCTCCTCTTAGGTCATATGGGCATCCAATAGATGAAATCATTAGTACATTTACAAGCACATTATCACAATGTCCAATAATCATATTTTATGATGTTAAAATTGATGATGATGATTCACATAGTCATGCACTCTTTGTTAGAGCATACATAAAAAATAAACCTATACATAATGTTATGATTGACAAAGGGTCAAGAGAAAATGCATGTATAATGACACTCCTTCACAGTATTAGATACAAAGAGAAATATTTACAAGCTACGTCAATAGTATTCAAATCATTTGATGTTCACACATAGGATACTTTGGGACATATAGTGCTACCTCTCCATGTTTATTTAGCAATAGTGACAACTCCATTTCTAGTCCTACAAAGCACATTGGTCTTTAATATGTTATTAGGATGCCCTTGGATACATAAGATTCGTGCAATACCATATATGATGTATAGATGCCTCAAATACATAATTGTAATCAAGTTATCAAAGTTTAAGGCATTCAATGCGAGCACCCTCTATAGTCAATGGTAAATCCTTCGCCTCCCCCACCACCACCATAGTTGGTTGTGGAACCTATTCAAGAGCAATATAAAAACATAATTATGGCACCTACTCCAAAGTAAAGTCAAAGATAATCAGTGTACCCATTCAAGAGCATAATGTATATTTAATTGTGGTACCTATATATAATCTTTATATACAACTAGTTCAAGGAAAACATGTATAACTTCTTAAGTAGCAAGCTTCATATCAAATAGTTACTCATAGTTCAAATAAGTATAAATCTCATACAATGCATCCTAATAAAAATCTTTGGATAGTTTGCATGTTCCATAGTGAACACAAGAAATAATATCTTATATAATTATATAGTAGACTTTACTAAGACCTATACCTTCTCGAGCTTCACACCCTATAAAATATTCTATGAGCAATGATCATGACAATTATGTTATAACACTTGCTACCTTTTTAGATTCAGATACATCCATGTGTAACACTTTTAATCTATGTAAAATCAATCTCTAACTCTATGAACCAAACATGCACTACGGTCCTCCTATTGATGGGATCATAGTCTACTTTCTTTCCTAAAATGTTAAAAAAATCAAATATTACAAAAATACAAAAACATTGAAAATATTTTGAATAAAGAAAAAATATGGACCTAAACATAACATAAGATGCTAGTTACTTCTTTACATATGTTATTTATCACACATTTTTTTAGATAACATATTCATTTTTCATACACATACATTTCACAAGGTATGTGAATGTGATGTAGGACATAAATTGTATATGCATTCTTATATGATGTACTCCCTTCTACAAAATTTCCATGACTATGCTCTATGCATTTTATTTTATAGGTTACACTATAACAATTTATATATATATCTATAGCCTCAAATGCAATGTTGAGCTAAAAATCTTGCAATTATCTTTCTAATCACTCATATTTTTCATTATAAGACATAAATATGCTTATTTTATATGATATGAAATTGATACATATGGATAAAGTCTACTAGTTTTCACTTGTTTGATGATCCTTCGATGTTGTTACTTTATTGCATGATAGGCTAGACATTGCTTGCTTATTGTGTGTGGCCCTTAGACCTTGTATGTAAATTTTTTTGAACATATCTATGATATTTTTTCTTGATATGTGTTACATTTAAACATGTCCATTTCTTTTCTCCCTTGGCCCTTTGTTTTTTATGACATTTGAACGTCCCTTATTTGTGACATTCTTAATGTCCTTTGTATGTGGCCCTTGAATTTCTAGTGGAAACATACTCATGTCCATTGTATATGGCTCTTATCCTTATTGTATGACATTGTGTGTTGTGATTACTGACCTTGATTAGTGGTGCCATGATACATATACTCCACTTATACTATGAATTATACTTCAAATATGTTTATCCGACTACATGCATCATTGCTAAATATATCTAGACATAACAATTATATTCCTCACATTCCATATGTTACATGCATGCCTCAAATAAAAATCACACTTTATACGATAACATACATTCCAATGTGATGGCATAATAATCTATGATGATATCTTTATCACATGATATAACCTAATCTTCTTTTGAAATGATTGAATTTCAGGCTACATCCCTCATCCCAAAAGGGGGCATCACAGTAGGATTTCTTAGAGATCCAAGCTTTAATGAACAAGTCAAAAATCAGATTTGGGATAAATTACAAGGTTTAAACATACATAATACATGATTTCAAAGTTTCAAAGTAATACAAAATCTGATTTTATAACCAAGTGTAGTTTCTAAAAATTCAAAGTAATTCAAAAATCAAACATATGATAGATATTGGTAAATTGATACATATTATTAAGACATATGACATGCATATGCACTCACTTTTCAAAGAATCAAAGTACAAAATCATACATACTTAAATGGATATGCATGGGCATATACAAACAATCACAAGATCAAAGTTATAGGTTAAAAATATAATGAAAATTGAACATATAGGTGCATATCATATTATATCACTTGGAAAAAATTCAAGGAGAATGATATTCATTCATGTTCAAGCTTATTCAAAGTTCAAAATGTGAAGTTAAAAGTTTATAAAAAACATGAAACTTGTTCATGCACATTTTCAAAGTTAAAAGTTACAAATCCAAAGGAAAAATATTCATTTCAAATTAAAATATACAAAAAATGTGGTTATGATGGGGGCATGAAAATTATTCACTCTTTTAATCATCCAAAATATAATCTAGATCCACTTGTTGGAGTGTGATTTTAATCTATGTAGGTAATATATGTTGAGGTTCAATGACACTCAATGGCCATGGCATTACTTCTAGTGAACCCATTATGTGGTTCCATCTTCTACACAAGTGATATATGTTTGAGTCTAGTGACACTCAATGACCTTGACACCGCTTCTAGTGAACCCATTATGGTTCTTATTGGCCATTTTGGACCACATACCAAGCTTCTTCCTAGTTTGAGTAAATGAGCAAAATTTTAGATTGGATGAGTGGACCAAAGGCTTAGAAAAGGGGATAAAATTTCAAAATGAAGAAGAAAAATAGGTTCTCACATGTTTTAAGAATTCAAGAGCATGAACCAAGTTTTCACAAGTCTTAAAAATTCATCATAACATTGAAGGGATGAATAAAAGATGAATTGTGTAAGTCTAAAGGACTAGATCATCATCAGGACATCATGCAAAAATGAATAGATTGGTTCACTTGTATATTTTATAAGTTTTCTCAAGAATCCCTTAAAAGCCAAAGAGTCACATGAGATTGAAGTTATTGGTTCCTAGATCATCCTTTGAAATTTTCATACCTTGATGAGTTTTCTAGCTCAAGTTATGAGTCTTCAAATTTGAGCTTACAGATCAAAATGTTTATGTGGACATAAAAATAAAGCTCAACATTTATCCATTGGGGTTCAAAGTTTAATGGTTACACAAACACTGATGACAGTCGTATGGACATAAAATGATAGGTGTGAGAACATTAAACTTAAGCCTTGGTATATAACCATTGGGGTTCAAAAATCCTAAGATGTCCATGCAGATGTCAAATAATGGGCATGTAGACATAAAATTTGGGACTCATGAGTTAGCCATTTGAGTTGAAATAGTGGGTCTAGGAAAATATGATGGTGCAAACTCATTCATACATCTTGATCCAATGGTATGAGCTTGAGTCAACATGTAAAAGGATCTTAAAATCAATGGCTTGTGTTTATTTGTACCAAATAGATCTATGGTACAAAAGAGGTTAAATGTTAGGGTGTGGAGCTAAAAGCTTCAACTATTTGTAGACACGAAGAAGAGGATGCTGAAGAATCAGATGCACTGGTGTTGGCAGCATGATCGACGTCGGTCAGATACAGTGCAGAAGGCAACCGGCGACGGCAGCTAGTCGGCCAAGTCGGTAGCACCAGGCAAGCAGGGACCAGCGTCGATCGCCTATGTATTCTAGAATTGCTATTGAAGAACAGTCGGTTAAGTGAAGCGAGTGTTTGCATGTCAAATGACTAATTATAGTCACGAGCTGCGTGTCTAATTATTGTAGTTAGATTTCTATTTTTGTAACCATGGGATTCTATTTAAAGAACCATGAGGCATGTATTGTAATTATCAAGAAGGCAAGTAAAAGCATTGAAGCAAGCAAGGTCAAGGAGATCTACAGGTGTAAGGTCAAGGAGATCAGCTGAAGCATTCAAGGAGGGATAATAACTTAGGCTATATAGTTGTTGTGTTGAGCAAGAGAGAGAGGGAAGAAGGTCTTGAGGTGTGGCAAGCCTTTGAAGTGGAGGAAGAAGTGGCATCTTCCTTATTGTATTTTCTTCTAGTAATATCTAATACAAGAGTGTGTATTGTCTCTCAAATTCTTTGTTGTCTCAAGTTTCTAGTTACTTAATCATTCTGGTATAATTCTGTGTTTAATTGCTTATAAGAAAGTAATCAATTGTGTTTTCGTTGGATAAAGGGTCACCTAACAGTTGGTATCAGAGCTACGGTTTACAGGAAGCAGGTTATTGTTTTTGATTATAGGTCATTCATAGGGTTTTTTGATTGAGTGGGAGTTCAGCAATGGCAGAAGAAAGTAAGCTACGAATGGAGAAGTTTAACGACAAGAATTATCAACATTGAGGGATGCAGATTGAGGATTATCTGTATCAGAAGGATCTGTACTTACCATTGGGTGGGGTTGCATGCAAGCCCATAGATATGAAGGATGAAGAATGGAGTGTTCTTGATCGGAAGGCTCTCGGTTCCATAAGGTTAAGCCTTGCATCATCTGTGATTTCCAGCTTATCACAGTGCAAGACAACGGAAGAGTTGATAAAGTCCTTGGTGAATTTATATGAAAATCCCTCGGCTTCTAATAAGGTATATCTTATGAAGCAGCTATTTACTTTGCAAATGCAGGAAGGTGGATCGGTACATACTCATCTCAGTGATTTCCATGGTTTGGTAAACCAATTAGCTTCAATCAATATTGTTTTTGATGATGAGGTAAAGGCTCTCTTGATTTTATGTTCTTTGCCTAAAAGTTGGGACAGTTTGGTTATGGCAATAAGTAATTCTGCATCTGCTTCTAAAATCTTAAAATTTGATGATGTTGTGAGTGTGATCTTGAATGAGGAAATATGTAGGAGAAGCACAGGTGAATCATCAGGGAATGCTCTAAGTGCAGAAAGTAGGGGAAGGCAAAGGGAGAAGATTGAGCAAGGGAAATCAAGGTCGGGAAGGAGATCCGAGTCCAAAGGTGTTACCTATTGGTTTTGTGGAAAGAAAGGACATACAAAGAAGGAGTGTTGGTTGAGAGATAAAGAGAATCAACATGCAGGTATTGAAGAAGCAAAGGATGCAAATATTGTGGTACAGGATGCTCTCATACTTTCTTTGGATAGTCAGGTAGGATCATGGATTTTAGATTCTGGTTCATCTTTTCATGCATCCCCAAACAGAGATTTGTTCCATGAGTATGAACAGGGAGACTTTGGAGTGCTTTATTTAGGGGATGGTACGCCTTGTCAGATAGTTGGCAAAGGGAAAGTGCAGTCTGAGATTGCAGATTGACAACACATGGGTGTTGAAGGAGGTCATGCATGTTCCAATTCTGAAGCAGAGTTTGATTTCTGTAGGAAGGTTGGGTGATGAGGGATGCACAATAACCCTCACAGTGGACTCTTGGAAGGTTACCAAGGGTGCACTTGTTCTAGCAAGAGGTAAGAAAGTAGATACTCTTTATCTGTCTACTTGTATTGTTGATTCTACTTCTAGTTTATCTACTTCAGCTGTAGATTCGAAGATGTGGCTTAATAGGCTTGGTCACATGAATAAGAAGGGAATGGATGTTCTTGATTCAAAAGGTATGTGTTCAGATTCAGAAAGCATAGATAGAGTTCATTGCAGAAAAAGGAAATTTGATGCTTTTGACAGGAACAAAGAAGCCTTGGTGTTTATGGAGGAGATGAAGGATAGAGATCAGTCACAGGGGCTGAATAAATTTGAGCAAGGTAGCATGGATAGAGGTTTGATCCAAGATGAGCTCGCAGATGAAAAATTCATCACTTGCAAAAAAACACAGGTACCGACGCCGATGCTCCCATGGCACCGACGTCGGCCAGACAGAAACTGACATCGGTCATGTGCAGACCAGCAGGGTCATAGGTCAGGTCAGGAGAAGTCCGACGTCGGTCATTAGGATCGACGTCGGTAGGAGGGACACCGACGTCAGCCAGGGAAACAACGTCGATAGTCAGGGTCAGTGCAAGGAACCGACATCAATCGAGAGCAGACTAGGAGATGGCCGAGATCAGTCACTGGAACGAATGATGGGTGGATAGTTAGCTGTCAAGGAGTCTCAAACACCCATATGGAGGTCAAAAATGGTAAGTGAACCTCATATTCATTGTTCACCTTCTTTATATTGCTTACTAATAGTCAAGAACTAGGAAGATGGAAGAAGCAATGCAGGTAGAATCCAGAAATAGTGGGAGCTTGGCATGGATGAGGAGTGTGAGTCCTTGGAGAAGAACCAAATAGGTATTCATTGGTAGAGTTGTCAGCTGGAAGAAAGCACTGGATAGAGGGATGGATTCCCATATTAGAGAAGAGAGTGGATGGACACATGAGACAGAAGGCTATGGTATATAGTCTTGATTAGGCTGCAGACAATGGAGGTTTGACCATTGTATTTTATCTTTACCAGGTTGGATAATATTAGCTACATTATCCTATTACTATATTGTGTTACTTATTGCAGGGTTTTATATACAGGGAGTTTTCTGAGCTAAGGGTAGAGTTGGTTCAGAAGTATGCCATGAAGAATTTGGGAGCAGCAAAATTCTTGTGGCATAAGTGACAGGTATAGCATCACAGGTTTGCATGGTGGTTGGTCTTCAAGAGTGACTTAGAAGAGGGATACAGAGCCAAAGAGAACAAAATAGATGGTGTACAGGTACAGGTATAGTAGCAACTGTTTATCTCCAAGTGGGAGATTGTTAGGGTGTGGAGATAAAAGCTTTAACTATTTGCAAACATGAAGAAGAGGATGCTGAAGAACCAGATGCACCGGCATCAGCAACATGACCGATGTCAGTCAGATACAGTGCAGAAGGCAACCAGCGATGGTAGCTAGTCGGCCGACGTCGGCAGCACTAGGCAAGCAGGGACCGGCGTCGGTCGCCTGTGTATTCCAGAACTGCTGTTGACGAACAGTCAGTTAAGTGAAGTGAGTGTTTGCATGTCAAATGACTAATTATAGTCACGAGCTGTGTGTCTAATTATTGTAGTTAGATTTCTATTTTTGTAACCATGGGATTCTATTTAAAGACCCATGAGGCATGTATTGTAATTATCAAGAAGGCAAGTAAAAGCATTGAAGCAAGCAAAGTCAAGGAGATCTACAGGTGTAAGGTCAAGGAGATCAGCTGAAGCATTCAAGGAGGGATAATAACTTAGGCTATAGAGTTGTTGTGTTGAGCAAGAGAGAGAGGGAAGAAGGTTTTGAGGTGTGGCAAGCCTTTGAGGTGGAGGAAGAAGTGGCATCTTCCTTATTGTATTTTCTTCTAGTAATTTCTAATACAAGAGTGTGTATTGTCTCTCAAATTCTTTGTTGTCTCAAGTTTCTAGTTACTTAATCATTCTGGTATAATTTCATGTTTAATTGCTTATAAGAAAGTAATCAATTGTGTTTCCGTTGGATAAGGGGTCACCTAACATTAAAAAGTCAAGGATATGACAACAAGGAACTACAAGACCAATAGGAATAAAGATAGTTTGGAGCTATTTGATTGGTCTTAGTTGATATTCAATGGTCAAAGTCAAACCCAAGAGCTTTCTCATTGGAGATTAAAGAATCAATTTTTTACCAAAGCAAGTAAAAGCATGGAGTTGAGTTCAAGCATGGCTCAAGTTAAACAAAAACCAACATCTTAAAGGATGTCATAAAAGCAGACACATAGAATTCAATAGCTTCATCGCCAGAACTATTTAAATGAAATTGACCCTTCTCTCCACTCTTACACATTGTAACAAACCAATAAGGAGTGATTAATGCCTTGACAAACTCTAATAAATTGATCTGATTATTCCAATTACATCAACACTAGAACTCAGTTTAGAATAACTTAATCACACCATTACAAACATAAAGGAGTATCAATGAGGGAATAATGTAACTATGTAATGGTTTGAAGTGACTTGAATCAATCAAGAAACTTAAAAATGTAGAGGTAGTTGTAACTGTGGTTCAAATGGAGTTGATCTCATTGATTCATTTTTTAGAACCAAATATCTCTCTCTTACTTCCCTTTCTTCTATAAATATAGCCTTTAAGATATTGATGAACATCCCTCAAGATGATATGACTAGACTCTACTAGAAATTATATTTTGCACTTCTTGGATTAATGAATAGAGTATTTTATAGTTATTTACCAATATGTACTTAGTGTTTTGTATTTGTTCAATATGCAAAAGTGGTTTTCATCTTCCCTTTATAGGTCCAAGTTTAACCTAAGTTCTAATAAACTTTCCTTGCAAGTCATCTAATGTGTTTTAATATTGATGTCTCAGGTGTAGAGAAGATTCTTCACTGTAAGTGCTTTCAATTAGGCCTTACCCTCATTGCCCTTCAACCTAAGTCCATCAAATTGACCTCTAGATGAAACACTGTTGCTTGAAAACCATTATAGGCACTACATTAGTTCTATTCATAGTCCATTAGTGTGCTAATGAGTTTAATATTTAGAGTGGATCTTTGAAATTTGATGAATCACCATAAGTTAGAATAGGTTTTACTTTATGCAATCTCTTGACTCTTCACCCCAACTTATTTAAGTCTTAGAAAGAGAGGTCCAAATTATCATATCTAAGGAACTAGCCTCATTAGAAACACTAGAGGTCTGACCCAAACATAAATAACCCACAACCTAGGGTCATTTCATGTTGGATTAGGTTTGAAAACAAAACTTGAACACTTCCGTCTTCAGCTAGGGTGTAGCCTAAGTCCCCAACAGTTATAGATTTTTGGATTAGTGCTTTGAGTACTACTCCTTATTCATGAGATTTAGAATAATGTATCTTTCCAATTTAAGATCCCAATTAGTTATTCAAATTGAGATTTGATCACTCTCAAGTTTCTATTATTTCAAATTCAAGTGATTCAATAAGGGGAAATAGTTCTCTATCATCAGTTACAAGTTACAAGGTAATTTGGTTTTACCTACATATAGGTGTACTCCTTCCTTGATCTCTTTTAATATTTTTTTAATTTTTAAAGTTTAAGCTTTTTTAAAAATGACTACTTCATGAATTTTCTAATTTGAGTGCCTCACAAAATTGAAGTATCCACTTAAAGAATAAGTGTGTCATACACACTTAAGTTCAATTCCTTCTATTTTAATCTAGCAATTTCACTACTATAATAAAGGTGGGGAGGGGATGTAGACACATAAATTTGGTCATAAGTATTTAAAAATGTTAACTCTTAACACATCTTGAGCCACACGAATTGTTCCTAATTACATCACTCTTATATGTCATTTATCTAAGTAATTTATCTATATATAAGTTTGACCCTTGATTTGTCATAATTATCACACAAAAATTTTAATGACAGTAGCTCAAGCTACTTAAAATCACCTCTAGATAATCTCCAACAAAGGAAAAATGTCCCTAGTTCTTCTATATAAGTCCATGCTAGGAAGATAATAGTTCTTTGCACCTCTATCTACTTAGGCTAACCTCATCCTGCACTAAATAACTAGTTTCTAAACTTGAAATCAATCTTTTGGATCTTTCCACATGTTTCAAATGAATGACTAAAGGAAATTATCAGAAGGTTCACCTAAAAATACATATCAAGAGTCACTCATTATCCCCACTTGGTATTCACTTCTCTCAAGCATTCACACTATTTCACATTGTGTAAATGTGCCCTATTCTCTCCAAATTCAATATTTCACAAGAAGCAACTATAAGCCAAGCCCAGTGCATCCTAAATCAAGTCAAGTGATATTACATTTTCAAGTATCAATACATATTTCAAGCTGAATGCACATAGTTAAGGAGCACAATTGCATAATCACTATAGGTGGGAGAACTATGTTGGCTTGATTTCCCTCTTTAGAGTATTGGATATGTAGGCAATGGTTAATCATGAAGGGGATGATTGAAGTAAGCTCAACCCATTACACTCCCCTCTTTTTTATATATTTTCAAGCTATCAAAGTGATCTTATGTTTTCAAAGGTAATATATGTCAAACAAAAATATTGCATAACATAATCTAAATTATGATATCTCAGATTACTTAGTAGACATGAGAAAAAAAGGCATAATGATTATTTTTTATCATAATCAACAAGGATAAATCTATAGTCAATAGACTCAAATGTACTACACTGCCATCCAATTTCAATGATCACATCAAAGAATATTCTCTACTTCTATCTTTGATCGATCATTTCTATGAACTCTACTTTCTCTATTTTTTCTTGTCAGTCATTTATCATAGTCAACTGGGATAAGTCCATAGTTAATAGACTCAAATGTACCACATTATTATCCACTTATAGGGGACCTATCCATATTTTGTCTCTATTTTTTTATTATGAGCATGTACAGTCACCTCTCTTATTGATTTCTACTTTCAGACAATCAAAAATGTTAACAAAAATATGTGTACAAGTTAAGTATATATCTTATTAGTGTTTTAAAAAAATAACAATTTTCCATATTTATCAATTTGTCAAAATCAAAATAGTCAATTATTATACATCTTTAGCATTTTGATATTTTCTAGTTTTAAACCTATTATTACAATCATAATAATTTATTTATTTGATCAAAAATAGGATAAATCACTTCCCTAAACAATTCCAAATTACCTTGAATGACTCATCATTATAGTATAACAAAGGTAAATAATATAGTCTAACACACACCTCCTTAGATTAATGAATATCTTGATCCTTCAGAAAGTTAGCTTACTAAAGAAAGATCTCCAACTTCCTATACTTAATCATACAACAATGGTTGTGAATAATCCTACCTCCACACTCTAAATTGGGAAATTTAACAAATAACTAATATTTCAAAGGTAATGAAGATTTATTACCTTGAAATCCTTCCAATTATTACAAAGGCACTCCTCCAAAATCTTCTCTCTTTAATGTTTATCAAGTAATCTCCTGAAAATGGCAATATAGGCCAAATATTCACAACCTTCTTTTATCAAACCCATAGGAATATCAATAATCTTCATTAATTAGAGCTAATAGAAAAAATTAGATATAAATAAGGAAAACCTACATAATCGTCATCCAATCTTTATATCTTATGATTTAATTCCTCCTTAAGTCTCATATGATCCTTCCCATAAAAAAATTGATCATGCAAATCCTCTAATGATTCAATCCTCAATTTTTCCTTCGATACCTCCCTAACCGAAACCGATCCATAAATTTTTACAATAGTATTCAACTTTTCCTTATAAAGACCACTCACAAAATTTAAATACACTTTAAGTCTAGAAGATTCCTTAAATTTACAAAAAAAAATGATAGATTATCCAACAAATCCCTTTCCTTAGAATCATAACAAGTCACTCATTTTCCATTTTGTGCATATTCCCTTACTCCACCAGCTCTATTCAAAATTTTGTTAGTAATAAACACTTATTTATGTTATATATTTTTTGTTGAAATTAATATGAGTAAAATATATTAATTGTATATATGTATTGTTTATGAACAAAGCCATGTGTGTAGCCCAAAATACACATGTATTTTTGTTTTCAAAATGTCCACAAGGAAAGTTTTGTATTTTTGTATTTTTTTATTAAAAATAATAATAAGCTAGATAAATTAATTATATACATTATAAACAAAGCATGTGGTTTACCCATTAATAAGTATTCATATATATTTGAATCAAACATGGAAGGGAAGTTTTATATTATTTCCATTTTTTACCTTTTCCTGAAAAGGTGAGATTAACAAGATATCTTCAATGTTCATATATGTTAGTGTAGACAAGCCATGAATGTATCCAATAATAATTATACATCTCAATTTTTAGAATTCCCATAAGGGTGGTTTTGAAAAAAAAAATGTAGTTCCTATTTGTTAATGAAAATAATAGTATAAGTCAAGTATATGCATTGTATGTAAATAGTGGTTCTAAACAAGCCACGTGGGTACCCATCAATAACCATACATTTTTTTATAGAAAATACCCAAAAGGAATTTTATATATTTTTTCAATTTGTATTTGTTTATGTAATCTAATATAAGTTTGGTATATTCATTTTATATACATATTGATTATAAACAAGACATGTTAGTATCCCACCAATATCGATATTTGTATTTGAAAAATATCCAAAAAATTAATTTTGCATTATTTATCATTCATATATATATATATATATATATATATATATATATATATATATATATAATGCTTTGATATAGAAATACTCATTATATATATGTAGTGAATGTAAAAAAGTTGAGGGCATACCAACAATAGTCATACATTTATGTAATTCCTTAAAGTATTTGGAATAATTTTACCAATACAAAATTAGGTATGGGTTGTGACCAAGGTCACATTTTATTGATAATCTATTTTTTGTGTTTGAGGTCGAGTGTAGTAGGTTGGATCCAAAATTTCCTATTCTAAACATAGGTATTAATTTATGCACATGGTCTTGTATTTACATTATTAACCTAGGACAATGGCAAAACAATGTTATTATTCAAACTTGTTGATTTTGATTCATTTATTAAAATATATTTTAATTTTTGTTTTGTTTTCAAGAGCTTTCTAATTGAGGTCATGCACATCTAGTGAAAATAATGGATATTTTAAACATAAATATTGATCTAAACACTTGGTCATGCAATAACATTTTTAATATAGGAAACTAGACTTGTGTAGGAAGAGATTTAGTTTTATAGTCCAAACTTTCAAAACAAATGTTTTTATTCCTAGTTGTTGATTTTTATTTGATGCTTAAAGCATCCAGAAGAATTTGATCAAGATAGAACTAAGTGTGGGTTGTGATTAAGGTGACATTTTACTAATAAGTTCTTTTTTTGGTTTCAAGGGCTTTCAAATTGAGGTAAAGTGCATTAGGTTAGAACATTAGCTATTATAAACATAAGTAATTTAAAAATTAATATCCTCTTCCATAAGTTATCAAAACCATATTTTTTCTTCTATTATTGCATCATTTTACATAAATTTGAAGTATCTTTATTTTTTTATACTCTAAACTCAATAGTTTATTTACAGTTGCCATTGCATTATTGAATACAAATGTTCACTTGACAAGTTCTTCTCATTTGGTTAGAAACATTAAGAGGGGTATTTATTTAGTTTAAAATACTCACCAAAGACATGTCCTAAAAATGAGAAAAGATGAATATTTTAGATCAAATTTAAAACTTAAAATCCCAACCTAATGCAACCCGACATAGATATAATATGAAGAGTGAAGAAAGTAGAAATAACTCAGACAAAGATAAATTTAAGTTGGTAGAATATAACAGATTCAAGGAGTATTTTTAAAAAGGCATTTGCCATCTTTTGGATATAGTGGATAAGCTCTGCAGTCTGAGATATGTGAAGGAAGGAATTAACCTTCCTACCATCATAATGGTGGTTGATTAATTCAACGGAGGGTCTAGTATATTGGAGTCAATTTTAAGAATAAGTCTTCTTCATGGGAAACATATATGTATAAGAGTTCCTCTTATTATGAGATTAAAAATTTCAACCAATTAAGACTGAAATTATTTTTAAATACAAGGACGATGAACATTACATCATAGAGTCCAAAATTATAGATATGCTCAATTATGTCACTAAAGACATATCAAGAAAAAATAAGGGCATAAGCAATGTACCCATTACTCTTCATGTCAAAAATATGCATGCTCTATATTTTACACTAGTATATTTATCAAATATCATTAGGGTCCTCATCCATGGCCAGCCTAACATAATTATGAGGTATAATGATCCTATGAAAAGAATCATACTCAATGCATTATTTCTAAAATGGATTTCCACACATTTGAATCCATAATAATGTTGTAGAGGGTTGATGTAGATGGAGAAAGGATTTTAGTTGTTGTTGCTAAGATTAATGAAGCTCCTGAACAAATTTTGGAAAAAGGAACTATAGATGCTGCAAATATAGCTTTGGGTTATGTAAGTGTTATGAATGCCTTTGATAGTGAATCAGATAAAAAAGCAAAGAGAAAAGAGAGAAAATTATTTGCTTCCCACCCTTTCCTCTCATAAATCAATAAGTTTATGGTTAGTGTTCCTATGTTGACAAAGAATATTATGCACAAATTAATTGTAAACATTTTAAATACATTTCATATAATAATCAATGACATAGATAACATGCTTTCAAAACACCATGAATAACAAAATGGCCTACCCCATATTTTATCTAGTCTTACAAAATTCCACCTATGACTAAAAAGATAAATGAGTCATTAAAGGAATCTCTAAGAAATTTGCTCCTTCAAGGTGACTACTAACAGTTTCTATAAGATAATATGATGCATTGTGCAACAAGACTGAATATGATGTTCTTGAATGTTTATATAAACTTGTGTGCCACATAGAATAATTTTTGTGAAGGCAGGTAGCTCTTATTAAAAAAATTGGAAATGTTGAAAGAAGCAAATGATGTGGGGCTCCCCAAATTTTTGTTCAGGGTTGTTTTCTTAAATATAATGAGTAATCACACCAATGTTTTTTTATAAAAAAATCCTTGGAGTTGTTAATAAGATATTGGATTATCTTGATAGCATTATTTTTCCTATGATTGAGGTAGAATCTCAAAGTTAATTTTTAATTGAGTATTGTAACTAGACAAGTTGCAAAGGGTCTTATTCAAAATTGAAAGAAGAATGCACTGATCATGTGAAATAAATACTTGATATGGATAAGTCTATAGACTTCATTTTGAATCGTATTTACATGGAAACTTGGTATGAATTGCTTAAGTATAAAGGAGGATTCAAACAGGCTCTACTTAAGGAAGAGAAAAAAAATATTGTAAAGGGATTTAGAGGAGTAGATTTAGGCTGCCACAATGTTAATGAATCAAATTTTGATGAGTTAAATACTAATTTTTATTATAAAAATGAAAAGTAATTCCTACATGAAAGTTGTGATTCTTAAATTGGGTGATCAAATTATGTTTCTACTGTAATATCTCTATACAAAATGGTGAATAAATAATTATATGGTGAAATTTTGAAACAAGTTACAACACCCAGACTAAATATGATTAGGAAAAAGACAAAATTGATATGCAGTATATCCCTCTTAAAAAATGCTAAGATTCTTGTCTCAATCATCAAAATGCAAAATGTTTAACTTCAATGACAAACTCTTATCCTTTTGGGAATTTCTCAACTAACATATAATTTAACGTGTTCTAGTATTGATCTATATTATAATCATATTTTGGTGATTATATATTTTTAATACATTTGCAACTCTATTCCATTTATGTAAATTTTTGAAAAAAATAAAAATTTACCTAATTTTTCAATATTTATAATTTTGTATGTCATTAGTGATTTATATTCTACCTTTTTTTTTGAGATGTTCAAAACCATTTGATTTAATGTACTAATATATCTCAAACCAATTAAATAAAAATATCTAATTTTAATAATATTAATGGAGAGTCCCCCCTTAACGGGTCAATGGTGTCGACATATAAGAATAGGAGGAAGGTGAATGTGGGTTGGGTCCCTCCCTCTCCTAGTTGGTTTAAATTGAATTTTGATGGAACTTCACAAGGTAATCTAAGAGCATCAGGATCAAGATGTATTATTAAGACTTGTTTAGGGTATTTGATTAGATCTACCTTGCTTAAGTTGGTGGATGTAACCAACAATGAGTTATAGGCCCAGGTACTAGTTTTAGGGGTGGAGATGGCTTTGTATTGTGGCATGGATAAACTAGTGGTGGAAGGTGATTTTATGGTTATGATTTAGGCTCTTCTCAAGTGGGAGGGTAAGGAATGAAAGATCAATAACATTTTAGAGAAGGTGTGGCCCTGGTTGGATTCTCTTGTAGACAAAGAGGTGCACCATTGTTATCATGAAGTCAATTCAGTTATTGATTTCCTAACCAACCAAGGCATTGACTAGGTTGAGGTGATTAGGGTGGATCATGTGGTCATGGCATGGCTAGAGTCATTTTTGGCCCCCCTCATAGTTATTGATACTTAATTACATGAGTGTCACTTTAAGTGACATTTGGATTATGATGTGATTTGGTGATGGGATTGTTGGGCTCCCATGCTCAATGATTATGGAATTTATGCAAAGTCATGACATATGGAAGTGGAATTTATTCCTTACATGATACAAAGGTAATTTTATTTGCATGACTGGTAATGTTTTGGCTCATGATTTTTTTAGTTTGGCTAGTTTGTTGTTATAGATCACTATGTTGAAAAGAATGGAAGCTGTGGTGGCTGAGGCAGTAGCAGTGCCTATGGTCTTTATGTAATGTAAAAATCAAGAGATGGTATTCTCAAGGGAGGTGTCAACCATTCATTTGAAGAAGTTTTTTTAGGTGCTATTGGGTTAGGTATTACATTCTATTCAGATGATGTTGGGTGAATCTTACCTAAGTACATGTCATTAGGTAAAGGTTAACTCAAATATTGCTTCAATGTTTGTAAGTAAACTGCTAATAATGTTGGAGGATAAGATACAAGTTGTGGAGATGGTGGAATTCATTGTGGCATTAGAATTTAGGGTGGGTTGTTGGAAGTCATGGAGGATGTGGATGTTTAGTGTCAATCTATTTTACCTTTTTCAGGTTGAGATGTGGCAGGGTTTGTCCCTCAAATTTTTAGGAGTTAAGAGGTTAATTCATGGCACTTCTAAGTTTTTTGGAGTCTCTGGATTCAATTTTAATGAACCTCCTTGCTTAGTTTCATCTTTCTCTACTTTCAACACTGTTGGATGTGGCTAAGGCTCCTATCCTAACCCTTGATACTTTGTTTCAATAAAGACACTCAAAGGATTAGATGGAAATAGATAAATTCCTCTCAATGGTGGTGAGTCATTATGTTATATTCTCTCATAGTTGGGTGTAAAAATGCCTTCTCCATGTGGCTTATAGGCTTATGTAGGAATGTTTGGACACTATTCAACAAGTCCTATGCTTGGGAGGAGTCATGTCATGTGGTAAGCTAGTGGTTGGGTTGATGGGCATATCTTAGTTGGGCAAGGGTGGTTCAAGTCTGATGCATGACATGGATAGTTCTGAAGGTATGATGAGTGATGAGGAAATTGTCTTTGTTTTGAATTAGCACTTTATTGATTGGTAGTGTTCAAGTGGGCATTTTGGACACGGTTTTGTATTTTTTTGTCATATCAGGTTCTCCTAGGTGATGGTTTTCTTTGTCTTGGGTGGTGATTTCTTGAAAACCTCTAGTTTGTTTTTTATTTGGTAGTCTTTGACCTATTTTGTAGTCAGTTTTATTGACCTGGATAAGCGGTTTGGCTAGTTTTTATTACCGATAATTTATACTATTGTAACCATTTTTTAAATGAAATAAAATTGGGTAGGGGACCCACCAACCCTAGTTATCAATCTAAAAATTATATAGATTAATGGAGATTAAATATTGAAGTTTATATTACCATTGATTATATGTATGTAAGAATTTAAATTGGGTCTTTTATGATTGTTAATTAGATGTTATATTTTTATATGACTTTAAATCTAGATTTAAATAAATGATGGATGACAATATAACTTCTTTTAGATTCTTAGCATTATAGTTTCTATATAAAATTAATGTAAAACAAATATAGAAATTATAAGCAACATTGTGGAAGGAAACAAATACTTCTCACAAGAGGGAGATGTATGTCAAGGCTTAAATTAATTAAGTTTTATTTTAATCATTAAATTATTTAATAAATGCTATTAAATTTAAAAATAAAATTAATAGCTAATGTGCTTTTCTAGGGCATCACAACCTACCCAAAAAAATGAGTTATCACAATTTTGTGTTTCACATTTAAAATGAGATACATCTAATGTATAGAGGTTACATTAGTTTGGTTGTAATGATAATTTAAATTAGATTATCATAATATAAATTCTATTTCCCCTTCTACCCCTAGGCACAACTCACGATCAAAATTATTATAGAGAAAAAACCATAGTGAACTGTGTTGGCCTTGGCCATTTAGTTCTTATTTCCCTTTCCACAAATGATATAGTGACCTTAATAGGGCCAAAATGTGTATAGGTAAGTACATGTATAAGTTTATTTAAATATCCAATGCTTTCATGGTCCATATTATAGAAATAAAGTTTATTTTAAAATAATTATGTATATCTTATTTACTAAGTTATGATATCTTATCATGATAGTTAGAAATTAATTTGAAAATGATCCAAAAATGGATCTTGTTATATAAGTCATTGGTACTAACTAGTTCCACTATGCTTAATTTTATGTAACATGATTTTAAGACACTTATGTAAGATAATTAATTCTCAATAATTCAATTTAGGGACATAAAATAGTGTGGGGATGATCCAAACACCTTCACATTGATCAGACAGGGATTTCTCAACTCTCTAAACTTTGTGGTTTTTATTATAGGATGAAACCACCCCAGTTTGAAGAGTGGAGATGTTGAAACCATCGTAGTCTATAGGATATAATTACATAACCACCCTATTTGAAGTGATGAAGACATCACCATCATAATTTTTAGGTAGCGGTTGGGTAAGCTCCCTAACAGTTCTATAATACACTATGGTGGTTTTGTCACCATTCAAAATGTGCAGACAATGAACAATTGTAAAAGTTCCTTCTCTTCATGGTAGTTAATTTCAGCTCCTTGGTGAGCTCTAGGATTGAATGGGATTATACAGGGGACTTGACAAAGTAGAGAAAATGTTAGAGAGGTAGTGAGTTGTAAGTAATTTGGATTCACATAATTCTTGGTGATATTGAGTCGTAGTTCTGGTTTGCTCATTGTTGTTAGTTGTATATTTTAGGATATTTATTTATAATAATAAAAATAACATTCAAATAAAATTCACTTCGAGGGGGAAACCTCCAATAATCAGAATACATGAATAAATGAATTAAATAATGAAACTTATGATGATTATGGAGAGCCATGTTCCATAATATATATACCCATAATTGGGAAGATTCACACCCATAATAGGGAAGGGTCACACCCATTTATTCCAATTATGTCAGCCTAACTATTAAGAATTAATAAATGAAAGATAAATGTTATGATCTCCATTCCATAACCTTAGTACTCATAATGTTAGGGGTGTAACATGCCCTTCCCCTTCAAAAAAGCACTGCCCTCAATGCTTAACAGCTCAGGTTACTATTGAATGAATTGTTCATCCTCTCATGTATATTTAGTGGGTAGATTCATCCATTTGATGAGAAATTCATAAATGGCTTGATTGGCTTGATTATGGAATTTCTTTAGTCGTGTCTCTATAAAAGTCTCAAGTACCATAATGAACTTCCCTTCTTCATCTAACTCAGGCAATTCGGACTGGACTAGAAGCTTTGAACCAATTACTTTATTCAAGCATGAAATGTGAAAGATAGGATAAATTTTGGAAGAAGATGGAAGTTGTAACTTATAAGTGACATTTCCAATCCAGTGTATAACCTTGCAGGGCCCATAGAATTTTGGTGTGAGCTTGATGTTCTTATATTTTTTAAGTGATCATTGTTTATAGGGTTGTAAGTGAAAGAACAACCAATTTCCTTCCTCAAAATTCCTCTCACTACGGTGCTGATTAGCTTGTTATTTCATCCTATTTTGAGCCACAACTAAATTCTCCTTAAGGACTTGAAGCACTTCTTGCTAGTATTAAAGATGATCCTCGACCGCACGAGCTTTAGAATGACCCTAAAAATAAGATGTGGTAGAAGGTAGGGGGTAACCATAGAGAGAATCAAATGGTGTTATCTTTATCATTGTGTGAAATTACATGTTATACCACCATTTTGCCTATGAAATCCACTTGGACCATTTTGCTTGTGTTTTTGTGGCAAAACAACATAGGTATCCTTTGAGATATTCATAAATTCAGTTTGGCCATCTAATTATGGATGATAAGATGAACTACGGGCAAGTTTTATGCCCAATGTAGAAAATAGTTTAGTCTAAAATATGCTAGTGCAAATAGGATCATGATCACTAACAATGATTTTGGGAATGCTTGGAGCTTTTGTACCTTTTCTATGAATACTTTTGTCATGATACTAGCTTGAAATGGATGAGAAATCCCACAAAAATGTGTGTACTTGATGAGGTGATACATAACCACTAATATTATGTCCATGTTATTTTATTCAGGTAGGCCTATAATGAATTCTATTCATATTTCTTCCCAACATTGTGCTAGAGTGGCTAATAGTTATAAGAGACCTGGGGTATTAATCATTTCTCTTTTATTTTTTTTGACATATCAAACATTCTACCACAAATTTATGTACATACCCCTTAAGGCCTTCCAAAAAAAAACCTTCTTTATATGGTGATAAGTTTTTAAGAACCTAGAATGTCTTTTGATGGGTGAGTCATGCATGTGAGACAAGATACTAGCTTTCAATTCTAAATTTTTACACAAAAAGAGTTACTCTTTGTACTATAATGAGACTCCTTTCCAAACATACTTATCTATAGAATATTGGTTCTCTTGAAATTTTTGTATGAGGTTCTTAGTTGGAGTGTCTTGTTGCCACTCTACCCATGATGCTTCTACCCATTCAGGTTGTAATAGAGAAATAACATAAAGTTTTGATTCCTCTATTTCCTATCAAGAAAGTTCATCAAATACAATATTCTCCTTTCCTTTTTTTTTAAATAATTTTGAAGTCATATCCTAGAATCTTTGTGACCCATTTATGCTGCTCATCTGAAGACAGTCATTTCTCCAAAAAATTCTTTAGACTCTCATGATCTATCTTAACTTTGAAATGCCTTCCCATGAGATATTGACACCATTGTTTAATTGTGTGAATGATTGCTAACATTTATTTCTCATATGTGGGCCTTACCAAGTTCTTTCCTCTTAGTTATCGACTCTCAAATGCTAAGGGATGCCCTTCTTGCATTAGTACTGCCCCAATGCCAAGGCCAAAAGCATCACATTCTAACACAAATGTCTTAGAGAAGTCTGGGGTAGCTAACACAAGTGTGGAAGTAAGAGATTCTTTCAATTTTTGGAATGCTTGGGTGGATAAGTCTGACCTTGAAAATGAATCCTTCTTCAATAATGTTGTTAAGGGTGTTGTTATGCAAGCATATTTGTGAAAAAATCTTATATAGTATCCTGTTAAACCGAAGAATCCTATTAAACCTTTTATAGACTTAGGTTTTAGCCAATCTTTGATAGGTACAATCTTCTTAGGGTACACTTTAACACCTTCATATGATACCACATTTCCTAAGTACTCTACTTCCTTCACTCCAAAGGCACATTTAGATGTATTTTGAAAAAATTTGATGGTCTTCCAATTCCTTTAATATATTTTCTACATACTTCAAAATTTCTTCCCATGTTTTAATATAGATTAATATGTTATCGAAGAACACTAATACAAATTTATGAAGAAATGGGTGAAAAATTAAATTCATGAGGCTCTAAAAAGTAGATGGAGCATTAGTGAGATCAAATGGCATAACTAAGAATTCATAGTGACCCTCATCTATCTTGAATGCAATCTTATGTACATCCTAATATTTTACCTAAATTTGATGATACCCCATATACAAATATAACTTAGTAAATAAAATAATACCATTCAATTCATCCAATAATTCATTAATGACAAGAATAGGAAATTTATCTTTCAAAGTTATCTTATTGAGTTCCCTATAATCTGGGCATATTTTCCATGACTTGTGATTTTTTTAACCATAATTACTTGAGATGAATAAGCACTTTTACTAAGATGAAAAATAATTGAGTCTAGCATTTCCTTCACTAGTTTTTCAATTTGTGACTTTTGTGTATAGGGGTAGCAGTAAGGTTTAATATTAGGAGGGGTACTTTTTGGATTCAATTCAATTGCATGATCATGATCATTTATTAGAGGTAGGCCCTTTGGTTTCTGAAATAATTTTTTATGTTGTTGAATAATCATTTGAAGATTTGGTAGTTCTTGATTTTCTACATCACGTGCTTCCAAGAAATGTAGTTGTGTTACTATGCCATAAGATCCTGTCTTAACTAATTTCTCCATCCTATGAGAGCTAATAATTTGGATTGGTGGGTACTTTATCCTATTAAGTGTGTAATTTTTTCCATTTATACTGAAAACCATGAATGAGTCTTAAAAATTGAAATACACTATTCCCAATTGTTTAAGCCATTGTACTCCTAAAACTACATGTGCTCCCCCAATTGGTATGGCAAACATTTTTTAATCTAGATGATAGTCCCCCACTGAGAGATTTATAGGATGAAATTTACCACCATAAGAGAGTTGGTTCCCATAGGAAATCATGACTTTAAAATTGGAGACTAGATACACAAATCAATTGAGCTCATTAGCTAATTTTCTATCAATGAAGTTATGGGTACTCCTTGTATTGACTAAAACTAAAACTATCTTCTTCTTTATATAACCCACAACTTTGAGTGTTTATGGTGTGTTTATCCCATTTAATTCATGTAGAGAGATAGTATGGATTTATTCATCCTTAGAATTTGCATTCTCTTATTCTATTATTGGTTCCTTTGTAGCTAATTCATCTTCCTCCAAAACCTCATTCTCAATAGTCATTAGTCTTTTCTCACCATTAGAACACTTATGTCCTCTAGACCATTTACTATCACAATGCCAACATAGGTCATTTTATATTTTTTCCACCTCCTATTGAGGATAGAGCTTGGTAAATTTCCTTTTTAAAATATTTGACCATATTTTTATTGACAATATTAGTCACATTTCTATCTTTCCATCTTGAAGTTTGACATTACATGAATCTCTTGGTAGTAGAATTTCGTTGCTCAAGGTGTAGTGCTTGTTGCATTACTTTCATAATTGTACATGGTTCCAAAAAATGAACATCATGTTTAATTAATCCATTTAGTCCATTGATGTAAAATTGTAGTCTCTAATAAGGTGTTGTTTCTAGAGTTCAGATTGTCAATCTCATATGCTCTACATTATATTCTGCTATGGATAATGTTTGTTTCAAATTTGTTAGTTGCATGAAATAACTTAAATTCCATGTATGCTCATGGTGGGTTGTTAAGTCCTTAATAAATTCATCCCAACTAAGCCCTTGCCATTTATTATCACTCATCATCCACCAGTACCATTGATAAGGTTCATATTCTAGATGTAGTGAGCCTATGTCAACATTTGCATTCTCTGGTATGTTATGAAGCTTAAAATATTTTTCCATGAGAATTATCTAGGATGTTACATCCATACCATCAAACTTTTGGATGTCCATCTTTGGTAGGTGTAATTTTGGCCCTTGGAACTATTGTCCTATGTTTGCTTTATTGTGACCTCCAACATGGTTTGGCTATGTATGAGTGACTATAGGATGTGGATTAATTAGAGAATTCAATTCAAACATTAGATCCTATTTAAACTTGTCTAAACCCTCATTTGATGATGTTTCAAATGGGGAAAACAAATTATCCTTGATAAAATTGACCATTTTTTCACATCCCTTAGGTATGTTTCCTTCCATTTTAAGTGGTGGACAATAAAGGGAATCATTAACATCAGTGGTTGAAGAAAATGAATATATTACAAAAGGCATGGATATATATTTGGTTTTATTTCTATATCTATATTTTTACTCAATTCTTGGAGAAAAGTATCTAGAGTGAGTGGTAACCATAAAAAATTAAAACATGTGTTGTATTAGGAGCATATGTTCCATTGTTAACCAAATTTGACCAACGAATTTTAGAATTTAAAATGCTTCGAATCTCAAAATACAAAGAAAGGACCTAGACTAAAATTTTATGAGATTTTAGAAAATATAAATAAATAAATAAAATCCTAAAATTGTGGACTATAGAGCAATTTTATGAAAAATAGTAAAAATGTAATAACTTCTTCAAACTGGATCTTCAAATATCTAAATTTTTACTATGTATTACATATATGATTATCCAACAATGGTAAAAAAAATTGCATAAAAATTCATAATTGTTTGTGAGATATATCGAAAAAAAAAATTATGCCAAAATCGATGCTTTGATACCACTTGTTATGATATTTATTTATAATAACATAAATAACATTCAAATATAATCCACTTCAAAGGGGAACCTCCAATAATCAAAATAAATGAAGAAATGAATTCAATAATGAAACTTATGATGAATATGGAGAGCTATACCCCACTATATATATATACACACACACACACACACACACACACACACACACACACACACACACACACCCATAATTGGGAAGAGTCACACCCATAATAGGGAAGGGTCACACCCATTCATTCCAATTATGTCAGCCTAACTATTAAGAATTAATAAATGAAAGATAAAGGTTATGATATCCATTCCATAACCTTAGTACTCATAAGGTTAGGGGTGTAATAGTATATGATATTTATAAGAAGGGTCTTGTAAAGTGCATATCATAGTTTTTGTATAAGTTTGGATAGAATGGTATTGAGTATTCTATCCATATAGGCCAATTTGGTAGTACCTTATATAATTTGCATAACATAGTAGAAGGGGAGTGTGTTTTCTCACCAGTTGGAGTTTTTCCCACATTGGGTTTCTTCAGGATAACTTATGTGTCAAATGTGTTTTCTTATCACTTTTATCTATGTTTATGTTAAGTAGGTTGCTCATTTCTTTCCCAGGCATTTGTTTAATTTTATTTTGCATATAACAGTTTTAGAATCAATTTTTAGAAATATATTTGTGTTGTATCCATGTTGATTAAGCCAAGAGTGAAATTTATACCTATTTTATGGATCAGATTGGTATCAAAGTTATTTTAGTTTAATTCTTTTGTGTTGTGTGTTGACTACATTACAAGTTTATTATCATCACTATAGCTAGTCATGTTAGTGGTCATGGTGTCCTAGTTACCTTTGAATCAGGTATTTCCACAAGGAAGAGGAAGAAAGGAATCAAAATTATGATCCATACTGATGATGAAGATGCATGAATATCATAAGATCAATTTTTTAAGCTTGAAGGAGTAGCTAACATCTCTCTTTATATGAAAAATATTGACTGATTTGAGTCCATTATGGGGATTCTTATGGAGAATCTTGGTGTTTTCATGGAGACATTGAAATCAAACAAGGAGGATGTTCCTATGAACCATGAGAATCATGAAGATCATCCCCATGCATACCTCACTCCACCTCCGTTCAAGGCTAAACCAAAACTTGAAATTCAATGGCATGATGGGGACTTTAACGCATAAAATATAGATCGTTGGCTAGCCCAACTTGAGGTATATTTTAGTTTGCAACATATTAATGACAGCTAATAGGTTTATTTTGAAAGGTTAAAGTTATCTAATTGTGTTTTAACTTGGTTTAAGATCCATGTTCATTATTTAGTTTTTAAGAAGCTTCCTCCTATTTATGAGTGATATTATTTTAATATGCTAATCAAGAATAGATTATATCCAAATAGGAGGAAGCTTCTTTGGAAGAGAGGTTCATGTATCAATGTTAATATCATAGAAAAAATCAATGCCAAAGTGCGTATGAGTGCCCCAATGAGTTATGTAACAAGGTTGTCTAAATCAGTAGAGATGTAGTAGAATGTGATCTATTGATGAAATATGTGGGTGGAATCCATAGTAATTTGATTAGAACAATCCTCTTGTCCAAGCCTATGGATGTATATGAGGCTTGTTCTCAATCTTTCTACTTAGAGATGGACAAGAATAAGTCTTCATATACCTCTCAAAACAACTCTAAGCAACAAAACACCTTCAAGCAAAAAGGGGAAAGGTAAAGGGAAAGGTAATCAAAATGTTACTTTTGTTTCTAAAAAGGACACTAAAGTACATTATGGTAAGTTTAATGTTCATACTCATTCCTAGGATAAGTATTGGAAGCTCCATCTATAAATGCATTTATTCAAGAAAAAGAAGAAGAAAAAGGCTATATATTGGTTGTAACTTCGAGGTGGATCATTCTTTGTTTTGTACCTATGTCAATAGAGAGGTATGTTTGGGTAGTAGTGTTCAAGAGAGTGATCTTTCTAAACTTTTCCATCCTAAAATACTAATGAAGAAAACAAAAGTGCATTCCTTTTTTGATACTTGTTCAAAAGAAAATTTAATAAGCAAAGAGTTGGTAGACAAATTGGGGTTTAAAACTTACATAAATCCAAGCCCATATTATTTGGGTTGGGTAAATAAAAATGTAGACATCAAGGTGACCAAAAAATACAAGATTAAGTTTTTTATTAATGAAATTTATATTGAAGTTATGGTGGATGTTGTGTCTCTTGATGTGTGTGATGTAGCGTTTGCATCCCTTACTTGTATATACCACTTGGTAAAGGATGGAACCTAATTGTATATATGAGGAGATCCAAAAAATACCACTTGGTAAAGGATGGAAAAAACTACATCATTTCAACCTATGAAGGAGATTCAAAAATATCCTTGGTAAGTGCCTCTGAAGCTAAGAAGCTTATTAATGCTAGCAAGAAATTTGGTTTAATTGTTTTGAGATATATTCAAGATAAATATGTGGTAAATAAAAATTCTTGTATCATGTTTAATAACAAAGATTAGAAGCATATGGGAGAGATAATACAATAGTTCAAGGTAGTTTGTTAAGAGCCTACAAAGTTACCACCAGTTAGTTTCATTGAGCATGAAATTAATTTATTGCCCAATAATCTGTTTTCAAATATTGGGTTATATAGGTAGTCCTTGAAGGATACCAATGAGATAAAATAAAAGTTACATTCTTTGATTTATCAAGTAATACGTCCTAATATTTCTCCTATTATTATAGTACCTAAAAAATATGACATATAAAGAAGGTGTGTTTATTATATAGCACTTAATATTATAACCATCAAGAATAGGTACTCTCTTTCATGGATTGATGATCTTCTTGATCAACTTTATCATTATAAATATTTAACTAAGCTTGATTTAAAATATGGGTATCACCAAGTGTGGATTAAGGAGGAGGAATTCAGAAAAAAAACATTCAAAACAAGGCAAGGGTTGTATGAGTGGTTGAATTTACCTTTTAGGATATGGAATTCTCTAATTGCCTTGATGTGGTTGATGAATGAGGTAATGAGACCATTTATTGATTCATTTTTCATTATTTATTGGATGATATTCTTATTTTCAATAGAACTTTTGATGAGCATATTAAACAAGTTTTACAAGTTTTAAAGGAGAACAAATTAGTGTTGAATAGGAAGAAATGTGATTTTGCCCAATAATCCCTGTTATTCTCAGGGCATGTGGTTGGATATGGGGAGCTAAGGATTAATACAAATAAGGTAGAGTCCATCATGAATTGGACAAGACCATCCAATTTGATCGAGACAAGAAATCTTATAAATGTAGTCTAATATTTGAGAAAAAACATCAAGAACTTTTCTTCCATAGTTGCACCTTTGCATGTCATTACATTAGATGGTAAGACTTTTACTTGGGGTAAGAGGAAACAAGATGTATTTGAATTATTTAAACATAATATTAGCCATGCTACAATTTTATCTTTGCCCTTGTAGCTTCCTTTTGAAGTTGAAACCAATGATAGTCATTATGATATGGGGGTTGTTTTTCTTTAAGAAGGTAAGGTGATATGCTACCATTTTGAGTTATTCCATGGTGAAATCTTGAATTATTGTACATATGATAGAATTGTATGCTCTTTTTCAAGCGGTTAAAAATGGAAGCACTATCTAATAGGTAAGGAGATTATTGTCCATGTAGATCACCAACCTCTTCAATATTTTCAAGCTCAAACTAAACTTTAACTAGCTAGGCACTATAAATGATGAAATTTTTGGAAAAAAAAAATGATTATAAAATATAAGAAAGTTATGACTAACAAACTAGCTGAGAGGTTGTCAAGACCTCATTTACTTATAACCATGGGCACCATAACTCTTCTTCAACCTTTTAAGTATGAATTTTATGTATAGAGATATGACCATGATGTAGATTTTAGGGAGTTATTTATTCAAGAAGTAAAGTCCCAAGGTACAAGGTTTGAGCCCAAGGAGGATTATTATCTTCAAGATGGATTTCTCTATAAGATGGGTAAGCTTTGGGTGCCCAAGGAGGAAAGAGTTTTGTAGACACTAGAAAACTGTACACTATGGTTCTAGGAGTCGCATTATCCTTCAAACCACCCCTTGGCCCCTCTTTTATTATATTACCCCTTTAATACACCCATTTGATAGGTATTAGAGAAACTTTACATAGGTTTAACTCATGAAATAGAACCGAACATATAGAGACAAATATTTTAAACACTGTCACACTATCATATTTCACACTCACTAAATAATTATCAATATGAACATAATACAAATATATAGGTCACTAATCCCTATTATTTGGGATTATAATATCCACCACTATCTCACCTATAAAACCTCTAAATGTATTTATGATATATTATTATAACCATTAACAATATATCTCAACAATATATATTCTATCTAATACAATTTTACCGTATTAGAATACGGTTACTAACAACCCTATAACAAATATTTACGTCTTGGTTAAAAAACCATAGTAAATACTAAAACTTACTATTTAGCTCTCTATAAATATGTAAATTCACACAATGTGAAAACTAATCCCAATATTCTCCCCCCTAGTTTTTACATGGTGCAAAAACATTCACACGCTTATTTTTATTATGCTTACCTCTTGTAACATGCCCTATTTGGATCATGACCTCGATATAAAGAGAGCTTCACTCTTCCCATGGTTTTATAAGTTTACCACAAACCTTGACATGATAGGACCCATCAACTGTTCACCTCATGCGGTTTTCTAGATCTACCATAAACCCTTTCAAGATATATGAAGTAACTTACATTGATTCTTTCTATCCTTTCACAATGTCTTCACATCAAGGAATCACGTTTGGAATTTGCACATAAATTACATTACATGAACATGCATATACTTCTATTCTTATTTTGAAAAACACATAGCAAAAATGAAAAACACACCATACTCTATATGTCACTAAAACATTGGTGCGGCCTCATCATTAGAGACTAATGAGAGCTCATTGAAAGACCTCCTTCCTCCATGTATCCTCTAGCTTCTAGTATATCACTGCTCACTTTGCTGGTATGTCGATGTTGCTCAGGTGCATAAATTTTTTGAAGAAAATACCCCACAATACGAATGTTGCATACAAGTAATAATGCATCCTTTATACATTTAATTTTATTTGACATACTTAACATTAACTCAATGACAAAATGACTCTTTCAAAAGAAATTGAGATTTTTTGACATAAAACTTTTGAGACAATGACTCAACACACAAGTTGACTCTTGACTTATTATTATTTTCATGACCAAACTAATGACCAAAATCTAATTAAATATTGTATTTGACAACCTAATAAGACTCACTTTTAAAAGACCAATTCTAAATGATAAAAAATCAATGACATGACTACATATCCTTAATGCCATTTTTTTTAACTTGTTTGATAAAAATGACTCATCTATCTTTCTAAAGTATATAAAATACAATTGATTATAAACACAAAACTAGACACTTCAATACTAAAATTGGCTAATCATATAAAATAATGACTTATAATTTCAAAACATATGATGTCAACTTATTTACCTACAAATTTGAATAACTTAAACTCATATGAGATTTGACATGGCAAAAAAAAAAATTAAGCTTATTAAATAAAACAAACTTTAATTGATACAACTATATTACTTTGATGTAGACAATTGCACTGGAAGTGCAAAAACCTATAGAACATCACCAAAAGTAATTAAATTCATCCAAACTTTGAATGCATTCAAACATTTAACATGGCCTGTCAATATGTTATCCATGCTTCCAAGTGGACAGATACATATGAAAATGGGTGACTTCAAAGTAATAATTTTTGATTGTAGTGAATCACATAGCACTCAAAATATAAGTCTAATGATGATGATGTGCATGAATTTTTAAATGGCTAGCCAAAGTATTAGTTGGTGGTGGTGCAAAAATTGATAAATATTACAACATTGGTGCATGTCAAAGATGTTGAATTTGATATGAGGCAATATAAAAAACTGTAGAATTCAAATGGTATTCATAGAAAGTAGAAGCAAATATACATTGTGTCCTGGGGAATCATACATTTGAGATTGTAGCGAGCCCACAAACTCACATATTTAACAAGATAATATTAATTTGGATTATAACAAACTAAAATTCATTAGCATGTATATGAGAGAGGCTAAAGTGAATAATCACGGCTAGTGTGGCGTTATCAGAGAATTTTGATAATGCAAAATCATAGAAAAATGGATATGAAGCACTTGTTTTGACCAACTCAAGGAACAAATGCTCGAAATAGGATGAAGATCCACTATGAAGGAAAGGTAATATGTAGATTAGAATTTAATTTGCTATGTAGTTACTTACATCATGCCAACATAACTCCAAAGACTCTCATTCTGACTTTCCTACTCTGATATGAATGATAGGTATTAGATAAGCTTTACATAGGTTTAACTCATGCAATTAAGCTAAACATACAAAGATAAATATTTTAAACACTGTCACACTATCTTATTTCACACACACTAAATAATTATCAATATGAACATAATACAAATATATAGGGCACTAATCCATATTATTTAGGATTATAATATCCATCGATATCTCACCCATAAAACCTTCAAACCTATTTATGATATATTGTTATAACCATTAACAATATATCTCAACAATATATATTATATCTAATACAATCTTACCATATTAACTATATGATTACTAACAACCTTTTAAATAATATTTATCTCTCAATAAATCAACCATAGTAAATACTAAAACTTACTATTTACCTCTTTGTAAATACCTAAATTCACACAATGTGAAAACTAATCCCAACACCTTTCACCCATTTAGCCCTTTAGCTAATTTAGTTATTTAATTAAATTATTTAAATCCTATTTCCACATCACTTACCCAAACCCATGGTTAACCTATCAACACCTATCCTAAAGACCATTTCTACCCTGGCATTTAATGCCTTAACTTCTTAAGACTTCTTCCATATGCATCTCATGCCCCCTTAAATAACCTCAAACCATTTTCCAATGTCTTAACCACACAACATAAGTCCAAATGGCTAATTTTATCCATTTTGACCTTTTCTCCCTAACCATCACTGGTCACCCCTCAACTAACACCAGTTGACTAGGACCGATGATGGTTACATAACACTAGCCTAAGACCCATGCCTAGGAGAGGTTAAATCATGGAGGATGGAAGAGGAATCATTGAGAGAAATAACTAATGCCTCTTGGAGGACCAAAGCTAAACCAGAACCAAATAGAGACTAAAAGGACACTCTAACATCTCAAAGCCAAAGATTCTAGGAATATTACTCTACCTACATTGCCCTAGGATCTAAGTGGCTCATCACTCAGCTGTAGACTTCTTCAAGGAAACAATAACTAAGCTAAGTATCTTGTATTTTGCACAAGTTTAGTTATTTAGGTTTAGTGATTTAAATCTTACACACATTTCTATTCTCTACCCACACACTATTCATGTTGGAATCCTACAAATCCAGACACACTCCCACTCTCTACCAAACAATTATTGATCATCCCTAATCACTTGAGTATCAAATCCTTGACCTTGATATTTTTGAGTCTCCCTCCTACCTCCATGACCATTAACCAACCCCAAACAACCTTACAAAACATTTCTATAACCTACCCACAATCCATTCTACCCAGGATCAACAACCTATCAAAACCCATAGTGATCGGCAATGATCATCCATCAACTGATGATGATCACACCCTAATTGACCATGGTTAATAGTGACTGGAAATGGTCACAGTGTAATTTTATTTTGCCAAAAAAACAAGCTTAAACAACTCTCTACCTCAACCAAAAACCTATTTTTCAACCTTTGTCATTACACAGACTCATCAACAACAATCTAAATCGCACCTTAATAGTTTAGCATTTGTTTTTAATGTTATTTTGTTAAAACAAGAATTATTTCTTGAAAAACACTTATTTTATTTTAATTAAGTACTTTCATTACTTCATGAAACCTCTTTTATTAGCACTTTGCTTAACATTAAGTTGTTTTAAAGAGTGGATTGACAACCTCCAAAGACAATTAATGCTTCTTGGATTTATCTCACGTTAGGCAATCCACCTAACTATCTCACTAATCAACCATTTTCTAGTGTCTTACTTATCTGTAGGTCATCCTCCCTAGATAAAGAGGAGTATCTACAATCAACTAGATTTACGTACACACAAAAAAACTAAGTTCTTCCACCACACCCTTATTTTTAAAGTTTTACTCTCTTCTAAAGAAAAATAAATGAAAAATAGAGAAACATTCTGGCATGCCTAGTGGGACCCTTGAGTTTTCTTAGGTTCGTAGTTTGCATTTAGGTTCTTTTCTTCTTATTTTATGCTCATTTAAATGAAAACAAAATTTCTTTTGGGCTTAAAATTCACCTTTTATACATTGTTTGCTTGTATAGTTAGCTCACATAGCTTAATTAATTAAGTAAATTAACCATAACCTCGCTTATTTGCACACATAGACCAAACCAATTACACCAAATATAACATCTAATACTTGACATAAGGCCCAACTAGGTTTTCAACTCCTAATGGTCAATCTTCACCCTTGGATATCTTACTTGGACGTCATTACCAAGATGAGAAACCAAAACTTAGTTATTTCACTGAGTACTATATCTAGCATTTGATATATCTTGGCTAAGCACCTGACACCGTTATCGCTATGGTGTGTGAAGTGAATGGGTAAGCCCCAATATCAAGCCATGTATCAATTCCAAAACAAACAATTTTGAGATCCTAAACTACCCAAAACCAACCATAGACTTATTTTCTAGTACCCACTCTACAAAACCAAGTTGAATCAGACAATTCTAACTTAAGGCATAAGCCATAAATAAAACAAAAATAACCTTAGGATTTAACATGCTTTAATGTGAGTTTTATCTTCTTTGAATTTTTTTTGTCTTTTCTTTGTTTGAGTTATGATAAATATAAATCCTCTTAGAAACCTTATACCATCTTTCCTTCATCCACATCATCTCCATTGTCTTTTTTAATGGGGAGCCCTCCTATATTTTCTCCTAGAGATCCTAACTTTACCAGACTTCTAGAAGATAACCCTCTTGATTTATGTTTTTACCTTGCATTATGAGCCACTTGTGCTCCCAACCTCACCTAAACTCAACCCAATCTTACCTACAATCAACCCAACCTCATCTACAATCAACCCAACCTTGCCCATAACCAAACCAACCTCATCTATAGCCAATCAAATCCCAACTACCACCAACCAACAACTTTTCAATACATATTTGACCATTTTCATAATCCACCTCAACTTATCTCAACCTCACCAATCATTCAACTACCTATCTCAACCATCATATCAAATACCTCAACCTCAACAAACTTTAGACTATGAACCTTAAACATCATATCAATTACCTAAAATTGCTTTGGGGAAACCCTCTTTATCTCAAAATCAAGACTTGGTCTATCTCCTTAGTCATCCAACCAACAATTATAAATCAAACCTATCAAACCAACCCACCCTATAAACCTTACCCAACCTATCAAACCAACCTACCTTATCAACCTCATCTAATCCACCAACAACTATCAACCCACCTTATCAACCATACTAACCTCATCAAATCAAACTAACAACTACCAACTAAACCTTTTGAACCCACAAATTTTTTCAAACCTACCCAGCCTATCAAGTTCATCAACCATGTCAAACCAACCAATTAGCTCACAACCTCAAGAGCCATTGGCACACCCCTTTCCTAAGAAGTATACCCCGTTAGGGGAATCATATGCCTTAATCCTTGACAAAATTTTAATGAATTATATCATTAAACTTCCTCAAATCAAACACATCAATCATTCTCTTCCAAAACCAATTTGGTTTATAGAGAATGCGTTTTGTGCTTAACATCTCACAAACAGGCATGCGACAGATAGATGTCAATATTTTAATATGTTCATCCAAAACCTTATCGATAAAATGGAGGTCCTAAAGAGTCATCTTTGTGTTCCCCCTAACCTAGCCTTGAATGTATTCAAGTAATCCATTCTTTAACCTCTTCCTACACTCATTATTGTGGAAACCCATAAATAAATCTCTCAACACAATGAGTTCCTTTCATTAGATTTGGTCCTTAGTGAACTTGAAACTAAGGAAACCATAATTGAAACCCTAACCAATCTACTTGTTTACCAAGTTTAACCTTCCCAACGTATTTTTTATGTCATCACTAAGGAAGAGTCAACCTTAACCCAACCACTTGCTGACTAAGTGTAACCTTTTCAACTTTCCTTCAAAACCATAATTAAGGAAACCAACCTACTTCTTCCACTTCCTATTTTAGTGGATCAACCTCAAACCAAATTACACTTTCCACTTCCTATTTTAGTGAATCAATCCTCAACCCAACCCAACCTACCTCTTTTAATTACCCTTTTAGTAGATCAAACCCCAACTCAAACTACCTCAACAAAAGCCAACCCAACCTCAACCACAACCAAGTCAATGCAATTCCTCTATAACCTACTCATTTTCATCTACCTAATGCCATTGTCTTTAATTTGATACCATTTAGAACAGGTTCAAATATTTGTCATCTTACCTCACCAATCAAACCAAACAAACAAGCAAACCAAATCAACCATTCAGACTATCTCCCTCAACCAATCAAACCAACCTCTAAACCAAATCAATTAATCATAATCCACCTAACTTTTAACCTAACCATAACCAACTTATCTATCAACCATCACCAAAATCAACCCTTCATTTGAGATCTCTTGAATAAAAGTCTCAACCCCCCTTTTATCCAAGCTACCCACACCATACCTAACCTCCTTCATTGGGATAATCAGGCATTCTTACCCAACCTATAATTATTCCAAGATGATGTTACCAACATAATTGCTAGATCCCAAATCCACCAAAGTCCAATCTAATACTGTTTCCATCACCCTAGTATCATATATGCAATCCCACTCAAACAACCACCTACAACTTGAAATCCAACTAACAACTAACAACTAACAACCCTTGGGACATAAATAAAGTCATATTCATCCTTCCTAAACCCTCTTTACTAACCAATGTCTTCACTTGGGAGTCTTTTCCTGCTTCAACATACATGGAAAAAGTAAATGGAATAACTCTCCCTCCAAAATGCTTTAACCATTCCCCTCAACCCAACCTCATTTTGCCTAACTTAACACCAACCTAAGACCAAAACCAAACCTTGGCACTTATACTTTAACCTAGACTAGCCTAGCCTAGCACCAAACTAACCTTCTACCAACCTTGAGTTTAACCAACCTTTAACTAACCTAAGAAAAATCTTCAAGTCAAACCATGCCTTTAGACCTATTCTTCCCTTAAACCTTGATCAACACTAGTCTTTGATGAACCATCATCAGTTGACCCCTGACTACCATCAATCACTATCATAACTGCGGCCTAACCTGAACCTTGCCTTTTCACCTAAAACACCTAAAACTAGCTCACTAAATCTTACCCAAACATCATTGTAGCCAAGCAAGCCTTAATACATTACCTAACCAACTTTGCCTCTTTCCTTTGCCAATCTAATATCTTTTGCATTAAATTTGGGATACCAAAATATCACTTGGGTTATATCTAAAAATATAGCATGTAGACTACTCCTTTAAAGGACAACTTCCCAAAACTATCAAAAATTATGTAATAAAGTAGACTGTCCCTCGAAGGACAACTATAAAAATAAACAAAAGGATGGACAAGTCAAACTTTTATCAAGAAAACAATCACTTGGAAGCTTCCTTCATCGATCAACTTCCCAAAACCATAAAACAAAAGCATCAAAATACCCCAAGTCAAATGTCAAAAGTCAAAATAAAGTAATCTCAAGAAATCTTCAATCTGCTTTCACATGCCATTCATAAACTTCCTACAACGATCAGTCTACACCAAAATTAGAGCATGAAATTCTCTATAATGATACCTAGGTCATCTACAGAAGGGGCAAGCCATCCCCACAAGAAGGTTACATGACCATCCATTCACTTATTTCATCCATCTCCATTTTGACCCCCTCTACAAATCAAAGGATTTTGAGTTTACTTGACACTATGTGATCAAACTACCTTTCTAACCAACAAACCAATAATAATGCAAATCATAATAAGGGTTTATGTTCATAAGCCTACAACTCTTGCCATTTTGGTCTTTGTCAATTAGATCATTTAGCCTTCTACTTTCATGACCACTTAAGAAGGTGTATGTCTTACCAATTTGAACACCACCTAACCAAACTTTTTCAAAAAATAACTACATTACCAAAACCATGTACCCATCAAAGAGGACCTTATTCTCCACCAACCAAATAACCTCAACTTGGTTATTTTGACCCACCTTTTGCACTTTTTATGACCAAACCTTGCCTTTATCATTTTGACAACATCGATTACCTTGCCATACTTGATAATTTACATTATTTTTGTTTCGTACTAACTATTTAGGTACCTCAAAGCATGACCCTTGTGGTCTCACCACCTACAACCAATTTTATCTTCTCAAGATAACATCCTACTTTTGGATCCCTATAAATATATCAACCTTACCTAGGAGACTTGAGTTTATATATGTAACCCATATCATCTATGCCTAACACTCTATCACTTGACCTTCTAGTACCAACCTTATTTTACCACCTACCTTAACTATGGCAACTTAGTCTATGCACAATCTATAATATCACACTTAGTCACATTTTGTGTGCCATATGTGCTTAAATTCCTAACCAACCAAACCAGTCTTGTCACCCACCTATCAAACTTATCAAACCTAGACCCTATTTTTTTTGTCAGGCTTACCCAAATTTTGAACCCCTAAACCTTGAACACCTTTACATGGGAGACTTGCATTTATAAGTACACCTATATGCACTATGCCTAATTCAGTGTCTTGGTTTACTTGTTACTTATCTTCCTCAATGCAACCCTATTTGCTATTTTATACCATATTACCCATTTTTGCCACCCATATACACTTATCAAACCTTCACTTGATTCTGCTTCACCTCATTGATTCCTAGTTTGAGGGGGAACACCTCCTCCCATACTTGGAGAATATAACCTTCTACCAACCATTTATTTTTGTTTTATAACTTGTTGATATAAATTGTGCAACAAAAAGGGGCAAAATGTAGACACTAGAAAACCATACACTATAGTTCTATGTGTCACATTACCATTTAAACTACCCCTTTGCCCCTCTTTGATTATATTAACCCTTTAATACACCCATTTACCCCTTTAGTTGATTTAATTATTTAAATCCTATTTCCACCTCACCTACCAAAACCCATGGCTAACCTATCGACACCTAGTCTAAAGACCATTTTTACCATGGCATTTAAAGTCTTAACTTCCTAAGACTTATTCTTCATGCATCCCCATGTCCCCTTAAATAACCTTGGACCATTTCCAAATGTATTAACCATACAAAATAAGTGCAAATGGATAATTTTAGCCATTTTGACCTTTTCCCCCTGACCATCATTGATCACCCCTTGACTGGTATCAGTTGACGAGGACTAATGATAGTTACATAACACTAGCCCAAGACCCATGCCCAGGGGAGGTGGAATGATAGAGGATGGAAGAGGAATCATTCAGAGTAATGACCAACAACTCATGGAAAACTAGAGATAAACTAGAACTAGTCTAGAGGACTAGAAAATACCTCACCATCCCAACACTAAGGATTCAAGTGTTTTCACTTTGCTCGCATAGATCTAGGCTCTCAAGTAGCTTTAGCTCAACTCCAGACTTCTTTAGGCTAGCAACAACTAAGCAAAGTATCTTTTAGTTTGCCCAATTTTAGTAGTTTAAGTTGTAATAGCTTAAAGCCTACACCCATTTCTAAATTTTACCCATACCCTCTCTGGTATTGGAGATCTTCAACTCTAAACACCCTCCTCTCCACTATAGCACCCACTTACCACTCTTAATCATTTGAATGTCAAAACCTTATCCTTGACATTTATAAGGCTACTTCTTATCTCCACGACCATTAAACCACCTTAAGAAACCTATCAAAACCCTTCTGATATTTACCCATAGCCTATTCTGGCCAAAACCAACACCCTATCAAAACCCATAGTAACCTCCAATGGTCATCTTTGACCATTAGTGGTCCCTAATCAATCAACGATAGTTAGCCCTAACCGAAGACAGTAATGCCTTGATCGGTAATGGTCACTATGTAACTTATTTCACCCAAATAGCAAGCTAAAAAACACCTTTTCACCTTAACCAAAAACCTTGTTTCTTAACCTCTATCACTACACAGACTCAACAACAACAACCTGAACCACACCTTAACAGTTTAACATTTCTTTTTAATGTTATTTTATTAAAACTATCATTTCTTGAAAAGTATTTATTTCATTTAGATTAAGTATTTTTCATTACTTATGCAACCTCTCTTATTAGCACTTTGCTTAATATTAACTTGTCTAAAGGTGGATTGATAACCTCCAAGGAAGTTGTGTGCTTCTTGGATCTAGCTTTCGCTAGGAAATCCATCCACCTACTTTATTAAACAATCCCATCTTTAGTTTCTCCCTTATTTATAGGTCATCCTCCCAAGCCAAAGATGAGTATCTACAACCATCTAGATTATGGAGCATAAACTACATCTAGGTTTTTCTACCTCACCCTTATTTTTTAAGGTTTACTCTCTTTTAAAGATAAAAATGAAAAATAGTGAAACAAGTTTAGATAATGAGGAAGGTGCATACTTCACAAAGTGTTGGTCATTTTGGTGTTACAAATTTTGTTGCTCATTTGCATAAGTATGTTTATTCGCTTAATATGCAAGTTGATGTTAGAAATTTCATAAGAGGTTGTGTTTTATGTAGTACAAGTAATCCTAGTAACATAAATTTGGGTTTATATATGCCATTATAGGTTCCTTCTAGGCCATGGGAAAGCATTTCCATTGATTTTTTAGGTGAGTTGCTTATGTCAAGGAAGAGGCATGACTATCTCTTTGTGGTTATAGATTGATTTAGTAAGATGTGTATTCTTGTTACTTATAAGAAGACCCTCAAATTAAGTGATGCAGTTGAGTTATTTTTTGATAATATGTGGGTTCACTTTGATTTGCCTAGTTCTATTATTATTGGAAATCAAGGTTTCTTGGGAAGTTTTAGTCCACATTGTGGGAGAATATAGATGCTAAGCTTAAACAGTCTACCGATTTTCACCCAAAAATAATTGGGTAGACTAAGGTTGTGAATATAACATTGGTGCAATTATTGAGAGGATACAAACATGGGATGAAAATTTGGTGTATATTCAGCATTCTTGGAATAGGGTTGTATATTATTCTACTAGTAAATCTCCTTTTAAAACTTGTTTTGGCTACTTGCCTCCATATGTATTTGATGTTTTTTTGAGATAGTCTTACAAAGGCAATTAGAAATTGGATCTTGAGGTCAACAAGGATGATAAACTCATTAAAAAAATTTAGCTTATTCATATTTAAGTGAAAGAGAGGTTGAATGAGTCTCAAGCTAAGTACAAAATGACACATGATCAATGTAGGACTAAGCATAGTTTACTTTTTGGTGATAAGGTATGGTTGTAGTTAACTAGAGAAAAGATCCAAGGTATGTCTAATAAGCTTAAAACACTAAGGTATGGTCCATTTAAAATCTTGGAACAAGTGGGTAAGAATTATTTCAAACTTTATTTGCTTCCTTATATAAAGATTTATTCAATTGTCAATGTTGAGAACTTGCATCTTTTTTATCCCTATATGTTAGATAATGAAGATGCAGGGTTGTTGTTACCTTCCATTAAATATCTCACCCCTAAAAGTCAACTAGAATTAGAGGAATATGTTATTTTACAAAATGAGGAGAGAATAATGTGAATAGGAGTGCAAAAATCTTGGTTGATTGAGTTCAAAGGGAAACTACCTAGAAAGGCAAAATGGTATTCCATAGAAGATATGGGGAATAAATTTCTTCACCTACAAAATTCATAAAGCTTGTAAGGACTTAAAAGCCTTAAATTGGGGAGGTATGATCAAAAAATGGATTTTTTTATACTAATTCATTGGTACTAATTAATTCCACTATGCCCAATTATACATAACATGTTGGTAAAACACTTCATGTTCAAGACTTTAATTTAGGGACAAAAAATAGTTTTGGGATAATCTAGACACATTTACATTGATCAGACAGGGAGTTCTTGGCTCTTCAATGTTTAATGTTTTTATTAGCAGATAAAACCACCCTAATTTTTAAAGTTGTGGTGTCAAAATCACCATATTTTTTAGGGTGAAATTGTATAATCACCCAATTCAAATTGATAAAAACATCACCACTAAACTTTTTAGATAGTGGTTACATAACCACCCATCTGCATACTCCAACGGTTACGTGACCACTTGTTTGCATATTCTAGTGGTTTATCACCATTAAAAATGCATAGAAAATGAAAAATTTCAAACATACCTTTTCCTTAAAGTAATTCATTTCACTTCCTTGGTGAGATCCAGGGTTAATATAATATATATAGTGGTCTTGATAGAGCATAGAACACATCAGAAAGGTAGTGAATTATAAGGAAATTGAATTCACATCATTCTTGGTAAGACTAAGTCTTGGTTATATTTTATTCATTATTTTTAGCTATTTATGATTGGTTTAGGTGTATGGGAGTTTTGAGAAGGTTCTTGTAAGTGTAAAACATAGTTTGTACTTAAGTTTGGATAAAATGGTATTGAGTATATGTCCATATAGGCCAATTTGGTAGTATATTATATAATTTGCATAATATATTATAAGGGGAGTGTGTTTTCTCACTCTCTAGAGTTTTACCCACATTGGGTTTATCTAAGGTAACTTGTGTGACAAATATGTTTTCTTATCACTTTGATATATGTTTATGTTAAGTAGGCTACTCGTTTCTTTCCTGGGTATTTGTTTAATTTTATTTTACATATAATATTATTAAAATCAATTGTTAGCAAGTTATTTATGTTGTGTCTATGTTGATGAAGTTGAGAGTGGAATATCCACTAGTTTATGGATCATGAAAATAGAGGTTATGTATGTGCATAACATCAAATCATGCAAAACAAACCCAATGAAACTCATGAAAGTGTATAAAAAATTACAGTTGTGGATTGAGTTTTCTTATCAAACAAGTTTACAAATAATCATATGATATTCAAATGATCTTAGTTAAAATCACGTATGTGAATGTATATTTAGTAAATATTAAAACAAAAAATAAATAAATGCAATTAAAACCAATGTGTAACTTTGGATTTCATCTCACTTAAATGCATAACATAGATCACTTGGATTGTTTAAATGCCTTTGTTTTTTGTTCCTTTTTTTAGCATGGATTATGCTAAAAAATTGATGTGTCAACTAAAAATGCTAAAATATTTCCTTGAACTTTGAAATGCAATAGGATTTTTATATTAAGCCAAACAAAAAAATAAATAAATACTATATAGTTTTTTATCAATTAATGGCATTAAAGTATAATGATAATTAGTAAATAGTAAAACAAGATGCATAAGGGAGATCTAGAGTATAGCAGTATAAGATAATAAATTAGATCTACCCTAGTGGCTAAAAATAGTAAAGAACCTTAAATGAAATGCTGGAACAACGTATGGCTAAGGAAAATGATAAATAATAATGAAGCAAACACACTTGGGAAAACTCTTGGGATACCAAGAGTGTAACAATTATCTAGAAGTGATGATGAATCTTTTTTTTAAATATAGAACCTTGACTATCACTAAATAGATTTGGCCATGTTGGAGTATCACTGAATATGCTTAGGTCAAATTCAGCCTTTGAATATTCCCCTATACTATTACGATCAAATGCATTGTGTTTTGCTCAATCTCTATTGTGCTCAATTTTAGATTTTACATTTTCTAGGGCATGTGAATCATATGATGTTTTATAGTCTTGTGTCTTCAATTTATCAAATGAGTAGGTAGAAATTCTAAATCAAATACAATTAAGAGTAACAAAAATAGGTAATGGGTAAGGCAACCTCAAGGAAGTTGTAAGTACATATCTTGCATGCTAGATTCAAAACCAATATAGTATTATGTGTTATGTATATAAAATCTCGGGCAAGGGATGTGACATCCTATTATATACATGTGATTATGGAATTACATGAACATTCACCTAACCCTTATTTTGATACAAGTGGATTATTTCAAAATATCTTTAAAAAGGTTAAAGTATTAAGGCAAAAAAAATTAGCATAAGTGTAATAATAGATATGTTAAATGAAGTCTCTAACATGAATTTAGGGAAAGGATTCAAAATTTGACACATACTTGGTAAATGAATATGAATTATTTTAATATATATGGATATTTAAGACATGAAATGGGCTAGGATTTACCTTGAAAAATTGTGTTGTGCAAAATCAAAGGTGCATGAAACCAGGCCAATGCAGAAGGACCCAAAAAATTACATAGAACAAATTTGGTGGTTGGTCGAATCTACCCTCACTATAGTCATTGAATCTATATTAGGAGATTAAAATTTTTAAATTGGTGAAAATAGATCAAATTATAGATAAATAAGAGTTAAAATTTGAAACAAGTGTATGTTGAAGACATATAGAAGGTTCATAAGCTAGAAAGAGTAGTGTGGCATAGGAAGTGTTCTAAAAATAGCCAAATGCACACAAGTATACTAAATATCAAATAATGGGTAAAATTCACTATGGAAATTATACCAAAATTAAGTGCCTACATAATTCCCTTAATTTGATGTGTGTATGTGATTGAGGGCATGCATGCATCAAAGTATAAAAATAATAAACTAAATCACGTACCATGACTTACTTAGGTAAGGATGGATGAATAAAATAATGCTTGAGATAGGCTCCATCCACATGGATTTTTTAATATGTTGGAGTGATAACATTCCCTAAAATAATGGCCAGTTGTGACAAGTATTCAATGTTATATCAATAATAAAATGTAATTTTTTTGAAAAACATAAATTTGAATTCAATTGATGGTACTGTAGATAATATTTTTGAATTATAGAGCATCTCAATCTTGTACACTTGGAAATTACATATCATGGATGTACCTTTATATTTTATACCTTTCCCATTGCCAAAAGGCTCGCATCCACTATCTCTTTTTTCCTATTTTTTATCTCTTAGTCCAACCAATGTTATTTTGATGACTCGAACCTTCTATCATACCTAGAATGTTATAAACCTACTTATATTCTATCTCTATAATTTTTAGACCTATGCCTATTTTATAGTCACATGAACACTTGCATCTTAGTCATATGCCTATATTGATGCAAGTGTCATATCTTGATGGAAGTGTCTAGTACCCTAAAGTCATCGAATTTGCAAATGAAATATATCTATATGGTTGGCCTCAGTGATTTAATGTAATATATTCTCCAAAAGGATTGGTATAAATATAAGATCAATGCTCATTCATTTAACACCTATCACAGACCAAAAAACTCATAAGGTAACTTACCAAAGTCATTCAATCAAGCACTCAAGTAACTAAATCTTCCCTATTTATCCTATTCGCATACCAGGCATAGGGATAACACATCTACAAGTATGAAGTATTGAAGGAACATCTCATAAGCCACATTTTCCAAGTTATAAGATAGGTCAATCTATGTACTTGTTTATCACATATTGCATTTAATTGATGGACAGTTGATCTGGTTGGCTCACATCATCTTAGCAATTAATGGGGCACACACAATCCAACACATAGGGGATAACTGCATGATGAAGGAACATCAAACTAAGAAACATTTTTTGTGTGTTTTTGGTCAGTAAGGAGTTAAATTAGTTAAGTTTGGTTAAAATGTGTGTCTATATACCTTTCAAGGTCCATTCCATGTATTTGAGTCCATTTGGGGTCCTCAAGATGAATTAACTAGCTTTTAGATGTTTTTCCTCCAAAATAGGAAATTTGAAAATTTAAATATTCAAATGAGTTTATAAGGGTAATTGGCATGTGTGTAATGTCTAGATAATTTAAGTGGGTTTTATGAGTCCAAATAGGTCTTGAAAAATGTCAATATAAGTTACATGTCTCTAATCCCTAAAATGAAAGTCATATTTTATATAGTTACCCACTAATCTCACGTTGGATTGACAAAAAGATAGTTATGTTTTGTAACTTAGAACCAACTTTGAAGTTGGTAAAAATAAGAGTAGTGGTACATGAGTTTTTGGGGGACATAATATGATGAGAAGGTGGACAATGCCTATGCCAAAGGCATTTAAAGAGACTATGTGGTCTCTCATTTTATATTCTAACATTAATTTTGAGTTTATGTTTGTGGGTATGAAGACAAGGATGATGAAGGCCAAGAATTAGGGCCCAAATATGATGAATAATGGGTCAAGAATATTACCAATTAAATGGAAAAATATGATAAAGGAAAGTAACCTCTTGAAGAAAACAAAGTGTTGGAGATTGAATATATTTAAAATGCTAAAAATGAAGAGGAAGAGGAATTCTATGATGCATTGCCATGCATATCATATGAAAAAAGAGAAGAAGAAACATAAAAAGAGGACATGAAGATCACCCATGAATACACAAAGTAATAAACAAGATTGCATCAATTTCCTATGGAGGTAAATGAGTGTTTGAATTTTTAATTTGAATGCATAGATGAAGAAGGCAAAGCTAATATGCAAATTGAAATAATGCATGATAGATTTCAGCCCTTAAAAGGTGAACAATCACATGGATATGTATGGAATAAGTGTCTTAAACAATTAGGTGATAGGAAGAAAGAAAATAACCTCAAGAAAGAGGTCAAATAAAACAAAATCATGAGTAGAAGACAAGCACAAATGTGGAAATGAAAGGCAAATGACAAGGAACATAAAGTTGGCATGGTAGAAAGCAAAGGCATGAGGCATGAAAGAGATGAAAAGAGAGTGAAGTGAAATTACAAAAACATTAAAGGCATAAATTGGGTTGTAAAAATCAAAATAAGAGTATAATAGGATCACATGACAAGTTAATCCCAAGGAAGCATGAAAATGGAAGAGGATGAAAAGCCAATAAAGCACACAAGCAATATGTTGTAAGAAAACTAAACCAAGGAAGTGAAGGTACAACCATGTGAACAAGAAAATTAATGCATGATAGAGGATAAGTGTTTTATAGATATGTTTTCCAATGTTTTTTATGATGACATGCTTGAATTTGACTCCAATAAGGAAGATCTTTTGTACATGGAAATTATTGCATTGTTGGATGAGGATGTATCATGGCAAGATGAGGAAGAATCAACTTAAAGAGTGCTTGAAAATATAATTATGCAAAATTAATGGGATGATAAGACTCTCAAAAATTAAGGAGTCCAAGGAGAAGATAAAGGACAAGCTGCCCAAGACAATGATGAATAGAGTGAACCAAAGTTTGATGAAGTAAATGAAGAGATTGATGCATTCAAGTTGTAAGAGGAGTTGATAATGTTGGAGGACATGTTTAGTAAATTTAAGGAGATAAAAATAGGTGAAGAACAATAGGTAAATTCAAGTAATAACTCCAAGAAACATGAATAAAGGAGAAGCAAAGTAAAGCACAAGAAGTTATGCAAATATGCAAGCAAGCAAGCAAAGAAATAACATATGAACAAGCCAATACGATGAGTTATTTCATAGATCAATAACAAGATAGAGATTTAGTTTGTTAATCATGGATATTTAAAGGGCAATATTATTCAAATAACAATATACAATGGTGAGGATGAAAATAATAAGGAGTTGATCTTGCATAGTGAACAAGGTGATGGCATAAGGCATCAAAAAGTGAAGAAGTTGGAAGAAAAGGTAGAAAAAACAAGTATAGGTAAACAAAATATAGATATTTACATGCATGAGAGGCCAAAATATCCTCATAAATAAGGAGATAGCATGAACAAGGAGCAATCACTACTAGATAAACAATAAATAAGTAAAATCAAAGAGGAAATAAACCATGAAGCAAGCATGAGGAAGAAAAATGCACACAAGTTGATTGTAGATGAGAATGATGAGGTTAAAAATCACTTGGAAAAGGTTAAATATGCATAAAATATAAAACTATAGTAGTGGGAGTATCTCATGGAAGTGGAAGATGATGGATACAAAGAATAGACAAGGCCAAGAAGAAGAAAAACAAATATTTAGCAAGAAGAATGGAAAAAGAATAATGGACCAGCAGCATGAGGAGAATGAAGGACCCTCAAAATATAAATTATAAATCAATAAATAAATAAATAAGGTGGTTCAAATTTTTTTCCCTCCTGGGGAGTATGATGCAGGAGCATCAAGCTAAGAAATAACAATTTTGTGTTTTTGGTCAATAAGGAGTCAAATTGGTTAAGTTTGGTTAAAATGTGTGTCTAGATACCTTTCAAGGTCCATTCCATGTATTTGAGTCCATTTGGGGTCCTCAAGATGAATTAAATAGCTTTTAGATGTTTTCCCTTCAAAACAAGAAATTTGAAAATTCAAATATTCAAATGAGTTTAGAAGGGTCATTGGCATGTGTGTAATGTATAGATAAGTCAACTGGGGTTTAGGAGTCTAAATAGGACTTGTAAAATGTCATTATAATCTATATGTGTCTAATCCCTAAAATGGAATTCATATTTTGTATAGTCACCCACTAATCCTACATTGGGTTGATAAAAGAATAGTTATGTTTTATAACTAACTTGGAACCAAATTTGAAGTTGGTAAAAAGAAGATTAGTGGTATGTGATTTTTTGGGGGACATAGGATAGCATAGAGAGATTGAGATAACTCCTCAAGAAGAAAGAGAAGGAACAAAATAGGTGAATCACATGTAAAATCTCTCAAGAAATAATTTAGGTCCAAGAATGGATTATATTCTAATGTATGACACTGTCAAGACTAAAGGGCAGTGATTTTGTTGTGGTTTCTCCAAATATGTGATTATATTTTTTTCATGTTATTATTTTATATCCTTGTAACCTTGTATATGTTATCATGTGAGTAAAATTTGCAGGTGAAACTATGATGGAAGGCAAAAATTAAGAATTGGTTGTAGTTCACAGTCAAGAAGGAGAAACTAAGGTAATTTAAAATGGTAAACAAGTTGGACATCTCTTGTCAATGGTTTTTGATATACTGGGTCTATATAGCTCTTCCTAGATATAGTTAAGTCCTTTTCTAGACAATGAAACTCAACAAGAATGGTACTATGCCTTGTACCCTATCATACAAATGGTTAAGACATGGAAATCATATGGTTGCTTCTTGAGATAGGAAGGTAATCTATGGAGTTGATGTTTTAAATATCAACCACATGTTTGATGATAGCAAGGGTTTGCTTATATGTTGTTATTGTTAAGCTACTCAGTCAATTGAGGAATTAAACCATCTTGTATGAAATCATGTTACTAACATAGTCTAACTATCAAGAGAGTGCAAAGCACCAAAGGGGATGAATGGACCTTAATACAGATGAGTTATAAAATATATTAAGGTGGAGGAATATTATTGTAAATCCCAGGTAGGGATTGAAACCATTTGAGTTAGTTTGGAATGTAGGAAACTCTACATTCCTATTATAGTATCACATAGTCTTAACATTGTTGCTCAGGCAGGGTATGAAGTAAGACATAAAAGCTAGGTGTGGAAGTTTGCATAAAAGAATGAGTATAGAAAACCAAGATAACATCTTAAGAAGTGACAAGTCGAAAGGTTTAGGTCATTCCCTATTTACAAGGAAGATAACCCTATTAGCATAGGTGGATAATGTTTGACATAGTCAGCCTTTAATGTCGATGCTTGTTATTGAGAAAGGGAACATAATTAGAAATTATTAAGAGGTTGGACTATGAATGCAAGACTACATTGGATGCTTATTGAGCCATATAGGGGCTTTTTAACTTTCAACAAACTAAATTGAGCCATTCAACCCTATGATAGTCATAAATGTATACACAATTTACTATGTTTCACTAAGTTTTTGTTCAAATACAATGAAAGTTAATGATTTTTTAATAGACTCGGCCTATATAGAATCCCAAAAACCCTAGGAATAGGGTTTATCCCATAAAAAGAGTTATATCCATAAATTTTTGATGAAACTTCATATTTGTGATGAGTTTTTATGTTTTATAATAAAATCCCAAGCTTTTGGACCAACATGAACATTGGAGTATGGACTATGAAGGACTTAGCCACTACTCCTTTGGCTAAATTTGCATAAATTTCCTTGCAAACATCATATTTAGCTACTATTATAAAACAAAAGTTACAAAATTAGACTATAAAACAAAAAGTGAAATAAGGTAAGTCCTCATACTAAGGGAATCAATAACCTTTTTTTATTTCCCCTTGACATAATGAATGCCTGTATCAAATCTATTGATGAAATCTAACCATCTATAATTCCTTGAATTTAGTTCATTGTATGAAAATAAGAGTATAAGGTTAAGATGATTAAATTTTAACTTAAAATTTTTAATTTAAAACTTTATTATATATACTATTACATTATAATACAGGTCAAGTGAAACATTTAAGAGTGAATTTTAAAGGTTTTTATATGACTTCCTTTCCTTACATATAGCCCTATATTAGGTCAGTCTCTGCCTAATTTTGTTTCGGTCCTTCATAGTCTATACTCCAATGTCTTTGCTGGTCCAAAAGCTTGGCATTCTATTATAAAACATACAACCCATCATAAATATGAAGTTTCATTAAAAATTTATGGATAGAACTCTTTTTATGGGCTAAACCTTATTCTTAGGGTTTCTAAGATTCTATACAGGTTGAGTCTATTAAAAAATCAATAACTTTCATTGTATTTGATCACATGTTGTAAAAGGTCAATATAGACCTTATGAAAGTGATTTGAGATCATGAGATCAAATACAATGAAAGTTATTAATTTTTTAATAGACTCAGCTTGTACAGAAGCCCAAAAACCCTAGGAATAGGGTTTAGCCTATAAAAATATTTCTATCCATAAATTTTTGATGAAACTTCATATTTGTGATGGTTTTTATGTTTTATAATAGAATCCCAAGCTTTTGGTCCAGCACAATCATTGGATTATGGACTATGAAGGATTGAAACAAAATTAGGTAGAGACTAACCTAATATAGGGTTATATGTAAGGAAAGGAAGCCAGGAAAGGAGATCTAATAGTGGGACAAGGTAATGAAGATTTAAGGAAGAAACAAGGAGTACATAAGGTATGATAAACAATGATTAATTCGTCAAAACAAGTGAAATAAGATTCAAACAAGGTAAATTTGTAAGAAAAAGGCTACTAGCCCAAATAACTATTGTGACCTAGAGATGTAGAGTCTAAAAGTGAAGAGTGAACTAGAGTTTGAAATGGGTGGAGACAGGTATCTTAGGACCAATTAAGACCATTAATAACAAAATATTGACTTCTTGTTTCCTATATCACATGTTGAGACTCAAGACCAAGGAAAATATATCAAGTGAAAAAACTAATAAAGGTTTAAAAGTTAGGTTGTCTAATACATGATTTTATGAGGTATGCATTGAAAGTGTTAGCCATAGGACATATATATACAACATTAAGAATGACTCAATAGTCCAATTAAGAACAATTAAAAAAGGATACCAATAAGTCCATGGAAAAATTAGAGGAAGCTATTGTTAAGCAAGGGTAATAAAGAACATGCAGAATGAGTGTGATCAATAAGGAATTGGAGATAGCCAATGGTGTTATGAAGGACTTCTCCTGAATGCCTCTACATCACTACATAAATCTAAGGCCCTATTTAGAGTATTAGCTATGTATGTATCACCCATTGACATTGGTTTCCTTGGGTAAGTTTGACACCATGTGCCCACTAACCTATTTTTTAAGTAACCTCTATGAATATGAAAAACTAGGGTTTTATCATTTGACAAGGAGCAACATTCCATCACCTATATTTGAATGCACTAGATTGAAGGTGACATAGAACCCACAATCATCCAATTATTCCATCTAGTTTTAGGAGGTACTTTATATTGGACACCTACATTCAATTTAGCTATAAGTGTCGACACAACCATCCCAAGTTGACACAAGTGTTTGTAGCTATAGAGGTATAATTTAAAAAATTAGGTGACTAATCTAAAATTTAGTTCTGATCTATTTTTTTCATATTCCAGATCTAGATCAATATATATATTATCATCAAAACTAACTAAATATATTGTTTTCATTATCATTACAATATTTGTCATAATTGTACTTTCTATTTTTAGTATATTTCAGCATAATAAATTTAGTATATATTTATTTTAGTTTTAAAATTAATTGATCTGATATAGATCTATTTATCACCCTTATGCTTATTCATTTATATATTCTTAACCCTAGCCCAAACTTTCAATGGTCATTACTTTTGATGACATTGAGATTAGAGATGATGACTCAGATCTTCATTCCTTATTCATTTGAGCATACCCTGACCACTAGCCTATACACAATGTTATGATTGATAATGGTGTAAGTGATAATGTTTGTACCATGACATTACTTATGCATTTGGATTATACTGATCATAATTTACACCCTTAAACCAGATTAGTTAGAGCATTTGATGGGACCTCACAACAAGTTCTTAATGAGATTGACTTACCTTTATAGGGAGGCCATGCACATGTGGTCACTACCTTCTTAGTTATGCCTTTCACGTGTGTATTTGATATATTAATATGATGACTTTAGATACATACACTTAAGCAATACCTTATATAATGTTTGGGTATGTTAAATACATCCATGCCAATCAAGTAATTACATTTTTTAGAATTCTATATGAGCATCCTTTTGAGCAACAAAATTTTTCACCTAGGTATTTAATTATCAAACCTACTAAAGTTAATATTATGTAAAAAGGTAAGCAACATGCAATCCCCCTTATGTAGTAGCCAATACTTGAATTGCCATTGCATTAGAGATCCATAGTGGGTTCTATGGAATCTTCATCTACTACACACCATATTCAGATATCCAAAGCACCTACACATGTTTCTATTATAAATTTTCTAAAGAAATCACATACCATTTAACAATGGGTTCCATGAACCCCTAATCCTATTATTTATTCACAATCACATATTCCTATTATACATACAGAAAACTTCGTAGATCCTATAGTTCTAGATATTACACCTATGCAAGTTCCTTGGAAATATCACCAATTTATTACACCAAGTTCATAAATGGGAGATACATTTTAATATCCTTTGTATGAGATCATAAGATAGTCTTTTCATTTCACATATTCTAAAAACACCCAAAAAAATGAAAAATCCAAAAATATTTGCAACTTTTTACATATTTTATTAGCTCCTTGGCATATATGTTGTTAGTTCCATGTTAGTGGATAACATATCATTTATTTCTATATACACATGTTTCACACATCTTTTGAGTGTGATACAAGAATATGCATATACAATATCTATGTACTTTTATATGTTGGGCCTTCCCTTTACTCATGTCATGTGGACTTTAGGGGCATCTACTTCCATGACCACTTTAAATTATCATGTTTGAGTTTATGTCCTTACACATGCCCTTATCCATGCCTCTATATTTCCCATTGTACTTGATATGTTATGTAATTAATGTTTTTTACTAACACATATATCCAGGGACTAGTGTGATATGTGTATGCTAGTTGTTTGTACCTTTTCTTTAATGCACTTCCATGAGTGTCTTGTTTTTCTTGTTTGAGAATTTGAATATGCTCCATTGTTTGTGGCCTTTGTACCTATGTTTTCCTATTATGACATTTATATATGTCATGGTTTATTATATTCTAAAATTTTAATATGTCATCATTGCCTTGTGGACATTTAACTAAGTCATGTCCCTTCAATTGTGCAAAATTTGAACATGCCCCTTATGTGTGGTCTCCTTAGACCATTGTATTTTGATTTTATTTTGAGTGTTCTTGTGTGTGTGCTTGATTAATTGTTGAGATTATATTGTTACTATCTATATGTTACCATGATCCACATCATGCATCTTAGGCCTTGATGTGATCACATTCTGTGTGCTTCAATGATATATCTACCTAGACATGTTCCTTCTATATGTTACATGGTTCATTCACATATTATATGGATATATTATCCTTTTGAGTTAAGGTAACTATGATTTTATGCTTATCCTCACCTCAAAAGGGGGGAATATTAATGGGTACATGCCATAGAGGTATGGCTTCCACATTCTTCGTATATTTAGATTGCAATGGGGGCATGTTATGGAAACATGTCCTCAACATTTATCACAAGTTTACACATACAATGGGGCCATGTCATGGAAACATGTTCTCCACATTAATACTAGTTTTTAGTTTTAGCTTATAGTGGGAGCATGTTATGGAAACCTGTTCTCCACACTTACACAATTTGGAAATTGGATAAATTCATAATTATATGATTAAAATGCATATTTTTGGCAGAATTCTATACATTGGTCGCATTGTTAGACCCATGTTTCAACATGAGACATATATAAGGTGCATGTGCTATTAAATGTGCACATAAACTTTCAAATCAAAATCAATTTTAGCTTTCAAACACTTCTATGGACTATCATTACCCACCAAGATGGACTTTTACAAACTGTATTGAGCTAATATATTTTAGTAGTTGGTTTATTTTTGGTATGGTTGAGGTGATTAAATTACTCAATATTTCCAAGTTTGTAGGTTGGACTTGATTACATCATCTATATGAGTTGACTTGGTTCACTCATACTCACCAAGTTATAAGTATGATTAGGTTGGATGGTTCAACTAATCTTAACTATTGGGTGGCAACTCACTTTTTTTCAAAATTTAGGGCATGTGTCCTCCAACCTCTCTCAATATTTTTATATGTATGCACTTTATAGATTTTATATTTTTATTAAGTTATATTTAATGGTTCATAATGATACATCTTTTCAAACCAAGTTGCCAAAAGGCAAGGCAGTTGCTTTGATACGTAGTTGTACTCCTAAACCTTGCTCTCTTTCAATTTTAATCAGTTTAATGCTTTCAATTTCACATTATATGCACTAATTATACATTTTAATGTGTTCTTTGTTGCAATCGATCACCAAAAAAACACTCAAGGTTGGCTCACGCAAAGACAAGTGTTATACACACCCAAGATGCATTTTTTTCCCTTTAAACTGGCAGTTTCATTACTAGATTAAAGGGGGGGCAATTACAGACACTATTTATGAATTATATAGCACCTAAGTATTGTACACTTGGAAAATACATATAATGGATATACTTTCAGCTTATAGACATTTCCCACTATCGAAAGGCTTGCATACATTATCTCTTTGTGCCTATTTCTTATCTCTTAGTCTGATCAAAGTTATTATGATGGCTCAAACCTTCTATCTTACCCAAAATGATATAAAACTAATAATATGTTGTCTCTATGAGTTATATACATGTGCCTATTTTTTAGCTACTTGCATCCTAGTTAGATGCCTATTTCAATGTGTCATATCCCAATGCAAGTGTCCAGAACCCTAAAGTCATCAAATTTGCAAATGAAATGTATCTCGATGATCAACCTAAGTAATTTAACATGAGATATTATCCAAAAGGATTGTTATAAATATAGGATCAATATTCATTCATTACACATCTAGCATAGACCAAATAACTCACAAAAAAGTTTCCAAAGGCATTTAATCAAGCACTCAAATGACCAAAGCTTCCTTATTTTTTGTTATTTCTATACCAGGTATAGGGACAACACATCTACAGGTCTGAAGTACTAAAGGAGCATCCCATGAGCCACATTTTCCAAATTACAATCTAGGTCACTTTATGTACTTACTTATCACATATTTCATCCTTACGTGCACACATGCCAATATGTAGGGGAGAACTACAGAAGTCTAAGGCCCTCTTCATAGTATTGGATATGTAGGTGGAACCCATTAATAGATGGGTCCTTGGGGTATCTTGACACCATGTTCCCACTAACTGATTTTTTCCACAACCACTATAAAGATAAAGAACTATAGTTTTATCATTTGACAAGGAGTGACAATCCATGACCTAGATCTAAATACACCAGAGTGAAAGTGTCTTAGAAATCATAAGCACCTAGGTGGTTGCATCCAATTTCAATAGGTATTTCATACTAGACACATGCATCTAAGTTAGACATAAGTGTTGACATAACCATCCCACATTGACACAAGTGTTTAGGGCTATGTAGGTATAATTTATAGAATCAAGTGATTGATCTAGAATCTAGATTTAGTCAATTTTCTTCTTATTCTAGCTCCATATCTATATTAGCATTAGAACTAACTATGTATCTTGATCTCATTATCATTGCAATATCTAGCATAGTTTTACTTCCTATTTTTAGTATATCTTAGTCCAATAAATTTTGTATATATTTATCTAAGTTTTGCAATTAATTGGCCTACTATAGATCTATTTATCACCCTTTTACTTATTCATTTCTATATTCTTAACACTAACCCCAACTTCAAAAAACTAGGGTTAAATAGGTACTCAAACCATATAGCTAAAAATCAAACTCTATTTTGATTATAACTTTTTAGACAAAACCTAGACATAACTAGCACTTCATAGGGAGATATGAAAACCCTATCCACTTCTTGATCAAAGAAGTATAAATATAGACCATTTATGGTGCTCTTGATTTGATCAAATTTTAAAAACGTTTGCTCAATCATGAAAAACCTTTACTATCTTTAAAAACTTGAAATATATATATATATATATATATATATATATATATATATATATATATATATATATAGCCCCCTTTTGAGGTGATTGATTGAAAATTATGTGTTGTAATCACTCGTCTTAAAATAAAAATTTAAATACATCATGTGTTAGAAAATATTTAGCCATGGCATTTAAAAATCCTTTACAAAATTATATAAATCGCATGCATGTAAATATTGTAAAATATCATGTAAATCTCAATTGGAAGCTGTGCATCCTCATATGAGGATGAAATAAGTGGGGTTAAACAACATGACTCAATGAATGCTTTGTATGTGTAATATATGTATCATAGTAATAAATGCAAGGAGATATATAAGAGTATGATGCTTTTAATGGAAAAGTAAGGAAAGGAAAACTAGTATGCCCCTAATGTTGTAAATGTGCCCCTAATAGGACAAGATAAACCAATGAAGAAGACATAAGTAGTATGCATAAATATATTTATGGTAAGGACCATGGAAATATAGGCACCAATCATAGTAATACCACAAATAGTAATGTGCATGGTCAATAACATAACATCAAACATAGGGTATGCATGATATGGATCCTTATAACAATCATATAATATCACATAATCATACACAAGTATGCATCTACATATAGGAAATCATCATGCAAGGACATATGAATCACAAGCCATGACCACATGACAATCACATGACAAATAGAGGATCCTCTATGGACAAGGATGCAACAAGACATTGATAAACAACACACTTAAGCATACACATGAAAATAACCGAATGTATAATGATACCTAACACACAATGTAGCCAAAGTAACCATGTATTTTAGATATCCATGTAACACACAAGATGTAGGTACTAGAAAGATATGATATAATCAATGTAAATGGCTCAATATGATAAATGGAAAGTGATAAATATATCACCATACAATCCACTATATAGAGATGCCCCAAAAGTAAGGCATACCATTCATGTGATCATGATCCCTTGGGTGTGGGTAAGAAAATAGCCACATAGAATATGATAGTGATAAGTGTCATCAATATTTCACTTTGATTAAATAATTATCAATTGAGGATAGTTTCCAAGGTTGTATTCAATAGGGAAAAAGGATGTATTCTCTTAATAGTTCTTTTCCTAAGACTAAAAATGAATATGGAAATGAAATTTAATTACTAAGCTAGTTTAATCTAATTTTTGAATTTAAATCAAACATATATTCCTATTTTAACAAAGTAAAGAAACTAGATTAGAATGTAATATTGACATAATGTTAACTTAAACATATAGATGCATATTTCTTGTAGATTAAATAATAGTCTTATTGGAAATAAAATATTTAGTAATAAGAACAAATCTATTCTAATAAATACCATGGAAATGTTCTTTCTTTTTGGGAGAGTGGGATCTTGCCCCTCCCTTAGATTGGGATTGAACTAATTATAAAGATGTCAAAATACTTGGAAATTCAAATTTGTCTTGTAATCAAAATTATTCTACTAAAAAATCAACTTACATCAAAGTGTTTGAAAGTTTTTTTTACTAGGTAATGACTTTTGAATAGAGTGTGAACAAGACTGCGACATAATCAAGGGGCTAGATCCCCATTTAATACCATTTGTATACCATATATTACTAGATGTACCAATAATTACCAATAATAACCAACAACCATTAATAGTCCTGAGAATACAAAAAATGGCCACAACCGACCTTGTGTGCCTTTCTAGAGATTTGAACCTAGGTGGGGATTGAAATAACCAAGCCACTTAACCAACTCACCCACATATCATTATATTTAAATGTTAGGTAACAATAATCAAATCCATAACTAGCTATGAACACTATCCCTAACCATGGACTATGGACTTGCCTCATTATATTGAACACAAGTTTTAAGCCACATACCAACCCTTGTCATATAGAACACTAAGCCAATTAATCCACCACATTATGTACCCTCATGACTGACCTACTAGAGCCTAGTGTGGGAATTATTCTATATAGGTGGTTATTCTAGGGAATAGACCCCACGACCTCCCACTTCTAACACTTAGATCACACATCGCTAGTCTATCCCCACTAGGTCAATGTTGGGTAACATGATTTATTTAACCAAAGATAGAAATAGTTGTGAAGAGTAGCCCTAGCCATGGAATCTATACTTAACTCATCACATAGAACATAAATTTTAAGCCACATACTAACCCCCATCATATTGAACACCAAGTTGGCTAGTCCACTACATCAGGTACCCTCATGACTAATCCATTGGAGCCTAGTGTGAGAATGACACTATAGAGGTGGTCAACTTGGGGAATGGTCCCTAAGAACTCCCATTTATGGCACTCATCTCACACACTACTAAACTATCCCCATCAGGTCTTAAAATGTTGGGTAATATGATTTATTTAATTAGAGATAGAATCATTTGTGAAGAGTAGCCATAGCCATGGACTGTGGACTTGCCTCATCACATTAAACACATGTTTCAATCCACATATTAAAGACTTGCCTCATCACCTTGAACATAGGTTTCAAGCTACATACCAACCCTCATTACATTGGACATCGATCTGACTAGTCCATCACATCGAGTGCCATCATCAATGACCCGTTGAAGCCTAGTGTGAGAATAATGATATAGAGGTGGTCAGCCTGGGGAATGGACCCCAAGACCTCCCACTTATAGCACTCATCTCACACACTATTGGTATATCCACATTAGTTCTTAAAATGTTGGGTAACATGATTTATTTAACTAGATCTAGAACCAACTATGAAGAGTTATCCTAGCCACAGACTATGGACTTGCCTCATCACATTAAACATAGGTTTCAAGCCACACATCAACCCCCATTATATTAAGCATTGAGATGACTAGTCCATTGTATTCTGTACCCTCATGGCTGACCTTCCAAATCCTAGTATGGGAAAAACACTATAAAGGTGGTCAGCCTAAGGAATGGACCCCAAGACCTCCCACTTCTAGCACTCAACTCACAAACTACTATGATATCTCCTTTGGGTTCAAAATGTTGGGTAATAGGATTTATTTAACTAGATATAGAATTGACTATGAAGAGTATCTCTAGCCATGGATTATGGACTTTCCTCATCACATTGAACATAAGTTTCAAGCCACATACTGACCCATGTTACATTAAACACTTAGTCAGCTAGTCCATCACATCAGGTACCCTCACAACTAACCTATCAAAGCCTAGTGTGGGAATGATGATACAAAGGTGGTCAACTTGGGGAATTGACCCTAGTACCTTCTAATTATATCACTTAAGTCACACACTATTAGGCTATCCCCACTAGGTCAAAAAATGTTGGATAATAAGATTTATTTAACTAGAGCCAGAATTGGTTGTGAAGAGTATCCCTAACCATGAAATGTGGACTTACCTTATCACATTAAACATAGGTTAAAATCTACATACCAACCCCTATCACATTGAAAATCAAGATAGATATTCTACCACATCGATTACCCTCATGACTGACCTATTAGAGCCTAGTGTGGGAATAATACTATAGAGGTGGTCAGCTTGGGGAATAGACCCCAAGAATTCCCACTTATAGCACTCAGCTCACACATCACTAAGTTATCCCCATTATGTCTTAAAATTTTGGGTAACATCATTTATTTAAATAAATATAGCACCAGCTGTGAAGAGTAGCCCTAGCCATAAGTGGTGGACTTGCCTCATCACATTAAACATAGTTTTCAAGACACATACCAACTCCCATTGCATTAAAAATAAAGCTAGTTAGGCCACCACATTAGGGCCCCTTACAAATGACCTACCTAAGCCTAGTATGGTAATGATGCCATAGAGGTGGTTAACTTTGGTAATGGACCTTACGACCTCCCACTTCTAGAACTTAGCACACACACCACTAGGTTATCCCCACCAAGTCCAAATGTTGGGTAACATGTTTTATTTAACCATAGTTAGAACTAGCTATGAAAATTAGCCCTATCCATGGATTGTGGACTTGATTCATTGTATTGAACATAGGTTTCAAGCCACATACTAAACCCCATCGCATTAAACACTGACCTAACTAGTCTATTGTATCAGGTACCCTCACGGCTAACCCATTGGAGCCCAGTGTTGGAATGATGTTATAGAGGTGGTTAACCTGGATGATAGACCCCAAGGCCTCCCACTTCTATCACTCATCTCACACACTTATAGGCTATCCCCACCAAGTTTTGTTTTAAATTTATGTTTATAATACATCACTCTCAGTTTACTTGTTCAATCTTCTAGGAGAAGATAAAACTACCTATATATTCTCATGAAAGGTTTTATTTATATATGAAATCCTAATAGAATTTAACCAATTATCACATTTGTAAAAATACATGTGTGGTTAATAATTACACTTAAATACTTTTATTCAAATACTACTACTCATCCCGTTTGTTTAGGAACAAAACATGAGTGTTTTATTCAAACTCCTATTAATATTGAGCCATTACTTGTCCCAATTATCTAGGAGACAAGTGTGGAAGAGTACTAAATAGATGTGACTACTTCAATATTTTAATCTTATTTACTAAATATTTGCAATTTTCAGCATTCAATCACTTATATTTCCTTGGTAGAGTCCTAACACCACTCATTTAGTTTCTAAATATAGATTATTATGACCATTTGGTGCTTCCAAATTGTTGACATTTTATGTGATCACACAAAAATACCTTTCCACCTTTTCTAGAGTTGTTTCATAATACTAGAGAGCTTACATAAAATAGTTTGATGTCAAATTCCCATACAAATTCTAAGTTGTATCAATCAGGTGTTACTCTAAGACTAATTTTGTATGATAATTTTAGAGTCAAAATAGTCTAGAGCCAAACCTGAAATGCCTCAAAATGTTTTGAAATTATGTTCAAAGAATAATAATTGAGAGGGGGATGAATAAGTTTTAAAAATAAAACTTTATTTCAATTATACTTTAACATTTTTTGAATCATAGAAGTAATATAGTGATATAGCAATGCATAAAGAACCATTCACATGGGCATGAAACAAGAAAACACATATATGAGTGGGAAACCCTCAAAGGGGAGAAAAGCCAAAATGATATCTAAAAAATGGAAAAATTTCCCTTGAAATGAAATATCAAATTCTATTGATCACCAACTCAACGTGGAGTACCAACCCCAATAAATTCAAGCACCCACTTGACTAGGCTTTAGCAAGCACCTACTTGCAAGGAAGCACCAACTCCCTAAGTGAATCGAAACCAACTCAACCACCTCATCACATTCATACCAATGTTCTTCTATTATGATCTATAAATCATTTCAAAACCTCCTTCTACTCAACCATCAAATATTTTATTTGTTTCTTTTATGTTATTCAACATAGGTCTAAACTACCTTATATATATACTAGTCTCATGATCACACATCACTTGGTCAGCCACACACCTTCAACTTCTTAGTTCAGACACATAATAGGTCTTAAGACATCTTATGGACATCGTTCAATCACAATTTTAACCCCTTTTGGTCTGCAACAACTCAATTAGGCATTACTCCTCCTTTAGGTCTCATGGAGACCTAATTGCATTAGGTTTATCTTCTTAACACTAAAACTTGATATTTTTGGGCCTAGATGGCCATCTCAAACATTAAAAATACATTAAATAAATTATCCAAGGTATATTTTTACCTCTTACATGCTTTATTAAACTTGTATCCTTCATACATACCATAAAAGTTCTTTTAGGACAAACTGCCCTATTAAGCCTGTGTACCTCAAAAGTTTGTCTTGAAATACTGAAGCTTAAACACCCTTATGCTACTCAAATATGAAAAATGAAACATTTTAAAAAAAATCCATGACCTCATTATCATCACCAAATTTTTGGAACATCTTCACTTAGGATTTAAAGGCTCAAGACCATCTCTACAACTCGCTTACTCAGAACTACCAATTCACCTCAAAAACCAATCATGATGAATTAGACCTCCATCTCTTGTGTAGACACTTTTCATGAATTATGATGCATAAAAATTTTCCTATTAAATATTCATAACATCCTTAGATAGAAAATGCATATGGTCTAATGGCAAATATTGGTCTTGTAGCCCAATTTCTTGACCTTATATCTCACAGTCCTATCTGAACCAGATAGGTCATTTTGTGAGCAAATTATTCACCATATACACTGAATTACAAAGAATTATTATGACATAAAATTCATAAATAAATTATTCATTCACTTTTTTGCATCAATCTATCATGCATATACCTTTAAATCTATCTTTCCATCTTTGCCTGGGTTTTACACTATTCACACCATTAGGTCTTTTGGTGACTGGCTTACTTAGATGACCAAATTAGATCACTTGAAGGATAAAAAATATCCATAAATCATCATGGATGTGTAAAATTATTTTCTATATTCTTCTACCATCCATTTGATTTTCTTGACCAATTCAACTTTTGAGAGCTATAATAACTTCTTGACAAATAGGCCTATATCTATACATTTTCTCTCTCATCTAACTAACCACCACCACCTAGAGATACCTAGGAGATTTCAATACATGATTAAATATATTATATATAAATTTTAATCCATCCTAAGATAATTTGAATAAGATATTTCACATTGGATCCTTATTAGGGTTTTAGGGAGGTTTAACACAAGTTTTAATGTTAACAATTGTTCATAAAGGACTGCCACTTGAATCTAAAACTAATGCATAGAGATATTATCTAGGACCCTTACCCACATATATTTAATATATAAAACTCCCATGTAGAGGTTACACATGCCAAAAAATATCTGAAAGTGTTTCTCAAGTTTGAGACCTCATTTTGTGAGCTTGAGAAGGCTTAAAATAATGATTCATGCATTTTTATTTCAAATATTGACCTCAAAATTTGTGATCATGCCTAAAATAAATTATCTCACCTTTTTACATGATCACATATGCATACTTTCATTTAAATTTTATCTTAATACCTCATTAGGCCAAGCAAGGTCTAAGAGTGGTCTAGGTGTAGACTTAGACTGAAGGTCCTACTCATATAGACTCACCTTGAAACTCTCATGAATACTTATATACCTTAATCAAATTATCAAACAATGGAATACAACCTTCACATGCCTATTTTCATTCATTTTTAAATTCACATACCTCTTCATGTCATGACTAAGCTTCTTATGCATTTTTACATTAATGACATGTACGTTCTATGTAGATATAAGATAGTAGTTACCTTCAAATTTTCTCTTTCTCTTTCTCTCATGATAACACTCTTCTATTTCATCTTGTCACATCACACACTTCCATCTATCCTTAGTCACATTTGACATCAACTTTCAAAAGATGCACCTTTAACATCAATGAAAATACTCAACAAACTCCCCTTTTATCATTGATGGTAACCACTCTCAAAAAAAAATTCAATAGACTATTTATTTCCCATTCTAAACGTTCTCTCCCTTTAACATTAATTACAAAGGCATATCTACAACTTATTGTATCAAAACTCAACATATAGGATTATGAGTCAATGAAGTATCATACAGGCATGCTCCACCTATCTTCATGCATACTTTTTTGGTACTACTCGCCCACTCTTGGAGCTAATGAAACCCCTGATTAGTTTCCCATAATCACTTGACTTCCTTAATGACTACTAAGAGAAATAATTACACCCAATTCCTATCTTAGATGTTCAAATGTTGTCTTTGGAATTGGCTTGGTTAGAATATCTTCAATCTGATCCTTAGTAGATATATATTCAAGCTTGACATTTTGTTCACTTACCTATTCTCTTAGAAAATGATTCCTGATGGGAATGTGCTTAGTCCTTGAGTGCATAATTGTGTTCTTTGATACACTTATAAGACTTTTATTATCATAAAAGATAGGACTAGGACTATGATACTCCACTTTATAGTCCTTTAAGGTTTGCCTCATCCATAAGACTTGAGTATAACATGAAATTTCTACAATATACTCAACTTCACAAGTAGATAATTCCATTGATGATTGTTTCTTGTTTATCCATGATACTAGGCACTCTTCGAAGAAGAAATCACCTCCACTAGTTCTCTTCCTATCATCTAGATTCCCTGACTAGACTACATTTGTATAGGTTATCAAGTTAAAATCCTTGTTCCTTAGATATCATAAACTAAACTCCATAGTTCCCTTGAGATACCTAAGTATCCTTTTGATTTTTTTCAAGTGATTTCCCTTAGGGTCTACTTAAAATCTTCCCACAAGACCTATTATTTGCATGATGTCAAGTCTAGAGGTAGTAGTGTATAAAAAACTTCCAATGATTAACCTATATGGTTTTTGATTAACCTTTGGAGATTCATCCTCCTTGCTTAACTTACAACCTGTGATCATAGGTGTGATAACAACTTTACAATCCTCCATCTAAAGTTTCTTCAACATCTCTCTTATGTACTTATCTTATGAAATGAATATACCTCTTTCTAATTGATTTATTTGTAACCCAAGGAAGAATGATAGTTCTCCCAACATGGACATCTCAAACTCCTTCATCACATATACAAAGGCCTTAGTCATACTCTCACTATTTCCACCAAATATGAAGTCATCCACATAGACAACCACTATCAATTGATGATCATTTTCTATCTTTATATATATATATATATATATATATATATATATATTTGCAACTCCTCTCTTGAATCCTTAATCTAATAGGTACTTATCCAATCTGATGTATCAAGCTTGAGGAGATTTTTTAGACCATAAAGAGCCTTTTTCAACCTACATACATAGTCCTTATTCCCTGATAATAATAAACCCTCAAGTTGCTCTATGTATCCTTCTCTTCCAAGCTCCCTTTCAAAAGAGCTGACTTAACATCCATTTGATACACCTTGAACCCTTTGAATCTTGCATATGCTATAAATAGTTTGATAGCTTCTAATTTTGCTACTAAAGCAAAGGTCTCCTCAAAATATACCCCTTAAACTTGTGCATACCCCTTGCATACTAATATATCCTTGTTCCTATTGACCTCTTCATCTTCATTCAACTTGTTCCTAAACAACCATTTTGTGCCAATGGCATTCTTGTCTTTAGGCCTTGGAACTAGTTCTTAAGTCTCATTATTTTCTATTTGATCTAACTCTTCATTCATAGCACATATCCAAAACTTTTATGTTCTTGATTATACAAGGTTTTTAGGTTCAATGTTAGACAATAGAGCAACATTCTCTTGATTTAGGTTACTTACCAGCTTTCTCCTTGTTTGCATACCTGTATCTTTGTTACCAATAATTTGTGATTCAAGATGGTCTCTCTGAATCTGTCTTAAAGGACCTTTTGAATCTTGTCTTTATTAAACTTCTTCTTCTTCCTCATCTATCTATATTGTTTCTTATTCATTCTTAAAGTCCAAATTCTCTAATGCATCTTTTGACTGAGAGTGAGACTTTTTAGAACTTGTCTCATCAATATTTACATTGGTTATTTCCACTATCTTTTGCAATCTCTTATTATAACATCTATAGGCTAAAATTAATGATGAGTATCCCAAGAATAATCCTTCATCAGACCTAGAATAAAAGTTACCTAAGTCTTCCTCATCTCTTATAATGAAGCATTTGCTTCCAAACACTCTAAAGTGTTCCACATTAGCAACTCTACCTTTTCATAGTTTATAGGGAGTTTTTTTCCATTAATCCTTATTTTTCCTCTATTCAAAATGTAGACTACAGTGTTTATTACCTCTCTCTAGTATCCATTAGATAACTTTGATGCATTTAGCATATTTTTTTCCATTTCTTGAACTGTTTTATTCTTTCTTTCCACTACCCCATTCTATTGAGGTGTCCTAGTTGTTGAGAATTATCTCCTTATCCCCTAGACCTCATAGAAGTCATCAAATACATTGGACCAAAAATCTCCTCCTCTATGATATATTAGGAATTGTATATATCCATTATTTTCATTCTCAACTATAGCCTTGAATTCCTTGAACTTGTCAAGAGCTTCTAACTTTTCTTTCAAGAATGCTACCCAAGTCATTCTTGTGCAGTCATCTATGAGTAACATGAAATAGCTATGTCTTTGAATACTTTGTATTTTTTGTAGGTCCATAGATATTAGTGTGTATGAACTCTAAAGGTTTTGTAGTATAATACTCCTTATAGTTGAACCTTCTTCTAGTTTGCTTACTATGTTGACATGTCTTGCAAAGTGTGTTCATAGATTTGGTGATTATAGGCATATTCTTCACAGACTTCTTAGAGCTTATATTGACAATATTATTGTTAGGGTGTGGAGCTAAAAGCTTCACCTTAATGCAAACTAGGAGGTTTCTGAGCATGATAGTCACTGGCGTCGGTAGGCCACAACTGACGTCGGTCAGGGGATAGCACAGAAGGAAACTGACATCGGCAGGGATCGGCCAGCGTCGGTCACCTCCAGTCAGGCAGGGACCGACGTCAGTCGCCTGTGGTAGTTCCAAAACTACTATTGATGAATAGTTAGTTAAGTGAATGGAGAGTTTGCATGATGAAGATCAGTTCCAGTCTTTGAGTCGCTTGTCTAAATTAGTGTATGCATGAGATCTATATAATAGACTCATGGGTTGTATTGTTATGTGTGGAGAACTTGTAGAACTCAAGTGTAGAACTTGGAGAGTTCTTCCCATGGTGGAATCAAGTAGGATTCCTCATGTATGTAAGATCAGGTTTGATATGCAGGGTGTTGCAGGATCATGGTGGAGATCTACATGTGATAAGTAAGATCAGGTTGGTCTGCAGGGGTGTGTATGTGCGAGGGTCAAAAGGAGATCGACGGGGGAGCAAGATCTAAGGTGACAACAATACATCAAGGAGCAGGATCATGGTTAGATCTACTTGGAGTACCAGTTCGTACTCGGTTGTATTGGATGTATAATGAGGTGAACAATAGCTTGTGTTAGTTGTGTATTGTGACCTATTGAGAGAAGATTACTCAGGTGGGAAGATTACTGGGAGGCCTTGAGGAGGAAGCCTCACAGAGGTGGAAGAAGAGTGTGATCTCTCTATTGTAATTTCCTTTGTAATGAGTTGAATACAATTGTGTGTTGCCTCTCATATTCTATGTGTTTTCTCATTGATAGTTATTTGTTCTTCTAGTTATTTCTGCATGTTTAAGTTGCTTATACAAAGGTAATCATGTGTGCTCTTAATTATGACAAGTTATGTCAGAGCTTTGGGGAACTTTGGTTCTATCAATTATCAAAGTTTAGGTGGCCCAAACTTTTATTCCATAGCCAACATTCATTCATCTTGTTCGTAAAGCATCTCTCCTTCTTGATCTCATTCAATACATATAGATTGTTCTCAGTCCTCTTAGCATTGGTAATTAGCTTTCCTAATTTGGCTCTCCTTATATCACACCCTCTATAATGAAAGGTTAGAGTGTGTCCTTGGTTACAAATTTGACTTATAATAATTAAGTTATGTTTCAATCCTTCCACATTCATCACATTATCTATCTTGGTCTTCCCATTGTCTAAACTCTAGATACCCTTGACAACAATATTGGCAATTGTGTTATCTCCAAATCTTACTATCCCTACAACATTCTTCTTCAATGAAATGAACTTTATCTTGTCCCCTATCATGTGAATTGAGTAACCACTATCTATATACCACTTCATACCTTCATCTTGGATGTGAAAAGAAGTATAATCTAACATAAACTCTTCTCCTTTAGTCTTTTGTTACTACTTCACCTTATTCACAAGGTCTGACTTCTTGATAAAATTCTTAGTGGAATGATCGTATACCTTTTTTTCTTGACTGATCTTCCTCATATGCCTCATCTTGAAATCCCTTGCAATATGCCCTCTTTGATCACACTTATAGAAAATTATTTGTCTTATACTATTGAGATGAGTATTCATCCTAATCCTCTATGAGGAATTGATTTTAGCATGATGTATACACTCCTTAGATCTAAGTCCATATTAATTGCATGATAAATAATAACCATTGAAATAATTCACATACCTTGTCTGTCTGATGTTGAATGATGCATAACTATCTTTATTGTCTCTTGAATGAGTCAAATTCTTATTGACTTGTTGGTGATCAATTTGAGTCTCAGATTTTAGAGTTTTTGCATAATTCTTTACTCTATCAATACCATTGCTTCTTGAAGGTCCAATGTCCTTTGAGGTCTGACTCTCCTTGTTTTATTTTTAGTCTTCTTTAAACCCAAGACCTGTCTTGTCATGTGGAGACCTCTGACTATTCAAAATATCACAAGCACTTTAGTGCTCTTTTCAAATTTTTGACATGTCTTTAATTTGACTATTATCTGATCCAATTTTATCTTCAAGGACTCCATTTATATTCTAAACTTAGTTCATTCTTCCTCCTTGGTCTTAAGACTTGTAGCGACAATCTCAATCTAAGTTTCAAATTATTTGATGATCTCCTCATGTTCATTGGTGTTTTTACTTAGTCTCTCTTCAAAGAGATTGATTTGTTCCTCATAAATCTTAACCAATGATCTTAGTTTATGATTCTTCCTTTTTTGGCACTTTAAACCCTTTAGAGCACTCACTAATTCTACCTCAAGGTTCACTTCAGCCTCTTTTTCATCTAATTCTTCATCTTTCATAAGACTTTTTATTTTGAATAACCTTCATTATCTACTTATCTAGCCATGAATAAGGTTTCATTGCTATCATGATCATTATTATCATCATCACTATCATATATATTTGTGTCACTTATATCATAAGAGCTACTATCTTCTTTCGTGTAAAAACTTCTCTTATGCTTGAATGATCCTTTCTTTCCTTCATACTTTCTAAAACTTTTTGTTCTCTTGTCAATATTATAGAACTTCTTATCATTACCATGATGTTCATCATTCTCTCCATCATGCTCATTCTTATCCTTGTTAGGTCACTTTGATGCAAAGTGACCAATATAGTTGCCCTTATACTTACCTGATCCTTTTTTTAGTTTTTTGACAAACATGGCTTTTATCTTATCATCATAAATATCTATATCAACATTATTCTTGAAATTTTTTCCTTGTGACTTTTTCTCACCTTTTAACATAGCTTCCTTCTTGAAAGGTCTTCCATCACTTGTTCTCATTTCATAGATAGTCAAGATGCCATGAAGCTCATCCATCTATAGTATGTTGAGATTTTTGATCTCCTCCACAATAAAGACTTTTGAATCAAACTTAGATGTCAAGGATCTTAATACCTTTTGTACTAATTTTGATTCTTCTTAATTTTTTCGTAGAATTATGATGACATTTACTACTTCATCTACTCTTAACAAATATGATTCAATGTTTTCATCCTCCTTCAATCTTAGACATTCAAACTGCCTTTGGTGGGTCTGCAACTTTGCCAACTTTAATTTGGTGTATCATTTATAAATGGTTTGAAACTTTTCCCAAATCCATTTAGCTATATCAAAATGCATGAAATTTACAAATTTTACCTTTGAAATATCACATAGGATGGCATTCATTGCCTTAGATTTGTTTTCACTTGCCTTCTTGCCTACTACATCAGTTGGTGGTGTAGGAGGTAGAGTGAATACATCAAAAATAGATTGCCATATGTCATATCCCAAGGACATTATATATTTATTCATTATGATGATACAAAATGTATAATTAGTCCCACTAAAGAGAGGAGTCTTATTGGCTGAGAAACCTCCTTGTACTTGATGACTAGACATGCTTGTGTTTTTAAGATCTCATTTAAGCTGTTAGGCCTGCTTCAAAGGCCTAGACTCCAATACCAATTTTTGGAAGCACAATTACTTAGATGGGGGTGAATAAATGTTAAAAAAAACTTTCTTTCAATTATAATTTAACATTATTTGAACCATGGAAGTAATATAGTGATATAGCAATGCATAAAGAACCATTCACATGAGCATGAAATAAGAAAATGCATATATGAGTGGGAAACCCTCAAAAGGAAGAAAACCCACTATGATATATAAAATATGGAATAATATCATATAAAACAAAAGATCAAATTTTTTTGATCACCAAATCAAATTGGAACACCAACCCCAATAAATTAAAGTACCCACTTGACTAGGCTTTAACAAGCACCTACTTACAAGGAAACACCAACTCCTTAAGTGATTCAGCACCAAATCAGCCACCTCATCACATTCATAGATTTTCTCTTCTTTTATGGTCTATAATTCATTTCAAAAACCCCTTCTGCTCAACCATACAATATTTTATTCACTTGTTTTGCATTATTCAAAATAGGCCTAAATTGCCTTGTATATATACTAGTCTAATGATCACACACCACTTGGCCAGACACACACCTTAAGCCTCTTAGGTCAGACACGCAATAGGTATTAGGACATATTATGAACATTTATCAATCATAATTCTAACCCCTTTTGGTTGGCAACAACTCAATTAGGCCTTACTCCTCCTTTAGGTCTCATGGAGACCTAATTGCTTTAGGTTTGTCCTCTTAACACTAAAACTTGATATTATTGGGCCCAGATGACCTTCTCCAATAATAAAAATACATTAAATATCTTATATAAGGAAATATTATAACCTCCTCCATTATTTATTAAACATTTACCCTTCCTTCATACCATGAAAGCTCTTTTAGGACAAATTGCCCTATTAGGCTTGTGTACCTCAAAAGTCTATCTTACAATATTAAAGCTTAAACACCCTTAATCTACTCAAATATGAAAATTAAACATTTAAATAGATTATACATGACATATAGGTCATCACCAAATTCTTGGAACATCTTCAATTAGGATATAAAGTCTCAAGACCATTTTTACAACTTGTTTACTAAAAACTACCAATTCACCTCAAAAATTGGTCATGATGAATTAGACCCCCAACTCATGTATAGACACTTTTCATGACTTATTATGCATATAAACATTCCTATGATATATTTATAACATCCTTAGATATAAAATTTATATGGTCTAATGTCAAATATTGGTCTTGCAGACCAATTTCTTGACCTTATATCTCACAGCCCTATTTGAACCAAACAAGCCATTTTGTGAACAACTTTTTTACCATATACACTGGACTCCAAAACTTATCCAAAGAATTATTATGACATAAAATTAATAAATAAATTCTTAATTCACTTTTTTTCATCAATATATCATGCACAAACTTTAAAATCTATCTTTCAATTTGTGCTTGGGTTTTACACTATTCACACCATTGGATCTGTCTACGACTAGCTTACTTGGATGACCAAATTAGAAAAATTTAAGGGTATAACATATCCATAAATCATCATGGACATGTAAAATGGATCTATATATTCTTCTACCATCCATTTTACTTTCTTGACCAATTTAACTTCAGAGAGCTACAACAACTTCTTGACAAATAGGTTTGTATTTATACATTTTCTCTCTCATCTAACTAGCCACACAACTTCGAGATCCTGGAAGAGTTTACTAAATGATATAATATATTATCTAGGAATTTAAATCCATCCTAATTTGATTCAAATAATATCTTGTAGATCAGGCCCTTATTAAAATTTTAGGGAGGTTTAACACAAGTTTTGGTGTTAATGATTATTCATAAAAGACTATCACTTGAATCCAAAAATAATACCTAGAGATATTATATATGACCCTTCCCCATCTATCCTTAATATTTAAAAATCCCATGCAAAGGTTACACATGCCAATGAATGTCTAAAAGTGCTTCTGAGGTTTGAGACCTTATTTTGTGAGCTCGAGAAGGCCTAAAACAATGATTCAGGCACTTTTATTTCAAATCTTGACCTCAAACTTTATGATCATGCCTAAAAAAACTTATCTCGCCTCTTTCCATTTTCACATGTGCATACTTACCTTAAAATATGATATTAATACCTCATTAGGCCGGACAGGGTCTAAGAGTGGTTTAGGTATAGACTTAGACTGAAAGTCCTACCCCTATAGGTCACCCTAAAACTATCATGAAAGTTTATATGCCTTAATTACATGCTCAAATAGTGCCATAAAACCTTCACATACCTATGTTCATTCATTTTTCAATGCACATATCTCTTCATGTCATGACTAGTCTTTTTATGCATTTTGACATCAATGACATGTACCTTCTATACAAACATATGACATTAATTGCCTTTAAATTATCTCTTTCTCTTTCTCTGATGACAACATTCTTCTATTTCATCTTGTCACATCATACACTGCCAACTATCCTTAGTCATCTTTGACATAAACCTTCACAAGATGCACCTTTTACATCAATGATAATAATCAATAAACTGATCTTGCCACTAGATCGTTGCTTCTAAACTTCAGTCTCCATTCTTTAATAATTGATATGCTTATTTTGAAATATATCATATCTATTTTCCAATAAATGTTAGAACATATAAGACAATTTAGAATACATTGATTCCTAAATAAAAAATCAAATATATACCTTATATTTTACCATAAATAATTTAAAAGTTCTTAAATCACACCTAAATCCACTTTAAAACTAGTTCATGGGGGAGAAAAGGTGTTACTTGTTGGCTTTGGATGCAATAGTTTGTAGTCTCATCATTTCTCCCCCAGACTTAAGTTCTTCTAGGTAATCTTATATTTTATTTTTCTTTCTATAGATTTAGGGTCTTGTTGAAGTCAACATACCCCCATTTTTGAAAATTGGGACACTTGAGATATTTTGAAGCTTAACCCTAAAAACATGGCATGTTTTGATCATTGTTAGAATTTGAAGATCATCCACTTTGATAAAGTTAGCTTACCAATTTATGGTCTTGCTTTGGGCTTTCCTAATGTTAATAATAATTATTCTTCATGTCTTATATATTTAGTTCCATGGAGCCCTTGCTAAAGAGATCATGCTTAGAATTTCTAGATTAACTCTATTTAAAGTTTTCACTAACCTTTGGTTTGTGAAAATTTGAATCTAAATTCATGTATGAAAGTTCTCCTCCAAAAACCCTAACTTAAAACCCTTGGTTCAAATTTGCATTTGTCAAGAGCATTTGGTAGGAATATTTTAAATTTATTTTGGACTTAAGCTTAATTTTTATTTTAAATCTTGGTCGTGTTTTCTAACACAAACAAATCTTAGCCTAAAATTTATGCTTAGTCCCCTTTATTTTCCCCTTTTTTTCTTTATATTTCTAACCGAGTTCAATGTTATGTTAGTAGGGTCCTTTCATTTTCCTAGCATCATCACCTTTATTATTATCTATTTAGACCAAAGTTTTAATTCTAAGGCCCCATTCATGTTTATTAACACAAATGAAACCTTAGACTCAATGTTGTAGCCTAAGTTTTTTCCACCCTAAGCCCTAACTTAAATATCTTTCTTTTTATAGGATCCAATGGTTCATGCTTCATCACAAATTTTGATTAGATGATGCAAATAAAACTAGATAGAACTAAGTAGTTAGTCCTTTAGACCAATCATCTTGGAGCATTCAGATCATGATCAATGGCTCACGCTTCATCATGGATTGAAGATTGGATAGAGCAAATATAACATTAAAAAGTTAAAGGACTAGGGGGCTCCACGGAGTTGCCATGCAACACTCCTACCTTCAAATTTTGAAATTAAAGGGTCCCACATATTAAAATAAACCAATGGTGTGTAACTACTTAGTTCATGATTGGATGGCTCTCACTTCATCTTAGTTTTTAACCAAATAGAGTGAATTGAGTCTAATATCCCAGGAAGCACCATGAAGTCACCATGTAGGACTCCCATATTGGGATACAAGAATTTTATGAGCTTAAATTTGATGTTCATGTGACCATAATTTGATGTCAATGAGGACATATTTGACATCCGCATGACTATCAACTTTAAGCCCATCAAAACTAAGAACTTCATGAACTTAAATTTGATGTTCGTGTGATCGTAATTTGACATTTGTGAGGATGTATTTGATGTCTGTGAGGCCATAAAAATTAATTTAATGGATTATTTTGCTCAAGACTAGGATATACTCCAAAATTCTATTAAAAAACTCATAAATTGTATTACAAACTAATGGGACCCCTTGAATAATGTTCAAACACTTGAAATCTTTGAATTGTAAATAATGAAATGATATCATAAGTCTAAATATATGCAAAAATGAATTCAGTATAAGTCTATATCATAGGGTCCCCATTGCATTTGTTTGAATGTCATGATCCTTAGGCTAGAGACTTATACTAAGTCTTATTTTAAAAGGGTCTTTGTGACATAAAAATTAGTCTAAATGCTTTTAACTAAAAATTTTATCGTGTTTATTAATACAACAAAGCCCAGGGTTAAAATCTAGCATTTGTTCATTATATCACATTAAACCCTTTGGGCATGTTCTAAGAACTTAACATAAGTATTTTATCCCAAAGTATGCATTGTGTTTATTAGATACAATGTAAACCTTGTCTTAAAATATTTAGCCATGGCCCCCTTTTATATAAATCTGAAAAAACTTAGGCATAAACACTTTACCCTAAAGTTTATTTCATATTTGATAAACACAAAATGAACCTTAGCCTAAGATGTTTAAACCTAATTCCCCACCCAAATAATGCACTGATTAAAGCTCATGCATCTTGTAAGATCTGATGGCTCACACTTTATTATAAAGGATGATCCAATGATGTGAAATCATAGATGAATTTTCAACAGAGCTCGTAGGCTCAACACATGGTGGACACACGTTCAATATACGACTGATAAAGGTGCCAGAGCTCAAAAATCCCATGGAGGTGCCAAGTGGGACAACCATGAGACTTGGTACCAAAAGGAACCAATGATAAGCAAAGCCCTAGATCATAATCAATGGTCCATGTTGATCTTGAATTATGATCCAATAGTGCAAAGCCAAAAGGTAGATTTCAAAAAAAAAAATAGCTAGTGCTTAGAGGCATTTATGAAAAAATGCTATGAAAAGTGTTAGATAAATGCCAAATAAGCACCACACAAGCACAAAGTGACAAAATAGAATATCTTGTGTGCTTGAAATGCAAATGTATAAAGGTGAAGGTTAAAATCAAATCTGAGGCACATATAAGCTTAGGTTTGAATAAGTGACTACCGTTAAAGTTTCAAAGCCCTAAAACTTGCATAAAAGGCCCCAAGTGAACTTGGATTGATTACAAAAAATCTAGAAGAAGTTCATTTGTGATTTGAGCATAAAATAAATAACCCAAAGACCATTTGCAATCTAATTGTAAATAATTTTCAAAGTTTGGAAGCCATGGTAGCTCAGAGGTAGCAATATAGGGATGAGACAAAGTTGTATTTGTCTATAGACAATGAAGGGAGGGTCTTCAAAGACATTAACCTAGACATTATTGCATTAAACATAGGAAATAGGAATTGGTATGAGCTCTTCTAGACCATTGAAGAGATGTAAGCCATCACCAAATAAGAACATAAGATTGCCACTATAACTAGAAGGTATTATGACTTAGTTGCAGTCCAGATGGCCAGTTTCTACCATGCTACAACCAAACTAGAGGTAATCCACTATATCAACATCCTTTCTCCCATTTTCAAGGATGGTAGGCTTCAACAAGGTTGGATCATTCATGAAAGGACCTTTAAAATAATTACATTCATTTCCCCATTTGCTTTTGAAATTTACTACAAGCTGCTAAAACCCCAAGTGGATTTGCCCACTATTAAGGAATGGACAAACAAGAATGATCTAGACACCATCCTTAGGCCATGCTTACTGTAAGGGAGCCATGTGATTCGAGACCCTGCTGGCAATATCCTAGTTACCCAATTTAGAGAGGGGGTTAGGGTAATCATGACCCTATTAAATAGGATATTAGGAGTCCCCTTCAACCTCATATGTCAATAAGAGTTGGATGTCATACATTTACTTCATGGTAGAGAAAGGGATCACTCCTTAAATTAGAGATATGATCAACATATATTTAGAAAAAAAATTCACAACCATAAAGAAGAAGACCGACACCTAGTTATTTATGATTTCCTATCTATTGGTTGCCTTACTAGCCTCCACCTAGATCCCTCATATCAAAAATTGGTCACCTGAGGGTAGATTTACAATTTCCCACCATTATTGAAAGCTACATATTTTCAAATATAAACACCACATGAAATTCATTTGTGATTGTGTCTATCCTGATTTAGTAAAAGCCATCATAGGGATCCCTATGCCCAAAGCAAGCCCTCTAATTAAGAAATATGTGGAGCTAATGGGAGATATCTAGTTAGCAGAGCAAGAAATTACATACTAACTTTTTAATAGTGTGGACAGAGTATGTAAAGACAAGAGGAAAGGCCTCCTCCATCCCTTTCCTTTGACTATTGGCAAGAATATGTTATAAAATTGGGATCATGTGAATATTGTGGCCAGGCATAGGGACTCTTTCAAATTACAACTTGATGAGCTGAAGATGTGGGATCTTAATGGCATGGTCTCCACACACTTAAAATCCAAGCAATTGCCGAAGCCAGTATATGTGCATCAATATGGTGTCCATGACACCATATTTATCAAATAAAATATGTTTGAAGAAGTATTGGCTAGGCTTAAGGGACATAACATTAGAATTGAGCATAGATTGACCAGTGATGAAAAGCCACCAGGGGACATATGGCAAATGGGACCTATGTAATACCATTTGCTACCTATACCTTTTAGGCCACCTCAAGAGAAACCATAAGTGGAAGGGCAGTATCCCCAAACCCAAATTACATAAGGTCCTAGTAAAGAGAAGTTATAAGAGAGACTTGGTGAGGGACCCTCATCCTCAACCCTACCTCAAAGACTAGAGTCTCTAGTGGAATACTTGAACATGATTACCTTAGAGTCAAATAAAATAGTGGAAGATGCCCTCAAGATCCTTGTTGAGGCATATGGATCTCCTAAAGAGGAGGAGCATGTTGAAGAATCCCAAGCCCAAATAGATGAATTTATGTAGGAAAATGGAAAGAAGTTGCTCTGGATCTTATCCCAGTGGCACCATTAAGGAAGAGGAAAGCAGAATTGGCAATTATCCTAGTTAGACAAAAGAGGCCAAGGTTGGATTTTACTCACCCTACAAGTAAAATTGACTTATTCAATGAGGAATACCCCATTCATGGACTAATCATCCCTAATTGGTTTATCTATGGAGAAATACAGAATATCCCCTCTTATTCCCACTCATAGGCCTTGACCCAAGTTGTTGACATTGATGTACGTGATGATATCATGCCATGGATAAGGGATTTGATGAAGGAAGAGGAAGAGAGAATAATAGTGACCATTGAAAGATTAGACAACAAGAAGATGGATGTTCTAGGAGCATCAAGAAGTACCTAGATGAAGGCCCTTAAACCTCCAAAATATACTAAATCATCTACTAATATACAATTCAATCTAGAGATAGCTAGATTAGAGAGAGTGACAACAAGAAAAGCCATGGTGGGAATGTAAAAGTTCACATTCTAAAAGGTTAAGCCATTTTTAGGCCTAACTCTAGTTCGAGGACATCACCCTAGTGAACTAACCATCCATGAAGAGAATGTTGAAATCCTAGTTGAGGCTCATTCAGCTCAAGTCAGAGCTAGCATCAGGGGGATGAAATAAAGGATACATAACTTGGAAAGGGAAAATGATAATTTATAGACCCATGTTATATTATCAATTCTTGAATCCATAATAAATATGTTTGAAGCATCCTTTTTTGACATGTTTGACTCCTTAAAATCAATGAATCTAAGACAGGATGCATTGAGCCAGTAGAGTGAGGTGGTCAAAGGATTGATGACAGAGTGGCAAGAGGTAGAGGATAAAATAAGGGATATCATCAACATAATGATTAGGAATAAAAAATTTAAATTCATAACCATTATCCTAGCCCACTTAAATGTTATATTAGGGATAGTGATGGATAAGATCCAATGTTTAAGTGCTTGGTTAGCAAGCTTGGACAAACTCCTAAGGGATGATGAAGAGTTGATTGCCCAGATTAAGAAACTCATTGGCACAATGTTGGATAATCTTATGAAATCTGCATCCCTAAGCATTATTGATGATGAATAATATAAGCATAGAGTCACTTTGGTGATGCAGGAAGTAAAAAGCAAAATCTAGGGTCAATCTAGCAGTGATAAAAATAGAATTATAGGCATGATCTTCACTATTGAAGAAAAGATTATAGAATCTGGGAGAATTAAATAAGCTATGGAAAGGGATGATAGAGAATTTGAAGAATTAGTTGATCAAGAATATGTCTATCTCCTAAATCCAACTATAGATTTGGAGCTTTTCAAAGAACAACATCAAAAAGTTATAGAGTTTCTATAAGAGCAATAAGGGAACCCTTCAAGTACGGGCCCACCAATTAATTAATATTCCATTTTCTAAAATCATTATAATATTTAAAAGAGGAATATTCTTTCATAAAGGCACATGTTAGTTTGTTAGCTTGTTGCCTCTAGGTCATTTTAGTTTGGAAAAGTGAGTGTATTCTAGAACTTTATGAAAAAAGACAATTGTCCTTATGTTTTGTGCATTTATATCTTGTAACTAATCGATATACTTCCTGGACCGCTTATAAAAGGTAATACTACCATCTTGTAAAAAGGGAGAATTTTGAGCAAAACTTGTATACTTTGAGCAGTTAATACAATCAAGGAATTTTGAAAGGATTGTCCAAATTTGTTTATGTCAATTATTACATGCTTTTCTCTCAATTGCTAGTCTTAAGTCTTAAATTTGAATAGCTTCTATGAATTCTAAGTTGCATATTTTATTATAGGGTTGCTAATTTGTGCTTATGCTAGATTAGTCAAAGGATCTTGAGTTTTATTCATTTAATTTGTTATGTAGACGTGTTAATGTTATTTGAGTGTTGTAGCAAATATTTAAAGTAAATTTAGTTCTTACTTGTAATTCTCCATATCATCCTTCAAGGTTTGCCTGGTGTATAGTGAGATTTGAGATTATGTTATTTTGCACTATATGCTGGTTAAATGTATAATCAATTGAAATTGAAACTTTGTCATAATGTTTAAGACTAAGATCAGTAATCACTCATTCTTTTTCTACCTTACCCTTATCTTGTGCTTCTTTTTTAAACATATCACTTTAGTTTACACTCCATTGTAAATATCCATTTAGATTAGTCTGTAGTTTAAGATTTGATCATTATTCACTAGTATTAGCATAAATACTTACAATTTTTAAATATTTGGTCCATGGCTCCCAACCACCAATCAATATAAATTTTGTGGAACAATTAAACACTGCCCTACCACTATTTCACCATAGGTAACATAAGTTGCCAAAACCTACTACTCATGCTTTGAATTCCTAGAATTCTAAAATGAGAAGTGTTCTTTGAACACTAAAGATACCTATGGTATATCCAAAGGCATCAACAAGTCTCACTGGCGCTAGAAGGAGGGCCTCCTTCTTTGTGAATTAATTGAATCTTTGTTAATATTAGTGTGTTTTGATCTAATATTGATGTTATCTTTGTAATTTTGTGTAATATTTACTTAGAAGTGTAAATATCATTTATCTTTGTGGTCTTTGACATATCTTTATGCTTCCTTTAGACAAAGATCAAAGTTCTTTGAAGTTTGATGCTTAGTTTGAGTAAATATAGCTTAAGATTTAAATATTTGTAGTATTTGAGGTTAGAATAGTTTATTTTGATTAACGATTGGTGTAGCTTTCATAAACATGGGTTTATTTGAGCTTAGACTTATAAAGATAGATCATATTTGCATAATTGGACATGTCTTTAAACTAGCTTAACCAAAGATTGAAGTCCTTTACTTTTCTTTATACAATCTTTGCAAAATGAGCTTAATGTGTAGGTTTAATCCTTGTTTTGTATAAAGATTAACTTGACACATCATATTTTAAATAGGATCTTCAATCTTTAAGTTGGAATTGTTAAGGATTTAAACAATATCATAATCAAAGACAAGAGAACCTTTGTTTGAGATTGAGGTCCATAGAAGAACCAGGCGAGATAAAATTAGGCATAGACATTTCAAATCTTTGCCAACCTCACCTCTTCAAAGTGCCTTTTACTTTGACCTTTGTACAGGTATGGCTTGCTTGGGAGACTCTTTTATCAATCAGTTGGGTGTGATACATGATCTCCCACATAACCCTAAAAAATACTTCCCAACATTTAGTCCAACTTGTGTTGTAACTGTTGAAGAACATATTAAATCTTTTAAAGCTACTTTAAGGTTGATAAATGTCATACATGAAGATGTAACATGTATATTTTTCCCCTTCACTTTTAAATATGATGCATATGAATGGTTTCTCAATTTGATTGATAATTATATTACTAGTTGGGATGGTTTCACTAATGTTTTCATAGATCAATTTGGTAAAATTGTTAGTCCATGTGTCATATACCACCAGTTCACCACCATAAAGAGGTATGTAAGTGAGCCCATAAGGTCCTTTAATGCTACATTTCATAAAATGTATAGTAGGACCATAGAAACTTATAAACCTGATGAAGTTTTATCTCTAAAAATCTACAAGGATGCAATAGATCCCATGACTTCTATATCTATAAAAATATCACTTCTAGATATAACTTCACTTATTTTGAAGTAGTGATCATCAATGACCAAATGCATCCCCAGGGACAAATGGCCTACTCTATTCCAAATATCAATCCCCATATTCCCATTTTGAACATCTTCCCCAATAACAATCATAATATCCTATCCTTATATCAACTTCCAAATATGAATCAATTGCATTGATTCATGTTGCTCCAAATCAGAACCTTAGATTCTTGAGTCATCTTGATGCTAATGGATTCAATGTAAATGATCAAACAAATTTAGTACCAATTTTTGGTGTTAATAATAACTAGGTGCACAATTATAAAACTCCCAAAAATGAGATTGAGTCTATCTTGAAAATGGTCCAAAATTTAAGCATTGATTTCCTTCAGTTGCAAAAATAAGTTAGCAATATAGAAGAGAGCTCTGGTAGGAACTTCTCATTTCAAAGGTTTAATAGACTAAACAATGGATTTTAGAATGATAGTTTTCACAATAATAATAATAATGAACCATATTTTGAAAAGAGGACTATGGACATTAATCTTACTGACATTGCTTTTCTTGATTATTGTAGAGTGCATTGTATAGCCAAGCATGGCAATATTGACTGCATTGAGTTTTGGAAGGCTTTTGAAGCTTTCCAAGAAGAATTAGACACATTTGAAGTAATCCCTAACAAGGATAGTGGTGTAGGTACTTCAAGGTCCAAACCTGTTGATTAAAATTTTATGGTGGAGACATTTGATTTCCCCTTTCAAGAGGACAATGAACCTAATGATGTCCCTAAGTAGATCTAGGCCTTTCAATAATTCTTGAAGAAGATTTATCCCTTGTAGAATAGAGAGTAGAGGCAGCCCTTGACTACCTCAACGTCTCCAAATAACTTTGGAACTCCTCCAGACACTTCTTCAATCAATGATCTAGAACCAGCCAAAGGGAGTACCTTTAAGCATAATGTTGATGTTCCTAGTTCTTCAAACAAGACTGGTTATAATATTTTTGAAGACATGAAGAAGATAAAATCTAACATCACATTGCATGAATTAACATAGATAATGGAACAAAGGGACCTCTTGCTGGAGTCATTATCAAATGAATCCAATAAACCACCCAAGGTTAACCATGATAATGTGACTATGCACAAAGCTAAGGTAGAGTCTCCTCCTTTCTTGCTCATAGTCATGATATTCGATAAGAATTTGCATAATTATTTTTATATTCTAGTGCAACCACCAATATCATGCTATAAAATATTTGCAAACAACTTGGCTTGACACCTATTAAGTTTGATAGAGTTGTGACTCTAGAGTCAAGGTGATTGGGGAGTTATTAAATGTTCATATGCAATTGGCCTCTGAGCCTAGAGTAGAGAAATTTATTGATATACAAGTTGTTGACATTCCTAAAGTTTATGGAATCTTGTTAAGTAGGTAATGGACTAAAGCTCTAAATGGCTACATGTCCATGAATTATTCACATTTATGGCTATCTTGGAAGGGAGTTCCAAACCAAATCAGGGTTGAAAGAGAGTTGAGGATGAAGCACATGATCACTAAGTAAAATTTTGTGAATGAAAGGGTCAACATAATTGACTTAGACTTATGGATTTTCACCCTAAAGACTATAAATGTATGTGATCCTAAGAGTACTCATGTTATTCATGGGTTTTGGAAGCTACATTTTGATGGTACTAAGTGTAAGGCTAGATCTGAGGTTAGTATTGTCTTTACTGACCCTATTGGTAAGAAATACCATGCTTCCTATAGGCTCTAATTTCCTTTCACCAATAACCTTGCTGAGTATGAGGCCCTTATCCTAGGTTTGAAATTTTTTATAAAAAACAAAGTCAAAGAACTACTATTATATGGTGATTCAGAGCTAGTAGTCAACCAGGTGAGAAGCAAATATCAATGCAAGCTATCATACCTTAAGAGGTATAAGTGTAGGGTCTAGGTTATAATTGAGTATTTTTAAGCTCTTAGTATTGTTTCCATCCCTAGAGAGGAAAAACAAGCTACTGATGAGTTGGCATCTACTACGGCCCACCTCATACCCAACCAAGACTCCCCCAACTTCAGCACTGAGTTGGTACCTTGCCCTTCAGTCCTTGATAATGTGAATTAGTTTCAAGTCTTCAGTTAGGTCATGTCATAACTAAAGATGGGGTCTCCATAGATCCTAAGAGAGTGAAATCTATATCTAAGATAGAACCTCCAAATAGCAAGAAAGAGCTACAATCATTTTTTGGTAAGATAAACATTGTAAGAAAGTTCATTTCTAGATTTATAAAGATTATCAAGCCATTTAATGACATGGTAAATAAGGATGCCAAGGTCTCATTGAATGAGGAATCTAGGAAGTCATTCAATGACATCAAAGAAGCAATTATCCAAGCTCCAGTCTTGATAAGTCCTAATTTTTTAAAGGATTTTTATCTCTATTCTTTTACATCTGACCATACTATGGCTATAGTTTTAACTCAGAAGGTTTATGGGTGTGATCACCCAATAGCTTTCATGAGTACTAATTTTAAGAATGTTGAATTGAACTATTCATTGATTAATAAACAAGCATATGCATTAGTTAAGGTAGTGAATAAATTTAAGCATTACATCCTTAGAAATAAGGTGCATGCTATTTTACCTGACCCTGCCACCAAGCTCATGCTAAGCCAGAATGAACTTAGATAATGTAAAGGTAAATGGATGTCATTTTTAGAAGAATATGACAAAAATAAAAATAACAAAACTGGTAAGGTGCCAAGGCTTGATCTAAATGATTGCTAGTACCAGCCCTAAACTAAGTATTATGCAAGTGGATCATCAAAACTTTCAAGCTAGTGATTGGTATGATTCCATCATTCATTTACTAATTAATGGTACCTGTCATGTAGGACTGACAAGGGAGTAAAATAGGGCCCTAAGGATCAAGGCAACCATTATCTAATCAAATATGGGGTTTTATATAGAAGAAAATTTGAAGGGGTCTACCTGAGATGTGTCTCAAAATAAGAATCTACCCAAATCATGAGCACCTTCCATGAGAAGTTAAATAATGCGCATCCATATGAGAAGACTGCAACCCATAAGATCCTCAGAGTTGGATACTAATGGCTAATTATTTTCAAAGATGCTCACAAGCACATGAGGGAATGTCACTGTTGGCCATTTTTGGTCCACATACCAAAATTTTGCCCAAGTGTGAGAAGGTGGGCATTCAAGAAAAAGCGGCAAGTTCAGACAACCTTGGGTTCTCCAAGGAATAAGTCTTTAGGGTTTCAAAGTCTCAAGACTTCAAGTTTTTGAGGACACAGTGCAAATCAAGTTTCCAGCAATGCTTGACTTCTAAATGTTTTATAAGTATAAGTAATTTAGGTTTATGAACCTAAATTACTCATGGATAGTGTATTTTAGGTTCTCCAAGGATCACTAAATTACTTCATAAGTTGTGAGCAGTCAGAATCCCAAAATAAGTAAAGGGGCTACACAAACCTATTTTGGTCTCAAAAAGTAGTGCTCCTTGGGTTCTTCAAGGGACAAGTCTTCTCTAAAGAATACTCCAAGGGTCATTGACAAATTTGAAGGGCATTTCCTTCTGTAAGTGGATAGTTGCAATTTTCTCGAAGGCTATTTTGATCTTTAGGAGGACCATTTCAATTTTTTGAAGGGTATATTTCCCTTCAAAAAAGACCATTTGTAGAAGCCCGAAGGGTCCCTTACCCTTCAGGAGAGCCCTTAAAAAATTCCATGGAAAATAATTTCAAAGGAAAGGAACAAAAAAACAAAAGTCTGAAGGGTATGTTACCCTTCAGAAGGACCATTTAAAAATTATTGAAGGGTATCTTTCCCTTTGGGAGGACCATTTTCAAAGGAGCCCGTAGATAGAGTCTAAAGTTGGAGAGATCAGAAAGATCAAGTTACTCTACATAGAGTAAATCAAGATTCTTCAATGACTTAGCTTGAAAAGATTTATAAGTCAATTAGCTTTGAAAACTTGAATTACATAGAAAAGAGTAGATCGAGTTTCCAATGCTACTTGACTCAATAATCTCAGTCCAATGGCATTTTCCAAGGATCGACAATGCATGGGAGTCATGATCAAATAAATGAAAGGCTATCAAGTAGCACAAATGAATCCATGATGCAGGTCAAGGATCCAAGGTAGCTTCCAATGACTAATCATTGCAAAGGGGAGTCCAAATGGATAGTAGCTAGGAATTTATGAAGGTTCTTGTCCTTTAATATGGCTTGATCCTGACAAATGACCATCCAATGTAAAAGTGAGATGGTTTAGCCAATTTTTTCAACACATGGAGACCTACGTCCCTTTTCAATAAGACACATAAAGGGGAAGGTCACCATGCCATCTTTAATACAAAGGTCAATGCAGTCATTCTAAGAAGTGATGTTCCAACTACCCATGACGGTGGTGGTTGCAAGAATTTATGGTTTATATTCCTAGTTTTTCATGCATTCCCATCTTCTCTTCCCCCTTTTCTATTAAAAATAGAGGCCTTGGATCCAATAAATTACCTATAACTAGTGATAAAGTTACTCTTCCAGAATTGCTTTGTAATAGACCTTTTGAAGTAATAAAGATTATTTTTTTACCTATCTCTTTGTCTAAAAATTGTGTTAAGCAAGCTTGTGCACAATGGCATTGTGAAGAAGTGTCCTTTCAAGCCTATTGTCCTTATTTATTACCTATTTTTAGGTGTTTTTTAGTTAATTATAGGTTTGGACTTGATCTCTTTCTACCATTAATGGATGCTTGTTGTGGATTTTGAAATCCCTCTTTGCTTCATGTATGGTTCAGTGAGCCTAGTTTATGAAATACTTATGCAAATTAACTAGTTGTGAGGTTGTGTAAATAAAATTCATCTTATGTTGAATGAGTGGCATTCCCTAGACTAAGTGGATCATTTCCTTTGGTGCATCACCTCCCTTAGCTTATATTTCCTTTCATATTATCCTCTTATCCCTTTTCCTTAGCCAACAATAGATTTTAGTGTGGGAATCAAGAGCTAAAGTGAAGCACCTAAGGAACTAGACTCATTAAAAATCCTAGAGGTTCAACCTCATTACAATATACCCATATCCTGAAGTTATCCCCATGCTTGTAGCTGGAAGTGAGAGATGCTAAAGAACTCTCTCACAAGGGTAAAATTCCAAGCTATAACAATTTTAGCACACCTGGTGGGACCCACTACCATTTTTATTTCCATTTTTTATGGAATATTGGTCAAGTTTGATGTTATTTTGATCAATTTATAGTAGTGGTAGCTTTCATCTTCTAGCATCTGGTGACTCTGAGGAACACCCAACTATCTGGTGGTAGAGCAGTATCTACCTTTCATGCCAAAAGTGACTACAAGGTTGACTTCTACAGGTATTCTTTTTGAGTTTGTTGAATTACTTTTAAACTCAGCAAGAAGGTTAAGGTTCACCCATACTCAACCTTACATAATAAACTACTTTCTTAAACCAATCATAAGGCATACCTACGTGAGAAGATCCTTGTTAGCCCCTCTTACTACCATGATTCTCCAAAGAGCTTTTATGGGTTCCAGTGGCCAAACTCCTTTGAAATTACCACAATATGACCCTATGCCAGTAGCATCCCTCAAAAGTGTCCCATATTATACAGGAGACCAAGTTGTAACTCCTACTAAACACATAATAGACATAGCTAATTTTTGCATCATCCCTAATGTCAAATAAAAAATGGAGCTATTAGGATATTGGATGTATCCTTCAAGGAAAAGGTGTTAGATTGGTATAGGGTTCTACCTCCTAATTCTATCTAATCATGAGACCAGTTAGGACCAGCCTTATGTAAGAGGTTTGTAGATAAGAGTGATCATCTGTCACTTGCAAAATAGTTGACCAAAATCAAGAGAGCCCCCTATGAAGTCATGTAAGACTTCAACATGAGATTCTAAAAGGCTTGGGATATAATTCTAGCCACTATTAGACCATCCCCAAACTTTGATTTCTTATATTATTTAAAGGCTCTAAATAATGATATAGCTGTAATGATCCAATCTATGGAAGGGGAAATACTACCAGATGCATATGAGGTGGCCATTAAAGAAAAAAATTACCTAGTTCAGGCAAGCAAGCTTACTCCTAGACCCCCAATGCCTCTTTTCCCTAAGATCAAACCAACTCTTATAGTCATTTCTCTACTTGATGTTAAACTTCCAACTCCAATTATTGTTATTGTGCCTTCACCAAAGCAAGAGGGGGCCTTCACTAATGGATCCAATGACTCACAAGAGCAAAAGAATTACTTAGAACTAAAAAGCATGTTCTAATCTTTGGGGAATGATGTGATCAATGTCAAAAGGAAATAACCTTATAACAAGCCATATCAAGTTCCATACCAACCTTATCAAGCAAATAGGACACCCTACAAAGCAAATTTCCAAGGATAAGGGCAGCATATTATACTAGTTATCATAATTATAATCAAAATGTTGCATGCCCATATAATTCCTTAGTTCTGGTTTAGAATAATATGGCTCAGGGGGTTGAAGGGACAGTGCCTTATAATCATTCTTTTGGGCAATCCATTATCCTAACTAATGGCTCTAACTAGGAATTTAATGACCAATGGCAATAGGCTATTGCTTATGGATACAACCAAGTTCTTATGGCCCAAGGCATAGAGGTTCCCATGATGACAAAGTAGGAGCAACCTCCACAAGAACAAGGCTCAGATCAAGTGTCAAACCAACCAGAGGTCATAATGGTCATCAGTGAACAAGAAGAGTGTTATACATCCAATCAGTAGGCCATCCCCAATCTGGCTCATGTCCTAGTCTTAGCAAACACAAGATTTAAGAGAAGGAATATGAGTGACAACCAAGAATTTTTCAAAGAACCTCTTATCACCTCTCCTTCATTAACAAAGCTAGCAACAGTAGCTCCCAAAACCCAAGAAAAGTTTGGTGGTACACCAATCAACATTATGAAGAAAATGAATAAATCTAAGGTGAGCATACCAATGTGGGGCATGCTTTCCATACCTATCCAAGTGGACATCCTTCAAGAAGATTTATCCAAAATGAGTGTTATGACAGCTGCAAGTAAACAACCAAGCAAGGAAGTTGAGGTCTTCACTAATGTAGCCAAGGGTCCTTTGGGAGAAAGGTCAAGTGGTGTAACCAATCCCCTTCCATTCTACATTTCATTAATCATCAGTGATTCCTTGCTGCATAATTGCTTAGTAGATAGTGGGTCTATCACCTCAGTCATGCCAAAGTCTATAGTCAATTAGTTTCATCTTAAATATGAGCTACATACGAAGGGAGTCCTACAACTTTATGGTTATTTTGAAAATCCATCAAGTATCATCAAGGATTTGAGCTTTGCCTTATATGTGTGTCTTAGTGTTTTAATGGTGCAAGATGTGTTGATCCTTGATGTCACTCCCTGCTTTACGTTGTGTCTTTCTAGAGAATGCATAGCCAAAATTGGTGGTTATATTATAGTAGATTGGTCTTACATGGTATTTAGAATAAGTTACATGACTAAATTCTTAATCAAGGTTGAATCCATGACACTATTCCACATTGAACCCCATCATCTAGATAGCATAAACCTTAATTATACTATCCTTGTTGAAGATGAGTTTACAATTGGTCAGAAGTTGAACACTCATCCTGAAGAGGTTCTAGACTTGTTCTTAGATGAGCTATGGGGAGACAATCAATTTCTCAACCCTTTGAAAGGTGTTGAGGAAAGAGACATGGGTGTCTATTTGTTGTATGAAGATAATCAACTCATGCCTTCCCTCATTGGACCTAAAGAAGACCCCAATGGTATGTGGAAGTTTTTCTTTGATGGCTCAAGGAGCAAAAATGGTGTAGGAGTTGGGGCAATGTTGGTTTTCCCTTTAGGTAATAAGCTTTTCTCTTCTTATAAGTTCCATTTCAATTGCTCTTCAAATGTAACAGAATATGAAGGCTTGATCTATGGCCTTAAATGGGCCAATAAAAGAGGAATCAATATGCTACAATCATATGGAGATAACAAGCTCGTAGTGAACCAAGTCATAGGATTGAACATTATAAAGAATCCTTTGATGAGGTCCTACCAAAATAGAGTGTGGGACCTAATTAAATATTTTGAAGCCTTTAACATTCAAATTGTCCCAAGAAATTAGAACTAGCATGCTGATAGGTTAGCTACCATGGGAGCTCAGTTTGGAGCTAAAAAATCCAAAGCTCAGCCACACATGAAGGTGTGGTGAGGCCATCAGTACCAACTAATGAAGCCCACTGATAGGTTTTTTAAAGTGACAAGAAAATTGCTTGTTTCTTATAGCAGGAAGCCAAGTTCTCCTCCACCAATCAAGGTAAAATACATCATCAATATGAGGATCAAATTATTCAACTAAGTTTAAACAAACTTCTTAAGGGGTTGGTTACATTTAAAGGCCTTTTCTGTGAGGGGGACCATATGAGAAAATAAAAGACAGTAATGTCTAGCAATGAAGAAAACTATGAGAGAGTCCTCATCTTCAAGGATAAGCTTCTCAAGATTGAGAAGGTAAGCAACAAGGTTGAGAGGCATGCTTTCATAGCACTTTTCTAGGAATACACAAAAAATTTTGCTTGGGAGTACAATGACATGAAAGGTTTTGATCCAAAGTTAGCCTAGCATACTATTGAATTAGAGGCTGACGCTAAGCATGTAAGGCAAAAGCAAAGGCCTGTCAACCCCAAGATAGAAGAGTTTATGAGGAAACAGCTAACCAATTTGATCAAATCCAAGATCATGTTTCCCATCAAACACTCATCATGGGTAGCTAACTTGGTGTCTGTAAGGAAGAAGAGTGGGGAGATTAGGCTATGTGTTGACTTCAGATATTTGAACAAAGTCTCTTTAAAGGATCACTATCCTCTACCATCCATGGAATATCTTCTCCAAATAGCTACAGGTTTAGAATGTTTTTCTCTATTGGATGGATATTCAGGCTATAACCAAGTATGGGTAAAAGAGGAGGATTGGTACAAGACTGCCTTCACCACCAAATGGGGCATGTATGCATACCAAAAGATGCCCTTTGGTTTGTCAAACACAGGAAAAACTTTCTAAAGAGTCATGGACATGGCTTTTTAAGGGCTGCTAGATTAAATGGTGTTAGTATACTTGGATAACATCTTGGTTTTTTCCAAGAATGCCATCAAGCATATGGACCACTTGTGGCTGATTTTTGAGAGATGCCGGGAGTATGGGATCTCATTGAATCCTAAGAAGTGCATGTTTTCCATCCATGAAGGCAAGATATTGAGCCACATCATTTCAAAGGAATGGTTGTGCATTGATCCTAATACAATAAGTGCCATCTTGTCCTTATCCTTACCCAGGCATAAGAATGGATTCCAAATTTTCTTTGGGAAAATAAACTTTGTAAGGAGATTTAATCCTAGTTTTGCAAACTTGGGAAATCCCATGAGTGTTATGCTGAAGAAGAACCAAGTGTTCACTTGGTCAAATGAAGTTAAATCAGCATTTGAGGCTATCAAATAAGCCATTGCTCAAGCACTCACACTCATGAATCCTAATTTCTCAAGGGATTTCATATTGTATGCTTTTGCCAATATTGATAATATATCTGCTATGCTGATGCAAAATAATGGTAAAAGACTTGAACAACCAACAACATTTTTTTAGTTAGGGGCTTGAGGGGTATGAGATGAGGTATGATTTTGTTGAAAATCAAGTCCTTGTAGTACTAAGAAGCCTCAAAGGGTTCATTCTAATGCTCTCCAATAATAAAATCTATCTTATGGTGTCTCATCCTGGAGTGAGAGACTTCCTTCTTAACAAAGACTTAAATGAAAAGAGAGCTGGTTGGATTACCAAGGTCATAGAGTATGACATGGAGATCAAGGTCACTAAGCTAATAAGAGCTAAAGGCTTGTGTGAGCATACGGTCGATGACCTTCATGAAGACAAAGAAGTCATCTTGGTAACATAAGATAACCCACAAATAGATGCACCTCCACCTCACATTAGTTGGCTCCATGATATGATGTATTTTTTGCTAATAGGTGAGTGCCCTCAAGGTATGGATAAATCAAAAAGAAGTTATTTCAGACTTCATTCCATACCTTATGTATTGGTTAATGGTATTTTATTTAGAAAGGACCTTAATATAGTGCTCTTAAGGTGCATAGATAATGATCAAGCAACCAAGATTTTGGAGCATTTCCATGATGGACCTGTAGGAGGTCATTTTTCACCTAGGACTATACTAGCAAAGATAATAAAGGCTGGTTATTACTCGCCCAACCTCTTCAAATATGCTTACGCATGGGTGAGGAAGTGTCAAAAATGTGCTCTCTTTATGGGTAATCAAAGACTAGTAGCTTTTCCTCTCAATCCAATTTAGGTAGAGCAACCATTCATGTAATGGGGTTTGGATTTCATTAGAGTGATCAACCCTCCATCAAGTGTCGGGCATAAGTGGGTGCTTACTGCAACTGATTACTTCACTAGGTGGGTGGAAGCCATTGCATTGAAGGAAGCCCATGAAAGTGTAGTATTAGATTTATATGACATCATCATGACCAATTTTGGTGTTCCATCCAATATCATCTCTAATAATGCATTAGCTTTTCTCAATTTGAAAACAAGTGAATGGGCTCTCAAGATGGGCATCTACCTCAGCACTTCCTCTAATTATTATCCTTAAGAAAATGGGTTGGCTGAGTCTACAAATAAAATTTTGTTAAAGATCATCAGGAAGACTATAGAGGAAAACTAGAGGATGTGGTACACCAATTTAAAGATAGCCTTATGGGCTAACAATGTAAATCCTAAAGCTGTTGTTGGTAATTCTCCATATGTTTTAGTATGTGGAAGGGATGCCAAGTTACCCATTTCTCTTAAACTACCTACATTATAACTAGCCCATCAGTTGGATCTATTGGAAGATGAACCCATGAATGTGATATTGGTAGAACTCATGGAAATTTAGGAGAAAAGAGACCTTGTAATGAAGATGTTAGAGTCACATCAGGCTCAGGTCAAGAAATCTTTTGACAATAGATCCATGGTAAGGGACATCAAAGAGGGAGACCTAGTCCTCAAATGGGATTCAAATAGGGCCAAACCAAATAACCATACCAAGTTTGATAGCTTGTGGAGTGGCCCTTATTTGATCCATGGATGCAAACAACATAACACCTTCCAGCTCACCCAATTAAACGGAGAGGTATTACTCATCCTAGTCAATGGGATTCATCTGAAGCACTACTATTAAGAGTTTATAGCCATTGTATATGTTATTGTAAATTTTGTATAGCTTTTCATGTTTCTCTTTAAATGCCTTATGCACATATGTTTCAATTGAGTGTTTTCCCTTCCTTAAGTGCCTTGGGCATAGTTTGTTTCATTTTGATTGTTCTTGTTGCTTCAAGGGAAATTTATAGATAGAGCCAGCTTTATACAAAAGTAGTGACTCTATGCCCAATAGATCAAATGAAGCAAATGAGTTGGGTTCTCAAGCATAGCAAGCATGCTTCCTTGTGAGTCACCAAAAATTTTAGCCATTTTTGGCCCACATACCAAAATTTTGCCCAAGGTGAGAAGGTGCACAATCAAGCAAAAGTGACAAGTTCAGACAACCTTGGGTCCTCCAAAGAAGAAGTCTTTGGGCTTTTGAAGTCACAAAAATTTGGATTTCTGAGGACACCATGCAAATCGAGTTTCTAATGATGCTTGACTTCTAAATGTTTTATAAGTAGAATTAATTCAAATTTATGAACCTGAATTACTCATGGACAGTGTGTTCTGGGTTCTCTAAGGAGCACTACTTAATTACTTCATAAGTTGTGAGTAATTATAAGCCCAAAATAAGTAAAAGGGCTTGACAAACCTATTTTGGTTGTGAAAAGTAGTGCTCTTTAGGTTCTTCAAGGAACAAGTCTTCTCTAAAGAATACTCCAAGGGTCATTGACAAATTTGAAGGGCATTTCTTTCTCTAAGTGGATAGTTGCAAGTTTCCTGAAGGATCTTTTGAGCTTCGAGAAGACCTTTTGAAATTTTCCAAAGGGTATATTTCCCTTTGAAAAAGACCATTTTTAGAAGCCCAAAGGGTCACTTACCCTTTAGGGGAGCCCTTACAAAATACTGTAGAAAATAATTTCAAAGGAAAGGAACAAAAAAACAAAAGTTTGAAGGGTATGTTACCCTTCAGAAGGACCATTTCAAAATTCTTGAAGGGTATCTTTCCCTTCAAGAGGACCATTTTCAAAGGAGCCTATAGACAGACTCTAAAGTTGGAGAGATCAGAAAGCCTGAGTTACTCTGCATAGATTAAATCAAGATTCTTTAATGACTTAGCTTAAAAATATTTATAAGTCAAGTAGTTTTGAAAACCTAAATTACACAGCAAAGAGTAGATCATGTTTCCAATGCTTCTTGACTTAATAAGCTTGGTCCAATGGCATTTTATAAGGATCAATAATACATAGGAGTCATGATCAGATAAATGAAAGGCTACCAAGTGGCACAAAGGCATCATGACATAGGTCAAGGATCCATGGTATCTTTTGATGACCAATTAGTGCAAAGGGGAGTCCAAGAGTTGGTAGCTAGGAATTTATGAAGGTTCTCATCCTTTAATACGGCTCACTCTAGACAAATGACAATCTAGCATAAAAATGACATAATTTGACCAATTTTTTCAACACATAGAGACCTACATTTCTTTTCAACAAGGCACATAAAGGGGAAGGTCACCATGCCATCTTTAATACAAAGCTCAATGCAGTCATGCCAAGAAGCAAAATTCTAGCTGCCCAGGACATGGCTTCTCAAAATCTACCAAAGGAGGATGATGATGGTGGTTGTAAGAATTTATGGTTTCCATTCCTAATTTCTCACGTATCCCCATCTTCTCTTCCCCATTTTCTATTATAAATAGAGGTCTTGGAGCCAATAAATTATCTCTGGACTAGTGATAAAGTTACTCTACCAAAATTGCTTTGTAATAGACATTTTTAAGCAATAAAGATTAATTTTTTACCTATCTCTTTGTCTGAAAATTATGTTAAGCAAGCTTGCGTACAATGGTGTTGTGAAGAAGTATCCTTAAAAGCTCAATGTCCTTCTTTCTTGCCTATTTTTAAGTGTTTTTTATTTATTTGTAGGTCTGGAATTGAGCTCTTTCCACCATTAATAGACTCTTGGTGTGAATTTTTAAATCCCTCTTTGCTTCATGTATGGTTCAGTGATCCTAGTTTATGAAATACTTATGCAAATTAATTGGTTGTGAGTTTGTGTAAACAAAATTCATCTTATGTTGAATGAGAGTTATTCCCCAAAATAAGTGCATCATTTATTTTGGTGCATCACCTCCCTTAGCTTAGATTTCCTTTCATGTTATCCTCCTATCCCTTTTCCTTAGCCAACAATAGATTTTAGTGTGGGAATCAAGAGCTAAATGGAACCACATGAGGAACTAGCCTCATTAAAAAGCCTAGAGGTTCAACCTCACTAAAAGATACCCATAGCTTGAGGTTGTCCCCATACTTGTAGCTAAAAGTGAGAGAGCCTAAAAAATTCTCTCACAAGGGTGCAATTTCAAGATATAACAGTCAATCATGCCAAATCTTTAGCACCAAGGAACCAAAGGCAACAATGCCTTTGCAACCAGTCATGGTTGATAAACCATTTTCATAATGGGGGTTGGACTTTGTAGGGGTGATCAACCCTAATTCATTAAAAGGTCACAAGTATATCCTGACTACCATAGATTATTGTACAAGGTGGACTAAAATTGTATCCACCAAACAATGCACGATGATAGAAGTGATTAGTTTCTTAGAGGAAAACATTTGTACCAAATTTGAAATTCTAGTCTCTTTGGTAGTTGATAATGGATATGCATTTATATCCATAGAGATGACTAAATGGATGTATGATAATGGCATTTGTCTCAAGTTTTCATCCAACTGTTACCCCTAAGGAAATGGAGTGTCTCAATCTACCAATAAGAACTTCATGAAGGCAATCAAGAAGTCTGTTACAGACAAGCCTAGGACTTGGCACAAAATTCTCAAGTATGCCCTATGGGCAGATAGGATAAGGATCAAACATGCCTTAAAATCATCACCATTTATATTAGTGTATTGCCAAGATCTTATCTTCCTATCACTCTCAAGTTGCCTATATATAAATTCATGCAAAAATATATGGAAGAAAGCCAGGAGCTTACAAATTTAAGATTTCTAGACATCATCCAGATGGAAGATGCACATGAGAAGGCTTTTATTTATTTTAGTAGACATCAGACCATGATGAAGAGGTGGTTTGATAAAAGATAAAAAATCAAGGTGTTCAGACAAGGGGACTTAGTTATCATTTAGGACAAAGCATCTGAACCTAAAGGCAAACATGGCAAGTCCGCACCTTTGTGGATTGGCCCATATTAGATTTTAGACACACTGGGAGACAACATCTTTAGACTCAAAGACTTACAAGGATCAGAGTTCACACTACCCACCAATGGGTAGTACCTCAAGCATTACTTTTTTGTTACTCTTCATAAGGTTTTTATGGAGTAACCCTATAAGATGGTTATAATTAGTGTAGGTAGGCTAGTTAGTTTCCTTTAGTTCTTTCCTTCCTATCCTTTGTTTGTACATAAGCATGTATATATCTATTTGCTTCCTTTATTTTCTTACTGTGTTATTTTTGTTGTGTGTTTGCCTTTATTGCCTTGTTCCTTATTTCCAATAATTCCTTTTGGACAACCCTGAGCTCAAATATTATTTAGTTTGCTTGAACCTCTAAATTTTAGGAATGTGGGTGTGAACCTAATAATGTATGCTAACCATGGTTCTAAAAATGTGAGCCTAATGTTGTGATTTGAATAAATTGGTAAATACTAAGTAAAGAGGCCAACGGTTTCATGAGGGCTTGAACATTATCTTGACCTAAAATTGGTTTTAAGAAGAGTTTCACTTGTAGGATGAAATCTTAACATATTGAGGTATAGTCATGCTTGTACTTAACAATCATCCTTGCTTGGGACAATGGTTTCAACCATAGGTTATTTTCTAAGGATCAAACACTTGACCAAATCTTTAAACCTGTCTACCCTAGTTCCCAACCTTGTTGAAAGCATAAAATATCTAAAAATAAAAAAAATAAGAATGTAATATAAAATCAAAAGCTTTTAAAGCATAGATGATTCTGTAATCTCCATCAGGGCTATGGACACCTGGCTAGCAGTGGAGCAAGTCCATGAGTGGAGCTAAAGGTATCTCTATCAGGGTTATGGATGTCTGGTTGGTAGCAAAGCAATACCCAAGCCTTCCCTAAACTAGAAGAATGGTTCTTAATGAATATCTAAACATGTTATAAGGTATTATTAATGATTAAAGATATGAAACTTTGAAGTTGTCCCCTGAATCCCATGGCAAACAATAATTGAAATCAATACACACACAGAACATGGCTATGTCTTGATGTTTGATCCCAATTTTGGAAGTGTAAGGTTTGTTTCAATCATAAAATGATCTGGATAATGGCATTGATCAAGTGGACTGGATGACTTAGTTATTTGTCTGAACCAGAGTCTCTAAGTTCTAACATATTGCTATGTTTCCCCCATAAGTCATCATTTTTGGAGGTCAGCATACCCCCATTTTTTAAAATTGGGACCCTTGACATATTTTAAAGCTTAACCCTAAAAACATGGCATGTTTTGATCATTTTATAATTTGAAGATCATCCACTTCGATAAAGTTGGCTTATTGATTTATGGTCTTACCTAATATTGCTAATAATTGGTCTTCATGTCTTATAGTTGCAGGTTCATGGAAGCCTTGCTGAAGGGATCATGATTAGAATTTGTAGATTAACTCTATTCAAATTTTCACTAACCTTTGGTTTGAGAAAATCCAAATCTGAATTCATGTCTAAAAGTTCTCCTCCAAAAACCTTGGCTTAAAACCCTTGGTTCAAATTTGCATTTGGTAAGAACATTTGGTGAGAATATATTAAATTTATTTTGGACTTAAGCTTAAATTTTATGTTAGGTCTTGGTCATGTTTTTTAACACAACCAAACCTTAGCCTAAAAATTATGCTTTGTCCCCTTTATTTTCCCCTTTTGTTCTTTATATTTCTAATCGAGTCTAATGTTATGCTAGTAGGTCCTTTTATTTTCCTAGCATGGTCCCCTTTATTATTATCTACTTAGCCTAAAGTTCTAATTTTAAGGCCCCGTTCATGTTTATTAACATGAACAAAACCTTAGACTCAACACTTTATTGTAAGTTTTTTCCACCATGAGCCTTGATTTAAATACCTTGCTTTTGATTAGATGATGTGAAGAAAACTCGGCAGAATTGAGCACTTAGTCTTCAGACAAATCATGTTCAAGTATTTAGATCATGATCAATGGCTTGCACTTCATCGTGGACTAAAGATTGAATATAGTGAAGATAACATTAAAAATTCAAAGGCCTAGGGGGCTCTACGGAGTCACCACATGGCACTCCTACATTTAAAGTTTAAAAGTAAAGGGTCCCACATATTAAAAGGAACCAATGGTATGAAACTAATCAGATCACAATTAGATGGCTCTCACTTAATCATGGTTTTTAATTGGATGGAGAAAATTAAATCTGAGATCCCAGGATGCCCCACAGAATCACCACATGGCACTCCCGTATTGGGATATAAAAATTTGATGAGCTTAAATTTGGTGTTCGTACGACCATCAATTAACGTCCATGAGGACATATTTGATGTCCATTTGACTATCAACTTTAATCCATCAAAACTAATAACTTCACAAGCTTAAATTTGATGTGTGCACGACCATAATTTGACATCCATGAGGACATATTTAACATCCATGAGGCCATCAAATTTAAGCTAATGGATTATTTTGCTCAAGACTAGGATATACTCCAAAATGCTATTAAAAACTCATAATTTATATTACAGACTAATGAGACTCCTTGGAGAATGTTCAAACACTTGAAATATTTGAAATACAAATAATGAAATGATCTCATAAGTCTAAATATATGCAAAAATGAATTCAGTCTAAGTTTATATCTTAAGGTCCCCATTGCATTTGTTTGAATGTCATGACACTTAGGCTAGAGACATATACTAAATATTATTTTAAAAAGGTCCTTGTGACATAAAACTTAGTCCAAATATTTTTAAGTGATGATTTTATCATGATTATTAATACAACAAAGCCCTAGGTCAAAATCTAGCATTTGGTCCTTATATCATATTGACCCCTTTGGGCATGTTCTAAGAGCTTAACATAAGTATTTTAGCCTAAAATATGCATTGTGTTTATAAGATACAATGTAAAATTTGGCTTAAAATATTTATCCATGGCCCCCTTTTGTATAAATTCCAAAAATCTTAGGCATAAACACTTTATCATAAATTTTATTTCATGTTTGATAAACACTAAGGTATTTAAACCTAAGTGCCCACCTAAATAATGCACTGATTAAAGCTCATACATCTTGTAGGATATGATGGCTCATGCTTCATCATGAAGGATGATCCAATGGCATGAAATCATTGATGAATTTTCAACAGAGCTCTAGAATGCTACAAGCTCAACATGTGGTGGATGCACATTTAATATGCAACTAACAAGGTGTCAAAGCTCAAAAAGCCTATAGAGGTACTAAGTGGCATAACCATGGGGATCAGTTCTAAAAGGAATGAATGACAAGCAAGGGCTCAAATCACAATAAATGGTCTGTGTTGATCCTAGATCATGATCCAATAACATGAATCCAAAGGGTAGATTTTTAAAAAAACAATGGCTAGTGCTTAGAGGTATTTATGAAAAATGCTACAAAAAGTGCCAGATAGATGCTAAATAAGCACCACATAATCAAAAAGTGACAAAATAGAAGATCTTGTGTGCTCAAAATTCAAATGTATAAAGGTGAAGGTCAAAATCAAATTTAAGGCATGTATAAGCCTAGATCTGAATAAGCTATTGCCATTAAATCTTCAAAGCCCTAAAACTTGCATAAAAGGCCCTAGGTGAACTCAAATTTATTACAACAAATATAGAATAAGTTAAATTATGATTTGAGCACAACATAACTAACCCAAAGACCATTTTTAATCTAATTGTGAATAATTTGTAAAGTTTGGAAGCTATGGTAGCTTAGAAGCAACAATATAGGGATGAGATAGAGTTGTATTTGTCTACAGACAATGAAGGGAGGGTCTTCAAAGACACTGACCTGGACATTGTTATATTAAACATAGGCAATAAGAATTGGTCTGAGCTCTTTTGGACCATTGAGGAGATACAATCCATCACCAAAGAAGAATAGAAGATTGCCACTATAACCAAAAGGTACTATGACCTAGTTGCAGTCCAGATGGTCAATCTCCATCATGTTGTAGCCAAACTAGAGGTAATCCACTGTATCGACATCCTTGCTCCCATTTTAGGGGATTTTAGGCTTGAACAAGGTTGGATCATTCATGAAAGTTCCTTTAAAATAATTTCATTCATTTTCCAATTGGCCTTTGAAGGTTATTACAATCTTCAAAAACCCCAAGTGGATTTTCCCACTATTAAGGAATGGTTTGGCAAGAATGATCTAGACACCATACTTAGGCCATGGTTACTCCAAAGGAGCCATGTGATTCAAGAGCCTAATGGTACCATTACAATTACCCAATTCAGAGAGAGGGTGAGGGTAATCATGACCCTCTTAAATAGGATATCAGGATCCCCTTCAACCTCATATGTCAATAAGAGTTGGGTATCCTACATTTCCTTCATGGTAGAGAAAGGGATCATTCCTCCAATTGGAGAGATGATCAACATATATCTAGAAAAATAATTCATAACCATAAAAAATAAGTTTAGCACCTAGTCTTTATGGTGTCCTATTTTTTGGATGCATTACTAGCCTCCACCAAGATCCCTCATATCAAAAATTGATCACCTAAGGGTGATTTACAATTTCTCACCATTATTAAAAGCTACATATTTTTAAATATAAAGACCACATGTAATTAATTTGTGATTGTGTCTATCCTACTTTAGTATAAGCCATCATCAGTATCCCTATGCCAAGATTAATCCCTCTAATCAATAAATATGTGGAGCTAATGGGAGATATCTATTTATATCTAGATTGCATAGTAATCAAAATTGAAGGGCTCTTGATCCAACATTATAGGTTAACCTATCTATGTTCCCATCAAGCTGGCAGAGCAAGAAATTGCATAAAAACTTCTTAATGGTGTGGACAAAGTATGCAAAAATAAGAGGAAAGGCCTTCTCCATCCCTTTCCTTTGATTACTGGTAAGACTATGTTATAGAATTAGGATCAGGTGAATACTGTGTTCAGGAATAGGGACTCTTTCAAATTACAACTTGTTGAGTTGAAGTTGTGGGATCCCAATGGCATGGTCTCCACACACTTGAAATCCAAGAAATTTCCCAAGCTAGTATATTTGCATCAACTCAATGTCCATGACACCATATATATCAAAGAAAACAAGTTTGAAGAAGTATTAGCTAGGCTCAAGGGACATAACATTAGACTTGAGTATAGATTGACCAATGATGAAAATCCACCAAGGGACATATGGAAAATGGGACTTATACAATACCATTTACTACCTATACATTTTAAGCCACCTCATGAGCATCCATAATTGGAAGGGTAGCATCCCCAAACCCAAATTACATAAGGTCCTGATAAAGATAAGTTATAATAGAGACCTAGTGAAGGACCCTCATCCTCAACTCTACCTCAAAAAATAGAGTCTTTAGTGGAATACTTGGACATGATTGCCTTGGAGCCAAATGAAATAGTGGAGGATGCCCTCAACATATTTGTTGAGGTATATGGATTTCCTGAAGAGGAGGAACAAGTTTAAGAAGCCTAGGCCCAAGCAAAGGAGGTTGAGTAGGAAAAAGGGAAAAAATTTCTCTGGATCTTGTCCCGGTGGCACCACTGAGGAAGAGGAAACTAGAATTGGCAATTGTCTCAGTTGGACAAAAGAGGCCAAGGTTCGTTTTCACTCACCCTACAAGTGAAATCAACTTATTCAGTGAGGAATACTCCATTCATGGACCAATCATCCTTGATTGGTTTATCTATGGAAAAATGCAGAAGATCCCCTCTTATTCCCACTCATGGGCCTTGACCTAAGCTATTAACATTGATGTAAATGATGATATCAAGCCATGGATAAAGGCTTTGATGAAGGAGGAAGAAGAGATAATAATAATAATAATAGTGACCACTACAAAATCAGATAGCAAGTAGATGGATGCTCTAGGAGCATCAAGCAGTACCCAGATAGAGGCCCATGAACCTTCAAAATATAATAAATCATCTACTACTATATAATTCAATCTAGAGATAACTGGATTAGAGAGAGTGATAATAAGAAAATCCATAGTGAGAATTGAAGAGTTCACATTAAAAGGTTGAGCCATGTGTAGGACTAACTCTAGTTAGGGGACAATAGTCTAGTGAACTACTCATCCATGAAGAGTATGTTGAAAGCCTAGCTGAGACTCATTTAGCTCAAGTTAGAGCTAATGTCAGGGGGATGAAACAAAGGATACATAACTTGGAAAGGGAAAACGAGAATTTAGAGACCCATGCTATCTTATTAGTTCCTAAAACCATAATAAATATGTTTGAAGCATCTTTTTTTGACATGTTTGACTCCTTAAAATCAATGAAGCTAAGACCAAATGCATTAAGCCAACAAAGTGAGGTGGCCAAAGGATTGATGACAAAGTGGTAGGATACAAAGGCTAAAATAAGGGATCTCATCAATATACTGATTAGGAATAAAATTCCTAAATTCAAAAGCATTAGCCTAGCCCACTTAAATAATATATTAGGGATAGTGGTGGATAAGATCCAAAGTTTAAGTGCTTGGTCAATAAGCTTGGACAGACTCTTAAGGGATGATGAAGAGTTGATTGCCTAGATTAAGTAACTCCTTGGCACCATGTTGGCTAATCCTATAAATAAATATCCTTAGGCATTATTGATGATGAATAATATAAGCATAGAGTCACTTTGGTGATGCAGGAAGTAAAAATCAAAAGCTAGGGTGAATCTGTTAGTGACAATAGTAGAATTATGGGCGTGATATTCACTATTAAAGAAAAGACTACAAAATCTAGGAGCATCAAAGAATATATGGAAAGGGATGATATAGACTTTGAAGACTTCGCTGATCAAGAAGATGTCTATCTCCTAAAGCTAGCTATAGATTTGGAGCTTGTCAAAGAACAACATCAAAGAGCTATGGAGCTTTTGCAAGAGCAATAGGGGAACCCTCCAGAAATGCACCCACAAATTAGTTAATATTCCATTTTGTAAAAGCATTATAATATTTGAAATAGGAATATTATTTTGTAAAGGCAGATGCTAGTTTGTTAGCATGTTGCCTCTAGGTCAGTTTAGTTTGGAAAGCAAGTATATTCTAGAACTTTCTGAAAAAGGATAGTTGTCCTTATCTTTTGTACATTTGTATCTTATAACCGACTGATATACTACCTAGACATCTTATAAAACATAGTACTACCATCTTATAAAAGGGGAGAATTTTGAACAGAGCTTGTATACTTTGAGCAGTTAATACAATCAAGGAATTCTAAAAGGATTGTCCAAATTTGTTTGTGTCAATTATTACATACTTTTCTCTCAATTTCTAGTCTTAAGTCTTAAATTTGAATAACTTCTATGAATTATGAGTTACATATTTTATTATAAGGTTGTTAATTTGTGCTTATGCTAGATTAGTTTAAGTATCTTGAGTTTGATTCATTTCATTTGCTTTATATTCAGATGTGCTAATGTTATTTGAGTGTGGTAGAAAATCTTTAAAGCAAATTCAGTTCTTACTTGTAATTCTTCATATCATCCTTCGAGGTTTGCCTAGTGATTAGTGAGATCTAAGCTTATGTTATTTTTCATTATATGTTGGTTAAACATACACTCAATTGAAATTGAAACTTTATCATAATGTTTGAGGCTAAAATAAATAGTCACTCATTCTCTTTCTGCCTTACCCTTCTCTTTTGCTTTTTTTTAAACCATATCACTTTAGTTTAGACTTCATTGTAAATATCCATTTAGATTAGTCTGTAGTTTAAGCTTTGATCATAATTCACTAGTATTAGCATAGATACTTACACTTTGTAAATATTTGGTCCATGGTGGCTCCCAAACACTAATTAATATAATTTTTTTGGAATAATTAAACATTGCCCTACCGCTATTTCACCATAGGTAACATAAGTTGCCAAAACCTACTACTCATGATCTGAATTCCTAGAATTCTAAAATGAAAAGTGTTTTATGAAAATTAAGGACACCTGTGGTACATCTAGAGGCATCAACAAGTCTTCAAGATTCTACTGCAATTGTATTCCTTAGTAAAATTTCTCCAACTATCTCTGTCGATGTTAACATGTCCTTTGTTTTCTTTTACTTTAGCCTTCCATCTCTGAAAATGTTCTAGGGGTTATTTTCCATCCACATTTCATGAAGGGATATATGTAAAAAGAAAAGAAGGCATATATCTCATCCCAATCCATTCATTATGCAATTGAGTTATTATTTTAACAATAATTTTCTCTTGAGTTCCCATCTCTTATTGTTTGGGAAAATCACTTCCTTTTTCTTGAAAGCATCAGGGAGCCCTTACCATCTTCTATTGTAATCTAGAAAAGTTGAACTTATGTTTCTTATTGTAAATATTTTAAATACATTTATTAGTGTTTTCAAAATTTTAATATATTTTTATTTCAATTTAGGCATATATGCCTAGTATCTGAAAGCTATGACAAAATCATTTGCAACTAGATACCCATGCCTCATCATGAGGCCTAAACTTCTTATTGCACATCAAATCATTCCATCCTATCATCCTATGCCTAATGATTTTTCAATGATGAAACATATGCTCTAATTTGGGCTTCTCCAACAACAATATTTATCCTAAAGTTTTTTTATGTGTTCAAGGATGAATTTGTGTAGAAAGAATTCACATAGTGAATTTTGCAGTTGAGTGTTACTATTCACATATGCCTCCATGAATTGTTTTTCATCATCAAAGTCATGTAGTTGCCTACATGATATCTTGAATAATTTTCACTTGAGGAACTATTATCTTAAGATTAGAGCATAGTATTAGGAATATTTTCTACATGTAACGATAGCTTACCCAATTTGACAAGTTACAGTCAATCTACCTTAAAGCACCTCATTTTATTATTTTAGTTCCTTAAGTTCTTTCTTCATTTTTTTTTTTTTATCCTTGACTTTTATCAATACATAACATCTATTTTTCCTTGCTTTCAATCCTTTTTCATTATTACTTATGGAAAGACAAAATAAATTTACACCATCTTATCTTATTTTTCTAAATTTGTACAAGTTGTGTGTTTTGCATTGTTTAACTCCACAATATTTTGCTTTTGACTCTATAATATTTTGGTGTAAAAAATAATGGCATTATAAATTATTTATTATACCAATTTTTTGGTAGTTTCCTTTTCTATAAGAGTGTCTTCTAAAGATTGTATCATGAACTCTTTCTCTTGAGAAAACACTAATGCCTCTTGCCTACTTTCCTCTGGTTCCTCATTTAATTATTTAATTTTATCCTCATATGTAATAAATTTTAATTTTTATTATTTAAGTTCTTGTTACATGAAAGGATAATATTATCCCTTCCTTGCATAAGTTGTTTAGGGAATCTATTTCTTATTTTTGTATTTGTAAGGAAAATTCAACTTTAGAGAAAGTTAATACTTGAAGGGTTTGTGCCTCTTCTTTAATAGGGTTTTAGGGTTAAGCTTCTTCTCCTATCTACATGGGTTTCTTATCTTTGTCATTGTTTTGGTAGAGGGAATTAAATTGGTTCAACAACCTCCTTCTTCATCTTCTATATAGCTAACACCATTTTGATGGAGAGTGTGTATAATCTTAGTTATGACACGTTCTTTATCAGAGTCTTCATGTGGAAAGAGGGGAAGTCTTATTCTCCTTCTTATATTAGGGAGTGTAATATATGACCTTTTGATATGTTATGTTTCTATTCTCAACTCCCCATAGTTATAACTAAGGATCTTCGAACTCTTAGTTCTAATTCTAGACTGCAACTCTAGACTAGGTTTTCTCTTATGTTTTCTTCCTAGAGTTTTTGTTTGACTCTCTTCTAACCCTTATTTCAGAAATAGTGGCTTGTGTAGTAGGTGAAGGTTTTTATGTATGCTCCATCTTCCTATTCTAACATGCCAAAATTTTATGCGATTTTTCTTCCCCTTTTGGATTATTAAGGAAATGATGTTTGTAAATCAATTAGATTAGTCCATGATGCTTGAGAGGCCCTATAAATTTTTTAGACATAGACTATAGGGAATAATAAATAAAACTAGGTAAATTAAATTTGTATTCAACATATTCTACACCATACCTAAGATGACTCAACATTTTTATTATAGGCTTTAATACAGTTGCATATTGACCTTCACATGTGAAATATTTCATAACCCACAAGACTAGTGTTTGTTATAGCTTTGAAATCTTGTCTCTAAAAATCCCTTTACTTTCCCCTTATTTGTCATAAATTAATTTAAGGGTTAGCTCCTCTTATTTACAAAAAATTTTAATTAGTTCACCATTGGGAGTTCTAGTATAAACAAAGTCTTCCCCCTCCTCTAGGATGCCTTAATTTTGATCGATAATTATAAGAATTACCTAAATTTTCACATTCCACACTATGGAGTATCCAGCATTGATATTTTCTTTGAATTATTCAACAACCATTTCATCAAAACCTTCAAACTTTTGAAGAAACGTGAACCACCTTGAATCTTTTAGAACATGAGCAACAATTGTGTTTTCCTCTAGATTTTAAATAGAGTTTGGCTCAGATTTCTCCTTTATCCCCATATTTTATCAAAAAAATAAATGATTCAATTTGAACAAGTTCTGAATATATAGTACAGAGGATAAAATTCAATTTTGAGTTTGGTGAATAATAAATCAATGGTCAACATTTGAGAGTATACATGCTTTGGGTCAAATGACTCCATAGTATGATTATTGTAGATTTATTGGAGTTTTATCATATTCTTGGTATTTAATTCACCATACTTCACCTCCATTTCATTCTGTATGAGTTAAATGTACTTTGCTTTTTCAATCCTTTGAGATGATTAACCACTTTATCGGTTGACTACCACCATGTCATGGTTTTCTTTTTAGCATGCCATGTGATGTTGACCATATATATTTTCCATTTCTATTAGGAATTAGTTTGAAAGTGGACTTGTAATTAAGGAAACCTATAACTTTAATAGAGTGAAATACTAGAGTATATACATGAAATATTCTTGGTTGTCCATGTGTCCATCATGCCTTGATTTCAATTCATTTCTTTAGTTATTTTTAACTTATTTCTTCAAAAATAAGTTTTTAGTCATAAATAATTATTCATTTAAATAAAAAGGAACCATCATTTATGGTTTTCAACTCCCCTTTTTTTTGGAATTTATGGGGGAAATGACCATCATTTTGTTTCATCCCTCTCTCTTTATTCAAAGCCTTTAATTTCTACTCAACAACTTTTTGTGATGAAGGAGGAAACCTCTTTCACACAACAAAAATCTAGCTATGATAAGATTTAGTTGGTGAATTCTTCCTTGATGGTTGGTTGTTTGTATAGGCATAACCTATGACCATGCGAGGGCAATGTTATTTGATCTTCATCAAAGGGAAAATGATGTACATACCCATTTTAAAATATCTTTTCTATATTAAAAGGTCCTAAATATAAACTATGAGGCTTCCTTTGAAGTCCTTGTATTCAGAATAAAACAACAAGGCTCAATCCCCAGCTTGGAACTTCCTTTTGTGGATATGATGATCATGCCATTATTTACATTGATGTTGGATCAATTATGTTTGATGCAATGCTTCTAGCCTCATTTATTATAATTCATTTAGTTGTAACATCCTATCATGTGTTTTTGTCAAATCAATTTCCACTTCCAATGTTGTTCTAAAAGTCTATAATTCAAATTCAATAGGAAGTATTGGCACTTTACCATAGACAAACTCATATGGATTGAACTCAATGGTTGATTACCAGGTAGTTTTATAAGTCCAGACTTCTTATGGATTCTTTTGTACCTACTATTTCATTTTTTTGGTTGTTGTTTTAGTCATAATATGTTTTCTCTATATTGGTGACTTCCACTTGACCATTTTATTGAGGATGTTACATAGAATATTTCCTATGTTTGATATGATATTGCTCGGTGAATGCCTTTATCACATTAGATGTGAACTATGACCCTTGATCAAAAAATGGATCTAGGTGCTCCAATGTCTAAAAAATCTTATCATATAATAAATCAACAAATTTATCATCTCATGCAAATTTTAAGGCTTTTGCCTTAGCCCATTTGGTCACACAATTTGTGCATACCAAAATATATTCTTTTCTTTGTGATGTTAGATTAATTGAGACAATGAAATCCAACCCCCATTTCTTAAAAGGTTTCAAGACCACTTGAGGATGGAGGGACATTTCATTTAAAAGTGTAGGTTGGCCCATCTTTTTACATTGATCACATTGCCTCACATAGTTCTTCACGTCCTTAGTGAGGGATAATAGTACCCAACACCTAAGACTTTGTGAAAGGACCTTTAGGTTGAATAATGGCCTCTTGTTGGTTCATCATGGTAATCCTAAAGGATTCAATATATCTCATCCTTTTGTATACATTTGTGCAACATGAATTTAGGTCCACATTTAAATAAAATCTTGTTGAGCCATTTAAACATTTTACTTTCCTTAACAAGAAATTTCTTTTGTTTATTTTTGAAAGTAGATGGAAATTTCCATGTGGCTAAATAGTTGGTAATATCTGTAAACCATGGTGAGTTTGTTGATATTTCAAATAAATTCTCATCTGGGAAATCATATTCAATGAGTTCATCTTCTCTTGAAATAGTCAGCCTTAATAAGAAATTTGTGACCACATTAGCCTTCCTAGGTTTTCTAACTACTGTTACATTAAGCTCTTGTAAGTGTAACAACCATCTAAAAAGTATGACACTAACTACAGGTTTATTAATTAAATATTTAATAGTTGAATTATTTTTATATACTATTACTTAATATCAGTAATATAATGATGCAATTTTTTGATGGCATAAACAACAAGAATCTATTTTTTAGTGGTTGTGTAATTTATCTCAATTGGCATCAAATTTTTGTTGGTGTAATAGATAACATACATTCCACCCACTTCTTATTTTTGACCAAGAATAGTTGTTATTTCCTTATTGGAGGTATTAGTTTGGATATAAAAAGGAACTTCTTAGTTTTGTCCTCTTAATATAGGGGAAAAAAAGAGCTTTTCTTTTATTTTTATAAAATATTGTTGGCATTTATATGTCCATCAGAACTCACAGTCTTTAGTAATTAATGGAAACATTGGTGCCACAATCTTTCTAAAGTCCTCAATAAACCTCCTATAATAACTTTCATGTCCCAAGAAACTTCTTAGGTGGAGGAATTTGTGTAATTGTCTCAATCTTTTTAGGGTCTAATTTGATTCCTTCACATGAGCTATGATTTCCTAAGACAATACCTTGGTCCACCATTATTGAGAATTTATCATGATTCAGAGACAAATGATGTTTCTCACATCTAATGAGTACTTTTTATAAGTTTTGGAGAGCCTCATCAAAATTACTCATGTGTACTATGAAATCATCCAATACAAATCCATGTAATCATTTCTTAGTTTACAAAAAATAGCCAACATTGTGCATTAAAAGGTAATAGGTGCATTATGTAATCCAAAAGGTAAGAATTTGTATGCAAATGTTCCCAAAGGATAGGTAAAGGTAGTCTTGTCTTACTCTTTTGGTGCTACCTATATTTGGTTGTATCTGCGAAAATCATATAGGAAATAAAAATATTTCTTTCCAACCAAATTAGCCAAAATTTGATCAATGACTGGCAAGGGAAAAAATATCTTCATGTTGATTTTAATCTCTCTATAATATACACAAATTCTCCATTTTAAATTATTTTTTGACACTATTAGTAATGGAGAAACCCACTAACTATCTGAAATGGAAATATAAATCCTACCTGCTACAATTTCTCAATTTCAATTTTGACAATATCTCTAAGTACAAGAATTATTCTTTATTGAGGTTGTCTCACAGGTCTCATAGTTTATGTATAAATGTGATGTGTGTATATGTCAAGATGAATTCCTCTCATATCACTATAATCCCATGCAAAATCCTTTGAATTTGAGTGCATAACTATGAAAATTTTGGATTCTTGCTGATTTTGTTAACAAGTTGTTGATGTTCAATGTTTTTCCTAGGTGGATTGCAATTTGTTTGGTTCTAGGGTAGATTGAGTTAACTATTGGAAATTCACTCATCAAAAAAATTTAGTGGACAAGAGTGAGGTTGAAACATGTGTAAAGTTACTATATCTATGAAAAACATTTCACCAGTGGGGATGACCTTTCCCAAGGGGTAGTGAAAAGATGTTAAAGACTATTGATGACTATTTTGTACCCAACTAACAATTCTTTGATAAAAATTATTTTTTTTATTATTTCCTTCCTCATAATATTCTCTAAATTCATTCATGTGTTTATGAATTGTGATAATTGCCAAAAAATAAATACTTTATTCATTTTGAGTTTTATTAGGTTCATCCACCCATAAATTGTTATGAGAGTCAAAAGAGGGTTTTTCAGGTGGGTATAGAGATATTTTCTTAGCATTAATGCCATTTGAGATTTACATGTCCCTTGATCTAAAATTTATAAAGGAAATAATTGTATCAAGCCAAGGTTTTCCCAAGATTAGTGGATATCCAATCTTTTGGGTTCATAGATTAAGTATCATAAAGTCCACAAGATATTCCCAACTAACTAAAATGTCTTCAATGATACCTTTTGGTTTAGCAATGGACTAATCAACCATTTGAAATAACGTATAAGTTGGTTTCATGTTAGTTAGGGATAATTGTTTTAGTATCTTTATAGCCATAGCGTTAATGGTAGCACCTTAATATATTAGGACATTTCGTATTATAATTTTTCCAATTGATATTGTCACCATTAGGTTGCATATGTCTCAATATTAGGCAGAAGAAGTCTTCCTATAAAATATCATCTAATTGGATGGTTTTAGGGTTTTTTTTTTTCATCTTAGGGTTTTTATGCTCAATTCCTTAATGGTTATATTAATCTTAGGAACAATCCAAATTACATGTAAGAGTAGAACTCCAATGCTTGGGTATTAAGTTCCTAGATGGGATCGGATTTGATTACATGGAATGTTGTTTTCTCCTTCAATATTCTTGGGAATGGGATTGGTGGAGAACTATAAAGAGTTATGATTTTTGGGTTGGTTCATGAGAATATTTCCCTTCTTTTTCATTTGATAACTAAACAATAGTGGGGGAAGAAGGTTTTAGCAGAGTTTTTCCTAAATGAAGTTGAATATTTTCACAATGGATAGCATTAAGTGAGGCTATATTTCTTGCTTCGACATTATAGATAGGATATCCATGTCTAACATTTTCTAGGTTTTCCATAGGATGATCAGGTATGGTTGACCTACTCTAATTGATATTGTCGAGCGCTATTGGAAGGACCAAGCAACAAAGCTTTTTGCTAATTTTACATTCATATTTGGCCTTAGAATTGTTGATTATATTTTGGATAAGGAATCCATTATTGTTGAAACTATTAAGGTATCCATGGTTGTTGGTATTGGTTATCCTATTACATGTTAGACTATGATTTTTTATTTAATTTTTGTGACATATATGGTCCCCATTGTTGTGTAGCAAGCCATGGTGTATTCCACTAATTAGCAAACCAAGGAGCTCAAGGAACAAACTAGTTAGAATATTTATTAGGAGGGAAGTTGCCCCTTGTATTTATCTTATGTATTTAATCTCTTCTTCTTATGGGGTGATTTTATTCATGTGATTTTTTATTGTTGAGATTAAACTCACATTGACTAGTGGAATGGTCCTCACAAATGTGACCAACATTCATTTTGTTAAGAGGAAAGTCACAAAGGGCACATTTGTCTCTACACCTATGATAGTATATCATTTCATTGAATACCATCCATTTTAGTGTTCAAATGTACCAAGATGTCCATTTTTAAATTGGATAATTCCTTCATGATTTGACTCATCTTAGTATTTCCTTTCCTTTGTTTATTCTTTGATATTTAAAGCTTGATTCATGAGTAGTTCCTAAAATGATCAATGATATATGAGAGTTCATTTTTTTTTAAATTTACATACCCCTTAAGGTTTAGAGCGTATCAAGATTCATCATTGAGTCTTTTTAGAAATATTTTCTTAATTAACTCTTGGTATAACATAGTCTCGCATCATTGATGGACAAATAAGAATTGGTCAAGATAATATTTTAGGCTTTTATCCTCCTTTTATTTCATCCTAAAGAGTTATTATTTATAGTTTCTAACCCTATAGTATACCTATTACTTGTCTAAAAAAAATCATTTCAACCCAAGAGTAGATAGAGTTGGGTGTCAATCCCATGAACTAGCACATGATTAAATCTCTGAGTGTCAAGGGAAAACATTTTAGTTTATGTTTATCAGTTACATAAACATATGTTTGATAGATCACTTTAAATTTAAACAAGATTGATCAGGGTATTTTGGAGCTACACCCCTAAAGGTAGGTAATATAAATGGGGATATATTGTTCATAGGGGCTTCCTCATATGGATATAACACTATGTGATAGGTAAAGTTCCTTTCTTGACCGGTTGTGACATTTCTTAGATCTCCCATGTTTATTCAAAGGTAAATCCCAAGGATTCATGTGATGATATTATTTATTCTTCCTCTAAGGCTTCTTCACACTCAACTTTGTCTAATGACTCTTTGTAATAGTTGGCTTGGTTTTAGGGGGTTTGTCTAATAAATCACCCTTTTGAGTCTTTTTGCCTAATCATTAACTAAAAAAACTTGTTTTTAATTTTAAATAATACTCTTAAATTATTTTTAGACTAATATTTCCTCTAAATTGAAGTTTTATGAGAAAATATAGTTCTAGTTACTCCAATTATCTAAGAAACATTGTTTATTATCACTTAAAGATACTTTTATATTATTAGCGAAGTAAGGAAATATAATGTTTGAATGGAAAATTAATAGAAGTCATTTCACAAAAAATATTTTAATGGCTATTACCTAATGACACCTAAGAATATTTCCCCAACAATAGTTTCAAAAAGTGACAAGTGTCACTAATACTTCACTTTGATTCAATAATTTTCAATCCAAGGTGGTGTCCAAGGTTGTATGAAATAGTGAAAAAGGAGATATTCTCTTAATACTTATTTTCCTAAGATTGGAAATGGAATTTAATTACTGAGCTAATTTACTCTAATTTTTGAAAGTAAATCAAACATATATTTATATTTTAACTAAGGAAATAATAACAAAATGTAATCCTAACATAATGCTAAGTTAACTTAAACATCTATTGGAAAGAAAATATTCAATAACAGGAATAAATATATTCTAAAAATTACCAATGAAATAATCCTTCTCATTGGGTGAGTGGGCCTTTATTCCTCCCTTGGATTAGGATTGAAACTAATCACAAATATGTCAAAAATACTTATAGACTCAAATTTGTAATGTATTAAGAATTATGCGACTCAAAAATCAACTTACATCAAAGTTTTTGGAAGTTATCTTTATAATAAATCACTCTTCATTTATTTGATCAATATTCCAAGATGATAGAACTACCTATATATTCTCATGAAAGGTTTTATTTCTAACTGAAATCCTAACAAAATTGAACCACCTATCACATTTGTTAAAAGACATGTTGGAAAACATTACACTTAAAGTCTCATATTCAAATACTACTTCTCATCCCATTTTTTTAAGAATGAAACATGGGAGAGTGTTTTATTCAAAACTCTTCTTAATATTTTATTATTACTCATCCCAATTGTCTAGGAGACAAGGTTGGAAGAGTACTAAATGGATTTGACTCCTTCAATTTTTTACTCTTCCTTGCTAAATATTTGCAATTGTCAACATTCAATCACTTGAATTTCCTTGGTAGAGTCCTAATGCCACTTGTTTAGTATCCAAAAATAGAATATTGTCACCATTTTATGATTCCAAATTTTTGACATGTCATTTGGTCACACAAGACTACCTTTCCACATTTTCTAGAGCTACTACATAATAGTTGAGAGTTTACTTGGAACAATCTGGTGCTAAAATCTCATACAAATTTCAAGCTAGAATATTTTGGCATTGTTCTAGCACTAACATTGTATGATAATGTTGGAATCAAAATAGTTTAGAGCAAACCTGAAATGCTTCAAAATGATCTTGATACTAGATATATAGTTCAAAACTTGTGTTTTTGTTCTTTAATGACTGATATGGCCTATTTTACAATATATCATATCTATTTTCCAATAAATGTTAGAACAATATTGGAAAATCCATACCACATTGATTCCTAAAGAATAACTCAAATATATACCCTATATTTTACCTTAAATAATCAAGAAGTTCCTAAATCACACCTAAATCCAATTTAAAACTAGTTCATAGAGGAGAAAAAGTGTTACTTGTTGGTTTGGATGAGACAGTTTATAGTCTCATCAATTGTTTATGATCATATAAAACTTGCATATCTTACATATCACCTACTCAAATAAGAACCATGAGAATCATGTGTATAACATGTATATGAAAAATGTCTACCATAAGAATATAAGCATGATATGTATCAAATGACAAAGATAAAGGGGGGAAATGATTCTTGAATTTTCTATTATTTGTTGTATTTTATAATTTTCTAGAAGTAGTGAACATGAAGGCCAAGGGGCACAATTAAACAAAAAGAAGAAGATGATGATTAAAAAATTCCTACAACCTCCCTCATAATTGAATGCATGTCTTGATATATATTTTTTCATCATTGGGAAATATGAGCAAGTGTCTGAAATGAGATATAAAATCAAAAGGCAAGTGCCAATGCAACATACCAAGCAATGTAGATCAAGGGCTAGAAGAATATCAACACAAGAGAAGGAAAGTACCAAATTATCAAGTCTAGAAGATAGATGAATAATGTAGTAAAACTTGATGGAGTAAAACATGTGAAAGATATGACATATAAATGAAAATAAGTTTTGTAGAATAAAAAATTAATATAATAATGATATTTCAATAAATCACAAGATATAAGATAGCCTAGATAACCAATTATCTCATATATAATATGATATTTTAGGTTATTAGAGTTAGATGTGTTTGTAAAAGTATCAAAAAAGTAACCATTAGATGTGTAATAAGCACAACCATCACCCTTAAGAGAGATATGTGGAAATTGAGTTTGAGGATCTATTTGAACATATTGAGAAGCATGCATAGGAATATGTTGTGATAAGATAGGTGTTTGGAAATGATTTCTAGAAATAAGCTTTAAATTAATATTGTGACGTAAATTATTTTGAAAATTGGCACTCTAAGGTGAAACTATGGGAATCTGAAATTAATGTGCTCTTACTATAGATGGTTGTGGTTTCACAAACACAAATGTAGTAGGAACCATAACCAATGGTGGTGAAATAGTAATATATATCACATAAGGTTGAATGATATACTCCTTACAAAGTACACTATATTATTTCACGTGTGATCTCGTGCTCTTACTATAGATGGTTGTGGTTTCACAGACTCAAATGTAATAGGAACAATAAGTAATGGTGGTGAAATAGTAACATTTATCACACAAGGTTGAATGATATACTCCTTATAAAGTGCACTAGATGATTGCACATTTGATCTCTGAGGTTGGATAAGTATCCCAAAAATTTAGCATAGAATGATATATACTTCATAATCATGCACAAACATAAGCAAATGGTGTAGCATAGAATGTATAACCTTAATTTTATTTAGCCATGGTCACCTAAGTAAGAGAATATACAATCCTAAATCCAGAAAGACATGGAACCAAACTATAAGGGTTTGAAGAATAAATGTACCTATAAATGTAATACCAATAAGTGATGTGTGCTAAATTTCATCATTACTAAAAATAGCATAACCGTACTAAGTAAATATCATTTGGTGTATCCTTAACTAGATAAAAAAATACACAGTAATTAGATTTTTATATATACACCCATGCTCTATCATCATGATTACCTTGGTCACTCAAACAAATCATATAATTCCATGTGTATCCCCTTGCATCATATGTTTCTTGCATAACACAAGGTCATATGCTACACCAAATATACACTTCAACTGAGCATTTTCAAGCATCATGTATATCCCATAAAATACTTAGATCAATATTACCTAGTTTTAAGGACAATAATATGCACTCCACCTAATAGGAACATATAATGTAATTTTTATGGGCCTATTACCTATAGGGTTAATGGTAAATGCCCCCTTTCTCATCACCAAAATGAAAATAGTCAATCTTTGCATCTATTATTGACACTCTTTACACATCATTATTCACAACACTCACCATGCACATAAACTTTGTTTGACATTAGAATAACACACAATACATATACTCATAACCTATACATAGATCCCTTAACTTTCATAACATTTACCAACCTATGTGTAATACTCATGACACTTTCATGGTCGTTACATGATAGAATTCATATTAGTATCTTGCACTTTCAAAGGTAAAGAGATGTAATAATTGGAATATGAAGAGTCACACCTGGAAGACAAAATGATTCAACTTCCATAATGAATCCTTATCATTCATAACATGTAATTTACATTTACATATTTTTAGCTTTAGCTTGCAGAGAATAGAAAATTAAAAATAGACATAGTATGCCATGGACAAGATGTATAGATAAATATACATTTTTTATTCCAATTAAATTAATTTCTCTAGTCTCATCTTATTAAATATTGCTTCTAAAAACATACACAACCCATCTAGATCCTCATCTAGAGTGTTATCCCCTAGATATCTCAGGATTTATCTAACTTTTGATATAACCGTTGTCAATAATTATGCCACATGTGCTCAAATAATGATGGGAAATGAAACCATGAATGTATAAAGGAAATTTATTTAATTCACCATTAGATATCTCATGGTCATAGAATGTAATGGAAAACACTTATTGTGTGCAAATTGAAATCATGTCAAAGATGTTATCAATATCATACACATGTGGAATAGTCTAATATTGTATATATGTCATCATATGCACATTATATTGCTCTTTATTATGATGATTTGGAAATGGATTGTTAAATTTTTTAAATGTTGATTAGATGTTGTGATAGATTCATTCAATGTAGAGTTTTAGACTTCAATCTGAATAGTGTTTTTTATCAATGAGATCTTGAATATTATATCATAATATGAATCATTGATTAGTTAAATGTCTAAAAGCTTGATTATAATCAAAATATAGATTTATGTTTGTTGGTTGAATATTTTTTCAATCAGCATACTGATAAAAAAATAGGTCTGATCAGCCAAAGTAGGAAGATTAGTCATCCAAATGTGTAGTTTTACCACATCAGAAAGACACTGATCTCTCCTCTCATTAAGGGGAGGTTCCCTGTAGGTATGTTATATATATATATATATATATATATATATATATATATATATATATATATATATAAATAGAAAATAATACTCATGGGTAGGACAAACCATCCATCTCTCTTTCTTCAGAGATGATGTGCACAGATCAAAGGAAAAACTCAGGGGAAATGACAGATAGTACTTCTCTTCTTTCAGAAGTACTATTCAACAAACCACAAGAATACTCCTAGCAGTAACAATAAAATGTAGTAAAGGATGTGATAACCAGCAAATCGAGATGCAGCTCAAAGTCTTCACCTGGATTGCTCAATAATAAGATATGAAGGACAATGAGGGCACAAAGTCACCTCAAGGTCCTTTACACAAAAATGAAAAGAAAACAAACTAAAGGCAATTATGGGGGAACAAAGTCTCTCCACAGTTGACTCTTTAGGACACCTTTTTGACTGCTGCCACTAATTCTACTTGTTGAATTAAAGGAACAGAAGATATATTGAAGAAAAAGACATAAGAACAATTTCCTCAATAACAAAGATATTACAGCACAAAGTTTGAAAAACCACTTGCTTTCTTATTCCAATAACAAAATATGATCGGCAATCTAAGCTCAAAGTCTCAGTAATGCCTTAAAATTTGGGTAGAGTTTCGTTCTAAATGTCAAAAAAGAGATCCTTATTACAATAGAAGAAAGTCCCTTATATAGCCTCTTCAAGAAGGACTTGGAAACAATCAATACATCATTTTGCATTGGAATCTATTAAGGAGACACACCAGAACTTAGGGGCACTTTACCCATTTGATTTTATCAATGCAAGGAAATAAGTCACGCTTATTGAAAGTTGCAACCTCCAATGTTCTCTTGGTGATTTGATCTTATCTACATCATTCCTCCTTTTCTAGTTAATTGAATTGGGCCATGGATTTAATTTACTGTTCTGTCCCCTCTCCACTTTCTGCTGGTCTTGGCTTTGAGATCTGTGAATGTATTCTGGTCTGTATGTTTAAAGGATAAATGGCTAATTCACTGTGTTGAATTTGACATTTTTGGGCACGTCATTCCTTTGTCTTCTTTCAGCTTTTCTGTTTGGCACTTTTTTGGATTGAACTTGTCCTTTTAGGCCTTAAGAAATGACCCATTTTGAGTCAGGAAGAGCTTCCCACAAGGGTATCTACCTTTCGAGCAATCTTTTGAATGGCCTTCAGGCTTCTTTGAACTTTAACGATGAACCATTCCATTGAACCAAGACACTGAACCAAAAATGGTTCAAGCCGATGGTTCAATTTGAATGAACCAAACTGATGAACTAAACATTGAACTAAACATTGAACTTGCCTTTGAACCATGTCTTTAAACTAACCGTTGAACCAAGGCTTTGAACCTTTTTGTTGAACCAAGACGTTGAACCAAATTTTGGTTCAACATTTCAAACAAAGCTTTGAACCGACTGACGAACCGTTTGATTGAACCAAAGAATGAATCAAAGTATTGAAGCTGAGTGGATGAACCAAATGTTGAACCTACTATTGATGCTTGCCAATGGAAATTTATGTTTGAACCAAGGTGATGAACCAATTCCAACAATGACCAATTGTTAGAAACTGATTCTTTTGATTGAACACACTTGCAGAAGTTGTGAAGCCCATTGAACCTGTAGAAATGACCCTATTTGCAGTCTGTAGATTTTTGAAAAGCTTGAAAAATGAGGAATTTGAATGCTTAAGACAATTTGGAAAAGGAAGAGATTATTTTGGTCTGTAGGACCAAAATAATTCAAATGTTGTCCCAGAAATAGCTGACATTTTTGGGGAACAATAGCTGGCTCCAGTTAGGGAACTTTTGTCAATTGCAAAAAGAATTGAAAGGAGTAGAATCCAGAATCTCCAGTGTCTTCATGTGTACCATTGTGTTACAGAGTCATGCTACCCAGAAATGAAAAGCTTCAAAAATAGAAACAAACGAAATAAAATAGAATTAAAAACTGTACAAATATACATATATATAGAGGCAATGATCTGATACTTCAAGAATTGAAGTGTTTCAGATGCTACCCATTGTGGGGCAGAGAAAAGAGTGTGCCATCTTGGTATTTCAATAGAAATTTTTTTAACCAATGTGCTGATGAATTATAAATGGGCCTCTCCAAAGGGAGTCAAACTTTCCATGCATCCCCTTTGGTTCTCTTCTTTTGTTCCATAGCAGGACTTGATCCTCAATCTAGAAATCATGATTTCTAGCCTTCTGATCAAAGAGTTTCTTTACCAGAGTTTGATGGGCAGAAATTCTATCCACCACCATGGTTCTCTATTCTTCTAGCTGAGTCAGGTACATTATTCTTTTGTCAAGAGAACTCTCATATGTCTGATCTTCAATGGCCTTTGCTAATTTAAAGGCTGGTAACTCTAAGGTGATTGGTATCTCAGCATTAATACCATAAATAAGTTGAAAAGGAGACATACCAATTGCCCTTTTTGGTGTGATCTTGTCTGCCCACATAACATCAACCAATGCTTTATGCCATGTCCTTTAATTGTCATCTACTAGCTTCTTGATAATAGTTACTAGATTCTTGTTGCTAGATTCAGCTTGTCCATTCCCGTGTGGAAAATAATCAAAAGAGTGAGAGAGCATAATTCCATAATGGAAAAAAAATTGTGTAATTTATTGAGAGGTGAAACAAGCTTCATTATCAGTAACAATTTTGATTGGAACTCCAAACCTGGAAATGATATTCTCTTTGAGGAAGTTGCATACAACTTCTGAAGTAGCATGCTTAGTTGGGATTGCTTCTACCCACTTGGTGAAATAATCAGTTGATGTAATGACATAATCATGTCCAGCACTTGAAGATGGGTTTATTGTCCTAATAAAATCAAGTCCCCATTGCTGGAAAGGTTCTTTTATGATTACTAGCTTGAGAGGCAGGGCAGCCAACTTGGGTCTTCCAACAAATTATTGATAGAGTTCACATTTTCTCACCCACTTATGTGCATCTTGGAAAATATTTGGTCAATAATACCTGGATCACATAATATTGTGAGTAGTCATAGAAGCTAAAAAATGTCCTCCACATGCTAGATTGTAAAAATATTTCAAAAGTTGGGTTTGTTGCTCCTTGTCTGCACAGCGAAGGAATCCTCCATCTATGCTTCTCTTATACAAGCCATTATTCCAAAGGATAAAATTGGTAGCTTTCAACCTGATAGTCCTCCTTTCTTTGTAAGACAAATGAGTAGAACATTCACCATAAGTTAGAAAATAGGCAATACCTGAGTACCATTCATTGGTAGTGGAGACAAAAAGGATTGTTGGCGTATTTTCCACTTTAGCTTCTTCATGATGTGTATCTTCTGGTTTATTGTCAGCCATTAATTGGCAAAGGCCTTTACCTCTAACTAGCTTTGTCGATTTGATATCCAAATCAAATTCTTGGATCTTTGCAATCCAATTACCTCTCTTTGTGCCAAACTCTTGCTGAGTTAATATAGACTTGACTATAGTGTCAGGAACTAAGACAGTAGTATGTGAATTCAAAATATAGAAGCGGAAATATTTGATTGCTTTTACCAACGCATAGATGTACTTCTCTATATTTGAATACTTCATTTCATGGGTTTTGAGAGGGCAACTCATGAAAGAGATGGGGGATTCCATACCTTCTTTGTCCTGTTGAACAAGAATTGTTGAAAGAGTATGCTCAGATGCATAGTTGTATATGATGAAATCTTTGTGATAATCTAGACAAACCAAGGTAGGGGCATGAGTAATGGAAGTCTTCATATCTTGAAATTCTAATTTGCCTTCTTTAGTCCAGCTGAAGATAATCTTCCCTTTCATCATGTTCACAATATGTCTAGTCTTCTCAGCAAATTTGGGGATGAATCTCCGTAAGAAATTCACCTTTCCAAGGAAAAAATGAACAACATTCTTATTTGTAGGTAGATTAAGCTCTTGAACAGACTTGACTCTATCTGAGTCAATGTTTATACCTTCTTTGGACACAATGTGTCCAAGGAGTTTCCCCTCTGTTACTCCAAAAATAGACTTTTTAGGATTTAAGGAAATACCATTCTGGCGGCAGTGCTCTAGTACTTGATGTAGGTGGCGTACATGATCAGATCAATGCTTTGAAAAGACTATCAAATCATCAAGGTATACCATTATGAATTTACCAATTTCATCATTAAAAGCTAGATTCATAGCTCTCTGAAAAGTAGCACCAACATTTATTAGACCAAAAGGCATTCTTTTATATGTAAATGTACCCCAAGGCGTAGTGAATGCAGTCTTGTATTGGTCTATTTCACCAACTTCAACCTGATTATAACCTGAGAAACCATCCAGATTGATAACATCTCTGCACCTATCACTGTTTGAAGCACTTGATCCATAATTGGTAAAGGATAATTATCCTTCAAAGATGCTTGATTTAAATTTCTAAAATCTACACGAATGCGAATTTTTCCATTTTTCTTCTTTATAGGAACTATGTTTGCAATCCATGTAGAATGATGGATTGAGAAGATGATTCTAGCATTTAACATCTTTTGTATCTCAGACAGAATAGTACCTGACATCTTCAGATTATACTGTCTCAATTTTTGCTTGTATGGCATTGAGTCAGCCTTGAGAGGAATGTTATGGCAGATTTCATCTGGTCTGAGAGACTTCAAGTTTTCATAAGAATATGCTAAGACATCCATGTAGTGATAGAGTAAATAAGTGAACTTGAATCTTTCTTTAGGGGTGCAACACTTACCAATATTGATTATCTTGGGATTTTCTTCAGTAGACAGATTCACTTGATCGAATCCTTGACAGAAACTCGAGTCTATTTGTTGTTTAATGAATCTATCATGTTTGTCAATTAGCTTTTCAAGAGAAACCAGACCTTTGGGAATTTTATTTCCTTTCAACTGCAATAATTCTTCATTTATATATGAGCTAAATTCAGACACAGATTCATTCTTCTAAGGTTCACTTCCTTCAAAACATAAATGTTCAAAATTATCTTTTCACTCCAAGAAGGCAATGATTTGATGATCATCATTGAACACTTGCCAATGATCAGTATTGTCAGCAACACTTGGCCTATAAACTAGCTTAATGGTATACCTGTCTTCTTTGAAATCTGAATGAGGAACTAAGAGAGTTCTTGAAACAGCAAGTGCATCAGCTCTGTCATTAAACTCTCTAGGTATGGCAAAAATGTTGAAAGCATCAAAACTTTTAATTTGGTCCCAAACCAAGTTATGGTAGTGGCGTAATCTTTCATTCTTAGTTTGATATAAATTCCTCACTTGGAAAACTATTAATTTGGCATCCCCTTTGGCATGAAGAAACTTAATGCCTTTTTCTTGAGTAGCCTTCATGCCCAGCAACAAAGATTAGTATTCAGCTATATTGTTAGTATTGTTGAACTGTAATTTATAAAATGAAGGGAACATATCTCCTTGAGGAGATATCAAAACAATCCTAGCCCCTGAACCAGTAGAAGAATAGCTGCCATCAAATTCCAAAGTCCATATTTCATCTGATACTGACTTTTCTTCATCAGAAATGGAGAATCCTTCTTGGTCTGTACTACAGCCTACCAATTTTTTTGTTGTTCTTATTAAACTAATTTTTGAGTTGATACTTTCAGGTGTTTCATGCATTTCATTTGTAGACAAAAAATAATTACCCATACCTGTGGATTCAAAAAGAATTTGAGCTTCAGGGGCTAATGTCTGAGTGACCACAAATTTTGCTTCCTTTTCAAGGAGCAGTCTTTTCATCACGCCTTGGACAAGGATCCTTGCTTCAAATAGATCCATGCTTAATTCACCCCCCACATCCTTGCAAAAGTTTCTTCCAAGAAAAATGCCATAAGATGATGGGACATCAGCCACCAAGACAGTCATCTTAATTCTCTTAGCTGGGAAGGCTACAAATGCAAATTGGGCATCTTTGATTTGTCCTAGCACTGGTACTTGCTTATTCTCCATGGATAAACATCTCCCAAATGTCTTGTTCAGTGTGAGACCAAGGGATTTAGCCACTTTGGCAAGCATGACATTGTCTGAAGCTCCAGAATCAATGATGCAATTATTCAGCTTATATCCATTTATCAGCAATGTGACATAAAAAGGTTCAGTCCTATTAGGAGCAACAGAGGGAGCGATGACAAGGTTTTTCATGTGTCAATCAGTGTACTGATAAACAAAATAGGTCTGATTAGCCAAGAAGATTAGTCATCCAAATGTGTAGTTTTACCACATCAGAAAGACATTCATCTCTCCTCTCATCAAGGGGAGGTTCCCTGTAGGTATGCTATATATATATATATATATATATATATATATATATATATATATATATATATATATACTCATGGGAAGGACAAACCATCCATCTCTCTTTCTTCAGAGATGATGTGTGTAGATCAAAGGAAAAACTCAAGGGAAATGATAGACAGTACTTATCTTCTTTTAGAAGTACTATTCAGCAAACCACAAGAATACTCCTAGCAGTAACAACAAAATGTAGCAAAGGATGTGATAACCAGCAAATCGAGATGCAACTCAAAGTCTTCACCTGGATTGCTCAAGAATAAGAAATGAAGGACAATGAGGGCACAAAGTCACCTCAAGGTCCTTTACACAGAAATGAAAAGAAAAAAAACTAAAGGTGATTATGGGGGCATAAAGTCTCTCCACAGTCGACTCTTGAGGATACCTTTTTTACTGTTGTCACTAATTCTGCTAGTTGAATTAAAGGAACAAAAGATATATTGAAGAAAAATACATAAGAACAATTTCCTCAATAACAAAGATATTACAGCACAAATTTTGAAAAACCACTTGCTTTCTTATTCCAATAACAATATATAATCGGTAATCTGAGCTCAAAGTCTCAGTAATGCCTTATAATTTGGGCAGAGTTTCATTCTAAATGTCAAAAAAGAGATCCTTATTACAATAGAAGAAAGTCCCTTATATAGCCTCTTCAAGAAGGACTTGGGAACAATCAATACATCATTTTGCGTTGGAATCTGTTAAGGAGACACGCCAGAACTTAAGGGCACTTTACCCATTTGATTTTATCAATGCAAGGAAATAAGTCATGCTTATTGAAAGTTTCAACTTCCAATGTTCTCCTGGTGATCTGATCTTATCTTCATCATTCCTCCTTTTCTGGTTAATTGAATCGGGCCCTAGATTTAATTTATTGTTCTGTCCCCTCTCCACTTTATGCTGGTCTTGGCTTTGAGATCTGCAAATGTATTCTAGTCTTTATGCTTAAAGGATCAACAGCTAATTTACTGTGTTAAATTTGACATTTTCAGGTGCGTCATTCCTTTGTCTTCTTTCAACTTTTCTATTTGGCACTTTTTCAGATTGTACTTGTCCTTTCAGGCCTTAAGAAATGACCCAGTTTGAGTTGGGAAGAGCTTCCCGCAAGGGTATCTACCTTTTGGGTAGTCTTTTGAATGGCCTTCGGGATTCTTTAAACATTGATGATGAACCATTCCATTGAACCAAGACACTGAACCAATCGATTGAACCAAAAATGGTTCAAGCCAATGGTTCAATTTGAATGAACCGAGCCGATGAACTAAGCATTGAACCGAACATTGAACTTTCCTTTGAACCATGTCTTTGAACTAATCGTCGAACCAAGGCTTTGAACTTTTTCATTAAACCAAGACGTTGAACCAAATTTTGGTTTAACATTTCAAACAAAGCTTTGAACCGACTGACGAACCGTTTGATTGAACCAAAAAATGAATCAAAGCATTGAAGCTAAGTGGATGAACCAAATGTTGAACCTACTGTTGATGCTTGCCGATGGAAATTTTTGTTTGAACCAAGGCGATGAACTAATTCCAACAATGACCAATTGTTAGAAACTGATTCTTTTGATTGAACACATCTGTAGAAGTCATGAAGCCCGTTGAACCTATAGAAATGACCCTGTTTGCAGTCCGTAGATTTTTGAAAAGCTTGAAAAAAGAGGAATTTGAATGCTCAAGACAAAATTTGGAAGAGGAAGAGATTATTTTGGTCTGTAGGACCAAAATAATTCAAATTTTGTCCCAAAAATAGCTAACATTTTTGGGGAACAACAATGTTATAGCCTTTAGTCAATGGTTGAGTAGTATTTAATTGATATGGCTTATGTAAAGTAATCACATTACACTCGAGTAAGAATTAATCACTTTATGAGGTGGGTCTAGTAATATTTTAAATTTTCTATTATTCTTAGAATTATGAAAGATAAGACTATATTTGGCTTGTGAAACTACATTTATGGTTTTGGCCTCAATCTTGTGTTGAAAATTAGGTACACCATTAGTAATAGGTTTGAACATTATCTTTCCTTGATATTTGGAAGTAGTGGATGTAGAAGAAATAGATGTATAATTTATCATAATGACATCCATAAGTTTAATCTCTTTTACATAGCACATGGAAATTTTTGTTAAAAAAAATCATAAGTATTAAACATAACTTTATCCTTAAGTAGCAGGAGAAAAATATTTGAGAATATACTTTGAAACTCATTGTCATGGATTTGGTGTGATATTTTTTTAAGCATGGTTATAAATTTAAGCACGTAATCATCATCATTTTTTTTATATCCTTATTTTATTTAATCAATTTGAGAAAAAATGACCCTTTGACTAATGTTGATATATAAATATGATATGAAAAAATCAGCCAAATTATGTAATTGATGCATAAAACCCAATGTATAGTGTAAAACCAATCTAATGCATGTCTGGTGAGACTTCTAGGGAATAACTTGGTCATAAGTAAATCTCTATGGCAAATACCTAAGCCAAATGCAAAAAACCCTAAAATAATGTGAAAGATCCCCATTGCCATTATATAATGTAAATTTAGGCACTTGAAACAAAGGAGGCAAAGGGTGGCTATGAAATTTTGTAGTAAAAAGGTTATGTAATATATCATAAGATAAAACCACATGGCTAGGTTTGTTCAATGCTTTAGATAGTTGTGTAATTTGTAAACACGCATCATCAAGTTATAGATGTACTACAAGGATGCACCACTAGGTGTATGATTCTGATAGGTATGTATGTAGGAATTGATTTCTTTTTATGATTAATAATTGTTACAATGAAGTCATGATTAATATTTTGACTAAGTCCAAGACTAATGGATGTAATATAAGAGTGTGATTATGGAGTAACATTAGTCATTAAATTAGTATTATGAGGAATCATAGAAGCTTTAGGCTACATAAGAATATAAGTATTTACCTAAGTAGGGGGTGTAGCACTAGCTGGAGGCATAGAAAGTCAAAAAATAATGTGAGGAGTACTATCATCACCACCTAATGTATATGTAGAGCTTCCAAAAGGCATCATAGTATTGTGTAAAATATCTATAGGGTCACGCTCAACAAAGCTTCCTTATTCATATATATATTTTATTATGTTCTTCATAAACTATAAAAATCATAGAATCAAGTTCCTTAGGGGTAATAGTAATAGAGACATCAAAATCAGCTTTATCAATTCCCTCAAAATTTGATATATCAATGGAAGGAGGACATGTATTATTGCAAACCATGTCTTTATCCTTACTAGTATACCCATTATGTGAAGAAACATAATCATAAAATACATATCATCTTATAAACTTAGTCACTACCATTTGCATAGTGAGGAGTATCAACACTAGAAGGCATCATGGTAATAACTGGAATTTTTAAAATATAAGTGATATATAAAGGTAGTTATGTCAAATTATAAGTAGCACCACTCAATATATCACTACATCTTATGATATGTATGTTTAAACTTCTCAAGTATAAGATATAACAATAAAAAACATGAAGAAAGTGAATCCAATATAGTAAGCACAAACAAGGTGAAAATCTAAAAATAAGATTTTAAAATGGGAGTGGCATACCCTAAAAAATGTCAAAAATATATATGTAGTTAAATAACCAAGGTATATACACCAAATTCAAAAAAATGGATGTAATTTGAAAATTCAATGAGGTTAGCAAAAGCTAGGGTTTGATCAAAATATGTAAAATAATATGTGGACCTTAAAAATAAGAAATCAATGATGAAACACTAAGAGGAATATTCCCTCAAAAGATATATGCATTTGAAGAATAGAGGGATTTGCCAACTATTTTTTATTAAATAGTGACACTAGGTTATAATGACACTAAGTAAATAGTTAAAAAAGATACACAAGGAACAATATAAAATAGTAAATTAGACCTACCCTAGTGGCTATAAATAATAGAGAACTGTAAATGAAATGATTGATCGAGCAATGGCTAAGTAAAATGATAAATAATGATGAAACAAACACATCTAGGCAAAATATTGGGATTTTGAGAGTGTAGAAGTGGTCTATAAGTGATGATGAATCTTTGTGTAAAATCTAGAACCCTCATTATCACTAAACATATTTAATGCATGTCATATTTCCACTAAATATGCCCTAGTACTATTGTTGATGAATGTATTCTAATACAAATAATCTTTATTTTGCTCAATTGTTATTTTTAAATTTTTTTAAGTTGGTGCATTGTGTGATGTCATACAGTCTAGTGCCTTTCTTTCCTAAATGTGCAAGTAAAAATTTTGAATCAATGTATTCTTATTCTCTTCACCTATTTCATCACAAATCCATAATGAATAGTAATAAAAACATGTTTTGGGTTAGAAAACCTCAAGGGAGTTGTTATATACATTGTAAATTTACTCTTGACTCAAATCTTTCACTTCTTCTTCCTTAGATGTGATGATGAAACTACATGAACAATCATTTAAATCTTGTTTTGGTACAAGTGGATGATGTCTCAATAGTTTGAAAAAGAGGGAACTATCAAGCAACAAGACTCTACCACAAGTGTAGAAATAGATATCGTAAATTAAGGATCTAATTCAATTATGGAGGAAGATTCATTATTTAATTCATACTAGATAAATAACTAGGAATGATTTGTAAATGTAGGGATCTCAAAGACATGACTTTCACTATGGTCAATGATGGAAAAGTGTGATAGGAAAAATTAAAGGCACAAAAAATCAGGCCAAGGTGGAAGGACCCACAAAAATATACAAGATAGATTTAATGACCCGTTGAATCAGCCTTGTGTAAATTCAGTGATACAACTATAGTTGTTGAATCTATCTGAGGAAATACAAATATCTATAATTGGTGAAAGCAATTTAGAAGACAAATAAATAAAGTTTAAAATATAAATTGTGTGTATGAGGAATACATCTAGAAGTAGTGTGTGATAGGAAGTGTCCTAAAAATAGTCAAATATACACAAATGGACTAAGTGTACAAAAAATAGGTAAATGACACTATAGACAAGAGACATGTACCAAAATAAGGTGTCTACATATATCAATAAATCCACTACATAATTTTTTTTTTAATTATTTAGATAAAGACAATAAAAATGCATTTAAATCATGCAAACTAAATTAGACATTGAAACATTTTACACCTTCTCTGCATTTCATGGTCCTCAACGTCTGTTTTCGATGCTGACAACATTGGCAGCAACAATAAATAAATTCAAATCTTGAAATTTTCATATTAAAATCACTTGTACATGTCTAAGTCTAACTAACCATTATAACATCAATTTAAAAACATAATTAAAAATAAAATGTATTTAAAATCAAATGTTATATATTTTTGTTAACTTATCAATCCTAAGCCAACATAAAGGACTTTGTAGTCAATATTTTTATCTATTTTTGTTTTGTCACTCATTTTGTTCAATATGGAAAGATACGTATCCTAGAGAAAATATGAAATGCAACTTATAATCAATATTTTTTTGAACCAAACCAATGTTAAGAGATTATGGCAAGGATGACTTTGGATATTTATTTATTCTAACACTTATCATTTTATATTACACTTTTGCAATTTGGGATTGACTTGTGCATACTGGATTGTACATATTTATGTTTTAATTTAAGAATAAATTATCCAAATTATGTATTATTATTTCAATTTTTTAGTTTTAGCTTTTTAAATGCATTATTACAGTTTATATATGCACTATTACACTTAGATTTGTTTTATTGTATTTCTTATGACAGTTATGACCTTGCTCTCAATTGAGTATTCAATATATTTATAGTAGAAAGCATTTTTTAATATATTGTAAATATAATTCCTTTGATTTTACCATACTTTTCAATTGTCTTTACTCCCAAATAAAAAATCTATAATTATTTTATTCGATGCCTTTCATCTTCCATTGTTATTATTATTGTTTCCCCCATTCAATTTAAAATCTTTTCAAAACCAATAGGATTAAACTTGACATTTTATTTATCTTATACTAATGTTAAATATTATTTTTGTACTTGATGTACTAAAGATGATACAACATGACTTAGAATTATAATGTCAATGACTTTGTTTAGATCACATCCAACTTAGTTATTTACCACAGATGCTTTATCAGTATATAGCTTTCAATAATTTCTTACAAGCAACATTTATGATCAACACATGTAACATAATTTATTCTTTAACAAGTAATTTGGAGAACATGTAAAATTGATAATTTTTTAAGTTTCAATGAAAAATTAAAACATTAAGCTCTTCATTTATTTATTTATATTAAAGTTAAGACCCTTTCTCAATATTGTCGTTTGCAATTCATTGCAATGTCTTGCTAGATTTAGTTTTATTATTCTTGAAATTATTGATCCATATTTTGTATAAATAATTAAAATCCCTTTCTTCATTATTTTTGAACAATATATATTTTACCATACTATCCATATAAGTTTTCTGAAATGCCACCTTGGTCCTAACCCACTCTATTTCAATTTGTATATAAGTTGAATGTTATGTTGGTGAACATTTGAATACAATGAAGTAAAATATGTCTATATATTTTAATACATAAAATGATGCAAAACAAATATATTGAATCTCAGGAAAGTATATAATAAAATTTAGTTGCATATCAAGTTTTCCTCTTAAACAAATTGCAAAGAAACATATGATTATCAAATTATCACCTTTTCCAAACGTTGAAATGTCATTTAAATTTTTTTAAATATTTTATTGAATATTTAAATGTTGAAAATTATGTATACTAAGTAGTGATGCAGATAAACCACTAAAAATGTTTCAATTTGTAATGTTTTGCCAATCTCTCAATACACTAGACCCTTCTACTAACCCTATTGAGACTATTTTTCTAATAGTAAGGAAAAATTATGATGAATCTTGAGAAAATAATCACTATTTTGGGTACCCATTATGTATTTTCTCCTTTGATTAAAATCTAAAAATCTAACTCTTGCATTAAGGTCAATTTCTCTATTTTAGCCTCTTCCATTAGCCCACATTAGGCCTAATTCAACTTCTTTCTCTACAAATCCATACTACAAGATCGTAGAACTCTTGGGACCTTGAAAATATTTTTGAGAATGTCAATATCACTCTAATTATAGGTTTTTGAGAGATTTTGATGGTTTCAAATTAAGATATTGATAAAACCCTAGTTTAGGGCTTAATACCAACTATGATAGGCTAAGAGAATGAAATTCTCACCTAGAAGTGTTTTAAGAAGTTTCAAGCCACCAAATCAATTCTATGAGGTCTATATAGACCTATCTCATCTTCCCAAATTGACAAGATTCATCCAATGTCCCCCTAGCTACTATTTGCCACTTAAAACCTCATTGACTATGTTGCACAGGTTCACTATCAAGACAATATTCCTCTTAAAGATTGTTCAAGGGATATGAATAATTATAATAGTATTCAATAAGCCCTTATACACCTTAAACAAACATATCTACTCTAATCTGAGCCTTGTAACTTCAATTTGCAACTATTTCCTAGGATGAGATCTCACACTCACAAAATTCTCATGCAAAGTAAAACATAGAAAATAGGGATTCAAATCAACTGACAAACAATATCAAACATTTGTAATATTTTTAAAACAAATTAACTTTATAGGCTTCATCACATAATTATCAAGGCATTGAGAACATTATTTCAAATGAATTAAAGTTCATTTATTCAAGGAAATCAAAGAACACAATCTACAAATTATTCAAGAAAGTTCCCAGAATAGGTGTTGACCTATGTACTTATTCAAACAATGACCAAAATAAATTTTCAAAGACACTAAATATAATCTCAAATTACTTATATATTCTTTATTAAACACATAACAATTCTTTGAGCTAAAATGATCAACATATCTTCCACTCACAGACTATTTGCAACTAGGAAAACTCAGTAAAAAACAAGGTCTGTTATTCTTTTCTTGAAACAGGGGTACCTTATTTTCTTATTTTCTTCAAATTAAGCACTCTCCAAAAACATGAAAATAACTTCCTCCATTTTAAAATCTCTTCTTTTGTATCTTGATAACCATTTGATAACCAATTTTGATGAGGTCATCAATGTTCACCAACTTACTGTTAGGACCCGGAAGCACCATTGATTACCAAGCAACTAAACATGCGGAATTAAACCAAAAGTACAAGTAACTAGAATTCAGAAATAACACAAAATATGAGAGACAATACCCAATTGTATTAATACTCTTCCAGAAGGAAATACAACAAATAAGATGCCACAGTCTTCTTCCTTACATCTCTAGAGCTCACACACATCTAGAGCATAAACAGTAAATCTCTTCAAGAGCTCACTCTCTCTCTTACGGTCCCAACACACAACTCAAACACAGAGTTGGTGTTCACCTCCACCAGCCAGTAACAACATTTCCAGTCAACCAGTCAGTAACAATACTACCAGTACACCGAGTATACCCACATACTCAAATCGAGTACACAACGCACTCCAAGTAGATCCTGCCTGATCTTGCTCCCTGTTGTGTTGCTGTCACCTTGATCCTGTTGCCACCTGTAGATCAACCTGGTTCTACACACCTACAAACCTTAGACCTCGCATACACATACACTTACAGATCAATGATCTTACTTACCATCTAGATCTCCAAACGTGGCCTTGCACACCTGCTGACCAAGATCCTACATACATGGAGAATCCTTCTGATTCTCCAAACCAGCACCCATACTTGGCACTGTGGCACTAGGAGGAACACAGCTTGCTCTCTTCACTCTGAAGGAGCTAATTTTTGCTCTCTTACTCTCTAGCACAAATTAAAATACAGCCCATGAGTCTATTATATATATCTCATGCAAACAATAATTAGACACCTAATTACAATAATTAGATCCATAGCTCGAAGGCTAAAATTAGCCTCTTAACATGCAAACACTCAGTTCGTTAACTAACTATCTGTGAACTAGCAGTTTTAGAACCGCACAGGTGACCAACGTCAGTCCCTTTCTGCCTGGGGATGACCGACATCGGCCGATCTCTGACCGTCATCGACAGCTTCCTGTCTCCACTTGATCGACGTCGGTTGGCCTGACCGACGCTGGTGACTGTGACACTCAGCACCCTCCTCCAATGTATGCATCAGTGAATCTTTTAGCTCCACAACCTAACACTTACCTTACTTAAGGTGACAAGCTCAAAAGTTGATTTTCTACCTGTAGGACACTTTAGGCTTTTAAAATGGTCATAAAGGTCTCAAAAATCATATTCCACATGTTCATGAACTTGTTTAGACCAAAACTTGTAGTTTAAAATTTTGAATTTTGTAGTGTTTGTTTAGGAATTTCGAACTAGATACAAATAAAACTAAGCTATAAAAATGAAACCTAAGAAATTTTAAGGCCTTATAATTCCATATAAAGCATTCATAGACCTAATTGAAGCAAAACAAACTAAAATTTGCAAAATTTACTCCCTAAGAGTGATGCTCCAACATCATACTCCCAGGGAAGAAAAAGAGAACTCATGGGTTGCTTCCCATGAGTGCTTCCATAGTACACCCTCACTTCAGTATCTCATGCTCACTCATACACGTAGAATCCTCCACTAGATGGTTCTTCCACTTTACCAGATACTTGAAATATTACTTGTCTCTGGTTCTCATAGTCACCTATTTGTCCAATATGCATTCTAGTTCCTCTATCTTAGCCTTAGGTAGCTATTGTGCCCAATCTTTGCCTACTATATCATCATCACTTTATGTATTTCATCCTTCATATCCTTATATATAAGGATACAAATCTGAAACATTAAATATGGCTGAAATTCCAACTCCACTAGGTAACTCCAACTCATGTGTTGTTTGCAAAAAAAATTAGTATCTTGCAAGGACCTATTTTCTTCATCTTCAGCTTGTTGTATTCACCTTTGGGAAATATTTCCTTCCTTGGATGAGATATTACTAATTCCCCAACATAAAAATTAACTTTTCTCTTACTCAAATCAGCCTGCTTCTTGTACTTGTCAACACTAGATTGTAAATGCTTTCTCACTTGTTCATGCACCTCTTTCATTATTGTTTTAAACTCCTCACCTTCAACACTTCTCTTGTCCATATGTCTGATATCTATAACCTCAAATACCCCTCTTTTTTTCATGCCATAGACTACTTGAAATGTATTGTTTCCAATGCTCCTATTTATTAATTCATTGTAGGAAAATTTTGCTTGAGACAACATGATATCCCACTACTTGGGATGGTCCTTAGAAAAAAACCTTAACAGGTTCCTTAGGTTTCTATTCACCACCTTAGTTTTCCCATCCATTTGTGGATGATAGGCTAAACTAAAACTCAAATTAGTGCCTAGCTTCTTCCACAATGTCCTCTAAAAGTGACCAAGAAACTTGGTATCCTTGTCAGAAACAATGTTCATGGGCAATCCATGAAGCCTCACAACCCCCTTCAAGAACAAATTAGCCACATGTGTTGCATTATTATTAGTTCTACATGGTATAAAATGTGCTATTTTGGAGAACTTATCAACAACTATAAAAAAAGAATCAAAACCCCTTTATGTTCTAGGCAATCCCATCACAAAATCCATACTTATGGATTCCCAAGGCCTATGTGGGATTGGTAGGGGCTGGTAAAAACCTACATCAGTACTCTTACCCTTGGCTAATTGACAAATTTTACACATTTATACATACCTTATCACTTATGCTTACTTATAGGCCAAAGTAATGTCTAGTGAGCAACTCCAACATCTTTTCAAGCCCAAAATGGCCTACCATGCTTCCACTATGCTTCTTTTAGATTAGATTACCTCTTATTAAACTCTTTGGTACACACAACTGTACTCCCTTGAACAACAATCCATCTTGAATTACATATTCCAACCATGGCTCCTTGTTGAGTGTACTTGAGTGCTTGCATGCATGGTATGCCTCCTTGAAGTCCTCATCATCCTCATATAAATCCTTGAGTGCTTCAATGCCCACACTCTCTAACTAAATTTCATGCACCAATAAGACCCTCCTATTTAATACATTTTCCACTTTATTGCTTTTTCCTTATTTGTGATTGATGGTGAAGGTAAAGTTTTGCATGTATTCCTCCTAATTAACATGTGTTTGGTTCAACTTAGGTTGATTGGATATAAATTGAAGTGCAAGGTTATTCATGTATACTATAAAATCCTTTGGCATTAGATAATGCATGAATTTCTTCAACACTTGTACCATGGCATAAAACTCCAAGTCATATGAAGAATACCTCTTCTTAGCATCATTCAACTTCTCACTAAAGGAGGCTATAGGTCTGCCCTCTTGGCTTAAGATAACCTCTATGGCTATACCACTTACATCACACTCAATCTAGAACACTTTGTTGAAGTCTAGAAATGCTAGTATGGGTTGTTTTTTAATCCTTTGCTTCAAGTATTGAAATCTTTTTTTTGCCTACTCATTCCAAACAAAGCTTTTATTATCTCCCTTGATAGTATCAATAATGGGAGCACATATTCCACTAAAGTTTCTTATAAACTTCCTACAAAAACTTTCCAAATCATGAAAACTTCTTACCTCTCCTACTGTCCTAGGTGTTGGGCACTCCATGATTGCCTTCACCTTATTCTTGTCCATCTTTCAGCATGCCTTGCAAAATTACAAAACCAAGGTACAGTAGTTCCCTTTTCATGAAGTCACAATTCTTAAGGTTGATCAATAACCTCTCTTCTTGTAGCCTCCTTATCAACAACTCTAAATGATGAAGGTGTTCCTCTTTGATTTGGTTGTAAATTAGTATGTCATCCAAATAAACCATTACAAACTTGCCTATGAAATCTTTAAAAACTTCATTAATTAATCTCATGAAATTACTAGGTGCATTAGTCAAACCAAATGGCATAACCAACCATTCATATAAAACTTCATTCATTTTGAAAGCAGTCTTCCATTCATCACCTTGTCTAATCCTTATCTGGTAATAGCCACTCTTGAGATCTATCTTGTAAAAATAGCTTGCTCCACTCAAGTAATCCATAAAATCCTCCATCTTAGGAAGTGGAAACCTGTACCTTATAGTGATCTTATTTATGGCCCTGGAATCAGTGCACATCCTCCATTATCCTTCCTTCTTTAGCACTAACACTGTGGGTACTACACATGGGCTCAATCTTTCTTTGATCAGCCCTTTGTTAAGTAACTCCTGTACTTGCCTTTTGATCTCAACATTCTCTTGTGGGATTATTTTATATTCAGCCTTGTTTGGTAGACTAGCTCCATGTAAAAACTATATATGGTGTGTTATGATCCTCATTGGTGGCAATGTGTTGGGTAGCTCATCTACAACTATATCAGCATACTTTTTCAACATTTCTTAAATTTTGAATGGCAGCTCATTGATTTTAGCGGCTATCATAATAGTCCTAAGATTAATAACCAAAGCAAAGCCTATCTCTTCTTCATGCATGGAATTCAAAAAACTTTACCACTTAACATCATCACATGTGAACTAGCTTGTTGATCATTCTATTTATCCTTCAAGGGTAGCAAAGTGTAATTAACTCCATCCTTGGTCAAAGTATACACATTCTTTCTTCCATCATGGCTGGTTTGTCTATCATATTGTCAAGGCCTTCCCAAAAGCACATGGCACACATCCATGGGGATGACATCATAAAGCACTCTATGCTTGTATGTTTCAATTTGAAATTCTACCCAAATCTACTCACTAACCAAAACTTGTTGTCCCTTATTCAACCATGATACCTTATATGGAGTGGGGTGAGGTAATTTTTTTAGCCCAAGCTTGTTAACCATCTCTACTAAAACAAGATTGTATGTACTAATTGAATCAATAACCATCTTACAACACTTACCTTGGCATTTTCATGATGTTGTGAAGAGAGTTTTCCTTTGTGTTGGCTCTTTCTCTTTGGGTGGCTTGATCATCACCCTCCTCATGAGCAATGATTCTCTCACTTTAGGCTCTACCATTTGTGAGACAAAGCGAACACTCTCTTCATCTCCTCCTTGTGCAATCTGATTTCTTCCTTCATTTCTTGAGATTTTTGTTGGTTGGTCCTCTAGACACTCCCAATGCTTATGACTAGCATACTTATTACACTTAAAACATTTACCTGTAAATCCACTAGATCCTCTACCCCTTGCTAAATATCAACCTCTATTGTAAGGTCTCCTACCCATAAATCCATCTTTTTATTGAGTGGATTGATCTTGTGAAATGCTTGATTCACTTTGATGATTTATTTGTGAGGTATTTATGCCCCCTTGTTGTCCTCTACTTCTAAAATTCCTTCCCCTTCCTCTATTCTATTGATTGTACCTCTTATTTAGCTTATCTTCATATCACTCCTCTAGTGTGCTTGGGTTCACAAGTGCTAACTCATCTTGGAGATTGTATCTTAAGCCATTAAAGTATCTTACCAATTTCTCTCTATCTACCTCAACATGACCAAACCTGATGGTTAGATTATAAAACTCCTCTGTAAATGCCTTTACACTCATTTCCTTCTATTTTAGATTCTATAATTGCCTAAACAAGTTTGTCTCATAATCACCTGGCAAGTACTTGGCTTTGAACTTAGAAACCATCATGTCCAAAGAATTGATCTTATTCATCCCTTTATTTATTCTCTCATCTTGTGTGAATTATTACCATAATTAATCATATCCTTTTAGCTTTGTTCTTACAAACTTGAATTTTTTATCATCAGGTACCTCCTCATACTCAAAGTATTTATCTAGCTCATTCACCAAATCCATGAGCTCATCTCCATCAAGACCACATACATAGGTGGGTAATTCCACATTTGGCTTGTACCCCTAACTCATGATCACCTTCATGAGTTTCTCTACTCATTGATCTTCAGGTCTTTCAACTATCTCTTCTCCCTCTGCCTCTTCTTGGTCTTGTGGTTCCTCTTCCCTGTCACTCGATTCCCCTGTTAGGACTCCTTTTCTTTGGTTTATTTCTATATCTATTATCCTTGCATCAAAACTAAGTCTCATGTCTCTCATCTCTGCCAACATAACATCTTTATTTCCTTAGTTCCTTGTTGCACCTCCTCTATTCCTCCTAGGTGGCATTGTGAACCTTTGTGTAGACAATTTGTCAAACAAGTACCTATTATCCCCTTATTCCAATAATATTCTCTCTCCCATGTGTATTCAATTATCCAAACCTGTATTTTATACTAAAATTATGTATATAAACCACTATAAAAGTTTCAATTTGTAATGTTTTGCCAATCTCTCAATACACTAGACCCTTCTACTAACCCTGTTGAGATTTTTTTTGATAGTATGGAAAAAGTATGTTGAATCTTGAGAAAATAATCACTATTTTGGTTACCTTTTATTTATTTTCTTTGGTTAAAATTTCAAAACCTAACTCTTGCATTAAGGTCACTTTCTCTATTTTAGCCTCTTCCATTAGCCCACATTAGGCCTAATTCAACTCCTTTCTCTTAAAATTTGTAATACAAGACCGTACAACTCCTGGGACCTCAAAAATATTTTATATCATTTCAATATCACTCTAAATATATGATTTTGATAAATTTTTATGGTTTCAAATTAAGATATTAATAAAACCCTAGTTTAGGGCTTAATACCAACTGTGACAGGCTGAGAGCATGTAATTATCACCTAGAAGTGTTTTAGGAAGTTTTAAACCACCAAATAAAGTCTATGAGGTCTATTTAGACCTATCTCATCTTCCCAAATTGATAATATTCATCTAATGTCCACTTGGCTACTATTTGCCACTCAAAACCTCATTGATTGTGTTGCACAAGCTCACTATCAAGACTGTATTCCTCTTAAAGCTTGTTTAAGGGATATGAAAAAGTATAAAAATATTAAATAATCCTTTATATACCTTCAAAAAACATATCTACTCTTCTCTAATCCTTATAACTTCAATTTTTAATTCTTTCTTTGGATGAGATCTCACACTCACAGAATTCTCATGCAAAGTAAAACATAGAAAACAGGGGTTCAAATCAACTTACAAAAAATATAAAACATTTGTAATCTTTCACAAACAAATTCACTTCATATTACTTGTCCCAAAATTTTAAAGTCACTAAGAACATTATTTCAAATGAATTAAAGTTCATTTATTCAAGGAAATCGAAGAACATAGTCTGCAAATTATTCAAGAAAGTTCCCAAAACATGGGTTAACATGTGTACTTATTCAATAAATGACCAAAATAAATTGTCAAAGACACTAAATATAAACTCAAATTAATTATATATTCTTTTTTAAACACATAAAAATTCTTTTAACAATAGTGATCAACACGTCTTCCACTCACAGACTGTTTGCAACCAAGAAAACTCAGTAAAAAATAGGGTTTACTCTTCTTTTCTTGAAATAGGGGTAGCTTATTTTCTTCTTCTCTTAAAATTAATCACTCTCCAAAAACATTAAACTAAATTCATCCATTTTAAAATCTCTTCTTTTGTATCTTGGTAACCATTTGATAACCAATTTTGATGAGGTCATCAATGTTCACCAACTTACCTTGTTTAAGGTGTCAAGCTCAAAAGTTAATTTTCTAAGTGTAGGACACTTTAGGCATTTTAAATGGTCCTAAATGTCCCTAAAAACATATGTCACATGTTCATGAACTTGATTAGACCATTTCACAACCCTGCAATTCCTAAACAAACACTACAAAATTCAAAAAATTTAACTACAAGTTTTGGTAGGAAATTCAAATTTGAAAATTTGAACTAGATACAAACACAACTAAGATATAAAAATCAAACCTAATAAATTTAAGTCCTTTTAAATCCATATAAATCATTCCTAGACCTACTTAAAGCAAAACAAACCAAAATTTGCAAAATTTACTCCCTAAGAGTGATGTTCCTACATCAAGTAGGATAACATAATAGTTCAAGTACTATATACCAATAGATCCACTACAAAATATAACATTTATTGGATTTTTTAGATAGATACAATAAAAATACATTGAAATCATTCAAACTATAATTACATGCTAAAACACTTTACACCTTGTCTACAATTCATGATCTTCAACTTTTATTCTCAATGTTGGGTATATTGACAAGAACAACAGATTAACCTAGAATTATAAATTTACTATAAAATTGATTCCACATGCATAATTTTAACCAAATGATATAACATAAAATTAATAATTCAATTAAAAAATATTTATTAAAAACCACACACTATTTTTTTGTAAATTTTTTTAGACACTGAATTTGGCACAAGACCTTATTCCTGATTTACATTATTTGGAAAACTTGTAAATTTTAGTGCATTTATAAGACTAATTTAGCACTAAAATAGGTCCATATTTAGTCCATTGACCCTAAAATCACCCTAACACTTATTAAAAATGAATTTATTAACACAAATAGACTATTATTCACTTATTACCCAACCCTAACAAAGTTAAAAGCATCTTCTAGTCAAACCTGTATATTGTATTAGTCCATCTTGGACAAACCCATACATTGTATTCGTTCATCTTATAAAAACATGCATATTTTATGGATTTTTTTTGGGGGGGCATTATCCCCTTGATTTTAATCTTGCATCTTTACTCTTATTTTTATACATTACGATAGTTGGCAAGCATGCATAAGTTATCGTAGGTCAACGTATATATACAAGGTCAAACCAAGCCATTTAACATCTAGAATCAATTATAAGACACCTATTAATATCAAGAGTTAAGTCACATATAATGTTAAGCCTATATCAAAGCATCACTCAATTCAAGATTTATTAAATCACATATACTTACAACATTGTCATTATATATTTATCTCTCTACACTTTTATTGTGTCAAAAGAGGGTTTTGCATTGCATATAGCTATATTATCACTTTTAGGAAAGAGGAGTTTCATAAAATGTCACTTGATATATTCCATACACAAACTCTTATAACTACATGAAGGTTTGATTATGTGTATTTGAGATACATAATTTATAACACTGCATCAGACGTTTCTAGAATCCATAACTATTTTTTTTTATTTTATAGTAGAAGCTAGGTAAAAGAGGATATTTATATTTTTTTCACATCCTACTTGACATATATGTGAATTAAAGGTACATGCCTAACAAGAAGGTGACAACACACAATTTCTAGGAAAACCACACTATAGAACCCTAACAAGACAAACCCACCCATAAGAGGTCAAATCCATCCATAGTTATTATGTCACGATCATACAAATATGTCCTAACAACATCAACATAGGAATGTGTCTATCCAAATGAACAAGGTTGTCCTATAGCATCACACACTTTCAAGATTTTAGGAGTAGTTGCACGTAATTATCAAAGTGGGATCATTCCTTACCCTTTTGTTATTTCCATATAAATAAACAAGTGGGATCATTCCTTACCCTTTTGTTATTTGCATTGCTTAGTCTAGTTTCATTTGTATCAATTGGACTTGTTTCTCATTATTTTTTATTACATAATTTTGAATTATGTATTTCCAGTCATGTATGGTTAGATTTACTTAATCACAACTAGTTTATTCCTTATTTTGTTTAAACCCATAATTAAGGTAAATGTAATTGATGAATTTGATTTTTTGAACACTCTTTAATTGGCAAACCATGACTCTTTTGAAAAATCAACCTAGTGTATTACAGGGTTTGATCTTTTTATTTAAAATTTAATTTTTAGATGTGTGCCTAATACTTAGTCATTCATTAGGCATGGCTATAACTCATGATGATATTTTGTGTAAAATGATCATAGTGATGATAAAACCTATAAGGATCTTGACCATGGTGAATAAATCAAGCCATATAGGGAGATAATCGTAGAAATATTTAAAGATACAATTAAACAAAATCCAAGATGTACCAATTATTACAATACTTCAAAATCAAAACAACAAGATATCCAAAACAAGAAACATAAATTTGAGCAACTTCTAGTGGATGAAGCTAACCCTTCTAAAACAGATGGTGAGGATATTATTTGTAATAAAAATCCTTCAACTAATACCAACAATCCAAAGATCAATGTGCTTCCAAAATATTCATACATTCAATATCTTAAATTAGATCGTATAAATGATAACACCAATGCAAACCATACATCTAGTGATTCCATCACACAACAACAACTTAATGACATGATAGAAAAAAATTCACAAATATCGCAAGCATATACTAAACCTAGTATTCTTCTTTTAGCTTAGGACATATTTCATAATCCTTTGGATCTACAAGTATTTGTCCATACTTTACCTACATATTTTCATATGCCAAGTTCACAACATTCAATAAAAAATGAGATCCCTCTTTGCACATTTAAGACTTATTTGCATCTTGTCTAGGGTCTCACCATGATGAACTTATCAAGATAATAATTTTTCTTAAAATACCTATAGGTTATGCTTTATATTGGTTCTATTCTTTTCGTAAGGTATCAATGTGTAACTTTCATAACCTAATTTACCTCTTCTTAGTGCACTTTTCAACAAATAGTAATCAAAATGTGACATTTTTAAAATTACCCAAATTAAGATAGGACCTAATGAATGCATTGGTGCTTAAATTTAAGATTGTTCTTAGTAATATGTCATGTTCACTTCTTCATAGTGAACTGCAAATCATATTCTCAAGTAATTTGATCAACCCTCTTAAAGACAAGATTATGCTCACCAACTATGACTCCTTCGATGACCTTGGTCATGCATTGTGTAACATGGAGACTAAGATTATGGATTCAAATATGTTAAATTATACACCAATTGTTTCAGCATCTAATGCTCCAAAATATCAAGTAAAATCAACTTTTAAAACAAAGACTAATTATGTACATAACATTCAAGCTAAGAATGAGGATAAAACTATCAACATAGTATCACAATATATAATTACATTTTTGACACGTAAAATAAAGAGAGAGTTTACAAGAATATCTGGTATACCTAGTCAAGTACTAAAGAGGCTTCTAGGTTTCAATGTCAATTTCTTACCTAAGCCATTTTAATAGGATACTATTGTGCCATTACCCAAGAACTATAATCCTCATGATTTTTTTAATTATCATTGAGGGTTAAGGAATTAAACCAATAATTTTTATAAATTACAATATATACTTTAGGACTTAATTAATAGAAACACCATTACAATTGATGTGCAAGATTCATATATGAATAAATTATCAGTAACAACCAATCAGCAATCAAAAATATTTAACAACCCATTGACAAATCATAATGATACAATATAAAATAATGTACACCTGGCACATTTACCCAATAAAAACATGAATTAGATAACATCATTGGCATGGTTTCAATCTATCAAATGTAACAACCTTTTTTACACTCCATGATCATGACATTCCTAACAATGGATCAAATGATGATCCTATCTATATACATGGGTTTATTGACTATAATTCTTCTATGGCACATATTATTATGATCGATAAAGGTTCCAATGATAATCTTATCTCAATGTCATTCTTATCTACTAAAGGTTTTACTCATAGATACTTATGTGAGGCAACCATAACATTGCATAATTACGATGGACATGAGTGTACTCCATTAAGTGGAACTACACTTCCACTTACATTTGGACCTAGGATGTGCCTAGTTTGGTTCTATGTTATACCTAATTCAGAATTATACAAGCTATTTCTTAGGTGCCCTTGGCTAAACATAATCAAAGCATTGATTCAATAATTCTTAATTTTCAAGTTTTTATATAACATCACAATCCACATTATTTATGGCTCACTTTAGGAGATGCTTATTCATCAACTACCTACTACATCCTAAAAGGTAAAAAATATTTATACTAAGGTTACCCTTATGAATTCTTCACATTTAAATTTATTGTATTCACCTATTATAGACACTCAAATTTAATCATTACAATGTTTGACAATGTTCAATCTTGACATATTTACCTTACTTGACCTACTCACCATTTTGTTAACTTGCAATCTCTTTGATAACCTTCATGATTATGATCACTATCTTGTAATTAAAAAAAACATTAATTATACATACCTATTATGCTTACATATTCCTATCAATCAAGTTCTAACAATGTCTGGCCTTTTGGGATAAAACCGCACTAGGACAGATAGGGTCATAGCCTACCTTATTCGCTAATGCAGCCTTGTTTCTCACGCTCTAAAAATTACTTTTAAAATTTGAGATGTTTTATGTTGGCCCTCTTATGCTTTTAGTAAGGTCAATTAATAGAAATATATCAAACCTACCACTATATAAACACATCAAGGCCACTTAAAGCACCACTTAGCAACTATCTAGTAATCACTTTTCAATTTTAATGCACATTGCTAAAAATGACACTTATATTTCCAATTCAAGTTTTTATTTGTTATAATAGTCATAGGCCAAGTTTAAAATTATTTTATTAAATATTAAAATAATTAATTTTCAAAAACTTAAGTCAATTACTAGTTGCATCCATTTAGTGAAATTATTAAGATTCACACACTCACTATAAGAGGGAGAACTACATTTGTGTGAGGCCCTTTTGGGTTATGTAGGCAACACCCAGAGTATGCAAGTTTTTTCTAAGATATCTCAACTAATTTCCTTGCCCAATTAACCCTTTTGAATTAAATGTCTATTTGTTTTGTGTACATGAATTAGGGTTTATTTTTTAGGTATTTCAATCTATCAAATCAAAAAATGCAAATAAACAATAGACCCTCTCATATAGGCACAAGTGCTCATACAATAAAATCATGTGCAAAGTCAATCTAGATGCAGCCATAGTCAACAAACAAGGCTACAGTGAGCCCCTATCCCCAAGCACAGACATTATCTGATTTATTTCAAGTTTTTTTCATCTGTGACATAATTAACAAATCCTCTTAATTAGTTCTATATTAGTGATTTGTCTACATAATCAACACAAGTCAAATTTGTGCTAGGTTTGCACATTTCATTGAAAGTTAATATTTAAAGCTCATTTAATTTTACATAATTTATTATATTTTACATTTAGATTATATATATATATATATATATATATATATATATATATATATATATATATATATATATATATATATATATATTGTAATTTAAATCCACATTTCAATTGTTTAATGTTTATTACATTTTTGTGTACTCATAATTTTTTATTAGAACATAGATTTTTGTTTGCTTGATTTTTGTCCTAGGATTTCATATAAATTTTATAAATTCCTAACACTAAAATAAATAACCTTCGACTTTGGATATAAATTGAACACCATGAGCTAATCTTATTTGACATTGGATCTTTATCTAAAACTAACGTTATTATCTTGCCACCTTAGATAACATCTGACACTGAAGTATTTATTTTTGACCTCAAGTTGAAATTTGTTGATCTCTATACATAAATATATTTTAACTTTTTTTTTCTCTTTATTTTCTATTGCTTGTTTCTTGTTTTTAGCAATTATGTCCTGACATTTGTAAAACTACACAAAGAGTTATAATTTTTGGCTAAGCAGTGACCTATTTTGTTGGCACTATGAAGTGAGGGATACTATCCCAATACTCAAGTCCTAGAAAATGTTATACATGGATTTTAATTTTCTCATACCCACAGTATATTAGAAACACTTAAGGTTCCTTGTTTACACCATGAGAATCCATTTTAGTCATTTAGTTTGTGGTGCACATGAGAGAATCATATAGCTCAAGGAAGTTACTCTCACCATACCCTCAGAGACAAGATAGTGGGCTACATGCATAATTTTTTCTTTGTAGTTAGTGATCTGGAACATTGAGCTGACACTACTCTATGAATAAACAAGTTTATTTAAGGGCCCACACAATCATCAAAACCTCACCTAGATCACCCTTTATACCTTATTTTTGTTTGTATTGTATTCATAATGGGATCAATAAATGAATGTTTATTTCGTATGTTTCATAGGATTATGTAATTAATTATCACATCTTGTATTTTTTCAACCTATTATTCATTATGTTTTTACATGGATTCAATGCCAAATTAATAAAAAAGATATATTAAACAATTTCCATTCTCATAGACATCCTATTTCAAATGGTTGCCCTACTATATCATGTCTCTTATCCAATGTAAATACCATCAAAAATACTTTTTGTCAAATATGAAATAAGTTGGGAACAATAGCAAGTATATGTTACACATTTTCTCAAATTATCAACTTCAAAGGATCTTTCATTGCTTATTCCACATCTTCTTCAAGTGTGCATTATGGCCCTCATTTTGGATTCCAATACTTAGGAAACATCTAGTGAAACTGATGAAACAAAATTTATGGATTATCTTTGTGAACATCCAGAAAAGGTTGAATCACTCTTATATGTTTCTAGAGATGAACAAAATAAAAAAAACCAAGGTAGCTCTTCAAATGTTTTCACTTCCACTATTACATCCATTCCAATTTCTACACCTCCAATTAATTTTATAGCATCATCCATTGGTTTAGGAACATCACTTAGTTTCTAACAAGTATATAGGCCTATGCCTTATCATGTTAGTTATACCTCGTTACTCATTTCTACAAATATTACTTTTGAGCATACAATTCTTTCCTTACAAGCTAAGATATCTCAATTTGAGCAAACTCTTCCTCATACTAACCCTTCCATGGACTCATGTTCCTTGTTACATAACCCTTTTTCATCTAAAATTGATTTTTATTCATTACCAATTGACTTTGTGGCTCCTAAGCTTCCTTTATATGAAGGCAAAGGTGATCCTGAATAGTATTTTTGAGCATTCCATGTAGTTTATCTAGACTATGTAGATAATGACAAATATCTTTCCAATCAGTCGAATATGCTCTTAGATGGTTTTATGATCTTCCTCTTCAATCAATAATTGCTTTTAACCCTTTGTAAAATTAGTTTTTAGCATGTTTTTCTATCACATTGGTTAAAATCTATCATACGCTCAAATTCCAAAGCTCAATCAAGGATCTAATGAAATAATTAGTGAATATGTTCTAAAATACAAGGCTATGCTAGCAAAAATGAAAAATCAAATGGCTAATAATGAGCTCTAAGGTGTGTTAACTCAAAATTTGTTATATTCACTCCAAGAGTCCATTATGTTTGATAAGTTCAAATCTTTTGATGATCTATGCCATATTGTCAAAGAGCATGAAGTCAAATTATTTATATTGAACAAGTTTAAATATACTTAAAATGTTCTTTCTACTTCAAATGTTAATTTTTAAAGTAATCCAAATTATAAGAACAAATCCAATGAAAGTAAAAATGAAACTAAGATTATAGTTAAAACTATTACACAACCAACATAAAAGATTCAATTACAAGCTCAAGGAGGCAATTCTCAATGTTACCATCACCTCCTCATGTATTATTACAAAATCTAATTTAATTTAATCTCATATTTCTTCCTCCACCAATGGAAGTATACATGTCTAAACTACAATCTAAAAGTCTTGATAGTAATGCATATTGTGACTAGCATTGATGTATTGGACATTCCACAAATAGATTTTTCACGATCATGCATAAAATTCAATATCTCATTGATGAGAATATTATTGATATTTACACACCTATTGAAGTGGTTAAGCCATAATAAAATGACAATTAAAATATCAAAATGTACAAAGATCCTTTTCTAAATCCTGAATCAACAAATAAGCCTAATTTTAAAGTACATTATGTATATAATGCTCAACCTCCTCCTTCAACATATGGGCATCCAATTTATATAAATGTTGGTATAGTTACAATCAACTAAACATCACATCCTATGATTACATTTGATGATAGTGAAATTATTGATGATGAATTAGATAGACATGCACTCTTTATTCGTGCATATGTTGACAAATAATCCATACATAATTTTATGATATACAATGTATCAATGAAAATGCATGTACCATAATACTCCACTCTTTTGGTTATACAAATCAAGATTTACATGATATTTCTAGAGTTGTCAAGGCATTTGATGGTCATATATAAAATACCATTAGGCATATAGTACTACCTTTACAAGTGGGACCTCTCATAATACCCACCCAATTTTTAGTTCTACCAATCATAAAGGTATTTGATATGATACTAGGACACCCTTGAATACAAAAAAATAGAGCAATACCTTCTATAGTGCATAACTTTCTCAAATATACTCATGGTAATCAAGTGGTTCAAATTCTAGAAATCCAATATGAATATTTTTTGGAACCAATGATATTTACTTCTAAAAAATAGTTGGTTGGCACATATATTGAGCAACATGGTAATGAAATAGTCTACATAACTATTTAAGTTCATGATTAAGATATTCAAAATCATATTATAGAATCAATTCTCTATATATTCATGAGAATGATCCAGGTATGCATGAGCATACTATAGAATCAATTTCTCTATTTATTTATGAGCATGATACATATACACGTAAGCATAATCAATTAGTTTAAAATATCATGGTACATAATCATAATTAAAAGTGGCACATTAAAATAGGTCCTTATCTCATAAGGTACTACAAGTTATTCAAAGTACTTCACCAAAAATACAGGTAGTTACATCTTCTCCTATTACACATGAGGATACATGTTTGCATGGGTATATGAGAAATGATTCAAATGACTATATTAAAACAAATGATTCCTATTCATATTCAAAAACATATATAGTTGCCACTTCCTCTTCATAGGAAGCTACTCATTCATATCACACCATGGGTTGTGCATACATGTCTCCTATTACAAACATAATTGGTTAGCTATTTACATTTTATTGTGTACATAACTTCTTTATTTTTACTTCATTACTACTTCTGTTATCCCATATCAAAGCATTCTTATAAAAATTTGATTTATTTTTCTTTGGGCACTTGCCCTCTTTATTTTCAAATTGATTCAAACAATCCAAGATAATTATCTTGAAATGCTTTCAATGCATAGCCTTTATGTCAGTTCACTTGCTTACTATGGCATATCTATGATGTTATGGCTTCCTTTGCACTTACATGATCACATTTTTCTACTCTTGAATTCCCCATGAGAATGCATATTCTCTTGCCAATTGGGGGCATATATAGTCTTATCTATATTAATAATTTATGTTGCATTGTTATGACTCATTTACACATACATTAGGGGCATATTGCTTGTCTTCCTTCTTGCCACACTATGCTTTAGCACATTGTTATAGATTATTTCGATCCCCCCATTTTATTCTATTTTAAAAACCTTGATTTTTATTACTTTTCAAATCTTATAGGTTTAAATATTTTTAAAAATACAATACACACACACACACACACATCAAAAATATAAAATCAACACCTCAAAAGCTTTTTTTTATGTTGTTAATTTACTTCTTTACATATATTATCTATTTCATGTTAACTAGATCACATATTTCATTGATATTTCAATACACACTACTTTTCATGAGGCATGTGAGTGTGATATAGGACATAATGTTACATGGTTTTTTGATGTTAGGCATCTCTTCATTTTCTTGAACATTTAAATAGGTTGTATCTATCCACAATATCTCTTCAAAGTTGAGCTATATATTATTTTTAAAAAAAATCTATTCACTCACATTTAATAATGTGTTACATATATATTCTATTTACTAAAATTGACATTGATACATATCATTGATGTAGACTAGTCTCATTTACTCTATGCTTCTTTTCAAATGATTTTTTTACTACATGATAATTTAGGACTTGCATGTTCATTGTGTGTGGGCTTGGCCTTGTGTATGCAACATATAGATGTTCTTGCTTGTATGGCATCCTCGTGTGATTTTTGTGTGGCCCTTAGCCTTTTTTTAATGCAACATTCACATGTCCCTTGTATGTAGCCTTTGGGTCTTATGTGTAACATTCTATGAAAATTATGTGACATCATGTGACATTACTTTTATGTTCATTACTTGTCACTATGGTTTCATGATTACAATCATGTGTGAATTCTATTTTATACTTTTATTATGGTGCCATGATACATATCATGCATGTGTTACTCATGTGTTTCAATGATATATCTATCTAATACATGTTTCATATGCAATTCAATGTTATGTTCACATACTACATGATTATATCTTTTAAATATTATACATTTATCTTTTGAGATTAGTGACTTGTAGGATACATATCTCATCTCAAAAGGGGGCATCATAATGGGTTCATCTTGATAATTCATGTCCTCATGGGCAAAAGAATTTAGATTTATAACATTATACAATTTTAATTACAACATAGTTCAATATTTGTATATTATGGGTGCATATGATATGCATGTGCACTCATTGCTACATTTACTTGAGTAAATATTCACATATACTTGATTCATATGCATGGGCATGTGTAAAATTGTTATAATTTATAGATTTAAAATATTTATAAGTTAAATTATAATTCTATATCAATACGGTATAGTACATGGGTCATGATTTTCATTCATGTTCATGTTACTATAATTCAATGTTTAAAAGTTTCAAAGGTACAAATCTCAAATAAAATCTATCTATGATTCTAGGGTGCAATTTGTCTCTTTTTACAAGTGGGTCATGCTAAATTCTAGTGATACTCAACATCTATGGCTGCACTTTAGTGGGCCATATTTGATGGTTCCATCCCTTCTCATACCACATTTGAGTTTAGTAACACTCAACGTTTATGGTTATATTGTAGCAAGCTACATCTAGTGGTTCCACCCTTTCAATTATTTTATAAAGTACCATACACATTTAGATCAGAATTGGATTACATAATCTTTCCAACTCAAGATTTTTCACTGGTTTTCAAATTGAGACTTTATCACTCTCAATTCACCACAGGTTCAACATTTCTATAAATATAACAAGGGGACTCACACTTCACCATATCCAATTTATAGGGCAATTATATTACATACTATTTTAGGCGTATTATTTACTTGCTCTCTTTTCAAGTTTCATATTTACATTTTCAAACATGGACAATAACTACTTTTAGTGGTGAGGCACCTTGCACATTCAAGTTTCACATCAAACGATAAAGTGTGTATACACAATTCGGTTTACATCTTTTTTAATCTATTAATTTCAATTCATTACATCATTTAATCATTAAGTGCTTGACAATGTTTGATCTTGACATCTTTACCTTGACCATTTCATCATTTTGTTAAACTTACAATATCTATGAGAGCCTTCATTATTCTACTCAATGTCTCGAAATTATGAAAAATATCATTTAAACATCCCTGATATGTTTATATATTCTTACCAACCAAGTTATAAAAGTCTCTGCCCTTCTAGGATAAAATCACACTAAGTCAAATAGGGTCACAATCTGACGTTGTCCACCACTGTGACCTTGTTTTCACACTCTAATGGTTACTTTTCAAAGTTGAGACCTTTCACATTGGCCTTCTCACACTTTTAAAAAAAATAAACCAAAATATTTCAAATCTGCCATTATATAAACACATCAAGGCCACTCAAAGAACTACTTAGCAACTATCTAGAAATTACATGGAAATCATCCCACACATTTAGAAAAATGACACTAATATTTCCAAATTAAGTTCTAATTTATTGTAACAGTCATAATCCAAGTCTAAATATATTTTATTATAGGTAAACGGCATTCATTATCAATCACTTAAGTCAATTTACTAGTTGCATCCATTTAATGTAAGTATCAAAATTCACACACTCACTCTAGGAGGGAAAACTACATTATCCTAAAGCCCTTTTGGGCTATGTAGGTAACGTTCATATTATACAAGGTTTTTTGAGGATAGATAGGATATTCCCCTTAACTAATTCCCCCTTTGCATTTTATGTCTATTTGGTTTGTGTGTAGGAACTAGGGTTCACTATTACAGGTATTTCAGTAAGTCAAATCAACATTTGTAAACAGACAATAGACCCTCTAAAATAAGCAAGGCTAGAATGCACCCCTATCTACCATAGTACAACCCCATCCAAGAATATTTAAAATTTTATTTTAGTTTATGACATATTTTTCACATCCTCCCAATCAGTTCTACATGAGTGATCTGCCTACAAAGTTAGCACAAGTTAGATTTGGGCTAGGTTTGCACACTTAATTGAAAGTTATTGTTTATAGTTCATTTTAGATTTTATAATTTATTATATTTTATATTTATATTATATAATCTAAACCAATATTTAAATTTATTTTTTATTTATTAAATTTCATTTTTAAATAAATATAAAAATATTAAGCACTTATTATACTTAAGCCAAAGATATCACCATCCACTATGCAAGATTTTCAACCTTAATCCTTGTAATTGCACCTTCAAGGCATCTAACACGTAGAAATTTGTGTGCTAAGGCTGACTTGAGACCTATTCAAATCATTTTATCACATTCTATTCCAACACAATCTTCAATAGTTCCTCATTATATAGACATCAATATTTTGACACCACATTATATGCACATGCTTCTTAGAGATTATGATAATTATTACACTTCTAACATTTTTTTCTCTAATACATCAAGTTATACATTAATTTTTTTTCCTTTAGATATAGGGATTGATAGTATCATAATATAGCCTTGATAACCTACATTATGGGCCTAACTTATACATATTTACAATACCATAGTCTTGTGGATATCTTTTATTCTTCCATATGTTATGTCTCACTTATGCCTTCTTCGTAATGATAACTTTATCAAAATTGTAAAAATATAAGAAAACATTTATAAAAGACAAAAATATAAAAAACCATTAATAAGAGACAAAAATATAAATAAATATTTGCATACATCTTGCCTATCTATAAATGCTACAAATTTTATGCATCAAGGTTTTGAAACTTGTTTTTTATAATATACCTTGATTTAGGTAAGAAGTGGGATAATCTAGTTATATATGCTTATGGTTACATTTGCATCTCTCCCATGAGGGGGAATTGCATGCTTCTTCAATAGTTAGATAATAACATCATTTTAAATAATCACATTTGTTATATAGAGCTACCTTTACTTGTATCATGTTTCTTGATGTCATTTACATAATGCATACATATCTTATTAGTGTTCATGGATCTATTCATTTTATTTGCATATTATTATCACCATCCTAAAATATATGACTTTGATTTGGGTATTTTCCTGAGTTTTATTGTATTCTTCTATTTTCAATATTTCACATGGTGTTTTCCTTCTATTTGTAATGACATTCTTCTAGCCATTTGTTTCATGTTGCTTAAAAAAATTTATTAGCCTCGACAATTTGATTGTTGAACCTATTCTTAGAATTTACATTAGTGACAACACACTTTTCAAGACATTTTATCTTAGCACACATTGATTTCTAATGGAAGCCACATATGCTTAGAATCCTCCTCGTCTCATTTAGTATAGTTTGTAAATATTTTTCCTTTTCTATCAAGTGCCACCAAGTGCTTTCTTGTGCTAATTGATATTTTATATTGCATATATAAATTAAAAAAATAAAGAACATGGATCCATACACAACCATATTTATTTTCTTATGGAGGCATCATACCCAAGAATAATATATAATTGATCACACCTATATACACAATTTCACCTTTGGGGGCATCATACCTAAGCACACATCTATATACACACCTTTTCCTTTAGGGGCATCGTACCCTCATATTTATCTCATTAACATATTATGAGTTTATTTGAGCATGAATTTAGACTAATATTCCCATGGGGGCATGACACACATAGTTTAAACCCTTGAATTGTATCGATTATACATGTATTATATTAGCATGCTATATTACTTGCATGCTTTGTCTTATTACATTAGTTAGAGAGTTCACATCCTTAACACCATTTACATATTGGTATTGCTTGATTTTCACGTGCATTATTCACTTCACCTTATCTTCTACATTGGAACACATGACACATTCACCTATGGGGCCACTATATCATCACATGTTTCTTATATACATTGGCACTACATATTCTTAGCTTTAAACTCTATGATTTACACATTACATTAACATATGATTTTAATATATAGTTTTCCTTGATAATTTTCACATTGGGGGTAGGAGGTCTTCCCCACATACATTAATATCCTTAACTTATGAATCAATTTATATTTGGCCTTTCCATATAGTTAACTATATCATATGTCATGACATTTCAATTTTATCATACACATTTGGAACTATATCACATATTTGGCTTGCACCATTACATGGATCATGATATTCAATAAAATATTCATACACTTTCTCGCACTATGATTATCATGATGTATGCCTACATAGCTCATATTTTTTGCATCTAGGGAGTCAAAACATAATCGCATTAGAAAAAAATAAAAAATACAAAGACATTGGAAAAATTAAAAAACACAAAAAACATTAGAAATTTTTCAAAATACAAAAATATGGGTAATTTTTAAAAATAAAAAACATTTGAAAAAATAAAAAACATTGTTGTATACATGTTACATGTTTACCTATGGTATAGGTTTTTATTATCCATAGTTTACACATATTCTTTTCACGTTATTTTCTTGCATAAGGGTTATGCGAATTCATTGTTTACATAGTATTGGATTTCATATTATGCGCCCACATCTTGAAGGGATAAATTTATACATAACATGTCCTAGCTTAAGGGAATTTTCATTTCAATGCATTCTCACAAGATGATATCTATCCTTGTTTTCCCTCTATCATATTGAGCTAAATTACATCGATTTCTACATCTTATGCTAGAAACTTATACATCTCTTACCCCATGGATATTTTACATTGTGATTGTTACACTATTTCATTGACTATTTTCATGTAAACTATTATTTATGTATACATGTGTTTGTTTGTTTATGCATTCTTAATTATAGAAGATCCTCTTGTCATCATATCTTGTGTGAGTTAAGTCTTTGTGTGTCCTATCACTAAAATGGGTGTCATCACTAACACCATGTGGTCTTAACCTGAGTGCACCCTATTAGTATACTATGATTTTAATCAAGATGTTTATCATGTGTATTTGAGCATATTTGTGCGATGCACATTTATTCATGGTTTTCACCATGTATACATGGGTCATGGTACTCATGTGTGTTCTCATTGCATTATCTATCATAGATAAGGGTGTGCTTGTGATTTTTTAGGCCATAACACTTATTTCTCATTTTTATTTTCAAAAGGGGGCATCATACTCTATAGTTTTGTGATGATATGATACTAACATTCCCATATTAATATGTACATTACATATGTAACTTTAAATTATATTTAAGAAGGATAATTGGTGATAATTTGTCTTGGGATGTTGATTATGGGAACTGGAAAACTTATGGTCAGGCTTGTGTTAGGGAAAATAGAGGATTTAAGAAAGGAAGGTTCTTTTGGAGATCTAACAAATCTTAGAATTAAATTAGGGTGTTAAGGATTGTAGTTATTGGAAGGATTTTATTTTATCAAAAATTAGGAAATAAGAGATGTTAAATCCTAATTAGATAAAATGAACTGAGCAAAATTGTGATGTAAAATATATGCATAAATGAAGCATTAATTGATTTGTATTTTACTACATTTGGAAAAATGCTAAAATGGAAAATGCAATAAGAAAATAACTTAGCTAGAAAACTAGAGTGCAAGACTGAGACTGATGATATAAAAATGATTGTGTGATTGTGTGATGTCATTATGAATCAGGAACATGGTTTCATTTAGATCTAAGATAAGACTATTAGAATTAGATAGGGGCGTATAACAATGATGTCCTTAGGGATCATCAATATTTGGTAAGGGATTACTCTATATGACTGATGTGGTTGGTTCATCTTCATTTGTGTGACTTGTTTAACTATGTGGGAGCTAGATCCATCATGAAAATAATTGGATGTTTTCTTCATTAAATAAACCCTATCTCAATGGCATAAGACATGAATAAAATCATGGGGTAAAAATGGGTTAGATGTTGATTTTTTTATTAACCTCAACACCCCTTGTGTTGAGTTATTCCTACATATCAATATTCCAAAGAGGGATAAAACTCCATGTAGTTCTTCCATGCTACAATGGTGTGTGAAAGATTGGTGAAAAATGCAAAATGTTAGTGCAACCCTGGAGTGATTACATGCTTCAATAATGACCTATGACCTTGGAGGTCTATATATACTTATATTAGGGATAATATGGTTGTATGGACTCTGAATTGGGAAAAATAGGTGTTTTTCTCTCAATGTGCAGTTAGATATTCTAGTGCTTTTCAATCATAAAAAATTCTAGTGCATAATGGCATGAAAATATGAATTTATAGTGGATATTTTATAATTGCTTTGGATGGGGATTTATAAACATGTGGATGACCCATTATCAAATTTTAATTTGAGAAAATATTCATTATTTGGTGATAGGACGTGACTGATGGAACTAGACAGTATTAGGGAGCGAGACACTTTAACTAGGGTGGCCTTGTCTAGATAATAAATACAACTAAACCTAAAGTGTGGATAAATATAAAATTGATATTAGGTTATTTATTATTTTTAATAGGTATATTCAAAATCATAATTTACTTAATAAATAAGGGTCATTTGCATAAAGAGTGAAGGAAGGGCGATTAAGGACCATGGAATCAAGCATGAGCCAAGTGTGTATAAAGAGTGGTTACAAGTGCATTGTTGATGTAGGGGAATCATTAATAGTTATAAATTTTTCGTTTATATAGGTTTTATGGGTCTTTTATAATGTGATTACACTTTTTATAAGTCCTAAGTGGTCATATAATTTGAATTTTTACTCATATGGGGTTTTCTTGCCAAATCCAGAATTCAAATATTTCAATGTCATAACTTGATTTGAAAGGTTTTGGATATTGGGAAAAATTTAAAAGTTTTAAAATATATATGTATGGTCCTATATGGGTCAAATATAGGTTTACAATTGTATTTTAACATATACATATTGGATAAGATTATGGAAACAAGATTCATGCATGTCATAACTACCCTCCATGTATGGAGTGGTCAAAAAAATCAATTGGTTTTGCATTTATAAACATTATTGAAGATGAAAATGCATGTATAAAATATGAACATGAGGGTAAGGTTAAAAATAGAGAGTATTTTTATGATGAGATAGAGGAAATATAGAATACAATCCAGGAACAGATAGAACTTGCAGGACCTCTGCCTTCCTCAAAATTTTGTAAATAGTTTGTAAAACGGTTGAAAGAAAGTTGATAGTAATTTGAATGCCTGTGATATTTTTAGATAAATATTTTGAGTATTTTTATTATCCTTGAGATATAATAGATGAATAATCCCAAAATGTTATATAGTCCTTTGAAAGCTCACAAAGTTAAGGTAATTTGCATGATGAAGTCTGAGAATGGTTATTCATAAACATCTAACGTTGGAGGAATGATAGGACTTATAAAAATTGTAAAATATTATGATAGTAGATATTTTTAGAATGGATTTTTAGATGTATGAATTCTAATAACAATGTAAATTAATAAAATCACTATTGATGTTTGAAGGATTAAACTTGCAGACCCTGTGTTTCCTATATGATGTGATAAAGTAGACTAAGTATGCACTCTATGAGAGAAATATTTTATGTAAAATTGAATTAAACCCAAAAATGATTGGTAATTTATTGTTTCAATGTTCCTAAATTTTCTTATGAAGTTTCAATTTGTTTGGATATATATTTCATAGAGTAAAGTTCTCAAACCTTGTAATAGTTTGTGTCTACACACACAATCAGACCAAGAACTTGAGTTAATTGATGAACATAGGATTAAAAAGAGTTAAAATGAATGTATAAATGTGTATTGTAGTTATTCATACCTTAATCATTCATTATAGAGGTTAGAAACTAGTTATAAAGTGAAAAAACACCATTTTAACCCTTCTCAAGTCTGCATAGACAAGGATAACCCTATGTTAGGGTTTTTAGACTAAAATGTGGATTGTAGGAGTTATAACCATTTAAAAATCACAAAAATTAATGATTTGGTGTGCATTAAGGCGATCTCAAATATTTTTTAATTTGTTTTCAGGTTGAGTACCATAGGGTATAGCATAAAGTGATTGTATGCAAAATTGGGGTAAAGAGACCTAATTAGGTCTAAACAAGGTTTGAAAAGGGTATCTCTAAGTGGATTTAAGAAAATAAATTTCTTTTAGAGAAGTTAAAAGATATTTGGTACTCATAAATTACATTATATTTACACAACCAATATGTACTTATCTATACAACTAAAAAAGGACTAAAAAAAGGCTACAAGAGAGACAGTCTTAAAGAAGGAAAGAAGAGTGAAGTGTAGAGTTGAGTTGTGGAGATTGAGTTGAAGGATTGGATGGTTAAGGGGAGTTGAAATAAGGTTATGAGTGATCATATGGACACCTCAAAGAGATAAATCTTTGGGTTTTATTATGGAATTGGTAAACTATGAATTTAATGAGAAGAAGTAAGCTATTGGACAGAATGGGACGTGTGAGAATTAAAGATGGTGAAAGGAGATGGAGTTGACGGTATTAAGGATAGAGAGGATTTAGAGAGAAATAAGAGTAAAGTGTATTCAAGGAGATAAATAATATTTAATTTTCAATAAAATAAAAAGGGTAAAGTTGAGAGAACATAGGTCGACAAGAAGGTTCAGATTCCAAGAGAGAGAACTAGGACAAATCAAAGCTAGGTTAAGCAAAGGTGGATATATGTTTACATCATCTTGAAGGTCAATTGATACATACCTATGCATAATTTTTGTTTTAGATATGGTAAGTTCTTTGAAGGAGTTATGTTTTGTGTTTTGAAAATTGATGCAGAGCATCATTCATACTCTACCTATATTTCACCTCTGATTACTTGCAACTATAAAATCATGCATTCATCTTTGTTTTAATTCTCATAAGTGTTACTTCCCTCTTTTTGTTTGGTGTTATTCTCTCTCTAGAACTATTCTTTTGGCTTCTTTATTGATTTACCTATCTTTGGCACTTCCAGACACCTAGCATTCATCCCTACAAATCATTCAACTCCTTTAATTCTCTTGATTCACTTTTTACTTCATAGTTTACACTAGTTTAGGGGTTTCTTTAGGCGTATTTGCCTTAAAATCCTCAATAGGGTATATATATACAATATTTTCTCTTAGATATCCCCTTATAAATTCAATAAACTCAGTTTAGTCCCCTTAATATCCTCTTTTAGTTTTCATTGCTCACTCTGCCCATCAAACCTTCTACCTCACATCACAGCTTATAGCCTTCTTTCAAGCATTTTCATTTTGTATAGTCACACACAATATAATTTTACAAATATATTAACCATTTTAAATACCCTCTATCATCCTTGGTGCTTACATAAAGTTTCATGCATTAACTCCTTTTGATACCATTTCTAGCATCTACTCTTGACATTTAGCCTTATTTTATGCCTCGTTAGGTATAATTGCATCTTAGAGTTTATTATACCATAATTATGGTCCCATAAACCTCTGAAACCATCATATTCACCTTCCTCACATTGGACTCCTTAAAACTACTAGTTTTTAGCAAGTTTCATTAATTGGTTTCCTAAATAACCCACTTTTCCCTAAACTAGGTTTTCTAGACTATGCCACAATCTAAGAGGTTAGATAATTGTTTTAATGGACTCCTTTTAGTTATAAAAACTTAAAATGACCTTCATAATATCTTTATGATCTTCTTACAACCTCTCAAGACTTTAACCATGCTTTTTTACCTTCTATTCAAGCTATGAACAATGATTTGACAATGTTCTTGTAACAGAACTCTGCTATACCAAACTGAGAACTTAATAGATTGATTTACATGAGCCTTTATGGTTTCCCAACACTTCTAAGACCTAATTAAGGTCTTATCCTCTTTATTTTGACTTTATCAATCTCTACATTAGCTTGAACACTACCTAATTTCACTCATTCACATGGTTTCTTAGCATTCTATTAATCCTCACTTCCACTATGTGAGCTTGAGAAAAATTAAATACAAAAGTTTCAAGGTACATTTACTTACCAAGATGGTCTAAGCACATTATACTAGACTGTTCATTTTACAAATTGTTAATCTACACTATCTTCATTCTATAAAATGTTTCAGGTAAGTCACCATTCAATCTTACAAGTGGTTTCTTGACACAGTCATGTTCAAACAGATCATGCACATAGAATTTTGTCTTGTTTAATTACACACACTCCCTCACTATCATTTATCTTCATATTATAACAAATCTCAAAAATAGATTAATCCACAATCTCAACAAGATCCTTGTCTATAATAAGTAAAATGGAATACTTATAGGTTTTTGGCTATAATCATTATTCAAATAGGGTATTCTCATAATCATTGACTCAAACACTTATAGACTTTTGGTCTTAAACCTTTATTTTGTATTGAAAAAAAACATGATACCACAATGTAATTAACAACACTTGGGATCTATTATCATTGCATATGAACTCCTTAACTAGTTCTTAAATAATTGTCTCACATATTCATATTAATTCAGAGGATATTCTCACAGTCCTTCATTATATCAACATTGCACATAATTAACACACTGTTTTGAGAACTTCACCACATTCAATATCACCCATAATTCAACATCATCTCACATATTTTTTGAAGCATTACCTTAGTCTCTTCAAAATTATTTAATTATATGCATAATGATATTCATAAATCTATCTCACAGATAGAATACAAAGGTTTTCATGATTTCTACTCCATTCCATCTTCTCCTTCGTAACCCTCTTCTCTCCAAAACCTCCTGACTAACTACTACCACTACCTTAGTCTCCTTTTATGAAACTTTCTCTATAACAATTCCAAAAAATTTACAAATAAGAACTACCTTTCTAACTACCCACTCACTTGGTAACTGCCTTCAAAGCCTCTACATTCAATATTCTTGGGTTTATTGCCACCTTACTAATGATATGTATGAAAATACACTTTCATAACACACCTAGACCCACTATAAGACTCTATAACAACTTTACTTTCTTTGACATTTATCCAAACACTCATAATAACACTAAATACATTTCAAAAATTCAGACTTGTGTTTTGGTAGGAAACTCTTCCCATGCCAAGAACACGTACTACAATGACAACTAATGACTCTATTATATTCCTAAGGTCCTTACAAGACTTTTACCACTTAACTAGACCCAAACACACTAAAAATATGTAAACTTATTTGATGCCCCTACATCATACTCCTGAGGTAGGAAAGAATGGAACTCCAATGAATTGTTACATGCTCCTTTTTCCTTGTCTTCCTCTTTAGGTTCCTTGGATCATCTTTGCCTTATACTACTACTCATTGCTTCAGATGTTCCTTCTTGTGCTTGTGTTTACCTCTATCATAGACAAGTCTACCTTCTTGCTTCCAGCTCTTACTTGCATCAACTTTCACTTCATGTGCATTTACCCTTTACTCTTTGCCTCTGTCATGTGGGTTGTAAATGCCCCAATATATTTATAATATACTTACACTTTCACCTACTCTTGACATGGTATTTATGCTTACAACAAAAACAAAAACAATGTCTTGCTTACTTGCTTCAAGTTGTTACTCTACTGTTTCCAACATTGCCCTCCCTTCATGTTATTTGTCCTCTATTACATGCTTCTCAACTACTGCAACCTATTCTTCCTCTTCATTCACTCTCATCTCAATATATAATGCTTCCTCTAAGGCTAACATCTCCTTGTATAACTGATCAACACTCTTGTATACAAACTTGTAATAAGATTATAAACCTTTGTTCATAAAAATTACCTCATTTTCTAAACCTTCTAATAGGCTTTCAAACTGATCTCTTTCTTATTTTTCATGTTCATCACATAACTGGTTGGCACTCTCTTCTTGTGCCTCATCCAAACTCACCTCATTTACCTCAATTTTTTTTTCAAATTCTTCCTTTTGTTCACTTGGTTTTCCTCTCAACTAAAACCTTTGCATTTATATTTTTAATTACTTGCATAGCAGCTTCTTCTGCTACTTTTCCTCTCTCATTACTTGCATTCTTCTTTTCTTCATATGCTACATTAATGGCCACTTGCATGTCTTATTTCTCATAACCCATATGCAACATGGGTTTCTCATTTTTATCACCTATTATAGCATGGCCAGCAACCTATCCATTTATTACCTCATCTATTGCATCTCCTTCATCACTATTCTCTTCTTCTCCTTATGGTAGCTCTCATCCACTTTGCCCTGTTTCTTCTTACCTCTCTCTTTTCTCATCTCCTTGAATATGTCTATAAATTCCTTGGTCTCATCTAGACTTATACCTCTCTCTAACAAGCTTTGACTCACGTACCACATCTTAACCATTCAATTGGTCTATCTCTCTCTCTTGACCTCAACTAGGTCTCTCTTCTCTTGTCCTTTCAATAGGACTCTTCTCTCTCCTCAATCTTACCTATGATATCTCTAATGATATTTACATTAGCTCTCTTAATCAACTAACCATACTTGGTTTCAGGACTGCTACCATCTCTAATTCTTTCATTCACAACTTATCACTTTGCTTGAACAAATGAAAAACATAAATTAAAAACAAAACATAACTTTTACCTTTTGCTTTCTCATTGTCCTTGCTTCTTATTCCCATGAAATTTTTGGGATCTGATACCAAATTATTTATAGCATCAATCATACTCTACCTATATTCCACCTCTGAGTACCTATAACTGTAAACTCATGCATTCATCTATGTTTTACTTCTCATAAGTGACACTTCCCTCTTTTTTTTGTTTGATTATCTCCCTATAAATATCCTTTTATATTATTGATTGTTTTCTCTATATTTTTCACTTCCAAACACCTAGCATTCATCCCTACAAATCATTCAACTCCTTTCAATCTCTTGATTCACTTTTTACTTCATAGTTTACACTAGGTTAGGGGTTTCTTTAGGCCTAATTGCCTTCAACTCCTCAAAAAGTTAGATATATACAATATTTTCTCTTAAAAATCCCCTTATAGCTTCAACAAACTTAGTTTAGTCCCCTTAACATCCTCTTTCAATTTCAATTTCTCACTTTGCCCATCAAACCCTCTACCTCACATCACAGCTTGTAACCTTTTTTTAGCATTTTCCTTCTATACAGTCACACATAATGGAATTTTACAAATATATTCACCCTTTTAAATAACCTTAGTCATACTTGGTGCTTACACAAAGTTTCATGCATTAAATCCCTCTTTTGCTACCATTTCTAGTATCTACTCTTGACATTTAGCCCTATTTTAGGCCTCATGAGGTTTGTTTGCATCTTAGAGTTAATTATACCATATGTATGGTCTATTAGACCTATAAAACCATCATATTCACCTTTCTCACATTGTAATCCTTCAAACTACCATTTTTTATCAAGTTTCATTGGTTGCTTTGCTAGATAACCCACTTTTCCCTAAACTAGGGTTTTAGACTCTATCACAACCTAAGAGGTTAGATAATTGATATAATTGACTCATTTCAGTTTTAAAAACTCCAAATTAAATTTATAATATCTGTGTGATCTTTATACAACCTATTTATACTTTAACCATGTGTGGTTACCTTCTATTCAAGCTATGAATAATGATTTGATAATTTTCTTGTAACGGAACTCTGTTATACCAAACTAAGAACTTACTAGATTGATTTACATGAACCTTTATGGTTTCCCAATTCTTATAAAACCTCATAAAGGTTTTATCCTCTTTTTTTCAACTTTATCAATTGCTACATTGGCTTGAAAAATGCCCATTTTCACTCATTCACATAGTTTCTTAACATTTTATTAATCCTCACTTCCACTGTGTGCGCTTACAACAAAGTAAATACAAAAGTATCAAGGTACATTTACTTAACAAGATGGTCTGAGCACATAATACTAGATTATTCATTCACCATCTTTTTATTCTACACTATCTTCATTCTATAGAATGCTTCAAGTCAGTCACCATTAAATCTTACAAGTGGTTTCTTGACATAGTCATGTTTAGATAGATCATGCACACATAATTTTGTCTTGTTTGATTACACATTCCCTCACTATCATTCATATTCATATTATAACAACTCTCAATAATATATTAATCCATAATCTTAACAATATCCTTGTCTATACTAGTTAAAATGGAATACTTACAGGTTTTTGGTTATAATCATTATTTAGACAGGGTACTTTCAAATTCATGGACTCAAACACTTATAGACTTTTGGTCTTAAACATTTATTTTCTATTAATAAAAAACATGATACCACAATTTAATCAACAAAAATTTCAATCCATTATCATTGCATATTAAATCCATAACTGGTTCTTAAACACTTGTCTCACATATTCATAAAAATTTAGAGGATATTGTCACAGTCCTTCATTATATCAACTTTGCACAAAATTAACACATTGTTCTGAGAATTCAAACTTCAACACATTCAATATCACCCATGAATCAACATCATCTAACATATTTTTATAATCATTACCATATTATCTTCAAAATTCTTTAATCATATGCATAATTATATTCACAACTATGTCTCATAGATAGAATACAGAGGTTTTCATGATTTCTACTCCATTCCATCTTCTCCTCCATAGCCCTCTTCTCTCCAAAACCTCATAACTAAATACTACCACTACCTTAATCTCCTTCTATTATAATCTCTTTATAACAATCCAAAAATCATTACAAATAAGAACTACCTTTCTAACTACCCACTCACTTGGTAACTGCCTCTAAAGGCTCTAGATTCAATGTTTTTGGGTTTATTGCCACCTTACTAATGATATGTATAGAAAGACACTTTCATAACACACCTATACCCACTATAAGACTCTATAAGAACATCACATTCTTTGATATTTATCCAAACACTCCTAATAATACTAAATACATTTCAAAAATTCAAACATGTGTTTTGGCAGGAAACTCTTCCCATGCTAAGAACACTTACTACAATGACAACTAATGACTCTATTACACTCCTGATGTCCTTATAGGACTTATACCACTTAACTAAACCCAAACACACTAAAAATATGTAAACTTACTTGATGCCCCTGCATTAAAAATGTTAGTTTAGTTTGTGTGAAGATTATATTAAGTATAGATGTTTGCTTGAGATGTTGTTATGAGTTGTTAATGAAAGTTATAGGAAAGAGTGGAGAGTCAAAAAATTAAGAATTGTGTGGGTGAATCCCTTAATCCATAGAGGCTAGGAAAGAGGATATCTAATGAAATTTCAAATAAGGAAGCTCAAGAAGAGCTAAAGATGAAAGAGAGAGCCAAGTGAAGGTCAATAAAGCAAGTAGGATAAGCTTGTCTAAAAGAGATAAGTCTGAGTGAGACCTAGGGAGAGTGTAAAGAGTGAAAGGAAAAAATAATAAAAAGATAAGGATGAAGGCTTGAATAATGAAGGTTGCCATAAGAAAATGGAAAAAGAAGAAGTTATGAAGAAAGATATTGTTGACTTCAAGGCATACTTAATAGGGTTATAGAAAATCTTGGAGGAGCTTAGACAAAAAAAATTAGTTAAAATCAAAAAACTAGATAAATTTCCTCTAAAAAACATGATTAAGAAGAAGAAAAGACAAGAAGAATTTTTCAAAGTGAGAAGATAGATGAGAATGTTAACCAAGCAGCCTAATGGAAAAGAGATGGGGGCAAACAAGCCTCATGAATTTAAAACTATTGATGTTTTAGCATGCCTATATATAGGTTTGAGATTTAATGAAGGAGATGAATTAGTTGGGACAATGCATAGGCTCATGGAACAAGAAGAAGAAGCATTTGATCAAGTGGTGTTCAAGAGGAACCAAGAGGAAAGAGAGGCTCAACCTAGAGTCTTGATGTTAGAAGAGGAACAATCAGGTCAATCATTTATGAGGTAAGATGGAATGAATCATGAAGTGATCCTTGCTCAAGAGGATGCAAAAGAAGACAAATAAGGAATGGAACAATAGAAAAAACAAAGGTATGAGCATTTTGAAGCATAGTATAGTGTGCATGAAGCAATGAAGAAGGAAGATAACTTTGATCCTCATAAAAAGTATAAAGATATGGTAAAGGAAGTGAAAAAATAGAATATATACCTATGTCATGAAGCAATGGTGGCTAAGGCAAGAGAAATTATAAAGGCAAAAATCATTCAAGTACAAGAAGGCAAGCTATAAATGCAAATTTCTAAGGTTGAGAATGCTGAAGTTAATGATATTAAAGTTGAAAAATGGGTCATAAAATAAAAGGAAGTAGTACAAAGTGAATATCAAATAAATTTGGAGGATAATTCAATTTTTAAGAATGATGAAGGGTAATATGAACCATATTCAAGCAAAGAAGAGAGTTAGAGTATACTTCAATTGCATCAGAAGCACATGTTTTCTCTAATCATTTATTGTTAGTTGTAAGTATAACTTGGATGAAATTAGAAAGGGGGAAGCATAAGTACAAGCATGGATCTGGAGATCATGTCCATCTACATGAGAGACTAGTTGCAATAGATGGTAACAAGATAAATTATTCAAAAGCAGTAATGAAGCATGAGCAGGAGCTCATGGGAAACCTTTTTAGGCTTGTAGTGTGATGCATAATCATCATGATTAGTTCTAAATTTTGGGTTTATGCAGGTTTTATGGGGATTTTATAATTTTATTACACTTTTTAGAAGCCCTAGGTGGTCATAGAATTTGAATTTTTTCTCATATGGGGTTCTCCTCCCAAACCCAAAATTCAAATTTTGAATATCATAACTTGCTTTGTAAGGTATTTTGGATCTTGGGAAAAATGTAAAAGTTTTAAAATATCTATGTATTATCCTATATGGGTCCCAGAGAGGTTTATAATGGTATTTCAATGTATATATCTTGGAGAATATTATGGATACAAGATTCATGCATGCCATAACTACCCTCCATGTATGGAATGGTCAAGAATTATAATTAGTTTTGCATTTATAAACATTATAGAAGATGAAAATGCATGTAGAGAAGAGGAATTCAAGGAGAAGTGTTAAAAAGATAGAGTAGTGATACGAGGAGATAGATGAAAGATAGAAGATAATCCAAGAATAGATAGAACTTGTAGGACCTCTGCCTTCCTCAAAATTATGTAAATAATTTGTAAGATAGCTGAAAGAATGTTGATAGTAATTTGAATGCTTGTGATATTTATAGATTAATATCTGGGGAATTTTTATTATCGTTGAGATATAATATACAAATAATCTTAAAATGTTATACAATCCTTTGAAAGCTCACAGAGTTAAGGTAATTTGCATGATGAAGTCTAAGAATGGTAATTCATAAACATCTAAAATTGGAGGAATGATAGGACTTATACAACTTGTAAAATATTATGTTAGTAAATAGTTTTATAATGTATTTATAGATGTATGAATGCTAATAACAATGGAAATCAAGAAAATCACTATTGACATTTGAAGGATTAAACTTGCAAACCCTATGTTTCCTGTATGATGTGATAAAGTAGATTGTGTATGCACTCTGTGAGATAAAGATTGTATGAAAGTTTGGATGAAACCCATAAATGATTGTTATTTTTTTGTTCCAATGTTCCTAAAGGTTATTATGAATTTTCAATTCGTTTGGATATATATTTCATAGAGTAAAGTTCCCAAACCTTGTAATAGTTTATGTTTGCACACACTATCAGACCAAAAACTTGAGTTAATTAATGAACATAGGCATCAAAAGAGTTCCAATGTATATATAAAGGTGTATTGTGGTTATAAATACCTTAATCATTCATTACAGAGGTTATAAACTAGTTTTAAAGTGAAAATCACTATTTTAACCCTTGTCGAGTTTGCATAGACAAGGATAACCTTGTGTTAAGGTCTTTAGACTAAAATGTGGATTGTATGAGTTATAACCATTGAAAAATCACAAAAACTTATGATTTGCTCTGAATTAAGGTGCTCTAAAATATTTTTTAATTTTTTTTCATACGGTACCATAGGGTACGACATAAGGTCATTGTATGTAAAACAAGGGTAAAGAGACCTAATTCGATCTAAATAAGGTTTGAAAAGGGTATATCTAAGGGAATTTAAGAAAATAAATTTATTTTAGATAAGGTACAATATAAATGGCACTAATAAAGTACATTATATTTGTAATACCAATCCATACTTGCCTATATAATTGAAAAAGGACTTAAAAAAGCTACGAGAGAGATAGTCTTAAAGAAGGAAAGAAGAGTTAAGTGAAGAGTTAAGTTGTGGAGATTGAGTTGAAGGATTGGATGGTTAATGGGAGTTAAAATATGATTATTAATGATCATATGGACACCTCAAAGAGATAAATCTTTGGGTCTTAGCATGTAATTGGTAAGTTATGAAGTCAATGAGAAGAAGTAAGTATTGGATGGAATGGGACGTGTGAGAATTAAAGATGGTGAAAAGAGATAAATTTGAGGGGATTAAGGATAAAGAGGGTTTAGGTAGAAATACGAGTGAAGTGTCTTCAAGTATATAAGGAATATTTAATGTTCAAGAAAGAACTTCTAAGACTAGTAAAGGAAAAGAGATAAAATGCGTAAAGTTGAGAAATAGAGGCCTACAAGAAGGTTCAGATTCCAAGACAGAGAACCAGGACATATCAGAGCTAGGTTATGAAGAGATGGATATATTTTTGCATCCTCATAAAGATAAATTACTAGATACCTCTACATAAATTATTTTATTGATAAATGTTCATTCATGTTTCTACATTCCCCTCTACCCTTTTATTCTAGTAATGCAACAAACCAAAAGTATTGAATTAAAAGTAAAAATTCCATTATTGAAATTACCTATGAAGAACAAACTTGAATTTAGGCCATAATGTTGAATTGTGATTCATGAAAATATATAATGAAACATGCATATATCATTCCTTACTTAAGATGAAAATCTGAAAGTAAAGATAAGAAACTTATATATATATATAATAACAAGGAATGAATACACCTAACTGAATACATAAACTATTGTGTTTTTTGGTGTCAAACTAGTGACTATAGAAGGTATGACCCTTGGATATTTATTCTTCATTAAGACACTTATATTTGACTATGTATTCCCCAATCCTCATTGGAGGAGAGTGTGCTTAAGAACTCAAAGTGTGCTTAATAAATTCAAGTGTGCTTGACTCCATCATTGCATACCCAAAGTAATAGAATAGCTTAAAATTTTTGTATGAATTCCAATAAATCATTTCATTTCAAAATTGGTGTAAAATGGTGGATCAACTACTATACATAAAATAAGATTCATTTTTGGTGCAAAATTGGGGCAAAATTGGTTCCAAAATAATATGATATGAGTCTAGTGTATACAACATAGAGAATGATAAGTATTACCATTCCATCTGCAAAACTAGTGAAAAATAGAGTAAAGAGGTGGTCATTTTCCATGCACATTCCCACGATATGATATTGAGTTGTATATGTATTTTTGAAATTGAGTAATATCATGTGATTTTCTAATTAAAACATTTGTGCAAATTATGGAACCCATGCCCCACATGATGCCCCTATTCTAATCAAAATCTAATACAAATATGAATTATCATTTGAAATGATTTGTATACTTACTACCAACTATTATAAAACTAATTAAAATTTTTAGAATGTCTAAAAATGACTATTTTCTACCTTTTGGGATAATAGTGTGTGATTCTAGATATGGTCGACCTGTAGCCTTATCCAAATAGTGCTTGTTTGTCCAAAAATGCCTTATGGGTGATTTTTGTGTATGGATCATTATCAAATATGTAAAGCCTATTCATTTATAACTATTTTAAATATTATTTGAGCTTAGTCACTAAGACAATCCACAATGTATGCCCCCTCTTTTGAGGTGAGTTATGAAGCCTTCACAATAACTTAACTCAAAATTAAAAATTATGTGAGTGTTCTTATGTAAATATATGAATATGTGTACTAATGATAACATTGAATAACATGGCATCATCATATTTATGAACTGAGAAAAATAGTGATATAAGATGCATGTGGAAACAAGCATACATAGTAACATTGTCAAGATAGATTTTAGTAATTAGGTATATAGATAAGTGATCATATATTAAAGATAACTAAAACTGATTCAAAAAAATTGAGGAGGATGAATGATGTCCATCATGACATCAAATAAATGAAGAGATGCATGATATCCATCATGGCAAAAAAACTAAGCAAATAATCAATCAAGTGTCATAGTCATGATGTGCACACATAAAGAGTACATGCAAATCAAACAAAGCATATAAGAAGGCCAAGGGCCACATACAAGGGACATGTTTAAATGTCACTCACATAGAATAAAAATATACAATGAAGGCTTAAACCACAATCAAGGACATGTTTAAATGTCCACAATCCAAACAAGATGAATACACACATAAGAGATGAAGTAATATAGGAAACATGAAATAACATGCATGAATAGGTAAAGTTAATAAACATTAGCAACTTGTAACACCAGTATATTTAACAACTTAGGTACCTAGTAATCTAGCAATGTGAAATTAAGTTGGTGAATAAATCACTTGATGTAAAGTAGTGCAGTGTGAAAAATAAGGATAGTCATAGAACAATAGAGCTTATGTAAAAGGATGCATCCAATGAACTTGTTGTGATATATAAAAATTCTATAAAACTTATGAATGGTTTGAATCTAGCAATGTAGAGCCTGTGTTCATTGGGACAAGTATAACAAAATTAGACAAAAGCACCATGGATTACTATCTATCTGTTTAACCCTTTTATGTTTAGGTTAGGGGGAATAATAGCCTAATCAAACAAATTGTTAAGCTGTTATAAAAGTAGGCCAATTAAATAATTCAAAATCACAATATTATGATATAGTGTTGAATTATGAAAGTATTGTAAATATGGAAAGTACATTGTCAAATAGTAATTTAAATGTAGCAACATGAAAAAAGAAACAATATCTAGCATATTTACCAATGTGCAAGTAGATCTTGTATATACATGAATAGGAGAAGACATGATGATGTTCCACAATGACTCATCAGATTCTAAAGATTTGCTTTCTATCAACCTAGATACTACTATCAGGATCTAGACACTACGTTGACACTTTTGTCCTGAGTCTAACTTTTTTTCAGTATGGAATACATGTCCTTTTCTAGAATGACCAGCTACGCCTATTAGGGTTCACTATCACCTTGCACATTATCATCTTAAATCATATGCACAGGTTCTAGATATCAGTCTTTTGCTCAAAACCTTGGGCATGTCACCTTGAAAAACATGGGTTAGTAGACCCAAATGAATTTGAGTTGACCTCAAAGACCCCTATGAAAATCAATACTACCTACGTAGGCATATACTTTGAAGAGGGCATTAGACTGATGTAGTTATCCCCCTTATATGTGCTTGTGTGTGAATAATTATGCAATATGCTATATGTGAATGCATATAGTAATCTATCTTGTAATTTGATAAATATTACTCATAGGCTGCTCTCTAAATTATTTAGACCTGTAATAAGACTTCTCCTATGACTAATTTGTAAATAGTAAATAATAATGCAATAAAACTTAGTTGTGTAAACAATTAAGTGTGAATTTGATAGGTGTTTGCTTGGTAATTTCTAGATGATAATGAATGACCTTTTGTTTTATATTTATACCACACCTTTTGAAATTATCTCATGGGAGGTTTAATTAATAAAAATAGGCTATCCCATACATGTTGAAAGATTTTCAAATTTGATTGTTTGCAAGGATCAGACACTACAATCTAGACTAGGACACTAGCATCGATGCCAATGTCCAATCGATGCAAATAATCAAATTTGAAAATATTTTCACATGTATGGATCAACCAATTTATCTTAATTAACCCTCTTGTGAGATAGTTTCAAAAGGTGTGGTATAAATACAAAACAAAGGTCATTCATTATCATCTAGAAATTACCAAGCAAACACCTGTCAAGCTCACACTTAATTGTGTACATAATTAAGTTCTACTACCCTATTATTTTTTATTTCCAAATTATTCATAGGAGAAGTCTTCTTACAGATATGAAGCATTTAAAGAGCATCCCATGAGCAATATTTGTCAAGTTACAACCTAGATCACTATATATACTCATATATAGCATATTGCATAAGTATTCACACATAATCCCACATAAGGGGGAGAATTACATCGGTTTGATGCTCTCTTCAAAGTATATGCCTATGTAGGAGTGTTTGAGAGGATAAAAAGTTGTTGAACTTCTGTAACTATTAGATTAGGATGTAAATTAGGTTTTATGTATATTGAGGGCTACGAGTGATCTAGGTAATTAGAATATTAGTGTTGGATTATAGGATAACCATTTCAACATAATGAGATGGTGAACATGATCCTTTTGGCAATGATAAGGTCCTAAAATTTAAGGGTTGATTTATGTGTGATTTTTCAAGTGTAAAAGACTAGTTTATCATATATAATCAGATTTTAGTATCTATACTAGGATATCGTGGTTTTTTTCATGTAATATTTCTATGGCTAAGGTAGTATCACCACGTAAAATTACATCTAGAAATGAAAACCTATATGTTCCAAAACTCACTCAAGTACACTTGTGGAGCATATTTGAGAGAAAAATTGGATATAGACAAATAATTCATATATTGAACACAAATAAACTAATATAAAAGAACTTAACATAAGATGCATAGGACTTGGTTTTTAATGTTTTGAAATATTCTTTTTTTATTGTTTTTTTAATGAAATTAGAAACAAAAAGGATACTCATTGATGAGTCCTACAAGGGACTCACAATAAATATGTGTTGGATCATCAGGCAACATAGGCCTGATGAATTTTGGATAATGTACCTATGTAGTCTTTGGTCTCATTTATGAATCTAAAATATGATCTTGTGTTATAAAAAGATTCCTATCTATATGAGAATGTCTCATAATGTTTTGTGTATGTTGCATAAAATTGTGTGGCATTGATCATTTGATGCAACCACATGCATATCATGAGAATCATATAGTTGTTGTTTATGTGTAACACTCTCAACTACTTTATGATCTTAAACTTTTTTATTTATATACTCACAAAAGGAATCAATGAAGAATTTAATTATGGCATATTCACTAGATATATCTTGGTATATGTTGTAGGTGCACCAACATCAATGTTCTTCTCATCTATCAAATCTTGAATGTTATGCCTCAAAGTGATGCATTTGATAGTAGTATGCCCTTGTGCTCTATGAAAATCACAATAAGTATTTGATTAAATCCTTTTGGAGGAGGCTTAGTCATATCAACCTCTTTAATGGGAGGGATCCATATGAGGTTACACTCTAATGAATTTGGTAAAATCATATAAGGATCTTATGGTAAAGATGTAAACTATCTTCGTGGAGGAGTTGGTATCTTTTGAGATTGTTTTTGCTTATGTATTTGTTGATCATGTATAGGAGAAAAATTTTGTGATTTTAAGTTCTAGAATGGATTAATATATATTAGATATGTAAATAGATGTCCACCCTATATAAATGTAAGACACGTGCAATGTATATGATGTTGGCCTCATGTCCCTTATTCAAGGTAAACCCAAGAGTAAATTGTAAGATGTAGAATGAATTATGACTTGAAATTTTGCAAGTAATGACTTAGGCCCTAATGTGATATTCAATGAAATAGTGTTAATTGATGGCCATAACCCTTGATCTGATTTAGTAATTATTATATTTGACACTTGCATGGTATTCATATCAACCCCAAATGTATGTAGGAATGAGATATTACAAATATTTTAATTGCAGCAAATATCAACCATAGCTCTTTTAATCAAAGTATGTGCAATTTGTATTGGTATAAATAATTTTGTAGTTTGTTCACCAACCTTATATTGATTACCTTTATAGTACACCATTTATGTGTTAAGTGAATCACTTTGAATTTTTACCATTGCTTTAACAAAATTTATATGAGAACCCTTGTTGGAAACTACAACTTTTGAGTTGGGTGTATATCCTAACCTTGTTTACCCTTTTGACTAAATATTTTAATAGGCTAAGTAATGTTTTATGCATGTTTCTCTAGATTTTTGCTTGTATATCCCACATTTTATAAATATTTTAATCCAAAACCATACTAAAAATAATTCCCTGATTGAAGATTTAGATTCAAATCTTGGACTTGATTTTGAAGAGGTTTCATGTGATTCATCATGACCCTGTTAGATATACTATTTCCTACATCATAAGCATTTGTGAAGGCATCATCATGTGAGAGTAACAAAAGAACTAGAGGAATCCATTGAATAATATGGATTATGGATTTCAATTGATTACTACTTTTAAATTTTTGAAAGACTAAGAAATCAAGGTAGGCAAGCACAAGGAAAAATATAAATCATAGCAACATGACTAGTTAAGAGAAAGTGATGTTCAACAATAAGCGGGCTCACCAATATGTTTTATCATAAATTGGGAAATAAGAGATGTTAAATCCTAATTAGATAAAATACATTAATCTAAATCAGGATGTAAAATATATGTATAAATTAAGCATTCATTGATTTCTAATTTACTATATTTGGAAATATGCTAAAAAGAGATAACACAAGAAGGAAATAACTTAGCTAGAAAACTAGAATGTAAGACTGAGACTGGGGCTATAAAAATGATTGTGTAATTACAATGTGAATCAATAGCATGGTTTCATTCAAATAGGGACAAGGCCACTAGAACTAGACAAAGGTGTGAAATGTTGGTGTCCTTAGGGAGTATTGGCATTTAGTAAAGGCATGCTCCCTGTGATTGATATGGCTAGTTCACCTTCACATGTGTGACCTTTTTAACTATGCTAGAGCTATCGATCCATCAAAAAAAAAAATTATACCTTATTCTTCACCAAAACCCTAGATTAATGATATAATATGGTGAATGTAATAAAAGGGTAAAAAGGGGTTAGCATTTGAAGTTGTGTTTGACCTTAATAGCCCTTATGTTGAGTGTTGCCTACATACCAATACTCTAAAGAGGGATCAAACTCCATGTAGTTATCCCATGTTATGGTGGTGTGTGTGAAATACTAGTGCAAAATGTTAAATGTTGGTGAAATCATTGTGTGGTTAGATGCTTCAACAATAACATGTGACTTTGGAGGTGTATGCAGACTTAACTTAGGGCTACTAAGGCTGTGTGGACTCTAAATTGGGAAAAATAAGTGTTTTTCTCTCAATGTCTAGGTAGATTTTCTGATGCTTTTCAATCATATGATCCTATAGTGTATAATGGCTTCAAAATATGGCTTTATGGTGGATATTTTAGAATTCCTTTAGATGGGGCTTGATAAACATGTGGGATGACCCATTGGTGAATTTGAATTTGAGAAAATAGTCATTATTTGGTGGGAAGATGAGGTTGGCGAAACTACCTAGTACCAAGTAGGAGGATAATCTAAATAGGGTGACCTTATCTAGAGAGTAGATACAACTAAATTGAAAGTATGGATCAATCTAAAAGTGAGCTTGGTTTGTTTAGGATTTTGAATAGGTATATTCATAATCAGAATTTGATTAAGAGGTAACGGTCATCCAAATAAAGAGTGAAGGAAGGGCGGTCAAAGATCATGGAATCAAGGATGAACTAAGTATGTATGAGGAGTGGTCACAAGTGCATTATTTTTGAAATAAATGTTAATTTATGTGTCTATAGATTCAAATTCCCAAGTCTACGGTATTCATTGATGGAAAATCTTGGAAATTGTGAATTGTTTAGTTGATCAAAAATATTATCTTTCACATATTTTGAGGATGAGGAAATTTTTTATAAGAATTACTAAGGATAATTTCAGGTGGGATAGGGATAAATTTGAGAGATGTATAGTTTCAAATATGGCTATATCTATATTTTCAAATGAGGTTTTAAAAAATAATTTTGGATGTATAATTTAGTTTGGAATGCAATATGCACTCCTAAGGCCAACTCTTTTGTTTGGTTGGTTTGTCTTGGTAGTATCCTTACTCAATATTGGGTCCAAAGGAAGGTTTTATTAGGCCTTTAATTTGTATAGCATGTAGGGATGAGGGTGAATATGTGGAGCATATCCTCCTTTATTGTAGCTATGCAAGAAATTTGTGGTGGTGTAGTCTTATCTTTTATCAAAATTGAATCGAAGTTAGGTTTTTTAAGATCAGTAAAGAAAACTTTTTTTTCTTGGCATGAAGTATAAATCCTTTCTAGTATCCAGCTTATGTCCTTGCTAATGTAATATATATATATATATATATATAGAATAGAATAATAGTATTTTTTTAGGATATGATAGTGTGTTGGGAAAGATAGTGGGCAATAATTGAGAAATTTATTTCATGTAACATTTATCTTTTTTCTAAAATTACCAGTAACTTTTTAAATACAAGAGAGAAAAGTATTTTAGATAATTACCCTAAGATTATTTTTCCTCGATTCTATAGCTAAAGGATAAGGAATGGAATAGAATGTATGCTAGGTTGATTCTACCTAGATTTACATTTATGAAAATTAATTTTGATGGAGATTCATGAGGTAATATAGTTGTAGTTGGAGCAAGTTGTTTAAAATGTTTCCCTCGGGGGAAATCTTTATGGGGGGTCTATTTTTTTTCCTAAAGCTACTAAAAATGAAGTTGAGGCTATTGAAATTTTAGAAGGGATCAAGCTAGCAAAGGATATAGGATTTTAAGAAATGATAATAGAAATGGATTTGATGGTTAGCATTAATGTTATGATAAAAGGAAGGACTCATAACTAGAAATCAGAAAAAAAAAAAAAAAAAAAATTATGAGTCTAGGGAGTTGGTAAGACATTTGACATCTATATATTTTAATTTTTGAGGCAAAACATGTGATTTTATTAGGGAGGAACGCCCTTTTTTAAAAGGCTTTTATACTTTGTTAGAAGTGCCAGTTTTACATACATTGTAGATTCTCAATCTTTAGCAATATTAGTTTATTTTACTATGAAAATCATGTTTAGGGTAGTGAAAAATGTCTGGTGATATATGATTGTCCTGGGATTATTTTGATTTAATAGTTTGGTTTTCATTGGGCTGTAAAAGTATCCCTTATGTAGTAGTGTATTAAAGTTGGATAAGAATTAATTTGGATGTGAAATTAGGGGTGGATGCTGATGTTAAGTAGATAAGGGTGAAATTTCATTTCCCTCCACTTTGGTACCCTATTATAGAGTGAAGGGTCTTTGCCTCTTGGAGAGATGAGTAATTAGAATAAGAGGAAATATTTATGGAAGTTAATGGGTTCTTTGCCCTGTTAGAGGTTTCATGTTCCATTCCCTATTTCTCACCATATATGTTTATGTGTAATATTTCTCCTATGTTTTCTTGGAACAAATTGTGCCTTGATGGATGTTGATATTTTGGTTGAAAAAGTTCTTCTTCCATAGTAGCTCCTGTATAAAAATGATTCAAATTTTTATAGGGCTATTTTTTAAGGTTTTCTTATTGAATGCTTGGATTTCATATGAAATTGTCCATGGGACACTTTATGTAATCTTATTTTCATATTAATGAAAAGGGTGAGGAATCCTTTAATCCTATTTTAATAATCCAAAAAAAAAGTTACGCTCTACATGATTGTATATGGCATAACTAGATGCCAAATTCAACTTCAAAATATGCAAAACTTTTTAAAACATTACAATTATGGTAAATATCAAATTTCATATGTTCATAGGTTTATAAAATGCTTTGGTTAATTTATTATTCCTAACATATGATCATTTTTAATTTATTTTATGCATAATACATATAAATAACCTAAATTATGCATTAATTTATATATAGAAAATATGATAATAAATATATTAATCTTAATTAAAATAGATAAATAAATATTATGTTATTTTGAATTAGAATAGACAAATCAAAGGGTAAAATAATGGTATGTAGATGTTTCAATTGTATATCATTCATAAGAGGTGTTTGTGTACCTAAAATATCTTTATAATTGCTTCATCAGTTGTTCAAGCCTGAAACATAGGCTAAAAACCTCTCTATACCTTGCTAACATAGATTGACCCCTATAGTAGCTGACACTATCTAAAGATTACAAGTAGTGGCCTTGTGTAATGTGTGAGTCTATAACTCCTAAGACCATTGCACATATGCCTTAAAATATTCTATGTGTATGTCCACACCTTCAGTCCTATATGATGATGTTTGTTTACCTCTTTCTTTGTTTGAACCCTAATTATGATTTCAACCACATGACACCCTTACAAAGGAGTTAACACTTTAGGTTGGAAAACCCCAACCACTTTTCAATGAATTATTGAAGTTTATTACATTCTATTATTATGAAGAGGCTCAAATTGCACGTAGCTTTCTCATTTACGTGTGTGTGTGTATGCAACATCATAAACAATATAGAATACAATGCAATGTTTTGATATTTGACACTTGGCACTATGCAACTTTGACTTTGTGTATTTAGATTTAGCTTTATGGATTGATTTAGGGTTAATCTTTGAGCTATGTTTTCCTCTTTTACAATGTCTCAATATATTACTTAATTTATTCTTCAATTTTTGAATTGATTATCAAGTTGTGAATAAGTCAGTATAACCTTATGAATGATTTATATTCATAGATGAGTTTTCATTGATTTTCAATTACGACCAAACCATGATATCTCTCTAAGCTAACCTAATGGAGACTTCTCAATTTGAAAAATGGTTGTTAAGTGTGCTTGGACACTATCGGTAGATGTGAATCCTTATGTTAACTAGCACTATCCATGTGTTACTAATAGTTTCTTATATGTGTACAATAATGATTTGAGAGTTGGAGAAGGTCTGTCTAGGATTCTAAGTGATGAACTCCAAAAAAGGCTCATTAAATATAACATATAATATTCTTCCTCCTTGCATAAAAAGTGGATCTAAGTGTAATTTATAAAGTTATGGTTTATTTAGAATAAAATATAAAGTATATATCATGGTTATTTCTTTAGAATTCATTGTTATCTCTTTACTAGCTATTTATAATGATTATTGAGAAAAAGATCTCAATATATGCATATATAGTCCATACTAAGCTAGAAAAGATTTGACGTATGAAGAGTAACCATTCAATAACAATGTTGGAGTAGTTTTATAATCTCATACAATATCTCCTAAAGAAGATATAGCATTTTGGCCAAGCTACAAACTTCCATAGGTGAGTTATGGACTTCCACAAGGGAGCTATGAACTTCCAAATGCAAGCTACGGACTTCCACAGTTGAAATATGGACTTCCATAGGTGAGCTACAGACTTCCACAGGTGAGATACAGACTTTCATAGGTGAGATACAAATTTCCACAAGTGATCTATGGACTTTCCATAAGTGAGCTATGGATTTTGATAGGCTTGCTATGGACTCTGATAGGCTTATATGGACTTTAATAGGCTTGCTATGAACTTCGATAGAACCACTACAAACTTGTTTGAAAAGCATTTTTAAGACATTCTAATGATTGTTTGGTCCATTCTAAGATAACCTAGATCATTTCCAGCTATCACAAGAATGATTTATATGTATAGTCTTTCTATATATAGATTTTTGTATATAGACTTTCTATTTATATATTGTATCTAAATGTAGATTTGAGAATTGTATCCCAATAAAATAGATCTATCCATATTTTATGGTGTTTGAGGCTATGTTTTAATAGATTAAATTCCTATAATAATTTTCTCTCCATATTTTATGGAGATTGAGACAGTCTAGAATATCTAGATTGTTACTCTTGAATAAGGCATTGGTTAGAAACATGAGATTATAAATTCAACCTCCCATACCTGAAAAAATCAATCAATATAATTTCTCTCTCCATTATTCTAAATAATCTACTTAAATTTTGAGATAGAAAAGTTTGTGTTTTGAATAAAATCCTCTTTCGAGGAATGAGCTAGCCATCCATTCCAAGGAAGATGGATCAATGTGTTTTTTTAATTTATTTGTTTTGTAATTATAATTTTGTTATAAATTATTATTTTATTTCTTTGTGTCTGTAGCCTTTCTTTTTTATAGTTTATTGTTAACGTACAGATGTCTTATTTTTTTATCATTTCTTTGCAATTCAACAATTTACTTTTTGCAAGTGTGACTTAATTTCATACATGTATGATTTACTTTCTGCAAGAGTGTTTTTCAATTTCTACAAGTGTGGAGTGTGGTATAAGGGACAATTTTCTAGAGATCTCTTTCTCCTATTGCTTATTGCCTTCAAACACCAACCCTGGATTGACATTATTAAATGAAGGGGATTGATGACCCTCATCATTTTTGGCACTATTTTTAGGGACCATAGTGTTATTAGGAGATTTAGATTTTGATAATAGGATTGTATAATGGTAGTAGATAAACAATGTTCATAATGAGAGGGAATGTCTCTTTGCACATTTTATGATAGGAGATACTTAATTGATGCTTTCTTTAAAATTTATTTTCCTGCAACATAGATTAGAATTTATTTTCTTGCAAACATATATTCAAATTCTTTTTTATACAATTAAAAATTTAGATTAAAAGTCTAAAAAAAAACAAACCCCAATCTCATACTAATAATAACACTACTGTGTAGAACAAATATAAATGTTAACATCATGAAAGAAGATTTAGTTATTTATGCAGGATGAAAACAAAATTCTAAGATAACTGAAGTCTATGAAGGGTTGGCTAATGTTACAAGGATATGGCATTAAAATAATCATAAATCTACAACTGCTTGATTTTTCAAAAGAGAATCACACTATTGATCTCTGTTGAAATAAATAGAAAAGAGCATAGACAAAAAATGGTTTGCAATCTAGTTCACGTAGTTGCTAAAGAAGACACCTGAGCCAAAACAATGTTGGTTATTCACTCTTATAGTTTTTTGGAGAGACTCATGCATATATTGGAATTAGTGCACAAATCAAGCATCCCAAAATATTTCATGTAAACATATCATCATGTTTAAAGTTGATTATTTTGGATAGATTCCATGTGGGTTAAACAGATTTGAAAAGATCAAAATAATTAAAATTACATGTAATGAAGATCACCACAAAAGTTGATTCTATTAAAAAAAGAGACTCTATTTTTGTTGTAATAAGAGCATAATTAGTTTGCACAATTATTGGAATGGACCATGCAACAAATTTGACGTCATGTACAATAATAGAGATATTGTTCCAAATTTTGCATGGGCAAAATAACCACAATTTAACATTGAAGGTAATTCTTACATAATTATTGATTTTATTGTAAAATCACTAATTTTTAACACATATGATTGTTGAGGTTGTTGTTAATACAAATATATTTTATTTTCATGCAAAGCGTCAATATTTGTCAAGAATAGCTTACAAGTCAAGATACTCAAAAACTTTAACCAATATGGTCTCAATGTTAGTTGTTTATTTATTTTTTTGTGATTAATGTTAGTTTGCATGGATGTTGAAGTTTGTGAGAAATAAAATAAAATAAAAAATGATGACAATCTAAAAAAATTTAGACTTACATTTCAAGCAAGACTATCATACAAATCAGAACACCAAATTTACATATAATGATATGGGGCCAATTATTTAATCATTTCTAAGTGATGAAGATACTAAAAATTAGTAGAAAATACATGTTTTCATTTAGCTTTTTAAAATAACACAAAATCATAAAAATATCTTTGATGATGAGTAGATTTGTGGTTACAAAAAGTGGTAAATTAAGCTTGGCTTTGAGGGGCTCTACCCCTCGACCCCACCATGGATCACGACAAGGAGCACACAAGGGAAGTTACCTATTGACCTCGATGGGGGCTACCACCCCCAAACCCTCATTTTTTAATTTCCCAATAAAGAAAAATATAGTGAAGAGCTTGCTCAGCATGATGAATATCCCAACCAAGTTTATGAAGAACACATTGAGTTTTTAGCTGTAAGAGGAGCCATACAAAATCTATTTGTAGATCAAGGAATATAATAACCTCCAAAATTCAATTATCTAAGTATGTTCTTCAGTTGCTATAATTTTAATAATTTTGCATAAATTACTTAGAAATATAGCTTTATCTTCTTTATAAAAATAAAAGTTAATATTTTCTACATAGTTCATAAATAAAAAGAATTAATGACATTCCATTCCATCCACTTCCATTCATATTCAGGAATTAACTGAAACCATATCCACTTTCCTAATAAGAGAACTTATCTGAGGGAGTTCTTATTTTTTACAATAAAATTATATTATAAATAATGTTAATTCTTGAACCATCAATCATTCATAAGCACACTGACATACATTCCTTCATATATATTCAAATGTTCCTATTCATATTCCCATTATTGACATCTATTTTTTGTGATACTGATGATACTATGATTGTATGGAAAGGTTTTGTTTGTTTTGAGTTTTTTAGAATAATCTTGTCACAAGGAGTCTTTTAGAGATTGTAATGGATAAATTTCTATCCATAATTTTATCAATTAGTTGGCACATTATCTTGAGTTATCTTTGACAAAAGTGAGCAACATAATCAATAAGTATCCATCATTAGTTATTGGTAATCACTACACAGACCAATGATGAAGAAATATCAACAATTTTGCTCCACATAAAATAAATTCCATGATATATTTGAAATCAGTATGAAGATGTATATAGTTTATGACTAACATTTTCCATGTCATCAGTTTTAAAAAAATAATAATAATAATGAAAACCCTCGAGCGTTGTTGGTGGTCTTGGTTTGAAAATCACCTTACCAGTGAACCAAGTGTCAAAACAAGAGCCTTGATTAGAAAACCAATTTACTAGTTATTCAAAGGCAAAACAATAAAATATAATATAAAAAAATACAAAATGGAAAATGGAGTAGTTGGTTAAGTTTTTTTCAAATCTAGAAATAAATTAGATAGTTTTTTACTTTTGTGATCTTGTTTCTCAACATAGTAGGACTATAATTTTATCAACAATTTTCACTTTGGCTACCATGGAAAAGGCAATGAAGACTGAATTTATGTCAAGGTATCTTAATTTACTATTTTACATTTAAATTTACTTATAAGTTTTTTTATTACATAAAGATGCACTTTTCATATCATGCATAAGGTTGGAGATTTGAGGATGACAACAAAATAAGGATTTCTAGCCTATATTGAATTAAAACATCTCTTGGCTTATGATGATAAAATAAATTCTACATATTGATACTACAAAAAATCAAAGCAATAATAGTTGTTTAAAGCATTATTTGAAATTATTTAAAGGATTATTTTTACTAAATTTTCTCCATGTTTTAATGGCACAACACAAGTCATGCTTATGTTGCTTTGTATACCAAAATTCATAGCAGGGGTTTCTCCACATAAAAACCTACTCCTACCTCCAATATATATATATATATATATATATATATATATATATATATAGAGAGAGAGAGAGAGAGCAGTAGGAAAATCTCTACACAAAAACCTGTGCATGAAAACTTAATGTAGAAAGAAGAAGGGAGAGTCTTTACAAGAATTTGTCTTTGAAAGTCTGGCATGTAGAAATGGACATACTACAGAGAAATGTATTTGTGATATTATGCCAATAAATCCAAATTTTATTTCCTATACTAAAAAATATCAAACTCTTCTTTACTTCTTCAAAGCAATATTTGAAAGTTGGAATCATCCATGGCAAATATCTAACTCATGCATATATAAAATTTTATAAGAGACATGAATAGTCGGATGCATGAGGACATACATCAGCTTAGGAATGGGAGAATGATGAGATCCAAAAATGACTCATTATATATAGCATATGATATTCTTCCTCCTTGCATAATAAGTGGATCTAAGTGTAATTTCATAACTTATGGTTTATTTAGAATAAAATAGAAAGTATATGTCATGGTTATAAATTTATAATTCATTGTTATCTCTTTGCTAGCTATTTCTAATGACTATTGGGAAAAAATTTCAAAATGTGCATTGGAGTCCATACTAAGCCAGAAAAGATTTTTAGTATGAAGAGTAATCATTCAAGAATAATGTTGGAGTAGTTTTGGAGTCTCCTACAATAGCTCTTAAAGAATATCTAGCATTTTGGCCAAGCTGCAAACTTCTATAGGGGAGCTACAAACTTCCACATCTAAGCTATAGACTTCCACATGCGAGATATAGACTTCCATGGATGAGATATAGACTTCCAAAAGTGACTACGAACTTCCATAAGTGAGTTACAGACTTTAACAAGCTTGCTACAGACTTTGATAGGCTTACTGTGGACTCTAACAGGCTTGCTACAGACTTCAATAGAACCGCTATAGATTTGCTTTGAAAGCATTTCTGAGGAATTTTAATGATTGTTTGATCCATTCTAAGATAACCAAGATAATTTACAGCTACCACATGAATGCTTTTTATTTATAGTCTTTCTATATATAAATTTTTGTATAAAGACTTTCCATTTATATATTGCATCTAAATGTAGATTTGAGAATTTCATCCCAATAAAATAGCTCTCTCCATATAATTGTTGTTCATCCCAATAAAATATCTCTCTCCATAGATTTGACATCCTTGAATGCCTTTGTACACTTAGTGCATTCCTTTATTAAGAGGGTAGCATATTTGCTAACTGCTACCTTTGGGATTCCTTTGTGTGGATTCATGCCTCCAAAATTTTATGAAGTCATGCTAATATTTCAAAAATCCCATCCAAGATGGGGTTTACTTCCCCAACTCTTTCAAGAATGCACTTATAAACCTCTAATACCTCAATAAATTAGGCTACCACCAATAATGCTTAATTTCTTGGTGTAGGCTATTCTTTGTAGCACTTCAATAGGAGATTCACCAGGGTCTCTAATTTATTCACAATGTCTCCATCTAGAGGCACTCCATCCACTAATGTTGGTTCTTAGCCAAACATTGATTTACATAAATTCAAATTTTTTACCTTAGCTTCAATGGCCTTCTTTATTTTTTGTTCCAATACAACCACTTCTTATTCGAGTGCCTTCTAGGCAGTGACCTCTTTTTCATACATGGTCACTACCTAGCCATGTTTCTTTTTTGCATTGCATGTATCAAAATCTAAAAGTATGTTTTAGCATGTGACTTCAAAATCCATTTTCAAAAATGCATCATTGGCTTGCAAAGGGGTGATATTATGGGGATCAAACCATAGTGGGTTTGGCAATGTTGGATCTTGAGAATCTAATAGGAGGTTGTTTGGAGGGATCTCAAAATGGTGCTCATCATTATACATGTCCAAAAGGAAGGACATTTGCCACCTTGTGTTAATGGTTACATCCTGGTGAAGGAAGTACAATCAAAGATAGAACATCCTATCTAGAATGCCTATTTTTTTACTGAGTGCACAGGTTGGAGGATGTATCAATCAAGGGTGATTCCCCCTTAGAGCCAACAAGATCCTTATCTTTGTGTGGTTTGTGTTGGGTGAATATTTTGTCAACTAGCTAACTGGCATTCAAAATAGTTCCTATCACCATAGAATAGGGAGATTGGTTGTCTAGATGTGTAGGTTTACTGCATCACAAGGGGACAAATCTCTCCTCTCATCAAGGGGAGGTTCCCTACTAAATATGTGGAGATATATACAATATAAATAAGCAAAAAGTAAGACACAAGGGTGAGACAAACCATCCATCTCTCTTCTTTCAGTGATGATGCACACAGACAAAGGATAAAATCTAGGCTATAAACGCTAAAGGCACTTCTCTTTTTTTAGAAGTGTCCTTACAAGAAACAACAGGAGTTTCTTTCCAAGAGTGAAATAACCAGTGATCAAAAGAACATAGGAACAATAGGATGAAACAGAGCTCAAAGTCTCTACCTCAACTGCCCAAAGGGTATATCACAAAGGATAATGGGGGCACAAAGTCACCCCAGAATCCTCAACACAAAAAGGAAAGGAAAACACAGACTGAAATCAATGGTGAAAGCACAAAGTCTTCTCATAGTTGGTTTCAGGACACTTTTTTGTTACCTTCACTAATTCTGCACACCAAATTAAATGAATAAGGACACCTTCAGATGACACAAGTCAAAATAGCACAAAGTCTGTGAAAAACCTGCTTTCTCATTCAGATAATAATGGAAATGAAATTACAACCTGAGCTCAAAGTCTCAGTCTTCTTATTTCAAAATGGGCAAAGTTTCACTCTTGTAAAGATGAGAAGTATCCTGTGTAACAAATGAGAGATTACAATATATAGCGCTCCAAGAAAGACTTGGGTGCTTGTTTTCCATAGAACAGCCCATGCTGTGCATTCAATGCCTTCAATGCATTTCTAGGTTTGTCAAAGGACTACATTGAAAATAGGGTAGCTATCTTAACTATGGTGTGCCATTCCATCCCATATGTCTTCTCCCGAGTTTGGATCATCTGGTCTATCCCCTCTAACATCTACGCAGCTATCCATTCATCTTTACTTCATGGAAGAAAATAGGCTGCGTCCTTGGCTTGGTGTGCTCAGAAGTCTACTTCATCCACTATTTCACCTACTAGAAATAACTCATGTGAAAACATTTCAGGCTTTTCCCTCTTTCTACTTTTGTCTTTTCTAGCTTTGTCTCTTCCTGCTGTGATTTGAGCTATTGGGCTATCTTTTCAGCCAGTCACTTGGTTCTTCCTTCAAGTTTCATGCTTTATTTGAATTTCAACAGATATTCCCTTACCTTAAATTTGACATCTAAGGGGCCGTCAATGGTCGCCAGCTGCTTGAACCATGTTGAACCTTGAACCCGTTGAACCACTGAAAGTTCATCAATTCATTGGTTCATTCTATCTCTTTATTTTATCGCTCCTTGGTTCAATCGCTTCTTCGCTCCTTGGTTGAACCATCCATTAAACCACTTATGCGTCGCTTTTCCTTTGACTGAGGCCGCCTTTGAACTTTTGTACCAATATTGCCCACCCTCTACAAGGGCACTTGCCTTTTTCGCTTTGGGACAGCCCCTTGAACCTTTCGATTGAACCAACTTTGGTTCAATGGTTCATTCTTCATTATTTGGCTAAGTCCTTTGTTCTTTTGCACCAAGTGTGTTGAACCAACATGGTCATTGAACCCATTGAACCTTTGAACCAAAGTGGTTCAAAGTTCAATGGTTCAAGCCTAAGTCCTTTGTCATTTGTTGATTGAAATTATTTGATTAAACCAAGGCGCTGAACCAATCCTAAAAATGACTAAGTGCTGGAAACTTGTTCTTTTGAGAGCTTGCTTCTTTCCTGTAGAGTCCGTAGATTCAAGCCTGCAGAGTCCGTAGATTTTTGAAAAGCTTGAAAAAAGAGGAATTTGAAAGCTCAAAACAAATTTTGAGAACGAAAGAGAGAAGTTTTGGTCCTAAAACCAAGATAGCTCATATGTTGTTCCAAAAATGAGTGACACTTTTGGGGACCAACAGCTGGCTTCAGTTGAGAAACTTCCTTCTATTGCAAAAATTGATTGAAGGGAGTAGAATCCAGAATCTCCAGTGCCTTAGAAGCGTGCCATTGGGCTACGGAGTCAAGCTACCCAAAAAGAAAGGCTCCAAAAAATGAAAATGAAAAGCACAAAATAGAACAAAGACTTTATAAATATACAAATGTATAGGTGAGTTTATTTGGTACTTCAAGAATTGAAGTACCTCAGATGTTGCCCCTTGCGAGGTAGTGAAAATGGCCTTCTATCTTGATAAACCAGCAAGAAGCCATTTTGCCCCAAAAATCAGTGACAGGCGAATGAAACTCTCCACCAAGAATTTAATCTCCTGTGTCTTCCTCTTGGTTCTCTTCTCTTGCTTCCCCTTGGAAAGACTTGCTTTCTAGTCCAAGAACCATAAATCTTGGTTCTCCTGCGGAGTCCATTTTTCTGATTTTGATGGGCAGTAGCCTGGTTTATTACCATAATTTATTGTTCTGATAGTTCAGTCCAGCACATGTCTTAATTTTCCCCTTCAGATGCGTGGCAGACCACCAGCTCGGCATCTCCTTTGTCTCGAGTAGCTCCCCATTCGAGTAACAAAGATTCATATTTGACAGTGTTGTTGGTGTTGCTAAACTACAACTCATGTAAAGAAGGAAGAATATCCCCCTTAGGAGATATCAACACAAACTTGGCCCCAACACCTGTAAAGGAATTGTTGCCATCCATTTCCCAGATCCAAACATCACCAAAAATAGATCTTCTGTTAGATTTCTCTTCATTAGAGATGGAAGACCCTTTTTCATTTGTACTATGCCCTACCAATCCTTATGTCTAGTTTGAATCAATTCCTGGATCACCACCTACCAGACTTTTGTCTCCAAGAACATGGATGTCCTCTGTGGTCAAGAACTAATCACCCCTGCCTGAAAACTCAAACAAAATTTGAGCTTCAGAGGCTGACGTTTGGGTATTGACATCTTGTACCAACTTGTCTAACTAATCGGGGTTGGACTGTAAGACTTCAAATCCAGTCATTTGACTTTGGTCTTTTTGACATGATCAATTATGTCAAATGACTGAATTGGACTAGGCACAGAGGATGGGAGGTCATCCTTTTGGTTTTTGGGAGGGGTGGGAGGACTGGACTACAAAATTGAAGTAGAAGTTGCAGAACTATTTAGGATACTTCTTTAGCAACCACCAGGTTCTTTGGCTAGAAAGATAGAGTGGTTCCACGTTCATCAATTGAAATTATTGGTTAAGGTCACTTCTCTATTTTTCCTTTATCAGCTTGTTGAGCTGACTGATTCTGAGACTGGGTAAACACAACATATGGTCCCTCATCTGCATCACCTTCACTTCTAGGTTCATCTTGGTAATCCAAGAAACCAATGATGGAGTTGCCAGCTGATTCTTATTTATCCTCTGTGAAGAGGTCAGTGTTATTTTCTTGATTAAACTCAGGTTGGAAAGAGAAATCATACTCTGTTTCCAAATATCCAACTGCTGAGTTGGCTAGAGGTGCTTCAATGGTGAGGTTCCTCTATGGAGGAGGAAGCTGATTGGGTTACCCTTGATGTGCCTGATTAAGGAATGTCCTCCTTGGTACATATTTTAATGGAGCAGATGGCATCCCTTGTGCCATTTGCCTTCTGAGGGCCAGCACTTCATTTGCTAGCTTCTACACCATTGGATCAGTGGTGGTTGTAGGTGAGTTATCAGAAGATGAAGAGGATTTACCTTTATTAGGGTCTCTCCTTATCTTTCCTACCAAGATAAGGTCATCTTATACCTCAATATCCAAGCCCTGAGTAGCCTTAAGGTCTATATGTCTAGCCCATCTCAACAGAAAACTCACTTCAAGCAGTTATGATTTGATGAAGAAACACATGAGATTCTGAGGTGTCAGCTGGGTGATCATGGGAATTTTGTGCCTCAACTTGTTGAACCTGGCAATGAAGTCCCTCATAGGCTCATGGGGCTCCTTCTTCATCTGAGTGAGCTGGGCCAACAAGGCATGTGCATCTCATGCAAGCTTGAATTTGGCTTCAAATTTGTCTTTCAAGGCGTCCCAGTCAGTCACTAATCCAGTCTACAGGTGGTAGAACCAGTCTACAACAGTGCCTTGTAGTGTCTCTACGAATAGCCTAACCATTATGTCTTTGAATTCCACCCCTATGACACTGCAGGCTATGCTGAAAGCTTCAATGTGTTCATCAGGGTGAACTCTCCCATCACCAAAAAAATTGGGGAAATTCTTTCTTGAACTGAGTGGTAGCTCATGCAAGGGTGGAGTTAGATTAAGTGGGACAAAAGAGTTACCCCAGGGGCCTCAAACTACCATGATGGGATTATGAAAAATGGGGATAACGCATCTTGGTGGAATGGCCAGATTGTAGGACAAAAATGGAAAAGAACTGGCCCTGCTTTAGCTTGAGGCTTGAGGCTTCAGACTGCACACTCTTTTCTAACAACTCTAGTTTTGCAAACCAGGTAAAATAATGGAAACAGAGATGGAGGATGGTAAGGCTAATGATAGTGGGTAAGACATGGAATGGAGTCACAAGACTCTATAATGGATAAGGGTTATAATGATTATGGGTAAGACACAAGTGATGTTTCAATCTAAAACTTGAGGTTCCAAATTACACAAAATTACTATGTCCCCAACAGAGTTGCCAAAAACTATTGGGTGAATATTTTATCGACCAGCTAATTGGCATTCAAAATAGATCCTATCAGCACAGCATAGGGAGATTGGTCATCCAGATGTGTAGGTTTACTACATCATAAGGGGACAAATCTCTCCTCTCATCAAGGGGAGGTTCCTTATTAAATATGTGGAGCTATATATAATATAAATAAGCAAAAACTAAGACACAGGGGTGGGACAAACCATCCATCTCTCTTCTTTCAAAGATGATGCACACAGACAAAGGAGAAAATCTGGGTTATAAATGTTGAAGGCACTTCTCTTCTTTCAGAAGTGTCCTTACAGGAAATAGCAAGAGTTTCTTTCAGGTAGTGAAATAACTAGTGATCAAAAGAACGTAGGAATAGCAGGATGAAACAAAGCTCAAAGTCTCCACCTCAACTACCCAAAGGGTATATCACAAAGGATAATGGGGGCACAAAGTTTCCCCAGAATCCTCAACACAAAAAGGAAAGGAAAACATAGACTGAAATCAATGGTGAAAGCACAAAGTCTTCTCACAATTAGTTTCAAAACACTTCTTTGTTACGTTCACTAATTCTATGCACCAAATTAAATGAATAAGGACACCTTTAGATCACACAAGTCAGAACAACACAAATTCTATGAAAAACCTACTTTCTCATTCAGATAACAATGGAAATGAAATTACAACCTGAGCTCAAAGTCTCAGTCTTCTTCTTTCAAAATGGGCAGAGTTTTGCTCTTGTAAAGATGAGAAGTCTCCTGTGTAAGAAATGAGAGATTATATATTAAAATATATAGCGCTCCAAGAAATATTTGGGTGCTTATTTTCCATAGAACGGCCCATGCTGTGCATTCAATGCCTTGAATGCATTTCCAAGTTTGTCAAAGGATTGTGTTGAAAATAAGGTAGTTGTCTTAACTATGGTGTATCATTCCATCCCATATCTCTTCTCCTGAGTCTGGATCATCTGGTCTATCCCCTCTAATGTCTATGCAGTTGTCCATTCATCTTTACTTTATGGATGAAAACAAGTCATGTCCTTGGTTTGGTGTGCTCAGAAGTCTACTCGATCCATTGTTTCACCTACTGGAAATAACTCCTGTGTAGACATTTTAGGCTTTTCCCTCTTTCTACTTTTGTGTCTTTTTTAGCTTTGTCCCTTCCTACTGTGATTTGAGCTATCAGGCTATCTTTTTAGCCAGTTCCTTCAAGTTTTGTGTTTTATTTGAATTTCAACGGATATTCCCTTACCTTAAATTTGATGCTGAGGGGTTGTCAATGGTCGCCGCTACTTGATGTTGGGGATCAACCAACAATGATTACACTTGTGAAAGCAATAAACGCGGAAATAAATCAGATAGATAAGTAACTAGAATGATAAATAGCATAGAACAAGAGATACAAGAAACCACCCTAAAAACTTGTATTAAAACTCTTTACAAAAGGAATACAATTGAAGAAACTTCTTTCTTCCACACCTCTCTCAGATGCACAAGATCTCTCTCTAGATCTCTATTCCTCAAGAGCTCTCTCTCTCAAGTACAATCAATTCCAACAACCTGGATTGATACAACTCTGTACTGTCCTTCAAACATTCACAATGTTCTACTCATACAATTCAACTCACTAAGCTAAGAAGATCTTTCCTACATATAGAATTAGGAAACTTGATCATGCACTTACAACAAACAGTTAAGCCTCTTGAACAAGGGCTCTAAAAACAATCTTGTTAATAATAGAAATGCGAACTTAAGACTAAGACTTAAACTCATCATGCAAACACTCGCTTCTGTCCTCAGAAATAACATTCTGGACGCACAGGTAACCGACGCCGGTTCCTGCCTGTTTGCCTGTGACCATCGTCGGCCGATCCTCTGCCGACGCCAGCGTTCCTCTAACTGATCCTGACCGATGTCGGTCGCTCCTGACCGACGCTGGTGACTGTGTAAACCCGAAACTGTCAAAGTATGCTCCTTGGTGAAGCTTTTAGCTCCACACCCTAACAATCTCCCACTTGGAGATAAACAGCTGCACCAGTACCTGTACAGCAACATCTTCTAGTTCCTCCATCTTCAACTCAATCATGAAGACCAACAGAAGTTGAATGAAGATTCAACTTATCCTTTGTAACTGGCTTGATTAACATATCAGCAGGATTCCTATCTGTATGGATCTTCTCCAGCTTCAACTCACCATCTTCCAATACCTGCCGTAAGAAGTGGTACCTTAGCTGTATGTGCTTGGTTCTTGAGTGAAAGGCCGAATTCTTAGCCAAATGGATTGCACTCTGATTGTCACTATACAATCTGCAACTCCCATTCTCCCTTCCAAGCTCTTCCATGAACCGTGTCATCCATATCATCTCTTTGCTAGCTTTTGTGGCTGCAATATACTCTGCTTCCGTAGTTGACAAGGCAACAACCTTCTGGAACTTAGATATCCAGCTAACCGTCGTTCCACCTACAGTAAAAACATAACCTGTGGTGCTCTTCCTGCCATCCAAATCACCTGCCATATCTGAATCTACATAACCATGTAGAGAAGTATCTGAACCTCCATAGCACAAGTGTCTACTGCTGGTTCCTCTCAGATATCTAAGGATCCACTGAACTGCTTTCCAGTGTTCCCTACCTGGATTGGCCATATACTTACTTACAAATCCCACTGCTTGGGCAATATCCGGTCTAGTACACACCATTGCATACAACAAACTTCCTACCGCGGAAGAATATGGAACCTTACTCATGTACTCTACCTCATCATGTGAATTAGGACATTGTTCTTTACTCAACTTAAAATGTCCAGCCAAATGTGTGCTTACCGGTTTAGCGTCCTGCATATTGAACCGTTTCAACACCTTGTCCACATAATCTTCTTGAGACAATATCAACCTATGATTTTTCCTGTCTCTCTTAATGCTCATGCCAAGGATTTTCTTAGCTACTCCCAAATCCTTCATAGCAAACGTTTGAGCTAATTTCACCTTAAGCTTAGAGATATCCTGCATGTGTGATCCTGCAACCAGCATGTCATCTACATACAACAATAGAATAATATATCTACCGTTATCAAATCTCTTAAAATATACACAATGGTCAGATTGACACCTACTGTAGCCATGCTCAGTCATAAACCTGTCAAATTTCAAATACCATTGCCTAGGAGCTTGCTTGAGGCCATACAAGCTTTTCTTCAACCTGCACACTAACTTCTCCTTACCCTTGACCTCAAATCCTTCTGGTTGTTCCATGTATATTTCCTCATCCAAATCTCCATGAAGAAATGATGTCTTAACATCTAGCTGCTCAAGATGCAAATCCTCAAAAGCAACCAAAGACAATACAACCCTTATAGAAGTCATCTTAACAACAGGAGAAAAAAATCTCACCAAAATCAATACCTGGCTTTTGTGTAAATCCTTTCACTACCAACCTGGCCTTATATCTCATCTGTCCATCCTCACCTTCCTTCAACCTGTAGGTCCATCTGTTCTTCAGTGTTCTCTTATCAGCTGGCAACTCAACCAAATCCCATGTTTGGTTCTCTCTCGAGGACTCCATCTCCTCAACCATGCCACGCTCCCACTGACTCTTGGACTCCACCTGTAATGCTTCTTCAAAACTCTCTAGTTCTCCACCATCGGTTAGCAATAAATAGTATAAATTAGGAGAATATCTAATTGGAGGCTTACTTACCCTTTCTGACCTCCTGATGGGTGTCTTAGACTCGTTCTCAACACGCTGTCCACCCAAATTCTCTGACAGTGACTGACCTCGGCCACCTGTAGACCTGTTACTGGCCGACGCCGGTTCTTCCTGGCCGATGTCGGTGCCTGTTCTGCCGACGTCGGTCTCTGTATGACCGACATCGGTTTCTGAACTACCAACGTCGGTTCCTAACCTGCCGACGTCGGTCTCTGTGTTTTCCTGTAAGTGATTATTTCTTTTTCCCGCGAGCTCATTTTGGACCATCACTTCGTCCAATTCTCCATTACTCTGCCCAAATTGATTCAGCTTCCTTATCTGATCACTATACATCACTTTTTCATTGAAAACAACATCACGGCTCCTAATTACCTTGTTAGTTCCTAGATTCCAAAGTCTGAAACCAAAATCATCTGAGCCATAGCCAATAAACGTGCACCTCATAGACTTAGCATCAAGCTTCTTTCTATTTTCCTTATCTACATGCACAAAGGCTTCACAACCAAAAACTTTGAGATATGAGAGATCTACCTTTTTACCTGTCCATGCCTCTTCTGGAATTCCACCATCCAGAGATGTAGAGGGTCCTCTGTTAATCAGGTACACTGTGGTGTCAACAGCTTCTGCCCAAAACTCTAAGGGCAACCCAGCATGCAATCTCATACATCTTGCACACTCCATGATTGTTCTGTTCATCCTTTCAGCAATACCATTCTGCTGAGGTGTCCTTGGAACCGTCCTTTGCATATGGATTCCGTGTGTGTAACAATACCAGTTAAACTTAAGACTGCAGAACTCACCGCCATTGTCGGATCTCAAGCACTTCAATCTTCTGCCTGTTTCATTCTCAACCATAGCTTTCCAAATCTTAAAACTCTCAAAAACATCAAATTTCTTTTTAATACAGTAGATCCATACCTTTCTTGTAGCATCATCTATGAACGTAACATAGTACCGTGATCCTCCAATAGAGGCTACCTGAGCCGGTCCCCACATGTCTGTGTGAACAAGCTGCAACTTATGCCTTTTCTTAGTAGACCCAGTCTTGAGAAAACTAACCCTTTTCTATTTTCCAAATACACAATGCTCACAAAATTCTAGATCCATACTTTTCAAATCTGAAAGCATACCTTTAGACTTAAGAATTGACATCCCCTTCTCACTCATGTGGCCAAGCCTTGAGTGCCACAATTTAGCATCCACATCTGAAGTAGATAATACAGAAAGAGAAATATCAGTAACACAATTACATAAATAGAGAGTACCTACTCTCTTACCTCTGGCCATAACAAGTGTGCCCTTGGTCACCTTCCAAGATTCTACTGTGAGAGTTATTGTACAACCCTCATCCCCTAACTTTCCTGTAGAAATCAAATTTCTCTTCAAGCTAGGAACATGCATCACATCTCTCAACACCCATGTGTTGCCATTCTACATCTTCAGCTGCACTTTACCTTTGCCAATAATCTTACAAGGCTCATCATCCCCTAAGTACACTATTCTAAAATCTCCATGGATATAGTCACTGAAATATTCTCTGTTAGGGGTAGCATGGAAAGATGCACCAGAATTTAATACCCAAGATTCTATATTATTATGCAAAGAGAAAATTAGAGCATCTTGTGCAATACCTGCAACCTTTGCCTCTTCCTTTCCTTCGTGCTGATTGTCCTCCTTAGGCTTTGACCAGCAATCTCTGCTTATGTGCCCCAACTTTCCACAGTTCCAGCATTGTGGCCTTCTGCCATTTTTGGATTTGGATCTGCCTCTTCTCTTAGATTTAGATCTTGATCTCCTCTTGCTCCTTTCTTTTTGCCTTCCCCTGCTCTCGAGATTTAAAGCGTTCCTAGATGTCTCTTCTGTGCTTTTCCTGCGAATTTCCTCATTCAAGATAACACTAACAACATCCTCTACTTTTAAAATATTTGAAGCAGAAGCAGTATTAGAAACTGCCATTACCAAGCCATGCCAGCTTTCAAGCAAAGAACATAATATTAAAAGAGCTTTTATTTCATCATCAAATACAATATTGACTGAACTTAACTGATTAACAATTCCATGGAAATCATTCAGGTGATTAGATACAGATCCACCTTCTTGCATATGCAAATTAAATAACTGCTTCATAAGATATACCTTATCAGAAGCTGAGGGTTTTTCATACAAATTTGCTAACGTAGTCATTAACTCTACCGTTGTTTTTACCTGTGATAAATTGGATATCACAGTGGATGCTAGACTCAGTCTTATAGACCCCAGAGCCTTTCTGTCAAGAACTTCCCATTCTTCATCCTCCATGTCCTTGGGCTTCTTTGCAATCCCACCTAACGGTAAGTAAAGATCCTTCTGATATAGATAGTCCTCTATCTGCATTCTCCAATGTTGATAGTTCTTGCCATTAAACTTCTCCATTCTCAATTTACTTTCTTCAACCATTGCTTCTCCCACTCAAACAGAAATCCCTGCAGAAACCCCTGTGAGCAACCTGTAATCCAAACACACTACACAGATCTGAACCACCTGTTAGTGAACCTGAGCTCTGATACCACTTGATGGGGATCAACCAACAATGATTACACTTGTGAAAGCAATAAACGCGTAAATAAATCAGATAGATAAGTAACTAGAATGATAAATAGCACAGAACAAGAGATACAAGAAACCACCCTGAAAACTTGTGTTAAAACTCTTTACAAAAGGAATACAATTGAAGAAACTTCTTTCTTCCACACCTCTCTCAGATGCACAAGATCTCTCTCTAGATCTCTATTCCTCAAGAGCTCTCTCTCTCAAGTACAATCAATTCTAACAACCTGGATTGATACAACTCTGTACTGTCCTTCAAACATTCACAATGTTCTACTCATACAATTCAACTCACTAAGCTAAGAAGATCTTTCCTACATATAGAATTAGTAAACTTGAGCATGCACTTACAACAAACAGTTAAGCCTCTTGAACAAGGGCTCTAAAAACAATCTTGCTAATAATAGAAATGTGAACTTAAGACTAAGACTTAAACTCATCATGCAAACACTCGCTTCTGTCCTCGAAAATAGCATTCTGGACGCACAGGTAACCGATGCCAGTTCCTGCCTATTTGCCTGTGACCGTCGTCGGCTGATCCTCTGCCGACGTCGGCATTCCTCTAACTGCTCCTGACCGATGTCAGTCGCTCCTGACCAATGCTGGTGGCTGTGTAAACCCGAAACTGTCAAAGTATGCTCCTTGGTGAAGCTTTTAGCTCCACACCCTAACACTTGAACCATGTTGAACCTTGAACCCGTTGAACCACTAAAAGTTCATTGGTTCATTGGTTCATTTTGTCTCTTTGTTTTATCACTCCTTGGTTCAATCGCTTCTTCGCTCTTTGGTTGAACCATCCGTTGAACCACTTGTGTGCCGCTTTTCCTTTAACTGAGGCCGCCTTTGAACTTTTGAACCAATGTTGCCTGCCCTCCGCAAGGGCACTTGCCTTTTTCACTTTGGGGCAGCCCCTTGAACCTTTCGATTGAACCAACTTTGGTTCAATGGTTCATTCTTCATTATTTGGCTAAGTCCTTTGTTCTTTTACACCAAGCGCGTTGAACCAACTTGGTCGTTGAACCCATTGAACCTTTGAACCAAAGTGGTTCAAAGTTCAATGGTTCAAGCCTAAGTCCTTTGTCATTTGCCGATTGAAATCCTTTGATTGAACCGAGGTGCTGAACCAATCCTGGAAATGACTAAGTGCTGAAAACTTGTTCTTTTGAGAGCTTGCTTCTTTCCTACAGAGTCCGTAGATTCAAGCCTGCAAAGTCCGTAGATTTTTGGAAAGCTTGAAAAAAGAGGAATTTGAAAGCTCAGAACAAATTTTGAGAAGGGAAGAGAGAATTTTTGGTTCTAAAACCAAGATAGCTCATATGTTGTTCCAAAAATGAGTGATGCTTTTGGGGACCAATAGGTTGCACTCTAAAATTTTGAAATCTATGTCAGTATCTAAAGAAGTGATATTGATGGCCATCCAACTCATATTTAGAGTATCATAACCATCCCCCTCTTCACCAAATGGACCCCCAATGTCTAATGGTGAGTCATAAAAGGTGGTCTCCTCCTCTCGTACTGGGGAGGGTGTCTTCTCAAAATCAAAATCCTATACCTCTTCCTTTTGGCTTACAGGTTATTCATGCATTGGTTCCTTCTCTAGTGTACTTTATGGAATATCCCCTGATGGAAAAACCCTTGGTGGTGATTCCTATGAAGTTATTAAAGGTTTTAAAGGTGAATTTGGTGGTGGAGGAACCTACGGAGGTGAAGGCAGGGGTGGAGGAACGTACAGAGGTGAAGCTCTAGGTGGAGAGTCTAGGTAGAGAAGGTCTAGGTGGGGAAGCCCATGGTGGTGAGGGTCTAAAAGGTAGTGCCTAGGTAATCCTATACCATTTTGAAGGATCTTGATATGAACTTATGCTAGCATCATGCCTAGCTTGCTTCTTTTTCACCAGTTGAGGTATTGGTGGAAGTTTTTCTTGAGTCTACTCTACATCTTTTGAAGTATTCTTCTTGGATCATAACATGTAGAATAGATTATGCACCTATTCTCCCACTCATATCTTTTTGACCTTGATATTAGTTTGATCAATTTCCCATTTCTCTCAGTAGCCCTTCTTACTAGAATAGACGTACATCTTCTGGAGAGTGTGAATTTCCAAGTTGATTTGGTCTACTTACAAGGCAAGAGGTTGTGCATAAAAAATGTGGTTTACTGAGTTGATGAAGTACCGTACCAAAAAGGCATAGGGTAGCTTTAACCATGAAGAGAGTTTTATAGATGGGACCATCTTGATGTGCACCAAAGAAAAGTGTTACTTTATAATAAATTGAACTTGTTTTCCAACCCTATTAAGAAAGTCTTTAGGAATGTGCCATTCATTCCCAAATGCTTACTTCATTCTATCAAACCATGATTTCATCTTATTTTTGTAAGTGGGGATGATGTGCCTAGAACATGTGAATGCCTTATAGCACTTAGCAGGGAACTTGTGTTTAGGTGGATATGCCCACTTAATCTCTCTTATGGTCTAGTCAAGTACATTGATCTCATCAAACACCATTAATAACAAAAATACCCCCATAAAAACCTATGATCGGGTATTTGATGGGTTTTATTAGCATCTTCAATGATTTTGTGGGAAAAATACATGGCCCAATTATACTTCAAGCCCTCAATTACATGGTGAGAGATGTAGAGGTGGGCCATATCCACCTCTTTCCAATGATCCCTGCCACCAATCTTGGTCATTATGATGCACACCACTACTCGAACGGTAAGATCCTGTAGGTTCTTAATATGCATGACATGGCCCTCCTTTTGGTACATTAACACTATTACTATCTTCCTTATCTCCTTTGAGTCCTCTAAATTGAACTTTGAATCCATTTTAGAGCACTCAAGCCCTGACACCTTACTTATCCTTTTGGGTGTAATTTTCATGTTGCACCCAACAAAATAGAGGTAGTCCTTGTGGATGCATGAGATTAGAAACTTAATTGATTTAACTGGTTTTCCAAAGTGTGGAAAGTTGAATAATTGAAATAAACCCATAGTATCCAAGGTATTGAAAATTTTGAGGTCATACACCAATTGGTTTTTAGTGTTCTATCACTCAACTCAATAGTTGTTTTGTAAATCAACTTCATTCCCAGGTTGATGGTGATTGTAATCAAAGATGGTATAAGAGGGTACTTTTGAGACCCAATTTTCCACACCTATCACCATCTCTGGGTACTACATTTCCTCTATCATTAATAGCGAGGGTAGAGATGATCGTACCTTATTTACTTGGCATGCCATCCTAACCTCTTCTCCTTTTGTGTGTTGTGTATGTTCTTCAATTGTCTCTTCCCTGATTAACATTACTTCACCTCTAAGTGCTTCTTATTCCTCTACTATAGTTGGAAATGGATTAGTTCTTAAAGCCTTCTTTTTAGGTCGCATCACCCTTTGAGGATCCCAAAGGTTGAGGCACGATCATAAAACATTCCCAAAGGAATACATGATTACTATGTAGATGACTTCATCTTTCCTTACTTGGCTACCCTCTAATGGTGGACATCTACCTCTACAACTTTCAACTTCTAGTTTTTTATATCGTGGTCATACTTCATAGTTAGCTTTATACTTGATTACTTAGCTTGATGTTTAGCTCAATAGTTATTTACAAAATTTTGATGTTGTTTACCTACTCCAGAATCACTCTAGCTTAATTCATTCTTTGTCTCTATAAACTCAAATGGAAGCAAAGTTAAAAAGTAACAATGAGCTTCCTTGTCCTTTTATAGGCTCAGGGGAGTAACCTGCATTTACTACACCCTTTCCTTTCATCCATCACTTCTCATTATTAATGCACTTATAATGGCCACCATTCCTCGATCGTTACTGCTCTCCATAAACACATTTAACGGTATTGTCTTGTCACGATGTTGGCTCATTTATCACAACCACTATTTCTTTCACATTAATGACACATCTTATCCTACATTTTTCTTTGAAGTGGAAGACAATTGTGTCTCGTGATTTTATTTAAAGTGGAAGATAGTTATTCTATTTATTATGAATTTTCAAAATATTTGGTGGGAATATCTTATCCTTGGGATATTTAACTTGTGAAACTTAAGTATATTGCATGCTTTAAGTAGCTTGTGTGCCTTAAGTTACGTGTGCATCCTTAAACATAAATATAGATACCTTTTACCCCACACTAAAACTATGTTGTGGTCTTCCACAAAAGTACAATTACAAAATTTAAACTACTCTATATTAAATAAATGTTGTGCATAATAAAGGCAATGCTTTTATTGAAAAAAAAAATCCTAGACTAATAGCATAAGCCTTATTGTTTAAAAAAAACTAAACTATCCAAAGGTGAAATACGATCATGGTTGGTTTCCATTGTAATGTCTAAGAAGAAATTGACCATCTAACCTTTGTAATTGACAAGCATCGATAGGATAAATGTTATGAATTTAAAAATGACCATCCCAGTGAATTTTAAGTTTTCCATAATGACACATGAACTTAGAGTCATAGAGAAAGACTTTCATCCTAGGGGTAAATGTTTTATGCTTCATGTGTCGATTATACCATGCCTTTTATTTGCATTTATCCACATCTTGACTCTAATGAGCAAGTAGGCTTCATCAAGCTACAAAAAAGTATTCAAGCATGTTTTCAAGAATGACTCCTCATCCAATTACACAATCTACATAATACAAAGAGATGGTACCAACAATTTAACTGGTAGAACTGCCTCTTTGCCATACACCAAATTGAATAGTGTGCTCTTGTTTATGTGACTATAGGTTGTTCGATAAGCCCAAAGTACCACATATACTCTATCATCCCATTCTATTTGGCCAATATTACAAATTTTTGTAAGTGTTGTGCCTAAGATTTTATAGAATGCCTTGGTAGTTTCATTAGCCTGGGGGTGATATGGTGTTGTTTTGTGATGAGTAATCATGAACTCAGCATGTAGGATGCGAATAGTTTCATTTAAGAAATGGGTACCATGATCACAAGTAAAACTTAGTGGGCATCCAAATTGGGTTATGATATATTCCTAAATGAAGTACATAACAATAGCAGTAGTATAATCCCTCATTGGCACAAATTTAGCCCAATGCATGGGATAATTAGTTGCTATAATGATATAATGGGAACCTATTCATTATCCAGTTGAATTGATGGGGCTGAAAAAATCAATGGCCCACTTCTCAAATGGTTCTTGAGATATAATTGGATGTAGAGGCATGACATCCCATCAATTTGGTTTTCTTACGTGCTGACAAATGTCACACTTCTTAACATATATCTTGGCATCTTGAAAAAGGATAGGCCACCATAACCTAGCTATTAAAACCTTTCGCATGATAGCCTCTTCATCATAGTGTCCACTTCTAATGCCCTCATGAACTTATTGGAGTACTTCAGAGTGCTCATGTTTCATGATACAACATTAAATAATTTCATCTCAGCTAAGGTTGTAGAGGTCCCCTCTGATGAGCTAAAATGGTGTGGTGTAGATCATGAGTTATTTCTTGGTCTGAGGAGTCACACAGTCAAGTGTTGAGCTAGTAGTTAAGAAAATAGTAATATCTTTTAATTCCTTAGGAACACGAGTGACACAAAATATTTGAACATTGGGTAAATCATCTTGAATATCACGTGATGGTTCTCTAGAATCAATACGAGAAAGATGGCTAGGGTTACAATTAATTTTTCTTAGTTTGACCATGACATAGAACTAAAATTCTTGAAACAAAACTATCCAATGGCAAATGTGTCCATGCAGCACATGTTTATTTTCAAGATAGTTTAAAGCTTCATGATTTGTATAGAATACAAAAGGAGTTTCCAATAAAAATTGATGAAATTTCTATAAAACATAAACCATTGAAAGTGCTTCACACTCCGTGTTGGTGTAATTCCACTTAACTGGAGTAAGTTTCCTAATAGAAAAATAAATAGGTTGATCAAGGTGAATTTCACCTGGTTTTTGCAAGGATTTCACCGCCTACCATTCTATAGGCATCAACATAAACATGGAATGGTTTTGTATAATCAGGGAACTGTAGGATTAGATCGGTAATAAACTTGTCCTTTAAGGCCTCAAAGGCTTCTTGGAAAGAGCAAGTCTATATGAAGTTCTCATTATATTTTAAGATTTCCTCTAGAGGCATGACAATATTTGCATATACACGAATAAATTTCCTATAATAACCTGTATGTCCTGGAAAGGTGTGGACTTTGCACTGAGACTTGGGTGCTAAGAGGTGAAGAGTGACAGATACTTTTGTTGGGTCTATCAAAAGTCCATCCTTTCAAATAATATGTCCTATAAGAACATTAAAAGATGTAGCAAAGAGACACTTCTTTAGATTCAGTGATATTTGTAAGACTCAGCAATGCTTAACCATGATCCATAGATTAGAGCAATGTCAGTTGACCAAGCCATAGACTATCCAGTCATCCAAGTAGACTTAAATAAATTTATGTATGAAATATTTAAAGGTCTCAACAGCTATATGTGAAAAAACAATAGGTGAATTTTTCAACCAAAAAAACATAACAGTATATGTTAAGGATCCCCATTCAATGGCAAATGTAGTCTTAGGTTGATCCTCCTCGGTGATCTATACCTAATGGTACCTAGAAAATCCATCTGTGAAAGTATAAATTTCACATCCAGTGACACATTTAAGTATTTCTTCTATGAATGATGTTGGGAAAGGATCAATAATGAAAGATGCATTAAGTATCTAGTAATAAATGCAAATTTTAATACATACATATTTATTTATACTTATCACCATGGGATTAACCCACTCAATTTCATCAATTAGGGTGATCACTCTGGCATGCAACATACTGTTAATTTCTTCCTTCATGCATACCCATAGATTTAGATTCATCCTATATGGCCTTTTCTTGATTGGTCAAGTGACATCAACCAGTTTGATATGCATTTTGCCTAGAGATGGATGAACACCTTTTACCTCATTGTAGCTTCTTGGGAATACATCTTAGTATTATTTGAATAACTTAAATATCTTTGAAACTTATATGTCAGTATAGTAGTTACCTGTAGTAGCTATTTTTTATTCTTCCTTTGTGTCGATGTTGCATTAGACAATTTGAATTGGTCTAGAGTAAAGGTGGTATGTGTTGGGACTAGTATTATGAATAGTTTTTGTGTCAGAGTCCATAAGGACTCCAATTGATTTGCCGAAGGGTCAAGTGGGATGGACACTTCACCTTCCTCTACCTAAAATACTAGTTTCTACTTCCCAAGGAATATCTCTTCATGATATTCCTGATCAAAGATAGGGTCCGGCATGGGAATAAGTTCTATAGATATATCATTAAATAGGACTAACCCTTATTTAGGGACATCATGGATATATATTAAATGACCTTCAATGGGACAGGTCACTAACAACTACTTCACGCATAGCTTAGAGAGTGATGCGCAAGTCCATTCTCAAAGATGAGTAAGATAATGTTGAGTTCACATTTTCTTTCAATATATGCCAAAAATGGGTACCCATATGTTTCTCTTTGTGAACATACCATGCTCTTTCCCAGGTTCATAAAGTTCCATAGAAAGAATTTACCCATAGGTACTCTGGCAAGAAAGACTCTTTAGTCTTCCACATGGATTCACAAGCTCCAATGTGTGGCTCAAGTGTTCATACTCTACAATAACTGATTGTTCCCCATATTTAATTCTCATCATGAAACTAGTGATGCAAAATAGAGCATACTTGATCCCATTAGATAAGCCTATCATTATGGGTTTGCCACCACCTTTTAGTTGTACCATCAAAGACATGAACTAATGATCATATACGATCATTATCAGAGTTCTAAAAGTCTTTAAGATGTTGGATAATGTCATGGACTTCCATTTGTCTATGAAATAAAGGAGCTTAACCAAGTATTTCTTATGGTACATCCATCATTGGTCCCCTCATGACTTATCTCATGATAAGGCAAACAAATTTGTGGCATTTATGATACTGGCACAGAACATTCTCATGACTACCAATGGCACTACACACTCTTCCAATGAGGTCATAGTCATCGTGGGCCCAACAATTATAAGCATTGCTTGAAGTATTAGAAAGGGATTGAGTATCTATCCATTAAAGGATTCCATCAAGATTCAGATCATGTTGATCACCATCTTTGGCTGTGACATTATAAATGTGGTTAATATCTTCTTCCACATTAGCAAGTTCCACATATGGAGACCCATGTGTTTGATCTAATGGAATCACAATGCATTGATCAATATTCTCAAAACTAATGTAGTGATTTTTGAAACTTAAGTCTACATTTTTTTCATAACACCAAGGTTACCCAAATAGCGATAGAAAATTATCTACCTTAGCTAACTCAAGAACTTCAAAATTAGCTTTGAAAGGCACTCTAAGGATATCCACTGTTGCATTATTGAGGACACCAATTAGTAGAGCATGAGTTTTATTAGCCATAAATAAGACGTGTGGAGATGATTGTAATGATGGACTAGCAATTTTTTGCCATGGATCCTTAATAAATATGTTAACCTTAGCACTAGTGTCAACTAAGATGCCCTAAATCACCCAACCGTTGATGGTAACATTTATTATTATTTCTTTATCCTCTTGAGGGATAGGAAGAATAGGGGTATATTGTCATTAAGCATGATTTAATCAATGATCCTAAGTTTATCAAGTCATTCAAGGTTGAGCATCAATTGGTGTTTGTACCTAGTTTTTAAGCCAAGTACTCAATTATGGGACAATGTCTTCATCTAGCATATGCTTGCAAAGCTCCTAAAAATAATCTCATGCCACATTTTGAGGTTTTTTTACCTTTTGCATATCATCACTTTGTGTTGCTTCTTGGTCCTTAAGAAACTAAATTTCTCCTTGTAGTTCTTGTATGAATGTCATAGTGTCCTAGAGTATATCCTTCTATTGTTGGGTATCAGGATACTTCCTTTCCCAAGGCTCTTCATGTTGTACCTTCTCAATAGGAATTGAGGTAGACTAAGATTTTCCACCGCTACACTTAATGATATTCACCTATTGAACTATTAGGGTGTTTGAGTGTGACTGCCAATGAGATTTCTCAATATGAATCATACCTGCACCCTTTTCATTTCTTTCCTTAGTAATGGTCATGTATAATTCAAGGCATTCTTCCAATCGATGTTCCTTTTTACAAAAAGTACATGTTGGGTAAACTGGACAATCCCTTTTATAGTGGTCCAAGGATCTACACCTATCACATGTCTTTACTGGGAAATGACCATCTCCTCATCTTTGCCCTCCACCTCGACCATAATAGCCACCATTATCTTGATTGTTAGACATAGAGGTTCAGCATGTATTGTGCATGTGTGCTTCATGGATATCACTAATTAGCTGACAATCATTTATGTCATTGGTGTATACATCACATATTTTCAAATATTCAGACACCTTCAAATGTGTAGATCATTGTAATAGAGGACAAGAGCGTACATCATGCTCTTCATGGAAAAATTCACATGACTAATCAAATATAATGTGGATGTTTTTTCATGGGTAGTTGCTTTCGATATGACCTTAAGACTCGTAATCGATACACCAAAGACCATTATGAGTATCATACACATTGTTTGCAATTAGTTTTCTAAGTTGCAATGCCATTGAATCTATTTATGATTCCATGAAAAGATTAATTCTAGTTTCAATACTACTAATAGCTTCAACATAGATCCAAAACTTCATATGGGCTAGTGAATGTCTTCTGGGATAGTGTTCATTGAAAGGGAAGCAACAAACCTCCCATGAACCATTGTGCATGATGAGCAGCATTTATTTCAAATGACATCTTTGATATGTGTATTTAATCATGCTTCATATGTCTATACACTTTTAGTGAGCTCTTGTTTTATATCTTTCAGTGTGGCAATATTTTATTGTTCAAATTTAGGAATGCCAAATTCTTTAAGGAATGTCCTTTTGAGATGATCACAGTTAATTACTGATTGTTGATTGTCAAACTTCCTATACCACTTGTATGCTCTTTTTAAAAGTGTAGTCATGAATTGTGTGGCCTTTAATTCCAAATAAATTATGCCTCGCACCCTCTAAATGAGTTTGCACTTATGGACATGTTCTACAACATTTTCCATGCCTCAATATTTAGGTAGGTGAAGCATCATTTCATAATATACTATTGGTAGTTGAGGTGCTTGAACTGGTGGCTATTGATAACCCCTATATCTTGTTCCTTTAGGGGGAAGTCCACCATTTCCTCCCATACCACCTCCTAGTCTACCTCTAATGCCTCTAACATCAATCCCTGTGTTGTGGGGCATGGTAACTGGTTCATTAATAAGATTTGGGCCTAGATTCTATCCAATATGAATGCCAAGTCTACCAGGGATCCCAAGTTGAGCCATGAAATTCCCTTGAAGAGGAAAAAAAGTGTTAATATTGTATGAGTTATAATTGACTCAACTTTATTTCCCTTATCGAATCAGTTTTTGATTCCACACTGTCTATATCCCAATTATGTATACGTAGTTTGTCTGATTCAAAAGCATGAGTGCACATTATGGTTGGGGAACTTGGTTGGTTCAAACTTGGTTCTTTAATTTATGTTTTCTAACTAGTTTCTCCTTCATATGATAAAAGTGGCATGGGGTATGGTTCAAAAGTGATGGAGTCCTCTTTGTGTGTTTTTGCTTCCCTATGGATCGTAACAATACCTCGTAAGTTCTCATGATCACTTCCCATGTTACTCACTCCTATGATCCTCTACCGAGCTTCAACATATTTTCACTTCCTTAATGCCCACTGACCGGCTAACATTCTGAACTTAAAATATTTTACCAACACTTCTCTATTCCCATTCTAATTATGCTACTCATGCAAAGATAGATTTAGCTCTCTATTGGCAAAGTTTCAACTCCACAGTCAATAAACAACTTCTTGACTTCTAATGGGAAGTGTCTAATATACCGACCATGTAGTTCTATAATAAAATGGAACATGGCTTCTTCAAGAAAAGAGTAAGTGGTTACAATATAATCCAAAATGTAGCTATTCAACACTCTTTTCCATTAGATATTAACATCTCATGTCCATAGTGTTCCTAGTCATGCTAAAGCCCTTTGACATTCTAATGTCCAAGATTGCCTTCTCCCAAAATTATGTGATCAACCTTGAGCATAAGCAGATATCCAAGTATGCAAATGAATAGGGACATTAACAAAGAAAGTTTCATATAATGCACTATAGATATTTTATTCTACCCACTAATGTGTATAAACTCATGGTTCAAGAAAAGGAACCACAAAATTATCCTCAAGCCTAGTAATCCATTATTTCATACTTTTATGGGTAATACATTTAAGCATCTTTCATTACTATGCAATAAGTGCTAAGGGTCCTAACAATAGAACCAAAATGTTGGGTTTTTATTCTTTAATTAGGTTTTTAAGTGCTAGAGTGTAGCCCTAATGAGCTAGTGCATTGGCCCTTCATGCAACATTGTGGTCTTGCATGCTCACCCAAAGAATGCAACAAGAGACTAGTTCTTATGGGTTATGTTGTACAATAACATACTAGTCATATTCTTGAGTTCAAATTTATATCTAATTAGAGGTTACACAAAAAAATAAATACACTACTTTGGTCCTTGTCTTATTAAGCTCAACAACCATAATTACATAGAGAAATTCCATGGAGTTCAAAGATTGTTATGCAAAATCTAAAAGTAAAAGCTGTATAAATATCATAATGAGTTACAACTACAAGTTACTTAATGAAAACATACCATTAGATGCATAACCATCAATTATCTGGAATGTTAACAATAGAAATGATTGTAATATTTGTAATCCTATATTATGTTTCAATAAATAATATCCAATTTTAGTCACCTTACAATGACTTCATATAGGGGTATTTACACTTATTTTTCCCTACCCAAGTAATTACATAATAAATGACATGAGTGATTGGCCAACAAACTCTCTATGGACTAAGAGTCATGGTAGTTTATCAACTATTTTCTCCTAAGAACCTGGGCCTTTGTGCCCCCTATATTCTTGTTCTATGCTAGATCCTTATTGCCATGTGTCTTCCTCTATGTGGGTCAGTGTGAAACTCATGATGGTTAAATTTTGGATAGCCTTTGAGAATCATTCCTCAACCATCTCCAACTTCTCATGTGTTCCCCAAGTCTTTCATTATTGTTCTGAGTCTTATGCTCTTAGGTTTATTATAGTTATATGTCATTTTTGACTAGGTCTTCTTGAGATGGTGCTTCCATGCCCTTCTTCTTTCATGCCTCATTGGTTTCATGCCATAGTCCTCCTATGCCAAGCTATTTTCATGCCATAGTCTTTATGCATTATGCTCCTCTCACATCATGTTGGTTCCATGGCAAAATACCAAATTACTTAGTCAAAATTTGGGGTCCAACAAATTTAATTTCTACAAGTGTGATTTAATTTCATGCATGTATGATTTAATTTCTTCAAGAGTGCTTTTCAATTTATAAAAGTGTGGAGTGTGGTATAAGTGACCATTTGCCAAATATCTCTTTCTCCTATTACATATTACATTTGGACACCAACCCTAGATTGACATTATTAAATAAAGGGGATTGATGAGTCTCATCACTAAGATATTCCTATATAGATTAAGTTGATCTTGAATAGGTGTATATGTAAAATAGAGGTGGACAAGACAATATATGGGTAGATGGATTGAGAAAAAGTGTGTTCAAGAGTTAGATGTATATGCATTATTCATGTATCTCAAAGTATGTCAAATTTGATGTTGCTAAAGTGTATAATACCAAATGTAGGTGTCTACAAATGCCTTCCTTTAAATCTAGTTTTTAGAATGCTAAATTAAAGAGATAAAAAAATAAATTTGGTACCTTGGATAATCGTGTTTTGTGTTGATAGGTATGACAAGAATGTACCATTTTTCTCTATGTGAAATTTCAAAGAATACATGCATAGATTAATACATCATTGTGATGATAAATTTGAATAATTGAATCACTTTAAATTGAAAACCTAAGGAATGATTACACCTAATGGTATATGAACCAAGATACCACTTGTTGAATTTTATTGGAGAATATCATGGGGTGATCATGCCCCAAGGAGATGCAATTGTTAGAACCACGAGTTGAGGAGAGTAAATTCCCCAACTACCACTAGAAAAGGAGTGATAGAAGTTGAGTGAATCAACAAACTCAACCACATTACTCTAAATATCATAAAAACTCTTTGTGTAACCTTAAAATCAGGTTTGTATGCCAAAGTGGAACCTCAAGTTCATATGTAAAAGTGGAACCCCAAACCAAGTTCATATGTAAAAATGGGATCCTAAAATAAGTTTGTATGTAAAAAGATCAACTATTATTATGTAATACCATTATTCCCCACTAATCCTCAATATAAAAGATATAATAATGTTTTTATGAAAAAAATACATGCCCTAATATGATCTATTTGTCCCTTAAAGTGATACAGAATGTCAACATTTGTATATCAAAATGTCTCAATTGTTCTTCAGAATCATGTAGAATGCCCCAAATATGTCTCAATATGTGAAATGATTGTCATGACCTGATTATATGAAACAAACGCATTATACTCCCACACTTTTTATATGATGGATGAATCATACAAATAACTCATCTCAAAAGAAAGAGTTATGGAAATCATGTGTTATATATAAAAGCATAATCATGTAAATCATATATACAAGCATGATAAGATACAACCTTGTAGAATAGTTTTAACCATTCAAGCACATATGAAACATGTAATCTAAGGCAATGGTCATACAAGTGTCAATATCAAGTAGGTATATCAATTATATATGAAGCGATAATAATCACAACAGATGCATGATACAAATCATAGAAATGTCAATAGATTGTACATAATAAAAATATGCATGATATAGATCATAACACTAAGCTTATGGTAATAGTCAATTTTTATCATAGAAAATATATGTAACCACACACACACATACAATATCATGATAAAGAAGCACACAAACATACAAGACATGACACAAATTTGACACAATACAGACATGATGCGGCCATAACATGGAGTAGAGGATCCTCTGGCATAACTAACACACAACATGACAAGAACCCATCAAAGCACCAATAAATATAGAATAGTTATCATAACACATACTAATGATTAGGCAATGCATATTCACTAAAATTAAAATTTAATTATAAAAGATGCACTTGTAACTATCCTTTTATACACACTTAGCTCATGCTCAATTCCATAGTTTTGAACTATTATTCCTATACTTCTATGCAGATGACCCCATACCTCAAAGTAAATCTGATACTAAAATTTCCTATTCCTCAACACAAATAACCTAGACTCATTATTTGATTGATTTACACTTTCAGTTTAGGTCTCTATGATTTAGACAATGCCACTCATTTAGGACATTCCTACTTGTCAGTAGTGTCTAAATCTGCCAGTTTCATCCTCTTGCCAAATAACAATTGGTTATTCAAATTAAAATTCACCACAGTGGGTCATACCACACATTTTAAAAATCCCATTTGAATAAATTCCTAAAAACCCACTATAAAGCTACAATTTAAAACCATTTGTTCACTAGAGGCTCCTATGATTAAAAAACACTATAATATCTAACTACATATTGAGAAAAAAGCATCAAATTCTCCCAATTCTAAGTCCACATGGTCTTGAGATAGATTTGAATACATCTCCAAGGCCACAATTCATTTTTAAAGCACATAAAAACACCAAAATTGCACCAACATATATCATTACACTAGTATTTCACACACACCACCATAACATGGGAGAACTACATGGAGTTTGATCCCTCTTCAGAGTATTGGTATGTAGGTAATGCTCAACACAAGGGGTGTTGATGTAAAGCACAACTTCAACCTCTTACCCCTTTTTCACATTTATTTTGTTTATTCCTTATTATATATTGAATAAGGGTTCCAAGTGAAGGAAAATGTGCATAATAGACTCCAAAGTTAATCAAGTGACCTTGATCACACACATATGACCTACAAGCAAAGGCACACTAATCTAAATTTACACATAGAGATAAAAATCCTATCAAACATCAATCCACCCTATAGATGCCACTTAGGTTGACCTTATTTGAATAGTGTAGCCTTGTCCCAAGTATATGTGGAGCCATATCCTTGATTCATAGTGACATCACATAGTCTCACAACCAATCACACAGTCCCTATTGTAATATTTTAGATATGAGTTCTAGCTAAGTTATTTATCTTAGTTCTTTCCCTTCTAATCTTTTTCTATAAAAAGTAAGTTATAAATCTATCTTATGTGATTTATTGCATATCTCATACATTATAATTTTACTCAATAGTTTGTCAAAATTAGATTAACACATTGTTTAATTTACTAATTTCTATAAAATATGTTGGTGAACCCATGTATTGATTAAATATTTCAAAACCCTAACCATAGATGTTAGGGTTTCTTTCCTTTTTTTTATTATTTACAATTATTGTATTAGGTTTTTAGAATTGGTAATTTTTTTGTTAACAATAATCTTCCAAGTTTCTATTTCATCTTTTAGACAATACCTCACTTAGAAGAATTGCTAGACTAAGTGGTACTCAAGTTGAGCTTTTCTAAATTTTAGTTGATAATACCATAATGGTAGAATTAGTTAATAGATATGGTGACAAGGATAAATAATAATTAAAAATGTTTATTTCAAAGAGTCCAAATACGAAAGATGTGTTTTTAAAAATCATTAGAGAACAAATAAATAAAGCATCTGAAGGTCAATTTTCTAAAACATCCAATGCAATGGGTTTATTACATTTATTTGCATCATTAAATATAAAATTTTTACCACCAACCCAAGGGTTTCAACAAACCAATATGTCACTTCCTACTCATTCATCTAAGACACCACCATTGGTTACCATACATTATATTCTTAATGCAGAATCCCTTGTGTAGATTTTATTATCTCTAAAAACTAAGGTGTTACAAATGGAACAAAGTTCTTTGAAACCTAATTAAGCACTTGACTCAAAAATTAATGCATACTTTATTAGCACAACATATTTTTGCATATCATTTACCCACTAGTTTTTGGCACCTAAGATTACATTGTACAAAGAAAAAGGTGACCCTAAGTAAAATCTTAGAGCATTTCAAACAACATATTTAGACTGTGCATCCAATGATAGGTTGTTAACCAAGTTATTTCCCAAAAGCTTAAAATAATATGCTCTAAGATGTTTCTATGATTTATCACATCAATAAGTTTAGGCATTCAATCCTTTGCCATATTTTTTCCTAAAATATTTCTAAATTAAAATAAGTGAAATGATTTCATATGCTCATATTGCTCAGCTCAAACAAGAATCCATCGATCCTATCACATAATATGTTTTAAAGTATAAGACCATGTTATCTAAAATGATGAATCCTATGGTAAATAAGGAATTGTAAGACATCTTAAAACATAATTTACTTCCACCTCTACATGAATCTTTTATGTTTAATAAGTTTTTATCATTCATGGAGTTATGTCAAACAGTTAAGGAAAGAGAGGATAAGTTGTTAGAAATTAATAAACTCAAGTATGTATTCAACCTAGTTTTTACTTCTCATGCAAATAATCCAAGTAATCCACCATATAAGGTGAGACCAACTAAAAATAAGAGTGATCAAAATGAAACATTGAATGTAGATTCAGAACCTACTATGTTTATCGTATTATCAACTCCTCCAAGAAGACAATTTACCAACTTGCTAGAAGCTCCCTACAATGTGTTACAAAAGTGATTAGAATATAACCTCATATCTCTCCCTTACATTAAAGAGGTTGATGTGAGTAAAAATATTATAAAAGGATCTGATCAAAATAATTTTTGTGAATTTCATAGGCATCAGGGCATAATACTAATAGATGCATCAGTTTGATACATAAGATACAGGCTTTGATAGATGAGAATATCATTAATGTGCGTACATCTACCAACAATACAAAGGCATAACCAAGTGATATTTATACAATGAATGTATTTATAAATCCTTTCCCTAATCATACAGGTCAATAAACATCAAATAATTATATGTGCATTACACATATAATGTGCATCCTCCACCATCTTCTTATCATCCTCGTATAAAGGCACATCATCCTTTGAATGGCATTATTGGCACATATCATGCTTCAATGCCATATGGACCACTTATCAAATTTTTAGAGCATGAGATTATTAAAAATGATTTTTAATTACACTTTTCTTATTCAAGCTTACATTGATCATCAACCTATACATAGTGTCATGATTGATAATGGTTCAAGTGTGAACATGTGCACTATCACACTTCTCTCTCATCTTGGATACACATATCAAGATATAATTTTTTTTTTAAAATAATGAAGGGATTCAATAGACATGTTCAAAGTTATATTTTTGTGATAACATTACCACTGCATATTAGTCCAACACATGTGGCCACCAAGTTTATATTAATACCTAGCACAAGAGTCTTCAATATGTTATTGGGAAGTCCTTCGATTCAATAGCTTCATGTAATTCCTTATATAGTACACAAATGTTTGAAATACATTTTTGTTAATGATTTTATCATAGTTCATGGTATTCCATATGAATACCCCCTATAATTAAAGGTCATTGTCCCTATACAACAAATTTACTTGAATAACCTAAAAAAATTCAACCTACTTAGAGAATTCAAAATCAAGTGGTTAAATTTATAAGGAGACCTACCCTTGAAAATATAATTAATCAATGATTTTCCACATATTTTATAGAGCCACTCTCTACTAAAACATGTTCAAAATTGTATTACAAGGCATTAAGACTGTTCCACAAATAATACCAACTAAAGTTCTTATATGCCACGATCGGTTTCGAAGTGTCATAGAGATCACATTACTCAACAATGTATGAAAAATACTATAACTTTTCACCATGATAGTGACACTTATGTTATAGGTCTAAATCAATTTTTGGATTCTGAGTTGACATCAATTATTTCATAGTGGCATGATACTTTCCAGTCGTGAGAGGTCATCCTTCCATTACTAGATACATAACCTATTGATTATGAGGTTCTTGCAGGAGTCATCGATAAATATGTACCTTTTTTAGTTTCATATATTCAAAAATATAAAAAATAATAATATTACATAAAATTCTAAAAATCATGACCTATGCATGATATGTATATTTACATCAGTTGATTTATGCTTCAGTATATGCAAAACTTCTTTATATCTAGTTTTATAAAAAAAATGCTTCTCAAGTGTAATTGAGTGTGTTTCATAACATACAAGTGGTCACTTATAGATGTCATTTTAGGTGGTGATGTTTTCTTAGACCCAAAAATTTTACACAGATAAAACCACTATTTCACACAATCACACATTAAGCTCTTGTTTGATTCTAGCAAACTTGTCCTAGTGAACACATGCTCTACTTTTTTAAATTTAAAGTAATCATGTGCCTTATACAACTTGTTTACATCTCATCAAGTTCACTATAGGCATATTTTACATATGTTTTATCATTATTTGACTATCCCTATTATTCATACTTTAGTTCAATATACTGCACAAAATATATCATTATTACCTCACACTAACATTGGTATCTTACTAGATATTTTTATTTCTAATTATATTAATGTTTTAGGTTTTTTATGTAGATCAGTTTCACTTATTCATCCATGCTTATTGTGTTTTTTTCTTCGCTTTATGCTTTATGTGTATTCTTTTATTTAGATTATGAATATTTGAACATGTCATTATTTACGCCTCTAAACCCTCATGTGTTTTTATGCATGTGAGTGACATTTGAACATGTCCCTTGTATATGGCCCATTGGTCTTGTTGTTTACTTTGAGTGATCTTTTCTGTATTATTTATGTGTGCATTATGGACATGACTCTTGTTTGGAAACAATTTATCATTTTTGATGCCATGATAGCTATCATGCATATCCCTAGTTTTCCAATGCCATGATCAATATCATGTATCTTCCCTAAGTAGTTATATTCAATTTCAAGTATTCAGTTATAATAATTTATTCATTTTGTGCCTCTATATATATATATACACATGACATCATGTATGCTTGGTTCTACATGTATCATATATTACCATTTTTTTTAGATTACTAATATGATGCCATGATCTCAAATGTTATCATTATTACATTATATTTTAGTCTTTTCTATAATGTCATTCACATAACTTTTTATATTGAGTTAAGTTATTGTGCATGCTTCACAACTCACATTAAAAGAGGGGGCATACACAGTGGCTTTGTCTTAGACACTAAACTGAAACAATTCACCACCAGATAAAAAAAGATAGTACTTGTTCAATTGATCATAGTTCATACTCAGTTTTCACCCATAAAGCAGTTTCAAACAAAATTGCATCATTTAGACAAGATGGCAGGTTGGGTTTGTCTAGAACAACACACTTTAATCCTAGAATTCAAAAATAACAATTTTTAAAATTCTCATAATCATACCCAATTTTCAAAATAGTATTTGATAGGTAATTAGAAATCATTTTCATATTTATATGCAATTTTATCTCAAAGTTTCCTTGGGTTGGGGGCATCATGTACAACATGTGTTCCATAATTTTACATAGTTTAACTTAGAAATTTATTTTGTATTGCTTAGTTATCAGAATCAATAGACTCAAATATCATATTGGGGCCATGTGAGTGGAACATGATCACTTTCATAATTATTGCACCAGCTTCTATAGAAGGAATGATAATTCATGTCATTCTCTATGTTGTATACGTAAGACTCAGTTCATACTATTTTGCATCAAATTTACACTAAAAATTAATCTCATTATGTCTACAGCAGTTGATTCACCAATTTTTACACTAGAATGATTTATTAGAGTTCATATATGGATTCCAAGATATTCTACTACCTTGAGTGTCAAACACATCTTGAGTTCTTAAGAAAAATCTCTTTTCAATGAGGATTGGAGCATACACAGTCTAATCCAATTGTTTAAATGAAGAAGAAAATCTTCAGAGGTTCCACCCTCTCTAGTCACTAGTTTTGTAGTAGGAAACACAATGATTTGCATATCCCAAACAAGTTTATTCATTCCTTGCTACTTGATCTATAATATTCTTGTATTTACTTTAATATTTTTATCCTAAGTAAGGATTGGTTTATACGTTTTTCATTGCAGGTTTGCATGAAGCATAATTCAGTGTGTGGTCTGCATTCAAGACTATTATTCAAAGGTAAGTTTAGGTATAGTACTCTTCCTTTTACTCTAGTAATTTCACTTTGGTGCATTAATAGAATAAAATAGGGGAAAATATAGTCACTAGAATTAACATTTAATGTTAAAAAAAGCACTTGTGACCATCTTTTTATATACACTTAGCTCATGCTTAATTCCATGGTGTTGAACCATTATTCTGCTACTTCTACATGGATGACCCTACACCTCAAATCAATTATGATACTAAATGTTCCAAGTACTCAATAAAAATAACCTAGATTCACTATTTGATTGATTTACTCTTCAATTTTAGTATCTCTATGGTTTAGACAAAGTTGCTCCTTCAGGATAATCCCACTCACTGAGAATGTCTAAATCCTAGTTTTATGCTCCCACCAAATAATGACTAGTTGTTCAAATTAAAATTCACCACATTGGATCACTTTGCATGTTTTTCAAGCTCCATTCGAAGAGATTCCTAAAAAACTACTATAAAACTATAGTTTCTAACCATTTGCTCAATAGAGGCTCATATGATTGAAATGCAATATAATATCTATTTGCACATTGAGAAGAAAGTCTCAATTCTTCTTAATTATGATTCCACACAACCCAAGTAGCCCTAAGCTAAATTTGAATACACCTTTAAGGTCATAAGTCATTTTTAAAGCACATAATTACACTAGGATTCCATCATCATATAACATTACACCAATATTTCACACACACTAGTGTAACATGGGAGAACTACACGGAGTTTGATCCCTCTTCATAGTATTGGTATGTAGGCAACACTCAACATAGGGGATGTTAAGGTCAAGCAAAACTTTATCCATTGATCCCCTTTTCCCATGTATTATATTTACTCATCATTGTCTATTGAGCTAAGGTTCTGAGTGAAGAAGGTATACAGTAGATTTTACAGTGAATCAAGCGACCCTGATCACTCATGTAGGACCTACAAATGAAGGCACGTGATATAAATTTACATAGATGGAAAAAAACCCTACTGTATGCCAGTGCACCCTACAAATGCCAACATAGGTTGTCTTTTTCTCAATAACATAACCTTGTCCCAAGCAAATGTGAATCCTTGTTCTTGATTCATAGTGACCTCACACAATCTTAGATGATCACACAGTCCATGTTGAAGTCTTTCATATCCAAGTTCCAACTAAGTTATTTATCTTAGTTCTTTCCCATTTTATCCTTTTTCTATAAATAGTAAGTTTCAAATCAGTCTTTCATGATTAATTGCATATTATATGCATTCTGATTTTACTCAAAAATTTATCATAATTAAATTAATATATTGTTTAATTTACCAATTTTGATAACACACAATGTCATAATAATCAATATAAAGAACATACAAAGCAAGTAATGTTATTTTAAATAATCACTCAATTTTATCATCTAGTATAACAAAGCACAATATCCATAGCAAATAACACTCTAGAAAGTATGAGAAAGAACAAGCCATGTATAATAGTCCACTATGATAAATGGACTAGTATAGAAGGATATAAACTAAAAAGTGTATCAATATTCGCCCAATGTATAAAAGTTACTACTGGGTGTGATCAATGTCATACATATGTATGTTTGGTTATCATATGTAACCTAAATGTCTTGCATCTAACTCATGTATATCGTTAAAATCAAGCGCATGTAAAATTGATATGCAACTCATTGTGGATATGGTGAATAACATCAATCAAACATGTGTACTAGTATAACATGTCATGCATAGGTATTGGTTTTGCATTTTTTATTTTTTTAATATTATTTAGTATTTGAATTGAATTGTGTTTAAAGGAACCTATTATCCCATTAAGGAGATGATCAAGTGTAGGTCATAAATCAATTAATGTAAATGTCACACACTCTAGGCAATGACCGACATAAATATCATTGTCTAAATTAGTCATATATATGATCATATATATGTTGCATAGCTCAATTAGTCATGGTAACGTATGGACTCCATTATATGTCATGAGAATGCATTGATGTTCTTTGTGGAACACACTCATAAGGTTTTTGTGAGACTAACTTAGGGCATGATGGATTAGTTAACATTTACTGATCTCAAATAAATCACTGATATAAATGACATTGGGGAATTGGTCATTAAAGAAAATTAATCTCTTATCTCTAAATTATTTATGAAGGTTGAACTTGTGTAGGTTGGAAAATAGGATGTCATGAAAGCGTTGGAGGAAATGACTCTGATTGGATGGGATATTCACGTAGAACACCTAGAATTATAATCATTATATTTGCATGGATATACTTCAAGCATCTATGTACCAAATATAGGATTGCACATATATCATGTATCCATGGTCACCCTAATAACATATACAATACATCGATGTTGAGAAAAACTAAGAACCAATTAGCAATAGTTGTATGCCTTAACATAAATGGTAACATAATTCAACCAATAGGGACTTGTTGTTTTCCATCTCAACCTTTTACTCTAATTTTTATATAAATTAAGCCTCTATATGTGTACCTAAGGTTATCAAGTAAGATCATAGTGCATATGTTTTCACTTGACCCCTTATCCAACACAATACTATGTTTAGGATGTGAATCGAATAAAGAACATACAAACAAAGATGTGTTGGCAAAATAATCATCAATTAGTCATGGTAATAAAATGTGATCATAAGTCTTTGAAATTATGCATTTAAAGATATACCAATAAGGGCATGAATAATATGATCCTCCTCAACTTTAGGAGCACATGAAGCCAGAAGAGTATGCACATTGTGAGTCATATGTACCTCAACATTATTCCTAGTTTCTTGTGTCACATTTTTTAGAAATAAATAAAAATATATCTTTAGGTTTGCATTAGGTTGTTAAACTGAATCATTAGTAGGTGTGCTAACATCATTGACTTAATAGTGTTGTTCTTGATTAAGTCTTGGATATTATGTCTCAAACCAAAGCATCTATTAGTTGAATGTCGTGTGTATCCATGCAAATCATAAAAATGCATTAATATTGAAACCTTTAGGTTGTGTCTTTTTCAAATCAACCTCCATAGGTGTAGGAAGATATGTGATATTTCACTCGAGTTATTTTTAAAAAAACTTACGAGGAAGTTATGATAATTGCATAAATTTCTTCTGTAGAGGAGTATAAAATATAGGATCACCTTAACCGTCCTGTATGTTCAATTTTTGACCCATTTTTTATCAATTTTTTACTTAGTTTAAATGCATTGGGATGAGTATTTATCATGTTTCAAATGGATATAGGATTTGAGAAGGATTGTGCAATGTTAAGTCAATGGTTCATGATTCATCAATGAACACATTGGCTAGTTATGCCAAGTTGAAATACAAGCCTATTAATAGGTGTCAAAATTACATTAGTTATTGTTTTAGCCTCATTATTAATAATGTTAGCCTTGGCTCTGAAATTGGTTTACTTTGAAATTTAATGTTATAATGTGTAGGAGTGTTGGTCTTGTAATTTAACATATTCATGGTGATAAGATTGATCTCATGGTCTTTAACTGTATGACACATATCATCGAAAGATTGGAAGAACTCAAACATAATAGATTAATAGATGGATGGAAGTAGGAATTTCTTAAATATGTCTTATAATTATTTATTAGCCATAATATTTTTCATTTTTAAAAGCATAGTCTTATAACAAAGCACATAGTCACTCATAGGCTCATTAGGCCCTTGTTTGATTTGTGCAATTTGAGCATAAAAAACCTTCTCACTAATGTTGATAGAGAAATGAGCTAAGAATTGGTCAGCCAAATGATTAAAAATATGTTCTAATTGAATAGGAATATTATAAAACCATAAAAAGGCATAGTTATTTAGGCTCTTAGGATTTTTTATTAGTAACTCATCGTTAGATGCATAATCTAAACATGCTACATGGAAGTCTCTAAGATGTTATTATGGATCACCTTTATAATTGAATGGTGTTGGCTTAGGTCCAATGAATGTTATAGGAAAGATATAACTATAAATATTTTAGGCTAAAGGGTTGTGTAATAATAATTGAGAGTTTCTTGACTGACCTGCTTTTTGAGAACCTCGTTTCATTTGAGAAACCTTGGCTTGAAGATAAAAAATTTGTTGTTCAAGTGCTTAATTGGTTGAAGGAATTATGTCAATATATTTGAAAATTAATTTTGAAATCATGAAAGAATGAGTACAAAAAAGGAACAAAGTTACCTCAAAGTAAGAAAAGCACAAGTTTGAAACATGAGATTTGAAGTGGGAAACCGAATTAATAGAAAAAAACCCAAGTGTATATTAAGAAGGCTTGCAAAAAACTATGCTAAAAATAAATTTTTAGAAGAAATAAGAAGAGAGAAGAAGATATAACTTCAGGTGTATAATATAGGAGTAGAGACCTATTTAAATAACACTAGAAGAAGGAAGAGGGAGTTATGAAGAATACCACCATGGTACACCACCTTCTTTTTGTATGGCAAATGTTCTTATTCCCCAGTGAGGGGAAGTGTGTGATATGTGTACAGGGAGTTGGTTGTGCAAGTAACTCTAAAATTCCCTAAAAATAACAAAATAGGGTGTGACACCTCATAAAATCTAGATTTATGTGAATTAAAAATTCACATAAATAAAAAACCTACACACACCTAAAAAATTAGGATAAAAAGATTAACCCAAATAAATGGTAATCCTAACACGCCTTAAAATTTATTTAGGGTTTACAAACAAATAAGGAAGGAAGGAAACATTACTATCACTCTCCATTGATGAGAACTTCCTTCAATACAAACATTTTAGAAAATGTTACAAATTTGTCTTTACATAATGTAATATTCCAAATCGAAACATTTTACATTAATTTGCTTTTCTTAGAATTCCTTTTTTTAAATAATATTTTATAAAATAATAATTCAAATAATAATAAAGTAAAATTGGATTAATTGTTTATCTCTGAATACAGATATCAAATATTACAAAATTACACCACAAGGGGTTTCATCCTTGGGTTCAATAATAAGGGTTTTCATTATTGAGATCATGTTTACAATTAAGGGGTTATGTCCTTAAGAGCCTTGTTGATGATTATACAAAATTACATGTTTAAATGAATATGATTACATGCCTTTCCTTCTTACCAAATGTTTAATATAAATAACTTCATAGTGTTCGACCAAACAACATGTCTTCTCCAAGGATTGCAACCTTTCGTCAAACAACATGTCTTCTCCCAAAACTATGACTCTCCCAAATGTAGTGACTTTTCCAATTATTGTTATTAATTAATGAACATTATAATTAAATAAATACTTAATGATGATAATTATTAATTAATGATGTTTTAATGACAACATATCCTTAATTCTAATGATAACCTTTCTTTAATTCTAGTGCTCTCTTCATTTAAGGCCAACGATCTCTTTATCTTTATTGGGAATATGACAAACCTTCCTTCCTCAAATTGGTTGTCCTCAATAAATTGTAAATTCAGATGTTCAATAATTATTGCTCCTTTTTTAGCATCATTTGTAATATTTTCATCTAGGAAACTTTTATTAATTGTCCCTTCTTTAGCATCAATTGTAACATTTCCATCTAGGTTAGTTTTATTAATTGCCCCATCTTCAACATTGGTTGTAACTCTATCCCCACATACTATATTATTATTCCCATTTACAACACTCACCGTCTATCTAGATGTTCTACTCTTCTTGCAAATCCACTTAATAGGATCTAGAGTAAGTAAATAGTTAATACAATCATGGTTTGTTTATTCAACCAGTCTCTTAAGATTCTGGTGCAGGTGAATGGCTAGTGAGATAGCATTGTCAAGAACAACTGATCCATTTGGTAGAGCCCATAATAGGCTAAGAAAAGTTTGATGATACATCTGTAGAGCCATTGATGGTCTAGCCATCTAATGATTGCGACAAACCATATTAGCCTTAATAAAATGTTTACAAATATTTCCTGACATAGACCAAGAATACTCATAAGAAGCAAACTTCAAACTAGGATTCCAAATAATGTACATCCTTGTACGATCACTTTGGCTGACAACCTCTATATAGTGACCTTTCTCATTGAAAATAATATCATTTTCTGTAATAAAGAGTGCCTTGCACCATGATGTGGAAGCATAATTCTCATCTCTAATATATCCACATGAATCATTTTCTAGTGAAAACTAGTCAACCCAAAAGTAAGCATGCACCTCAGTAGCCAGTTTGTGTACCAACCAATCAACTCATTGATTTGGGCCCATGTCTAGTGCATTTAATAGCTTAGATTTAAGTCTATTATGGTATGCTTCAATAACTCCACATGCCTCTTTACTTTCAAGACATGGAATCATCATTGCATTCACCCACATCTCTATTCTCTACATCCATCTTGCCTTAAAGTATTCCAAGAAGGCATTGTGATCTATATAATCTTCCATGGCATCAATAACATTTGACTCACTCTATGTATTATACATGATGTGCCCAAGGCACTTCAACATCTCACATTGCATCTCAACATTAGCACACTTATTTACAATATTTATATGTCATACATGACGTACATTCCAAAGGCATAAAAAAATTGTGCATTGAAACACATCCCTAATTATAACAATTTCTATTAATGTGTCATCCATAATGAACCATTCAATTTCCATGTAGAATACTTTGCACAAACTCTATCATGAAGTGTCCCCATCCATTTGAAAACATAGTGACTTTGTAGACATGCAATAATTATCCATGCTATGAGAATTGCAATTTGGTTTGAATTGAAAGCAAGAAGTGCATAAATTAGAGACTTGAACTTTTTAGTTCCAAAACTAGAATAAACCACTATAAGATTGTTATTTCTGAAATGAATCATTTGTTGTAGTTGCCACTCTTTTTTAATTTCCAAAATGAAATCATCAATATCAGAGGATTCCTGGTGATAAAAAACTTGATTTTGATGACTTTTAATCCATGATTTAATGCTCAATGCATCATTTGAGTCTAATTCATGTATAGATCATCTAATATTCATCTCCAATGTGTGGACATAACATGGAGAGATAAAAATGTCACAATTTCATGGGCCACCTTGCCTCTTCATAGTTTTTGTATGATTATGTATTATCCTAACAACATAAAATCCAACATATAGCAATGATGTTATCTATAATCAAAGTTCTTCTGAGATGTAAGGAGCATATATTTCCAGTGTTCTAATGGCTTTGGTATTAAGTGTTCCATGGCAAGGTTAACCCTTCTTATCAACATGCTTGCATTGGTTGTATATAATAAGAGCAATAGATGGCTGGGCATACAAACGTTTAATAATAAAATGACAACCTCTCTTCATATGTGGTCACCTAGCACTACTTTTTTTTTTAATAGTTTAATACACCTTCTACTAGGCCATGAGGTTCCTCCTTTATTTTGATCATCGAGGCCATAGAAACACCAATATAGAATATACTCTAGATAACCATCTACCCTTGCCTTATATTGACTACAATCTAGTTTTTTCCTTCTTGCCTCAACATAGAACTTTGTGGGATATTCAATACTGGAGGATTCTCCCTTCACAAAGTCATAAAATCCAGAGAAAGGAATGCAAGAAACATCATCAACATTCTAACACCAACCCTCCACCTTGACCCAAAAAAGGTTAGAAGAGGAAAACTCAATGGTGGATGGCTCTTGCACAAGAAGTGTCAGAATATCATCCCATCTTGCCATCTTTTTAAAGGAGAGTTGAGTAAGCAAGTGACAATTAATATGTGATAAAGCCTCATGAGGATTGTCATATGTTAGATAATAAAGATAGTGTTCAAGTGGCAAAGGCCTTTGCATTATTTTTGTGACATATTTTTTTCTTCTGAGTTCGTCCAATCCAATCTACAAACTCTAATGTGTTTGGTACCATTGTAGGAAAAAGTATGATATTGATATATCTTGAAAGCATTATAATAACCTCCTTCAAAACAATTTCTTGCTCAACATCATTTACATACTGCATTTTATCCAATATAACCCATTCAATGTTATGGATAATGTTTGCTCCTTTAAAGAGCATAGACCTTAAAATTTATGTTGTCATAATAAGGTAAGAGACTTTTGGTCTCAAGCCCATATCACCAAGCATAAGACCAACATCAATATTCTTATTTCCAGGCATATGGATATCTGAATCAAAACAAAATGGCATGGGTACTTGTATTCTTGGTAAGCCTTTTCATTCATTTATTTCATCTACAATTATCGGTGCCATGTTACATACATTAAGGTTTCTTTTTCTCGAGGTTGTCCTGACACTACTAGAGTCTCTAGAATTAATATAACTTGCATCATTTGGTTTTGTTAGAAGTAAATCCTTGTTATCCTCTTTATCAGGAAACTTGTCACAAGTTTCCCTTGATTTATTTCAAAGAGAAAAGGTCTTCTCTTCATCTTTTGAGCGTGAAGCACCTAGAGTCTCCAAGGATTTTTCACTTTGCTTAATCATACTTGTTACATGTAACTTTGTTTTTTGTCCATAATTTGAATGATATTCATCAAAGTTTATTTCTTCTAAGACCTCTTAAAAATTAAATTTCTCTTCATATTCTGAGGTACCATAACTATGATTCACAAACTCATTCCATGACTCTTTCAATTATAAAAAGTTTAAAAATTAGATTTATTTTCGAATCTCTGCTAAAAAAAATATTGTATTACTCAAAACTATCCATAATTTCCTAATGTGGTGACCCCATGGTTCATAGGCTGGCAAGAAAAATAGCTCTAATACCACTGTAATATTCTAAATCGGAATATTTTACATTAATTTGGTTTTCTCAAAATTCCTTTTTTAAAATAATATTTTATTAAATAATAATAAAGTTAAATTTGATTAATTGTTTATCTCTAAATACAAATCTTGAATATTACAAAATTACACCATAAGGGGTTTCATCCTTGGGTTCAATAATAAGGGTTTTTGTCCTAGAGACCATATTTGCAATATAGAGGCTACATCCTTAAGAGCCTTGTTGATGCTTGTACAAAATTACATGTTTGAATGAATATGATTGGATGCATTTCCTTCTCACCAAATGTTGAATATAAATACCTTCATAGTGTTCCACCAAATGACATGTCTTCTCTAAGGATTGTGACCTTTCGTCAAATGACATGTCTTCTCCCAAATGTGGTGACTTTTCTAATCAATGTTTTTAATTAATGAATATTATAATGAACTAAATACTTAATGATGATAATTATTAATTAATGTTATTTTAATGATAGCCTATCCTTAATTCCAGTGACAAATTTTCTTTAATTCCAGTGCTATCTTCATTTAAGGCTAGCGATCTCTATATCTTTATTGGGAATATGACAAATAATGACATAGTGAAAATTTCAGCCACTAACTCTTGAGTAGGATAGAAAGAGAGAAGAACTTGATTGTCTTCAAGAAGTTCACATTAAAAGTGATATTAATCTCAATGTGCTTAGATCTTGCATGGAAAACCATATTTTTTACCAAAACAATGCCACTTTGATTATGACCAAAAATCAAAGTAGGAGAAGTTTGAGGATGGCCAAAATCTATAAGAAGTCTTATAAGTCAAATGGCTTCCTTGGCAGCATGATTACAAGCTTTATACTCAATTTCGATGGAAGATAATGATATAATGCTTTGCTTCTTATTGTTCCATGAAATTGTGCTAGAACTTGGTGAGAAATAATAGCCACTTATAGATGTATGATCATTACAATCACCAACCTAATCAGAATTATAATAAACTACCAAAGAAAAGATGTTATTTGAGGTATAATCAGTGCTAAAGAGTACCTTTAATATAATGAAGAATTATTTTAATAGATTTAAATGATTAGTTTGAAGTTTTGACATAAAATAATAAACCAATCTAATAGAAAAAATAATTTTAAGATGAGTATAAGTAAGATAATTCAAACTTCCAACTAATTGCTTATATAAATTAGGATTGACATTTTCAATTTCCATATCATTAAGCAATTTCACCCCAAGTTCACAAGGGGTAGCAACAGGTTTGAAATCCAATATATTAAACTGAGCTAACATGTCATATTCATATTTGGATTGAGAAATGGAAATGTTACATTTTTATTGTAAAATTTGAATCCCTAAAAAATAATGCAAAACCCTTCTATATATCATTTCAAATGTATTATTAAAAACATTTTGATTGCAAAAACTAATGAACTATTTCTACAAGTAATGATCAAATCATCAACATATAAAACTATGATAACTATGCCATTATAAGTATTTTTGATAAAGAGATTAGGATCATTGGATGTACGAGTAAAACCTTGAGCTATAAAAAATTGATAGATTTTGGAGTACCATTCCCTACGTGATTATTTTAAATCATAAATTATTTTGTTTAACTTGAAAATAAGATTATCATTGCCTTTCTTAATAAAACTAGAAGGTTGAGACATATAATTTTTTCACGCAAATCACCATTCAAAAAATCACTCTTAACATCTATTTGATAAACTTACCAATGCATATGAGAAGATAAAGCTAAAACAACTTTAATTGTGGTCATCTTAGTTATGGGTGCAAAAGTTTAATTATAATCAATTCCTTCGATTTGAGAAAAACCTCTAGTAACTAATCTAGCTTTCTATTTCTCTATTTGATTATCAAAATTGAACTTAGTTTTGAATAACCATTTACAAATCATCAAATTTTGACCTTTAGGGAAAGGGACTAAGTCCCATGTGTGATTACAGATCAAAGAGTTATATTCATCATGCATTATGTTAGAACATTTAATGTCTAAGGGGTGTAATTATAAATATCTTTAGTACATTTTAGGTAATTAAATAATAATGATTTATCATTTATTAACACAGATTAATAACCTCAGGTAAATAAATAATAAAACATAAATACTTATTAGTTACCGATAAAAATAAAATATTATTGTTTATTTTATTATCAGTGTTTAAAATGTTCTTGAGATGATTGGGCCCATTGGTTACATCGGTCACCTCCCTACAAGTTTTACTAAAAATAGGGTTATCCCTATTATTCAAATATCTTAATGATTTGAAAATATCTTGGGTGAACAAAGTTTTTTGTGAAGGCCATTCTGTGAAGAAGTGAGATTGAGAAGATTTTTTGTATTAGGGGAATTGTTTCAACATTGAAGAAGTCTAATTATGGCATGAAAGATTAGGACATGTTAATTTTAGAAGTTTACATGATATATTTACAAACAATATTGTTATTAGACTTCCTTTTGTCCCCTCTCATCATGAAACCTGTGAGGGTTGTTCACGTGGTAAAAAACATACTAACTCTTTTCATAACAATCATGATGTGAATTTCTCTCATCTTTTAAAATTAATTCATAGTGATGTTGTAGGACCTCTTGAAGTTATATCTCTTAAAGGTTCTTTGTATATTGTTACTTTTATTGATGATTACACTAGAATGATTTGGTCATATTTCATTAAAAAGAAATCTGATGGTGGTAAATTTGTTATTCAAAAGTTTGATTTTTTTTCACTAGTTGCAATATTCAAAGGGCATTAACAAATCTCTATTTGCCTCAGCAAAAAATAATTATTGAAAGAAAAAATTACACCATCATAGAAATGGCTAAAACAATGTTGCAATCTATAAATATTGCTAAGTCTATATGGGTCGAAGCCATGAATAATGTTGTGCATATTCTAAATAGAATCCATGCTTAATCTTTGCATTTTTTACATCAAAATACATGTATGCTCATGGAATTTCATTTGATTTGATAAAATTATTTTGTTGTTATTTTATACATACTAACTATATTGATAGTGTTTCATCTACATTGTATTTGTCAGTAAAATAATTTAGTTTGATTCTTGAAAAATACTTATTACAATTATATTGTAATAGATATATTTATCTTCAATGACAAATAAGAGAAGATATATAGATATTATGATTATTTTCAATTCATATGAGTTAACATTGAAATACATCATATGCATAGCATCATGTTTAATTTAACAATATGATCATGTTTAGTTATTGCATTTGGTAAGAAGATCATGCTCAATAAATTTGGATCTTTTGGGTTCAATTGCTTTGATACTCTCATTTAATCATTTGATTATATATGCTAACATATTTATATGCTCCATTTGATAATAAGATATGTTATAAAATACAAAGTTTAAATAGATTTTATATTATTAATTGTTCATCATTTACTTTATTAAACATTTTATTCATATATCTATAAAATTATTTATTTCAAACTCATGTTTGTTTGATTGGATGATTGCATATCATATTAAAATTATCCATATTTGATGTACGATAGGTTATACCTCAATATTTTGTTGAAACATATTAAACTTGCAAAATTTTGATAAGACTCAAATTATAAAATGAGTTATTGCTAATAAGATATCTAATGTTTAATTTAACTTAGTATCATATTATTAGTAAATTATAGTATGTGCATCACATGACAATTTGGGATACTCATCTTGTTAATATTGGAGACAAACAATAATGAATTACATATAATAATTTATGTTTTTTCACTAAACTTTGTAATCAAAATAGTGAACTTGTTTGCCTAAAATATGATTTGATTATTTTAAATGTGTTTTACCATAGAAAAACATATGTCATCTTTGTATGTATTTGGTTATTGTGATATTAATTGTATTATGATACCATGAATCTATTTTTGAATGTGTTTAAGTTTTGTGTAGGTGTGCAACACTAAAAAACTAAACATATTGTAGTTTATATCTGAGAGAAAGTCCTCCATGGTGATATAGATCTATAGTTCTATCCTATGGAGATTAAGTAGTAGATATCTTCATCAAATCACTTGGTGATACCAATTGTTTTTTAATTTCATGTAATGTTGGGCCTCTCAGAGTTGTTATTGAGGGAAGTGTGCATGATAATGTCACTTCCTTATAGCCATGTAGTTTATTCTCTTTCTCTACACTTCTTCTCATTGTAAAACAATGTAAACTTCATGTGAAAGTCTTGTAATTGTAAATTTTATGTGGAATTTTTAATTTTGTATCCCAATATATTTAAAAGCGTACTTTGTAATTGAGGACCTTATATTATAAAAGGATCTAAATATGCTTATTGATTATTCATGAGAAATTGTGAGATGTATTCTCACAACTATATTAGTCTAAACTTACTTTCGATTAGTTTATGGATTATAATTTATTTTGTTTTAAAATGTGGTATTTAACAGGTGAAGGTTTTTAAATCTTTCAATTTTGCACATAATATAATTCCTTTATGGTGACTATGGCATTTATCCCCCCTTAGCATTAAGGGGGAGTATTAGAACATTTATGTTTGAGCAGTCTAATTATAAAGACACTTAGTACATTTCAGGGAATTAAATAATAATGATTTATTATTTATTAACACAAGTTAACAACCTCGAATAAATATATAATAAAACATAAATTATTTATTACCTATCGGTTAAAATAAAATATTATTGTTTATTTTATTACAGGTGTTTTAAATGTTATCAAGATAGTTGCACCCATTAGTTACAATGGTCACCTCCCTTCAAGTTTTGATACAAAATAGGGTTTACCCCTATTATTCAAACATCTTGATGATTTAAAAATATCTTTGGTGAACATTTTTTTTTAAGGCCATTATGTGAAGAAGTGAGATTGAGAATATTTTATGTATTGGAGGAATTATTTCAACATTGAATAATCTTTTTGGGTTTTATACCTCTATTGGAGGTTTTCCCACCTAATTTTTGTGTTGTGTATAATTGACCTATGTGCATACTTTGTTAGTTATTATACATCCTAAATCTCTTGTGCATTTCATATTACATTCATGGAATCTTTCACACTGTTTGTTCTTAATGAGAGTGACCTTGAGCTTGAGTAAGTGTTTGATGGAAATTATGGTTCACAAGTTTAGACATCAAAGCATAGTTTTAAATTTTTTTGTATCATTAAGATCTATGTCAATAGTAGAGGCTTCTATAGTTGGCTTGGCCTACTTAGGCATAGCTTTAGGTGGAGAAAGACTAGAAGATGGAGTAAGAACACTACGTGTAGCAACATCACTAGGCACACAATCAATTTGATCATCACTTGAATCAAAATGAAAAGAAGAAGAAACAATATCAATAGAATTTGAAGTAGAAGCAAAATCAATCACACCATCTTCAACAATTTGAACATCTCTTTAAACCTTGATTAAATTGTTAGTGCGAGTATCATAAACTCTATAAGCCTTATATCTTTCATCATAACCAACAAAGATAAAAGTTTTTTGTTTTTATTTTAGATCTATTTTATTATGTTTATCTTTAGGAATATGAATAAATGCATCACAACTAAAAACATATAAATGATGCAAATTAGGTTTTTGGCCACTTCAAACTTCTTCAAGAGTGATGTTTAAGACAACTTTAATGAGAATCTTGTTAATGAGATAAATAGCATAATACATATCTTCAACCCAAAATTGATAATGTATATTTTTAGCATGTAACTTACACCTTACCATTTTAGTGATAGTCTTATGTTTACGTTCAACAACATAATTTTTCTCAAGTGTGTAAGAAATAATATTTTCATGTTTAATATCATGTTGCTTATGATATTTTAAAAAATCATTATTAATATATTCAATATTATTATCAGTTCATAAGATACATAAAGAATAACTACATTATTTTTCAATAAAGGTATGAAATTCAATGAAAGTATCCAAAACTTCATCTTTAATTTTCAAGAAATAAATTCAAATTCATCAAGTGTAATCATCAACAAAAATTAAAACATATTTTTCATCGTTAACAAAAAGAGTTTTCATAACACCTAAAACATCACTATGAATTAAATGGAGTTTGTCATAAGAATTGTTTTTGGTTATAACTATGTAAAATATTTTACAAATTTATAACCAAAATTACTTCTTACCACATTTGACATGGAATGTGAAAACACTATTGTTCTTAAATAGAATTTTTCAATTGCACGTTAGGATTTGTTTTTATGAAAAAAATATTTATGAATTTTACTAGCCATACATCCACTACAAATAAAATTAGTAGGAGGAATTGCAAGTAAACTATGCACCATATTGAGTTTATGCGTAATTTCAATGCTTTGGTAATTAATGCATGAGTATAAGAGGAAGGAGAGAATTCAATAAACTTAAACAAGTTATCATTATCTAGAAAGGTGGTATCAACTACATCAAAATCTTGCTTCACTGATTTAACATAACAATTATTTTCAAAGAATTATACTTTATAGTCTTGTTTACATAATTGAGGAATAGCAAGTAGATTCAAATTTAAATGGCGAATAAGTAAAACATCATATTAGAACTAGTAAAGAGAATGAGTTGATATTAACCATCATACTAAACTAATACAATGGAAGTCTATTGTATAGGCACAAAATGAACACCCAAAAAATAAGGAAGTGGATGGAACCAAAAGCATCGGGTAGTGTAAAATAACTAGGCCCGTGAAACCTACCTATCTAAGTGGTTAAAACCACTATAACCATAAACATATGGAATATACCATATCAAATAGCTTAAGGTAATACAATGATATGATAATACCCTCCCTTAATGACTAAACCAAAAACGAGACCAAGTTTATCCCTAAATTTTATGAACTTATCTGAATCAAGTGGTTTGGTCATTATATTAGTTAGTTGCTCTGTAGTGGGGCAGTAGAAGACACTAATGTCTTCATTCGTAACCAACTATTGGATGTAATGATGGTAAACCTCAATGTGTTTGGTCCTGACATAGAATACTAGATTCTTCACCATCTTCAGAACACTTTGGTTGTCACATAAAATCAGAGTAGGCTTTGATGACTCAAACTGAAGATCATCCAAGATTTTTTTTATCCATATAGTTTCACAACTTGCACTAACCATAAACTTATACTTAGCTTTTGTTGAAGGTAATGCCACTATAGTTTGTAGTTTTCTTTACAATTAGAAAATTCCTAAACAAAGAGTGAATAGAAAGCCTTTTGTAGATTTTTTTGAATCTAATGATCCTACCCAATCAGAGTCAGAATATCTTGAAAGCTTAAAATCTACAAACTTCTTATATAGTTTGCCAAAGTCAAGAGTACCTTTGACATATCTTAATACCCATTTTGAAATTAGAAAATGTACTTCCTTTGGTTTAGACATGAATCAAAATAGAAAACTCACTATAAAACATCTATTTGGTCTAGTGGTAGTGAGGTAAATGAGACTACCCACTAGCTATCGATACACTATTTCATTGATCAGAGGTGAAGTAGTGTCAGTTGAAATTTTAGCTCTAACTTCCACAAGTGTGTGAGTTGGATTACAATCCATAATTCTAAACCTTTCTAGTAATGATTTGTCATACTTATTTTGTGTCCTGAAAACAACATAATCACCTTGATAAAACTCAACTCCCAAATAGTATTTTAGTAGTTTTAAGTTTGTCATATCAAAAGTACAACAAATATCAACCTTTATTTTTTGAATGAGACTAGCACTACTCCCAGTGATGGCTATATCATTAACATATACAATGAGAATCAAGATATCATCACCAGACACCTTTATATAGAGAGTTGGTTTAGAGTTACAACATTTGAAACTAAACTCCCTAAGATATGAATCTATTTTCATATACCATGCTTGAAGAGCTTACTTAAGCTTATATAAGGACTTGATCAACCTGAAAATAAGATGTTCCTTACCAAGAACCTAAAAACCTTGTGGTTGAACCATGTAAACTTCCTCCTCTAGATCTATATTAAAGAAAGCACTCTTAACATCTATTTGGTGCACCTGCCATCCAAACTGAGCAGCAAAAGCGAAAATCAAACAAAAATTTACCATCTTTGTAGTAGGAGTAAAAGTCTCTTCACAATCAACCCTTTCCTCTTATGCATAACCTTTTACAACAAGTCTAGTTTTGTATCTATCCAAGGAACCATCAACTTTGTATTTTACCTTATAAATCCATTTACAACCAATGAATTTATTTCCTGGTGGTAGCTTTGTGAGCTCCCAAGTCTTATTTCTCATCAAGGAATCATATTCTAATTACATGAATAATTCCCACTCATGCTTCCCTTTGGCCTTTGAAAAATATATAGGCTCAAATGCATGTGAAATAGCAATTGTTAAAGTAAAATTGTCATGCTCACCTCTATTACCAAACTACTTTCGTGATCTCAATCTTCTTCCTTCCACACTTTGTGGCAAGTCTCCCTCCTTTAGTGCTTCCATTATGGCAAAATACCACTTTGGATTCTTTGGTTATTCTATTGGAAACCCATAATGACCTACAACAATTCCCTTCTTGGAATTTGATTCTACTAATGAACTAGAATTCTGATCAACTTTCACATCACAACTTATAATAGAATCATTAGAAGAAAATAATGACTCTAAATATGAAACTATACCAGTTGTTGTAAAGTATGTCATCTGTTTATTTACTATGACATATCTATTTATCACAATTTTGTTAGTAGAAACATCAAGTAATTTGTAGGCCTTTGACTTCTCACTATATCCAACAAACATGTATGCTTTGTTTTTTGCATCCAAGTTACTTATCTTTCAACTAGAAATAATTGTAAAAGGTTCACAACCAAAAATTATAAAAGCACTTACATCAGGAGTTTGACATGACCAAGCTTCATATGGAGTCATATTATCCAATGATTTTGTAGGACTTCTATTGAGGATTTACATTATCGTGTTCACTGCTTCTACCCAATATCTATATGGAACATTTGTACTTTGGACCAAACAACGAGCCATGTCCATCTTCATCCTAGTTCACCTTTCCACAACTCCATTTACTATGGAGTGTAAGGGGTAGTGTACTGTCTTTGTATGCCTTCAGTAGCACAAAAATCCTTGAAGTATTTTGAGATAAAATCACCCCCATTATCCATTCTAAAAGATTTCACTCACAATCCTGCATGTTTTTAATAATAGTTTTCCAAGTAAGGAAGTTAAAAAAATAATCATATTTATTCACTAGAAAGTATATCCATTTTTTCCTTAAAAAATCATCGACTAGTAATAGAAAATAATAGGCTCCAGAAGGGGTAGGTGTCTAAATTGGACCATGCAAGTCTGCATGTACCAGATCCAATACTCCCTTAGCTCTTAAAGCTTTACCAACATTAAATGAATGTCTAACTTGCTTCCCTAATTGACATCTAGTACATACATGATGACTATCTCGAATAGAAGGAATCCCCTTAACCATCTTAGTCTTGCTTAATGTATTCAAATACTAGAAATTAAAATGCCCATACCTTTCACGCCATAGTGAACTTGTCTTATCAACTATTTCAAGTGCATTTTCCTTTGCCCTCTATGGATCTGAAAGCTTATAAAAGCCTTTTTCACCAATCCCAACAACAATAATCTTTTAATCTCTAATCGTGACTAAACATTGTTGTCTTTGAAATTTTACAACAAAATCAGATTTTGTAGTGATCTCACTAATTGAAAGCAAATTTTTATTCATATTAGGCACATACCTGACATTCCTAAATATATACTAAATTGCACCATTAAAATTAATCTAAACATTACCATATCCCTTCACAAAATGAGTTCTAACATCTCCCAAAGATACAAATTCATTACTATGGTTATTTTCAACAAAATCCATATAACAATTCTTATGACATCTATGATGACAAGATGCCCTTGAATCAAATTACCAAGCTCGATCCACCATAAAATTACCATTAGAAGCCATAAAATCAAAATCATGTGATGTTTCCTCACCTTCACCTTTAACTATATTTGTATGATGAGCTTTCTTTATGGGGTTAGCCATATCTTGTTGTATTTTTTTAAAATCTTTCTTAAGATGACCAGGTTACTTATAGTAAAAACATTTTCACTTAGATATCTTATTAGAACCACTTACTTATGAAGATTCTATCAAATAACTATTAGCTTTACCAAACTACTTACCCTTTTCCTTAATGAAGAATGCACTCTGTATAGAAGTATCTATAGACAACACTATCTGCTCATGTCGTATTTCCTTCTGCAATAGTAATGTGGACAAATTTTCAAAGTCTAAAGTATGTGTCTCAACAATCATGTGCAAGGACTCCAAAAATGACTCAAATAAAGGTGAAAGATTTTTCATAACCAAAGCAATCAAATCTTACTCATCAAAAGAGTTTTACAAAGCCTTCAACTAATCACTGATGTCCTTGATCTGCAACAAAAATTCAAATATGGAGCCACCTTCCTACATCTTAGTAAAAAATAAAAAATTCTTCAAATACAATATCCTACCAACTTTAGAAGCATGATATTTAGAAATAAGATTAGTCCACAAAGTTGATGCACTAGTTGCATTTCTGATTTTTGAGATTTAATTATTTGCTACTGACAATTTTAACAATATAAGAACCTCATGATGATGTTTATCATAATCATCAGTACCATTAGTAGGACTTTTCTCTTTACCAAGCACTATTTTATCAGGATTCTAATATTGACATATCGTCAAAAACTTGTGACTCCATTGAAAAAAAAAAATCTATACATTTTTTGTGAATTTGGTAACAAAAGGTGTTGTAAACTATCCATTTTGATCTATTTTTTCCAAAAAATACAAATACCAAAAAACTATAATGTATTTACATAAAATTCCTCCTACTCATTGATTTAAATCATAAACTAGTTAATACCTCTAATTTTTAGCAATAAACTCGACACCGTTTGAGAGATTTTAAACTTTTTGTTTTTAAAACACCAAAAATGGACAAAAATAATTAAATTGGGAAATATACAACTGCAATTTCAAAAATTATTTTTGCATTAGATTTTAGATTAAAAAAACCCAGAAAATGATCAAATTTTCAACCTCTTAGACACTTCTATGATAATTAATCACCGATGGAGCTCTAATATAGCTTTTATTCCAAAGTTTTCAATTCTCAATATTTTAATAAATTAATATAATTGAAAATTATAATATATTCACATGAATATAATTATTCAAAACTTTATATTATATAAATCAACCAATTAGAAGAGACTTGTGCAGTTGCAGGAAAATAGTTGACTTGTGAAACTTTCAAATGTTGATTACAGACCGATTTCTCAACAAAATCAAATGTCGTCAGATCTAGTGAGCTTCTCCTAGTAATATAAAATTTTAGAGCTTTCACACACCTAAATCAATGCTCGAATAAAAATCTAGTCTCATTCCAAACTGTACAGAAATGACCAACTAGAAAACTTCAAATGCAGTTTTCAGGTAAAATACTTAGCGAAATTCAATTTCATATGATTCAGTAGACAAATCCTGGATCAAAAAATTTTATATGAAAAATAATCATAAAAAACAGTGCTCGAATGAACTTTTGGGATTTTCCTTCAAGTTAAATGGCTGGTCACATAAAAAAAAAATCTTCCTCTCACGGCTCTCTATCGAGCGCTCCACATTCCTCCCTGACAAGACTATCCTCTCTTACTCTATAGTTTCCCTCCCAAGATTCCTAAATTGTAAGCTCTGGTACCATATTACAACCAAGAAAGAGAATGAGTTGATATTAACCATTGTACCAAAATAATATAATGGAAGCCTAGTATATAAGCACAAAAGGAACACCCAAAAAATAAGGAGGTGGGTGGAACCAAAAGCTTCTAGTGTCATAAAATAACTAGGCCCATGAAACCTACTTATCTAAGTGGTTAAAACCATTATAACTATAAGCATAGGGAATATACCTTAGCAAATACATCATGTAATTCACCATTAAGAATTTAAATAGTTACTATGACTTCAACATTATAAGAAACATGATTTGCAAAACTTAGATGATTGTTATAATGATTTAGTTCTAAAGAAGTAAATAAATCACCGTTATATGTCATATGTTGAGTAGCCCCTGAATCAACCATCCATTTAATAAAAAAAGTACGTAAAGCACAAGTAAAAATAGTTATAGTATTAGACTTTTGTCTTTTTTTAGTCTAATTATTACTTGTACTTTCATTTTTTTCGACTTTAAGATTACCATTTTTAATATCATGTTTCTTGCAAAAATAATGATCTTCATCATGAGTGTTTTTATCATAATAGTTGCATTCTAATTTTTTTCTTGGTTTTGAGTTAGACTTTTGTTCATTTTTGTTATTTGTATTTTTAGACTTAATATGATCTTTGTCATCCTTGTATGGGTGTTTAGATACAAATACATGTCCGTTTGATATAAGACTACCAAATTTAAGTGTCTTTTGTTCTTATTGACACAACAAAGTATTAAATAAATCAAACGTCAACTGGCAGCAAATGTAAGAATAATAAGTTGGGAATCAACATTTATATAAATTATTGAAAAAGTTTAAGTAAATATTTTTTCATGATAATGTATATTTAATTCAAGTGTGAAAGTTTAACACCTAAACCAATCAATTGAAAGTGCAAAGAGTGATTTTTTATAAAAAAAAATCATCTATAGTTTTGAAATTATTATACTTTAAATTTGAAAATTGATTCTGAACTTAAATTCTCTTACATTCATTCACAAAATCATAAATGAATTTAAGTTTTGATCAAGCATCGAATGTAAGAGCACAACTATCATTGTGCACTTGTAACTTGGGGGTCATAGCCATGCTAATCAAATTTAAGGCCTCTTCATTTTTTGCTAGCTATTTTTTGGGTTTACGATGCACACTAAGTGTTTAAAAGTAAATATGTATTACATGTGCAACTTTCACAAGTGGTAATTGGTGGAGGTGAATTTGAATTTAGGTAGTAACTGATTTATCGTGCCATGAAATGTCATGACTATGAAAATTGATAAAGTAAATAAAATCACCGATATACCAAAATATGTGTAGTAGAGAGACAAGGATGTCAAAAAATGAGAATCAAGCAGTTTTTGCCAAAAAATGGAAAAACACTTAGCAAGGAAAAATAAGTGACTATTTAAAAACTTTGGATTAAATAAACGAAAAAAAGGTATACAATAATTATTTTAATGTTTATGTGTTTAGAAAAAGTATTTAAAAAACTTGATTTATTATTGGTTTTGAAAGAAAAGCTTTGATTTTTTATTTATTTTTAATGGATATCTCAACCAAAAAAACCTTTAAAAGTTTAATTGGAAAGCTTAATGTTTTGTAAATTGCTATGATGTATTAATAATAGCCTTAATGAAATGTTGCAAAAGAGAATTGGAAAATAGAAACTTCATTTTTTTTTTTTTTTTTTCAAGTGGATTTGGATTTCTTAATAAGATACTAGATACAAATTTTAAAGTATATTGAGTGGAAATATTAAAAAATAAATTTTTATTGAGCTTCAAAGAAACATGCATTGCATGTAAGATGAAAATATTTAAAACCTTTGTTTAAAGAAAACCAAACATTTTTATTAAAACACCACATGAGGTTTGTTATAAAATAAATATTATCTTTAAAAAATGAAGGGCGATTTAAAATTTAAATGGAAATTAAAATACAATACTTTTAAAGATGCAAAAGATAAGTGTCAAAAGCATCAATAAAAGGTAGGAGAGAAGTCATATTTTGAAATTTCCATAGTAGAATATCAAATCATGTAAAGACAACTAGTAATAAGAAGGGAAATGTACCAAAAGGAGAAGAAAGGCCTAATTATGATGCAATTGTACAAAAATGCCTCATGTAATTGTTAGTGTGCAACATGATGCCATAAAATAAGTGGTATAAACAAGTAAAAATGATGTATATATCGAATACAATGAATGGTGAATTTTACTCACAAATAGATGTAGGAGAAGATTAAAAAATTGGGCACAAAACCAAAGAAACCAAAGGAATACATCCCAAGTGGAGGAGAAACCAATTGAGGTGCAATAAAAATTGTTGGAAAAAAATAATGCGCTTTATAAGAGGAAGGTAACTAATTTAAATTGACATGCATCAAAATTATGCCAAGGTTGAGCATGGTAAAAAGCTAAAAAACACAAAAGAAAATGGCGTCTAGATCCAAAATATTGAAAGCCAAAGGAAAAAACATAACCAAATAAATTAATTTTTTTGATAGAGATTTATGGTCAAAACATGAATAAAACAGATGAAGGCTCAATACACATACACACACACACAATTTAATGGAAGAAAAAAATGTTCTTGAAGATGAAATTTTGCAAAAAAAACCCAAAAACAAGTCAAAAATCTCTTAGAGGGCAAATATGCCAAAAAAGATATTAGTTATGCTAAAAAATGGAGAAAGACATCAAAATTGATTGCAAGGGTTTAAGTCATTAAAAAAAATCAAAATTCTCATCCAAAATACTTGCACGAACTTAAGTTTCAATGTTAAATTAGAAACATGCTCCAACACCATGAATGAATTATGCTAAGATCTTCAAAAATCAATGTTGAAAACATGAAAGATTGAATACAAAAAATAAATAAATTTACTTCAAAGTAATCAAACCACAAGTTTTTATGGCTTCAACATTGCAAGAAGTATGATTTGTAATACTTAAAAGATTGTTAAAATGATCTAGTTCTAAATAAGTAAATAAATCAACATTGGATGTCATATGTTGAATAAAACCAAAATCAGTAATCCACTCAATAACATAAATATGCAAAACACAAGTGAAAATATCTATATTTTAAGACTTTTATTGTTTATAAGTCTTATTATTACTAGTAATAGCATTCTCTTTTATTATTCTCTTTTATTTAAAATTTACCATTTTAAAATCTTATTCTTTATGAAAATAATGATCTTCATCATGAGTATTTTTATCATAATAGTTGCATTGTAACTTTTTCTTAGGTTTTGAATTAGAATTGTATTCACTTTTTTCATTTGTGTTTTTAAAATTAACATGATTTTTTCATTCTTATGTTGGTGTTTAGACACAAATGCATACTCGTTTGTTTTAAGACTATTAAATTGAAGTAATTTTTATTCTTCTTGATGCAACAAAGTATAAAATAAATCAAACGTCAATTGAGCAGTTAATGTAGAAATAACAAGTTATAAATCAATTTTTTTTAATAAATTGTTGAAAAGGTATAGTAAACTTTTTTTCATGACAATGCGAGTTAAATTTAAGTCTACAAATTTAACACGTAATCCAGTCAATAAAAAATGTAAAGAGTATTTTTTTTGTCAAAAAATCATTCATAGTTTTAAAATCATTATACTTTAAATTTGAAAACTGATCATGAACTTGATTTTTTTTAGCTTTGTTCACAACATCATAAATAGATTTAAGATTTGACCAAACATCATATGTAAAAATGCAACCATCAATGTGCACATGTAATTCAGGTATCATATCCATGTCAATCAAACATAAGGCCTCTTCATTTTTTAGTAGACATTTTTCATGAAGTTCAGTGATGGATTTTTCCTCAAGTTTGCATTCCTTATTGTTTATGATATGCACTAAGTGTTTAAAGATTAAAAAATAGTTTATGTGTGATTTTCATAAGTGGTAATTGGTAGAGATGAGTTTTAATTCGAACAATAATTGAGACATTATGCCACAAAAAGTCACGACCATATAAATCGATAAAGCAAATCAATATTTTTAATACACTAAATATGTGTAATAGAGAGACAAAGATGCCAAAAAGGAGGAATTAAGAGGTTGTTTACCAAAGAACAGAAAAACACTTAGTAGGAAAAAATAACTTGCTATTTTAAAAGTTTGGCTTGAAAGAGGAAAAAAAGGGTGCACATAAATTATTTTAATGTTTGGATGTGTAAGAAAAATATTAAAAAACTTGATTTGTTTTTGGTTTTGAAAGCAAAACTTTGAATCTTTTTGTTTTAATAAATGTCACCCCAAAAAAAAATTAAAAAAATGAAAGAAATCATTAAAAGTTTAATTGAAAAGCTTAATGTTTTATAAATTGTTATGATGTATTAATAGTAGCCTTAATGAAGTGTTCTAAAATAAAATTGGAAAAAAAAAATTTGTTTTTAAAAAAAATGGATTTGGATTTTTTAATAAGAGACCAAATACAAATATTAAAGTATATTGAGTAGAGATCTTAATAAAGAAACTTTTATTGGGCTTCAAATAATCATGTGTTGCATGTACGGAGAAAGTATTTAAAAACTTTGTTTAAATAAAATTAAATATTTTTATTAAAACATCATGGGAGGTTTATTATAAAAAAATACTATATTTAAAAAAGAAGGGCAATTTAAATTTTAAATGGAAATTAAAAGACAATGATTTTGAAGATGTAAAAGACAAGTTTAAAAAGTATCAAGAAAAGGCAGGAGATAAGTCAAAGCAAAGCACCATAGTAGGACAACAAAGCACCTAAAGACAACTCGTAACAAGAAGGGCTACATACCAAAAGGAGAAGAAAGGTTTGAATAAGATACAATTATATAAAAATGTCTTATGTAACTGTTAATGCATAGTAAGACATCACAAAAGAGAAAAATGAACAAGTAAAAGGAGTTATAAACCGAATACAATAAATGGCATGTTTTATTCAAAAATAAATATAGGAGAGGATAAAAAAATAGGGTGTAGTGATAAGGAAACTAGAAGAAGACATCCAAAATGGAGGAAAAACAAATTGAGATGCAGTAAACGCGGTTGAAAAAAAACACTATGCTTTTCAAAAAGAAGGTAGCTAATTTGAAATGACGTGCAACATAATGATGCCAAGGTTGAGCATGGTCAAAACCAAAAAAAAACAAAAAAATGGTGTCTAGTCCAAAAGATTGAAACTGAGAGGAAAAAATACAACCATCTAAATTAATTTTTTTGATAGAGATTTATTGCCAGAACATGAATAAAACAAATGAAGGCTCACAATTTTTTTTAAATTTTTATTAATGAACCAATAGGAAAAAAATGTACTTAGAGATAAAATTTTATAGAAAAGACTAAAAAAAAGGTCATAAATATCCTTGTAAGTAACATGTCAAATCAAGTTATAAGGCAAATATGCCAAAAAAATTATTTTAAAAATAAAGAAAGACACTAAAATCGAAAAAAAAAACTTCTAAAATACTTACACAAACTCAAGTTTAAACGTTAAACAAGAAACATGTTCTTGTACGATGAAGGAATTAAGACAAGACCTTTGAAAATTAAAATTGAAACCATCAAAGAATGAATGCAAAAAAGGAATGAAGTTATCTCAAATAATCAAACCATAAGTTTGAGACAAGGTTTGAAGTGGGAAATCGAATTAATGAAAAAAAACTCATATGAATATTAAGAATGCTTGTGAACAACTATTATTAAAATACAATCTTAGAAGTAAGAAGAAGAGAGAACTTCAAGTGTAGAAGAGATGAGGAGATAGCTTTTTAAATAGAACTAGAGGAGGGAAGAGAGAGTTACAAATAATCTCATCATGACCTTATATGTTAAATGTTGACATTCCTCATAAGGTGAGGAGAAGTGTATGACAAGTGTGGATTGAGTTAGTTGTGTAAGTAATTCTAAGATTCCCTAAAAAATGATAAAATATGTGTGACACCTCATAAAATTTAGATTTATGTGAATTAAAAATTCACATAAATATAAAACCTACACACACCTTAAAACTTAAGATAAAAAAATTAACCCAAATAAAAAGTAATCCTAACATTAACAGTCATATTAGATTGATTATAAATAGGTGGTGTCACATGATGTGTACGTCTAAGAGGCACAAAATTATTTTTTATAGGGATGACCATAGATATATAAAGAATAAAGTTTGTTTCCCCCATAGAATGCATACGAGTTGTAGGCATCATTTGTGTAGACACAAATCTAGAAATGAAATTACTAGATTAAATGAAGATCTACATGAGTGTGTACTACAAACGTTGCCTTTGGTAAAAGCTTAAAATCATGCAAAGTGTTCCATGGACAATCTTACAATAATATAAAAGTATTTTTTACTCAAATGTAAAATTGAAAATTTAAATGTGCCTCAAACTTTGAAAATGTTGAAAAGAACAATGAAGAATTATACGTATATGTGTGAAACCAATTTTGTTCTTTTGACTTTCTTGGAGATGATGCTTCCTTAAAAAATTGGAGAGTTGGTGCTTCCAATGGAAAAACATGGAGAAGTTGGTTCCTTAGCTGAATCAATGGTGGATTTGAGGGTAATCAAGCCCCAACTTAAATTGAACTTGTATAGAAAATAAAACCCATTGAGAAACACAAAAACTTCAATTTATTCTGTTGGTCTTTGTAACCCAAAAATTGAAATAGGTTGAAATAAAAAATGGATTTGTAGACATTATGTTAGAGGGAATTGAACCTCTAAGTTATGTATTATGCACTTTGACAATATCAACCATTGTAGATGGTTTATATATTCAATTGCCACTTTATTTTTGAATGCATGATCAAAAGATAGTAAAGAACATCCATCTTCCTACCATGTCCATAGATAGTAAGTAGTATTAAAAATATGGCATGAATTTGTACCATACCCCATGATTTTTGAAAAATATCATAGTGTGCATGAGCTTGTATCATGCTCTCATTGTGATAATTGTAAAATTTGTAACTGCATTGTAGATGAAAATTGGTAAAATCTATTTGAAACTTGTGCATGAACCAATATCATTCAATCAAAACTATATAAATTTGTACTTTGTTCTTATAATGTGAGTGAATATGCATGGCATATGCCCTCGTAATCTATGTCAATGATTGAATTTAAACCATTTTGAAAATTTTGAAATTATATTGTGTCAAAATTGATTTTTACATTTTAAGAGACTTATCTCATGTAAGAAAAGCCCACTAAACTACCCCCTTTTGAGGTGATAGAAGTAATCTTTAAAGTCAATCGTATCAAAATAAAATTTAGTTGTATTATGCATAGTAAGATGTAATCACTGAATAAGGTAACAAGTATAAATTATGCTAGCATAGTAAGATATGTATCATTTGAATTATGTATGAAACATATGAGGTGAGGCCTATACAAATGTATCAATGAATCTCATAGTACTATATTGTAAAGTTTATATTTTATACATTAGTTAGTACATGATATAGATCATGGCACTCATTAAACCTATCAAGCTCAAGAAACATACAAACACAACAATTATGATGTCATACCATAAGGCCAAGGGCCACATATAAGGGACATGTTCAAATGTTGTATAAATAAAGACTGCACAAACATGGCCAAGAGCCACATGCAAAAGACATGAATAATGTCACAAATAAGAGACATGTTCAAATATCACACACAACAAAGGGCCAAGGGCTCATAGTAAAGGAAATGTTCAAATATCGGACATACCAAACAAGATTCATAAAGTTATTCAATCAATTTATACATAAAGGCCAAATGCCATACATAATAGACAAACAAAGTCTAATCTAATATATACAATTAATATCATGAATGAAACATAGAACTATAAATGTATTATAAACCATGTATATGTAATGTCATCATATCCTAACAAATAGCATATTCAAGTACCTAATGTAAAATATAGATATTAGCAAGGTACTTATAAGAAGTATATAGCTAAACAATATAGGAATTTTAAAATGATAATACATGTAAATATTATAATCTATGTATAAGATGCCCCTACTGTGGTAAGGCTACTAGATAGAGGCAATTTCATGACTTTAGTCCATGTGAACTATGTATGTCCTACACAACACTCATGAATGTCAGTGAAATACATATGTGACAGAAAAAAGAGTCTAATATTTACTGATCATAAGATAATTAACATATGATAGTGATGTAAACTAGATGTTTAATCATGCTCATGTCTTGATTTTAGATTTTTAGAATGTTTTGAACATTTTTATACTTTTTACATATTTGATTTTTTGTACTTTTAGTATTTTGAAACTATAATTAAAGAAACCAATTAAAAACCAAAAGTTTGAAATTAGAAGAAAGGAAAGGGATCTAAATAGTCCATGACGTGTGTCAATGTGAAGTATACAATAAAAATTCTATGATGCCCATGTATAAGTAATATTTCTCTATTGTATATTTGAAGAATAGCTTTGAAAAGAATGTAAGAGACTGAATAGGTATACAAATGAATGATTATGCATCCTTGTTTCATCAAATGTATGCAATATGTGTGAGTAATATAACATAGAAAATAAAGATTTTGCATGAATAAGTACTGGTTTTCATAATGAAATTGAGTGAAATATCAATAAATTAGCATTATTGAAGTTATTTAGGCTCAAGTTTTGATTTTTATGTGAGAAAAGGTATAGGACAAGATCAATGAACGAAGGACAATAATGGTAGTCAACTATGTCCCTTACTGGTCGATGGTGTCCTTGTCAGAAAATGCAATTTTCTTAGTTCCTAATGTGAAAACAACAAAGTAAATGGCATAATATGGTAGTAACGACATTTTTTTGAAATGTTTAGATCTAAAAAGTGAAAAATGAGAGCCAAGCGGCTAAAAATTTGGTAAGATCTAAGGGCTTAGGGGATTTTATCAAATTGATCACATGTGCAAGGAGAAGAATAACATTATGAAACAAATAAAAAGCTTTATACAATCATATTTTTGCTTTTAATGAGTTAAATATCTTATCAAGAGGATGCCTCTGTATAGGTTCAGTATCATCTGGAGTATCATACCAATCTTCTACATAATTAGAGTCATAATCATGAACATAATCATCACCATTGTAGATAACTAATTTCTTAGGTATTTTTTAAAATTATGATATGTCAATGTGATCATCTTGTGCATCTGTATATGAAAAACCATTTGTACCATATATTGGAGTTATCTTCTTGAAGTTTGTTGCTTTTAAATATGTTCATCATTATTAGTAACTTGCAACTCATTGTGAATTACATAAGAATTGTGTGTTATTATTCAAATAATAGGAAGGGAAGTAATTTTATGATTTGACTTCTTGACTAGAATATGTAACCATTGTTTTTGTAGTATTTACCTTATCTTTTTTCTTTATGCATGAAGTAGATATAATGTTTTAATCCTTAGAAACCACATGTGTATCGTTAGTATTTTTATGAACATGTTGTTGTGGAACTTTCATCATGAGAAATCTTTTCACAAAAGTGTTTTCTTACTTATTTTGAGTTTTTTCATGTGAATTATATTTTTATAATTGATCTTTTAGAACTTTCTCTTGATGTAACTTGTGTGAACTTTCTCATTCTAAATTTGCAAATTATTCTAATTTCATTTGTTTTGTAGGAGATGCAATCATAGTGAGAGTAGCTTTCTTGATTGATGCATTGATTATATGATCACCAATGTCAATGATAATTTGTATTTTGTTCTTCAAATCCTAACAACTATCTATATGATGTCCATGCATTTTATAATATGCATAATAGTATTTTGATTTCCTTAAAGGATGCATAGGAGGTAATGTAATAAACTTGTTTCAAATATTTTTCTTCGAAACTCACTTTAAATTTTATTATTATTTTGTATACTTTTTGAATCAATAGTTGTATATGTATGTGACTTTTAAGCCCATATGTGAGATTATATATTTTGAAGCACAAAATAGCTCGATGGACATGTAGATACATGATTAGCACTAGCATGTTCTAACTTCTTTGTGCATGTGGTATTATTTTTAAATGATGAGATCCTTGAACTAAAATATTTATTTTTATTTTACAATTCTTCTATGAACTATCACATAGTGACTATTAGATATTTAATTAATTCACAAACACAAGTCTTAGGTACTTATGAATGAATATGCATACAAACTTCATCAAGAGTATGTGCGAGAGGTGAAGGGGGTTGAGGAAGGTCATGTTGGATACTTTCATTTGGCACTAAAGAGTAGATCACCTTACCTCTTGCTAGAGTAACAATGTGGATCTAGTTATAGGGAAAGTAGTTATCATAATCTTGATGTTTAGGAGGAAGAGCAATGAAATGAGTCATACATGCCTTTTGTCATGAATTAATAATTAATAAAAGCTATAATTTAATGTTGCAACAATAAGAATTGAGTAATAATTGAGGTTGTAAAGTAGGCCTTATAGCATCTTGAAAATATGAGCGTTCTTATTCCCATGTCATACATGACTTTATAAAAAAAATTATTAATGGTACTTGTGTCTTAGCATGTGACGTGCTTCATTTTTGAAGAACTTCAAGTAAAAAATTTTCATCTAATATAGCCATTATATTATGTGCACAATAAATAACTGACTAATACAACAAATTTGTTAGGTATTTTTAATATCCAATAGAGGTTTTTTATTAAAATAAGTAGATAGACAAAACCTATAAATAAATTTGAAAATAGGTACATAATTTGTTCCCTAGGCCAACTTTACTAAAAAATAATAGATCATAAATTTTGAAAATTTGTATCATATTTTTAAAAAAATAACACTAGAAAAAAGCTTAAAGAATTTAAGAAATGGTGTCGTTGTAAATCATATATGAGTCGAACAAGTGGTAAGATAAGTCACAAGCTTATGAAAGGAATCCCTAATAGTAAAATGAGGGTGAAGCCCTAGTGGGAAAAAAATGATTTCCATAGAGGAAAATGAGAAATCAGAGATCATATCTGAAACCCTTAGACAAAATTCTAAAATATCATCAATAATGATGGAACCTTATGGGAAGCCAAGGGTTTGGAAATCTTCAAGTCATATAATGGTTCACCAATATGTTTTATCAAAATTTGAATCAATAAGTGAATTAACCTTGATTAAAATAAATTGAATGAAATATAATAGATAGTTGAAAATCAACTTGCGACAAGTAGAGTAGAAGTGAAATACTAAATTAGACAAGGTACAATTGAAAGAAAGAAGACTAAGTAAGAAGGAAATAAAAATTTTGACAATGAGATGTGGGTGAGTTGGTTAAATGGCTTTGTTGTTTCAAGCCCCACCCAAGTTCAAATCCCTATAAAGGCATAGGTTGGTTGTGGCCATGGTTTATATTTTCAAGGCCATTAATGGTCATTGATTATTCTCGAGTTGTTGGTATATTTGATATATGTAGTAGATGATCACTTGGGGATTTGGGCCTCTGATTGTGTCCCAGATTGGTTTGTATCTCTAGTCAAAATCAAATTTCTATAAAAAAAAGAATGAAATGAAAAATTTAGTTGTTTATATCTAAGATCTTAATGTGTCAAACTAATAGACGACTAACACTGAGAAACATGAATTAGATATACAAGTACCCATAAGTTGGGCTTTAAACTGGTGAAGGACAAAATTGATTGCCACTATATCTTAAACTGGTTGATCTTATCCTTTGTTGAAAATTAGAAACTCAAGCCATAATTGTTTACAACGACTTAAAATAGGTTTGTATGCGGAGATTTGATCTTTAGATGCATTTATAAGACCTACAGATCTTTACCCTAATAGGGATTACAATGATCAAAAACTTACAAATAGAGAAAAAAGGAGTGTAATATGCAGAGTTGACCATAATCACCCCCATGAAGATTAAATGCTACCTATGTATCCAATACTCTAAATAAGGAATTGAATCCCATGCACTTTTCCCATTTAGAGTGTTTTATACATTTGTGCTCTTTTGAGTATATGAAGGCATATAGAGATGGCTTAAATAGTTGACCATGTTTTGTTTTGGGTTTGATAAAATAGACTTTGGAGTTGGTTTAGGACTTCTTGAAATGATTATAATTAGAATTGAGAATAATATGAAATCTTTACTCAATGTGTAGTAGTGTAAGTACGTCTTTGTATTAAAACTATCAAGTGGTAGAATATGTGACTCAAGTGTGCCTTTATAGCAATCCAAAAAGTGAAATCCTTATGCTTCTTATCCTAAAAGTACATACCAAACTATAAGGGAGGTGCCAAATTTGAAAAATTATCATTAAAAAGGTTAAAAATAGAAACATCCCACAAGTGACAAAAATGTCTACCACTATTGTCTCATACTCGATGTTTCTATCCTTAAGGGAAACATGTGACTCATTGGTCCAAGATTATATGTACAAATTATTTATGGGTGTTTTTAAAAGGTTCAAATATTTTTGTAGGCATCATACAGTAATTTAGAAAATAAATAGGTCCATATAGGTGTTTATGATAGAGCTAGGTGGTGAAATAGGTCCAGATTAAGTGCTTAATTCAAATAAAGTGAAATATGCTAACATTGACATAATCAAGTATTCATGACCAAATTTAAGTGAATATCCTTAATAGGATTTGCATTTTTAACCTATAAGATAACCTCTGATATAATATCTATATCCTTAGGTTGTTTATTAATTATTTTTCAATAATTGGAAAGTGCTTTTGTTTATTTAGGATCCAATAATTGAAAAGTGCTTTTATCTATTTAGGATCTAAACCATTAACCTAAACATGATGCATTTTACCATGACATTCAATATTGTATTCAACGTCATCTTCATAAACATTTTCATTATCAGGTATAATAGGATTAATAAAATGTTCATTCAAATATATGTGTTCTTGATTAATGTTTGTATCAATACAAGAAGGAACATGCAATTCACTAATTTTCACCATTTAAGTTGGCACACAAACACAAGATTAAATAAAAGGATTTTAAATATTATCAATTGCAATACCACTAAATCTAACACTTAAAAGTTAAATAAATGAGACCTAACCTTCTTAGGTGGCATAGGATGTTTGCATGAAAGTACTAAGAAAACTCGACAAAATTTTGCTTTGTGCATGTGATAAGGGCAAATTAGAAATCAAATTTAAAATTCAAACCCTAATAGGAGATCAATTTTCAACCCTAAGAAAAATTGAAACACTAATGTAGGAGGAAATCAAGGATTTTTTATATTCAAATCAGTGATCGAGTTCACCAAAATGTTTTGCTTATTTTACACCTAAAAGATATAAAATAATATAATCTATGCACTAATTCAAATCTAAAAATTATGACAATAAATATACGAATATGAATTAAAATTGATAAATAAACATCGCATTTTTTCAATTTATAATTGACTAAGCAAATGGGAGAATAATGTATGTAGCTTATTTTACTTATCTATCACTCACATGAGGTGTATATGTACCTAAAAATGATTTATAGCTATTTCATCAATTATTTAGACTTCAAATAGAGGTTGAATACCTCTTTAGACATTTCCAAAAGAGTTTGACCTCTGTGGTAAACCACACTATCTAGAGATTACCATCAATGTCCATGTGCACTATGCAGGTTTATAACTCCCAAGACCCTTGTGCATGAGTTTGAAAATAGTTCATGTGTGTGCACATGTCTTCAGTGTTGTACAATGATGTATGTTTTCCTTATCCTTTGTTCAGACCCTAATTGTGCTTTTGACCTTAGGATGCCCTTAAAAAGGGGTTAGTATTTTGGGTTAGACAACCCTCTATTCCCTGATAAATAGTTGAGCATTACCTCTATGAAGAGATATCAAACCACACACAATTCTCACATGTATATATGTGTGTGCAACATTATGAATAATCTAGAATATAATGTAATGTTTTTATCTTTAACATTTGGCACCATGTAACATTGAATTTGTGTATTTAGACTTGTTTATATGCACTACACTAATATTGCACCTTGAAGGTTTTGAGATATGTATGCCTTTTTGATAATGTTTTAAGAGAGTGCTTAATTGATTCCTCAATTTTCCAATAGATTTCCAATATGTGATGAAGTGAGTACAACCGTAAGAATAATTTTTATTTATAGATGACACTTTGTTAATTTCTCATTATGCCTGACCCATGAAACTTGTCTAGGTTAACTTAAGAAAGATTTCTCAATTTAAAAAATAGCCATTGATTGTACTTGGACATTGTCAGTAAAGACAAACCAATGTAGTAGTTGGAACCATTCATGCGTTATCAATAGTGTTCTAGAAGTGTGAATTAATGATCAAAGTTATAGAGGAGGTTTGTTTAGAACTTTGAGATGTTCATGTATAGACTAAGTTGACTTTAAATTGGTTTATCTGGTGAATAGAAGTAGGAAAGATAATAGATGGGTATATATTTAAATGGCAATTTTGCTCAAGACTCAAATGTGTGTGCATTGTCTAAGTATCCCAAATTTGATGTTTCCAAAGTGTCCATTACCAAATTTAGATGTCCACATATCTATGCAAAATTTGTCAATTATGGCAAAATTCAAATTCATATGTTTTTAGGATTATAACATGTTTCGACTTATTTTTCCTAATATATAAGGCATTTAACATTTTATTTTGAGACAAGTGATTGCAACACAAGTTCTCCATTCGTCACCTTGAAAGGGGGGAATATATCATGGAATTTACAAAGTTAAAATCTTCAAAGTGACAGAGTGGAAATTTTATCTACTTCATTGATCAAGAAGTGGATTGGGATTCTAAGGACTCACAAAGAAGTGTTGGTTACATTTCAACACCTATCAAAAGTCTTGCTAGTGCAAAATTTGGGGTGATACCAAGTAGGTGTGTTTATTCCTATGCTCTCTTTCCAAATTTAAGTTAACAAATTATCAAAAATCAAATCATATTATGAACATTTGATTACCTATAGAATTTGACATTTGTTGGAGGGACATCAATGTGAATGGAATCTTAGTTGGAGCATGCATAAAAAACCCTTAATTTCATCATGAAAATGAAAGGAGCATGTTTCAGATTATTTACATTTGTACTTTGAAGCATGCATGCATTTCACTCACATACCCATGTCAAAGTGGCGGAATTATGTAAACACCTAAATTTGGCACAAGACCATTATTCCTAGTGTCTTATTCCCAATTTACCTTAAGTAACAAACTTATACATTTTAACCTATTTATAGGACTAATCCAACCCAACAATAGGTTTATACTTTCTCTATTGAGCCTAAATTCACCCCAACACTTATAAAAAATGTATTTGGACTATTTATAACTTATTACCTAGCTCTACCTAGAAAACATAGCTAGAAGCATCTCTTGGTCAAACCCGTACACTTTAAGGGTTTGTCCTAGAAAAACCCATACCCTTTGTGGTTTGTACCTTTAAGTTTTGTAGGCCTGTTAGCCCATTGTCATGAATACTATGCATTTACTATTTTTTTTTATAAGGTAAAACCCAGGTTTTACAGGGACCTGAAACCACGAGAGTGCATTACAACAATTTTAACCATGAATCATATGCCTTTACTAT